>OX596073.1:123497130-124982130 GCA_951394005.1 Protophormia terraenovae | reverse complement strand
TATTTATTTATTTATTTATTTATTTATTTATTTATTTATTTATTTATTTATTTATTTATTTATTTATTTATTATTTTCTTCGATTTTAATTTTTTAATGTGTTAAAAAGCAATATCTTCACTATAAAAGGCAAAAATAATCGTTATGGGACAACAAAATCTACTATTTTTATTATAAAAAAAAATACCATAAATTTTTTCATAAAAAAAAAAATAATTTTTTTTTTATAAATTTGTTTTTTTTATCCTCAATTAATCGAATTTTATTGATTTAAAGTTGCTTTAAAAAAAATATATATATATATATAGTGGACCAAAATTTATATTGCAAATATTACCAAACATAAGATTTTTTTAATATCAGGAGGAGAAGAAAATTAAAAGTGTAAAAATATTTCAAAAACGCATCCTAGAATTGAATTTCATTATGAATGCAGTTTTAAATGAAAATAAAATTTTTAAAACAACACATTTATACAGAACATATTAATCTTCAAAATTTCATTTAAATCATTAAAATCCTTTAACAACTTATAGAGATATTGATATTGAAAATTACATACTTTTCTGATTTTTTTCAATTTGCGAAAAGTGAGAATAGTGAGTAAATTTTCGAAAGTCAAAAAAATTAAAATGAATGTGCTAAATTGGCTTTATAGGGCTTTTATGAACAGCTATTTATATTATCATATGCCGACTCTTTTTAGATTGGAGTGAAAAAAAAAAATAAAAATAAATAAATAAATAAATAAATAAGAATACTTATATCCTAATTTATATTTTTACATTCCCTATAACAATCCCTCTGGTGAACGTGTTTTTTTAACTAAATTATTTTGTTCCGTCCTAAATTTGTCCGACGGGTATTTGAAAGACGAGTGAAGAACTCGTACAAAAGTTTAATTAATAACAAGACTATTTTTGGTTATAAATCTTTATTTTATATATATAATAAAGATTTTTGTAATATAATTATAAATAAATTATTTTGGTATTAATAGAATTTAATTTAGTATTTAGTGTCTTAGATAAATTTTTTGTTTTTGTTGTTATCAAATAAAAAAAAAATAAGGAGTTGTTTTATACTTTGATGCAGTTGGTTCCTTATAAAAAATATTCCCTTTTTAGCGATTTTTTTTAAATCCCCTTTTATTATACACTTTTCTAAAATCAAACTACAAAAGTTGTGCGAAATATATAACAGACTTGAACAACTTAGTTGGAGAGACCAACATTTTGTGGAGAAGTTAACTACACGTATTAAAAAATTATTTTATTAACTTCATATTAACCCTAGAATACTAATGATATTTTTATGCTTTAAATTTACGTACATATGGATATTCCTCTAAAACACCATTTTTTGTTGTTCTTAGCATAACCAAAGACACTATATTTAAATATAAAATCTCCCTCCTTATATCGGAAAGTAAAATAGCCTATTTTACTATTCAGGCCTTCAGGATTATGCTGTAAAAATTTAAAAAACATTTGTTCCGCGGTTTTACTGTCTATTATTGGGGGCTACTACTCCCCCTCGACCTATCACCTTTAAAATGTTAAATACAATTTTTTTCTATAACAGTTTTTGAAACTTTCACTAAATGAATATATTTGCTTTGTATAGGGGATACTCTTTCCCCCGGGCCTATCTGTACTGTTTTTATTTTATAAATGTAATATGTTTAGAAAATAGTTCTTACAAGTTTTTAGGGCTCTCACCGTAATAGTTCTTTTGATATACTCTTTATAATATTTCCTCTGTATGGGGTACCATTCCCCCAGTTCCTATCCGTTCCGTTTACATCTCAAGACATGCGAATAATTAGTATATACTTTGTATGGGGGTACCACTTCCCCCGGCTCTAACTATGCTTATTTCATGTACACAACATGATAAGAAAACAGTTCCCACAAAATTTGAGGGCTCACACCATAATACTTCTTTAGATATGCTACTAGGAATATATGCTTTTTATAGGGAGTAACATTTCCCCAGGTCCTACCCATCCCATTTGCATCTGAACTTATAAAGATTTTTGAGAAAGACATTCTAACAAAATGTTAAAACTTTTGCTGTAGTAGTTTCTAAGATATACGATATATAATATATTCGATGTATGGGGGTTATCACTTTCCCTGGTCAAATCCATTCAATTTTCATTTTAAAATTGGTGGTTGGACTAGAAAGATATTCACGCAAAATTTTAGAACTTTGCTGCAACAGTATTAAAATTATTTCCACAAAATCTCAGGGCTGTATCTGTAATAGTGCTGGAGTTATGTGGTAGTAAATATTTACTTTGTATAGGGTAGATTACCCATAAAATGTATGGATTTTACAAACGTTTCGATTTTGCTTGCTCCACCGGCAGTTTCTGGTAGATGGGGCTAAAAAATAATATGTATGCAAAAATTGGGTCGATCGGTCGTAAACCGGCCAGTCGACTTTGACCTTTGTCCTAAAACAAAGCTTAAATGTAAATAACATCTTTATTGCGCTATAACTCTTTAATTTAACATTTTCTGATAAAATACTATATAAGCTTTTTTATTCAAAATAAAATTCAGAAATTGTTGACATACAATTTTTTAGCCTACTATGGCTTGTTGTGATGTTATAAGCAATCAAAGTAAAAATTTGTTCATAATCTTTTTTTAAAAAATCCCTGGTTTTAATATGGGCCTAGCCTGCTAGAAACGGTTTTTATTATTTTGTAGAGCAGGATTTGTAGTTTTTATAAATCGATAAGTTTTATCACATTCGCTTAATATATTTGGTTAGATGGACCAAAAAGTGAATTTGGGGTATCAATTTTTTACTTATTATACAAATATTGGTACTAAATGTAGGGTCTAGCATCAAATTTTGAATCATTACAGGGAGTATTTTTAAATTGCTATCGAATTAAACAGTTACTCGAAATTTAGGTGTTGCCGATTAACCAAAAATTGTAAAAGTTTACATTTTAATATTTTTACATACAAACAACTTTTTCATCTTTTTTACCTTAAAAATCGGTGATATATATTAAAAATAGATAACATTTCTCACATAATAATAAATAAAAATATATTTTCAAAAGAACTAGTAAATTAACTTGTATGAGTTAAATTCACTTAATAACGGAATTTAATTTTGTTTCGATTTCATCAGATATATTTTTTGTCTGTTGTTGTTTAGTTTTCTTTCAAAAGGAACAAAATTATTTATTTTTTACAAATTTATTTTATAATTTACATCTATTGAGGGTACATGACATAATAAAGGTTAATTAAAAGAAAACCATTTTATTTCCGTAATCCATTGTCTTGACACTTAAATTGTAATTTTTAATCTCAGTTCCAATATACTTATCAAGAAGTACATACATGGTATTTAAATATTTACTTAAATACAAGGTTTTATAAAGTAATTACTTCCATTCTACATTTAGAAATTCCTCATCATCACTTGCTGTTTTAATTTTAAATTTTTAAGAATAATAATGAAAGTTGTCATTAATATTACACATAATTATTTATCTATATGCGAGCTGTCGATAGAAAAAATTTATGTTTTTAATATATATCACCGATTTTTAAGGTAAAAGAGATGAAACAGTTGTTTATATGTAAAAATATTAACATGTCAACTTTTAAAATTTTTGGTTAATCGGCAACACCTAAATTTTAAGTGACTGTTTAATTCGAAAACTATTAAAAAATACTCTTTGAAATGATTCAAAATTTCATGCTACACCCTACATTTAGTACCAATATTTGTATAATAAGTAAAAAATTGATACCAAATATATTAAGCAAATGTGATAAAACTTATCGATTTATTAAAACTACTAATCCTGCTCTACACAATAATAAAAACCGTTTCTAGCAGGCTAGGCCCATATTAAAACCAGGGCTTTTTTTAAAAAAGTTCATGAAAAAATGTTTATTTTGATTGCTTATAACATCACAACAGGTCGTAGTAGGCTAAAAAATTAAATGTCAAAAATTTCAACATTTTATTCTAAATAAAAGAGCTTATATAGTATTTTATCGGAAAATGTTAAATTAAAGAGTTATAGGGCAATAAAGATATTAGTTACTTTTAAGCCTTTTTTTAGGACAAAGGTCAAAGTCGACTAGCCGGTTTACGTCTGATCGACCCAATTTTTGCACACATATTATTTTTTTAGCCTCGTCTATCAGAAACTGCCGGTGGAGCAAGTAAAATCAAAAATTTTGTATTCATGGGTAATCTAGTATAGGGGCCACCATTCCCCTGATTTAACAAATGATTTCTTGCACAGAAAATACGTTTTTTTTAATTTTAAATAATGATTAGTTTTTAACGAAACACTGTGTCAGAAATATTTTTGTTCATTTATGCATATTGCATAGTCTAATAACTATATATTTATATTAGAGTGGTCTCATTCGTATGTATATAACAATAAATAGAAAATACTTTTGCTGAAATAATATCTATATAAAGTTTTTTTTTTTTTCAATTCACTATCCACTCAATTAGAATTCATGCCCTTTTTATAATATTAAGGTTCCACTTCAAAAATACGTGGTCCCCCTAATATATAATACATACATATGTACTTGATTGTTGGTCATAAAAAGTTTTTTGTTCATTTTTTCCCTTATGCTCTGTATTTGCTATCAGTTAAAAATACTGAAATGACAAAACTGCTTTAAAATCAGTCTGAATTTCATTTGGTTTATCCATCCGTTTCCTTTGCCATACGACAACTACAACAATTCATCTCTATCAAAAATTTGCCACTTCAAATAGCAAAACACCATCAACATTAGTACATACTGGTTATTACTCCTACTTCTATCAAGATGATAGTTTGATACTTTTTGTTTTTTTGACCACAATAAGTTGAGAAAATTTTGACAGGTACCATTATTAGTTTGGCAGGGAAATTTCCGTAGTTATATCTTACATTTTGATGATTTCAACAATCATCGAAATGTTAGTTGGTTGGTTTTATATTGTACTGTTAGTACTAGGGTGATCGACGCGGTTTTCCAACCGGTTTTAAAACCGGTTTTTTCAGTCAATGTGCTGTCGGTTTTTTCAAAATGTTCATTTTTCGAATGTCGAATAGACCGGTTTTTTTTTAACACAAAAAACCGGTTTTAAAAATAACATTTTATTATTTTTTATTTTATTTTAGTGGTAGTGATATTTGAAAATTTAGGAATAATTTTTTAAATATTCACAAAGACTGATTTCTTATGTTTTTAAAATATAGTTTAAGTCTAAATTGGAATTTATTCTGTAAAATTAAACAAATAAATAATTAATAATTATCCTGTATGACCCAATTCAATTTTTTTGATCCAATATTTCCTTTATTTTTTAAAGGTGTTGTGTTTAAAAAGTTTCACCTGCAGAATCGTTTCAATTGAGAAAGGCTTCCATATTAAGCCATGGTTTCTGTTTATGCTAACTAAAATTTAGATGATTTTTTCTACAATTTTGAAACATAATTATCTTCTAGTCATCTAGATACATAATTTGCTTAGCATTTTTTCTCTTTCCAGAGCTTTCTGAAGCTACCAAACGACGTAGAAAATTAAAATTTGGCTTAATTATAAAACTTTTTGTCCAACAAATCCTAATGGAGCTATATTTTGAAATTTTTATTAGGGAGCGGATATAAGAGGATTTATGTGTCTTTTTCTAAGAATTTTTTCTCTTTCCCGAGTTTTCTAAAGCTCGCAGAAGACATAGAAAATTAAAATTCAGCTTAATTATAACCCTATTCGTCCTACAAATCCTAACGGAGCCAGATTTTAAAATCTCTATCAATGAGCGAAAATACGTGGATCTATATATATGGATTTAAATATATCTTTCCTAAGCAATGTTTCCTTTCCAGAGCTTTCTGAAGCTCCCAGACGACGCAAGAAAATAAAAATCGGCATACTTATAAAACTATTCCTTTAACAAATTCTAACAGTGCCAGATGTTTCTATGAGGTACCAAAAAGTCTGTTTTGGTATTAAGAACTTTTGAGTTGCTATACTTATTGTTTGCTCTCCAAATCCTATAAAAAAATTATTCTGTATTTCGGCCAGGGAGCATTTACGACGATTTTTTTATTTTGAAAGGTTTACGAATTTAAAACTTTAATCAATATAATTCCAATAAATTTGAACGGCTTCAAATAATTGACTTCGATTAGGGAGAGGAGAGTGTCTAAATGTTGTTCATATTTTTTTCTTTTAATTTTCGGATTTGTTTGTGCATATTTTCATTATTACATTATTTTTCCTGACATTGTTAGGCTTTTACGCTTGTATTTAATAAATTTTAACTTAATTATAAGAATTGATTTTTTTAAAGAAATTTAGTCTTTTGATATAAATATTAACTTCTGCAAAAAACCTGTTAACCGGTTTTTTCTGAATTTCAAAAAGTGCAACCGGTTTTTTAAAATACCAACTATTCGAACTATTCGAAAACCGGTTTCTCAAAAAAGTCGAATAATCGACCACCCTAGTTAGTACTCTTACTTAGAGTTTGATGTTAAAATTAAAACTTACATCAATAGACATGAATTAGCTGTCAAGAAGTTTTGTCACTCTTTCATTTCCTCTTTCTTTTAGTTCTTTGCATTTTTCTTTGCTTTAATCTTTTAGACAAATAAGTGAGATTGAGTTACAAATCTTATATTTTTATATGTATTTTTTTTTTTTAATCTACGATGTATTGTGATGATAAAAACTTAAAGATTTATTATTTCATCAGCAATCACCACACATAAACGCTACATTTTCTTGCTTATTTGGTAAAGCTGTTTAGTTTATTTCAGTGATTAAGTTCATTTCTTTTTTAGAATTCTTAGCAGAACAAGTTAATACAATTCATTTGATATACAATGAAATAAAATAACATGTGTTTTTATTATTTCTAAGCCTTAAGGTAATACTTATGGCAAAAATTTAATGAAAATGAATGTAGTTTTAAGCAGACAATGAAATTAATATTTATAACAAAAAAAAAAGTTCACAGATAAAAAAATATAATATATTAGTTGAATTTGATTATTTTATTTATATGAAAAACTTAAATTGAATTTTAAGGCGAAACTAGAAGTGCTAGGCCCAAAAAGGCGTTGATCTGTAATCTCTTATATTTTTCACAAAGAAGATATTTTTTATACAATTTTTTTTTTTATACTAAAAAAATACTATAAATTGTGAGCTCTTAATTTTCATATCAGAAATCGATTATTTATATGAAAACCAAACATTTTATATACACCTATTATGGAGGCTATTTCTTCCTATGGATCACCAACCCTATTATCATTTCAACAGCGAAATGTAACAAAATAATTCCAACAAGGTTTTAAGACTTAATCTGTAATAATATTTAAATATTTGGCGTTAAATATTGAATTTGCATAGAACTACAACTCACTTTAGACCTATATGCCCAATTGTGGAACTTAATAAAAAAATTTACTTGTATGGAGGCTACCATTTCTATCTCAATTGTTGAGCTTGATTAGACACAAACTGTTAAGACATGCGCTACAATAAATAGTTCTTTAGATATGCGGAATTTGTATTTAAGGAGTGCGATTCGAATATGTCAGTTGTTATTTCTAATGACACCATGTTGATTTGACGTGAATTTGATCAAAATGAGTGACGAAAAGGGTGTAGTATGTGCTATAAATTATTAAAGAATTTCAAAAAAATCCAATACAAATAATTGGCTATAGAATTAAAAGTCTGCTGTCAAACTGTTTCCAAGGTTATTAAACAGTATCAGGGGATTTTGACCAATGATAGAAAACATTGTTCTGGAAGAAAAAAAAGGTCTACATGATATTGGAAAGGCTAAGAAAATTGAAAGCATATTGAAATGAACTCCAAATACATCTGGTAGAAAAGCAGCCCGTTTAGCTCAGTGCTCAGACTATTTGGTGCGAAAAGTTAAAACTAATGCGGAGTTGAAATCATATAAAGTCCAAAAAGTTCCAGACTAGAATGCATCAAAAAATTTAGAAGCCACGAATAGGGCACGGAAATTAAAATCAAATTTTATACAAAAATTCTTATGTTACACAGAAAAAAATATTTTAAATAATTTTTTATTAAAATTATTAATTAACTTTATATCGGAATTTAATTATATGATTTATTAATATAATTAATTTTCTAATTGGTTTACAGTTTTGTTTTTTATTAAATTAACAGCTGTTAATAAAATATAAAAAAAAAAAATTAAAATAAATTTAAGTAAATTTTTAAACATTTTCAGCTCATTGCATCTATTTAAGGAAAATAAGTAATAATAATATCAATTATTCTAGTTATTAATATTATCATTTTGATGATTGGAGCAAAATCAATTAAAAATTAATTAATATTACAAATTTCGTAATTGAAGTTCATTTTTACTTTTTTCTGTGTATATACAATTTTTATATTGCTAATGCTCTAGGATATTTTGAAGATAAGTTTAGGACCTAAAAGCTGAAGAAATTTCCTAAAGATTTTCTGGTTTGCAAGATTTATGCAGTTGCGGTAAAAGAAGCAAGTCAGTTGTTACTGTGGGCTCTATAAGTACCGAAAAATACATCAAAGAATGTTTTCATAAGAGAGCACAATGTATCCACATATTTTTGGCCCGATTTGGCAACATACCACTACGTAGAGTGGTTCCAAAACAATAACATAGTTTTTGTACAAAAGAGGTCAATCCTCCAAATTGTCCGGAGCTAAGACCAGTGGAAGGAGAATCGAAGAAGACGAAAAAGGTGTCACAAAATATCGAAGATTTAAAAAGGAGATTGGCAAAGTGTGACTGAAACAACTATCAAATCTCTAATGGAAGGGTTACCAAAAAAGGTCTACGAGTTCAAAAGTAGTGGTTAGAAGTATAAAAGTTATATTTTTCTTTGATCTGTAATATAATATCAAATAAAGAAAAAATAATGAAAACTCTAAGTCAACCGTTTCCAAATTGTTGAATTTTATATATGTTAAGATTTTTTCAATCGCACTCCTTGCTTTATATTACTCTACTCCGATCAAAAAATAAAATAGTCTGACAGGAACTGGATGTGTATAATGCTGCTGAATATGGTTAGCAAAGTAATTGCGCATTTATTATATTAAAAGATTATCAACTTCCATAAGCTGGCTACTGTCGACCAATCAGTTGAAAGTGGATGATACCTGTATCTTATTGTCGTAGATTTTGGAAAAACATTTGACACCCTAAATAATATTGCAATTTAGAACACACTGGATTGCAAAGGTGTCCCCCACGAGATATTATACCTTACAAGAACCCACGTGCAGAATTCTACAAAAAAAGACAGCTGAACAACAAAGTTGCAATGAATACTAGAACTGCTACAAGATTGTCTTCTATAGCCAATGCTCTTAAATTGTGTTTTCGAATTAGTATAGAGAATGGCTTTGAAAGTAAGAGGAAACATTACATGGAGTGCAGAATGTGCTAGAGGATATTGACTATGCTGATGATACTTGTCAACTTAGTCACTCGTACCTTGGTATGTAGTCGAGACTGTTTTCAGTTAGTGAAATTGTGAACTATGTGAAGCTTAAAATAAACATGTCCAAAACAAAAATGATGAGAATTTTTAACAACTTGATGAACTAATAAAGTATGATAAACCTTTGGCCAGCTCAAAACTGTTTGAAAATCAACATCTATATCAAAGCGGACTAAGATTAGTCTATTTAACTGGAATGCAGCAAGACGGGATATTTAGACCATACAAATGTTTGTTAAATTCTACGTATATTCAGGCCTGCAAAGACATCAAACATCCAACTATGGGCGGCAAAAAATGAAAGTTCCATTGAAGTGGAAAGAAGTCGCCAAAATATGTTGCAAAGCAGGCTATAGATTGGAACACTCAATAAAACGAGGTTAAACATCAAGCGGAAGATCGTGTATATTGTAATAACCTTGTTGTGTCCTTATGCTCCTTGTAAGAGTTAAAGGCATAAATATATATGAGAAGACATTATTTTTATTCTAAAATAGCCCTCTTCGGTGAACTTTGGTACCACTTTTGATGCAATAACTAATACTAATTTTATATGGGAACTAATAGTCCTAGTCGTAGGGGACGTCCTATTCAAAATTTTGTATGAATATTATTTTTAAAAATGTTTAAGACTCAATAAATCACTCCTTTAGATATGCGAAAATAAATATTTTTCTTTACCCTTCCCGTTGGCCCTATCCGTCATCAGCGTTACCGTTTCGCGACTTTAGTCGCCATTTTCCCCTTTTTCAACCACCTGACCACTTTTTTGGCCCCTTTTTTAAATGGCGACTTTTTAAGACTATGTGCTAAATTATGATAAACTATGTTGTTTGAAATATATCGAACCATTATATATTAATTTCAACAAATAAATTAATAATTTTGGGACTGTCTTAAGCATAGTGATATAAAAAACAGCGGAGTATTTATAAATGAACTGAAACTGATAGTAATTGAAAATAATAATAAAGTTTATGAACAGTTATTTATATCATATGTCAAATCCAGTCTAATAGGATTAAAAAATAAAAAAGATTCGATGAATACTTATATCCTAATTTAAATTTTTACAATTCTAAGGAACGTGTTTTTTTTTTTTACTAAATTATCAAAAACAGGAAGTAGTTTATCTAACAAACTTATGACAATACTTGTGAATTCATGCTTTCCATCCTAAATTTGAAAGTAAAGAGTATGAGTAAGAACTCTTACAAAAGTACAGGAGTTTAACTAATTAAAAGAGGATTGTGTGCTAAATATTTTTGTGAATAAATCTTTATGTTTGCAATAATAAAAATTGTTGTAAAATATAATAAATTATTTTATTATTAATAGAACTGAATTTTGTAGTTTTTCTTAAAATACAATAATTTGTTGTTATCAAATAAAAAAATTTTAAGGAGTTTTTTAGGTTTTACAGTAGTTGGCCCCTTTAAAAAAAAAAAAAAAAAAAAAATCCCCTTGTATGGCGACTTTTTATTTTGAAATCCCCTTTTTTGGACACTTTTTAAAATATTCAACGGTAACGCTGTCCGTCATATTTTCATATCGTCATTGATAAAACTTTTACGATAATAGTTCTTAAGATATACTATATTTAATATTTTCATTATGTGGAGGGTACCACTTCCCCTGGTTCTATTCATCCCATTTTAATTTGGGTGTTTGATGAAAAAGATATTCCCACAATTTTAAGACTTTTGCTTTTATTTAATACTGTTATCCGATGATAAGTAATTCCTTTGCAAGGGGGCTATCAGTCTCCCTAACTCTACCCGCCCCATTTTCATCTTAATTATCTAATTTGACAATAAAATGGTTTCCAAAAAATTTTAGGACTTTATCTGTATTAATTTAGGAGATATATGATAATATATATTTATTTTGCATAGAGGCTGCCATTGCCCTGCTCCTGTCGAAAAATAAAGTAACAACAAACAAGCACAATTTCATTTTTATATACACACGAATATAGATGTTGTCCCCCACAACCTTAGGTATAAGATATAAAAATTTTCTATCTCCAATATCTTTCGTTATAAAATGTGTAACTAAGTTATAATTTAACATTTTTAAAGAAAGTAACGATGCGCATATATTCCAATAAGTTTTACACACAAACATCACATAAAAATACAAACAAGAAATAATAAATTTGTTAAGTTAATACATACGAGAATTCATATTATTTAATTTTAAAAGTAAATTTAAAATCTCCTTCTGTGCGAAAATTTTCAATTCCATTCTTAATTCAATCTATTAAAAAGAATTGCATATTCATTTCAATTTGGCAAATAGAATTTCTTAAGTCTACATATTATAGAGCTTAAGTAACTTTAATACTTTATTATTATCATCACCATTAAATTTTATTGTATATTAAAGCGCATTAGAATACAGGTCGTCAATGTCAAAAATACAACATTCAGTTATCACCGACATCATTATCCACATCGTCTTCATCTTCATCAACAGCAGCAGCAGTAGTAGCTTAAAGCGACAAGGTAATGGTGGTGGGACATACAACAGCTATGTTTCTTAACGTTGAAGTCGTTGTTGTATAAGTTGCGCCTTGAAGTCAGATATGTAATTATAATATTTTTTATTAGCTTATCTGATCCCTAAAAAAGGAAATAACATAAATTTCAACATATTCTTTATTTTTACTTCGCTTTATTATTGTTTTTGTTATTTATATTTGCCAGTAACATCAACCAAAAAAAGCAACAACACATCCATGTATTTTTTTTATGATTGTTATTGTTGTTGGATGTGTCTGTCCGGATTTGTCGTCTACTAGTACGGGTATATGGGTACTAGTATATTAAATACAATGCATACATACAGACATTATATTCTCTACAGGATAATGTTGATGTTCGTTTTGGTTGCTGTTGTAGTTGTTTATGTTTCCTAGTGCTGCTGTTGTTTCGGTGCTTGTTGTGCTTTGTTGTTGCGGTTGTGTTTATTATAAACATTTCTTTTTTTTAGATGATATGAGAATTATATTTGACTTGCTGGAACAAGGAGCACAACAATACAAACAATGGTAATACAGCAGCAGGTACTTTATATTGTGTAGTGGTTGGTGTCTATCAACAGTTGTAAGAGCAACATTAGCATTATTTCAATATTTTTAATAATTTGTAAAATATTCCTGGAGGATATTAAAATCAAAATTGCATACCGTAATTGGTAAATTTTACTAATGCCCTTTAAAACAAAGTACAGTTAACTTTAAACTACTTAAGAGTTAAATTTTTTTATTAATATGTTTATAAGAAATGTATAGGAAATATTTACATATGGATTTTCAAAGTGGACCTTATGTGGGAACTTTTGTTAATTATGAACCAGTTCATTTCAACAGGATATATTTAAAATTGTTTTTTTGTTAGTGTTAATAATGTCTACATGTGTGAATCGAGTCAAAAGAAAATATAAAGGAAAACATTAAAAATATTTTTTACTCTGAACATTTCACTATTTGCCGAATATAAATCCTTAAACGAGCAATATTAATACACGTAAAATTTACGTATCCCAACACTAAGGGAAAAAATTCGATTCAAAATCAACAACGGTTGTGGTCACATTGGTAATTTACGGTAACAGCTTTTTAATACCTTTCGTTAACAAATTTAATACAAAACATATGTAAATTTAAAATTTGATACCGAAATGGTTTCAACTTGGTGCCAATTACACGCAAAGAAAAAACATGGTTGGTCAAATCATAATCGGTAACTATCATTAATGTTTAGGTTTATGATTCCCTCAATCATATCAGTTATTATACCCTTTTGTGAACATAATATTGTCCTATCCAATATTAATATAATATGGACCTCACAATCATAACATTTATATGTGATAGTCCTCACAACCATACTGCATAAATATAACATGATCCCTATATTAAATATTATAATACCCCCAATCATAATACTATGCATACGGTTAAAATGTATTTTTATTTATTATTATTTTTTTAATTTAAATTTTGCGAATAGAAAATAATTAAAAAACAAATACCACAGCCTTCACTGGACGATTTCGTTCAAGAAAATTCATCTTCACATTCACACACCTAAAAGAAAATTGTAGAAATACATTTTTTTTTATTATTATTTTTATATTTGACCGCACTGAATTATTGATATTTATTGTACTTACTGAAAAATATTTCCAATTTGAAATGTGGCCATTGATGATTTGCTCCGTCAGCACTCCGTGGATCTCGTTATTAAAAAATAATAAAGTTTTTTAATAAAAATTTTGTGAACTTTTTTAAACGTTTTTATTTACTTTACGTCCGTCACATTTAAGATTTCATTACTGAATGAGTAAATTATTTCGAAAGAGAGATAACAATAAAGACGAGCATATTATTGTCACCCCTCGCATTAAAATATTACATACAAATATTTCATTGAAATAATATGTTACTATGAAACATATTATTCTTTTAGTACACCGACTTTATATTATTACAAAGTATCATATGTTAAAATGATCAGAACAAAAAATAATTGATTCAGCTTAGTCTAAAACACAATAATTTGATTGTGTTAGCCATATAAACTACTTAGGAACATCACTTGATTTCCGCGAGCATTTCGGAATCATGTTTTACCTTTGCGTGTAGGTATCGATTTTCAATAAGAATTGAACACGCAGTGTTTAATTTAAACACATACGGTGTAGATTCACTATTGACACAGAATGGTATCGTTTTCAACACGTATGTGATTGATATTTCTCTGTGTGAACGTTTTTTAAAACCTTATAACTCAGAGACCAGATTTTATGAGACCAAATTTCAGAGAGCTTTTAATTGGTTGGTTTTTTTTATATACAAATGCAGAAATAAAGTATTTTTAGTCGTTCATATGCTTGGAATAGTGGTGAATAAAAAAGTAGTCAAAATAAAGTTAGCATTCTAGTGTATAATCCTAAATATATAACTTTATCAAAAGCTAACCAAAATAAGGAGTGCGATCGAAAAAATCTTAACACACGTTTTGCCTCATAACTGTTTTCGGAAGCAATATTAAAATTTATCCAGTTATTATTTTTAATAACAAACATGTTGATTTGTTGTGATTTTGATCAAAATGAGTGACAAAAGAGATGTAAAATTTTCAAAAAAATCCAAATAGGTCCTACAAATAATTGGCGACAAAATTAAATTTCTGCCGTCAAACTGCTTCTAATGTTATTAAACAGTATCAGGAGAATTTAACCATTGATAGGAAATCTGGTTCGGAAAGAAAAAAAGGTCCACATGATATTGGGAAGGCCAGAAAATTTAAAGCATATTGAAAAGAACTCCAAACACGTCTGGTAGAAAAGCAGCCCGGTTAGCTCAGTGCTTTGACTATTTGGTACAACATATAAAGTTAAAAAAGTTCCAAACAGTAATGCTGCAAAAAATTTAGAAGCCAAGAATAGGACACGGAAATGAAAATCCAATTTCATACAAAAATACTAATGTTGTATAATTGACGAAGAAACGTATGTGCCGGCCGAATTTTCGCAGCTTGTGTGTCCAAAAAAGTGACTGAAGAAACTATAAAATCTCTAACGGAAGCGTTACCAAAAATGGTCCACAAGTTCATAAGTAGTGGTTAGAACTATAAAAGTTATAATTTTCTGTGATCTGTAATAAATTAAACATTAAATAAAAGAAGAATGAAAACTCTAGGATCAACCGTTTCCAAGTTATAGAATATTTTTCTATAACTTGGAAATGCACTCCTTATGCCACTTCCAAGGGATGACTTGACCCGAACTTAGCTCTTAAGGTTTACGTAGATAGGAGAGTGTCCCGAGGAGAATTTTAGAGATTTCGATGCAGGATACATATTTATCATCTGAATTTAGACAAATATTAAGCAGGTTATTCAAATTCATCTTCAGTTCCCTACTAGCGATTTAAAATCTCTTGTCTTGGATATTTTGGAAAAAAAAAGTTTTTTCGTAAAACAGGTCTCGAAAAATTCGCAATTTTTAACTTGTTTTAGAAAACATACTTTAAAAATTTTCCACAAAATATCGAGCCTTTCTTCGAAAAATGTACTAAAATAACGTTATGGTCCAACATGTTTCAAATATTTTTTATTGTAACTGGCCATAAATTATGAGTTTTTTATATCGCTGATAGAGAAATGAAAATCGATTTTATTTTATTATTATTATTTTTTTTTTTTATTTTTACATCAGCTCATTATTACACGTAATTTGAGGGGTTTTCATACAAAATTCTTTCCTACGGTAAAATCTAATATAGGTTAGGTTAAAAACTGTGGTACATATTTATAATAGAAAGACTTGTAAATTAGAGTGTCCCGTAAACAAACATTATTTGGGAAGAATTTCAGACGATGCGTACAACTTAGCATAATATGGTAATAATATTTAAAAAAATTTAAAACTAATCTTCAATTCCCAACGATTGAAATTCACGGGTCTAGAACTTTTCATCAAAAAAAGTATTTAGTTTTTCTTGAAATTCGTGGCTTAAAGATAAAGAAGTTATAAAAGAAAATATTAAAAAAATGTTCGCAAACATTTAAGTATATCATGCAAAAAATAGTTGTATATATTTTTTGTTCCTTTTATGGTTACAATAATTGTAGCAAGTATTTCTAATAACACTATGCAACAAATTAATGATCATCGCGTGGGAGCGGAATCATTCCGATTGCAATTGATAGCTCTTGATATGTGTAATAAACCCTCCAAAGAATTTTTCGCTGGTAGGCAACATTTTTGTTTTATGACTACTTAAACTTTTCTTTTTTTGCACCAAAGTAGTTACAGATAAATAAAAAAAAAATATATATAAATATAGTTCGCAGCTAAAATATTTAAACATAAACGTTTAGAACATTTAAATTGCAATATTTCATTAGAATTTCTATTCATCTATCTCTGATTATATGGGGTCATTTCTAGTCCGTTTAAACAAAATTAAACAAAAATCCATTAAAACTTGAGTTGAATGGGCTAAAATATTCTACAGAAATTTTCTACGTCGAATTTCACTAGTGGTCACCGAAGGTCCAAAGTTCATACGGTGAAGCGTTTATCCAAAGAAATGAAATTTTGAAATTATTATTAATTTTATTTACGATTTGTACAAAACATTTAATTTTATGTTATATTTCATTGCCTAGTTTAAGGTGTTTATATAAGAAATGTGGGCAATTTTCATAATTTTCTTTTTGAACAACATATGATAAGTCGGATGAATTTTTTTTATCTTTGGAGACCCCTAGTAAAATTTGAAGAAGAAAATATCTGTAGAACATTTTAACCCATTAAACTCAAGTTTAAATCGACTTTCATGTCATTTCCTTAAAACGGACTAGAAATGACCCCTTATAAGGTAAGATAAATTAATTTAAAGTTTTAATGATATATTCCCCGTTAAATTGGTATTATTTTTTTTTTTTTTCAATATATCTGTAACTACCTTGGTGCAAAAATAGAAAAGTTAAAGTGGTCATAAGACAAAAATTTTACCTACCAGCGAAAAATCCTTTGTAGGGTTTATTACACATATCAAGAGCTATCGATTGCAATCGGAATTATTACGCCCCCAAAATACTGTTGCATAGTGTAATAGATAACTAAAAAAAAAAAATTAAATAAATAAAAAATTGTTCATCAAAATTCCCTAAAAAGACTCTAGCGTAACAAAATTGCATGGGGAAAATTTGTAAAATATTTTTCTCATAACAAGGTCAAAATTACGATTTATTTTGGCACCCTTTTCGTTAAAAAAATCTATTTTTTGTTGGCCAAAATGTATAGGACCTATAATTTCTCAATCGATGGTATGGAATTGGAAACAAATTTTAATCTAATTAAATTTTAATTTACATCGAAATCTAAAAAAAACTATCATTTGATAATCTTAAATTTATATTATATTCTATTAAAAAAAATGGAAACGCTAATTTTTACATAATTTTGTAACTTGAAAATTGCTTAGCAATGTCCTTCTTTCTGTCAATCCGTCTGCAAGTCTGTTCAAATAATTGATAGGACTTGGCAAAAGCAGGGGACTACCTAAAGAGACGAGTTTTGGCTCAGATACATAAAATTCCAGATCATACTTTTCAGCCGATATCTTTTACGAGAAGCATGCACGACAACGAAATTTTATACAACTAGTTCAGGAAACTACGTAAACTCAAAAAAATGGCCGAGTTTAAAAAATAGAAAATCAGGCTATTTAAAAAACTCCCACTTTTTTGTACCAAAATACATAAAATCGCAGTCCGAGGAAAACTTATCACCACGCCGCTGTAAATGTCGTGAATCAGGAAATATTTTTTGTGTGTTTATCCAAAAATGGCGTTATATAACCAGCAAACTTTCTGTTGATTTCGGTTTTGAGATTTTAGAATTTTGACAAAAAAAAAAAAAAACTTTTTCAATGACAAAGTTTGGATAGACCTTGTGGTAAATCGTTGCACAGTGTGCGATTCAAAAAATGAAAAGTTTTATTAGTAACAAAATAATTATAAATTTTTTTAACACTTTTTAAAAATTCTCAACGGTAACGCTGGTTAAGATATCCTTTTTGATGTAAATTTGATATAAGTTGCTTTATGAGTTTTCCATCAAGTTCTAGCAATAAAAAATACATATAATAAAAAATAAAAAAAAATAAAAAAACTTATTATCATGGATCAGAATCGGGATTAGTGCACTTAATTTGCACTTTCCACTAACACTTCACTTTTTAGTAGTGAGTTGAAAAATATCAGCCTCACTAAGCATAGTGGTAGAGAAAAAAAAAACATATTTTTCCACTAAAACTTATTAGTGATAGTTAAAATTTTTTCAGCTCAAGTCTAGTGCAACATTTTTTTCTTCACTAAATACTTTAGTGCAAAAAACAATCATCCACTAATTTTAGTAAAATTATGAAATTCTTCACTAAACTGAAAGATGACCTAATGTTTTTAAACTTTATTCTCTGAATACAAAATAAAGACTAACCCCCATTTTTACAAACCAATTTTAAATTTAAAATGTATTTTAAAACATATATTGTATACAAATATAGCCTCTTAAATATCAAAATTTAAAAAAATTCCTACGTAGTGAATATGCTTGCCGGAAGACCAACATACGGTCCAAATTTCATCTCTCTCTAACTTTTGGCGTTCGGGCTGTGGGATGATGAACTCGTCAGTAACGTTACTCTTTTATATATGGATGGCTGAATATACACAAATACGCTTATAAAATATCCACAACACACTAAAAGAAATTCAAAATTATGTAGTTTTAATGATTGTAATGATGTAAATGATTGTAAATTTGATAAAGTTTGTTCAGTGAGTTGTGATATGTTGGAATAAATTAATGACCACATTAGGGTGATCGACTCGATTTTCCAACCGATTTTAAAACCGGTTTGTGCTGTCAGTGTTTTTCAAAATGATCACTTTTCTAATGTCGAATAGACCGGTTTTTTTAAACACAAAAAACCGGTTATAAAATTAGCTTTTTATTTCAAAAACATGTACTAAATATTGAAATTTGAATCGTAATTTATGAATATTTTTCTAAATATTCATAAAGTATTATTTTTATTGTTTTAAAAATATAGTTTAAGGTTAAATCGAAATTAATTCTGTAAGATTAAATAAATAAATTAGTAATAATTATCTTGAATGAAATTTGTTTTATCTATTGTGACACCTGTAATATTTCTACACCGAATTTAAATTTTTATTCTTTTTTTTATCCAATATTTTCTTCATTTTTCATAGATGTTGTATTAAAAAAAGTTTCACCTGCAGAATCGTTTCAATAAAATTGATCCTACACCACCATAGGTGGGAAGGGTATTATGCGTTTGTGCTGATGTTTGTAACACCTAAAAATATTGGTCTAAGACCCACCTTAATTTGTACGAATCAGCTCTTAGTCGATTTAACGATGTCCGTCCGTTCTTCTGTCCGTCCATATAAACTTTGTTATCAAAATACAGGTCGCAATTTTGAACATAGCAACATGAAACTCGACACACAGGTTTCTTACAGTCCAAGGACGAAACGTGGTGGTTATGATCGATCTATTATTTCACATAACCCCTATACAAATAACCTCCCGGAAAAGAGGTTTAACGATCATTAATCCCTTAAATGTAGCAAAAATAATTTACCATAGCTCCCATATAAATTCATATAAATGTTAGTATCGACGTAATATTCAGTATTCGTACATTTAATTTTACATTTAATACAAGTAACGGTACACAATTCAACAGGTCTAGAAAAAAGACCCATCCCCGAATTTTGCTGCACACAATGGTGTAGGGTATTGTCGGGCTTTAACGACTATATCTTTCTTACTCGTTCTTAATGGGTTAATAGTTATTTTCAAAAATATTTATGTTTAATAAATTTTAACTTGAACATTATAAGATTTATTGATTTTTTTAAAGAAATGTAGTCTTTTGATAGAAATATTGACTTCTAAAAAAAAAACCGTTAACCGTTTTTTATGAATTTAAAGAAATGCAACCGCTTTTTTCAAAATACCAACTATTCGAAAAGCGGTTTCTCCAAAAAGTCGACATATATTTTAACGTTTAGTGAAAACATTTAATTGCAGCTTATGTGTAGTGGCTGTTCAGATTTTGCACTATTAAGTGTAGTACAAATTTTTTCACTACCACCAAGTTTAGTTAAAGTGAAAAAATTTTCAATATCACACTGGATCTTGGAAGATAACACTACTAATGAAAACTCTACGTTGGATTTTGCAGTGGCAATATCAACAATAATTTAAGTTTAGGTTAAGATTTTAATACTTATTGTAAATTTCTGAAAAAGAAAGATTCAATAAAAACTAATATATATATAAAAAAAAAATATCACTAAAAAATTTTGGTGGTAGTGAAGAAATGATTCACTATAATTATACTGATGACAAAAAGTTAAAAATTAATTTTTTCACTATAGTGCGATTTAGTGAAAAGCTGAATGCACTCACAATTTTGTGCACTACTCCCTATTCTGTCATGGATCAATTGTTTACAAAGAAAATCTCTCTAAAGAGTACGCAAACACTATTGCCTTAAGTCTTAAAATGTCATTCCAGCTATATTTTAAAATATATGTTAAACGTTTTAAATACTCATTATGATAAATAGCTCTTTTTTGGATTACCCATTTACTCAGGTAAGGACTGCACACGAAAAAATCCGTGCATGCAAATCTGCTTATAGAAACTAAGCCAATGGGCGAATTTTTTTAAAGTGATATTTTTAATAATGAATGTTGTGTTTGTTCTAAACAAAAAAAAAAGAAAAAAAAAAAAAAAATATTTCCTGTTGGTTTTTAAGGAAATATCTGATCTTTTTCAGAATTATTCTAATTAAAGGTTTTATGGTGTTTGGTCACCTTTTTGCTCGAATAAGTCCACTTATTTTTAAGCTCCGTTTTATTTTATGCTGAAATTATAATGCAATTAAAACTATTTTTTACTAGAGCCCAATATCTTTCAATTGCACAGAGTTTCGGACAATTTGATGGATTAGCCTCTTTCGGTACAAACTCTTACAATTTCTTTGTTACAACCCCATTGTTTTGTTGTTGTAATGAGAAGAAGCGGGAACAGACCAGAAAACAGCGGATACACTGTATTTTCTTAGGAAAGGTATATGTCTTTTCCAAAGACACTCATTCACGTATATTTCTGTGTTAATGCAATTATTTTTTAAGAATGAAGTGCTTAATTCCCGCATATACATATGACTTCCCAAATCCGAAATTTTTTTGGGAATTTTGATTTCTTTGATACACGAAATTTTTCTGCCATAATACCTCTAGCATCTGCGACATAGACTCCCTGGCTAGGAAGTTGAAAAAAGTCAGCTTGTACGAACGTTTCATCGTCTATTATACAGAAATAAAATTTCTGAAAAATTCGTCTGAAGTACTTTCAAGTTATTTTTTTTACCTCCAAATTCATGCTTGCGTTTCTATTAGTATTTATTTCTTTATACGTCTTCAGGCTAGATTTCCTTTAAAATTTTCTGATAAAGATTCAAAGCAATTAACTTTTTGTGACACTTTTCCTCCAGAGATGAGGTGATTTTCTTTCAAAATCCTGTCTATTTTGTCTGAGTCCTATAGCCTGAAGATACTATTTGTCTTCCATTACCAGATTACCATTCAGTGACCATGACTTCTTTGTATAATATGATGACCCAAGAAACTGTATTTTCCGTCACAACAGCCTACCTTGCAATTATTTTATATGATCAATGTAAGAATTCATGAAAAATTTGAATTATGGTTTAGGAGTTTTTTGTTAAATTACCATTTTAAGAAAAACGAATTTTGCTATTACAATGAAACTTAGCACATTGCTAGTGAGCATAATTGCAAATACAAGCCAGTTAACAGAATTATTAATTTTCACCACATCAAAAGTTATAAATCCAAAGCATGCACGGATTTTTTCGTGAGCAGTCCTTATATGATAGAAATCGATTTCGAAAACGAATCTATTTGAAATCAAAAAAATAATCTGATATATTTATTTTGTCGTTTTTGTTATTGATGAAATTTAAATTTAAATTACTTTCTCTTTGGTTTATTACATAATTTCTATACCCATAATCAAATAGATTGGGGTACATTGATTTTGTCATTCCGTGTGTAACATGTCGAAGGAATCATTTAAGACCTCACAAAGTATATATTTTCTGGGTCCAGGGTCTGTCCGTCGGTCCGTCTTTTGAAAGCAGGATAGGGCTCGAATGGGTGTGTTCCGCCCACTTTACCACCCATCTCCCAAATAAGGTGAAACTTCAACGAAATTGTGTTCAAATAGTTCAAGGACCAATGTAAACTCGGAAACAAAAAATTGACGCGGTCCGCCCACTTTACCGCCCTCCTCCCATATAACGTAAAATTTGAAAAAGTTGATGGTGGGTATTTAGATTGTTTATATTTCTCTTAAATTATTTACGTATTTGTTTTTGGATAGGCCGTATATTATACAAGAAATCTTCAGTATTGTTGCAAAAATGATTCTTGAAATCGATCACAACCTTTCAAACAGATTAGATTTGAAAACGATCAGATTCCATCCCAATCCTCAAAATTTTTTGATTTGTAGTATTAACGAATCAAAATACATACATATGTCGGCTAAAAACAAAAAAAAAAAACCTTTAGAAAATTTTTGAAGAAAGTCAGATTATATTTCCTTTAATCCACTGGAGTCTGAGATTGAATCCAGTTTTTATATAGGGCAATTCTATAGTGTGGAGCTAACATTAACATAAGACCATCAATAGCATATATCTATCGTTTCACAGTTCTTCTAAATATTTGCACACAACTGTTACACAGTGTTAATACTAAAATAAGATGGCATAAGAAGTGGAAAGGCTGGACCCGAACGCCTAATTGTACTAACTAGTCACACAAAATAAAATATAAAAAAACCTACTATTTATAGGCGGCGGGACATTGGTTTTTGTTTATGTATATTTGGTTTTGTTGTACTTGTAGTTGTTATTTTATAGAACGTTTTTATATAGAGTTTGCAGTTGCAAAATTTTATATAAGTAGTATGTGTTTGTAGTACAAGTATTAAATATAATGTATTTCAAATGTTTATTTATATGGGTACCATAGATTTTCTTTGTGTATGTGTGTGAATGTACTACTATGTATAAGCAGTATATATGTTTGTATTATAATAATATAAATGGAAAAACGAAAGGTCGACATTTATTATGAGGTTTATCAGCAAAGGACATTTGTCCTGTTTTGTGTTAAAATATTTTATGTTGTTGAAGCTGTCTATATAATACATATATATTTTATTCATTCTTCATTTACCTTTCCTTTTTGCTGTATACCTTCTTCCCACTGTCATCCCTCCTGTTATATTGTTGCTTTTTTACTTGTGTGTGTGTGTCTGTGTTTTCGTCTTTGTTTACGTATCATATTTTAAGAAGTTTTTGTATATTATTTTATGTTTATTTAGCTAATACGGTTTATTTGCATGTGGTTTATGATGTTTTGTTGTTACTGTTGTATTTTTTTTTTTTTTTTCTTCCTCTTATTCTTAAAGTATTACCATTGTTGTTCCTATTACAACCGATCAGATGTTATTTGTTTGTCTGTATGTATTTTGTTATTACTATTTTTATTGTAGTTTTTGGGTTTTCCCTTAATTTTACCTTCATTTTGGTATTGTTGTATGCATGTGTTGTTATCTTTAAATACACAACTATTGTATGTAGTTGTGTCCGCTGTAGATGCTGGGTGGTTGTTTGTTTTAAATAAAGTCAACTTTTGAAATGTTCTTTACCTCAGTTGGCTGAACATGTAAGTGAATGTATTATATTACAGTGAAAGGAAATTCAAATGCGTTTTATTTGTGCTATAATTTCGATATATTAAACAATATTGGCCAACATTTAAACAATGAATAGATTAATATCTTGTAATTTTTTCTGTTCCTAAAATATTTTTATTACTATGATTTTTAAATTAAATTATAGTTATTTACCCTTTCTAATATTGTCCCACACTGTATTTAGATCTTTTATAAAATATACTTATGTAAAAGTATATGAATATATATGTCAGTTATAGGCAATTTTGTAATAAACTTACAATGCTACTGCAAGCACGTGTATTTCTTATTAACAAAAGGAAAAAAGTGCTATCAGTAAACAATGTGGGAGACAAGTGTGCTATAAAAGCCACATACACAAAAAAAGAGGACGAATATTTTATTTACATTTAAAGTCAAAAGATATTTTCTTTATGCCTGATGTTATCATAATTTTTATTTTCTTTCCTTCTACTGTAGTATTTAATATATTTAAAAGGACATTTTTTTTAATATTACGAATTTTATATCAAATTGCCTACATATAATACCTGATGTATTTCGAAAGCACCAGAACATAAATACAAGTGTTTGAATCAAATTTTATAGGTCTTCTATAAATTGTGGTTTTTATATCTTTAAAAAGATGCGGTTAAGAAGTTAAGAATAAAGTTAGAAATTCTACAGCAATTTATTACAAACAGAAACTATCAACATGATATTTAAGTATTTATGGTTGATTTTATCCTTAACACAGGCAAGGGTTGTAATCATTCTGTCATTTTGATTGTCATATTTAAGAAAACTATAAAGGGATATTCATTTGCTTCCGGAGATGTTATGTGGAAGATTATTAAATGTCAAATGGTTATGGGTATTTTCTAAAACGTTGAAAACCAAACTGCAAACTAAGAGGACATTAAGAAGTCAGTGGTTCTTATGACTTTTAATAAGGAAAATTATAACAATAAAATGTGAATTTATATGAGCTTTGCATAAAAATTTCAAATTTGTGATTTCTAAAACTGTATATCGTTGCTATTTCCAGATCATAGAAAATAAAAATGTCTTTATCTAATTAGAAGTTACCACGTCATATTTTCTAACAAAATGAAAAAGAAATAAAACGTAATAAGACAATAACTATTTCTCTAATCGGATATTAAAAAAATTAATATGTAATACTAAAGCTGCAACGAATTCATAGAATATGTAATAAAAAGTTTTAATTTTTAATTTGTATTTTTTTAATCAATTAAGTATTTGAATAACCCAGCAATATAATCCATAAAACTTGAATTTTAGTAAATAAAAAAAAAAAAAACGCTTAAATTTGCAAAAACGAAAAAAATCATTATTTTTGCAAATTTCAAATTCAAAATAGTGCGTCAGTAGCAGCTTTATCGTTGAGAATTTTTAAAAATTTTCCAAAAAAGGGATTTCAAAATAAAAAGTTGCTAAAAAAAATAAATTTTTTAAAAAAGCGGCCAACTGCTGTAAAACCTAAACACTCCTTAAAAATTGCTCATTTTATAAGAACAAATAAATTCAATTTTATAAATAACAAAATGATTTATTTATTACTAGCTAATACCCGGTGTGCTTCGCCACCCCCCCCGAAATGAAATACATAGTAATTAAAGGATTAAAAAAATATACTCATTTTTGTATTTAATAATCCGCTAATTTATTAGATAAATGTTTTCATGGATGTCAAAATTCTTTGTGCAAAATTTGAGCATTCCAACTCCAATAGTTTAATTCATATGGGAGGTACCATGCCCCCTACTTCTAGTCCGCCCATATTTTGTTAAATATTAATATTGATACCAAAGTGGCTCCGACAAAATTTTAGAACTCTAACTGTTATATTTTCTCAGATATGATAATTTAATATTTTCTTTATATGGGAGGTGCCACGCCCACTATTGCTAGTGTATAAATTTTTGTCCAAAATATTCATATTGAAGCTGATGCTAGTCGTACAAAATTTTAGCTCTCTAACTTTTATAGTTTCCCAGATATAAAAATTTTGGTATTAACCTTAGAGAAATGACACGCCCACTATTTCTTACATCAAACAAACATACATACATACAAACAAACACACATTAATTTTTATATATATAGATAGAAGAAGAAGATTGAAGATAGATAATTTTTAGTATTGCAAAAATAATGATTTATAAAAATAGTTAACATAATTCTCTTTTTATTAATTAAACTAATTTGGCAATTAATTCTCAGTTAGTGATATAGAAAATAAATTGCCAAATAGATATTCATCCAATGCATTGCTATGAGGCCAAGTAAAACAAGAGAAAAATGTATAGTCGGTCAGGACCAATAGTACCCTACGCCATTGTGTATGAGCATAAAAATCGAAAAGAGGACTTTTATTAGACCTGTGACCAATTGTAGACCAACACTTTTACTAAATGTTAGATAGTATATACAAATATAAAATAACGCGTTGATACTAACATCTAGATTATTTTATGCACTTTAGGCCGATTCCCGGAAGTGGGTTTATATGGGAGCTATGTTAAATTATGGACCGATTCTCTTTAAATCTGGCAATGTTGTTTCTACTTACATAAAAATTATTTGTGTCGCATATTGATACTAACACTCGTATGGGATTTATGTACGTTAATGTAATTTCCGAAAGAGGGGTTTATATGGGAGCTATGATCAATTGTGGACCGATTTTCATGAAAATTGGTACAAAGATTATTACTCATACGAAATATCATTAAAATATTATAATTTTTAAGTGTTGAAACTCCATTCCGGGGGGCATTTGTATGGGGGCTAGGTGAATTAATGGACCGATCACAACCAACTTCAATAGGCTTTGTCCTTGTATAATACCCCCAGCCAAATATCATTGAAATATCTTCAAAATTGCGACCTGTACTTTGTGCATAAGACTTACATGGACAGCCAGCCAGCCAGACAGACGAACGGACATAGTTTAAAAAGTGATTCTGAGTCGATTGGTATACTTTAAGGTGGGTGTTGGGTAACTTTTTTTATACGTTACAAAACATCAGCCCAAACGCATAATACCCCAACCACCTATGATGGTGTAGGGTATAAATATATATTAGGATATAAGCATTTATGGAATCTGTTATTTAATTTTCCCTATCTGATAATAGAGAGATTTGGCATTTGATGTTTTAAATAGTTATTCATAAACTTTATTATTAGCTTCAGTTTGTAGCAGTTTCAGAGGTTTTTTTTTTATAATATCACTTTGTTGTGCAACACTAGGCAACAGTATTTTCAGGGAGGAATCATTTTATCTGCAATTGATAACTCTTCGTATGTATAATAAACCATCAGAACGATTTTTCGCTGGTAGGCAAAATTTATGTTTTATGACCTTCTAAACTTTTCTATTTTTGCACAAATTTAGTCTCATATAAATCGAAAAAAAAAAAAAAAAATACTATAAATATAATTCGAAGCTAAAATATTTTTGCATAAATATTTAGAGATTATAACGGGGAATATTTCATTAGAACTTTCAATTCATTTATTTTACCTTATAACGGCCAGTTCTATTCCTTTTTTAAGAAATAACATGAAAGTCGATTTAAACTGGGGTTTAATGGGTTAAATGTTCTACAGATATTTTCTTCGTCCAATATTACTAGGGTCTCCAAAGGTAAAAAATTCATCCGACTTATCATGAGTTGTTAAAAAAAATTATTAAATTTTTCCACTTTTTTGTATAAACTCCTTAAATTAGTCAATGAAATGTAACATAAAATTAATAGTTTTGTTGAAATCGTAAACAAAAATACTAACAATTTCATTAATTTCATTTTTTTTTTTTTTCATAAATGCTTCACCATATGAACTTTAGATCTTCAGCAGATCTCTGTAGGACATTTTAACCCATTAAACTCAAGTTTTGATCAACTTTTATGTATTTTTTAAATGGACTAAAAATGATCCCTTATTATTAGAGATAAATGAATAGAAAGTTCTAAAGAATATTGCCATTCAAATGCTCTAAATATTTAAGTTCAAATATTTATAATATTTTTTTATTTATCTGAAAATACTTTGGTGCAAAAAATAGTAAAGTTTAAAAAGTCATAAAGCAAAAATTTTGCCTACCGGCGATAAATCCTTTGGAGTGTTTATTACAAATATCAATAGCTATCAATTGCACATGAAATGATTCCATCCCCAAGCGATGATCCTCAATTTGTCGCATAGTGTAGTGTAGGGTCTTAAAGTCAGTAGAATTAATTAATTAGTAGAATTACCCAATAGTTTAGGACAAATTAAATTCCCCAACTTCTTTCTGAAAACCAAGAAATTTTCGCTCAGGTTTACCAAAATTTAACTGAAAGAAAACTGAAGATTGTAAAAGTTTGCCAAAAAATGCCGGGATTCTAATTCTATTTAAACAAAAATGTTAAAAATAACATTAAACTACCAACTTTAATGCCAATATTTTTGGAAAATATCAAAATTTGTTGGACGTAAGATCTGCGGTAAAGGAAAAGAAAAATCAATTAGATAACGCTGGTTGGCAAAAAAATCCCCGCTTATATTCGAATAATTGGACACGATGCATTTTGATATGCTAAACTCGAATCTGCGCCCATAATAATTGTACGAGTATATTCCCTAAAACCCGAGTACGGTGTGCACAATTGGTATGAATAGAATAGAGAAAGTGCCGACTAAAAGTAACATAATTTTTTTATATGCTCAACAAAATGTTTTTCTTTCAAGATTGCAAAAAAAAAAATTATTTCTCTTCTATATTATTTATCTTTAAATCTTGATATTTTTCACAGTGAAGTGAAATTTTTTCCACTTTTTCTTAAAAATCTTTCATTTTGAAAAATAATTTTTTGCAACATTGATTTCTAATAACTCCGAAAATGCTGGGCAGATAAAAAAAAAAAAATAATGCTATAGTGACATAAAGCTAATTCTCGTCTGCCAGTAGATTTTACATTAAGTCGACAACGTGTTGTCAAACTAAATTTTTCTTGCCATCTTGTGTAATATGCAAATGCACATGTTACCCTATAGTGAATGCTCCTCCTTCAGTTACAAATCAATTTTCTGCTAAAATCACTAAAGACATCCAGTCGTAAACAATCTATCAACTGAATAATAGTTTCCATATTATGATAATATATTATGATAAAATTTCTTTTTATTATTTTTTATTAATTACACAGGTCAACACCAAAAAATATCGTGAAAATATATTGCAGATACGTGAAGGGGAAAACTGTTTTAAGCCTGTTCGGATTATACAGAAATTATTTACTCAGAATTATTTAATTAAACACACAACTACCACAAATTCATTTGACAGCAATTATTAAATAAATTTGAAGTAAAATCTTATTTTTAATTCAATTTTATGAATTTATACGAATTTTCAGAGAGTATTTTTGAATAAATGGATGTCAATTTTGTAACACTTTTATTGAACATAAAGTGAAAATTCTGTGTATTTTAAACTTATGGAAAATAATTTTGTTTCACTAAAATCGGCCATTTACTTGTTCGGTTCGTCAAAATATTTGGTGTCCACATTAGTTAAACCATATTAAAAAAAGGCCATATAGCAAACATTTTCAAATATGAGAATAATGTGAACTTAGCTTTATTGACTTTAACCCTACGGTACATACCCGGATACCATTTTTAACTTTAAAGTGCTCGCATTTCTTTATTAATAAAGATATAGCCACGAAAGTTCAGAGCATGTCCATGACAGTCAAAATTACCAAATTATAAGTAATGACTCCACTAGAATTTAAAGGAGAACTAGTTTCAAAAATAATATTTTTTTGATATTTTTAAGTTATTTAGGAGCTTCAGAAAAATAAATAAAGGATAATATGTGACAAGTTAAAAAATTTTCGAATTATCGCTGTTTTGAACCAGTATTTATGAATATGAAAATGATGGCGCACATTTTAGCAGTTTTTACATGTTTCACCACATTGACTTTGGTTATTATGAATTCCTTTAATTTTTTCAATATCATGTAGTAATGTACACTTTTAATCCAATATATCATCCAAGTGCTCAAGATATTGAAATTATTTCTTATAGTCGTGCTAAGGAACGTAAGCTTTCTATATTGTAGCTCCAAACATGATAAGATGCTATGACAGCATTTCTTAGTGTTGTAAAAAGCGTTATTCTTAGACGTAACCTATTTTCGGTCAGAATATTTAATGGATCCTGTGCTAATATTCTTTAGGACTGTAAGAACGTTATAGTCTTTCTTGACCGATTTTCTCAGAGGGTTTATATGGAACGTGTGTTTTTTTTAGTTCAAGTCTTGTTGTAAAGTTTAAAATTTAAATTTATACTTTTTAAAATTTTTTGTTTCAAAAAAAACGTGAAGTTTACCAATACTAATTTATGCACTTTATGATGATTTTCGGAAATGGGCCACATAAGAGAGCTATGGATTTTTGAGGTGCGAACGTGATAAAAAATGTTATAGATTAGTTTTTACGTTAATAAAAATTATTTTATAAAATTAAATAGAGTTTCTAACGTCCATAAAACTTTTATATGTACTAAATTATGCAATACTAAAAAATATATGGACGTCAAAGCCCGATTATAGGACAAAAATTGTATGGGGACTTGGTTGTAGTAGGTAACCATTATAAACTAATTTTAACAGAGCACGTGTTTGCATCATATAAAGCCAAAATTCATACAATTATTTAAAAAATTTAAATTTGTAGCTTCATTAAAAGTTTATTATGGACTGCAAGACAGACGGAAGGATATCACTTAAATACTCAAACATGTCTTTCTACATGTTTTTATAGATTTAATTTAAGATTTGGAGCCAATTAAATGGATGTAATAAATAATTTGTGTAAAATTATGTATTTTTTGAATAAAATCAACAAAAACTACATACAGAAAAAAGTTTAGTTGGAAAACGGTGCTAAAGAATAAAATTTTATAAAACTAATTGAAAATTAATTGTTATTATTAAAATATATACAATCCAATGGTTTTTTAATTTTTATTAATGTTAAAACAGAATTATGTACGAATAATAACTATGACAAAAGAAAATTCCATCAATAAAACCAATTTGAAAATTATTCAAATGTATTTGAAACAATTGTAACTTACAACCGAATTTGTTATAATTATAAATAGTTTCTGCACTAAATAGTAGTTTTAAGAATACCAATTTAGTTTATAACACATTATAAATTACTAAGCTAATATCGAATAACGAAAAATTCAGCATTCACAACGAAAATTTAATTAAGTTTGTATGACGTTTTGTTTGTAGTAAATTAAAAATTATATTCCAATTGTTTATTAAATGTTAAAATTAAAATACATGACTCAAATAACATTTTTGAGCAAATTTCAATACTAATACCAATAAAAAATAAAAACACAAAATGACCTCATCTTATATGTTAATGCAGTAAAATATCTAATTGCTGAAGGTTCAGCTCTTAATTGAAAGTTTTCTTTTTATAGACAGAAATCTTTTTAGTTCCATAACCAATAATGGGCCAATTGCAAAAACATTCAGGTAATCTTATTTTCTAATTTTTATTTCATTAAAGATTATTTTTAACATTTATTTATGCCTTAGTGTGCGTTTTAACGGTATTAACTGCAATGACTTAAATTGTCTTTTAGCCGGCTACAAAACACAAATTTTTAGGAAAATATCCTGTTCTGTATAAAAAAGAATTTCTGTGGTGTTGCTATATACAATTTGCCTTGAAAGCGGGAAGCAGAAACACAGATGAATAGTTGAGCGTTAATATTTTATAGTTTATGTGATTTTTCTTAATTTAAATTTTATTTTTGTTTGTTGATTTATGGTTTTTATAATAAAAATAATTAAAGAAAAATGTCAAATTATTTTGAAAATAATTCACAATAGTTATATAATAAATAGTTTAGCGTACCGTATACATTCGGTTATTTCAATCGAATTATTAGATAGTTCCTGCAACTGACCGAATTCGATTGGCAAACAATTCGGTTGTGATAATAAATCTGTTTTCTCTGTGTACACTATGGTACCCGGGTACCACGAATTTATGCACTATTTAAGAGCTTTTCCGGGACTCTCTAAAATTTTACTATGGTCCCCTGCTGTGGTGTAATAAAATGATAATAAATTAACATTGGCGATTCTAGTCTATAATTTTTAGCTAATTGAAGCAGTAATTGCATAAGATTTTTATATATTTCTCTGTTTTTCCAGGTGCGGGCAAATAATATGTTTAAAACAATTGACAGATAGAACCTAAACTAAATCGTTAAAAAATTATAAAATATTCTTTTAATCGAAAATGTTACTGGGATTTAAAATATATGTATGTATTTATTTATATTTACTCGGTTTATACTGTGTAAAATATATGTAGTATGCTTGGTCAGCTTTTTGTTATTTTAGGCAGAATTGCGTACAATGTTTTTTTTGCCAGTAATGGAAATTATTTTTACTACCATACGGACACACTTTCAACATGCTGTTACATCTTTTATTAACAAGACAGAAAGAGTCGACCAGTTTTATTTTTTACGTCGAATTGAAAAGTAACATGTCCATTAATATATTTTATAGCATTTATATTTCAAATATCAGCATATTACAAATGATATAGACTCTTTTTAACAAATGCAATACACATACAGATGTATGAGTATATAATAACGTACACAGATGTAAATAGATTTGCACATGTACCCAGCAAAAAACAATGAAGTTCATCCAAAAAAAGAACATTTTCACAACTTCGAAAGTGGAACAAAATGCATATCTTTTTTGGAAGTTCTTAATAATTACTTCCAAAGAAGTGAAAATAAATTAATTTTTAGCGGGAAAAAATGGTAATGATTTCTAACAAAATTTAAATTTTAAAGTACTTTTTTTATTGTTTAATAGGGCAAAAACAGAATTTTTATTAAAAAATTCTATAAAAATAGTTTTCAGAGAAGTGCTTCAAATGCAGTGAACAAATAGTTTAAAAGAATAACATCCTACCAATGACAACCATGGATTAAAAAAAACTTCTGCAGCTTTTTTTTACCACTAAGTACTTCTTTTCAATGACAACAGAATGTTAAAATCATGACTTTTTCAGTTATTTTTTTGCTGGGTACATATGTATTTGTAAAATATGGTTTGTAGCATTTGAATATATGCACAGAGTAAAGACAAAATTTAAGCTAAGTATTAGTATACGCACATATGAAAGTATAAAATGTCATATTTTTATAATACAACATTTGTTGTACACAATTTTTATATTTCATGTTTTAGCATTTTGCAGTTGTTATATTACTTATATTGGCTTTCCTTAGTTCTTAAAGAAAGGAAATAAATATGTATCTGTGCATGTGTGCATACGAATAAATGTGTATTTCAATATTTTTCTTTTAAATGATTTTATTTAGCTCATATTCTTTTTAGTATTTCTTATTTTTTCCATTATTATTCTTGTGAAATTTTAATAATTTCCATGCATGAGTTTTCAGTGTATTATTTAGGAATAAACATATTCTTGTAAACAGGATATTCACATGCATTGACTAACGCACTCGTTTATATATATATTAGTTATTTTATTTTCACAATTCTTTTGAAAATAGTAGTATTTGGATACTTCATATACATATGTATGTGTTTAGTTAAATCAAGCTGTTTGATGGGTTTATGTTGCAGCTGTGGGAAACGGAAACAGGAAATGCACAAATAGCTGCTTAAGATCTATATACATATTTAAAATACAATCTATTTACCTTCTTATTTTCATGCATATGCACTTATCAACTAAAACCTAAAATAGAAAATATTTTCTATATTTTTCTATAACTTGGCTATCTTTTTTTTAGCATCGACTACTTAAGCAAATCCCTAGAAAGGAAACGAAATCTATGATTTATTTTTATTGTAATAATAAATTTAAATAGGAGAAACATAAAATTATTTAATTTTTTTGCAAAAGATGGGCTAAATATCGCCATAACCGTTGACCGTATTAAAAAGTAATGTAAGAACGACTTGAAGATAATTCTCATTTCCCATTTTTTGAACATCATGTCAAATGAGGCAAATAAACACATTGACGGCGAAAAATTGTTTATATTTGGTTTAGTGAGGAAGTTATCAGCCGTTATATATACGTAACAGTGGGCATTATTCAATAATTATTGGACCTTATATTTTCTATATAAATCTCATCAGCTATATAAGCAAAACCTAAAAAATGCAAATTTTTTGGAAAAAAGTCACAATTAAATTGATATATTAAAGAAGTTCTACAATAATTCTACTAATTCATCACTTAATTTTATTACTAAATTCATATATGGAACGAAGTGACTACTTCCGGTTACCGGAAATGCCTTCATCTGCTTGAAGTATGATCGTGACGTTCTCACGATCTGCGTTTTCATACAGATATGTGGCACAAGAATAAAGATATTCAAAAATAAATCTGAATGAATGCGTTTATAGTACCTAGGGCGAAATTTTCCGTAGGCCCCTACTTATTTATACCCACAATATTTATAAAACTGCTAATAATAAACGAAAACGGTGCTACAAACACTTGTTTAAACAATTTATCATAGTATATTTAATCGAAAAAAAAAAAAAAAAAAATTGCCATTTAGTCCTTTTTGTATTGAAAATACAAGGGGCCAAAAAGCACCGAGAATGACCCAGTGTTACATATGCGTAACACTTTCTTTTTCCACTTTCTAATTTTTATCGGACATGCCTTATATACTTTTAAACAGATTTGATGTGTTTTCTTTTAGTATACAAAGAAATTTTTTCGTTAAAATATGTTTAACGTAAATAATAAGCCTTTTTGCAAACCTCCTGCTGTTAAAATCAAGTTTTTGCAAGCTTTCAAATAATGAACTTTACAAAATCACTTTTTACTGCAATAACAGGAGAGAAAGTGAAGAAAAAAACATTTGAGGATGCAGGACGAATATTTAATTACACAATTCATAACAAAATTTAAGTTTATATTATTCCGTTTTTTGACAATATAGTTTTAAACTTAGACATTGTCGCGTTACATATACGTAACAGTGGGCATTAATGGGTTAAAGTTAATGCGGCACGAAAATTAAAACCAAATTTGATACAAAAATACTCATGTTATTTAATGAACAACGAAACGTATATACTGGCAGATTTTTCGCAGCTTTTGTGTCAAAATTTTTATATTGCTGATGCTCGAAGAAATGTTGAAGATAAGTTTAGGACCGAAAAGCTGTCGAAATTTCCTAAAGAATTCGTAAGAGCAAAATGTGTCCACATATTTTTGGCCCGATTTGGCATCATGTCACTACGTAAGAAAGCTCTGGATTGGTATAAAAGCAATAACATATTTTTTATACCAAGAGAGGTCAATCCTCTAAATTGTCCGGAGCTAAGACCAGTGAAGAGGTATTAAACTTTTGTGAAAAGAGAATCGAAGACAACAAAAGAGTTATCCCAAAATGTTGAAGATTTTAAAATTAGATGGGCAGACTGTCGAGTTCATAAGTAGTGGATAGAATAGGGTTGCCAGACGGGCTTGAATGAAAGTTTCAAGCTAAAATACAATTTGTCAAGCTAAAAATATTCTATACTACTTTAAAATATTCTACAATTTAAATTTCTTAAAAAAATATAATAAATTTATTCAAATATAAAAAGTATGGTTTTCTCCGTTACAGATTGTATGTATTTTTGCCCATTACTGACAATAAGTGCAAGAAATGATTTTAAAACTTTATTTTATTGTGAAATTTGTGAGTACTTTATATCAAATATATTTGTGAGAAAAAGTTAAAATTAAAAAGCGGCATTGTCCCAAAAAATTTCATAATCCATTTCAAATTTTGTAGTACCGGCAGTATTAAAGGATGAATCACTTGATTCAAAGGCTGAATTATTACTTGTTTTTCATAATATAATATATGGACTTAGTTATAACAACTTTAGATTGCTATGTCAAATTATGTTCATATTTATACTGCGATAGTAAAATTGCTAACAAAATTACTTGTGGTCGTACTAAAATAGCAGCAACTGCAAGAAATGTATTGGCTCCATATTGTCAAGAAAAAGTTTCTAGAGCCTTAAAAGAAAGTTTATTTTTTGGAATCTACAGTGACGCATCAAATATTTTAAATATAAAAACGTATACATATGCAGCACAATATTTTAGTATTAAAAATGGTATTCGTAGACAAATTCTGGATTTCTATGAAGATTCGAATGAAACGAATGAAACTACAAACAAAGAATAACAATATAGAATAAACTAGATCTTCAAAAAATTACTTCATACAGCGTCAATAATGCAGCTGTAAATTATGGTGTTAATAATTCCGTGTTTCAAAAATAAAAAATTAAAACAATAAAATAATAAAAGCTAATTGCAACTGCTATGTGATAAACAAATGTGTAAAAAGTGCGTTGAATGCTTTATCTGTCGACGTGGAAAATATCATAATAAAAACATTTATACTACTCTGAGTTTTACATATTTTTTGTTTATATTAATTTTTCAGTTCCTACACACAGAAAAGAAATTGGTTGGAAATCTATTCCAATTGTAAAATTTTAATTAGAATACCTTTCTTTGCATAGGAAAGACCAACAATTTGTAAATATAAATTTTATTTAATAGCTATATTATTTAAATTGTTATTATGATAGAAATAAAACTGATACAATTGAAAATTTAGCTCAACACACCAATTCGTACAATTATTTAAATTTATTTTATAAAACCTAAAACAGCAACTGAATTTAAATTAGAAAGTGGGGTCATAATAGAATACGTTAGTAATTGGAATTATAAAATTCTGTTATAATGCAAGAAAATCAAATTCGGTGTTCCTAACTAAATATTTCTATTATAAATTTATTGACATTTTATTTTTTATTCTAAATAAAAAAGAAATTAAAAATACATTCATACAAGTTTCAACAAATATTTATAATTTAGTTTGGAGAAGCTTCCGATTTAAACATCTTCGAATAAAGAGCTAGGATTAATATCTGGCTTTTAAAAATTACCTATGGTCTATGGACTAAGGCCAATAGTTTTGTTAAAATCTCAATTTTCATACAGAAAAGTTTTGGGGACGATGTGTCTATGCCAACCTATTAATTTGTAAAATTTTTCTCCAATGTTTCAAATACGTTATTACAAAGTTATTGGTAACAAAGGTGAGCCGGATGATCTTTTATCTATTTATTACTTTTTAATTTTTTTAAGAAGCAAACCAAAACCTTCATAGTGAAAATTATACAAATATTTAAGGCTGTTATATAAAACCACCATTAATCCAGGTAATTTTGTTATCTGTAAAATTGTGGTCTTATCAATTAACGATATTTCCTTGTTACACCATTCAAAGACAAAGCTTTTTCTGAAATTCTGCCAAAAAATGTGAATGATGAATCAACATTTAGTTTTAAAATCGTCGGTAAGTAAACAAACAATAATTTAAATAAATGCAAAGACATTAGCTTTTTAACTGGTAAACATTCCTTACAGGTAGTCTTAAAGACGTCGGAATACTTATTAACTTTACAAACTTTTATCTATGGAGGCCGTAAATATTTATATATTCCGTGCAAAATCAAGCTAGTTCATTGGTAAAGATGCATGTCCATCTATATGTTATCAGAGAAGTTAAGGCTTCTCCAAATTATGTAGTTCAGAAATCCAACAGAGAAAAGAAAATGTGTTGTATATTTATACCCTACACCACCAAAGGTGGTTGGGGTATTATGTGTTTGTGCAGAAGTTGTAACGCAGAGAAAAAATCTTCGGACCCCCACCTTAAAGTATACCGTTCGACTCAGAATCACTTTCTGAGTCGATTTAACGATGTCCGTCCGTCCGTCCGTCTGGTCGGCTGGCTGGCTGGCTGGCTGGCTGGCTGGCTGGCTGTCCATGTAAAGCTTGTGCGCAAAGTACAGGTCGCAATTTTGAAGATAAATTGATGAAATTTGGTACATATGCTTTTTTCAGCACAAGGACGAAGCCTATTGAATTTGGTTATGATCGGCCCATTATTTCACCTAGCCCCCATACAAATGTCCTCCCGGAATAGAGTTTTAACACTTATAGATGCCTTAAAAATAGGAATATTTTAATGAAATTTAGTACGTATAAGTTTTATATCAGCAAAAATCCGTCTACCAAATTTCATGAAGTTCGGTCCATAATTGACCATAGCTCCCATATAAACTCATCTCCCGAAAATCACTAACGTGCATAAATCCCACACAAATGTTAGTATTATGTTAATATTTAACACAAGTAAGTTGTATATAAATAAAAACAAAATTATGTGGATGGTAATGGTGTAGGGTATCATATAGTCGGGCTTGACCGACTATATCTTCTTCTCTCGTTTTTAATGTATTTATAAACATATATAAGAATAATAAATAAATAAACATAACTGTCAATAGAATAAAAAAAATGTATTTCAATTCACAATAATAGTTTAAATTTTTTAACGAATTGTTTTTGGAAACAGTTGCGTGTAGCGTATACATACGGTAGTCGCAATCGAATTGTAAAATAGTACTTAGAACCGAACGAATTCGATTGGCAAAAAATTCGGTTGCCACAACGAAACTGTTTTCTCTGTGTAATAAAATTTTATTGAAAAAATAAAATTTTGTTTGGATATAATTTATGCGTCTACAATTTTCTTCAGGATTTAATTTTTTTAACATTTGTGGTTATGTCAAGTTGATTTGCTTAAAATCAAGTTGAATTTTTCGAAATATCAAGTCAAACTACCAAACAATTCTGGCAACCCTAGGATAGAAGTATAAAAAATATATTTTTCTTTGATTTGTAGTATAATATCAATTAAATCAAAAAACAATCAAAAATCTAAGATCAACCGTTTCCAAATTATTGAATTTTATATATGTTAAAATTTTTTCGATCGCACTCTTCAGGAGGGACGTACATAGAATAGTGGATTTTTATTAATCAGAAAAAGTGCGTTACATAATATATATTTTTTGTATATCTTGTGAAAATATTAATTCATTACCCTGTAAATATAAAAATAAAAAGTGAAATAGAGAAATTATATATTTTCACTCCTAGCAACTCTACGGCACCTTGGGTTAGTTCCATACTACCACTTGTCATAGAATATCCCTACCATATAGGTATTCACTCGAATATTATTTGTTCGATTAATCGACAAATTAAAATCAAACAACTGTTCGATTAAATTAAAATCCAGAATTTCGAGTAACAATTTATTCGAGCAAATTATGCCGATTAATCGAATAATTCGAGCATTGAAAAATCGAACAAAATTTTAAGGTATAAATTAATCGAATAACTCGAGTAACTTAAAAGTTTTACTCGATTATTCGAGTAATTTAAAAACAGCATTTTCGAGTTATTTGATTATTCGAACAATGAAAAAGTCAAGTAAAATGAATACTCTACTACTATAATATAATATAATATAATATTGGCTAAATACCCTGTGGGAACGGTGAGTATACCTAGATGATATAGGAACGATTGTTGGTTTCTCTCACCAATTTTTATTCTCTATAGGAAAATTGTGACTGGTTGATATCAGACAAGTTTCTCCTCATCCACTGGATGTATTCAGGGGCTTACTACACCTTGCCCTTGGGTAACAAAACTTCGTGGTATATATACCACAGCCAACTCGACTCTATTACAACAAAAAATGGGCGTTGTTCGCCCACTTGATGGTGGGTTTATAGATTCGGCCGAGCCGAACATAACATTTGCGCTTGTTGCATTTCGTTTTGTTGTATCTCCAGTAGTATACCGTTAATCAAAATTTTGAAAAATCTGAAAACATTTCTGAACAATTCTTTATTATTTTGTTTTTTTACTTGTTTTGTTTTTGTACTTAAATATTTTTGTTCAATTATAAGGGAAGTAACCCCTATTCTAATTATTATTCATTGAATCAAAAGCAATATAGTATTATGCATATTAATCCTTATATTTAATTTTCAAAATTTTTATTGAATATTATTTTAGTTTACAATTTTTTTATTGAATAAATTTAATTAAAAATGAATTGGTAAAATAATTTAACCCGGTTGATGAAATGTAGAGAATGAGATATCAGGAAGTTCGCTAGGCTGATATATCATGGTTATCTTCATGGTTGGGTGGGAAATGACCTTAGGAGAAAACTACACCTCACTAACCCCAGTTTAGCAGCAGAATTTGAGAAATCTTTTTTTAGACCACTAATAAATTTATTTTTAATAACTATTTTTCCATCCTGTTTCTTCATATACTGCACACATATCATTTTTAATAATAGGAACGTAATATCTTTAAACCATTATCACCACCTACGCCGTTTTTCCCTGAGCTAAGACTGAAGCATAGCTAGGTGTGTAGAACTGTGATAATGCTAAAGGAACTAATGGTTCGTTACAAGTTTAACCCTTAAAAGGTCAGCAATTTTTATGAAAAAAAATTGGAAAAATGACAACTACGTTTTTATTTTTTCAACAAAAAAAAAAAAAAAAAAAAGAAACAATAAAAAAAAAAAAATAATAATAATAATAACAAATAAATAAAAAATTAAGAAGTTGCTTCAGAAAAAGTGGCTGTACCTTTAAATATACACTGGGCAGTCACCCTTAACAGAAATTGTTAAAAAAGTTTGTAAACAAAAGAAGTAGCTTTATAAATTGTAGTATAACATGAACAAACACCAGAAATAAATGGGAAATTCTCCAAACTCGTTTACCAACTAGTCTTCTGCGGGAATTACCTGCCGTTTTTTGTCTTCTCAATATTCTTGCTTTCATGGCTTTCCTCAGGGTGGTTTGCTAGAATTACCCCAAAGTATATGTCCATTTGTATTAATTCATCTAGGGTCTAGAAATCTCTTCTTATGTACCTTAGGAAGTCTAGCACAATGACGAAGTTCCCTCGTAGTTCTTGTTGTCGTCTACATCTTTCGTCATGGAGGCCTTAAATTTTTATGGTGTTAATAATATAAGGTAATTAACAATTTTTGTGCAATTGCAATAAACTTCCTAAACATTATTTAAAAACTATAATAGAATTAAAAAATGTCAAAAAATCCCTTCAAAACATTAGGTAATTTTTATATGAAATATAAACCAAATTTTTATGGGAATTTTGTGGGCGGTTTTTTGTTAGATCTAGGTTTTATTTATAAATTTATTAGAAAAAATATCAAAAAGTAATGAGAAAAAAAATGTTTTATTAATAAAAAATATATTACTCTTTTTTTCTTACCCCCCTGGCAACACTGGTGGAGGGTATGAAAACTTTTTTTTTATATTTATAAATTTTAATTAAAAAAACAATTTGTAACTCCAGGAAATTTTCACTGATTTAACTTAACAAGATCACCCAATTTTTAAAAAAATTAAGTAAAGTAACAAGCGCAAATATTCGGGCCGGCCGAATCTATATACCCACCATCAACTTTTTCACATTTTAAGTTATATTAGAGGAGGTAAAGTGGGCAGTAAAGTGGGTGGGCCACGCACATTTTTTGTTTCCGAGTTTGCATTAGTCCTTGAACTATTTAAACACAATTTCATTGATTTTCACCTTATATGGGAGGTGGGCGGTAAAGTGGGCGGACCACGCCCATTTTTGGCTTCCGAGTTGATATTGATCCCCAAACTATATGTACAAAATTTCGGAATCGTACATGCTTTTGTTGCAGAAATATCAGCAGAAAAGTATAAAACGGACACCCTGTGTTTCTAGTTTTTAGGAGGTAAAGTAGGCGGTAAAGTGGGCAGTAAAGTGGGCGGGCCACGCCCATTTTTTGTTTCCGAGTTTGCATTAGTCCTTGAACTATTTGAACACAATTTCATTGATTTTCACCTTATATGGGAGGTGGGTGGTAAAGTAGGCGGACCACGCCCATTTTTGGCTTCGAGTTTATATCGATCCCCAAACTATATGTACAAAATTTCGCTATCGTACATGCTTTTGTTGCAGAAATATCAGAAGAAAAGTAAATAACGGACACCCTGTGTTCCTAGTCTTTAGCCCATAACTTTTTTGTTTGCAAACCGATTTTGACCATTTTCAATCCCAAACAAACCTTATATAAGACAAATATTTGTGCTAAATTTCGTCTTCCTACGTTGCTCCGTTCGAGCGCTATCCTGCTTTCAACAGACGGACGGACATAGCTAGATCGACTCAGAATCTAACCAGGACCCAGAATATATATACTTTGTGGGGTCTTAGATGATTCTTTCGACATGTTACACACGGAATGACAAAATCAATATACCCCCATCTTTTTGATGGTGGGTATAAAAAAGGAAAAACATTTTTTTTCAAGACACTGAAAAAATGATAATTCGTTTCTAGTATATTTTATTTATTTATTGATATTTTTCTTTTTATATAATTTAGTTAATAAATGAGGTGAATACCTTTAATAAATTATTTATATTTAGTGCCATATTGTGGTATTGTAACATACAATACACAGTGGGGCGGAATCGACATTTTTTGGAAATAAACCTGTAACTTCTGATCGGCTGGTTTTTTCTGATATTTGCAGTTAAAATAATATTTTTGTAAAAAATTGGTTTTTTGATGAACTATAAATATTTTATCTGTAATAAAATCTTTGTTATTAAAGATATCTTAACGAAATTTTCGGAGGATGTAGACCTTATCGTATAAAATAAAAAAGTGGACAAAATTTTAAGATTTTTCTAAAAGGAATCCCACAATTCCCAAAAAAAAAAATGCCAAAAATGTGTTTTTTCACATTTTCGGCTATAAAATCCACATTTTTCCGAAGTCCCGTAGATTTTAATAAAAGACTTTTAAAAACACACTACAAATTCTTAACCCTTTCGGTTTTTCTATGCCATATGGCATAATAATATTTTTTGGTAATTTATCAAAACCTAAGCGGATTTTTAGATAAAATTTTACACGTTACTATTATTTCAAACCTTCTTAATAATTTAAAAAAAAATTATTAAATTTTCTTTATTTTTAACTACAAAAATATTGCGTTTAAAAACTGATCTCTACAAATTTATTTTTCTGGGTCAAAAATGCTTAGTTTATTTTTACTAAAAACTTAAAGAATGTGGATAAAAGTATAAAACTTTTTTATAAAAGTCTATAAAATATTTAGAGAAGACTCTTTTTTAATATTTATCATCAAAAAACATAAGTTTAAAAATTTTTCCTCCCTTTTTGTGTTTTTCGATTTTACCTTAAAAAATCCAAATACACAAATTCTTTCTGGAAATTGATTACGGATTATTATTACTACAGTCAAGAATTATAAAAACTGAAAAAATATTTCATTTTGACCCACGCATTTAAAACATGTACTGAAAGGGTTAAACTGCATTCCGTTTGCCGAGTCGTGCTTTGGGATTTGAGAAAATATAGACTAAAGTCAAAACTTTCATATAAAAAAACACAAAAAGTCGTAATTTTTGCAATTTTTAAATTCAAAATAATTTATTTTTGGACTCGGTAAAGATATCAATTTTTTTTTTTTATTCAATAGATAGTTTTGTTCTCTAATTAGTTAGGGATATATATGAAAAAACCTGGATCAAGAACATGCAAAATTGAGGTACTTAAAAATTCAAACGCAAATAACTCAAAAACTATAAGAGATAAATATAACATGCAGGCATGTTTTTTGTAGGTCTTATCACAATAATGTATAAAAATATTTGAAATTGAACGAGCAACAAAAATTTGGAAAGCGATTAAAAAAATTGTATGTCATTGGTACCCAAATTTGAGCCCCTCTAGCTCCGCCCCTGATGGGTATGTACGGTCCCCCTTTCAAACTTAATATTATACGCTCTTCTGCTACGCATGTACCAAATTTCATGCAAATCCAACTAGCTGATCAGAAGTTACAGATTTATTTCCAAAAAATTTCGATTCTGTCCCACTGTGCAATATACAATAAACATAATTTAAAATCTTTCCCTCTTTTATGTTTGCTCTTCGAAGTTTTCCAAACCAATTTAATATTTTTTGAAATTTGTTGTCATCTGATTTTTGTCTAAGAAGGTAAAGACCTAAATTGAAATTCTAATGCTGCACTTATCAACTGAATATATTTAGTTAAGCAAATCAGATTTAGATTATCTTATAATTTCTACAATGACAAATTTATCACAACGTATGTATGTATAACGTCCTTAAACAATGAACAAATTTTATTTCACTCTTTAAACTAGCAGCTTAAAACATATTTAAAAATTACAATAACCTCGACATACAACATAAACTAGAAAAAATGTTACGTTTATTTTTGAGTGGCAGGGTATGGTGTAGATAAGCTTTGAGAGTAGTATAATTTAAAACAATAACATGACATTAAGCATGCACCAAAGTGTATGATACTTTTTTAAATTTTGTACATATATGAAAAACACACACTTATATTTGTATTGTTAAAAAAAAAAAAAAAAAAAACTAAGTAATATACATACATATGTAAAAAAAAAATTTATGCATATGGGTAATTAACAAACTATTTTAATTTAGTTAAAACAGACTGCAAACCTAAATAAGTTTTGCGGTATTAATTTCAACGAACAGGTTACAGATTTGAACTTACAAGACTTGAAGCTAATAGAGTGCAAAATTTTAGTATTATAAGTTTTATTTTATAATCACCATCACAATTGTTGTTCAAAGTTCGACAATTTTGAAAAAAAGCTAAAAACTACTTACTACTTACTTTTCCCATTAATATTCCACACGTTTACACTTTTTGATCTCATTCAACCTTATATTATAAACTAATAGAACTTTGTGAATAAATTCTACACGTTTTTTGTTGCACCGCAGACTTTCCAGAGTTACACACAGGGTAGTCAAGTATCGATAATTATATAAATTTTTGGGCGGGGTCTGTGCGCCACTCAATGGAATGCAATATCGAAATAAGGATTGAAACATTGGTCAGCAAAAAAAAAAAAAAAAAAATTTCATACTCATTAAAAAACGAGAGTAAAAGATATAGTCAGTCAAGCCCGACCATAAATTCGGGAAGGGGTCTTTTATTAGACTTGGTACCAAATGTGGACCGATACTCATATTAAGTAAAATAAAACATACGAATACAGAATATTACGTCGATGCTAACATTTATATGAATTTATTATATTTTGGGTGATTCCTGAAAGAGGGCCTTATATGGGAGCTATGGTAAATTTTGAACCGATCTTTGTAAAATTTGGCACTATGACTTATGTTTATATAAAACTTGCTTGTGTTGAGTACTAACTTGATACTAACATTTGAATGGGATTTATGCCCGTTAAAGGCATTTTCTGAAAAGGGGTTTATATGGGACCTATGATCAATTATGGACTTTTCGAAAATCAGCACACTTATTTAGATCTATATGAAACTTATATGTGCCAAATTTCTTTAAAATAATGCTATATTTAAGGGATTTATGATCGTTAAACCCTTTTCCGGGAAAACATTTGTATGAGGGGCTAGGTGAAATAATGGACCGATCATCACCAATTTCAATAGGCTTCGTCCTTGGACTATAAGAACTCTCTGCGCAAAATTTCATCAATTCATGATCAAAACTGTAGTTTGATTACAATGTTTACATGGACGGACAGACGGTCAGACGGACGGACATCGTTAAGTCGACTCAGAAAGTGATTTTAGGCCGATTGGTATAAACTAAGGTGGGTCTTAGACCAATATTTTTGGGTGTTACAAACATCAGCACAAATGCGTAATACCCTCCCTACCTATGGTGTAGGGCATAAAAATCCAGATCCGATGCAAAAACTGATTCATGTTTTGCACATCAAAATCTATCAACTCCTGCTTTTTTTCTATAAGGGACGATTTTTTGCCAACCAGAGTACTTTTTGCAGTTGCGCGAAAATTGTTTTGCTATAACTTTATCGCCCTCTGCACATAAACTGATTCGACATGCATTCGAGTCACTTATATTTATAAAAATACATTTGAAACAGTCATTAAAAAAAAGCAAAAATAATAATTTATTTTGAACACCTAAAATAAAAAAAATTTTGATAATGGCCCATATATTTATGTAAAAGTATACAAGTATTTATATTCATGTTTTATGTTTGCACCTTCATATAAATATGTATGTATGCTTATTCTCATAAACATGTAGTTAAAGGAATTCTCATAAACATATATATGCATATTAGACTGCTCCAAAAAAAAACAAGCGCGAATATATTCGGCCCGGCCGAATCTATATACCCACCATCAACTTTTTCAAATTTTACGTTATATGGAAGGGGGCGGTAAAGTGGGCGGACCACGCCCATTTTTTGTTTCCGACTTTACATTGGTCCTTGAACTTTTTAAACACAATTTCGTTGATTTTCACCTTATATGGAAGGTGGGCGGTGAAGTAGGCGGACCACGCCCATTTTTTGTTTCCGAGTTTATATCGAGCCCCGAACTATACGTACAAAATTTCGTTGTCGTACGTGCTTTTATTGAAGAAATATCAGCAGAAAAGTATTTAACGGACACCCTGTGTTTCTAGTTTTTAGCCCATAACTTTTTGGTTTATTAACCAATTTTATTGCCAAATTTCGTCTCCCTACGTTGCCCCGTTCGAGCTCTATCCTGCTTTCAACAGACAGACGGACGGACATAGTTAGATCGACTCAGAATCTAACCAGGACCCAGAAAATATATACTTTGTGGGGTCTTAGATAATTCCTAAAAACCAACTTGCGAATTTTGACCGTAACTGGTCCTAGGATTGCTCTTTTTTATATAAATTAAATCGAGTAAAATATTAGAGTAATGCACAGTGTGTGATTAAAAAAATTAAATGGAAATAATTATGAAAATTGGGAACACACAGTGATAGTAGAGGAGAAGGAAAGTTTAAGTTTTGGGCCTTGATCATATCAATCTTCCGGGGACGGTGCCCAGAACTCCAAATTTGGACACCTCGGGTAAGAACTTTCGAAAAAAGATACTGATTAAATATATATTAATCGATTTCAAAGATTTTTATATGATAAAATTCTACTGGTCGAGATCTACAAAAACATATGGGCAATTCTTATTTTACGTCTACCTTTATGACACCGACCTTCAACCTCAAATATTTTTTTAAGTTCTGATTCTTTTAAATAAATTTTGATGCAGTTATGTAAACAACACTTGGTTGTACAACAGAACAAAAATTCAAGACCTGGAACGGTTTCATGTGATACCGGCAAGCACTCAAAATCAAAAAATTAAAAAAGGTGTTTGAAACTAACAAGTTTTTTTCTTCCTTTTAATTGCTGTAATCGCGGATTTTAGCATAACTGTCTAATTCTTCTAATGCACAGTGGATCAGAAACGAAAATTTTTTGATATAAATTTGTAACTTCTGATCGGCTGATTGGATTTATGTGAAATTTGGTACAGGCGTATCAGAGGAATGTAAAGTTTGGAAGGGGATCCAACTGACCCCTCAGGGACGGAGCTAAGGGGGATCAAAATAGGGTACATAGAACATAAAAAATATTACATATTACAGATTCCTAAACTGAATCCTGTAGGATTCAAAGCTTATATTTGTAATTATTTTTAAAATTTGACAATAGCTATTAAAAAAACTGCCAGGGTCGTTTCATCACTTATTATCGACATCTGATCACTTAAATTTTTTACCTAATTTTTACATTAAGAAGAACAATCCTATTGGGATTTACAGCCGAAATTAGATGGTGCTTTTTGAAGCAGTTTAATAAACATACGTTTGTATGTTTTTGTTTTTACTTCATGCAGTAAGTTTACTTTTTTATACATTTTTTACCCCTTTTTCTGTTTTTTTATTGTCTTTTTCTTTTATTCCCTTCCAACGAATGCAAGTAAATAAGCTCAAGTAAAAACATTAAGGATTACAAGATCACGACAGGTAGTAAAATACGAACTTTGGGCTAATGTACTTGTAGCATAATATGAAATATAAAAAATGCATATACTCAAACATAATGTTACACTAACACATGTACCCATACACATACATAAATAATACATATGCATGTTTGAATGCAGTTAGAGTCATTTTAAAAAGATTTTTTTCCTGTATCTACTTTTTTAAACTCATTTCCATTTTTTGCTTTGTTAAGTTTCATCGCCTTATTAGATACAAGTGCTGCAGCAAAAAAACAATGTAAAGATACAAAAAATGATGCCAATTTTGTGTATTTTATTTAATACACTTTTAAATTGCTGATATAAATATTGAGTTTTTTTTTTTGTGTATTTAGTAGCTTATACAAATTGTAGTGTTTAAGTTAAACTTAGAGTTTTTAGTGGAAAACATTAACAGTTATTAATGGTTTGCGTTTTATAATTTTTTTACAGCATATTTAGGGATAGCCGTGATAGTCAATATATTTTATTCTTATTATCAATCCTTTAATAATGAGAGTTTCGAGAACATAATACTTTAATTAACACAATGCCCAGTATTTTTTAGCTTTTGGTAATGACTTTGTACCGATTTCTTAGTAAAATATTAAGTATATTGTTCCATTGACAAAAAAAAAAAAAAAAAAAAAATGGAATAAGTCGTTTCCAGTAAAAGTAAATTCATTCAGAGTTCAGTATAAAATGCAAAAGCTCTGGACACAAAGAATTTGGAAATTTTCTTTCAGAGTTTTATGATGTAACGAGCTGTATACCAGCTACTTCGTTAGCAGAAATTTTTTATAAAAAATATACTATATAATAAATTTAAACTAAGATTCTTAACTCCCTTGGGAACATTTTTAATAATGGTGTTATGTCATTCATAAATAACAATATCTCTTTAATTTCAGGTTTATAATCTTAGAATAATGAAAAATAAATATAAGAATTACGAAAAGTATATTAGAATAAAGAAATAGAACCACAAAATCAATTTAAAGGTTTCTGATTCACTTAGGACCTTACATCTTAAATTTTATGTTTCTACGGATGAAAATTGCAGAACATTCAAGAAGTACTATTAGAAGAACGAAAAAAGATACCACAAAGTCCCTTCTTATGGATTCTCATTCATTTAGGACCACATATCTTTAATTTCATGTTTCTAGATTCAGAATTATAGAAAATTAAAAAACTACCATAGGAAGAACAAAAAAGTACCACAAAGTCCCTTCTTCCCATTATATCCTTATTTCATGTTTCTAGGTTAAATATTACCGAAAATTAAAAAAGTACTATTGGAAGAACAAAAAAGTACCACAAAGTCAACCCTAATCAATTCTAATTCATTTAGGACCACATATCCTTATTTTCATGTTTCTAAGTTCATAATTATAGAAAATTCAAAAATTACAATTAGAAGAACAAAAAGGTACCACAAAAACCTCTCTTATGGTTTCTTATCATTCAAGAACACATGTCTATAATTTCATGTTTCTGGGTTAAATAATATAGAAAATTCAAAAAGTACCATTAGAAGAACAAAAAAGTTCCACAAAGTCCCCTCTAATGAATTCTCATTCATTTAGGACCAAATATCTTTAATTTTATGTTTCTATGTTAAATATTATAGAAAATTCAAAAAGTACCATTAAAAGAACGAAAAAGTACCACAAAGTTCTCTCTTATGGATTCTCATTTACTTAGCACTTCATGTCCTTAATTTCATATCTCTAGGTTAAATATTATAGAAAATTCAAAAAGTACCATTAAAATAGCAAAAAAGTACCACAACGTCCCCTCTTATGGATTCTCATTAATTAAGGACCACATATCCCTAATTTCATGCTTCTAGGCTCATAGTTGTAGAAAATTCAAAAAGTACCATTAGAATAACGAAAAAGTACCACAAAGTCCCCCCTTGTGAATTCTTTCCAACATCGGACCATGCGTATTTAATTTCATGTTTCTAGGTTAAATATTACAGAAAATGCAAAAAAGTACCAATAGAAGAAGAAAAAAGTACCACAAAGTCCATCCTCTTGAATTCTTACTCACAGACCATGTATCTTTAAGTACCACAAATTGCACTCTTGTGAATTCTTATCTACATTTTCTTAATTTCATGTTTCTATGTTTTATGTAATTTAAAATTCATTATTAAGTTTGAATAAAATGTAATTTCCCGCCTTTACCCCTTTTTTGGTACTTTTTTTCACCCATTAAAGTATCAAATATTGTATTCCAATAAATTTCTAAATTGTAGTGGTATCCCATATTAAAATAATAATATGAATATTTCAATAAATATAAAAAAATGTTTTATGAAAAAAGTACCAAAAATAGGTACGATTTTTACCCCTTAAACGTCTGAATTTCTAAAAAATACCAAATTTGTGTTTCTCATTTTTTGATAAGTTATGAATGCGACATAAATTTTATCTGTATGTTGATTGGTTTCAAAGATACATATGGTGCCAAAAAAGTACCAAAATACAGTTTTTACCCGTTTTCTCCCTAAAACGGTCTATTTTCAAAAAAGTACCAGACACTTGTCCAATTACTTTTTAAATGAATAACGATAACCTACCTACGTTCCAAATTTCGTCTCTCTAGCTTCAGCCGTTTGGGCTGTGGGATGATGAATCACGTTACTCTTTTATATATATATATATATATATATATATATATATATATATATACATATATATATATATATATATATATATATATATATATATATATATATATATATATATATTTTCCGTTATCTATGCATTACTTATATCATATGTCTGACATTTCTCCCGCAGCACCTTATATTACGTCGATGCTAAAATTTATATGAATTTATTCACTTTTTCCGGTGATTCCCGAAAAAGGGTCTTATATGGGAGCTATGGTAATTTATGAACCGATCTTTGTAAAATTTGGCACTATCATTTATGTTTATATAAGTTATTTGTGCCGAATATTAACTTGATACTAAAATTTTAAAGGGATTTATGCCCGTTAAATATAATTTGCTTCCAAAACACAAAAATTATTAATTTTCATATCATATTGTTTACGCCACAACTACTTATTACAGTTGGATAAGCGGAATCATTCATCTGCATTTGATAGCTATTGATATGTGTAATGAACCCTCCAAAGGATTTTTCGCTGGTAGGAAAGATTTATGTTTTATAACCATCTAAACTTTTCTATTTTTTCACCAAGGTAGTCCTAGATAAGTCGAAAAAATATCAATATAGTTCGATTCTAAAATATAAGCTAAAATAGGCTAAAAACTAGAAATACATGGTGTCCATTGTAGCATCATTTCATACTTTTGTGTATGACAACGAAATTTTGTACAGATAGTTTGAAAGTCGATATAAATTTGGAAACCAAAAATGGGCGTGGACCGCCTCCCATATAAAATTAAACTTCAAAGAAATTTTGTACAATTAGTGCAAGGACCAATGTAAACTCGGGCGTCGTCCGCCCACTTTACCATCCACCTCTCATATAACGTACAATTTGAAAATTTACTTTCTATTTTTATGTAATTTTTTAATATGAGTAATTCTTATTGAAATGTCGACTTTGTCCTTACTATTAGCTATTTTGAAAAAAAAAAAAATAAGGGTATATTTAGCATCCTATTCCAAAAAATTTCGACCTTTCTAGGATTTTTACCATTTCCGATTTTAATAAAATTAAATACACATTACCTACTCTTCTATGCGCTTTAAATGACGTATAACTCATACCACGAACGGTTCATATTTTATGGACTTTTAAAATGGGACACCTCGGGTATTTTTGTAAAAAAATTTACAAATTTCAATGTTCAATAACTTTAAGTGTCAATGGAAAGGACTAATAATACCCTTTATTACAAAAACAGCAAGAACCTCTAAAATGAAAAAATATCCTAAATCCTTGGATATCCTGAAAAATGGTCTTTTTATTTTCATTGTTTTTTCGCATAATGTTTATATTGCCGTTAATGTTCATAAATTTTAAAATGGGATCCCAATGGAATCAGAAGCTACAACAATTTGTCTTTACTAACTGACACATTTTCTATTAGATATTAAGTGTTTTTTTGTTTTGTTTTGCATATTGATATACTTATTAAAATTTTAATGTAACAGATCAATGTTTATTAAAATAAGACGTTTATATAGCACATTCCCGACCACGAAAAAATAACATGATATTATTTTAAAAGTTTCCGGAACACATTCAGAGACCTTTAACCCACTGTAACCCAATTTTTAAAATTCGACCAATTTTTGGCGATTTTAAAAATTCACTATAACCGATCCATTATTTCACCTATAATCTATACAACTTTTTCCCCGAAATAGCAGTTTAATACATATAAATGTATGAAATATGTTGTATTTATGTATACAAATTTCAGCACACATACGTTTATACAAGTATAGATCGTTGTACGAAATTTTATAAAGATCGGTCCATAATTGATCATATCTTTCATATACGTAGGTTACAATGTCTAATAGGGTATCCAATTACTCGGGTGTTCATATTAATCAGTTTATTCGACAAAATAATTATTCGAGGTTAAAAGTTGATCGGTTAGTAACCGATTATTGAGAAATTGTTCAATTAACCGAATAACCTTATTTATATATGTAAAACATATAAATTAAACAAATTATAGCATTTAATCTGTTGAAATAGTTACTTAGAAATATAATATAAAACTAAATTCTTTTACAAGGGGATCATTTCGTAATTATTTTCTCCTATTTGTATGAACAAATTATATTTTTTAGGTAATACTATTAAATTTTCTCCCAATTCCGCTTTATTTAATACATTTTATGTGTAAGAATGATAATTTGTTAATCGAGTGTAAATTAATATGTTTTGGGTACATTTAGGAGATGACAATTAAAAGTATTATGATTTGTGTAACTTTGAATTTATTTTAATCCAAGCAATGTTTTACAAATTTCTATTGATACAAGTTTAATTATTTATGAAGATATAATATTATTACTAAGGTGATCGATACGGTTTTCCAACCGGTTTTTAAACCAGTTTTTCTGTCAATGTGCTGTCGGTTTTTTCAAAATGTTAATTTTTCGAATATCGAATAATTAACATAGCTTTATATTTCAAAAAAACATGTACTAAATATTGATATTTGAATCGAAATTTATGAATATTTGTTAGAGTATTATTTGTAATGTTTTAAAAATATAGTTTAAGGTTAAAACGAAATTAATTAATGTAATATTAAATAAATAAATTAGTAATAATTGCTTCAATTGTAACACCTGTAATATTTTTACACATTTTAATGTTTTAGTCTTTTTTTTTTTTTATTCAATATTTTCTTAATTTTTCAAAGATTTTATTTTAAAAAAGTTTCTCCTACAGAATAGTTTCAATAAAATTGATCATATTAACCCATGGTTTCTGTTTTGTTTGTTTTGTTGATTATTCTCTTAAAATTTTTATATTATCCCTAGAGTAAAGAGAACCGGTTTAAAACTAGTCACGTGACAGGTTCTCAGGGCTAGTGACCGGTCCCAGTTCCGGAACTTTATATGAAAGGAACCTGTCACTTTTACATGGGGTTGTCATTGGAGGTTGCTAATTAGCCCCTTGGGACAGGTCACAGGATATGTCCAAGGACTGGTCCAAGAGGACAGGTTCAGTAACGATTAATGTAATAAAAATTATATAAAAATTCGGTGATTGTTTACTTTTTAAACATTATTTTTATTATTATCTTTATTAAATTATGTTTATTTCACTTCTATAATTTTTCGTTAATGCCGATGGCGGCACCCCGGCTCGAACCCATGTTCATCTGACGTATGTTATGTTTTATAGTCTTCAACGATTACCACTCAGCCACTGATTGTTATTGTGCGCGAGTTGCTATTTGCGCACTTAACGAGCATAATAATAGTGAGCGTGTTTGTGTCAACTGGTTCTCAATTGGAACTTTGATGACGAGTTAGGTGTCAATTGGTACTCAACTGGTACAGAGAAACCGGTCCATTACTGCAATTACCACAAATTTCCCACAGGGATATTATTCGTTCGTTCATATGCTTTGTAACACCCAAAAATATTGGTTTAAGACCCGCCTTAATTTGTACCAATCGTCTTTAAGTCGATTTGATGATGTTCATCCGTCCGTCTGTCTGTTCATAAAAAAAAAAAAATAATTAATTAATTAAAATACAGGTCACAATTTTGAACATGTATTAAATTTGAAATTTGGCACACAGGTTTCTTATAGTCTAAGAACGAAGCGTATTGAAATTGGTTATGATCGTTCCATTATTTAAACTAGCGCCATGCAAATATCCTCCCGGAAAAGGGGTTTAACGATCATAAATCCCTTAAATGTAGTAAGAATTTCTTTTACACATGTAAGTTCCATATAAGTTAAAATCTGTGTTCCGAATTTCATGAAGATCGGTCCATAATTGAACTTAGTATTGGCCCACAATTCCACAGGTTTAGAAAAGAAGACACTTCCCCGAATTTGGTGCACATCATTGAGTAGGGTATTGTCGGACTTGACCGAATATTTCTTTCTCGTTCTTATTGGATTAGTAGTTATTTCCAAAAATAATTATGTGTAATAATATATTTTAACTTAAACATCATAATATTTATTGATTTTTCTTTAAGAAATGTAGTCTTTTAGTAGAAATATTAACTTCTGCATAAAAACCGGTTAACCGGTTTTTTCTGAATTTAAAAAAGTGCAACCGGTTTTTTCAAAATACCAACTATTCGAACTATTCGAAAACCGGTTTCTCCAAAAAGTCGAATAACCGATCACCCTAATTATTGTCTTTTTTATCGCTTTTTATAAAACATTCTATCCCAATAAAAAAAAAGTAAGTTAGTAAGATACTGAAATTGTGATCCGGAAGTAGTACAAATTCGTATACTTTTCGATAAATTGAATTTTTTGATACCTGTGTTATGTTATGTCATGTTCACGATGTGTTTTAATTTTTATTATTATTTTAATAAAGAAAATTATGCATAACATTGTTTTTCATTTTTTTTCTTTTTTGTAAAGATAACATTCAAATATCACCGCCTTATACCCGAACAATCCATTTAAATCTTTCTATATATATTGGATCCTGTTTTATTATCTCTAAATCAGAAGAAAAAGTAACTCACTAAAAATTATTTTTATCTATTTTTACTAGAATGTAACAGTAAGATGTAGTTTACATAAATTTATCATAAAAATAACAATTTTTTAATTAATAACTCAAAAAAAAACTACATTTCGGTTAACCGGTTATTCGGTAGAAATTATTCGGTTTATTCGTTATTCGAAAATAGACAGTTTTAAATTATTCGGACAGTTAATCGACAAAAATTAACCGAATAACCGAATGACGGTTAATCGATTGGATACCCTACTATCTAACAATTACTTAAATGTGCATAAATCCAATATTATTAACATCAATATAAAATAATATACTTATTAATTTTATATAGGTATAAATCATCAGATATAATTTAACAATAATACACTGAACCAAAAAGCTACATAAAAACAATGAAAAAGTTCATTGTCTCAATGAATTTGTGCACTAATTTTGACCCTATGTACAGATTCATTAAAACAATGTATTGCCATACATTAATATTAAAGTGCAGTATACAAGTTCATTGATTAAATTTATTCAATGAACACTTTCATTAAATAAAATAAATAATTCCAGTGAATAGTACATTGATTTCAATGAACTCACATTTTGGCCCAATGAAACTATACATTGAAAATATATTATAATAATAGGCTTACTCTGCATTTTTGGTTTTCATTTTACTTCAAATTGAATGATTAAATTGTATTATATTGAGTTAATATAAACAAAAATTAAATATAATTTTCTTAACATAATATAGTGTTTATATCACATTTCACTAAAAAATTAAGATAAAAAAATATATGTTACATATGTGAAGTGAAGTTCTTGTTTTATTTGTCATTTATTTTATGAAGTACTTCATTTTGTCCCCTATATTGTTCAATGATGGCATGAAATATCCATTTAGATACGACATTAATATGGCACCAGCATTTTCCTGAACGAAAAAAAGTTTATAAATAAAATTTTTAAAATTGTCTCTAGAAACTCCCTTATTTTCATAAAATACAAAGAATACCATGACGATCAACGGATGTAGCGTCCAAGAATTAAATTAAAATATTTTGTTTATTTATGAATATTTACGAATAGAATGCTCTTGGTTTTTGAATTCATGATATTTTTTGAAATCCTGGTATTTTAGGCTAACAACATATTCATCTACATCTTAATTGTTTTATCTGTACAAATATGTTAAATTTAATATTTTAAAAACTGTTTAAAACAATTAACATTAAACTTACATTTTAAGAAGGCAAGTCTCCAAATTCCTGGTTTTAAGTAATTCATTTAATTTGGTGTATTTAATTATGCTGCTCGACTTCTTCTGTGACAATAAATTTATATTTATGCATTTTAATAATTCGAACGTCCATGCTTTTTAACTTATTTCCTTTTTAATTATTTTCGTTTTTAACCCTTTGACGACTAAACATTTTCGGCTGAAGCGATTTAAATTTTTGTTTTATTTTCATAATCTGTGGCCTAATAGTAGTGACGAAAAAAAATTGTCCTCTAAGTCCCCCATTTCGCTTCAGAAATATAGTTACCTATGGGTTGAAAGCTAATTTTTTATCCCAAATTAAGTAATTGTAAAAATTATTTAAATTTTGTTTTTTTATTAAAAACATAAAGTAAAATACAATAAATCTTAAAAAATTGTTATTAATGTTGTTCGTGATTCCAAAGCAATCACGGGATGTTGTGAAACAAAGGAACACATTGCATTGAACGCAAAAACATTTGTGCGACTATATTTTTTAGTGGATGCACAATAGCAACAGCGTTTCCAACTTTCACTCTTTTCCATTTTATGCAGAGATTTGGGCTTGCTTATAAAGTGAGTTCCCAATTTGGTTGAAGCTGAAAATCCACGTTTTCTTGAATTGAAGCAACTTATTAGTTCTTTGACTAAAGCTGCTCGAAATTCAATTGAAGTCACGTTAATTGAGGAACTATTTGCCAATATGAGTTTTTTATATATTATATAACTATTATGAACACATATTTCAAATAAGTCGAAGAACAATCGTAAATAAAAATGCCACTTACTTCTTCGATCGTACTCGTAATATACTTTCTTTTGATCCATTAGACCGACGCCTCCCATCCCTTTATATATATATGTATAATCAGGGGGCAATTAATATCTATTTTACTTGCTTGTCCAGGAAAACGTCGCTTGACCTTGATTACCGCTGTTGGGCCAATAAAATTTGAGTAGAGATAGACACCTCGATTGTCCATCCATTTTACAACGGAAATGCTACCCGACATGAAGTAATTTATGTCCCCTCTTTTCATATCTTTATCCGCAGGAAAATTCTTTGGCATGTGCTTTCTATTACATCGAATAGTTCCACATGCCATTATGTCATTTTGCTGGAGAATGTGCATTAAGTTAATACTTGTAAAGAAATTGTCGAAGTAAACTTCAACCCCTTTTTTGGCCAGTGGCTTACATAACTGCAGGACGACAGCTTCACCAAGACCGTGTTCAACAAATGGTTTTTTTCCTTTGTAAACGTCAATATTATACAAGTATCCTGTTTCTGACTCACATAAATACCATAGTTTGAATCCCCATGAAATAGGTTTGTCCTTCATATATGGCATTATGTTTATTATGTTTCATGGCATTATGACCCTTAAACTTTACCATATGTTCATCGATAGAGGGTATTTTGGAAAACGTATATGCGTCAGGCATAGCCTTGTTAATGTGCTCTAAAATTGGAAGAATTTTGTAGCCACGGTCACTAACATCAGCCTTACTGTTGTCGCAAAAGTGAAGATTGGCTGTAATTTCATCAAATCGGTTCCGTGACATGACTCCTGCAACCTGAGCTTGGTGAAATGTTGGATCAGTGAACCAATACAAACGTGTTTATGGGAGTTTCACTAAGCTCATACGTATGATAATACCAATATAAGCCTTAAACTCGGGCACAGTCAAATTGAATATACGCCCTTTTTGCAAAGCATATAGATTGGACTGCTCCACTATCATAAGACACAGCTCTATATAAAAATAGCAAGTGATAACTCAAAATATCACAACATTTGTGATTTAAAAACTTACCTTCAAAATTACAAATGCTGTAAAATACTTCGTACGCTGATGGGATTTCTTCATGCTTATGCAGAACGGACTTTAAAACTTGAGAATGTTTGTATGCGTTACTCTCTTCACTCCCGGTAAAATTATGCATAAAACGAAATGTTTTTTCAGGTGGTATAAACAATGCTGGTCTTATTGTCTCTTTTCATATACAGTTCCAAGCGGTAAATCGACGTGCTTAGTTCCCTGAATGACAACTTCTATGGGCTCATCATTTTGCATTTGCAGGTTGTCATTTACTAGGAATAAGACATCTTCATTGTCTAGGTTTGTAACGACTTCATCATCGTCATCACTAAAGTCGCAAAGTAAAATTTGTTCAATTAGCTCTGGTCTAAGAAAAAAATGACGATCTCGTGCTGACCCACTCATATTTTCTATCACTTATCTATAAAAACTGATGCAACAAGTGCATATGTTCCAAATTTCAAATAAAGACCGTAAAAAACTTACATATGTACATATGTTGTATATACAATTCGGGGATTCTCATTTTTTGTTACATCAAACAATATGGGGATTCCCCTTTTTCAATTCAATATGTGAATGCAAAATACTAAACACAGTTGCGCTTAAAAAACGCTCAAAAACTACAAATTTAATGACAATTTAGAGGTTTTAATTGTAGAGTTTTTTAGGAATGATAATTTTTTTCAACCCATAGGCAAATATAATTTCTAAACATAAAATAATTATCTATAGGCAGCTTAGAGTTTATCCAAACTGGTCCACTAAATTTTTTGATAGACAAAGGCTGCTACAGGGCCCTATATTTTCCAGATAGGGACTGGCACTCCACTACATTTTTGTTGCCCCAATCCTCTTCTATAAAACAGTCTTTGACATATTTGCTCTATCTGCTACCTGGACAAATATATAAGCCAAAAACCCGCAGGCAAACATACTTGCCTATAGTCGTCAAAGGGTTAACACAACACTGAATTTTTTTATTTTGGTTAAAATGCACCTTTTCTTGTTAAGAGATGAAAAAAACAAACTAGGTTGGTTTTGTTTTCTTATTTTTTTTACTTTATTTTCCTTTAAAAAGCATTTATTTTAACATTATTCATTGAAATATTTCATTGATTCAATGTTTTTGTTCATTGTGTAATACTTCTTCTTAATTAAATCAGAGTATTAGTACATTGAATAAACGAATTCAATGTACTATTACATTGAGTTAATATTTTTATGCATAATATATTTTTAAATCAAATAACTAATACATTAAATAATAACTGATTTACTTATTTTATTAAGAAATAAATTTAATGACTTATTTCAATGCAATGTTCATAATAGTTTTAGTTTTTTCATTGAATTTTTATTAATGTTTTCACTGAAGTAATGAAGTCATACATTAAACTAATAAATTATTGGAAAAAAAATAATGAATTTCATTTAATGTACTTCATTCATTTTCACTTCATTTTCAGTGTAGATCCGTAATTGAACATGGTTTCCATACAATCCCACTCCCGAAAATCAACTAAACTTGCATAAAATTTAACATAAATATCAATATCGGGATAAAATTTAACATCACTAAGTCTTGCAAAAGTAGAGATCGCTCTACTAAATTTCATAATAACTGACCATGGCTCTCATATAATTTACATTCCCGAAAAATACTTACATATACGATCATAAATCTCACATTAATTTTAATATCGAAGCAAAATTTGGAACAAATATTATTCATATACGCATAAACTATTGTAATAAATTTCATAAGGATCGTTCCACAATTAACCATAGGTCCCATATAAGGCCCTCTTCCAATAATAAATTTAGTGCCCAAACACTACATACGTGTGTATTATATGTTCGATCTTGACCAATGCTGCTTAATTTTATCCTTATCTATTTGTTTTTATACTAAACTTTAAATAAAATCAGAACACTTAAAATGATATCAATTTGTTAGTAAAATTGTACTAATTGTTATAGACAGGCTGCAATAACTTCTGATCCCATTGAGATCTCATTTATGAACTATAACGACAATAGGCTTACAATCATCACATGAAAAAATTAAGAAAATAAAAATACCCTTTTTCAGGATATCCAGGGATAAAGGATATTTTTTCATTTCAGAGGTCCTTGCTCCAGAACTATGTGTAACTTATATGACTCTATGATAAAGAGGAATATTAGTATTTTCCATTGACACCATTTTTGTTAAAATGTATTTGAAAGTTATTAAACTTTGCTCATTTTTGACAAAAATGCCCGAGGTGTCCCACTTTAGAAGTCCATAAAATATGAACTGTAAGCGATATGGATGATTCATATGCCATAAAATGCACAATGACTAGTTTAATGTACACACCAAATTTAAAAAAAATAGAAGATGCAAAATTTTTTTAACTGTAATTTTGGTTCGAAATTTTTTGGAATTACCCTTCTTACTTACACCTGTATGGTGTAACCTTGGAAAATAAAATTCTAAACAATACACAAGACAACAAAATTTAAAAAAATTTTAAAGGCTTGAAAAACCATTTTACAATTTTGATGTATTATGGTTACAGTAGTTCAAATGTGGTCCAAATTTTTTTTTTTTTAATTTTTATGTAAAATTATAAATTTTTTAGACGTTTTTCAACATAATTAATGATAACTCAAAAAGTGATATACCGATAGTATTGAAATAAACTTAGACAAATTTATATTTACATAATCCCTTTATATATTGCGTTTCAATCGGCTCAGTAGTTTTGGAGTTATAATAAAAAAAATGAAACAAAAAATATATTTTTTACGTGAAAATATCAAGTTTTTTTGTTTTAAAAAAATCATTAAAAAATCGAAAACGCAAAAACTGTTCAGATTTATTACTTTATCGCAAAGTCACATGTAATATCAACAAAATGAGATATCGATCATAAAAATCTATTGATTATTTCACAAAATTTTAGTTTTTTGAGAAATTTTTCCACTTATGTTGTCATAACTGAAAAACAACTTGTCCGATTTTGTTAAACTAAATCTATAAAAATTTCGGCTAACAATATCTTTAAATGATGTATACAATTGTTTTTAATGCGATCAATAGTTTCAATGTTATGAAAAAAAATTGTTAGGCAAAAAATATAAACATAGTAAAAAAAAAATTAAAAAAAAAACAAGCGAGAATGTTAATAAATAAAAAAGTTATGGGCTAAAAACTAGAAACACAGGGTGTCCGTTTCATACTTTTCTGCTAATATTTCTAAAACAAAGCATGTACGACAACGAAATTTTGTATAAAAATTTCCAGGGTCGATATAAACTTGGAAGCCGAAAATGGGCGAAATGTTAACGAAATTTTGTACAAATAGTTCAAGGATCAATGTAAACTCGGAAACAAAAAATGGGCGTGGTCACCCACCTTACCGCCAACCTCCTATATAAAAAGTTGATGGCGGGTATATAGATTGGGCCAACAATTTTTTAACAATTTTTTTTCATAACTTTGAAACTATTGATCGCATCAAAAAAATTAAGCAAAAAATATATTTTTTACGTGAAAATCTCAAGTTTTTTTTTTTTTTTTTTAAATCATTAAAAATCGAAAACGGCAAAAACTGTTTAGATTTACAGCTTTATCACAAAGCCTCATGTAATAGCAACAAAATGAGATATCGATCATAAAAATCTATGGATTCTTTTCGAATATTATTGATTCTTTTCGAATTGTTGGGCAAAAAATATAAATTTAGTAAAAAAAAAAAAATTTAAAAAACAAGCGATGTTGACCTGTGATATTTAACTAAATTTATACTTATGAATCATGTCAAAATCATATAAAATATCTAAATCCTTTATAATCAGCCCATTTGGTAATATGGCGCATTTAATTTTTTGGTAATTTTTAATGTTCATACATTTAGCTCTTTACTTTATTTTATTAACCCATTAAAAAAAATATATAACAAAAGATCTCTTAGTATATTTTGAAAAAAGGAAAAACTTTAATACTTGTAATTACCAACATTTTTGCACTCAATTTGTTAAAATTCAACCCTCTTGGTTTCGTTTCATATGATTTTGTTTTGCTATACTTTGTTTTTGTAATGATTCCCAATTGCAATTGTTTTTCTTTATGCTACTTCCTATGCTCTGCTTTTACGAGTATTATGCCAATTTTCTTTGTAAAAAAACCTTTTGTTTTCCCGATTTTTTGTTATTGCTGATGTTGTTCTTGTTTCATTTTGTTCACATTTTTACATTCGTGTTAAGTATGAAAATGTTATTTATGAAAATTGAAAATTTTTGTTGTTGTTGTTATTCTTGGTTTTTATTACATTTAGCTTATAAAGTAACTGTGAGTATGAGTTTTTCTTTTTTATTCTAAAATTACTATAAAATTGCATGTGTTGTATTTTACAGCGTTTTTATGACTGAAAAGAGAAACATGGGGATTTTCATCTATAATTTATAATATTGTATATTTATATATAAAAAAAACTTTCACATATTGAAATACTAATACCAATGTGTACATATGTATTTACACTATACCTATACATATACATAAGTATTACATATAATGGTATTAAATAAAAATGAAATCAGGTTAGAATATATTGTTGTTGTATGTGTTAGTTTTTATTTGTCATACCTAACCTAACCATGCCACATGGCGTATATAAATAAATATTTATATTTTTGATTTGATCTGATGACATTGTTCTATAAAACGATGACATTGTATTTTATGAACACTAAATAAATACAACAAATAATATTATAAAAATTGATGAAGTTCATCCATATGATGTAGAGTAATAAAATTCTGCGGTAATTGAAAAAAAAAAAAAAAAAAACGATATAAAAAAATATATCGAAATTGGATGACAACTTTTTATAATGTGAAAATTTTGGTGACGTTTGAATAGAAAATTAGACTTTGAAATATAGAACAATATCAATTCATTTTAAGTTCCTTGTAATAATTAAACAAGGATCTTGTAATAATTAAGTCCACTTAATTTACTTACCCCCTTCCATAGGGATTGAGACGTGCATTTATTTATATGGGTCTTTAAATCTTAATAAGTGCAATGAATCCCCTAAAGGTTTTTTTGCATATAGACACAATTTTTGTTTTATGACTTTTTAAACTATTCTATATTTGGACCCAGCGGCCTCAGATAAATTGCAAAAAAAAAAAAATAGTATAAATCTCTCATTATAAGGGGCCATTTCTAGTCATGAGTTTAATAGGTTAAAATGTTTTACAAAAATTCTTAAAAACGGACTAGATATAGACCACTAATAAAGTAAGTTAAATTAATTGAAAGTTTTAAATATTCCCCGTTAAATGCTCTAAGTATTTATACATAAATAATTTAGCTTCGTACAATATTTATATTATTTTTTTTCGATTTATCTGAGACAATTTTGGTGCAAAAATGAAAAGGTTTGGATGGTAATAGAACGTAAATTTTGCCTACCAGCGAAAAATCTAATGCAGGGTTTATTACACTTACCAATAGTTGCTAATTGCAGATAGAATTTTAGAAAAGAGCTCGTAACTTCTAGAAATTAAATTAAATATATACGTTATATTAAGCAATAAGCAAAAAAAAAAAGTACTTTTTCATTTTCAAGCTATGAATTCCGAATGATTTTTAATGCTTCGGGGGTGGAGTCAGCTACCTTAATATCTAATTAGGGTGTCTCTCACTTGTCCTAAAACGGAAATATAGGGTGGCCCTTAAAACTTAGATTTTTTACTTTTTATGAATTTAACGCATTATTTATGTTAACAGCTACAAATTCAATGTTTTTATTAGTTGGATGGATAGTCTGGGTAGTAATCTTTCATTTTCGGATATTGTTGCAATAATACACTGAGAAAAACAAAATGGCAACAACAAAACATGGAAGTAAGAAAATACTACTGCTAACATTTAACGCGGCACAAATTGGACTGAATGTTATGCCTTGAAAGTCAACATAGTTGTTGATGACAATAATATCTAAATTTCTGCGGTGGTGCTTGACGATTGCATTTTTTGTTTACGAGAAAATTTGGAAAATATTAAAAAAAAATCGAAAAAATTAAAAAAAAAAATCGTTTTTTTTACCTTCATTCATATATAACTTTTGAAGTAGGAATGTAATCTTAAAGCACCACCGCAGAATTTTAGACATTATTGTCATCAACAACTATGTTGACTTTCAAAGCCTATTTTCGGAAAATATATATAAAATATATATTTTCTGGGTCCTGGTTAGATTAGCAGGATAGGGCTCGAACGGCACAACGAAGGGGGACGAAATTTGTCCCAAATATTTATCTTATATGATATTTGTTCGATATTGAAAATGAGTAAAATCTGTAAATAAACAAAAAAAAGTTATGAGCAAAATACTAAAAACATAGGGTGTCCGTTGTAGCTTATTTTCATACATTTCTGCTATATCTCTCTTAAATAAAAGCATGTACTATAACAAACTTTTCATGGGTCGATATAAACTTAGAAATAAAAAATGGGCGTGGTCCGCCCACTTTACCTCCCATATAAGGTTAAAGGTCAAAGAAATTTTGTACAAATACTTCATGGACAAATGTAAACAAGGAAACAAAAATAGGCGTGGTTCGCCCACTTTACCGCCCACTTCCTATACAACATTCTTTGTATCACTGTTTTTGTTTAGAACTTTTTTTTTACTGATTTCCCGTTATTTTTCAACCGATTTTCAAAACAAAGCTCTTTTTGAAAAGGTATTCAAATTACCTTTCTAATTGCTGAACATAGTTAGTACAAATTATTGCCGCTTGATGGCGCAAAATCCATTTTTTATTAAAATTGCATCAAATCATCCTGTATTTGCAAATATTACGAGTTCATATGTTCAGCAAAAATACTCGCCAAAGGATTTTGTACAAAGTTGCCAAATTTGGTCGAATTCTGGAAATTTGGAGGTCAAAATTGTGACCTTCAAATTTCTGACTGCCAAACATAGAACTTAAACTGTGCCAACTTTACTGCTTAACCTCTGACTCACTGAATTAACAAGCTATATCTACTTATATTTTAGTGATAATTGTATTCTACAATATTGTAGTAGCTTAGAAAATAATACGAGAGCTTATAACACACTTGCATGTGCTATTTATGTCCTGTAGTTTTCAAGTTTCGCATTTTTTGAATTTTTAACTCAATTTTGCAAAATTTTGGTCTAGTTTTTTCAATATATTTATATATTATTCATATTTAAATAAAATTTTCGGCTGCAGAGTTTCATTTTCCAAATCAAATATAACTTAACTCATTTAATGAACTTTCTTAATAAACTGTGGTAATTTTTTATTTTTTATAAAAACTTGAAAAAAATCTTTTAAAGGCGAAAAATCACCCAAAAATTAGAAAAAAAAATACTCAAAAGGGAATTATAGTTCAAAAATAACGAAAAATCACTTCAAAACTTGGGATATTTTTCAAATGAATTATAACCCAAATCATTTTGTTGGCAGCCGTTCTATGTTTTATTTTTACTATGGCTTTAAAAAAAATATCAAAAACTACTGAAAAAAAAAAAAAAAAAAAATGGTAAATAAAAATATATTTTTTTTTTTTTTGCTTTATTTTTTGGGGCATTTAGCCATTTCTGACCAAGAAAGAAAAAAAATATATATTGGTTTAAAATTTCCCAAAATTATTACTAATAAATTACATACCTAGGGATTATTTGGTTGGATCAATCAAATGAATATCAATTATAGTTTGGAAAATATAGTCGTTTAAACATTACACAAAATAATATTCCTAACAAAAAACGTGATTTTAATTTTTTAGAAGTGAATTTTAGCAAAATTTTTAACTTGTTTCTTATTTGATGATAAATTTTACATAGAAAATATATTTTATTATTTCAAAATTTTAACTACATATAATGCAAAATATGTGGCGCTAATTTTTGAGGTAGAGAATACATTTGTTGGTCCACAAAATTATAAGAACTTAAAATATTTTGACGCCAATTATTTTTAGTACTCATTAAGCAAATAAAATGTTTTCATTTGGCATAAATAACAACATAATTTATGCTTCGGGATAGTTGTCAGCAAGCGAAATGTATTTAGATGAATGCCGCTGTAGCCGATTTAAATGACGTTTCTTTAATTTTTTTTTTCAAAATATCAATTTTATCCATTAAGATGATTCTTTAGAAATATTTTTCGATGGTCTAAAGTCATGTCTTATATTGAAAAAATTCAGAACAAAATTATGAAATTTAGTGAAAATTTTCCAAATTGCATATAAAAAGTTTTAACGCCATTTTGACTCGGACGCAGTGATGTCAGATTGAGGGAATTTTCCCTTTTTGAGGGAATTTTTAAGGCAAATTTTAGCCGAAGGGAAAAAGGGAGGGAATTTTAATTTTTGTCAAAATAAAGGGAATTTTTAATACGTAAAAATTTATCTCAAAAAACGACAAAAAGATAATCAAATAATCAAAAAATGCAATATTATAACACACACTCATTTAAAAATAGAAATCTTAATTTGGCGAATGGATATTTTTAATGTTCTCGTTCTTTGTTTAAAACAGTTTTTGTATATTTTTTATTGAATTACAAACAAAAACTACATTTTTGTAATTTTCAATGCATTTTTTAATACAAATTTGTAGTTTTTGTTAAAAAATTGCCATTTTAAGGAGGAGGGAAAAACGGAGGGAAATTTTTTTCTAAAATAAGGGAAAAAAGGGAATTTTCCAGCTAAACAGAGGGATTTTTCTTAAATTTTATCTGGCATCACTGCTCGGACGTGTCACTTGTTAATAAATACTCGATATTTTGTACAATTTCTATAAAAGCGAAATTTGTCAGTAGAGAAAAACATACTATTACAAATATTTAAGCCAATTATATGAAAGATAATGCCACAAGACCATGTCTGGTCTCCTGACATCTAAAATTCACTAAATGGCACAAATTTTCCAAAAGAAATACAGAAACATTTCAAAACTCGTAAATTCTTGGTTTAATTTTTTATCACATAAGTCTTATCTCTTGAATGGGTAATAGTTTAAATCAAAAAGATGAAAATTGTCGCACAGCGGGGTCAATCGAAAATTTTTTGGTAATTAATCTGTATCTCTTAAACTACTGATCAGATTGAATTGAAATGTAGGGAAGAGTTATAGAACTAAGGTTTCAAAAAAATCATCCTGTGGTGATGTCGAAGTTGACTATCTCGAGTATGCAAAAGTTTTATAAAATCGTAACTTCTACGAATTAAGTCCGATTTCAAATATTTTTCCATTTCTGTACAAGCAATTGTAATGATTTTTGGTGGAATTGAAGACTGATATTAATTTTACACACTACATAAGAAATAATAGTGAAAATATGCTAATATGCTTTTTCTGCACTTAAAAAAAAGTCGGTTTAAAAATTTACTTTTTTATAAAATATTCAATCCTGCATTGTTTTTTGGGCGAGCGGAAAGCAATTTATAGTCATATTGATTTTAATATATCTCCTGACTAAATGTCGTTAATAAATTTAAAAAAGCTCGCCTGACATTTTTTGTATTAATTGATAAATATGAAACTTTTTTCTAAAATTGACCATTTTCGACCAACGCTGGATGTAGGGTGTAAACCTAAATCAATTCAAAATTTCTTTACTAACCGTTTATGAAGCCTTGTCTTTTGAAATATGTAAAGACAATTTTTTTTTTATTAAAACAACTTTGAGAAAAGAGTGAATGAATAGTACTATATTTTTGTCAAAAAAAAAAAAAAAAAAAAAAAGGAATTTTTAATACTAATTTCGGAGTGCTGACTTTGAACATTTTTCACGTCTTAGCGAATGAAGATAATCAAAAAATTTGTTCAGTATATTATTTCGGAATATATTCCAAATTACATAGTATTTTTAGAAAGTTTTCCTCATACACCTCAGGACTTATTTCCGGAAAACGAAATAAAGTCGAGGCAAAAAATCAAGAATTCAAAATTTAATCGTAAATATCTTTTTAAATGTAAGAGATAACTTAGATTTTTTCCTTACCTTGTCAAGCATTTTACAGATATGAAAAAATACTTGAAATCTGATTTGTAGAAGTTACGATTTTTTAAAACTTTTACATACTCGAAATTGTCAATTTTGACACCCTGTAGCTTATTTCTGAAAACTTAGGTCCTATTCTATAACTCTGCCGTACATTTAAATTCGATCCGAGTAGTAGTTTAAGAGATGCAGATTTATTACCAAAAATTTTGTGATTGGCCCCACTGTGTGTCGGTGCAAATCTAAAATGCATCCTAAAAGCATCGAAAGTTTTTTTATATTTTTTAGTTTTAAATGCTTGTATTTCCATAAGATTTTATGCGAATGATTTAAAATTTTGGATTTCTTAATAATTTTCTTAATATTTTTCTTGCAGGAATTCTGATTCTGTGAGAGAGAGTGTACAAACTTGCGTGTACTTCGAAATTCGTTTTGTTTTTCTTTTTCGTACTTCAAATAAAAACAAATCAAGGCAATTAAATAAAGAATTGCATTGAAATTGAAATTTTGTGTGTGAACGTAAATGCAAGTCCAAAAGAAAAAATAGAAGAATTTCAGAAAGAAAAATCGCTGTGTGTGAACTTGGACTAAGATCTACAAAAAGCCATCAACACTTTTTCTAATTTTAAAACAAACTTTGGCAATGCAAGGCACTTATAGTAGGTTTCAAACTATTTCGAAATTTTTTTAAATTCCTTATATGTAAGTTTTTAATAATTTTCGTTTTTACTTCTAGTGTTTTTTATTTGATAGATAATTTTGTTCTATAATCCCTTGTGTAAAAGTATTACAAAATCCGACAAAAATTTCGGTATATACATATATTGAAAAAACAGGACCAAGATTTTGTAAAATTTAGATATTTGAAAATTCAAATGCAAACAATTTCAATACTATAGGAGATAAATAGCATATGCAAGCGTGTTTTTCATAACTAATTTCAAAAGGCTTCGTCTTTGTGTCTTAAAAACCACGCTGTCAAATTTCAGCTTATTTTAGCGAATTGTACATTGTGCACAATGTTTACATGGACATCCTGTTAGCCCTTCAGCCACTTAGACGGGCGGATATCGTTAGATCGACTTAAAAAATTATTTTGAGTCGATTGGTATACTTTAAGATAGGTGTTGGATAATTTTGTCTGTGCGTTGTAAATATCAGCACCAGTGTTACCGTTTGGCGACTTTAGTCGCCATTTGCCCCTTTTTCAACCACCTGGCCACTTTTTTGGCCCCTTTTCCAAATGGCGACTAATTGGCGACTTTTTAAGACTCTGTGCTAAATGACGAGAAACTAAGTTGTTTGAAATATATCGAACCATTATATTAATTTCAGCAAATAAATTAATAATTTTGAGATTATTTCACAGTATAGTGATATAAAAAACCGCGTAATAATTATAAACAAACTGAACTGTTAGTAATAAAAAATATGAAGTTTATGAACGGCTATTTTATCGTCATATGCCGAATCTTTTTGAACTGGATTGAAAAAAAAAAAAAAAAAAAGACTATGAATACTTATATCCTAATTTATATTTTTACATTCCTTATAGCGATTCCTCGTGGGAACGTGATTTTTTTTAACAAGATTATCAATAAGAAAAAATAGTTTATCTAACAGATTTAAAATAGTAATTGTGGATCCACGCGATCCGTTTTAAATTTGTCCGACGGTGATTTAAAAGACTTGAGTACGAGTGAAGAACTCGAGTTTAATTAATTAAAAGAGTATGTTAACTAGTTCTGTGAATAAATCTTTATTTTTGCTTTAATTCAAATTATTGTAAAATAATAATAATAAATTATTAGGGGTTTTCATTCAATCACATAAATGCTTCGTAAAGCTCATAAATAATGATAAATATACAAGCTCGTAAAATATTTGTCAAATTTTGTTTGAACAATTATTTACACAACTTATAAATGTTTACGCTTCAATTTCAATGTGTAAACGAATTCGTAAACTTTTATATTTAAAAAGTCAGATTTGAGAAAAGAAAATTTTATTAATTTAAAATTTTTTATACACAAATGGAAACATAGCAAAAAAATAAAAAAGTTAGAAACTTATATTATTTGCCAAAATTTCCGCAAAATGAATAAGAGAATACCAATTATTTACAAGGGGCGGTCATGCAACATGAACGTAATACGTATAAATTTACGAGTTGTGTAGAATTATCCGGTTGAATGAAAACCCTTATTTTGTTATTAATTAAAATGAATTTTGTAGCTTTTCTTATAAATCAAAATTTATTGTTTTTGTTGTTATCAAATAAACAAATTTTAATGAGTTATTTTTATGTTTTCAAGCAGTTGGCCCCATTTTTTCAAAAAATCCCCTTTTTTGGCGACTTTTTATTTTGAAATCCCCTTTTTTGGACACTTTTTAAAAATTCTCAACGGTAACGCTGATCAGCACAAACAGGTGGGTACAATAAAAAAAAAATCATATATCACATTTGTAAAATATAAAATTTATTTTACTTTTGGCCATTTTTTTAATTAAAACTCATGACTTCGATACATTTTCTAATTACATACAAGAAAAAAAGAAAGCTGTGTTATAATTATTTAAAAGTATTGAAATAAAAGGTCTTTGCGGGCCCCACAAAATATTTCTTCTTTGACAACAAAACATGTTGAATCGGGACTCATGAGAAAAAGAGATGAATATTAACATAATAACAATAGAAGTGTAAATGTTGGAGATATTGAAAAGCTCATACGTTAAAAATGTAGATTTGATGCCATTGTGTATAACCTAAATACGTTTAATTACAAATTTTATCATAAAGAATCTCAACATTTCAAACAAATTGGTTATCAAATTAAAAATCCAAAAATTATATCTTCTAAGCCATTATATAAAAATACCTTATTGAAATTCTTAATATTCTAATTAATTTCATAAATATAACTAGTGCTCTTACCAATTGTTTAGAATATTTAATATAATCTATTTACGTTTTAAGATCAAATAATTTTTTTAACATCTTTTAAAATGCAAAAGAAGAAAATTCTAAACAACTCAAGCTAATTACGTTTTATATTTTTTCCCTTTTTTAAGACAAAACTATAAAATAAAAAAAATAAAATTGTTAATTTAATGTTTTAACAAAAATTTCTTCAAATGCATGCATACAAATTATATACATAAATACTTATACAAATACAAGTATAAGTATATATGTATGTACTTGTACAAGTTTAAAGTAGGCAACATCAGCATTTAGGCTTAAGAATGCATACCAAATTCTATGAATATAAATGCATACATACATATAAATACATACAGTTGGTGCTGACCTAATTTTTTGCTTGAATTACCAATCTACCAATTATAAGAGAAAATTAGTTTTGCTGTTTTTATTTTAAGTTTTTTTATTTCTTTTTTATTTTCTTTTAATTCACTCCACAGCTTTTTTTTTTTTGTTTTTTTCTTATTTTATTGAAAAGGGTACAATATGTTTTTCTTTTTTTTAATTTTGCCAAAAGAATTTGTACCCCTTTTGCATTTGCTGTTGTGTGAAATTATAACTAAAGCTTCATTTTTGTTTTAGTTTGTATCATTCTAAAACAATTTTTCTATAATTTTATCATATTTTAGACCCTAAAAAAATCACTAAACAAATAAATAAAATTTAAAACGACAACAAAATTTTTGTGTCTTTAGTTTTCTTTTCTTCAAAGATTGTTAGAGCAATATGGCGGAATTTTCCGAATAATGGAGCATGTTTAGGTGAGCTTGTTTATATGAAATGCTGAAAAAAGATATATGTACTATAGGGTGCAAAAGACAAACAATACATAACTTATTATTATTTAAATGCATTATAAACAAATAGATTGCCTTGTTGTTCAACCTAAAATAATATGATATAACAGTTTTAATATTACAATATAAGTTTTTATCAAGCGATTTTTCTGTATCCCTTTTAAGCATAACTTCAACCATCTTGTCGATTACACTGGTCAACACAATTTCTGTTTCTGTTATTGGGTACTTCTATGGCCCTAACTATGAAAAAAATACTGGGAGATCGCTAAAGCTTTACTTTTTGAAATATACAGTTTTATTATTATGACAAACATTTAATACATATCTTAAAAAAAATTCTATCAACCACAATCAAATGATCTTTTATAAGATTTCCTTGAATGAAGGACTTTAGATAGATCTCGTTAAAAACTCCAGTATTAGTCTGCATCATATCTGAGTAGCACCTTTTCTAATAGCTCTTTTTTATTGTTTAGATCCTGATGAAATCTTTAACCCTGCTCCTCACTAAAATCACCCAGATTTTATGGAAATTGGTCTAAATACAAGTTCAGGAAGTGGATTTTTATGCTCATGTTAAACCCTAATTCTTTTAAGTTCGATAACATGCACTCAACAAGCTCGACATGGACGTCAGACTTGTTTGTTTGCCTAGGAAATTACTTATAACCAAAACAAATGAATTTGACTTCGTATTCGACTTTAGTCATTGCTTTGACAAAATTCGTAAAGTTCAGATCTCTTACTAAGGCATTTAGTTCTTTTTAATTAAATCCTTTAGGTTATGAAAGGCTAAATTTGTAGTCTGTATCAGAGTCTTCAGTTGATGTAATTCGTTCGGGTTCACAGAGGTTTGGATTATTAGAAGATTTAGGTGTGCTGGGTTGCACCTTTCGTGATTTTAATTGATGTCGTTGAGCAGAAGAGAAGTTACTCTATGACCATTTTCTTCGGTTTCCAGGCTCAATTTCGTTTATTTTCACAATGCAGAAGTAGCAGTCGTCATGATGATTTCGATGTACTCTCCAAATCATGGGTGCTACAAACATTATTGCATCTCTTTTTCCATTGAACCATAATTATAGACATACCACACATTTCTGACATACAATATGAGGAACCCACAAATATAGCAAAAACAATCTGGATTAAGCACACATTTTCTTGATAAAGCCATATCGAAAACAACAACATTTTAGTGTCCAATCGAAAACGAAAATCTAAGTAAAAATAGTAAATGAGGGTAGTTAGCTATAACTAAACAAGAGAGGAAGATATAGTCGGTCAAGCCGGCCATATGATACCCTACACCATTATGTACATCAAAATTCGGGCAGGGGTCTTTTATTAGACTTGGGGCCAATTTGCCGACGCTAAATGTAGTTGGTAAGGAGTAAACAAAAATAAAAATCAAAACAAAAGAGCAATGATGCATTTCTATTGTTTTTAAAACAGAATGTTATTGGTTTTATGCCGGGCACTTGCAAATTTAAATTCAAAATAATTAAGCTGCGATGCTAGTTCCTAGTTCCTTATTTTTGTCGAATATTAACTTGATACTAACATTTTAATGGGATTTATGCCCTTTAAAGTGATTTTCGGAAGAGGGGTTTATATGGGAGCTATGGTCAATCATGGACAGATCTTTCTGAAATTCGGCACACAGATTTAGATTTATATGGAACTTATATGTGAAAATTTTCATTAAAATATTGCTATATTTAATGGGTTTATGATCGTTCAACCCTTTTCCGGAAGCACATTTGTATGGGGGCTAGGTGAAATAATGGACCGATCATAGGTCCATAGGTTCCTCCTTGGCCTAATAGAAGATCGTGTGCTAAATTTCATTGACTTATCTTTAAAATTGCGAACTGTAGTTTGATTACAAGGTTTACATGGACAGACAGACGATCAGACGGACGGACGGACATCGTTAAATCGACTCAGGAAGTGCTTCTCAGTCGAATGGTATACTTTAAGGTGGTAGTCTGATGGTTTTTTTCTATGCGTGACAAACAACAGCACAAACGCATAATACCCCAACCACCTATCAATTTGAGATAGAAACCAACAAAAAATATAAAAAAAAAACACAGGAAACAAATTTTTATTTTTTTTTATATTTTGTTGACCAGTATTAAAATTTTTCTCTCATTTGAATGCTGGCTATTTAAGAAACCTTTACCCGGCGTACTCATTGCAAAAAAATAAAAATAAAAAAAAAAACAATTCTGTGATACAAGATATCTCAGTCTATTTGGATAAACGGTATTAATAAATACTAAAACTCTAAACTACTATTTTGAGTTGACTTTAGTTATCTCGACTCACTTTGTCCCACTGTGCAACGATACCATAGTATAAGAAATTTCATTTAAATTCGATAAAAATGTTTTAGTCAATTTAATTCTCAACTTTGTTATAAATTTATATTACAAATTTTTGTGTTTTTATTTAAGAATTATATTGGGTTCCATTAAAAAAAACTCCTAAAACATTATATATCCAAACGTATTTTCTATTTTTTTTTATTATTTTCTTTCTAATATTTCTGCAAGTATAACCTTGATCTATATACTTTTTGGACTCATTTGCCTTTGAAAAATGTTGGTTTATTTCATTTAAATAAACCCGTGCATTCTCTTTTTACAATTAATAAGACAAGGAAGTACGATTTTCTTTTTGAATTCAAATATAGCTGTTTATTTTACGCTATAAAACGTACAATCTAATTAAAGTTTAATTTATTATTCAACGGTTGAGTTAAGAATCAACGGCCTCAACTCAATTTGCAACTACAAGTGCTTATATGCATACCAGTTATTAAGATCTCTACAATCTTCCAGCAACATCATGAATCATATAACAGCTTACACAGAAAAAACTCAACAATCTCTGAAATAATTGCACCTGTCTCCATAATGATTATATCAATTGCTAATTTTAATTTTCCAATTAAAAAAATTATTGAATCAATCAAATGATGGTCGAATAAATTAAAAATTGAAATGAGAAAAAAAATCCATGCAGAAAGTTTGTGGCAATTGCAGTAGCGGACCGGTCCCTCAGTACCAATTGAGTACCAATTGACTCCTAACTTGTCACCAAAGTTCCAGTTGAGAACCAGTTGACACAAACACACTCACTATTAACATGCTCTTTAAGTGCGCAAATAACAACTCGCGCGCAATAACAATCAGTAGCTGAGTGGTAACCGTTGAAGATTAAAAAATATAAGATCAGAAGAACATGGCTTCGATTCGGAGTGCCGCCATCAACGTTAACGAAAAATTATAAATTAAAAATAAACATAATTTAATAAAAATAATAATAATACAATTTTTAAAAACTAAACAATTGTGGAATTTTTATTATATTAATTGACACTGAACATGTACTCTTGGACCAGTTCTGTGACCTATCCTGTGACCTGTCCCAAGGGGCTAATTAACCACCTCCAATGACAACCATGTAAAAGTGACAGGTTTTTCTCATATAAAGTTCCAGAACTGGGACCGGTCAATAGCCTTGAGAACCTGTCACGTGACTAGTTTTGAACCGATTCTCTTTCCTTTAGGGATCTTACTCTCTTATTATCTTTTAGATAATTAAGATAAATCACAATTAAGAAAGTTTAAACCAGAGCTCGGTTTGACAGTAATTTTTACATATAAAAAAATTGATAAATGCATTAAACTAGAGATCAGACGTAGTAAAACTGTGTATTCTGTTTTTCTCCTGGACGTAAAATTTCTTCAAAGTTTTAAAGGATATGTATTTTTGAAAAATATTATAAAATATTTATGCATATTATATGATAATATGGGTATCAAATGAAAGCTCAGTATCCAGTATGGCGGTGTTTTAACATAAGTGATTGGTATCGTTGAAAAGATAATTTTCCATAGATTTTAAATATATTTTAATATTATAACCAGTGTTACCAGTTTAGCCTTTTTAAGGCTAAATCTAGCCTTTTTATTTTGCTTTTAGCCTCAAAATTATTGTTTTAGCTTCTAGCTTTTTTTCTAGCCTTTTTTGATTCTTAACATAGCCTTAAAAAGGCTAAAAATTTACTAATTTTATTTTTACAGAATCATTAATTTAAGCATTTTTATATATTATTTCGCACAAAAAATCGAAATTATTTATTTTTAATGAAAATTTTCGCCTGTGGCGCTTCATTCTACAAAAATATTAAAATTATTTTTTAACAAATTTTTATTATTCATGGAAACTAAAAAAAATCGCAAAATTTTAAATTAGAATATATAAATGGACACTCTAATCTTTAAAGTGTATAGAAATGCTATGAATAATTCTGGATATTTATGTTATTTTTTTGTTTAAAAAAATGTTTAAACTTAAAAAAATTATATATATTAGCAATTATACTATTTTGATAAGTTGTCAACTTGACCACTTGGTGACTGTATTTTTATGCAACATTTAATACACTTATTCTTAACAAAATTAGTAAAAAATATTTATTTCCATTATAATGTCAGATTATATTTTCTGACTAAAATGTGTACCATATGAAAATAAAAAAAATTATTAATTTAAAATATTAAATTTTTCTTTCACTTTGGACTTCAGTCACGACCACGGATTCACGTTGACGAAAAATGTTGTGTACAAACATTGTTTAGAAAAATGTCCTCTTTAAAGTTATATATAAATTTTATCATAAAACGTATTTTTGAATTTTGATTTATTGCCAAAGGTCTCCACGTAGCTGCCCTTATGTGCAATGTAATAATATTTATTATTAAAACTAAAGAAAATATTCTTTTTATTTTCTTTTTTTCAAATATATAACAACATGCAAACGTCATTTTCACACGTCAAAACCAGCTTTACCGTTGAGAATTTTTAAAAGGTGTCCAAAAAAGGGCATTTCAAAATAAAAAGTATGAACCAAATTTTTTTGCGAAAATTTTTTAAAATATTTTTTTTATAATAGGCTAAAAATTACGATTTTTTGGATACCCATTTCAAGACAAAACTCAATACTATTTTGCGGACGAAATATTCTAGGCCAGTGATCCTCACACTCATACAAACAAAATTGTATTTGTGTATGTTTTGTATAACTTTCTCACTTTGAAATTATTCACAAAAAAATAACCTAATTTTTATAGTAATTTAATTTTGAAAGTTTCTTCGTGAATTTAAGATATGGTAACGGTATGTGAGTTTAACTTAAAATATAACAATTATATTTTTGGTATATAAGACAAAAGATCGAAAATTTGATTTGAGTAAATAATAATAATCAAAAATAATCATTATTTTTTCATCCATCAAGAACTCATACTTTCACTTAATATTAAAAATTTTTCGTGATTGTATCTCAAGTAACAAGCGGTAACACAGCCTTCTTCTTTAAATGCTCGTGCGAGACTGAGTTGATTTGTGTGTTTTTTTATTAATTTCAAGAGAAGTACACAAGAGACAAAATGCACACGTGCACGGTTTTGGGGAACACTGTTCTAGACTCATGACTTTCAATCGATGGTAGGGAACTGAAGATCAATTTAAAAATTTGTTTAATATTTTTCCCATATTAAGCTAATTCTTACGCATCGTTTGAGGGGTCTTCCTACAAAATTTTTGTCTACGGGACACTCTACTACACATATAAATAAAAATTACACACAATATGTGTAGTTACACATAAAGAGGTAACACAAGGTGTGACAAGCTAAGATTGGAAATGCACATGATTGCCAATTTTTTGTGGCTCTGCATTAAAAAAATAAAAAATTCAAATAAACAGAAATCTAGAAAATTCGAAAATCGTTATTGGAAGTGTACCGGTGGTCGGCAGTTTAATTTTTTTTCTGACTCACGTTTATTATTTCCGAATGTATTCATGATTTTTGGATTACGATTACAAATGCACCACTTTATTAAAGGGTACTCTTTCATATTTTGCTAGATTTTTGCAAAGAAATAAATGTTTAATCGGCCATTTTATTGCATTTTATAAAAAATATCGTTTGTATCTATAGTCGGCATATATTTCAGTGTTCGGCATGTGATGATCCAATAGTCGGCATGAAATTTATTGACACATTTTGTATGTAAATGCCTTAAACTATGCTCTAAAAAATAAAATAATAAAAAAAAAAAAATTTAACAAAATACTTGATAGATTTTATAGTTTATCTTTCTTTGGAAAAATGGTCCAACAGATATAATTTTACATTTCTGCGAGTAAAATTTTACGGTGAAAAATTCTGTAGAACATTTTTATCTATAAATCTTAAGTTTTAATTCACTTTTAACACATTTTTTACAAACATTACAGAAATGACCCCTTATAATAACAGATAAATCATCACATAGTTCCGACGAAATATTTCTAATAATAGGGTCTAAATGTATTTGTAAGAAACATTTAGGTCCGAAGTAATAATTACATTATTATCTCCCAATTAACATGACATGCCGACTATAGAGTACTATACAATTTTTTTGTTCCTAAGCAGCGATCAAACCATGAAATGGAATTCTTTACGCAAAATTTTACACATTTAACATAAGGTTTCAATTGTTGTCTATCTGCTGAATAATTTTTTGTTAAAATACAACTTGAATTATTATAATTAATATCATCCTTAAAAGTAGTTCTTTATTTTTTTTTTTTTCTGAAAACTGATATCTAAAATGTGTTGTTTAAGAATGGATGAATTTGCCAAAAAAAAAAAAAAAAAAAACTGCTACTATTAGTATATTTTGAACATTTGCACTTAAAATATAAATATATTTTCATGGCAAACTTGATCTTACATCAATAATTAGTATTCGCTGTTGTTAATTATTTCAGTTTAAATTTAAAAATGCCGACTACTAGTACATGGCGACATTAGGTGCACTTATCCTATATGAAACTAATTTTTGTATCAATATTGTAAAATAATTAAGTATATAGACTTACTTGATTTATAACTTTTCAAATATGACAAAAAAAGTACGGACAATGCTTTAATCATATATCAAATTTTATTAAAATATTTTTTTAAAACGCGTTCAATTCTGCTTACCCTCAAAAAAAAAAAATATTAAACGTAAGATGTATATAAACTAAAGTCTGATTTTGTTTTTAAATTTTTACTTTCTTATGGCAAAATTTAAACAATTTAAATTTTAGTTTTTTCCCCTATTTACCACAAAAGGCATATTTATTATACAAGAGAGTTTGGGGTTATGTATTTTATAATTTAAGAAATTGTTATTATACAAAATGTGAAGTTGTTTTGAATGAAATCATTGAATCGTTGAAAATGTAAACAAATGTAATGAAAACAATAATAAATATTTGCACATCTACATGTTTATATACACTATTATTTAAGATAAAATAAACAGCAAAAATAATTGCATATTTTTGTTATTGTTCTTATCGTTATTGCTGTTGATATTGTCAATGATATTATTTATTGTTACAAATAAATTGTATTTCAAACAAATAATTATTACTTTTCGAATCAAAGATACTCATATGCAACTTCTTTGTGTTTAAGTATAAATATGTATGTTTGATATTATAATATGTGTCTAAAGTAGCTGTTAATTTTAAATTTACTATGCTCCGTGAATAGATAAATGTTTCTTCTTCCGAGGATTTGAAAATAAAAAGTTACCAAAAAGGGGGAATTTTTTGGAAAAACAGTTTCATTTCATTTTGAAATGCTCCGCGGTTCTGATATCACTATACATTAAAGCAATCTCAAAACGAGAGAAAGAGATATAGTCGGTCAAGCCCGACTATATGATACCCTACACCATGTGTACCGAAATTCGGGGAGGGGCCAATTATGGACCTATACTTCTATTAAGTGTAAAATATAAAATACTAATACAGAATATTAGATAGATACTAAGATCCATGTGTATTGATGCACTTTGGGGTGATTCTCGAAATTGGTTTTATACGGGAGCTATGGTCAATTATGGACCGATCCTCATGAAATTTGGCATACTGATTTATATTTGCATAAAAATTATTTATGCCAAATTTTATTAAAATATTTATATTTTTGAGGTATTTTTGAGTGTTAAAACTCTATTCCTGGAGACATTTGTATGGGGGCCAGGTATAATAATGGGCCAATCATGACCAAATTCAATAGGTGTCCTTGTGCCAAAAATATCGTATGTACCAAATTATATCAAATTATCAAATTTGATATAATATGTACTTTGCGTACTAGCTTTACATGGACAGCCATCCAGCCAGCCGACCAGACGGACAGACATTGTTAAATCGACTCAGAAAGAGATTCTGAGTCGAACGGTATACTTTAAGGTGGGGTCGGAAGATTTTTTCTCTGCGTTACATAATTTGCACAAACATATAATACCCCAACCACCTGTGGTGGTGTAGGGTATAATGACTAATTTATTTGTTGAAATTAATATCAATATATTTCAGAAAACTTAGTTTCTCGTCATTTAGCACATTGTCTTAAAAGGTCGCCATTTAAAAAAGGGGCCAAAAAAGTGGCCAGGTGGTTGAAAAATGGCATAAATCGTTAATTTCATTTGGTTTGGGTGAGTAAGGATAAAAATATACATAGGTAATAAAGATTATTTTGTTTTATTTACAATATAGTGCTTATGTATTTCAATTTCCATATTAGGCCGAATTTGAGAAATGACATGAAACATGGTTCTTTACAAGGTGTTTGGGATATTTTTTGAAAAATCCTTACAAGAAAAAGAGTTTAACGACAGCAAACCGTGCGATATCTTTGACCTCTATATGCCTTTTCATCAGAAAACCATTCACCTAAATTGTTAGTGTCGAATGTCTATTGTGGCGCCAGGTAATGTAAACGATGCGTTATTTTTTGAAACATCACATCATCCAATATTGTGCCAAATGGAGTTGTTCTTATATATTAAACAAAAAAATGAATTTGTCTAATAATATACATGATTTATTTCGTGTTTTGATAAACAATAAATTAAACAAAAACAAATAAATAAAACATCTAATTTTATCAGGAAATTTTTTTTAGTAGTTTTACCAAAAGTTTTTGGTAATTTTTCGAACACAGAAGTTACCTAAAACTTACGTTATATTACCTTAAAAACTTCGTAACTACTATTCTACCCTTGTACTTAGTTATTTGTATATCAAGATTTTAGGCAATATGACCTATGATTTTTTTTTTTTTTTGTGTATGAGGCAATTTCATGTGAAACAGTGATCTCATTTATCAAAAGTATAATTTTTCTCCAAAAATAAACATTTTCAAAGACTAGCCGATTCAAGACATTTCCAAAATAATACTGATATATTCCCCGAATTGTCTAAGTATTTGCGACCGTTCATAAAATCGAAAGACATAGCACTTTAAATAAAACCTCACGCATTTATACTGCTAAACATGTCAGTTTTTTTTATAAAAATTAGAAAAATTTATTGTTATTTTAGTTAAAAAAAAAAAAAAATGGCGAATCCAATATGGTGAAGCAAATTTTGTATATTTTTATATTAATACATAGGCAAGTTATAAATAAAATCCAGATTACTATATTTAACATAAAATGTTAGAAATAAAAAATGGCGAATCTTATTGGCTTTAATAAGAAAGTATTTTTATTCTTTTAATAAGGTGTGTGATCGAAAAAATCTTAACACACGTCTTGCCTCATAACTTTTTTCGGAAGCAATATTAAACATTATTATTTTATTTTTTTTTTTTTTATTTAGTTATCATTAAAAAATACTTCAGTTATTATTTTTAATAACAACCATGTTGATTTGTCGTGATTTTAATCAAAATGAGTGATGAAAATGATGAATAGGTCCCACAAATAATTGGCCACAGAATTAAATTTCTGCCGTCAAACTGTTTCTAATATTATTTAACAGTATCAGATGAATTTGACCATTAATAGGAAACCTGGATCGGAAAGAAAAAAAAAGTCCACATGATATTGGGAAGGCCGGAAAACTGAAAGTATATTGAAAGGAACTCCAAACACATCTGGTAGAAAAACAGTCCGGTTAGCTCAGTGCTTTAAATATTTGGTGAGAAAATTTGAAGCTAACACAGAAAAAAATTACGACAATCCAATTGTTTTATTAATTACCAAATTCGGCAATACAATTATTTTTTTAATTAAAAAGGCACCAACAACCGTTTTTGTAAATTTAAAAACAATTTTTGTTACTTAAATTGTTAACACTTAACAATTTTTTTTAACAATGATTTTGTAACATTAAATAAAAATGTTGTTATCAAGCAACAAACTATATTTCAACAACTGGTTTGTCCTATTAAAAAATTATGTTGTCAATATTTACACATTTTTTTACAAAATTTTTTATTTTGCAAAAATCATAAAATTAAAATAAGGGTTACGTTACAAAATATTTTACAAGATTAAAAATAAATTTCAGAGATGAGCTGCTTAGTTTTCCTTGTGACAAATTATTTATTTTTCACACGATGTTTCGGAATATAATCAAACTTTCCTAAATACTTCAAGTAATGGAATAAGTATTTTTAATTAAACAGATTTTCTTATTATTACCATTGTAAGATCCACCAAATCCCAAAGGTTTAAACAAATTGCACAAATTTGTTCTTGTTTCTGTTTATAGTTGAACTATTAAAAATGGAATAATAAATTGTATGTAAAAATTTGGTAGTAACTTAGTATTTTGATACTTACCTTTCATGGAAATAGACTTAATTTTTTAGTTATTAATATACCACTCCTTTATCTGCTATAGAAAATTTATTATCCTTCCAAATATACAACAATTTTAAAACAATATTTTAAAAAAATTTTATAATTTTAAATTTTTTGACACATATTTTTATTTTTTCAAAACGAAAATTTAATTAAAATTTTAACAAATGAAAGAGTTGAGAATCAACTCGTAAATTTGTAAATGACAACGTACAACCAAAGTAATAAAAAATATTGTTAAAAATTTTGGATGGGAGTTAACCATACTTTTTAATTACTTCTTAACTTTTGATATTTTTTTCTGTGAATGCATAGTTGATAACATATTAAGTCTAAAAAGATTAAAACAGGAATTCTGCAAAAAATGTTGAAGCCAAGATTAGGACACGGAAATTAAAACCAAATTTCATACAAAAATACTCATATTGAGTCATTCCATTTAAAACCAACCAGCTGATTTTCTTACCTCTTCCGAATCTGATAATATATGGTACAATTATTATTATTGTCAAAACTAAGACTAGTTCAAAATTTCAGAGAATTTCATTAAGTGGTTCGCGAAATATCGCGATTTGAAAGTGTAAGATAGCTAAAAATATGTACAAAGTTGTGTACACATAATTACAAATATCTTTTAAAGTATATATGATATAAGATTTATTAAGATGTCATGTTAAAAGTATCAAAATTTCTTTTAATATGACGTAGAACATGACATTTTTCTCAACATCAAAATGGTCCATATCTCGCGATTTTTCGTTCGCGGATAAATATCTCGAATAGTGATCTTTTTAAAAATTTAAAAAAAATATATGTTAATGGTGAAAATGTTTTCTATAACCATGGCAAGTGGCATTCTGGGACTCGTAATATTTTACGAATTATGACAACAAATGTCATAATAAATACGAAATATTTATTTCAATTTGTATTGTTTTGTTTATAACAAAATAGAAAAATCGTCAATTTTTCCCAAAAATCATGCGAATGTAATGAAATTTGGCAAACATTAATATTGATTCTGGTAACGCAAATGCCGAGTTTAAATTTGATTACCGCGATATTTCGCGATTTATAATGTCTCAAAAATGAGAAAAATTGTGTTTTTAAAAATACGAGTATCTTCCAAAATATTTACGCTACAACTAGGGTTTGGGGTTTCCCGTGATATTTTGTTTTCCGGGAAACGGGAATAAAAAATTCGATTTCCCGGGAATTCCCGGGAATCCCGGGAAATTTTAATTATAAGAAAAAAGCAATGACTTCATATGAAAAATTTTATTTTTTCTATTCAATACTTTAAAACAACATTATAAATCAAATTTACGATTAGTGCAGGTGGTTTTATACTATAATACTTTGTATTAATACCAGAGTTTCATTTTCTATAATACATATCAAAAAATGTATTATTAAATGTCACATTTTTCATTTCCTTTATTAAAATATTTTTTTAATAATTAAAAACAAAAAATTTAACAGAATTGACCACAAATAGAACTAAAAATAAAATAATGTGCCGAAATTTGCTTTAAGACATTTTAAATAATTTTTGTATTAATACAAAGTATTATTGTGTAATAACATAAAAAAATAATATTGAAGAATGACTTCTAATTAAAAATTTAAACAATTTTAAACATTTCAAATAAAATTAGTGTCTATTGTAAGAAGAGGTTCCATAGGTTTAATTCTTTAATTCACTTTTCAAAATCGAATTAAATTTATTTTCCCAGTTATTTCTTTAAAGCATTCATAACAATTTAATTCATAGACTTAAATTCTTTGACTTCACAAGAATTAATTGCTTAAAGAATTCACTACCAATTATACAATTCAAGCTTAAAAAATATTTTGAATCATTAAAATTTTCTTCTATTCAAATCTATTACGAATTAGCATTAGAAAATATTTTTTTATTCATTTAGTAAAATATTACCTTTGTTCCTGTACTCTAAATTGGGAGCATGCAGGACCCTATTTTACCGAAAAGTGTTCCCGTACTCGAAAATTAGGAAATGAGAGTGATTTTGAGAGAATAATGTTCAACTTCTTGCACGAAACAGCCCAGACTATTTCTTTGAATAGACTTAGTAAATTGTCAAATAAACAAAAAATAAAAATATATAAATAAAAACTTTGAATGAAAATAAATAAAATATATTTTGTTCTTGTTACTAAGAAGAAAGTTTCAATTAAAAAAATTAAGAAGGTTCATAATATAAATATTTCCATTCAATTTGCAGAAAATTTGAATTAAAAAAAAATTCAATGACTTCTTTATAAATTGAGTCAGTAGAAGTATGCTTTTGTGAATGGTGTTATGGAATGAAAAATTAGTATTTCTAATATTTAATTAAAAACTGTATACTTCAGATTTTTAGGTTAAATACTATTCACGCTAAAAATTTAAAAAAGATAAACCCTAATCTATGGCATAAATATTAGTATAAATGGTTTTTCTTATCGTATTGATTCGTTTTAAAACACTTTTAAAATTGGTTCCCAACAAAATTTTGAGGTCCAATGATATAGTGTTCGGAAATCTGATAAAAATTATTTTTCATTTAACATTTGAAAAACATTGTTAATCATTTCAAGACGAATACTTTTGAAAAATACATTCGTAGTCAAGTATATTTACACATTTTAAAAGTAGAATTGTAATAATTTTTAAAAAAGTAGCGGCATTTATTTCTGATGTTAAAAGAAAAGTTCTTATCCATTTTTCATATAGAAAATGTTTACATATTTAATTTTTGTACATATTTCAAAATTATTTACACAGCTTAAGAACGTAGTTTAAAACTGTATTCATAATGTGAATTGACAAAAATAAAACGTTTTTTTTTCCCTAGTGAAAAGTAGTAAAATAGGACTTCATCAGCGCACTGATGAAATGTTTTCAATAATAAAATATAACTTGAATCGAATTTTATATTAATTTTATTAACATCTAAAAATGCCTTTAGTAAGTAGTATGTTTACATTAATGTAAAATTTTCACTGAGGTGATATAAACAGTAACACTTTTTGCTATAAGATTATAAAACTACATGAATATTAAATTTCCCGTTTTCCCGGGAAAATTGGAAAAAATTCCCGGGAATTCCCGGACCCCAAACCCTAGCTACAACGCACAGTGGGGTCAAACGCAAATTTTTTGGTAATAAATCTGTATCTCCTAAACTACTGGTTGGATTAAATTGAAATGAATGGCAGAGTTGCAGAGGAGGACCTAAGCTTTGAGGAAAATCATCCTGTAGTCACCCTGTGATAACACAAGAAAATCTACAGGGTGTCAAAATTGACTACCTCGAGTATGTAAAAGTTTAAAAAAATCGTAACTTATACAAATGAAGTCCGATTTCAAAGATTTTTATATTTCTGTAAAGTGTTTGGCAAGATAAAGAAAAAGTAAGCTTACTCGCTCAAGTTATCTCTTACAGTCAAAAAGATATTTGGATTTGAATTTTGAATTATATATTTCAACAAAAAAAATTCATCATTTTGAGATTGTTTTACAGTATAGTGATATAAAAAGCCGCGGAGTACTTATAAATGAACGGAAACTGTTAACTAAAAATAATAAAGTTTATGAACAGTTATTTATATCATCATATGCCAAATCTTTTTGGACTGGTGTAAAAAAATATTCGATGAATACTTATATCATAATTTATATTTTTACATTCCTCATAGCAATTCCTTGGGTATAATTTTTTTTACTAAATTATCAATAATAAAAAATAATTTGTCTAACAGACTTATGCCAATACTTGTGGATCCATGCTTTCCGTCCTAAATTTGTCCGATGGGGATTTGAAAGACTGGAGTACGAGTGAAAAACTTGTACAAATGTTCACAAGTTTAATTAAAAGAGTATGTTAAATATTTTTGTGAATAAAACTTTATTTTTGCAATAATACAAATTGTTGTAAAATAATTATAAATTATTTTTTTATTAATAAAACAAAATTTTTTAGTTTTTCTTAAAATACAAATTTTTTATTGTTTTTGTAGTTAAATAAACAAATTTTAAGGAATTTTTTTTAGGTTTTAAAGCAGTTGGTCCCTTTTTTCAAAAAATTCCCTTTTTTGGCGACTTTTTATTTTGAAATCCATTTTTTTGGACAACGGTAACGCTGACGCGGGATACCTATTTTACCGAAAATGGGAGTGATTTTAAACTATTAGACTATTTACTCCAGACTATTTCTTTGGATAGATTTAGTAAATTGTCAAATAAACAAAAAATAAAAATATACAAATAAGAACTTTGAATAAAAATAATTAAAAAATATTTTATTTTTGTTACCAAGACCAAAGTTTCAATTAAAAAAAATAAGAACGTTGATATATGCTAAACAATAAAATAACATTAACATATGAATTTCCAAATAGTTTGATATTTACTTTCTGGCTAAACAAATAATTTTTTGTGTTCCCGTATTTTTGTACATTTTTGAGAGATTTCTCATTTTACCCAAAAAGTACGGGAACAAACCTATTAAAAAACAAAATGTAATGAATTCAATGAAAGAAAAAATATATATAAAATATTAAAAAAAAAAAATATATATATATATATATAAATATTTCCATTCAATTTGCCGAAGATTTGAATTAATAAAAATTCAATGATTTCTTTATAAATGCTTTTGTGAATGGTATTATGGAAAGAAAAATTAATTTTTCTAATATTTAATTAAAAACTGTATACTTCAGATTTTTAGGTTAAATAGTTTTTCATGCTTATTTATTTATGAAGAAATTAACCCTAATCTATGGCATAAATTTCAGTATAAATTATCGTATTAATTCGTTTTAATACACAAAACTAAAAAACTTTTAAAATTGGTCCTCAACTATATTTTTTGGTCCAATGAAATAATGTTAGGAACAGTGTTGCCAGTTTAGCCTTTTTAAGGCTAAATCTAGCCTTTTTATTTTGCTTTTAGCCTCAAAATTTTCGTTTTAGCTTTTAGCCTTTTTTTTGTTTTTTTTTATTCTTAACATAGCCTTAAAAAAGCTAAAAATTTACTCATTTTATTTCTACAGAATCATCAATTTAAGCATTTTTGTGTATTAGTTCACAAAAAAACGAAATTATTCATATTTAACGAAAATTTTCGCCTGCGGCGCTTCATTCTACGAAAATATTATAAGTATTTTTTAATAAACTTTGTTACCTATAAAAACTATTTATGTTATATTTACAAATTCACTAAAATATCTTTAAGAAATACCAAAATGTAATGAAAAATGAGTTTTTAAATAAAACAATATATAAGCTTTTTTTTGGCTTTATTTTTTGGGACATTTAGCCTTTTCTGACTTTTTTTAAAGTCTAATTTAGCTTTTTTTTTCTCAAGTCCTGGCAATACTGGTTAGGAAATCTGATAAAAATTATTTTGCATTTAACATTTGAAAGGCATTGTCAAAGAGTAACAAGAGACGAGACTAATTGTCAAAAACCTAACTCATGCAACAAATTACATGTAATCAAATACATTTTGTTGTTGCTAGAAGAAAATAAAAACACATTTTTGTTTACGTTTTTTTCCTAGTGAGAAGTAATCAAATAAGATCAGCGCACAGTGCTTTGATCCCATACAACGATGGGACAAAAACAGAAGGAGTTGTCGTAGCAAATTGAAACTTGGTACACATATTACTTTAGGATTAGAATGAATAAATACGAAGTTTTGCAAAAAAGTACACGCCTTCATCCCATATATCCTAGAGTTAAAAAACTAACTTTTTTCTAAAATACTGGACTGAACTTTACCAAAATTTGTGCCAGCCATTAAAAATAGATTTCTTATACGTCTTCAAAATTTGTGCCAGCCATTAAAAATAGATTTCTTATACGTCTTCTAATTTATTTTTTAATTGAAGCAAGGACACATCCACCTCCCATATATCCTGAAATTAAAAAACGGATTTACTGCGTGAATACTGGTCAAAATTGTATCAAAATTTGTGATTGGAGTTAATATAGATTATTTACGATTCTTCCAGTTTTTATTTAAATCGGAACAAGAACACGCCTACCTCCCACATATCCTGAAATGAGAAAAACGTATTTCTGGCTAACACACCGTTTTTAATTTTATAAAAATAGAAGGAAGTGTCGCATAAAATTGAAACTTTGCACATCTATTACTTTAGACATAGAGTAAATATATACAATGTTTTGAAAAAATCGGAGCAAGAACACGCCTACCTCCCATGTATTCTGAAATGTTGAAAACTCATTTTCTTCCAAAATACTGGTCAAAACAGTATAAAAATTTACGATAGCCATTGGAAATGGGTCTTTTATAGGTCAGACAATATTTTATTTAATAGGAGCAAGGGCATACCTACCTCCCCCAAGCCCTATCGTTATTAAATATTATTTTAATTTCTGCACCCACATTTTATGTTGAGTAAATCATTAATTTGCCTAATTTAATTTTATAATTTTTTTTAATACTCCATCGAACTTAGTTGTTTTTTAAATTTCAAAATAATTTTTATAATTATTTTACTTCAATATAGCAAAATAAATTACGTCAACATTGAGAACACTTTGAAATTGAATTAAAAAAAAGGAAATTCAGACACTTTTCAATTAAACTTTTTTTAAAGTTGTGGTAAAAAATAGGCTCTATCTATTTGTTAATCTATTAAACAATTATAAAAACTTACATAAACCATAAAAAAAAATTGTATAATTTTTTATAACTTTTTTATATCCTTCATCAAATTTAAGGAATTTTTAGGTTTTAAGTAAAAAATATGTATAAATTTGAGCAATATTAATATGTATTCGAAATACTGTATTTAAAAGATAATAATAGTTTTAATTTGCCAATATTCTGAGGTATTGAAGAAACAAAACTTCGACGCATTTCATCAAAAAATTAATTTTTGACAATTTTTTTTCCTAAAACAGTTTAAAACCAGCTTTTTGCTTTATTAAATTTTCCATAAAATTCTCTGACTTTAACGCGCTCTAGTAACCACAAAAATAACTTTATCCAAAAAAAAAAAAAAAAAACATTTTTTTTCAATTATATGATCTATATTGTTCCCTTCTTAAAAACGTATATTTCAACTCAATTTGAAAAATATTTTTATTTTGGTTTTTGTCTATGGAACAAAGCACTGTGCAGCGCACCGATGAAATCTTTTTCAGTAGTATAAAATATCACTTGTATCGAATTTTATTTATATTTTGTATTAACATCTAAATATGCCTTTAGTAAGTAGTGCGTTTACATTAATGTAAAATTTTCACTGAGGCGATACAAACAGTAAAACTTTTTGTTTTAGGATATTAAATTTCCCGTTTTACCGGGAAAATTTTAAAAACTTCTCGGGAATTACCGACGAAAAATTTCCCGTACTGGAATTCCCGGACCCCAAACCCTAGGTATAATGCATTTGTGCTGATGTTTGTAATAGAAAAACTTATATAACACCAATATTAAAGTATACCAATCGACTAAGAATCACTTTTTAAAAAAATCTAACGATGTCCGTCCGTCAGGCTGGCTGTCCATGTAATTTAGTGTACAAATTCATTGAAACAATGAACTTTTGCATTGTAATTATGTCAGTATAGGTTGTCCCGTTCGATCCCTATCCTGCTTTCAACAGACAGGCAGACGGGCAGACGAACGGACATTGCTAGATCGACTCAGAATCTAACCAGGATCCAGAAAATATATACTTTATGAGGTCTTAAATGATTTTTTCGACATTTTATACACGGAATGAAAAAAATCAATATCTTTTTGATGGTGGGTATACAAATTATATAGAAATAAAAAGTAAAGTTACTACCAAATTTTATATAAAATATTATTTTTTCGTTCATATGAATATGGTTAAAATAATTTTTTATACGCTATCTTTTGATGTATAAATCGTGTGTAGTGTAGCATACCGTTGGAGATGATTGGAACAGTTGAAATTTGGCAAATATGTTCAAAATGATACCCACTTTTAAGTATAATGTTAGGTACGTTAAAATATATGTTACATTTTGGTTTTCTTCATACAATATTGGACTAACCTAAAATACAGTTTCATTTAAAACTTTGAACCCACCAAAGTAATGTACACTTACCGATTCTGAATACTGAATTATAGTTTTTTGTTTATATAAAACCTAAAAGGCCATTTTTACCCAAAATTTTGAAAACAAAAAAGGTATTATGCATAAAGTTCCCCTCCAGAGTTGGGTGTAGTGCACTAAATTTGCAGTTTCCACTAACACTTAGTATAAGTGCAAAGTTTTTAACTACAATCTATAATTTTTAGTGATGAGTTGAAAATTATCAGCCTCACACAGCATAGTGGTAGTGACAAAAATTTTTTTCCACTAAAATTAATTAGTGATAGTTAAAATTTTTTCAGCTCAAGCCTAGTGCAACATTTTTTTTCTTCACTAAGTACTTTAGTGCAAAAACCCACCATCCACTAATATTAGTGTAACATAAAAATTGTTCACTAAATTGAAAGATGACCTAATGTTTTTTAAACTTTCTTTACTAAATACAAAATGAAGATTAACCCCACATTTTCACAAACCAATTTTAAAATTAAAATGTATTTTTGAACATATATTGTATTCAAATATAGTCTTTTAATTATTCGAAATTTCAAAAATCCATTTGTGAAGGATATATATTAAGGGAGATCAACATTTTAACTTTCGGTGTTCGGTCTGTGGAATGATGAATTAGTCATTAACGTTACTCGTTTATTCATGGATGTCTCAATATAAACAAATACGCTTATAAGATTTCCAAAACACACTAAAAGAAATTCGAAATTATGTAGTGTTGTTCTAAAACGATTATAAATTTCATAATTACCACCACACAGTGGGGTCAAACGCAAATTTTTTGGTAATAAATCTGTATCTCCTAAACTACTGGTTAGATTAAATTGAAATGTATGGAAGAGTTGCAGAGGAGGACCTAAGCTTTGAGAAAAACTATCTTGCAGTCACCCTGTGATAACACAAGAAAATCTACAGGGTGTCAAAATTGACTACCTCGAGTATGTAAAAGTTTAAAAAAATCGTAACTTATAAAAATGAAGTCCGATTTTAAAGATTTTTATATTTCTGTAAAGTGCTTGGCAAGATAAAGAAAAAATAAGCTTACTTACCTAAGTTATCTCTTACAGTTAAAAATATATTTTGACTTGAATTTTTAATTTTTGATTTTTTGCCTCGACTTTCTTTCGTTTTACGGGAATAAGTCCTGGGATATATGAGGTAAAAATATTTTAAAAATATTTTGTAATTTGCTATATATTTTAAAATAACATGCTGAAAGAATTTTTGGATTATCTCAATACGTCTAGACGTGAAAAATATTCAAAATCAGCACTCTGAAATTGGTATGAAAAACGGCTACTTTTTACAAAAATATAGTACAATTCTTTCACTTTTTTCTCAAAGTTCCGTTAAAGAAAAAATTTTGTTCTTTAAATATTTCAAAAGACAAGGCTTCATAAATGGTTAATGAAGAAATTTTGAACTGATTTAGGCTTGCACCCTACATCAGGCATTGGTCGAAAATGGTGAATTTTGGAAAAAGTTAAATTTTTGTCGATTAATAAAAAAATGTCACGCAAGTTTTTTTTTTAATTTTTTGACGATATTTCATCAAAAAATAGATTTAGAACAATTTGACACTAAACTACTTCCCGCTCGGCCAAAAACGAATGCAGGAGAGCAGATTTCATGAAAAAAGTAAATTTTTTAAACGCCTTTTTGTAATTGCATAAAAAAGCATATTATCATAATATTTTCGCCATTATTTCTTAAGTAATGTATAAAATATATATTGGTCTTTCACTCCTAAAAAAATTATTAGAAAAGCTTTACAAATCAATTTTTTCCAATTTTTCAAAATTAAAAAATATAAAAAAGATATAAAAACCAAAAAAATAATGTTTTGTAAAAAAAAAAATACGCCTATTTTCCAAAAACTAATAAAATATTACAAGAATATAAAAGTAGACTTATTTACCAATTCATTGATGTATAATATGTATATATAGATCATTTTAAAAGCATTATATCATGGTCTCAAATCTGACAACTTAGGTCAACTTTCACAAAATTCATTGTTATACAATATTTCCATATGTGCGTATACGTAACACACAATTGTATTGGCACGTTTTGCTTGCTGAACGAGATAACATTCGTAATAATCGCTTATATTTATTAAATATTGTTTATTTTTGAAAAATTGCCAAAAATTTATTTGTAAAGTTTTTTTTTATGATTTTTACAGAAGTGAAAGATCAATATATATTTTATACACCACATAAGAAATAATGTCGAAAATATTATGTTAATATGCTTTTTTATGCTATTAAAAAAAGTCGTTTAAAAAATTCACTTTTTTCATGAAATCTGCTCTCCTGCATTCGTTTTTGGCCGGGCGGGGAGCAGTTTAGTGTCAAATCATTCTAAATCTATTTTTTGATGAAATATCGTCAATAAATTTAAAAAAGCACGCGTGACATTTTTTTTATTAATCGATAAAAAATCTAACTTTTTCCAAAATTCACCATTTTCGACCAATGCCTGATGTAGGGTGCAAGCCTAAATCAGTTCAAAATTTCTACATTAGCCATTTGTGAAGCCTTGTCTTTTGAAATATGTAAAGAAAATTTTTTTTCTTTAACGGAACTTTGAGAAAAAAGTGAGAGAATTGTACTATATTTTTGTAAAAAATAGCCGTTTTTCATACCAATTTCAGAGTGCTGATTTTGAATATTTTTCACGTCTAGACGTATTGAGATAATCCAAAAATTCTTTCAGCATGTTATTTTAAAATATATAGCAAATTACAAAATATTTTTAAAAAATTTTTATCTCATATATCCCAGGACTTATTCCCGAAAAACGAAAGAAAGTCGAGGCAAAAAATCAAAATTCAAGTCTAAATATCTTTTTAACTGTAAGAGATAACTTAGGTGAGTAAGCTTATTTTTTCTTTATCTTGCCAAGCAATTTACAGAAATATAAAAATCTTTAAAATCGGACTTCATTTTTATAAGTTCCGATTTTTTTAAACTTTTACATATTCGAGGTAGTCAATTTTGACACCCTTTAGATTTTCTTGTGTTATCACAGGGTGACTGCAAGATAGTTTTTCTCAAAGCTTAGGTCCTCTTCTGCAACTCTTCCATACATTTCAATTTAATCTAACCAGTAGTTTAGGAGATACAGATTTATTACCAAAAAATTTGACCCCACTGTGCACCATAGCTCTTTAAAACTATTTCAGTGAGTTTTGATTGAATTGAAAAACTTCATGTTTATGTTTAGTGAAAAAAAAAAAAATTCATAATTATGTTTAGTGACAAATTTTTTTTTTGCAATTTAAGCGTAGTGACTGTTCAGATTTTGCACTATTGAGTGTAGTAAAAATTTTTTCACTACCACTAAATTTAGTGATAGTGCAAAATTGCAATATCACTAAAATTGTTTAGTGGTAGTGAAGAAATGTTTCACTATAACTATAGTGGTGGCAAATAGTTACAATTCAAATTTTTTTCACTATAGTGCTATTTAGTGAAAAGCTGAATGCACCCACAATTTAATGCACTACCCCCAACTCTGTTCCCCTCAATAAAATATAAATTAAGTAGTTTGGACATTGCAGATTTAAACATCGTCGCATTCATCACATCATTCATCATCGGTCTTTTTATTTTATTCTTATATTCCATTTATTTTTTACTTTTGCCTTTTGAAAATTGCCTAAAATGAAAATTAAATTATAACTGGATGTTGTAACTATGCTTGTTAGCTTTTTGGAGAGAGCAAAAAAATAAAATAAAATAAAATAAAAAAGCAAAGAAAATTAATTAATTTTACATAAAATAAAAATAACTCACGATGTTGTAGTTTCATTTCTTTTTTGTATTTCTTGTGTATGTGTATACATTTATGTTTGTGTATGTATATAATTTTTTATGCAATTCGTTGCACCATTTTATGTGTTTATCCTTGATGTGAGTGCAGCAATTCGGGCAGAAAACGACTAAATGAATGTAGGGCAAGTGGGTTGCTGCCGCTTGTGGTCTTCTATGAATCAACCTCATTTGTGCACTTCCGCACACCACCCAGAGCTGAGTTCTTTCTTTTAATGTTAATTTAAGTGAAATTAGATTTTTCCTCTAGTTAATGATACAGCTGGCCTTTTCTGCAAAGATTTTATTCATCTGCTGCTAGTGGTTTTAAGCAAAAAATAAAAAATTAAAAAAAAGACAAGCTAAACAACTTTTATATGCAAATACTTATAAAAATAAAACAAAATAAATAAAGAATAAGAAAAAAATTATACTAAACAATTAAACATAATAAAAAATAATAATAGTAATTAGTTTCAATATTTTAAGAGGGAATTTAAGAACGCTTTTAATGAATTAGTTACGCTAGATTTAAGATTATTTTAAAAGTCCTATTATGATATATTGCAGAAAGGAATAAACATTTTTATTTAATGAAGCTCCCTTGGTATACCCAGCAAAAATTTTGGTGGAAATGTAATGAGTTAAGAAGCTAATGGCTCTCCACTACTTACACATTAGCTGAATAACTCATTATTTTAACATGGTAATGACATTAGAGGCAACTACTTACCCTATACATTACTTAGATGTCATTACAATAACTAATTACTTCCAAGCTGTTAAACAGCGCATTAATTTTAAATCACTAATGAAGTCATGATTAGTAATAACATTAGGAACTAGTTAAATTTTAGGTTATAAATAAGTAATGAAATGTCAGGATATAAAATGCTTTTTTTTTTTTTTTGTTATTGTAAAAGATTTTTTGAATTTTAATTTAAATAATAAAAATAAATTAGTTTAGATTACAAATTATTTCATACGCAAATTTTGCCTTTCATTTACGTATCCCTTCTTCAAATATATGAATTGGCAACTGCATTATAAAAATTAATAATTTCAAAAATCTGATCATTAATAATTATTTACATTCGAGTTATAAATAATTACTTACTAAACAACTTCTATGTAATGCAGACAGTATGCAGTTTTCATTACAAAGTAACGAAATCCGTAACTATATGTCCCCAGCAAAAACACCTACTAAATAACGTGATTTGTAAACGAAATCAGTATGAAAAACAGCTTCCAGTTTTAGTGCTATAACTGATGAATTTTGTTCGCGATATAAAAAATTTCGTAAGTTTTTATTTAGGTTCCAAAAGAGTTGTTTTGGATGCTGAGTTTTTTACGCACAAGAAAAAACATTTGGCTCCACTGAGATTTGAGCCCACTCATCAACATACTGGTTGTGTTTGTTAGTCTGCCGTCTTGCTCGCTACACCACAATTGACTTATATTTTTATGTGCTAAAAAGTTGTTTTCATATAGGGAAATAAATAAACACAGCGGGAGTTGAACTCTCTTTGAATTTAAATAAACGTTTTCTTAGTTAGACGCTCTAGACAACTGAACCACGTAAAAATCAAATTACTTTCATACTTACTAAATACTAGTTATTTAAGTACTATTAGGTAAAGCTGCAAGTGGCGTATAAGCGACATTGTAATGCATACAGGAAGCTGTTGCTTTTAAAAATAGAAGCTAAGTTTTTGCTGGGTCATTACCAAGTTTTTGCTGGGATAATTGAAAGAGCATATTTTATATATTTTTAATACCTAAAAAATTGATAATTCAATATTGTGAATTATGGGCCTGACTGGCTTAATTTTGATCAAATTAAGGGATTCAAAGTTTGAGTTATGAAATTTATTCAAATTCTTAATTTTCTGTGTTATTTGTGTAGGAACTGGAGGAGAAAATGGGAGGATCACCGAGGTTTTGCTGGACGGAGACGTTAGTTTAGAGTTTTAAGGGTTGGGTTTAAACAGGACGGGATAATACGGAATGGGAACGTGGGTATAAAAGACCGACAATTTTGACAAATGGGGAGAGTTACTCAGTGTGAGTCAAGCTGAGTTGAAGTAGCATTAACACAAAAGGAGTTTTGTGTTAATGCTAGGCTATTTTTAAGTTTTGTAAATAATAATGTAAATAAATGTAAATATGAAATTTGAAGTGTTGTGTATATAATTTAAAATAGAGTAGATAGAGTGTGACAGAGAAGTCACAAAACCCTAAAGTGTTCATCAAAACGCTTTTTAAAATCTACAATTGGGAGCTCGTCCGGGATGTTCTCATGAGCCAGTTCGAAAATATTCGTTAAAATATTAAGTACAGTGCGCAAGAGTGAGAGGACTAGAAAGTTATTTGTTAGGAGAAAAACAATAACAGCCGAGAGAGAGAGAGAGCAGTACCAGAACAGATGAGAAAAAACAACAACTGAGCAGATGACTTGCAGTAGATGTGGGTGCTTTTAGAGAAATTTTGCTGCACAGATGGCGTATAGAGTTTAGCGAGTAAATTTGAATGAAATTTGCTCGTTAACAGGTGACGCGATGAGTTGCTGCGGTGGTATTTACTCACTGATAGATGGCGCGATGAGTTTCTGAGGTAAAATAAACTTGTTGATGGATGGCGCTGTTGCAAATTGACCGTATGAAGGGAGAAGGAGTGTGATAGAGACAGATAGCCTATATCGCCTATGAACGCTGAGCATGGGAGAGAGAAAGGATATAGAGTATCTGCAGAGGCGCATAACCTGTAGAGTGAGTAGTAAATAGCAGAGATTTACTAAGGTGTTAAAAGCATGCGGCAATACAACAGGCAGCAAAGGAGAAGGTTGATCATTGTGCGATAACAGAACGACGACAGAGTGTGAGTTACCGCCCAGAGGAGAAATTGTGTGATTGTTGTTCGATTCCAAGTCGTTCTTAGGAGAATTGTGCGTGTATGGGTATTGGTGTGCACGTGCAATTTGTTTACGCATTTGGTTTGTTTTTTGTGTGTTGATTTTTTTTAGTTGAGTGTCCGTTAGGTGAATTTTTGGGTGCGCAGTATTGTGTTGTTAGTTTTTTTTTTTTTGGGATTTGTTATTTTTAGTATTTGCAGCTGCGCAATGCAATTTTAGAGTCCGTGGTCCGTTAGGTCATTATTATTTTTTGTAAAAGGGTTTGTTATTTTGAGTTTTTTTTTTATGGGTGATTTTTTGTTGTTTGTGTACAAAGCACACGTGTTTGGGAAAGTGCTTTTTGTTTTGATGTTTTTAATTTTGTCCGTGTATTTGTTTTTGTAATTTGATGGAGGGATCATATTTTTTTTTTTTTGTGATCGTTTTTGGGTTGTTGGGATATTGTTTTTATTTTGGGTTACATTTTTTTTGGTTTATTTTTGTAATTACATAGTGAATATTGTTGGGTGATATTGTGCGTAATAGTTTTTTATCTTGTTTTTTATTTTTGTCTTTTGATTTTTTTTACTTATGGAGTAATTGCTTATTTTTGATATTTTGTTTTTTTATGTTTGTACGAGATGGTACTTATGGAGTTATTGACGTTTGACGGAAGCAAAACGGTGATGGTGTAGAATTCATAGCGAAGATATCGAACCCAAGGCCTAGTGAGAAAGTATTCGGAAGATGCATAACCCTAATGGACAGGATTTCGTTAAAGATCTTGCCTTAGAGAAGCATGGTGTACGTAGAGTGTAGACAGCTTGATGATAGGCTGAAGCTGTAGCCATTGTTTTAGCCTTTATGTTGGATGTGGTGAACATGGTCGTTACGGGTTGGATATTATCGGTTAATTCGGAGATTCTGGTGGATGTATCAACGTCACAGAGGACGTGAATCCGTGAGTTACTACATTCGGGGTCGAATGTGCTGTCAGGAGGGCCGAATGTAGGAACTGGAGGAGAAAATGGGAGGATCACCGAGGTTTTGCTGGACGGAGACGTTAGTTTAGAGTTTTAAGGGTTGGGTTTAAACAGGACGGGATAATACGGAATGGGAACGTGGGTATAAAAGACCGACAATTTTGACAAATGGGGAGAGTTACTCAGTGTGAGTCAAGCTGAGTTGAAGTAGCATTAACACAAAAGGAGTTTTGTGTTAATGCTAGGCTATTTTTAAGTTTTGTAAATAATAATGTAAATAAATGTAAATATGAAATTTGAAGTGTTGTGTATATAATTTAAAATAGAGTAGATAGAGTGTGACAGAGAAGTCACAAAACCCTAAAGTGTTCATCAAAACGCTTTTAAGGATCTACATTTGTATTCACAGTAAAAATTACTGAACTTTTTTCCACCATTCTACACTTTTTTGCGCGGTAAACATTTTTGATCTCCTTCGGTATTATTATTTTTTTTAATAAAAACAATACTATACTATAAATTTGAATTGTATTTATTAAGTTATAATTTTATAGCTATAAATTTTTGAATAATATTTCTAATAGTTTAAACACAGTGCGCTTCGCTACCCCATTGTATTGAAATAAAATAAAAGCATCGAAATAAAATTCAAAAACAGACAAAGAAACTCAGATTCACTTTTATATAAATAGCATTTAACCCGATCTTGCAGTACTCCTATATAGACCAGATAAAAACTTTATAAGCCTTTTTATTTATAAAAAAAAAAAAAAAATGAAATACCAAAAGTGAAAAAACCGGTAAAATTACAGTATGATTCCTAACTCCTGTGGGAACAATTAAAATATTGGTGTTCTGTCGGCATTAAGAACAATCAACTTTTTAAGTACATATTTTAGTTACCAGTTTCTTACATTCTATTATTAATTTCATGTTTCTAGGTTCATTATTATAAAAAATTCAAAAAGTAACACAAAATCTCCTCTTATGCAGAAAAAATTATGACTCGATTTTTTTTTTTAACAAATTATTATTTAGTTTTAAATAAAATTTTATTAAAATAATTACACAGGTCAGCAGAATCGCAAAAAAATTTTATATCTGGAATAATTCTGCAAAATTATTATTCTTGAGGCTTGATATAGTGTAGAAAGTCAAATGAAAATTTTCCATCACGTCACATTTTTAACCCATAGAGGACCAAAAAAAATTTGGTTCCTTGAGGAATTTTTAGGTTATGAAATTTTCCAGGTAATAGATAGAGCAAATTAGTCACACATGTTTTATAGGCAAGACATGGGGCTACAAAAATGTAGTACTAGTCAAGTCTCTATCTTGTCACACATAGGCCTAGAAGTGTTTGAAGTTGTAAAAATCGAGAATTTCTTAATTAACCTCCATAAAACTCTTGAAAAATGAGGGGTAAGGTGTGGGTGTATAAGGGAAATTAGAATTTGATATAACTACAACAAGACCGCAGATTTCGAAAATAGTGAAATTTTTAAAATCGCATTGATAGAAAATGCGTAGACATCGAAAGTTTGAAAAAATAAAAATCCGAGTTTAAATAACAAAGTTAAGAAAAAATTAGGGAAAAAATATATCTTGAATAATTTTGTTTAATTATTGCTTCATAGACCAACGGTTCTCAAATGGGGATCCGCGACCCACAAGGGGGCCGTAAGGACATTCGTGGGGGTCGTGAAGAGTTAATGTAAATATTATTTAGAAATTTAAATGAAAATTCCAATAAAATCAAGAAACTATTTCAAAATGGAAATACATCTTTTTAAAAAATATACCCAAATTAAAGACAAAGGTAAAGTTTTTTTTTTCTAAAATGAGTTCTTTTAAAGACAACAATGACCAAACGAAGAAAGTAATGCTGTTAATGACACAGTATAAAGAAAACTACGATATGGCAGGGAAAACAATTTAGATAACATAAATTTGATGAAACTATAGTTTTTTCATATGAAATTCTACTTTTATTTTATAAAAATATATTATGCCAAGAACTTTTTAAAAAATCGTTTTGTGTACACAAAATTTTTCCCGGCTATATAGAGAATTTGCTTAAGCAACTTTATAATTTAAAGACGGAAAGACATTTCAATGTTAATATTAATAAAGTACAGGGTACATTTCAAAAAGAGTTGAAATGTAACTCATGCGTTAAATTTTATTTGGAAGCCTTAAAACTGTTAAACAATTTTTCTTCAACCTACGTTTTTATGTAAAACTATCTTTTTTCACTCTTTTGTCCCTCAAAACATAGATTCGATCTTTTGTGGATGCAGAGAATAATATTAGATTTATTATGCTAAAAGGCAAAACAATGTCGCAATTATTAATATTATTTTTTTTTTTAAATTATTTTATTTTTACATAATATTTTTTCTAGTTTTAAATTAGTCAAAGTTGTGATGGGTCGTGCTTCCATTGCAATATCAAAAGAGGGTCGTGAACCGAGGTCTTGTGAGGACCCCTGTCTTAGACTAAAAGTAGTGAAAAAATTCCATGAAACATTTCCACCATATCACATTCTTAACCCACTGATGACCAAATGAAATATGTACTTCTAAGAAATTTTTAGGTGATATAATTTTCTGGGTAATAGGTAAAGCAAATTATGGATCCATATTTTATAGAGAAGGAATAATGCAACAAAAGTGTTGAATATGCCATGTCTCTAACATGCCCTCCATAGCACCTAGAAGTCTTTAAAATTGCTAAAGGCACTAAAAAAATAAGAAAAATAAGCAAAGAACAATGGGAGCTTTTTCATTAAAACGCTATTACTAAGAGGTTATATTAAGGCATATAGGATCCTAATTTAGTGACAGACTTTTACAGCTTCTTAATATGAGAAAAAACTTTTAAATAGTACATTCCTAAACCCTAATTAACCCTGGAAGGTCTTTGATATGTTTACCCTTCTGAGGGCCTTGTTAGTCGAAACGACTAACACTAATTTTTATTCGAAATATTTCAAGATTTATCATTAAAATAAAAAGTAAAACAACTGATTTTTAGTTGATGAATTAATTTAAATAAAATAACCGCAAAAATTCCTAAATAATTATCGCTGTTTTCAAAATATTAAGCAAAAACTGATAAGACCTTAATTTTTGTACTTTTTCGGAGATGGTGTTACATAAGTACCCTTTGTGTTAGTTGTGTAAAAATTTGGAACAGGCATCATATGTTTTTTTAAATGATGTATCCTATAATTATTCTAAAAAAAAGAGTTTAAAAATAAATGTTTTTGCATACTATGTGCGTATTTCAAATGTGTGATACTTTTTTGAATTTTTTACAGTATCCCTTAGTAGTTCAGTATTTTTTTTTAGTCGCAGAAGCTGAAAACTTATTTTTCTTTTTCTACAATTTACACTATTGTTATAAATTTACCTAGAAATAAGAGATTTACGACATTTTTACAATGCTTGGTTGATATATTGGAAGTAGAACAAAGTATACCAAAATTCGAACTTTAAAGAACTTTAAAGACATCTAGTGGCTACGTATGACAAGTAAGAGACTTCACTAGTACTTCATTTTTATAGCCTATACAACATGAGTAACTTATCTGCTTTACCTATTACTGGGAACATTTTAAAACCTAAAAACTCATCGTGAAACAATATTTTCTTTGGTCCTCAATGGTTTAAAAATGTGACGTGATGGAAAAAAAACCGAGATGTTCCTGATGATTGGGATGAATATACCTACAATATCTGCAACATGATTTTCCAGATACGTTTTTAGTGTTGACCTGCGTTATTTAATATTAATATTTTGTTTTATTGGTTGTAAATAATTTTAAAATCAATATAGAAAATAAGAACAATTTCTTTATTTTTGACAATTTCACAAAAAATAGTTTCTACAAATTATGTAACAAAAGACGAAAAAGATATGTAAAATCAAATATTTTATGGTTTTCAAATGTAAGTTATCTTCAATTCCGTCAAGACTAATATTTGTTTATCTTCCAGATCTGAAATTTAAAAGGACTAAAACAATTGCATGTAGTACATTCAGGTGAAACATAGACGCACTGTGTGGTGAGTGCGGCCAAAAATCAAAAAAATTATTTTCACAATTTTCAAAATTTTGTAATGCATTTCTATTAAGGACATTCTAAGCGATAATACTCAAAAACAATTTTTCAAAAACATTTATTTTTAAAAATGTTATAGACCGTCAAATTTGTAAGTTGTTGGTAATTATGAAAAATGCAATGAAAAAACTTTTAAAAGTACAAATAGAGAAATGTGTTTATTATATAAAAATCTTCGGCAAAACTATTTTATATTACATAAAATGCGTAGTACTAAAATATGACGATATGATTTTTTTCATGATTTATTTGTCGAGAGTATTTCATCGTCGCTCTTAAGGTAAACAAGATAAATAAATAACAATTTTATTTAATTTTGGGGAGAGATTTAAAAAAACTATAAACACTATATTTTTATATTTTAATATGATATTACCATAAGTGTGAAATTGTAAAAATATAGGTCTGCAGTATAGGTTTGTAGTGCCCTACATTTTCTATAAGTTTTATTACATTTTCAGTGTAAAGTCAGGTGCAAATTTGACATATTTTTGTTATTTAGCTTAATCTTTGAAATTATAATACAGTCTACATATGAGTATATAGAAGTAAGAAAAATTTTGGAAGGCAAATCTAAAAGAAAGCTTGGACAAATAAATAAATAAAAAGCAAAATTTAATTTTGGCAAGAATAAAAAAAGTTTGTTAAATATGCTACAGAATTAGAGATGCATTTGAAAAAATAACAATTTGCGGCTAAAACAATTTTTCATAACAGAACAACGTATTGGAAATTCATCATTTTTGCAAATATCTTTTACAAAATAATAACGTAATTTGTTTTTTTATTCTACGTCCAAAAATGTTTATATAAAGCAAGTGCTCATGCATTTTTTAATTCAATATTATCAAAGTTTTACCGTAGTTTTAGTATTGTATGCAGGTTACTGCTAAAAAAATTCTACAGAATATATAAATAACTATACAAATTTAGTAGGAATGTTATCAAAAGAAGCTTTATAAGTAACATACAGAATTTTTAGAAAAAATAGTTTAAGCCTTATTTGAAAATATTAGTAAAGACATCTTATTTTCTAAATGACCCAAACTAATCTATACAGAATCTACAAGAATTTATACAAAAATTGTAGGAAGATTTATGAAGAAAGATATGGTTTTAACACTTAATAATGTATTTTTTATATATCGCGAAGAGAATTTAATAAATATATCACAAGAAAGTGTTTCTGAGTAAGAAGTGCATAAAAATAATAATCTGTTTTATAAGGATCCAATTCTTGAAGGTATTTCGCTTTTTGAATAAACATTATAATTTTAAATTATTTTAATATATTAGTAACTTATTGAAAATATTATCGGTCTTGTTCGTAATAAATTCTTATTTTAGGTTTATTGTACAAAATAGATATTAAACTGTTTTTCCTTATTAACTTCTTATAAAAAAACATTATTCATAATGTATTAAAAACAGTTCAATAACTATTAAATAGTTTTTGTTTTGTTCTGGCAATGCTATGTTTATTTTCTATCAATTTACTATTAAAATATTGAAAATTTATTCGTAACATGAAAAAAAACATTTTAGTTTTTCTTTTATTTCATGTCTTTTTCTTACAAAAATATATTAATTTTTAATAGAAAACGTGTCCAATGCTTTAACAATTTAACAGCTTATGGAGGCAAAGGGATAAATGGCCTTTTTGGTATATAAATTTTTTAAATATTCGAATAACTAGTTTGTTTTGGTTTTATGTACATCCCCAATTTCCTATTTTGTTTTTAATTAATATTTTTTCATATTTTTTGAATTATTAAAAAAAAACCCTTCTAAGTCTATCTACTGACCACTGGATGTTATCATAATGAAAGGAAATTCAATGACTGAATTCTGAAATTTAATATATAAAGCGTTTTGTCTTTGAAAAATCGGGAATTTTACACATGTTTAAATAAAATGCGCCAATATAAATCAACGAATTGCATTGCAAGTAGACCTACATATATTCAAGTACAGTATTTTAAAAATAGGAACAGTGATTGAAATTAGGAAATTATTACTAATGCAATTATTTCATTAAAAACAACACTCACACATTCCCCTTTGAAGATGGACATCTTCAAATTTGATGGAAGCTAATTGAATATTTTATTACGGGTCTATTTAAACTGTAAGCACTAGGGTATTCACTCGAATATTGTTTGCTCGATTAATCGACAAATTAAAATCAAATATCGGTTCGATTAAATTAAAATCAAGAATTTCGAGTAAAAATTTATTCGAGCAAATTATGCGGATTAATCGAAAAATTCGAGTAAAAAAATATTTTAAATAGTTCCTTTCATAACTATTTTTTGTATGTTTTATTTTTTTTTTTTTTTAATTTAGCTTGAAAACAATGTTTAAAAATTTTCATAGTATGTTTAGAATCAAAAAATGGCACCACAATTCGGAAGTTTATTAAAAAAAACTGTATTTTGGAAAGAAACCGAGTATAAGTCTAAATTACAGCAAGTAGTTAAAGGTCGTTTTTCGATCAGAAAAATTAAACACAAATACAAACGTCCCTTTAAAAAATTGTAGTGTAAAATTCAAATAATATTTTATAATTTTAATACTTAATTTGAGAAGGATAAAGAAAATGGATTCTTCTTTTTATATTAAATGTTTTATAAGAAATAAATTGGAGGATTTTAAACTTGATTTAGAAAAACATATCAACAAATTCACAGTCTGGTGTGCAGGATATGATGCAGGCAATGGCTTGGATGAAATCAAAAATAGGAAGAAAGAAGAAATAAAATATTGAACATTTTGGGCAAAAATTATAGTTAATTTCAAAATAGAGCCAATTATAATTCTTACGCGCACATTTGGGAGAATTATATATTTTAAATTTACAATAAATTTGTCTATTAAGTGGAGAAAAGTTGTTAGTTCTAACTAACTGTATATATGACTAATTTACTATACAAGTTTATAGAATTTATATTGAATTTTTTTATACTTTTACACCGGTATTATAAGGAAATTAAGAGTTGCGAAACATTTTTGCACAAAATAGAACTAAAGCATAATCACGAGATCACTATAATATAAATAAGAGTAAATTATTTTAAAAACTGTATACATTTGTATAATATTAAATGACTGTCTAATACTTAATTTAATTGGCTATGTCTGGCGATCAGTCATCGTATTTTGAATATAACTGAAAACCTTTGTGTAGCACATAGATTAGTATGTGTCCAAATTGAAAATTAAGTTATGAGACAAAATCGCTAATTATTTGGTTGTGGTTTAAAACTCAACATTAAATTGTTACCGAAAGTATAGATAATCACCTTTAATTGGGTATTAGTGTAAAAAGTAGTCATTTTATAGCGTTTCAAAAATGATAAAAAGCCCTTCGAACCACACTTTAATATAAAATTTTGTTCAAATTAATACTCCAAAATGGTTAGACCTATTTATTTTACTATCAATGAATAATAATCAAATAATCAAAAAAGACAAATATTCATAAATATTTACGCAAATTTGAATTATATATTATTTTCGAAAGACTATCTCTTGTTTTAAGCTATATTTTTGTTTTATTTTGTAATAATCATTGAAAAAACGAGTAAAATTTTAAGGTATAATTTACTCGAATAACTCGAGTAACTTAAAAGTTTTACTCGATTATTCGAGTAACTCAAAAACTGGATTTTCGAGTTATTTGATTATTCGAACAATGAAAAAGTCGAGTAAAATGAATACTCTAGTAAGCACGTTTACTAATATTTTATTAATTAATATATGCACTTTTATTAGATCCAATAATAAGTAGAAGAATACATTGAAGAATTACGTGGAAGATAAGCGGGCGCCGCTACGGTAGGCCAAAGTTGACTACCTCGAGAGTGAAAAACATATCGGGGCTTATAACTTTTACAAATTTTAACCGATTTGTTCTTATTTTTTTGAATTTTCCTAAGCAAGACAAGGAAAAAACATGCTTATTGTGCTAAATTATCTCGTATGGTTTAAAGATATTTAACTTCAAAAAATAAATTTCTCATTTTTGGCCTTGACTTTGGCGATTTTGCCCTATAACTTTTAAACTAAAATCTCTAAAATTTTTTTAAAAATATGTTGAAATTCTCTACAATTTTCTTAATTATGCTAATAAAAATTTTTTTAGTTATCTCAATTCGATAACAAGAAAAAAATTTTCAAAGTCAAATTTTCAATTTTTTGTCAAAAAAGTAACTTTATATATTTAATTTTTTTTTTTAAATTTTGTTCAAAAAGTTTAATATTTTTTGACATTCTCTGAAAGGTGGGACCCCAAGAAAAGGTGTAAGTGTAATTTTGAAAAGTTCTGAACGTTCACCCTGCATCCAGCAGTGGTCAAAAATTATCAATTTTGGATAAGAAGTTGAACTTTTTGAGTCTGTAAAAAAAAATTTATTGTTGATTTTTGTACTTCTGTGAATTAAACTATATAAGGTCTGCGCACGAAAAAATCTGTGCACGCAAATCTGCTTATGGAAACTAAACCAGTGGACGAATTTTTTTAAAAAGATATTTTTATTAATGACTGTTATGTTCAAGTTCTAAACATAAAAGAATAAATTAGTTCCTGTTGGTTTTTAAGGAAATATCTCATATTTTCCAGAATTATTCTAATTATAGATTTTATTGTGTTTCGGCCACTTTTTTGCTCGAACAAGTCCACTTATTTTTAAACTTCGTTTCATTTTATGCTGAGCTTTAAATTATTTTTGCAAGTGTCCAATATCTTTCAATTGCACGGAGTTTCGGACAATTTAATGGATTAGCCTCTATCGGTACAAACTCTTACAATTTCTTTGTTAAAATTCCTAAATAATTTCTAAATGCTTATAGGTATCAACATAATTTTTTCACATGATATTAAATATTTAATTTAGAATTGATAAATGTAGAAGTCAGAAAAATATATATAATTTTACTATATATTTTTAGGAGTCGAAGTTGTTATTATTGAAAATATGGGTATTTTCGGAAATCTGCCTCGTGTGACTAAGTTTACCGGTAGGCTGTAATCATTTTTTGCAGAACCTTTAAGAATATGTCGATCTATATAGTTTAATGCACAGAAGTACAAAAATCAACAATAATTTTTTTTTTACAGACTCAAAAATTTCAACTTCTTCTCCAAAATTGAACATTTTTGACCACTGCTAGATGTAGGGTGAACGTTCAGAACTTTTCAAAATTACACTTACACCTTTTCTTGGGGTCCCGTCTTTCAGAAAATGTCAAAAAATATTAAACTTTTTGAACAAATTATTTTAAAAAAGTTAAATATATAAAGTTACTTTTTTGGCAAAAAATTGCAATTTTTGAGACCAGTTTTGAAATTTTGACTTTGAAAATTTTTTTCTTGTTATCGAATTGAGATAACAAAAAAATTTTTTTATTAGCATAATTTAGAAAATTGTAGAGAATATTTTTAGAACATATTTGTAGAGCATATTTTTAAAAAAACTAGAAATTTTATTTTAAAAATTATAGGGCAAAATCGAAAAAAGTCAAGGCCAAAAATGAGAAATTTATTTTTGAAGTTAAATATCTTTTAAACCATACGAGATTATTTAGCACAATAAGCATGTTTTGCTTAGGAGAATTCAAAAATATAAAAATATTTCATATCGGTTAATATTTGTAAAAGTTACAAGCCTCGATATGTTTTTCACTCTCGAGGTAGTCAAATTTGGCCCACTGTAGCGATGCTCATGCTGCAGCTACAGATTCCATCTGAAAATATTCTGAAATCCTAACTCCTCCTCTATCTATGTTCCAAGTTTCATCTAAATAGGTTCAATGGTTTCAAAGTTCCAGACTTATAACCATTTATTTTGCTTTTGGCCACACTGTGCACTGTGAGACGTACATACGTATAATGAAAATTATTAAAAGATATGGCAGTAATAACGAGTGGTAAAACATTAAAGTGGACAGGATGTACTCATTATATCGGACGTTTTTGAGGATATCCTCAAAGTTCTAGAATATTCAAATCAGTAATTGTTCTAGAATCGAGATGACACATGAAATATGTAAGTAATATTGATTTATGTTCCACTACAACACCATATCATCTGATGAAATAAATCTTATTCATAAACAATCACACTTCTCGCTTTTATCGCTCATAAAAACTTTTAATATTTGTTTTGATATCTTATATCTAACGAGTTTTTACTGTAAGTCAGATTCAAGGTGCTTAACTGAATAATACGTGAATAAGTAATTCATTCCTGGGTTTAAGAATCTTCCTAAGCTGTAAATGGTAAATATAATTCAATTTATGTTAAATTTTAATAATGATTGGTTTTCTTTTTAGGTAGATTTTATTATAATTGCAGTTTGGAAATACTATCAAAACATTGCAACACTCTTTAATTTTTGTAGTATTAAGTGTTACTCATAATTACATTTTTTATAAATTTTATTATACATAGCTAACTTACTATTTATCTACACTACATTTTCATAGGTTAAGTAACTTTTTTTTTTATCAAAACTTCAACACCAAATTTAGTGTATACATGTTAAACATAATACGTCATTTAATTTGCGTTTAACAGCTCTTCAAAACATTAAACCTCGTGTATATACTATGGGGACTCTGCACCATCGATTTCAATGGTAAAAAAGTGGTTTACTGATTTTCGTTGTAGTCGCACAAGTACAAATGACGCTGAACGTTCTGGACGGCCAATTGAAGTCAGTACACCCGAAAATGTCGAAAAAATCCACGATATGGTGTTGGTCGACCGAAGAGTAAAAGTGCTTGATATTGTTTATACCATAGGGATTTCATATGGCAGTGTGGTTTCGATTTTAAATGATCAGCTGGGTTTAAGAAAGTTGTCTGTAAGATGGGTGCCGCGTTTGCTATCAATTGACCATAAACGTAAACGTGTGACAACTTCAAAAGATTGTTTGGAGTTGTTTAACCGCAACATGAATCCATTACTGTACTAAACAATGGGTTTCTCCGGGTGAACCTGCTCCGAAGAAGGCCAAGGAAAGTTTGTCGGAAAATAAGGTGATGGCAACAGTTTTTTGGGATGCATGCGGTATAATCCACATCGATTAGCTTCAAAAGGGAAAAACAATAAATGGCAAATATTATGCTAACTTATTAGACCGATTTAATGAGGATTTAAAAAGAAAACTACCCCATATGGCCAAGAAAAAATTTCTTGATGAAGATAATGCACACGTGTGCAGTCTCAATGGCAAAACTCTATGAATTAGGCTACGAATTGGTATCTCATCCGCCATATTCCCATAATTTAGCCTTTAGTGACTACTTCCTATTTCCAAACCTAAAGAAATGGCTCGGTGGAAAGAGATTCAGCTCCAACGATGAAATTATTGACCAAACAAATGCCTATTTTAAGGACCTCGAAAAATCCTATTTTTTTGGAAGGGATAAAAAACTGGAGAAACGTTGGACTAAGTGTATTGAGTTAAAAGGAGATTATGTTGAAAAGTAAATTTTTGTTTTGCAAAAAACACTGTGATTCATTCAAAAAGTCACGGACTTATTGATCCGCCCTCGTATTAAAATTCTGCATATTTGTGTATGTATATTAAAAAGAAACGTAATAATTATTAAAAGTAATAATTTGTAATATTTGAAAATATTTAATAATAATTTTTACTGCCTGTTTCTCTATGTCGAACGAAAAATTCGTTTCGAATAAATGTATAGAAAACAAAAACAAAATTTTAAATTTATTTGTTGTTTTCTATACATTTATACGAAACGAAATTTTCGTTCGACATAGAGAAACAGGCAGTTAAAATCAAAATTAAAAATTGTTTTAAAATCTACTTAAAACTAAATATTATTTTTATTGGTTTAAAACAATAGTTGTTGAATTTTGTAAAAATTTTCAAATGTGTATTCAAATTTATAAATAGTAAAAATATTGTAATAAGAAAAAAATTTTAATTTTTTCAATAAACATTTACGAATTTGAATGTTTGATTTTACTAATTTTGGTCCGATTTTAATTAAAAATATAATTGATTTTAATAATTTAGTAATAAAATACGAAATTAAGTTCTTTCTGTGTGAATTCTCACGCACTTAGGACTACATGTACTAAAGTTCACATTACTAGGTTAACATAATAAAAAATGCATTATATAATTTGAATAAAATTCAATATCCCGAATTAGGTACATATGTAGAACGGCATGCCCACTATATGCCACTTTAGACTATAATATAAATCTACATTTGAGTCGTCATCACCCAAACTAATAACCCTATAAACACAAAATTTGGTATTTAGAAAGAGTATTTTATTGGTAATGATATGAGCTACATAAGGACTTGATAATATGCCACGCCTACTTTAAAAAAAAAGTAATTTTCTCTATTTATCACGTTAGTTCTGAAGTGATTTACATTAGGTTTGGAACATGTTAAGAACGTCATTGGATGCATGCAAAAATATGTCCTCATTATTCGCCACTCCCACACCATGCCTACTTTCATAACAATTCTTATATATACTATGTAAATGAAGTTAAAGTTTTGACACTCTGTGCCGAAGGTAGTTGTAGGCTATGTTAGATCTATGTTGGATATTACGCCCACATTTTACGCTCACTTTCTTAAAACTCTTAAACAGCTGTACCGAAATTTGACACACAGATAGTACCAGTATCGGTGGTGGTTATAGATTATGTTAAATCACAGTAAGATGTCACGCCCACATTTTTAAAACTCTCAAACGGCTGAGCCGATTTTTAAGAAAATTTGACACTCATATAGTAATAGTACCTATGGTTGTTAGAGGTTATGTTAGTTCCTGGTTGGGTGTCATGCCTATATTTTACGCCCACTTTTTTAAAACTCTCAAACAGCTGAACTGATTTTATTGAAATGCTCACAGCATCATCTTGAGTGTCTCTAAATTTATCTTGATTAAATTTTTAAAATTGTGACCTGTATTTTGTTCATAAGATTTACATGGGCAGACAGCGATCAGACAGATGGACATCGTTAAATCGATTCAGAAAGTCATTCTAGGTCGATTGGTATACTTTAAGATGGGGATCCGAATATTTTTTCTATGCGGTACAAATATCAGCACAAACGCAAAATACCCCAACCTCCTATTGTGGTCTAGGTTATAGAAAGTGGATTAGAAGTTTGTACTTATTAATACAGTTTATCCGAATTGAATGAAAAACCCCGTACCGCAAGAAATGTTGTTTAATTTTGTAACTCTGTTTAATCGATTTAAAGAGGTTTTTGAAATTAAGTCACGATTTTAAAGGTATTTTCTTAACTGTCCATTTATTTGACATGGACTTTTCCTTCTTGTGCAGCTAAAGAGTTGAATATATGTACCAATAGTATTGCGTGAGACCTTTCCAATGATGCCCTAATATATGTAAATTACGAAAAATTATCGAAAATTTCCAAAATATTCAAACTTTAATAAAATAGAATTTAAAATAAAATGATAGACAATTTAACTAAAATTTTAATTTTGGAGAATAAAAACTAATTTAAATTTGTTAGTCACTATGTCGGCGTTTACACAAGGAAATTTTTCTTGCAGCAATTCTGATTTTGTGTGAGAGAGACCGAGAGGGAATATGAACCAGTACAAAGTTGTATATACCTCGAAATTCGTTTTGTTTTTCATTTTCGTACTTCAAATTAAAAACAAATCAAGGCAATTAAAGCAAGAATTGCTGAAGTAAAATTTTGTGTGTAAACGTAAATGCAAGTTCAAAAGAAAAAAATAGAACAATTTCAGAAAGAAAATTGCTGTGTGTGAACTTGGACTATGAATTCAACGTCATTTGTCTATCACATTATTATTATTATTATTTTTTTTTACAAAAGTTTAATATTATGTTTTAAATTAAAGATGTGCCGCTGTCGGTCAATGCAAAGTTTGTAATGTAACTGCAGGTCGCAATTTTGATGATAATTCGATGAATCTCAGTGCAACGGTTTTACATAATTCCAGAACGTGTACTATTGAAATTAGTTTATTATTTAACTTTTCCCCCTAATAAATGTTTCTACAACTAAAATAGCAAAAATAAGAGTACTTTAGAATACTAAACTTTAGAATACACAAAATTCATTGAAAATCATTTTTTTTTTTTTTTTTTTCAAAAGGATCAATTCATAACCTCATAGTGGACCAGTGATGTCAGATGGAGAGAATTTTTCCCTTTTTGAGGGAATTTTTAAGGCAAATTTTATCTGAAGGGAAAAAGGTAGGGAATTTAATTTTTGTCAAAGATAAAGGGAATTTTTAAAACATATAAATTTATTTAAAAAAAAAACGAGAAAAATTGTAAATAAATTAGAAAAAAATTCAATATTATCATACACATTCATTTAAAAATAGAAATCTTAATTTGCCGAATAGATATTTTCAGTGTTTTCGTTCTTTGTTTAAAATATTTTTTGTATAATTTTTGTTGAATTACAAACAAAAATTACATTTATGTAAATTTCAATTCATTTTTATAATTTTTCGTTAAAAATACCGATTCCCAGAAAAAAAAAAAAAAAAAAAAACTGAAAAAGCCATGATTTAAAGATTGTGTTGTCATTGAAGGGAAGTACTTAGTGATAAAAACGAGCTGCAGAAGTTCTTTTTTTAACCCATGGTTGTCATTGGTAGGATGTTATTCTTTTATACTTCTTGTTCATTGCTTCTGAAGCAGTTATCTTAAAACTATTTTTATAATTTTTTTATAATAAAAATTCTGTTTTTGTCCTATTAAATAATAAAAATAATAAAAATGCTGTAAAATTTGTAAAATTTAAATTTTGTTATTTTTATTATTACCATTTTTTCCCGCTAAACATTTATTTATTTTCATTTTTATTTATTTTTTTTTTTAAAGTAATTATTAGTTGTGAAAATGTTCTTCCAAAGCTTCATCTTTTTTTTTTAGAGGTTTTAAAGAGGAGGGAAAAATGGAAGGAAAGTTTTTTTAAAAAAAAGGGAAAAAAGGGAATTTTTCAACTAAACAGAGGGATTTTTCTTAAATTTTATCTGGCATCACTGTAGTGGACCTTTTTCCGAAAATCACTTAATACAGACATGTACCAGAATACAGCTCTTAAACATAACTAAAAATGAGAGAAAAAGATATAGTCGGTCAATCTAGAGCATATGATACCCTACACCATTGTGTCCATTATAATTCGGGGAGGGGTCTTTCATTAGACTTGGAGCCAAATGTGGACAGTTAATCATATTAAGTGTAAAATAAAAAAATATGATATAATCACTTTTGGGTGATTCCCGAAAGAGGGCCTTATATGGGAACTATGGTAAATTATGGACCGATCTTTGTAAAATTTGACACTTATGTTTATTTGTCATTTATGTTTATATAAAACTTAAGGCCTGCGCACGAAAAAATCCGTGCATGCAAATCTGCTTATAGAAACTAAAACAGTGGGCGAATTTTTTTGAAGTGATATTTTTAAATTTATTTATTAAAAGAATAAATAAGTTCCTGTTGGTTTTTAAGGAAATATCTGATCTTTTCCAAAATTATTCTAATTAAAGCTTTTATTGTATTTCGGCCACTTTTTTGTTCGAACAAGTCCACTTATTTTTAAACTCCGTTTCATTTTATGCTGAGCTTTTAATGTCCTTTAAATTATTTTTTACTAAAGTCCAATATCTTTCAATTGCACGGAGTTTCGAACAATTTAATGGATTAGCCTCTATCGGTACAAACTCTTACAATTTCTTTGTTACAACTCCATTATTTTGTTGTTGTAATGAGAAAAAGCGGGAACAGGCCAGAAAACAGGGGATACACTGAATTTTATTAAGAAAGGGAGGACTGTATGAAACCTGTGTGCCAAATTTCATTATTTTTTGTTCAAAATTGAGACCTGTATTTTGATTACAAGGTTTACAAGGTGGGTCTTATATCAATATTTTTGAGTGTTACAAACATCAGCACAAACGCATAATACCCTCTCCACCTATGGTAGTGTAGGGTAAGAGCGTATACTGGAAATTTTTAAATGGTAACCTACTGAAGGCGTACTAAATACACTATGCAAGTTTTCGATAGATTAGACAGTATAATTATCAAGCTTATCTTAAATTTCAAAATAATTTACATATTCTCTTTATATCACATGTGTCTTAAATTTTTAATTCTTCTAACAAAATGAGTACCAAAATCGTTTTTAATTTACAAAACAAGTAAAACCAAAGAAGTTGTTTCTTTTCAAAATAAGATTTCAGTTTTCTTTCGAAATCATAGCACTTGAAATACATTTCTTAAACAAATATTTATGTACATAATTTACGTTTTTTTGTTAGTTTGTTATTATTTCTTTCTCAGATGTGTTCATATTCCAGGTATTTTGTAACAAAAGAAACAACACAAATCTACCCTTGTTATTTCTAACATGTGTTTGCTAGAAACAAACTCACTCACTCCTTTCATTTAGACTTTTTGTTTAAATATACACACGCTTATTTTGTTTTCTTCATAAACATCTGTTAAATGTTGGTGGGTGTAAATATATACATACATATGTATGTACGTATACATGTAAGTAATTGTATGCGTGTTCTTTTTATATATGTATGAATGTGTGCTTTTATGTTTGTTTATTAACTGTTATGATTGTATATTAAAATGTTTACTTATGCAACAGGCACTCACTCACTTCTTTTACTCACTTACATGATTTTCTTTTTTTAACAAATGAAATCCAAAACAAAAACAATGCATATTTTTCTTAATTTTTTGAAAAACAACATGTACGTGTGTTTATATTATACCTTGAGGGTTGTTGTTTAATATGGCATTGATATAAGCTTTCCCTGTTTCATGGAATTGTAGCAGATGGTAATTATAAACTTCAAGTAGTTAATTGAACTCCCCTGTTGGTATTAAAAAAGTATCTACACCTGATCAATTACAATATCGATCGAATAACTTATTTTTTTTTTGTTATTCCGGAAGCATAGAAATAATATATAAAATTATTTAACCATTAACTATTAAATATGCTTAATAGATATGACATTTCAAAGTGCGGTTTTAGTAATTGAAATTTAAAGGAAAATCAATTAAAAAAGCTAATACAGTCGAACACGATTGTAACGAACTATGGCAATAGCGAACACTTTTCTTCAGTCCCATTGATTTTACCAACATTTTCCATACAAATAACTACGTTTATAACGAACACGGTTATAGCGAACTTTTTTTTTATAACGAACATATTTTTATGATCCCAAGAAGAATTTTTCATTCAAAAAACTACGTTTATAACGAACTCCCTCAAATACTTGTTTTAGATAAATAAAATTACACATTTCAAAATGTTTCAAAAATTTAAAAATTAACAGAAATAATTTTTATTTATTTTCATTTAAATTATTGGATAAATGGAAATAATTTTCATTAATTTCAATTTAAATTATTGGAAAATAAAAGATGAATTTTGTATTTATAGATGTTGACCTTTTCAACATAGCATACAGTTATCGAAAAGAGCTAATAATAAAATTAAAATTATTTGAGGATTAAATACTAAATATTAGAAAAACGCTATTCCTCAAAGAATAAATATCTCAAAACATGCCACTTTAAAAACATCAGTAAGAAAAGAAAACATCAAATTATTTTAAAAAATATAATTAATCTCAATCATCATAAATACCGCCCATTTTTAAAGTAAAGAAACACGCTTTAGTTTTGTTAACAAATATTTTTTTTTTTTTTTTTTTGGAATTCATAACGAACTATGTTTATAACGTACCAAATATGTCGGTCCCTTCAGGTTCGTTATTACCGTATTCGATTGTACATTATAAGTTCTAGATAAAATTATCCGGACTATTGAGGTCTTTTTTCTGGCAAATTTTTGGAAAATAAAAACTACTAAAATTTAATATAATATATGAAACATTTAAAATATCAAGTTAAATTTTTTTTTGTCTAAAAGCAGCCTATATTTAAAGTTTTTCAAAAATGTTTCATTTAAATAGTATGTGATGAATGGGAAATGCTGTCCATATTATCGACTAATCTGTAATTTCGCCATCCAGATTATCGAGTTTATACTATACTTATATAATTTTTATGGTATAAAAGTTAATTTATTTTTTTTCACTAGTTTTTAATATTTTTATACCCTACACCACCATAGGTGGTTGGGGTATTATGCGTTTGTGCTGATGTTTGTAACGCGAAGAAAAAATTATCGGACCCCCACCTTAAAGTATACCGTTCGACCCAGAATCACTTTCTGAGTCGATTTAACGATGTCCGTCCGTCCGTCCGTCCGTCTGGCTGTCTGTCCATGTAAACCTTGTGAACAAAGTACAGGTCGCAATTTTCAAGATATGTTTTGGCACGAGTAGTTATTTTGGTACAAGGACGAAGCATATTGAAATTGGTTATGATAGGTCCATTATTTCACCTAGCCCTAATACAAATGTCCTCCCGGAATAGAGGTTTAGTGGTCATAAATGCCTTACATATGGCAATATTTTAATGAAATTCGGTACAAAGAAGTTTTATATAAGTGTTAATCTTTGTGCCAGATTTCATGCAGATTGGTTCATAATTGACCATAGTTCCCATATAAACCCCTCTTCCGTAAATTACATTAACGTAAATCCCATACGAATGCTAGTATCAAGTTAATATTTGACACAAATAAGTTTTATATAAGTAGAAACAACATTGCCAAATTTTATGAGAATCGGTAAATAATTTACCATAGCTCCCATATAAACCCACTTCCCGGAATCCCCATAAAGGGCATAAAATAATATAAAATTTATATTTGTACTTATTACGATTATTTCATATATAAATATGTAGGTTGTAATGAGAGATGATCTCTATTCTCATTACATACTATTCTCTTTTTAAATTTTATTATTACCGACAGGGCTGTCAGATGAAGCGATTTTTCGCCAAACGTGGCGATTTTTAATTGCTCTTGGCGACTGAATTTTCCGTTTTGCGACATGGCGAATTTTTTGGCGATTTTTAACAATGTGGCGATATATTTGGCTAATTTTTAAAGTTTTATTAAGTAGGTATTCGCATAGTAAAATTTTTATGTCTTCTTACTATCAAACTACTATTTGATAGTCGCTAAGACCTTTTGCTTGAATATAAAATTAAAAGTATTACTTTAAAGAGATAGCACACATTTATTAATTTCTCCATACTTATGAAATAATTCGAAGTTACTAAATAAAGTTGCAAAAAAAATAGAGCAAAAATTCGAAAACTATTGTTTGTGCCTGATTTTTATTATCATCCTGGTCATTTTTGCAAATTGTAAAAACATTTAATGATATTTCGTCCTTGGAATAAGACATTTAGTAGCAATTTTTCAAATCCATTTTTATATACAAAGGTTTTATCTTAAATTTATAATTAATTGAAATAAAATGTTTTTACTATTTACTTAAATATAGCCTGTTTTAAAAAAAGCATTTGATATCAAATTGAGAATATACCAATTTTTATACCCTACACCACCGTAGGTGGTTGGGGTATTATGCGTTTGTACTGATGTTTGTAACGCATAGAAAACGTTATCCAAAAGTATACCAATCGACTCAGAATCACGTTTTAAATCGATCTAACGATGTCCGTCCGTCTGGCTGGTTGGCTGTCCATGTAAACCTTGTGCACAAAGTACAGGCAATTTTGAAGATAATTCAATGAAATTTGGCACTTGGGACTTTTATAATACAGGCACGAAGCCTACTGAAATTGATTGTGATCGGTCCATTATTTTACCTAGCCCCCATACAAATGTCCCCATGATATTGAGTTTCAACACTCAAAAATGCCTTAAAATTAAGAATATTTTCATGAAATACGGTGCAAAGAAGTTTTGTATCAGTATGAAACTTTGTACCAAATTTTATGAAGATCGGTCCACGATTAACCCCTGTTCCGAAAATCACTTGAACGTGCATAAATCCCATACTAATGTTAGTATGAAGTTAATATTTGACACAAATAAGTTCTATATAAATAGAAACAACATTGCCAAATTTTATTAGAATCGGTCCATAATTTACCATAGCTCCCATATAAACCCACTTCCGGGAATCGCCTTAAAGTGCATAAAATCATACAGATGTTAGTATCAACGCATTATTCTGTATTTATATATATTATTTTCCATTTAGTAAAAGTGTTGGTCTAATATAAGTCCCTTCGCCGAATTTTTATGGTCATATATAATGGTGTAGGGTATAATATGGTCGGACTATACCTTTTTTTCTCGTTTTTTTTTTCTTTATGTATTATTTTATTTTTAGATTAAGAATTATTTAGGAATAATATTTGACATGAAATTGAGAATGTATCACCTTTTTTCAAATGAATATTAATTTTTATTCAAACTTGAAATTTAACATACGTATTTTCCGAAATACCTTTAAATTATTAAATTTCAAAGATTTTAGTTTCTTAGGATATAGTTAATTTACTACTCAAAAATGCTTGTGGGTCGTTTTCAAGTTATAACTTCTCAAGTGGGCCACGAAGCAAGAGTTTGAAAAAACCCCTGATCTAAGTCGGGGATCACACACAGCAATTTTTCCTGCTGCAATTCTGAGTTCGTAGACGAGAGAGTTCTTTGTAAATGTTTAGTATTCCCTTCTCCTCTCTCTCCTACTGTTGTTATGAACCCCGACTAACAAAATAAATATCCTTAATTTATAAATATCTTCAATAAATGTTTAACAATTTGTTTTCCATCATCATTCAAATATGAATATTAAGATTTTATGGGCCATAATGAAAAGAAAACGTTCAGGAATAAATTAATTCTTTGAAACAATTTATAAGTTTAATAGGAAAAATTTTCATTATATAATTTTAGAATTATTCTGTTAAAAAATATAATAAATTTTTACAATTTTTACCTAAAATTAAAATTTATAGTTATATTTTTTTCAATTATTATTAGCTATTGCAATTATCATTGACTTTGTTGATGATAAATTTACATTTTAAAATTATAAAAAATTTGAAGCACTAAATATTTAAGTTGTTTTTAGTTTTTCTTAAAAAAAAAAAAAAAATATATAAAATTTAATTTTGGCGATTTTTGGCGATTTCTGATTAACAATTTGGCGACAGAGGCTTACTATTCATTTAGATATTTGTTAATAATTGTAATATAATTGTCAAAAAGGAGAAAAAGAACAAAAAAATATAACGGTTTTTTATATATAATTTCTTACTTATTACATTTTAAGAGTTAAAGATGATGTTTAAAAATATAATAATTTTTTAGTCTTCTTTAAGCATTCAATATTATCAGTCACATACATTCTTTCTTGAATAAAACTGAATTGTCCAATATTAAAATTATTGTGTGCCATTTTTTATTGGATCTGTTGAAGACTGCTAGATAAAATATTTTTTATTTTATCTCAATTTGATTTGCTAAGTTCATAAACAGTATATTTTATTTTACATATAGTAAATGTAAAATAAGTCCCGTTCACGAATTTTTATCCTCATACACAATGGTGTAGGGTATCATATGGTCGGTCCTGACCGCCTATAGTTTCTCTCTCGTTATACATTTAAAAACAAACCATAGAACGAATGTTATCAAAATGATCCTATGGAAAATCACCCGTAATATTTTTAACAAATTAGGGTTATATTTTATATGAAAAAAGAGGCCATTTGGTTTTGAAATTATTGTTAATAATTTTTGAATTATAGTTCATTTTTGATTAATCATTTCAAAATTTTTGGTGGATTTTTCGTTTTTATAAAACATTTTTTAAAATTATATTCTTAAATAGTTCTATGGATAATGAAGTTTATTTAAATTAATTACACTCTAAGAAAAATCGGTCACATACACGTTGAAAATGACATCATTCAGTGTCAATAGTAAATCTGCCCGTATGTGTTCAAATTCAACATTGTGTGCTCAAATTATTAACGAAAATTGTCATCAATTGACATCAAGTTGACACCCATCAGTATCGAATTATTAAATTATATATTTGCTATTTTTTGTATCTAAAATTTTTAAACGAACGGTATCAAAAATTCAATAACTTCAATAGTCAATGTGATTTAAAATTCATTAAGTAAGTCCGTAAAATGAGGTTAGTTATTTTTAGTTTGAAGAATGAAAAGCCGTAGGAGAAAATTTTTATAAATCTCGATTTTTTGTACGAATTAATTTAAAATGTAATTGGTCTGGCCAGACCAATTACAGATTTAAATGGTGTTTTCATATATTTATAATTAAGCTAGAGACTTGAAAAAGTTTATATCCCAAGACTAGTTACACCAAAATTAGCTGATACAGACTTACGTCAACTTAAGCTTTGATGATGTCTGTCCGTCTGTCTGTCTTTCAGTTTCAGATTATTATAAAGTTTATTTTATTTTTTTATAATCAGAACTGGAAAAAGCTCAGGAGATCATACTGTCGATGACAACTGAGCGTTAACTTTTATATGTTGAATTTATTTTAATCAAAAATTAAGGCCCGTTATTATAACTTTCCAATAACTAAAGTTAGGATGTTATCATTCACTTTAACTGTTTTTGGTTGTTATAAGTATAAGTTAAGCCAAAAGTGACCAATAAGCTAAAAGTAAGAACATCTGATCATTAATTTTTATCGGACGGTTTATGTATTCAGAGCTGCCATATTTTCTGCTTTTTAAAAAAAATAAATAAAATCATATTTATTCCGCTGTAGTTTTTAGTAATTTGTCTGTCTATATTTATATTTGCTTTGGCTGTGTCTTTGAGTTAGCTTAAACTCATTTATTTTAAAAATTTCTTTGTTTTTTATTTGTTTATATTTCTGTTAGTGGCAGTTACGTTCAAATAGTACATGTTGCCACTATGTTAAGTGGCCAAAAGTAATCGGTTTTTGCTTTGATATTGCCGTACTATCCAAATTATAAAATTTACCTTAAAACCATGTTGTAATAACCAAAAGTAGATAAAGTTCACTTTATCGTTCACTTTAGTTTATCTTACCTTTAACTATCTGACACCTTATAGGTAGGTTATAATAACGGCCCTAAAAGTTGTGTATAGTGTTGATCGAAAATAATATTTTTGGAGGTACTTTAAAATTGGTCCAGCTCACGAAAATGAAATAATTGACACCTAATATTTTTGGAATTAGTTTAGACACATAAATCTTTAATTTTGTGAGGGTACACTTGCAACATTTTTTCTTCGCACGAATTGACGTACTTTATTGAGTTCAGGAATTTTTAGTAAATAATTAATTTTATCCTATTTAAATTATTTTATCCGAAAATCATGAAATACGGGTTCATAAATTTTTCTCTAGCTATCGTTTGATGCATGTAACATTGATATTGGTAAATTTTCTTTTTTAATTTTTTTGAATATTTTTCTGGGACCATCAACAAATTACCGTTTAATAGCATGTTCCAATTATCTTAGAAAGTTGAAATTTGACCAAGATATTAATAATACCTCCTTCCATAGTTCAAACTTATATTTAAATGAACTTAAGAACCTGCAAAAAGAAAAGCACAATCATATCTTAATATAAAATTGCTCCACAAAATTACTTATGTAAAGTTTTCATTGATTTTCTCCAAAACGCGCCAAAAATTTCATTATTTTTCATAAAACACATAATTTGTGATACTAAGTCTATTCATAAACGAAGAAAATTTGTAAAAATACTAAACAGTTTTTCAGCTTTCCTGAAAAGTTATTAAAAATTACATAGGTAATTTAGTCAGCGCAGGGACGACATGTTATTTTATGATTTTCCACCTATTCGTTCATATTTGGTGTTATGAGAGAATTACCGATAAAACCCCAAATGTAAGAAAAGAAATATTGTATGCGTTTGTAGACTCAAAACAAGGAGAAGAACGTGAAGTTTATCGATGGGAAAATGTAATATCTTGCAAAACTATGTAGTAGTTATGGTATAATATAGTTATACAAATGTAATATAATTAAATAATCATCAACATTTTCATTAAAATATATAGAATTACAGAGCTGGTCTGGCCAGACCATATTTGTTACGAATGTGACAATTAAAACATCCGTACGAAGAAGGGTTAAAGTAATTTTCGGAAGAGTGATTTATATGGGAGCTAAAGTCAATTGATTAATTATATACCCAGCAAACATTTTTTGGTTTTTGGTAAAGACTACTACTTACTAGACTCATTACATGGTAATAAGTTGTTATTATTATTCCTATTTTTTCGAGTAGGGTAATAACTAGTTACCAGTAAAAAACAAGTTCATTTAGTTCTGCAACGGTTCCATTCGCTAGAGCGACTGGATATTACTTAAATTTCTATTGTCATGTTAAAACAATAACAACGCACACAAATTTTAGCGTATATATGTATGCGTAGTGAGTAAGACAGTAGTCTTTGAAATATGAACGAACGTTTTTGCCTAGTTTCAAATATCAGTTGAGCCAATTTTTTTTTTAGCAATTGTGTAGTTTTGTAGTATTTGATTAACTACTTATTTAATTGTTAAGAATAAGTACTCTAGTAATGGGGACCAATGAATTCGTGGACATCGCTATATAAAAGTAATGAGTTTTTCATCCGAATTATAAGAAGTTACCGCCCATTGGCAATGTAATATGTTGACTTGGTAAGTAAAGTTTTTGCTGGGTAGTTGCTGTCATAAATAAGTTCACAAAGCAGTATCTTGAACTCTTTTAGTTTTATTTCAAGTTGTATTTCAAAAATATAAAACTAACACGTAATTTTAAAGATTAATACAAAATATTGCTACTTGGTAACAACACGATAAGTAAACATGGTTTCTAATGATCACAGTGACCAACGATATTTTGATATACATATTTGTAACAAACGTGTTGGCATAGTGAATACATATTTTATGCACGAAATGTTGACTTTATAATAATAAAATCCTTTAATTCTGTCAAATTAAGGGAACTCTTTCCATTTATTTTAATTTCAGCCATGTCCATGAAATATTTGTTGTTAATAGATCTGGACTTTAAAAATGTCACTTTTAAATGTTAATTATTTTATAAGCTGCATATTTTGAAACAATTTTACCTTAACTAATAGGTAAATTGTCCCGCTGTAGGATAAAATCTACAAAAAATTTAACAATAACTTTATGAAAATGTCATACCTTTTAACAGTTTAAGGAAAATCTAGGAATTTATTTTACCTTTGTGTACCACTACTGTACCTACTCGATAATCAGAAATGCGCCTGACTAGTGTAATTTTTTTTATACCTAAAGTATATATTTTTTTATTTTTGTGCCAAACATACATTATTACTTCATGCGAATCATAGATTAATAATTTCAGATAATTTGTTTCCTAAAATGTTCAGGTTTTAAGTCATAATCAGCATAGAATTTATTCGAATTTAATTTTAATTATGAAAGAAATTTTCCGTACAGGTTAATCATATTTTCTGCTTTCATAAATAATTCTTTGGATTTTGGATAGAGTCGGTGACAGACGATGTACTTTCGGTATAAGGTTTGATAAAAATATGGTAGGACAAGAGACTGCAAAAACTAAGTTTACATCTATTTTGGAGAATAACATTGATAAACAGACATTGAATAGAAAAGAACGATATTTACTGAGAACGGTGGAGCAGGGAAATGGAAATATATCAAAATAATTTTATTTATTTTTGGAATTAAAGGAAAATTTTTTGAAAAATAGGAAATGTTTAATTGTTATCTTCAAAGGGATTTTCGGACTTTATGTGGGAGCTATGCTCAATTATAAACCAATAAAGTTCAACAAAATATATTCAAAGCTGTGTCTTGTATCTCCTTTATAAAGTTTACAGACAGACATTAAACAGACATCCTTAAATCCCACCAGTGCACAGTGGGGTCAAACGCAAATTTTTTTGGTAATAAATCTGTATCTCCTAAACTACTGGTTGGATTAAATTGGATGGACGAGTTGTAGAGGAGGACTTAAGCTTTGACAAAAATCATCGTGCAGTCACCCTGTTATAATACAAGAAAATCTACAGGGTGTCAAAATTGACTACCTCGAGTATGTAAAAGTTTAAAAAAATCGTAACTTATACAAATGAAGTCCGACTTTAAAGATTTTTATATTTCTGTAAAGTGATTGGCAAGATAAAGAAAAAATAAGCTTACTCACCCAAATTATATCATACAGTTAAAAATATATTTACACTTGAATTTTGAATTTTTGATTTTTTGCCTCGACTTTCTTTCGTTTTTCGGGAATAAGTCCTGAGGTATATGAGGTAAAAATTTTCTAAAAATATTTTGTAATTTGTTATATATTTCGAAATAATATTTCAAAAGTCAAGGCTTCATAAATGACTAATGTAGAAATTTTGAACTGATTTAGGCTTGTAGCCTACATCAGGCATTGGTTGAAAATGGTGAATTTTGAAAAAATTTAAATAATTATCGATTAATAAAAAAAAAATGTCACACGTGCTTTTTTAAATTTATTGACAATATTTCGTCAAAAACTTCTTCCCGCCTGGCCAAAAACGAAGGCAGGAGAGCAGATTTCATGAAAAAGTCAATTTTTTAAACGACTATTTTTAACTGCATAAAAAAGCATGTTAGCATAATATTTTGGACATTATTTCTTATGTGGTGTATAAAATATACATACATCGGTCTTTTTCTCCTGCAAAAAGCATTTAAAAAAGTTTTACAAATCAATTTTTGGCAATTTTTCAAAATTAAAATAATATAAAAATTATATAAAAACCAAAAAAATAATGTTTAGTAAAGAAAAACTCCGCCTATTTTCCAAAAACTAATAAAATATTACAAGAATATAAAAATAAACTTATTTACCAATTCATTGATGTATAATATGTATATATAAATCGTTCTAAAAACATTTTATCATGGTCTCAAATCTGACAACTTAGGTCAACTCTCTCAAAATTCATTGTTTTACAATATTTCCATATGTGCGTATACGTAACACACAATTGTATTAGTACGTTTTGGTTGTTGAACGGGATAATATTCGTAATAATCGCTTATATTTATTTAATATTGTTTACTTTTGAAAAATTGCCAAAAATTTATTTGTAAAAATTTTTTTAAAATTTTTACAGGAGTGAAAGATCGACATATATTTTATACACCACATAAGAAATAATAGCGAAAATATTATTCTAATATGCTTCTTTATGCAATTAAAAAAAGTCGTTTAAAAAATTTACTTTTTTCATGAAATCAGCTCTCCTGCATTCGTTTTTGGCGGGCGGGAAACAGTTTAGTGTCAAATCGTACTAAATCTATTTTTTGATGAAATATTATCAAAAAATTTAAAAAAGCTCGTGTTAAATTTTTTTATTAATCGATAAAAATTTAACTTTTTCCAAAATTCACCATTTTCGACCAATGCCTGATGTAGGGTGCAAGCCTAAATTAGTTCAAAATTTTTACATTAGCCATTTATGGAGCCTTGTCTGTTGAAATATATAAAGAAACATTTTTTTTCTTTAACGGAACTTTGAGAAAAAAGTGAAGGAATTTTACTATATTTTTGTAAAAAAATTGCCATTTTTCATACCAATTTGAATATTTTTTCCCGTCTAGACGCATTGAGATAATCCAAAAATTCTTTCAGCATATTATTTTGAAATATATAGCAAATTACAAGATACTTTAAAAAAAAATTTTACCTAATATACCTCAGGACTTATTTCCGAGAAACTAAAGATAGTCGAGACAAAAAATCAAAAATTCAATATTCAAGTGTAAATATCTTTTTAACTGTAAGAGATAACTTGGGTGAGTAAGCTTTATCTTACCAAGCACTTTACAGAAATATAAAAATCTTTAAAGTCGGACTTCATTTGTATAAGTTAAGATTTTTTAAACTTTTACATACTCGAGGTAGTCAATTTTGACAACCTGTAGATGATTTTTGTCAAAGCTTAAGTCCTCCTCTACAACTCGTCCATACATTTCAATTTAATACAACCAGTAGTTTAGGAGATACAGATTTATTACCAAAAAATTTGCGTTTGACCCCACTGTGCAGTGATGCCAGTTTAGCCTCTTTAAGGCTAAATGTAGCCATTTTATTTTGCTTTTAGTCTCAAAATTTTCATTTTAGCTTCTAGCCTTTTTTCTAGCCTTTTCCAATTCTTAAAATTGCTTTAAAAAAACTAAAATTTTAGTATTTCATATTTGCTTTCACTAAAATATGTAACATAAAAAATTAAAATTATTTATATTTAAAAAAATTTTCACCTGCGGCGCTGCATTCTTCAAATCAAATTTAACTTAAAAAAAATTAAGAACTTACTGTATCAATTATAATTATTTTTCAATAAGCTTTCATAACCATATTTTTGAATATAATTTTAAAAACTCATATAAAAGCGAAGAAACACCCAAAAATTTGGAAATTATTAATCAAAAAGGAATTATAATTCAGTACGGAAAATCGCTTCATAATATTAGAGCCCAAACACAACCTAGCGGATTATTTTTTTTATATGAAGATTTGACAACTAAAACAACACAGCGGAATCCGCTGGAAATTAAAATCTATTTAAATTTCACAACGGATTCTCAAAAGCTTTCATTTTCTTACTCTCCCTCTCTGTCAGTGTTGCCGTTTTTTCAAAATATATCACATAAGTTTACATTAAATTTATATAAGAAAGAAAGAGATAGATAGATTTGCTTTTTATTTTTTATGTATGGAATTTAAGAGAGAAAGATAAATATTTTTTATATATGTAGTTTTGTTGTTGCCAAACACAAAAAATATAAGGAAACAAAAACAAAATATATATGAAATCCGCTGCTGGATTCCGTCTTCATTGAATTTGCATTTCTCTTAGAGCGGAAAACAACGTTGAAATCAGCTTGGTTGTGTTTGTGCTCTTAGATTGTTTTTCATATGAAATATAACAAAAAATTTATAAGAATTTTGTTTGCGATTTTTCATTGGATCATTATGTTGGCAGCCGTTTTATGTTTTATTTATAAATTTCTTACAATATCTTTGAAAGAAATATCAAAAACTAATAAGAATAAAAAATAAAAATAAGTTTTCAAATAAAAAAAATAAAATATTAGATTTTTTCTGGCATTATTTTTTGGGTCACTTAGCCTTTTCTGACTTTTTTTAAAGTCCAATTTAGCCTCTTTTTTTTCTCTCTTCCTGGCAACACTGAATCCCACAATGTGTTTATGTATGTAAATGTAGACATTCTGAGTCTAATACTCTATTGTCTTGCCAACATTTTCTATCGAAATTTAGTCTAAAACGTTAATGCAAGTTGTTCTTAACAATCGAATATAATATAATTTTCTTGTTGAAAAAGAGTCACCGTTCGGGAAAAGACGTTAATAGTTTTATTATGACACTTTTTAATGCTTGTTTGGCGTGTCGAATTGGAGTTATTTAGAAGTGTAGAATAGTACACTAGGAAAGTATAGAAAAATTTTCGCTTTTTAGAATGAAAATAAATTAAGAGGAAAAAATATAGAACAATATGATATGATAAATATACTAGAACTAAAAAACATCTTATTTTTATATGGACAATTCTTCAAACTCGTTTACTTTTGATGTTCAAAAAAATCTCGAAAATTTTTTAATGGCACATCAACGATATTTAGTACCAATATTCCTTGGCTCTAGTGAAACACAAATCTGTTCGCGTGAATGACTTTTACCGAACGACATCAACTTTAAGGCGGTTTATGATAAATTTTTTTTAAAATTGCTAAAATTCTATTTATAGTCCTAAATCAAAAATTATTGCATTTATGTTCTCTTTAATGGTGTATCTAAAATACAAATTAAAAATGTCGCGATATCTAAAGTATTCGGGGATATATTAGCGATTTAATAATTATTAAACCTTCTTATAAAATTAGCAAAATTCGGTTTTTAGTGATGTAGTCTTGTTCATATTCATCCATTTATTGCTAAATTCATTATTTTTTTTTAAATAAGTCATAAAACAATGTCATTTATATGCATTTTTTTAATTGCACTTACTCGAATCTCTAAAGTTGCATTAAATGCAAAATCGTACTTTTTTTTTCGAACGCCATATTGATTTTGATATATGGTATTAAAGCAGATACAGTTTGACATATGTCATCGCTAATTTTGATTAGCGCCTTGGGTGTGCCTCGACGATTAATGTTAAACTAAAAACATTGCCCATGAAAACCGCTGATTTTTAGTAAAATTATATTTCTTGCACAAGCAAAAATTTACACAGGAACTTATTTCAGTTCAAAATTTATTTATAATACCAAAATCCGCTACAAAAAAATATGAAAATTGCTGAATTTCTTAAAATTGTTATACACGTTTAGCAAATTAATATTTTGAAACTCCACAATTATTTTTAATTGTCATTTGGAAACCTTTGATAACGCTATACTCTAGCTTCACTGAAATAACGTTACGAGTGTGCCTCGAGAAAAATGCACCTATTGGAGCCATTCACGTTTTTTTCTCTTCAAGTTTGGGTACCTCCTACAGCATTTCTATTGAGGGCACATTAACGAGATATATGTCAAACGATGCACAAATTCAAGAGCTATTGGGTTCTTCTTTGAATTTTAAAATAACCGAAACGGCGTAAAATCCCCAGTGAAAAGACTGCAAAAATTTGAAAGTTCTTAAAATTTGGTTTCACGAATTTTGCACAACATAATTTAACACTGGTTAATTGCACGCTAATTAAAGCTATGCTGGTCCTTTCCTGCAAGTGTTTAGAGTCTACATTAGAAGAATTGAACTCTTATGTTTAAATCCGCGACTACAGCAATAAAAAGAAATAAAAAAACTTGTTAGTTTCAAACACTTTTAGGAATTTTTGACTTTGGGTGCTTGTCGGCATCACATGGAACCGTATCAGGTCTTAAATTTTTTTTCTGGTACAGCAAAAAGTGTTGTTAATATAATTGCATCAAAAGTTTTTTAAAAAAGTCTGAATTTAAAAAAATATTTGAGGTTGAAGGTCGGTTTCATAGAGGCAAACGTAAAAAGAAAATTGCCCATATACATAACAATATTTTTTTATTTTATTAAATTCATGTTCACTTCAAAATTCAAAATTAAATAATAAAAATAGAATCTAAAAATAAAATAAGGTATTTTTACACTTTTAAAGATGTACGTTTACTGAGCGAATCATATCTTTATCATTCTCTTTTCTCTGTTCTGGAAGGTAAACTGTCGCCTAAAGCAAGATATTTGGATCATAATTCGATGGTAATATATTTTGTTATTGTACTTTGTGCATTTTCTACATTTGAACGTCTAAAAGTGACTAAAAAGACACTTTTTAATAAAAGAATCCAAAATTCACTTCCAATTGCTGGCAGGTTGTGGGGCCTTTAAAAAGTTTATATTTATGTTGCTAGGGACCGCCATTTACCAAAATATTAATTTCAAAAAAATAGTTTGACCCGATCTTTGATTTCAAGGTAAAAATAGATATTTTCGTATTGTTCTTTTAATAAATAGCTGGAACAATGTAAACGATTGCTTCAGATTGGATACATGTTTTATTTTATTTTTGTATAAACTGAAAGTTAAAAAAAATAAATAACTGGAAGAATTTTTTTAACTAAATTTAACTTAAAGTTAATGCTAACGAAAACTTCTCGTTAATTAATTTATTTGAAACTTTTTGTTTAAACTGAAAGTTAGTATTTAACGGGTCTTAATGTATTTTTTATTTTTTTTATTTTTTTTTTAATTTAAATTAAAAATAAAAACGTTATGTTAGGTTCTATAAAGCAAAGTCTAAAATTTCATAGTTTTCTAAACAGTTTTTTCAATAACTGCATATTTTCATAAAACCAGCTCGGTATTGAAAATTTTTCAAAATCAATTAAAATATGTTATAATTTCTTGATTATTGCGCAATTTCATTACAGAAACATTTAAATCGAATACTTTAAAACTCCTAAATAATTTGTTTCATACACTGAACCAAAAATGAGCAGTAAACACTGTAAAATGGGGTGTAGAATTGAAGAAAAGTAAGTTAAATATCAACCAACAAAATCGTTATTCAATTCAACAGAATTTTTTGTTAATTTTTCGTAAGTTAGTTAAATTGACGAAAATTCGTCAATAAGACTAATTCAATTAGTTAATTAAAAGGTAGTTAATTTGACAAATTTTTAGTCAAATTGAAGAAAATATTATTCAAATTAACAAACAATTTTAACTTAATATTTTTAAAGTTTATTTCTAGATGATCTATAGCAACATAAAATAAATGTAACGAAAACGAAAATATATATAAAAAAGTTTATATACATAGTACAAAAAATATTTACCTACATTTGTAAATCATTTGTGGTCACTTGTAGTAGGTTTGTTTTTAGGTTTTCCAAGGAAATGTTTGTCGTGCAGTTCTCCATAATCCAAAATGGCTCCTTGAGATAATGATGACCGTGGTCTGGCAGTTGATTAATTTAATTTGTTTATATTTGCTATCGAAATGATTTATGAAATAAGTAAATATACCTAAAATATTAAAAATTTAAAATGTTTAACATTACCGTGAAAAGTATGAAAAAGTCTTCCAGATGTCCTTAATCTTAACAAATAGTCTGGTAACCTCGTAAAGTTCGGTTGTGAAAATTCTTGTGTTGCGATTCTGTAAAACTTTATTATTATTAAACACTACCAATAATTGTTTTTCTGGTTAATTTCTATAAGATAAGTATTATACATATATATCTTGAATAGTGAATATTGAATTGCTTTGTATTTGATTCACAATTAAGTCTTAATTAAATTTGTTTTATTTATTGTTCTGAACAACAACAATAAAAAAATCTTAATTTAAGACTTTTTTTTGCATGCAATTGTTTTTGTATGCTTCTTTGACATATATTTGATATAATTCTGTTTGTCAATTTGATAAACTTGTCAAATAAAACAACTCCGTTTTATATTTTTTCCTTAATATTACCACTCCGTTTTTCCATTATTAAGATCAATATTAAAATTAAGGTCCTTGCTAATTATTCGCAGTATTGCCATTCAATTTACTTATCGCTGGTTTTAGTCCTAGATAATTATTTCTTTGGTGTGTGTCCTTAATAATAGTTTGATATGGACTGTATGAATAGGAGCTGCAGTATTTCCGGCGAGGAACGTATGGTTTCCTGTTGGTTGTGTTTGGGAAACTACCACTTAAAATGTAGTGGTCTCAAAGCTCGTGATGCTGATGCATTGTCCGACAATACCAAAAACTTGCAATGGAATTGTCCAAATTGCAGAGTAATTGGTGTTGAATTTTACAACTTTTTCAAAAGTTATAAAGCTGAGTTCGATGAAATTAAAAAAGACTTTTCTTCTCTGCAAGGAAAACTTACTAAATATGGTGAACTTTTTTCCAAATTCACAAATTTAGATAGTTTTGCTGCCTCCCCGAAGTCAAAACGTAAAAGAACAGCTAAGTCATCATCAACATCCCCTTGTATTTCTAAAAATACTCCTAAAGAATCTGTCCCATTACCAACCACAAATCCAAGTAGTAGTCATTCTACTGCTATAACTAATTCAAATACTTTTATTCCACCTCATAATACTTCAAATGCTTCCAATGCTAATATAATTCCGTCTGAGTTGACTTTAGTTACCCCTACGGTATCTAATTCGGCAAACGTGCCCATGATCCCAAATCTTGCAACTAATAAGCCTCAAGAACTAATTTTACTAACTCCCTCATCCTCAAACATTCCAACAAATCTAGATGTTGTTAATAACCCTCTTATAAATCCGTTTACTACAGTTACTCCAAAGCCCTTAAAGATTATAGCTCCAAGGAAGACTGTATTTGCCAGTCGCTTTTCAGTAGATACAACAGTAAATGATGTTGAATTCTATATTAAAACGAACCTTGGCATTGAAGATTGCAACGATGTCCAAATTTATAAGATAAATGCACGCAATAGAGCGTCATTTAAGATAATTGTACCAGAGAGTATTTTTGATAGTCTCGTAAATCCACAATTTTGGCCAAAAAATTCAATTGTTCGACAATTTATTTATCGTGATGATAATAATGTAGTTTTTCCAAGGGCTTCTGTTCCAAATCCAAAAAACTGATTGAATTTTATAATCCGATAAATATTAATATTTGTCCAAAAAATGATTATAACTCGTTAGCTATCTCCATTGCATACCAAAATGTTAGAGGTATGAACACAAAGTTAAAATCCTTTTATTTAGAGAGCTTCGGTATGGAGCATAATATTATTGTACTCACTGAAACATGGCTCCGAAATAAATCTGATAAGGTAATTCATAATTCTGAGATAATGTGCAGTAAATTTCAAATTTATAGACGTGATAGAGTGGATAAAGATGGTGGGGGAGTCTTGATTTCGGTCTCAACTCTTTTACCTTCGGAAGAAATAATCCTTAATAATGATCAAAATATTGAATTTATCGCTGTATGTGTTAACATCAAATTTAGAAAAATTTTTGTAACTTGCTCCTATATTCCTCCTGCGTCAAACATTCAAATTTACGAACAACATGCAAATGCGATAAAATTTATAGCAAATCAATCCAAACCCGGTGACTCTATTATTGTTCTTGGTGATTTTAACATTCCAAATATAAAATGGTGCAAAACTCCTGATTCATGCTTTTTAAGCCCATCAGTAAGATCAGAAACATCTGTTGAGTTAATAGATGCTATTGCAGATTTAGGACTCTTCCAAATAAACAACGTAGTAAACAAATTTGGGAAATTACTTGATCTTGTATTTGTTGATCAACCAGAGGAATTTAATATTTTTCGCATTAATCCATTATTAAAACCTGAAGATGTTTATCACCCCACTCTAGAAATAAGCATAGACGTTGAAACGAAACCATCAGTACGATCCAGTGTAAATCAAGAGATGGTTTTTGATTTTGCCAAAGCTGACTATTCCAAACTAAATCACCTACTTTGTTCTGAAAATTGGTTTGAATACATTCCTTATAATAACATATGCCCTCGAAATATTGATACCATTCTGAATAAATTTTATGATGGCTTATTTAAATGTTTTAAGAAATCCATTCCAATGACGAGAAAAAAAACTGCACATGGACCACCCTGGAATACAAAGCAACTCAATAGCTTGAAAAATTTGAAAAACAAACAATACAGAAAATTTAAAAAGTCAGGTTTATCTATAGATTATATGAAATATTCAATATCAAGATCAGTTTACAATTCCGAAAACATCCGATGTTACAATAATTACCTCTTTAAGGTGAAAAGAAACTTTAAAAATAATCCAAAATCTTTCTACCAGTTTGTAAATTCAAAGCGCCGAGTCTCTGGTTATCCGTCCATGATGAAATTTGAAGACAAAGTATCCTCAAATGATGCAGATATTTGTGATATGTTTGCTGCTTTCTTTTCATCTGCCTACTCCGATAAAAAATTACACCAACATTCCAATTATCCATATCCAATTCCTGATGCATCCCTAATAAATTGTCCAACTTTAGATAAGTCCATGATAATGACAGCCATACAGAATCTTAAATATTCTGTTAATAGTGGACCTGATGGTGTTCCAAGTTGCGTTCTCATAAATTGTTTAAATTCTCTTTTATCTCCAATAACCTACTTATTCAACATATCAATAGTAAATGGTTATTTTCCTGCAGTTTGGAGGGAATCCTATATTATACCTTTGTTTAAATCCGGAAGCAGATCCAACATCTCCAACTATAGAGGTATTGCTAAACTGAGTGTTATTCCAAAACTTTTCGAAAAGTTAGTTACTGAAATCCTTTCGCATCAAGTCGTTTGTTATATTTCCCCATTTCAGCATGGATTCAAAAAAGGATGTTCCACTACTACAAACCTTTTGGAGTTCACAACCTCAGTAATAACAGCATTTGATTCCGGCTTACAGACAGACACAATATATACGGATTTCAGTAAAGCTTTCGATAAAGTAAACCACGATCTCCTATTGTTCAAATTGAATAAACTAGGATTTTCTCCTGTTTTCCTTAAATGGATATCTACATATCTTAAAAATAGATACCAATGTGTATTATTTCGAGAATGTAAATCCAAAAACATTTCCGTTTTATCCGGTGTTCCGCAAGGTAGTCATCTCGGCCCATTATTATTCCTAATATTCATAAACGATTTACCATCATGCATTAAGAATTCCAGAATATTAATGTACGCTGATGATGTAAAGCTGTTCCATAGCTTTACTGATTCCTATCAACGTTCCTTACTCCAATCAGATCTAGACAACCTTTATGATTGGTGCATTATAAATCTAATGGATCTGAATTTAAGAAAATGCAAACACATGATGTTCTACAGAAGAAGTCCAGTACTCTGTAGATACAAAATAAATGAATATGAACTTGAATCAGTCGACGAATTCCTTGATCTAGGTGTATTGCTTGATTGTAAACTGTCCTTTAATTCCCATGTTATACAAATTGTTAATAAGGCAAAAGGAGTTCTTGGTTTCCTCAAGCGCTGGGGAAAAGAATTTAATGATCCTTACGTTTCCAAGCATTTATTTACATCTCTTGTAAGACCAATCCTGGAGTATGCTTCCGTGGTCTGGGATCCTCAATACGAAGTTCATGTTAAGAAAATTGAATCAGTCCAAAAACAGTTTCTCTTATTTTGTCTTCGTAATCTTCCATGGAATCCTAATATTAATTTACCATCATATAAAAGCCGATTACAGCTAATTGATCTCCCTTCTCTTGAAAGTAGGAGAAAATATATGAATATTTCATTTGTAATTAATTTAGTAAATGGTTCAATTAATTCCGAGTTCCTGCTTCGTAAAATAGAATTTGCAGTCCCGATTCGTTCAACTAGAAATTTTATTCCCTTAAAAATCAAATATTTTCGATCTAATTATGCCAACTTTGATCCAATGCGACGTATATGTAATCAATTCAACATTTTTTATCCATATATTGATTTTTCAGTAAATCCAATCCGTATTAAGAGGAGTATTTTAAACTTATTAAATAATAATATTGTATGATTATGAGATATTTTATTGTTAATAGCTTTAAGAATAATATGTATGCTAGCCTGTAAGAAATTGTAATTTCATTGGCTATTGAATAAATAAAATAAACAGTGCTTTAGTTGGTTGCATTTTGTGCCATCCGTGAATTTGCACATAAATTAACATTTTTTGCAGGAGAATTTTATATTTATTGATCGAAACTTGCTTGTTCTTGAAGTATATCTGATTAAAAGCAAATTTACACTTATTTTTCATTATGTTTTATTTATTCGAGAATTTTTGTATTTGTATAAAAAAAAAAATTAAATGTAATTTAAATATATTGACACAAAAATACGTACACAAGTTTTATTGTTTGTCTTTGAACTGATCTTCTTCACTATGCGTTTTCTGTATTGAAGAAATTCTTCAGTTCTACACATGTTTCTTCAATTTGACTAAAAGAAATTATTTAAATTAACGAAATTTATTCAATTCTACATGCCTTTAGTAAATTTGAAGAAATTTCGTCAATTTGAAGAATTTTATTCAATTTGACTAAAATAAATTAGTTAATATTAAGGAAATATTTTTGACAAAAATTTTTTTTAGTAGATTTGAAGAAAATTTGTTGATTCGAAGAAAAATTCTATTGATATGAAGAAAAAATCTGTAAATTTAAATATTTTTTTTCGTTAAAATTCTACGAAAAATGTTCGTCAATATTACCTACGAGATTTGGTTCAGTGTACAATTACATTCCAATCAAATAAATACTTACCATTTTTAGTGGTAAAACCTCCTTTAGAATTTACAAGTGCTGAAGCTCTTTTTTGACAGAACAATATAAATAAAACAATTTTTCACATAAATTTTATTTTTAAAAAAATTTTATTTGTGTTTTTTCATCATTTTTTTGTTTTGTATTTTTTTAATATTTCATTTTTATGTATATAATATAATATATTCTTTGCTGTTTTTTTCGACCTTACATAATAATTCATATATATATTTTTTATTTTTATTTATTTTTTTTTTTTATTATTTTACTTTATTTTTTATTTTTAATTACTTCAATTTGATCTCCTTTAAATCAATTGTGACATTTATGTTTGCTGTTGGTTTTATTCTTTTTTATTTAGCTTTGCTTTACTTTGTTTTGATTTTTATCATTTTGACATTCATAATTTTATGGGCATGTTTGTATGTGTTAGTGTGTTTTGGTGTAAATGTTTTTGAGTGTTTATGTGGAATTGTGGTATATTTGTTGATTTGTTTTGTTGTATACAACATACAATTTTTATTTTATTTTTTTTATTTTGATTTATTTTTAATATTTTTTATATACAATTACATAAATATTTTTTGTTTTCTATAATTTATTTCATTTTCTACGAATTTCTAGGTTTTATTTTGTATGTCGGTATATATAAATGTAATTGTGGTTGTTCATTTCATTTTATCATATTTTATCTAAATTTTGTGTTGATGTTTTTGTTGCCGTTGTTGTTGTGTATTTAGATAAATTTTATTTATATTTTTTAATGTTTTTCTGTACTTGTGATTTTTTTTTTGTATTTTTTTTATTTTTTTGTTAGATTTTGTAGATATTTTTGTATTTTTTATTTTTCATCATAATATAATATAGACACATGGTTGTTGTTTTTTTAGTATAACTAAATTTATATTTTTTATTTATGTATATATATTTTTTATAAATTATATATAATTTTTTGTGTGTAAGTGTATATTGTTTGTATAGAACGTTTTTTTTTTTTTTTGGGTTTTTTAAATTGTTTTAAATATATTTTATAACCATGCTTAAATTTCTACAAAATATTTGCAATACTGCAGTCAAGTTTTTATTTTATTTTGTTTTATTTTATTTTTTTCTTGTTTTAATTAAAATAGTTTTGTTTTTTTTCTTTTTATTTTAGCTTTTCATATCTTTTGACATTTGTATGTAATTGTATTTTTTGTTATTTTAAAATTATAAGCGGTTGTATTGAACAGTAGAGGTGAAATAATTGAAAACATTTGCTTAAATTAAAATATAAAATAAAATTCTTTCAAAAATTTTCAAAAATATTCTAAACTTACATGTCTGTACTGCACAAAAGAAGCACAGAATTATGTCTATATGTATGTATTTTTAATAAAAATAATAAATATTTAATAAAAATCATACGCTACAGTCCACAGTGGTAAATATACTAATTTTATGACCAATTTTAATTGAGAAAGAGCTGAACGAAATTTTGAACATTTAGAAAGCAATGGATACTTAGGGATTTTAAAATATTAAGAATCTTCACTAATGCGCGACTATTTAGTCCCGCAAACTAGCGATGTTTAATTGAGCATTTATTAATCAGCTGTCTTTTGTTTATATATAGAAATTACTAATAAACTATATTTAAGAAACTATTCTTAAGGTAGGTTTAGATGATTTGTTTAATCAGCATATGTATGCAGATATGCTTTTGCTTAAAAGTATCAACAAATGCCTGTCTCAGCATATTCTGTATGTAAGGTGTTTAAATGATTTGTTGAAAGTAATAAATTTTTTGGTTTCAAAGTATGTCAGCAAATGAAATATCGACATAAAATTAAGCATACGAATTTTGAGTTTATATGATCTATTGAATTTCATATGATAAATATGTTGAGTTGTATACAAATTTGTTGAATGGGTTCAAATCTCAACTAGTCTAACTTTTAAATTTATTTTTTTTTTTTATTTTTATTTTTTTTTCCAACGAATTCTAGTCTTAATAATGCTATTAAATATTTTTTTCGCAAAGTATATAGGTCATACTTATTACAATGCAATTTTTTTTAATAATTTTTTAAATACTAAAAGGAACAAAATGATAAAATTTTTACTTATTTTGCAAGAAAAAATATCGGACTTTTTTTTTTAAACATATTCAGCATATTATTACGCATCGTTTGAGGGGTCTTTCTACGAAATTTTTTTCTTCGGCACACTCTAATGTACATACATATAGAATCAATTAATTATATGTCAATTATTTATGGGATTTGTGCGCGTTCAAGTTAATTTCGGAAGTGGGCCTTAAATGCTAGTTATGGTCATCAATAAACCGATCTTCGTATAATTTGGAAAATTTTATTTTTTCCATATTCTATTAAATTGTTAATCTAAATGGAATATTTATGAGAGGAATAAGATTTTATTCCGGGAGGACATGTGTATAGACTAGATAAAATAATGGATCAATCATAACTAATTTCAATCAAATTTCATCAAAATAACTTTAAAATTGGGATATGTACTTTCTTTACAATGTTTAGATGAATAGTCAGAAAGACGGATATAATTAACATGATTTAGAAAATGATTCTGAGTCGAATGGTATACTTAAAGATGTGGGCTATAAATATCAGGACAAACGCATAAAACACCTATAGAGGTGTAGGAAGAACATTTTCATATTGTGTTTGCTTAAAAAATTAATACTTTGCTGCTTCTAACAGAATTACTATTGAAAGATCAATTCTATATGCTAACAAATTTTTCATGTGCTGAAAAGCTTACAAACACTTTTTAACAAATACAATATTTGTCAGAGAACATAGACATTTTGTTAAGAACTAATAATATTGTGTTTAGCAAATAGTCAACATACATATGTTTTGAATTTACATGATATGTAGGCAATGATAACAAATTTTTCAGCATAAATATGCTGAACAAATAGTCTAAACCTACCTTTACGTTAATTATAATAAAATGATTGCATGTTTCTTTGATTTTAAGAAGATTTTTCAATAATTTACAGTGATTTCTCATTTTCTTATACTTAATATTACACAACATTTGAAAAGGGGGCGTTCATGAAAAATGTTTAGTCTGGGGGTTCTGCATAGAGACCAAATCGAAGAAATTGTGATACTTCCACTCGCTGTGTCCATAAATCCATTGGTCAAAGAGAAGTAGGGTTCACTGGACAGTGCAAATATGTGGGGGTATCATGAGAGCATAACTTGGATATGACACGGTCTATGCGGGACAAGTATGCATTAAGCATTTTGCTCCATCCCGACCTCAGTAGAGCCAGAACTACTCATGTTTTCCACGCCGGAGTTAAAACAAGTTCCGGACCATGGTACTGTACCTCATGTCAACCAAATTAAGGTGATACTCTTGCTTGGGCTGGTGTCACTTCAGGGGCTGTTCCGAAGTTGACCCTGAAAGGGATTGGTTGGAAAATTATGATTCCACCTGCTGACTTAATAAATGTGTTACCCTAATAAATATGTTTTCGTATGTAAATCTTGCCAAAAAAAGTGTTTTAATTTTTATTTATATAAAAAAAGCATTTTAATTAAAATTCATTACCTCTGATCTTAGAAGTTACATTCTGATTTATTTTCTAATATCTTAGAAAACACTGCCATATAATTTCACATGACTTGACGTAAACTAGAGACAACAAAAAACTTCCTGAGAAAGAAATCTTGCTCTTCATCATAGAAAAGGACTCGAAGACCAATTCGCTGCCAAAAAGCTAACTCAGCTGTCAAAAAAACTTACTTTTTGTATATGTTAGAATAATTTATGCATGTGAGCGAATCAAAAGAGTTTGACTTCTAGTTATTTTTTATGTCCTTTGTGTCTGCAAAGGGCAAACGTATTCGTTGGGTACGTATTCAGTTTTTCTCCAGGAAGTAAAATTTTCTCTCAATAGGAATTCGAAGTTTCGAAAATTGCAAAAATTTACAATAAAATATAAAATATTTATCAAAATTATATCAATAAAATATGGATATCAAATGAAAGCTAAGAAACCCTGTAATATAACAAAAGATTTTGTTTAAACGTTGCAGCACAAAATGTTAACAAAATAATAATATTCAAAATATAATATTAAAGGGTTAAATTTTCAAAAACACATTTTCTTAACTATAAGTACTGTAACATTCAGAAAAAGTCGGTACCCAGTTTTGCCGTGGATGATCTTTAGTTTTATCTATGTAACGATTTTTTGTCGTGTAAGAATGAATAACATATTTGGAAATACAGTGAAAGCTCCCATAGGCGGACAGCGATCGTCACGCTGATTTTGTCCGTTATCGGGAGATGTCCGTCTATGGGATATGGTACATAATTTTTTTTACAAGGGGTAATTCAGTACTATATCTTTTTATTTCAACATCCACAATTGATTGTAATGAATTAACTTATAGATATACATAATCTTATTTATACATACAGTGTCTCACTAAAGTATTTTAATTTTTTTAATTAATAATAAAAATGGTTTTATTATGTGATTTAAAAAATTCTTATATTTATTAACTTAATTATGTTTGTCTATTTGTTAACTTTATAATGCAAAAAACTGCAATCAAAAATATTACATTGTTTCCAAGTTATTCCAGAAATAGTACGAAAAGTCATCGAATTTATCTCACAAAAGTATTTGAATTTTTATCACCTTTGTATTTTGGAAAGTCAAATAAAATAAACATATAAGAAATCCTTTAAATTTTTATTAATAATAGTTCATAAGTATCACCATTAAATGTTTACTGATTTATTTCCCCAATTTGGAGTTAAAGTTTGGGGGATTTTTAGTCCAATTCTTTATTTAATGGATTTAGAAGGTTAATTTAGGAAGAACACGTATAATTTTCTTCTTAAATATAAAACCCATTTTGGTACCCTTCGTATCAAAATTGTATTTCCAAATGTTGGGAAATATCTTCCCGATATATAGCCATTGATAAATTTTGAGACTAAAACACATGACTTTGCGATATAGCTCCAAAATATACCCTGACATAATTGTACTTGGTTTTATTTCTCTAATTACTTAACCATATTACTTTTGGATCAATAACTTGCACTTCAGAAATGTTGGAGCGAAAAATTTTCAACTTTATTTTCATCAACATAAGTAATATTAACAGAATAGTAATTTTTTTCGGGTATTTTTACCTTTTTATAGTTTCCCTATAGCTTGAAAGTCATATAGTTATGTAGCTTAAAATATACATCTTATCGCGTTTTATACTATGGCACCAATTTCTTTGTATTTTTGTAGCCGGTATACAAATCTCCCATTTAATAACAGCTAATACCTACAGAAACACAATCTGAAATTTTTGTTAAAATATGTGGACCAATACTTCAGTAAAATGGGCTCAATGTTAAAGATTTTTCATTTTAATCAAAATAATGAAACAATGTACACCGCTTGGAATGTCAATATTTAGAACTTTTGCAGTAAAAATTAATTTACAGTTCGCTTCTCTCAATTTTTATTTTTTGTACGCGAAAAAAAAAATCATTAATTGGCTAAGCTTCAGACTTCTTTCAACAGCATTTTTACTAACAATTTTTCCACGAAATTTTAAAAATTAAAAGCATGTTGAGGTCAAGTTTGACAACAAAGTCATCTACATATGTTGGCATTTAAAATGAACAGGATTAACTTAAGAAAATAATGTTGGTGGCCTGGCCTCGATTTTAAGCAGCACTCAACTACTTTATTTATATGACTGATGACAATGTCGCTCTGCACAACAAGAGCAGAATTTCTATGCCCTTTGTTTAAAAAAGTTGTCAAGATTTTTAGGAATCTGCCGCCATTTTGTTGTATGAAAAATCATGGAACCATCATCGAGACTGTCTTCAGGACATAGATAACTGAGACAGCATCTATTTATAAGGATCAAGTTTTTATTTTCTTTTTTCTAGTATGAAGAATTTTTAATAAAAGTCAAAATTAAATTGAAAAACTAGTTTTTGCTTAAAACCAGCAAAAAGTTAACTAAAAAACGAATAGTAAACTATTTAAGTAAATATGAAATATAAATGGAAAAATGGACAAAAATGATAATAAGTAGCATCTTATTATAAAATATTCGGTACATATATTTAACGGTTTATGATTTTTGTCCGCCTACGATAGATGTTTTCTCCAAAAACAGGTGCCCCATACTTGATTTTTTGATATGTTATTGAACTAGTTAAGCATCTCCAAAGTCAAAGTTCTTTTCAAACATTATTTTATTTTTTAAAACTAATGGAAGAAATATTGCAACAACTTTAAAAACAGAAATTATGTTAGATAATATTTTAGTTCGTGAAATAAATTATTCATATCTTAAACCAGAACCATATATTTTTAATATCCTTTTACTTTTACAACTTGCATTACAAGATTTTTATAAGATTTTTCTTTAGTGCAAAGATAAAAGCATCAATACAAAATGTATACACGTATGAATTTCCCAAAACTATTTTAAAATTGTTGAAGTATTCCTCTTTTAAACGACATTAATATTTTTTTACAAAAGCTTACATTTTAATTAATGCCGTATAAATGAAACATGGATTTTATAAAATTCTAAAAATTCCTGGTGCTAAATCGTGTCCATTTATTATCAAATGTTAAAAAGTTACAGATTTTTTGTGAGAAAATAACAAAAATTTCCCACTATGTGGTTTATTGAACACTATAGGCTTGTTGTAATGATAATAAACCAGAGTCTCCGACGCTAACTAAATCCACGACCTAAGAAAAAGTCTATGAAACCAGAGAAAAAAATACAAATTTTAAATTGTTGTTTTATAGAAGAATTGTAGAAATATTTATTGGCATTCATTTTGCAAAATAGCCAAAAAAAAATCGGATAACCGCCGGAAAAAAGTAAAAAAATAAAAAAAATTACAATAATTCCAAATTAAAATTTTAAGCAAAAAAAAAAAATATCATAATTCATGTTTTGGCTTTTTTTATATTAACGGGCTTTAGTTTTAAAATTATTTTTATTTTTTCTTTTTAAGTTTCAAATAGAACATGATTCTTAATTAATAATATTATGTCACTCCATTGCAAACATGTACCCATTTATTTCACCATTACTGTTTAGGTTCTTTTTATTTTTATTTTATTAATTGTTTGTTATAACTGCAGTTAAATTATTTCATTTGTGTTTATGTGGTTGTGAATTCTTTTTTTTTTTTTACTACATTTTATTATTTTCATACATTTAATTTATTTTCTGTAAAACTGTTTTTTGTATTTGTAACTTTTTCTAGGAGTTTTGTTTTTCTTGCTATTTCAGTGTAGGGTGTTTGTTTTTTTTTTGTTATTTTACTTAATTTTGCTTTAAATTTATTGCATATTGATCTATTACATATACATTTATTTATTTTATATCGTATAATTATATTATATTGGTATTGCTATTCATTTTCATTTGTTATTTTGTATAAATGTTTGCTTTCATTTCATTTAATTTTGTTTTTTTTTATAATTTATAAACTATTTTTTTTAACTTAAATTTAATACTTTCATTTGATTGGTTTTGGTTTCAGAATTTGTATAAATTTGATTTGACATTTTTTGGATTTATAGTTGTTGTCTTTTTTATGTTTTTAATTCTCTTTTCACGTGTTTGTTGTTAATTTTTATTATTATTTTAATTATATATACTTTATTATGTATTTTATTTTTGTTATTTTTAAAATTGACTAATGCATTGTTTAAGTTCTTTCCATTTACATAATTTAATTTGTTTGGTTATAAAATTTTTACCTTAATTCAGAATTTATTTAAAATTTCTGCCTTAGAAATGTGAAAATATGTTGGCATAAGAATGCAGTTATTGCAATATAAATTTGTTCCTTAAAAAATCATACAAAATATGTAAAAATATATTTATTGCATTTTCCTGTGATATTTAGATAGATTTTCAATTATTTTTCTTTAGATAAAGAAGATACCCCAACCAAAATACCAAAAAGCTTTAAAATGTTAACAAAATTTTGAGATGAAAATTCGGATAGAAACTCTTAAATTTACTCCAAGGTCCATTAAGTTTTAATAACACTAAATAGTCACAAGAGATAAATTGAACGAACAAAAAATTGAGAAGAATTGAGAAAAGTTAGATAACATAGTATTTTTTTTTTAAATCATGATTATGAGGTGAATTAATATTTTTTAAGGCCATTTTTAATCCTTAATTTTTATAAAATGACAAATAATAATGACACTTTTTAAAATAGTGCTATTTTACACTTTTTAAAAATAAAATGAGGGTTTATATTTAGTTAATCTATCAGACTGAAGATTGGTGTTGAGATTAATGATTTTTTTTAATTGTTGCGCCATTCACGTTCTGCTGAAATTTATTGAAAGTCAGTACTAAGAATAGTTCTATAGCAATGATTTTTGTTGGATTTTAGTTTTTATTCCAATGAGCCACATTTTAAAATGAATTTAATTTTTTATTGTTTAATTGTTCAAAAAGTTCTAGAAGGTAATTTGGGATCCAGATCAGGTATATAAGCCGATCGGCTCTAAGCCGGCTTCGCACCGCCGCCGGCGAATTTTCTAATTCATGCGCCGCCGCCGTTTTCATCGGCTTAAATCAGCTGCCGAAATTTTTAAAACTTTTATTAATATTCAACAAGAAGTATATTTTTCTATCTTATTCGAAGAAGTGAATGCAGTGGCTCCATCTATTATTATAATTTTATATACATATATTACATTTATTACAATTAAGGATAATAGAAGGTATAAAAGTGAATTAATAACTATTAAATGATGAAATCCTCACTTCTGTTTCAACTACTTTAATTTTCTTTTGTAGATGGGGAACTCACGAGAGGCACAATGTTAATATTTATTAAATTCCAGCCGAAAATTTATCCGCCACCGAATTAGTTTAATTCGCGCCGCAGCCGCCGATTATGAGCCTGTTTCTCTGATCCAGATCATAGAAGTGATGCAGAAGTAATAAAGGATTAGTTCTTAAGCACTAGTTTTCAAAACAATACAGTTATATTACAGGAATACGAGAATTGGTGGCAATATTATTAGTTCTAAGGATGTTGTTAAAGAATTAGTTTCAATTACACCAGTTGAATTATGCTTTCTTTCATTTGAGAGATGATAAAAAAATTATGATAACACAATCGATATGTTAAGCATCTATCCGAACGAAATGTATCACTTTAAAATTCGAATTAGAGGATGAAAAATTTGCGGTTAAAAAATAGCTTATATTGGGATATATTTTTGTAGAACAACAGTAGTAATGAATGTTTACAAAAACCTTATTCTGACCAGGATTTTATTGGAATTCGAACTAAGAATACTGTATATAAGTATAAATATCTGTACCACATTTCACGACATTTCAAGTGCACAAGTTTCATAAAAATGCTAGCATAACAATAATAAGTATTTGACTATATATGTGCAGAAAACCTAGGACAAAGTTATACTACAAGCTTTCTATAATTAATCATAGTACCCATATAAAGCCTAATTGACGGAATCAAGCGCTTAATAAATGCCATATAAATAATAATTTTATGGTAATCTTACATAAACCTCTTTTTTGAGACTACCTATATATACACCATAAAATCATATAAGCTTGAGTCGTCAATTACAGTCAATTGACCTTGAAATACCACCTCTGAATATAATAAAAATGCATCAAATGATCAGTTGTACACTTATTTCTTCGAAAAATTTTGCTGAAATTTTTAAGCGAAATGTGTTCTGATAAAAGTTTTCAACTATCAATTGTATTTCTTGCTGTTTTTATATCTACACACAGAATAAGATTGGGTGGAAAATGTTTACAATCATTAAAATTTAATAAAATTTAAATATATCTTTAAAGGAATTTCTTTACCTATAACAGTTGAAACATAATTGCCATAGAGTTTATATTCCTACAACTGTAAATTTAGTTAGTTTAATTAATTTGCATATGATTGAAATAATTTTATCAAAACTGGCACGTGTGACCAAATTGAATTTCAGACCAAAATATTGGTGATTGCAATCAAAAATTTGATTATATTAGGTTAATTTACCCGCTTACCATATATAAAGTTGCAGGTATAATATTAAAATATCAGTTCGATATTCTTGACCGATTGGATGGTAGTCCTCTAGAAACAATTTTTTTTTTTTTGTTTACAACACTTCTTTATTTGCAATATATTTTACAATTTAAAATAATAAGCAATTCATATAATGAAAAATAAAAATTAAATAAAATAGCTTAAACAAGAAACCAAACAAGTAATGATATCGCGAAACTTTACTACATAGCGAGATTAGATTTTCTTTGTTATATAGAGTAAGTAAGGACTACGCACGAAAAAATCCGTGCATGCAAATCTGCTTATAGAAACTAAACCAATGGGCGAATTTTTTTAAAATTATATTTTTATTAATGACTGTTATGTTCAAGTTCTAAACATAAAAGAATAAATTATTTTCTCTTGGTTTTTAAGGAAATATCTGATATTTTCCAGAATTCTTCCAATTAATTTTTTTTTTTTTTTGTGTTTCTGTCACTTTTTTGCTCGAATAAGCCCAATATCTTTCAATTACTCGGAGTTACGGATAATTTTATGGACACTAATAATTTCTTTGTAACCGCTCCAGTTTTTTATTGCTGTAACTAGAAGAAGAGAGAATAGGCCAGAAAAAAAACGAATATACTGTATTTTATTAGGAAAGAGAGAAGTCTTTTTTAAAGGCACTCATTCACGTGTATTTCTGTGTTAATGGAACCATTTTTTTGAATGAAGTGCTTCTTTTCCGCATATGGCTTCCAAAAACAAAAAATTTCCTGGTAATTTAGATTTTTTTGGTACACGGTATTTTTCTGCCACATTCCCTCTAGCATCTGCAACATAGAATTCCTGGTCAGGAAGTTTGAAAAAGCTAGCCTGTACGAAAGTTTCATCGTCTATTATACACTTATCATAATTACGGAGAAAATTCGTCTAAAAACTTTCACGTAATTTTTTGACCTCCAAATTCCTGTTTTGCGTTTCTATTATAATTTTGAATTTGACCCAAGAAACTTTATTTTTTGACACAACTGCCTTCCTAGTAATTGTTTTATATGACCGATGTAAGATTTCGTGAATATTTTCAATTATGTGTTTTGGTGTTTTTCGTTCAATTTCCATTTCAGGAAAAACTATTTTCGATATAACCATGAAACTTAGCACATGGCTAGTGAGCATAATGACAAATGTAAATCAGTTTGTAGAACTATTTATTTTTCATCGCATCAAAAGTTATAAGCCCAAGAGCAGCCAAAGCTTCAACAGTGTCCCTTGGTGCATTTTGTCAGTACTACGTTTTGAATTGTAGTGGATTAAAAGTAATGGTAAGGAACAAATTTCAGTACTATTACTAATTCTATTTATTTGCAAAATATGGTTGTTGTGCTTAGCGTTATCAATAAATTTTTACATTCGTCACTCAATTCGGAAAGTGCATCAGAAAATACAGATTTGAAAACGGTGCTTTGTATTTAAGTATATAAAAAATTTGTACTTATACATAAGTATACATATGTATAAAAATGTTGTTTAATTATAAAAATACATAAACTTCTAATTTAACGAGCACGTTGCTTTGCATAATGGATAAATGTTCCGCATTACTTCAATACCATGATATGTTTGATTTCCAAATTTTACCGCGTTTTATGGGTGAACTTTTATGTCAACCGCGAAAAAGTAATAACATTTTTTTTTTTTTTAAATAATCTCCAATGGCCTTTTTGGCCTTTTGATATTTGCAAAAAATGTGAAAAATTTATAGCCATAATGTACATTAAAGTGCCTCACGAAAAAATTTGCAAATGTACCCCTCTGGAATTGAAGATAAGTATGTTATTATATGATTCCCAAAATATTACATATTAATTTTAAAATTTACGTGAGTTGGACCATTTTCAAAACACCTCTAAAATTACGTATTTCTTTCGATATCATTATCAAAATTTTAGTTATAAGAAAATTAACTTCAAATTATAATAGAGGCTTACTACGAACTTGAAAATTCATTTAAATAATTATTATGTTGCTTTTCAGTCGCGAAGTATTAAGATTTTACTAACATTTTTTATCATATTTTCATTGTTCAAACATGTAATTTTATATGTTTTGGAAATTTTTAGAAATATATTAGGTTTTAATGTACCATAGGAATGGTCTAACCTGCCACTATTGATGATAACACTTAATTAATCCATTAAAAGCTAGAGGGTACATTTTATGCATTTATTTCCCAAAAGGTTAAATTAGCAATTTTTATAAGAGTGTACATACAACCGACTGAGATCGATTAGCTAAAAATTCGGCTGCCCCAACGAATCTGTTTTCTCTTTGTATATGTCGAAGATATGGAAAAATAAAAAAGTTGTTCACGATAGGCTGGATATCAAATTATGTGAGTATGTGGTTATATTACAAACAGAAAAATTCAGTACAAAAAAATAACCAACTTTGCCCAATGTTTCCTTGTGTATATATTATGTGATTATCGGTTTATTTGTAATGTTGGAAAATAATAAAAATTTTAGCAGTTAATATATTTTATTCTTTTTATTATTACTGTAAAATCTCACAACCTCATAGCCAACATATCGTGAACCGCCCTAATAATTTACTGGTTAAAAATATAAAGATATAAAATGCGAAATTTTTGCGTAATTTTCAAAAGATCATTAATTTTTTTTTGCAATGCTTTTTCGATTTTATTATGTAAAATATTAAAACTAAGTTCACGCATTAATCCATACCATTCAATATGAAACTATATGCACAATTACAACAAGTATTAAACTCTATCCTAAATTTTATATTCGGTTTTGGGGCACAGTATTTAATTTAGCTCCAGTCTATATGTATATTTTTTAACAAATTTTAAAGGATGGATGCTTAGCTTCTTTAAAATGACATGTAACGAAAATCTTTTTAAGGTAAATAAAACACTTATAAGTACACATTACACTTATTAAGTTAATATTCAGTATAAAAGCACCTTACAGGTGGTAAATTAAGATCCTGGTGAAAAAATCACTTAATTACTTAAAGCTTCCATTTTTGAATATTTAATAAATAAATTAATTTCCATAAAACACAATTGCCCATCCTCTTTTGGTAACTGGGCTGTGCAATGTTGGCGAATTTTGCGTAATTCTTATTTTAGTAATAGCAAACATTTGACAAATATGAATGAGGATATGAATGAATATGAAATAAATACTGCCGGGCTAAATACCTATAATTTTTACCTTTAATTTCACCTCTCATATCTTCATTCCACTTCAGTTACTTTTCATTTTTTATTTAGTTGTCCCACTTTTTCATGCTATTTTATTTATAGTTCTACATATGTATATACTTATTTTTTTTCCTCACTGTAATAGGAGCAGCGTTATCGTTGAGATTTTTTAAAAAGTGTCCAAAGGGGATTTCTAAATAAAAAGTCGCCAAGAAAGGGGATTTTTTGAAAAAAAAGGGGCCAACTGCTTTAAAACTAAAAAAACTGCTTAAGATTTGTTTATTTGATAACAACAAAAACAAAAAATTTTATATTTTATAAAAAATTACAAAATTCAGTTTTTTTTTATAACAAAATAATTTATAATTATTTTATAACAATTTTTATAATTGCAAAAATTCACAAAAAATTATTCACAAAAATAATTAACATACAATCCTCTTTTAATTAATAAAACATTTGTACGAGTTTTGCACTCGTACTCTAGTCTTTCAAATCTCCATCGGACAAAGTTAAAGACGAAAAGCATGTATCAGCAAATATTGACTTAAGTCTGTTAAACTATTTTTTTATATATTTTAGTAAAAAAAACACGCTCCCCTGAAGGATTGCTATGAGGATTTTAAAAATACAAATTAAGATAAAAGTATTCATCGTATCTTTTTTCATTTTTTCAACCCAGTCCAAAAAGATTTGGCGTATTATGATTTAAATAGCTATTTGTAAACTTTATTATTATATTTAGTTACTAACAGTTTCAGTTCCTTTATAAATACTCCGGTGCTTTTTATATCACTATCACTGTGAAACAATCTCGAAATAATTAATTTATTTGTTTAAATTAATATATAATGGGTCGATATATTTCAAACAACTTAGTTTCTCGTCATTTAGCACATAGTCTTAAAAAGTCGTCATTTAGTCTCTATTTAAAAAAGGGGCCAAAAAAGTGGCCAGGTGGTTAAAAATGGGACAATTTGCGACTAAAGTCGCCAAACGGTAACATTGAATAGGAGTCTACCACCTTCTTTATTTATATATTATATGTTAATATTTTATTTACATTTTTGAGACTCAGAAAAACATAAACCTATACGGGTATTCTTTTCATGCGAACTGCACCACCCAGATGTACATTTGTGCATCTTACTTACCTATTTCTTATTATTTATTATTTTGGAGATCATAAAAATTTCAGCTTTACGAAATATTTTTTTTCTATGACTTTTGTAAAAAATTGTATAAGAATCACATATTTTCACATTTCCTGAAGGAAAAATATTAACTAATAAGCACCCTTTCAGAAATTCGAATACTTATAAACGTTGAAAAAAAATTAAGCCAATATGATAAAAACAATAAGCATTCAACAATTTCAACTTGAACTGCTGTACACTTCAAACATTTTTAAATTATTTAATAAAAATATAAATTTAAAAACAAAAAGTATTAAAAATATTTTTTTGTACTTAATTTAATAAGTACTCTTTATATGCCAAATAAAAAAAATCTAAATAAAGTTTAAATAAAAATAAAATATTTTTTTTTTTTTTTCATCATATAATATTTAATAAAATTTTGTCGTCTTGTTGTTTTCTATCATGTGTATAAAAAATTCATCCAATTTTGTTTTGTTTTTTGTTTTATTTATTTATACTTTATTTGTTTATTCATTTTATATATAATTTTTTATTTAGTTTTTTTTTTTTTTTGTATATGATAAAATATATAATATGTATAATATATATATAATATAGTATATAGTTTATGTATATATTATATATATTTTGCTAAATAATTGTAATAGTACTACAGCTTACATTTGGTTTTGTTGTTATTTGCTTAAAATTTTAAATTTATTTTACTGTTATTATTATTTTATTTTTATTTTTTGTATGCATTTTGTTTTTTTTTGCTTGTATGAATACAAAAGTTCTTTAATAGATGCCATTTACATACATACAAAAAAAGAAAAGAACATTTGATTTATATTTTCTGTTTGTCTTTTAAGTGTATTTTTATTTCTTTTTATAATTTTGCATATAACTCTACCTTTTATTACTTTTTCATAATTTTAAATATTTTATATTCATTTTATATATATTTTTCATATTATTTATTTATTTTTTATTTGTAATACACCATATATAAATATGACTTCTTAAAATAGTTTTTATTTATTTAAATTTTTTATTTATTTATCGTTAATTTTTTTCTAACATTCTATTTTTATTTTCTTATTAATTTATTTTGTTTTTTTCTTAATTTTTTGTTATCATACTTTACTGATATGTAGCTCAAACATCAACAAACAAATCAACTAGTTTTTATTTTTATTTTACTTTTTAATCCATACTTTTTGCTTAATTTTTAATTAATTAAAAATTAATGTTTTTTCTCTTAGCCTCTAAATACTCTGTATGTATTTGCCTTAGTATAATTATATTTTAATTAATTTATTTTTTTATTCATTTTTTAAGTTTTTTATTCAAATATATAATTTTAAATTATTTTCTTTTTTTTTGGTCAACAATATATTTTTAGATTTTTTCTTTTATACTTTCAGATAGCTTGAAAGTTGCTACAGAGTATTTGAATAGAAAATTTCTGACAATTTCCGTAAAACCGATAGGCATAGTTTTGTTATAGTAACCAGATATTAAAATTATTTTAAAGAAATATTAACAATGCGCTTCAAAATCGTTTTTTAATTAAAAGGTTGATGAAGAGTTTAAAAAAGTTCAAACATTTTTAAACTCTTATTTTTCTGATAGCTTTTTCGTAAATTTTTCGACACCTTTCCCTTACAACTTTTGAACACACGGAATGAAATAAGTCATGTTGTGTAATAAATCAACAATGATGTGGTGTCAAGTTGATACAAATACCATATCAGTTCTTCATATCAAGTTTAATTAAACAGTGTACAAATTGCGGGGAGGGATGTGGTCGATAATTTTCTGAATATATTTTTATTAGAAAGGGTGGTGATTTAACAATTTTTAAATTATAATAATATTGCAATGTAACTTCTTTAAGGTCTCACAACATGTAATAAAATTTTAATATTAAATATTACACAATATTTGATCTCTAGCAAGGTAGCTGGACCTACGAAAACTTAAATAAGTTTTAAGTTTAGTCAGAATAATACAGAAACAGTTTGTTGCCTTTGAAATGAATTTTTTATTTTTGTAAAGGCTACATACAATAAGCGATTCTTATTTTTTTTTTTTTTTTTCAAGATTTGTAATTAGTCACTGTCACCTAAGTAATTAGGTGACAGTACTTTTGCAAGCTTCAACTTCCTTTTTTTCAACGATTAAATAACGATAGTTATTTGATTATTCCGAAATATGACTTTTCATGTATCAATTTTACCAATTTCACTTAAATCAAATCAATATTATTTTAAGATATAAATCGTTTTTAAAACTTGGCATTATTAGTGAATATTTTCTTCTACAGTCTGATAAATATATAACGAAGAACGTATATTTAATACATATTTGTAAAAAGAAAATATATGGTTGAAAATAAAAAAAAAAAATATGGTTGAAAAATTATAAAATAAAAAACCTGATTAAGTTTATGTCTAAAAGAATTCTTCGATTGAAACTTCTTCATGAGAAAGTAATATTTAAATATTATAAAGCTCTAAGTAAACAACATATTTTATAAGCTTTAAACAGTATTACCATTTTAGCGTTTTTGTCTTACTCAAAATTTGTGCTTAAGGTTTTTAAGCTTTTAGCCTTTTCCGAATTTTAAAATTGTTTCAAACTGACTTAAAATTGCATTATTTGCACAATGAAGAAAAAAATATCCTATTTGTTATTATTGAATTTATAAACAGACAATAATACAGTTTTTAGTTCTGACCAAATATTGTATTAAAAGTCCAGAATTCTAAATTTGGTTCTAAATTTCATGATATTAAATAAAGAAAATATTTATTAAATTTGATCATTAAACAAGAATGTTATTATCATTGTAATTAAGGAGTGGGTTCGAAAAAATCTTAACATATATAAAATTCAATAATTTGGAAATGGTTGATCGTAGAGTTTTGTCTTTTTTACGTTTAATTTATATTATATCACAAATCACAGAAAAATTTAATTTTTAGAGTTCAAATGATTACTTATGATCTCGTGGACCGTTTTTGATAAGTCTTTTGATTTTGCGACACATTTCTTGTGCTCTTCAATTTATTTTTCACAAGAGTCCAATATCTACCCACTGGTCTTAGCTCCGGATAATTTGGAGAATTGACCTCTATTGATGCAAAGACTGTTTTATTGTTTCGTATCACTCCAGAGCTTTATTACCATGACATGATGCAAAATCGGGCCAAAATATGTGGACACATTCCATATATTTTGGCCTGATACTCATGAAAGTAAGAAGCTTTTTTTGCAAACATTCTTTGATGTATATTTCGGTACTTATAGAGCCAACTGTAAAATAAAACTTTTTTGACGCAACTGCTTAAAGCTTGTCATATCAGGAATTTTTTAAGAAATTTTGTATGCTTTTGGATATCTTCAATATTTCCTCGAGCATTAGCAACATAAAAATATTGACCCAGAAGCTGCGAAAATTCTGCCAGCACATACGTTTCGTCGTCCATTATACAGTATGAGAATTTTTGTATGAAATTTGATTTTAATTTTCGTGTCCTATTCTTGCTTCTAAATTTTTTTGCAGCATTCCTGTCTGCAATTTTTTGGACTTTATATTTTTTCAACTTCGCATTAGCTTTAACTTTTCGCACCAAATAGTCAGAGCACTGACATAAGTGGGCACACTTTCTACCGGATGTGTTTGAAGTTCTTCGAAGTCTTGTGAATAAGATTTTGTCTACCTCATCACTCAGTGTTAAACATTACATTAAATTACTCTCAACCTTGAATTTTTGTACGTCAGAGCCAAAAGTAATATTTTTACGATTATGAAAAATTGTTTTGTCATTTGAGAACTACGACAAACGAGTGCCGAATTCAAATTAAGTGTCTCATTATTATTCCAATTTGTTCGAATTTAAATTTTGTCGGGAATATAAAAATTTGTTTACATGCTTAACATATTTTATATTGTCGACATAATGATATAAATTTTTGGAAACTTACATTTTGTGTCAAATGTGCTATAAAATTTCTTTTGTCGTATTAGAAAACTCATCTTTTACTTCTGAATCAAAAGCTTGCAGCTTACACGGTGCTACAAAATTAAAAAAAGTTGAATGCACTTAGAATGTAATGTAATGTTGCAGTTAATAGGTATCGGTGAGTATATTATACCATTTTTACAAGTTTCGATATACCGTCAAAAGCGGGAATCCACGACTTTAAAATTTTGACCTCGTATCTATCAAAGTATGTGAACGCATTGTTTCCATCACTCGAATACCACGGCATTTCTTTGTTATGAATGTCCGTTAATTGATTACATTTCATAATGCAAATAAAGTGAACTTATTTTATTTTAAGCGATATTGTTTCATTTGGAATATATTTGTTACTAATTCATTTAAACTAAGTACTTTCACATATGGAAAATACAGATTATATTACCAAAATTTTCCAGAGGGAGCTTATAGTTAATTTTACGTTTTCGTTAGCGAATATTTGCGAATCAGTTACTGTTTGTGAAGATTCAATAAATAAATTTAGATGAAAAAAAAGTTACTGCTTGCATTATCGACATATAAAATAAAATAATCTGTATTAAATTACTTGCTAATCAGAGTAAGTATTACCCAAAACATTGTTGTGGTCCTTTTTATATTATTGAAATATAAAAATTTTGTTTAAACTCTATATAAATTTAATTTTTAAATCTTAAAATTAATAAGGTTTTGACAGAATATACACACAAATGTATATAATCCGCTCCTAATAATTTAAAATTTTTCAAAAATCTTTTCTATTTAAAAAATACTCTGTAACGCTTTTCGTTCATCTCTACTTCACATGTGTTACTCATGTACATATAATTTTTTGGTTTTCTAGTTTTATGTAAATAACATATTTGTTCTTATTACAAACTAATTTTGGTTTTTTAATTTTTTTTAGTTAAGTATATATATATATTTTTTTTTTTTTAGAATTTCCCTTGTAACAAAAAGTATAAATCCTTTAACAAAAAAATAAAAAGTCAGTTTTTGAATTTTGTGGTTTTGCTTTCATTTTTTTTTTTTCTTTTCTTTATATAAATTAACATTACAAAAATTTAGTTTTACATTTATTTACTTTTTATATAAATTTTTTTATTTTATTATTTTTTTTTTTTATTATTTGCAATTTTGTTAAAACACATTTAATTCTTAGTTTTTTTTCTAATACTACTTTAGGACTATAATTATTTTTTATTTTATATTAATATTTATAAAATAACATACACACATAAGTGTTAAAGTATTTTTGTATTTTTATATTATATATATATATATATATATATATATATATATATATATATATATATATATATATATATATATATATATATATATATATATATATATATATATATATATATATATATATATATATATATTATATATATATATATATATTTTGTTATTATTTAGCTCATTTTTTTTGCCTTTCAATATTTATACATATTATTTTGTATTATTTATATAACTAATTTTTTTATTGCACATATGCCTTTTTTTTTGGTTAAAATAATATACTTTTTTTTTTTTTTTGCTTTAATTTTAAGACTAATTTTTCTTTAAGTTTTTTTTAACACATCTATGTATAGCACTCATAAATTTTAATTTATTTATATATTTTTTTTATTCATAATTTATATAATTGTATTTTTTTTATTTAATTTTCTTCACAATAAAATCTTTTATCTAAATATATGTATGTTTTATAGTTGATTTGGCTTAAATATATTTAAAAAACTAAAACGTTTGTGTTTTTATTTTATTCTCTTTATGTTTCAATTCAAAATAAACAATAGTTTTAACATTTTCAATACAAAATTTTTTTTGGTTTCAAAAAAAGTTGAGTTTCTTTTTGATTTTTTTTAGTTTTATAAAAATATACGTAAAAAAGAAAATACAAAAATGTATAAAAGTAACAAAAATTGTTTTATATAGTGGCAGTGAACTAAAAAATTTTTTTACAAAAAAAAAAAAAAAAAAATATATAATAAAATAATTAACACTACTACAAGCTTGCTTTAATGGAGGGTCAAAAATAATTTACAAGGATCATATTATTTAGAATAAAAAATATTGAAATTTTAAGTTGTAAGTTAGTTATACCATTAAATTTTTATTAAAAGACCAAATTATGGAAAAAAAAAATTAAATAAATAAATAAATAAATAAATAAATAAATAAATAAATAAATAAATAAATAAATAAATAAATAAATAAATAAATAAATAAATAAATAAATAAATATTTCACTTGTAAAGTAAAATGCGTTTATGTGCAAAACATGGAGCGTATGTGAAATATTTTATTAATTAATGTTTTAAATAATACGTATACGTTCTGTGTTTGCATTCCACATGTATACATACTAGAGTAAACAATTATTCGGTTGTTCATATTAATCGGTTTATTCGACAAATAATAACAGATTATTGACAAATTATTCGATTAACCGAACAACCTTAGTTATACATGTAAAACATTTAAATTACACAAATTATAGCATTTAATCTATTGAAATATTTACTTAGAAACATAATATTAGATCAAATTCTTTTACAAGGGGATCATTTCGTAATTATTTTCTCCTATTTGTATTAAAAATTTTAATTTTTTAGTTAATACTATAAAATATTATCCTAATACCGCTTTATTTAATACATTTTTAGATAAGTGTACATATTTTCCGTGTAAGAATGATATTCAGTTAAAAGAGTCTAAAATAATATTTTTTGTGTACATTTAGAAGATAATAATTGAAAGTATTACGACTTGTGTAACTTTGGATTTACTTTACTCAAAGTAATGTTTTAAGAATTTCTATTGATACAAGTTTAATAATTTATGAAGATATAATATTATTATCTTTTCTTGTCGCTTTTTATAAAACATTCTATCCCAACAAAAAAAAAAAAAAAAAAGGCATCAGCAGAAGTCTGTAAAATACTGAACTTGTGATCTACACAGAAAAAAATATTTCAAATAATTTTTTAATAAAATTATTAATTAACTTTATATTGGAATTTAATTATATGATTTATTAATATAATTAATTTTCTAATTGGTTTTCAGTTTTGTTTTTTAATAAATTGACAGCTGTTAATAAAATATAAAGAAAAATTAATATTTGTCTATAAAAGTACAGAAATAAAATTTAAGCATATTTTCAAAAATGTTCAGCTCATTGCATCTATTTAAGGAAAAGAAATAAATAAGTTATTAATATTATCATTTTGATGATTGGAGCAAAATCAATTAAAAATTAATTAATATTACAAATTTCGTGATTGAAGTTTATTTTTACTTTTTTCTGTGTAGAAACAGTACAAATTTGTATAATTTTCAATGAATTGAATTTTTTGATACCTGGGTTATGTCATGTCATGTTCACGATTTTGTGCAAAATTGCGATGAACATACAAATTTTTTTTTAACGGCTAAAGGAAATTAATTTAAATTTTTATTATTACTTTAATAAAGAAAATTATGCATAACATTCTTTTTCATTTCTTTCAGTTTTTTCTTTTTTGTAAAGATAACATGCGAATATCAGCAAAACAATTAATGTAAATCCTTCTATATATATTGGATCCTGTTTTATTTCTTCTAAAGCAGAAGAAAAAGTACCTCACCAAAAATTGTTTTTATTTATTTTTAGTGAATGCAACAGACCTCTTAAAAAAATGTAGTTTACATAAATTTATCATAAAAATAAACAATTTACTAATTTATTACTCAAGAAAACTATATTTCGGTTAACCGGTTATTCTGTTTATTCGTTGTTCGAAAATAGACAGTTTTAAATTATTCGATTAGTTAAAGTAAAATAAATTACATAAATACAGAACAATGCATTGATACCAACATCTATATGAATTTATGCCCTTTAAGGCGATTTCCGGAAGTGGGTTTATTTTGGAGCAATGGTAAATTATGGACCGATTCTAATAAATTTTGGCAATGTTGTTTCTACTTATATAAAACTTATTTGTGTCGAATATTAACTTGATATTATCATTCGTATGGGATTTATGTATGTTAAAGTGATTTTTCGGAAGAGGGTATTTATATGAGCTATGGTCACTTATAGACCGATCTTGATGAAATTTGGCACAAAGATTAACACTTATACGAAATACAGAGTTTCATTGAAATATTGCTATTAAGGCATTTATGATCGTTAAACCCCTATTCCGGGAGGTCATCCTTGTGTCAAAATAATTATTTGTTCCAAATTTCATCAAGATATTTTTAAAATTGCGACCTGTACTTTGTTCACAAGGTTGTTTATATGAACAGTCAGCTAGCTGACCAGACGGACGGATGGACATCGTTAAATCGACTCAGAAAGTGATTCTGAGTCGAACGGTATACTTTGAGGTAGGGTCCGATAATTATTTCTGTGCGTTACAAAAATCAAGACAAACGCATTATACCCCAACCACCTATGGTGGTGTAGGTTATAATAATACTGACTGAAATTTTGTTTCAGATTCTTACACCTAAGTAGATACAAATTTGTATGGGATTTATGCACGTTAAAGTGTTGTTCGTAAGAGGGGATTTATATGGGAGCTATGATCAATTATAGACCGATCTTGATGAAATTTGGCACAAAGATTGACACTTATACAAAACTCCTTTATACCGAAAGGAGGAAAATAATTATTTGTGCTAAATTTTATCAAGATATCTTTAAAATTGCGACCTGTACTTTGTTCACAAGTTTTACATGGACAGACAGGCAGCCAGCCAGACGGACGGACATCGTTAAATCGACTCAGAAAGTGATTCTGATTCGAACGGTATACTTTAAGCTGGGGGTCCGATAATTTTTTCTGTGCGTTACAAACATCAGCACAAACGCATAATATCCCAACCACCTATGGTGATGTAAGGTATAAACATAGTTTGTTTTTGGATTGAGGAAATCTTTTCCGTATTACTCTCATGTACAGTAGTCAAAATACCTATACAACCTTATATAATATTTTAGAAAATACATTAGTATTTTTTGTTAAATATTATTAAGATTAAAAAATTTTTTGCACACTTGAAAATTTTTTATTTTTACTGAAGTAATAAAATATAAAAAAAATAATAATAGTTCAACTCAAAAATCTAATTTTATATCAGATTTTGCGTTTAAGTAATCTTATGTTAGCGCTGTAATAAAATTTTTAATTTAGTTTTAATTTTTAATGGGTAAAAAACAAAAAATTTACACCATAAAAAAATACGTATTGAATTTGATATACAAACTTGTATTGACATACTAAATGTGAAGTTGACCAAAATTTTCAAATTTGTTGTTGTTTAGTTTTTATAGCTGGTTTTTCTTTTTAGAATACATGAAATTTTAAACCATATAACTTCGCATTTATTTGTCAAATTTAAGCAAACTTTGGCGCAAATTGATGCCTAATAAATTTAGTTTCTAATTACTCTTATAAAAAACTAATTTTTAAAAATAAAAGGATAATAAGTAAAAGAAAAATTCGACCTTGTATCAAGGATATCTAAAAAATTTTATGTGAAGATCGGCAATTAAGTTAACGAAAAAATGGCAGAATATTCTACGAGATAGTACTTGGTTTTAGGATCAGCGATTAGTTACAAAATATGGCTCTAAAAATATTTCTACTTCAGCTATTTCATTCAACTCAGGGTGCATTAGATGATTAGATGACATTTTAACGAACTTATTTTTTTCTGACATCAAAAAATAAGAAGTGATTTTGATTTTAAATCTATTAATTTCTAGAAAGACAAGAAAAAAAATTGCAGCTTTCGAGAAAAAACCACAGTTTTTCTTTAGTATGTATACTATTAAAAGGATATAACAAAGTACGCAAAACATGTCAAATTGAAATAAAAATTTGTCTCCATAGTTTCAGTGTTTTTTGTGAATATTACAAATGTGGGGACAGAGTTTGCTCTATTGTTACGCAGCATTGTTTACTGCTAAATTAACTAAATTCCCATTCCCATATAATGTCGTCATCCAGTGTTGCCATTTTAGCAACTTTAGTTGAAGAAGTTAGAATGCACTGAAAATTTATAAAAATATGCTAAATGCTTTTTAGCACTTTTTTACAGTATTTAATAATTCCTTTGTAAATTAGTTGTCTGTAGAAATATAAGCACTATTTTTTCGTTATATCAATATTACACATAATTGATAAAAAGGCAATGAAAATATTAATTTTTCCTTACAAAACAATTTAGCATTGATATTTGCTTTTGTAGAACAATTAAGCTTAATTTTCTGGCAACACTGTTCTCGTCGTATAATCTTTTTCCGAAGTGACTAAGAAGCTCCATGTAAAAGTCAAAGGCGACAAACAGTTTGAATTTTAGAATTTGTTCTGATTGAATAAACACCAGTTGGAATTAGAAACTGTAGTATTAAGAATCAACAGAAAATCAATTTAGCTTAATACTGAACTGAGGCAGATCAGCTCGTATACGGGGGACTGATTATTTAATACCGAGAATGAATTTTGATAGAACCTTCGATATTAGAATCCCATCTAGAGAAGTGTGGGCAACAAATTCTGTTTTTAAGGAATATGAAATCTCAGTCTTCACTGATGGATCGAAGATGGATACTGGCACTGGCTCGGGTATTTTCTCTGATGACTTAGACATTTCGATGTGTCTCAGATTACCCAATTCGTGCACAGTCTTCCAAGCCGAGGTATATGCCATCAACGTGGCAGCGAAACGAATTATGGAATTTAATTTCTGCGCTTCGAACATTGATATATATGTAGACAGCCTTGCAGCAATCAAGGCTCTGAATTCCCCCATTGTAAGATCGAGATATGTTGACGACTGTATACGCTCCTTAACTCAGCTAAGATATCTTCGAGTGGAGCTAATATGGGTTCCTGGCCATACAGGTTTACGAGGTAACAAAATGGCGGATGAGTGCGCAGTAAATGCATCGTCTTTGGACGAGGCACTCGCTTGTGAGGACATTCTCACCCCTTTCGTTGCTGTATCCAATACTCTTGATAAATGGGCGGTGAATGAAATGGAATTCAGGTGGTCCTCAATCTTGTAGACTGTCAAAGACTCTCTGGCCACTCCGGTCCCGGAGCAGAACTAGAGCATTACTATCTCTTGACAGGTCATCGATAAGGCTTCTTTTAGGCATTATCACAGGGCACTGTTAATCGGGCGTAAGTCGGAACATATGGGTTACCCAGGAAATAGCTTTTGTAGAAGTTGTTTAGATGAGGTAGAATCCGTACAACACTTTTTATGCGAATGCCCAGCACTGAAAGGGCGTAGACTGAGACACCTCGGTAGACTACTCTTCCACGATCTGGATTGTCTCAATGACATGCCACTGTCAAACCTGATTAGGTTTGTTAGGAGTACGGGTTGGTTTCAAGGTGGACCAATGGAACGTTTGCTTTTTGTTTACAGAACGTGTTTTTTTCTTATTATTATTATTATTATTATTATTATTATTATTATTTTTTTTTTAACTAAAATGTACTTTAGTATGTATTTATGTAACTTTAAATAAAGTTAAATAACTTTTTTAAAATTTATTGTCAGTTTCTAGATATTTATTTAAACCGACCAATATAAAATTCGCAAGTAGCAAAAAAATGACATTGTTGTCCGATTTTAATACAAAAGGAACGATAAACCAAATTCACAAATTTGGATTTAATTTAGTAGTACATTTTTATGATACTAGCCAAACGCAATAAAAGATCTAAAACATTTTACTTTATAAACAATTGTTTTTATTTTTAAATGTGCTTCACTAGAATCAATTAAACTTTTAATAAATTATTGTTTGATTAAGCTAAATAAAAATATGATATAAATAAATCTTTTTTCATTTTATAACTAAATCATATGATCCTTTGTAAATTATTTTATTTAGCTAATGGATTTATTTTAATCATAACAAAATAACCACATAGCTACATATTTATAGAAATAGATAATGTTGCTTCAATGCAACAATAATTATATTTATAAGCCATACTTGTATTTTTAAGGACATGGAGTTGTTGACGTAATATGTCAGTATCAATGTATGAATAAGTGGTAAGTATGTATATTTAGAATGTATGTATTTGTATGTATACATTTAATATTAATGTCAATGTTTTTGTCATTATTAATATTAATATTATTGTTATTTTTCATCTGTACAAATATCTAATGTTTGTTTGGTTTTTATGGGTTTGTATGTATGTCACTATTACTCTATGTATATAAACTCTAAAGTTTTTTTTTTTTTTTTTTTTTATTCTATATATAAATATAATAATATATATGTATATATAGATATATTATGTATATTTTTTGTTTTATATACTACATACATATTTTAATTTTATATATAAATTATTTATATAAGTGTATATTACTTAGAAACTAAAATTAATTTATAATTTATTTTGCAAAAACTTTTTGCAATATTTTTTTTGCCTTAAATATGGGGGAGTAGGGACATTAGGTTTTTTTTTTAATTAATATTTTATTAATATTAATATTGTTTTTTTTTTTTTTTTGCTAGCGTTTTTGTTTTAATATCATTATCAATTTTTAATATCATTCGATGGAATGTTGATTGTTTTAAAATATTTTTTCTTTAATCTTTTTGTATATGTGTTTATGTTAGCATGTATATATGTAGGTTTAGATGTATGTATGTATGTGTATTATGAATTATTTGTATGTAACTTTTTTGTTATCAAGTGTTATTTTTATTATAAAACCTAAAATATATATGTATGTATATATATTGTTTGATATTTATATTAGAAATATATATTATTTAGTAATATGGGCTAAATAACTTCATCTAAAATGTTGTTATTGGTTGCTGTTGTTGGTTGTTTTACTAAATTTAAATTTGTAACTTGTTGTTGGTTTTTTCTTGTTCACATACTATATCTATAGTTAAATGTATTTTTACTTCCATTAATGTTTTTTACTGTTGTATGTGTATGTTTTTTTTTGTGATTTTGTTTAAAATATATTTTTCCCTATTTTTTATGCTCTTTTTCCATTTTTTTCATAAATAATTCGATTTTCTAAATATTTTCATTTATTTTTCTATTAAATTATTTATAAATTGCTGGTTGTTTGTTATTTTTGTTATATGTATTTTGCAACTATTTTATATTTTAATTTATTTTATCATATTTATATATATTTTTCTGCTTTATTTTGTGTTTAAACTATATCAATTTAAATTTCTTCAATTATCTTATTTCTTTTTAAATTTAAATGATTTTTCTAATAATTATTTTTCTCTGTTGTTATCTCTGCTAAAAATTTGATTTTGTTATAAACTGCATGTCTGTTTGTTTGTTTGTGTAATTCTTTAACTATATTTTATACATAATCTTTGTTTTTAAAACTAACATAATAAATTTGCTGCTAACCATTCATCTTCTGGTAACTGAAATTAAGAAGAAGAAAAGAAAAAATACATAAAAAATTTTAATTATCTTAAATTTCTCAAAATAATTTTTTTGTTGGTTTTTTTGTTCAAAGAATACAATTTTTATTTCAAGAATTTATACATTTTGTAATAAAAGAAAAATAAATAGAAAAAATTTATTTTGGTTTATATAAATATAAGAAATATAGGTGAAAATTGAAGTGACTGAATTTGTTTGGAAAAAATATTAATATTTAATTTAATCTGGTGTTAAAAGCATTATAAAAAAAAAAAAAAACAAATTATTACAAAGTGAAACAAAAATATTTGTTAAATTTATTGAAATATAGAAAAAGTAATATTTTCTTATTTGTTGTTTATAAAATAAAGCAGAAATTTTGGTTTTTGTTATTTTACAAGTAGTGTTGTTGTTAATTTTTATTTTATTTAAATTGTAAGTTACGCATAAATGTAGGAAGGCAAAAATGTTTTCATTTAATTTTTTTCATTTAGGAAGTTAAATGTTGATGAAAGTTACAAACAAATTATTAAAATATAAAAAAAATATATATAAATTTTAAAAATAAATTCTTGTTTAATATGTAATTGTTTTAAATCTTTAAACGGTAATTTTTCTTTAATAATTAAACTCTAATCGAAAGCTCCTAATGTATTTACCTCAACACCATTAAGTATGAATGTTAATAAATTTATCCCTAGAGTAAAGAGAACCGGTTCAAAACTAGTCACGTGACAGGTTCTCAGGGCTATTGACCGATCCCAGTTCCGGAACTTTATATGAGAGGAACATGTCACTTTTACATGGGTTTTCATTGGAGGTGGCCAATTAGCCTCTTGGGACAGGTCACAGGACTAGTCCAAGAGGAGAGAATCAGTGTCGATTAATATAATACAAATTTGATAAAAATTCGGTAATTGTTTACTTTTTAAACATTTTTTATTATTATTTTTATTAAATTATGTTTTTTTTTTTAATTTTTGGTTAATGTTGATAGCGGCACCTCGAATCTAACCCATGTTCAACTCACGAATGTTATGTTTTATAGTCTTAAACGCTAACCACTCAGCCACAAATTGTTATTGCGCTAGTTGCTAATTGCGCATGTAACATGCAGCATGTTATAAATTGACTCTCAACTGTTAAATAGTGAGTATGTTGTTGTTGTTGTAACAGTTGTGCTGATGTCGGAAGTTCCTCCCTGGGGAAAGAACTTCCGGTTGATACAGCTGAGTTGACAATCTTTGGCCGAGCTGAGCTCGGGTCGTTCCGGAGCGAAGATAAAATTGTCGTGGGAACGCCAACGAGTATGTTTGTGTCAACTGGTTCTCAATTGGAACTTTGGTGACGAGTTAGGTGTCATTTGGTACTCAACTGGCACTGAGGGACCGGTATATTACTGCAATTACCACAAATTTCCGGCAAGGATATTACCCCTACTTTTCAATTTACAATGGAAAAAAAAAATAATGTGTATAAGTCCGTTAGTAACATGAGTAAATTATTGGTTTCAAACCCCATATGAAATTCTTAGAATCTTCCTTATAAAATTGTCTATTTCTGTTAATTTGTTTAAGTGTGTATTTTGTTGAGGACTGTTTTTCATACACAATTGGCAAAATTTAATTTTTTCTAATAAATTGTATGGAAAAAAATAAATATTATAAAAATCGAACATGCAAAGATGGAACTTGGCACAAGCATTATATACTCAAGTCAAATTTATTAAAATGGTCTATTAGCCCGAGATTAAATTTGCGAACGGATAAATAAAGTTAGATGATATTAAATTTTGGTAATGCATTTTATTTATTATATAAATTATTCTTATGTCAGGTCGACATAAGAATTAAGGTAGGATTTGGGCCTATTGTGCGGAATATAGACAGATTGAAAAATATACAGTTAGGAAATTTTCCATCGATTTGAAATCTTCCCTAAATGCCCTGCATTCATCATACGCGGTATAAAATTGCATTTAAGTTAGACTGCCCTGTCAGAAAACTCACCAATCTCTTTAGACATAATTAATTTGGTCCGACCTTTGGATCTGCCGAGTGGGATTTTGTCAATATTAATGTTGTTAAATTATGTGACATTGTTTTGTGTAACTTTATAGCACATTTTTTACTCAGGTTTTGAAGTCTTAACGGATTTTCCAAGTTTGCTTCCTGTAATTTCCTAACTTAAATTACCAGATTATTTGTTTCTTATTTATAGATTAATTACACAATTTTACAAATTTGAGTTAACTTTTATAACTGAGCAGATGAAAATTAAATTAAATATAGCTGGGAGCGCTGTATTCGAATTTGGTATTCTTTTCTGAAGATTGGTTCTAGTTTTCCAGTTCTCGCAAATTGGAAGCAATGCGCTTTTAAAACAGCTTTCCAATTTTGGTGCCACTAAAAGGTTTATTTTAATCATATTATGAAGTGTGGATTTTTTCTAAAACATTTAGAAAATGCATTAAAAAGACGATTTTATAAATGTTAAGAAGTAATGCTAAGAGGTAAGTATTTTCATTGCATTGATTTCTATGTTTCACTAAGTGAAGTAATTGAATTGATTTATGATTTTAATTAACTTCATCAATTAGCAAAGTTGTTCGCAGCATGATTGTTGGAGTAGAAAATTTATAACACTCTTACGAACTTAAATATAAATATAATGGGCTATTCCTGATCCTTAAGAGAGTATAACATTTACTTCCGTGATGAAATCAAGGATTTATTTGATTTCATAAATACGTCATTCGATATCATTTGTGGCGGAAAACAAAACGTCACTTTTTCACCATTTCAAAGATCGCATAATATTTTCAGGCCTCGTCTTCACATAGAACCTTACCTTATCAAGAATTTCATCAAAGCACTTAGCCTCAAAGAACAAAAATCTAAGACGTATATTTGTCAAATCTAATATTCGAAAACTAATGATCGACAGGAATTTTTAAAAAAGTCCAAAAACCCCCCAAAGGGAATCTGATAATTTCAAAATACTATAAAAATGAAACCCGAATATCTTTAGAATATAATTTCCTTTATTTCTATTTTGATTTTTCACTTAAAACTTTCGCGATACAAATAACGAGAAAGGGCAAACAATACTATGAAATTTGAAATAAAAGTTAAAAAACAAAACCAAGGATTTTGGAACTTTAACACCATGAGTTCCCACTGTTGAATTCTCTAACACATAAAACAGATAATACAATTTGAAAAATCTTGATTTATACATATTTATCACTTTTTATTCAATAAATTATTTATTAGATCTCAAATATATCAAACAAAGACTTTTGTTGGTATCTCAAAAACTAAAACCAATTTTGAAAAAATGAGTAAAGATTCGAATTTATTACTCTAAGACGTAGAAAATAATAATTCGGCTTACAAATAAAACTATTCGTTCTATAAATTCAAACCGAGCCAGATTTTGCAACCTCTAACTGGGAGTTGATTTATTTTTGGTTTTTGTAATATTTTTTTTAAATCGGTTTTAAGAAATTAAAACTTCCGAGGAAAAAACGTATAAGTTCTACATGATAATAGATTTTACTTTTTCTACTTTAGTACCCATTCCACGGAACGGTTCTATAACTAGTTCATTTATCAATATTTTTTTTTTTTTTTTCGAAACTATCATATTCATAACTAGTTCTATAGAAGCGTTAGAGAACAGTTTTAGAACCTGTTTTTTATCCTAATGGCCTATAGGTCACTTTTAAAATCAAAAAACACTATTTTTTTAATTTTTGGAATTTTTGTAATCTTTTATACAAGTTTTTTGAACAGTTCTGGAAAGTCATTCGAGAACCAGTAATTTGTTCTCAGACCCAGCAAAAACTTAGCTTCTATTTTTAAAAGCAACAGCTTTCTGTATGCATTACAATGTAGCCTTAGTCGCCACTCGCGGCATTATCTAATAGTACTTAAATAACTAGTATTTAGTAAATATGAAAGTAATTTAATTTTTACGTGGCTTAGTTATCTAGAGCCCCTAACTAAAAAAATGTGTACTTAAATTCAAAGAGAGTTCAACTCCCACTTGAGGCAAATTTTTTTTAATTTTGTTTATTTATTTCCCTATATGATAACAACTTTTTAGCACATAAAAATATAAGTCGATTGTGGTGTAGTGAGTAAGACGGCAGACTAACAAACACAACCAGTATGCTGATGTGTGGGATCAAATCTCAACCTAGCCAAATGTTTTTTCTTGTGCGTAAAAAAATCAGCATCCAAAACAACTCTTTTGGAACCTAAATAAAAATTAGTGTTATTTTCGGATATCGCGAATAAAATTTATCAGTTATAGCACTCAAAGTGAAAGCTGTTTTTCATATTGTTTTCGCTTACAAATCACGTTATTTAGTAGGCGATGTTTTTGCTGGGGAAATTATGTAGAAGTCATACAGAATTAGTTCTTAAGCACTAGTTCTCTAAAACATTCCTTAAAACGAATTTAGAATCACAATAAAGTTCCATTCCATTAGTGTCGGAATTGGTTGTGATACCACTAGTTTTGGGGATGTTATTAAAGAATCTGAAATAGTTCTGTTTACAGCAGTTCTAGAACTAATGATTTTAGAATATATTCTAAAATTTTTCCATGGTTGCTACAGTTATTGTTTTCTCTCCAAATCCTATCGGAAACTTATTTAGTATTTATATCGGGGGACGCATTTTCGCCGGTAAGTTTTTATTAGTTTTTTTCGTTTGGGTATAAAAAAAAAGTGTACTATTTTCATACTTAAAGCATTAAATTCCCATTTAATTCTAATAGTTTAAAATCTTTAACTTCGATAAGGGAGTGAGAAAGGGTCAAAATCTTGTTCATATATTGTTTGAAGAAAGTCTTATACGCTAGTACCATATAATTTAAGTAAAAAATGTTTTTGTAATAAACAAAATAATAAGAAATAACACGAACTATTTTTATATATCCCTATTTTCTGATAATTACTTGAAGGAACTTAGAGAAAAGTTTTTTCTTTCACCAAGATTTTTATTTCACATCTTGTTTAACATTCTGTCATATGCTCTGCATCTACCTTAAAGATTTTTTTCTATGTTTGGCGGTTCCTATTTTGCCTATTTAAAATTATCATATTTTTTTTTTTCTTTTTTTTTTTTTTTTTTTGAACCATGCTACTTATTCAATACTAAATTTTGAATTTAAAAATATATATGATTTAAAAACAATTACAAATTAAATCGAAACAAAATGTGCATTAAGGACAACTAAATGTTAAAATAATATTATTGCAATTAATAAAAAAATAAAAATAATTAATAAATTATAATAAATATTATTAACTATTCTTTGTTAATAGCTTTGTCGAAGAAAAAATTAAAAAAAAAGAAAAATTAAGAACAATGCTCTTATCTTTCATATGATTTTAGGAACTATTTGAATGATCAAATTATATAGATAGATAATAATAAAATATTCAAATATATGTATCTCATATAGTTACTATATTAATGTTGTAAATATGTAACAGTATGTAAAGTTTTTTTTTATGGATTTATGAATATGTTTGTAATAGGTATTTTTTATATTTTATGCGTTTTACGTTTTAACTATAAGTTCTTATTAATTTTCTAGTAGCTTGCTGTTGCCTATTTTTAGGTGTTTAAGTGTTTTTTTTATAGAAACTACAGGATTTATTTAATTGCTTTGCACTAATAAATTTAGGAAATTGTTCATATGTATGTATGTTTATTTTTGTGTATATTATTTTTTATTTCTTTATGATTAATAATTTAATTTAAATGACGCTAAAATAACTGAATGTTTGTATGTGTGAGAGAGGGATTATAATGTATGGACTATAATGTATAAGGACTAGTGTGTGGGTATGTATATGTATGTAAGTGTGCGTTTGTGATGATGCTATTGGTGTTAGTTTAATTATGTTTTTAGGAATTTTTTCTTTTCATCATTAAAATTCACTAGTGTTTATTTCTTTTTTAAGTAAATCTTTTGGTTTTTATTTAATTTCATTGCACTTTTTTTCACTAAAATTTAAAAAAGTCTCTAACTGCCTTCTTCATCCTTTTTTTTTTTTGTTTTGTTTTTTTGACACATATAAATACAATTTTTGTTAGAATTTTCTTTTGATCTTTTTCCACCAAAACGTAAGTGTGCGTTATATTTTTTTGTAATTTATAATAAATATTACTTAAATTTAAGTTTATTTTTTGTCATTTGTGAAATATAATTTCAAATCATTTTTTTTTTTTTAGATATTTTTTTAGGCACTAGTGCTATTTTTATTAGGTTTCCATTTAAATGTAGATACATACATATTTATATATATATACATAAGTATGTTTAGTATATAAAAACTCATCTTAAAAGTTCAGTTGTTCGTTAGTTAGTTAGCTAAGTTTAACTTTCTTCTTTTTTTCTTCTGGAGGGTAGGGGAATAAAATTGTTATGTAGTTGTTGGTTTTTTTATATTATTATACGAGTACTTTTACGTTTAACATGGTATAAGTATTTTTTTTTTTTTTTTTTTCGCTTTTGTGTAAAATGTATATGTTTGTATATGAATTTGAGTGCTAGTTTTTGTTTGTATTATATAGTTTTGACATTTTAAAAGTCAAACTAAAAAATAATAATAATGTGCACTATTGTTGCAAAGTATTCTTTTTTTTTTTTTTGTTATCTGTATGTTTTTGTGAAAGCATTTGAAATTGCTTGGACAAAGTTTTCTTTTTTTAGCTACAAAAGGAACAAAATCTATAGTGGGAAACTTAATATTAGCTAGGGATATTAAGAATAAGCAAAATTGTTTCAATATTTGCTTTTTTTATTTTTATTTTGAGGTTGAGTTGTAAGGTTTCTTTTATTTTTTGGTAAGAACAAATTATTTGGGAATTAACGAAATGCAATTTTGAAAGAATGTTATTTTTTTTTACTTTTAGTTTTAAAATGTTTGAGAATTTTTAAAATTACAAAAATTTTTTTAAGAACACAATTTTGCATTAATAAAGAATAAAGAAGAAATGTTCTTTTGAAATAAAAGTATCTTAGTAAAAGCAGGTAAATTTTGTCTCTCTTGTTTGGAATAATATTAGTTGAGTCCTTCTTATACTGAATGACATAATTTCAGCAGTAATCATTACAATATATATTCATAAAAAATACAAAATAGTTGATCAACCCACTTGCTTTTAGAAATTTATTGCCATTATTTCATTTATGGCGTTTGACATATTTCTAAGTCAATTATAATCTTTACTTTAGTCGACAATCAGTAGTTCTCTAAATAACTTTTTTGGCATTTTTATAAATTTCCAAAATGTTTTATTTCTGTTAATTGCCATTTTAGAGTCTAAACAGTAAAATATGATTAGCCTTTGATATTACAAATATAAAGCGACATAAATTCAATGGTTTACTAAAAATTTTCTATCAATCTTCTATATATATATAATTGTCTAAGCTTCCAAAATTTGACTTTCTTTTAAAAATTTCCATCCTACTAATTCTAACTGAGCCGGATTTTGAAATTTCTGCCAGAGAGCGGAAGGAAATAAGTAAATTTATATGTCATTTTCTAAGTATTTTTCTCTTTCCAGAGCTTTCTGAAGCTCCCAGACATGGTAGAAAATTACTTATTAAACTTTTTGGCCTACAAACCCTAACGGAACTAGATTTTGTAATTTTTGTCAGGATGTGGAGATATCTTTATATATAATTTTCAAACATTTTTCCTCTTTTCAGAGCTTTCTGAAGCTCCCAGACGACGTAGTAAATTAAAATGTATTTTACTTATAAAACTTTCCGTCCTACAAGTCGTAACGAAGACAGATTTTGAAACTTTTTCTCATTCCAGAGCTTTCTGAAGCTCTCAGATATGGTAGGAAATTAAAATTCGGCTTACATATAAAACTATCCATCCTATAATTTCCAACTGAGTCAGATTTTGAGAGTTTTATCAGAGAGCAGAGATAATTGGACTCATGTGTCTTTTTCTAAGCATTTGTTAATTTTATAGATCTCACAGACATGGTAGAAAATTAAAATTCGTCTTATTTATAAATCTATTTGTCCTTCAAACCTTAACGGAGAAAGATTTTGAGTTTTATCAGATTGCGGAGATAATCGGATCTATGTGTTTTTTTCTAAGCATACTTTCTCTATCCAGAGCTTTCTGAAGCTCCTAGACTTCGTAAAAACTAAAAAACGTTTTACTTATAAACACTAACGGAGCTTTTTCTATCAGGGTCTGTTTTGGTTTTAAGAAATTTTAATTTGCTCTACTCATTGTTTGCTCTCCAAATCATATCGAAAGCTGATTTTACATTTCGGCCAGGTAGAACATTTACGTCGATTTTATTATTTATTTATTTTTTTGGTTCAAATAATTTAATTCTTTAATCGCTATTATATCAGTTTTTTGAAACATTGTTGACATTGAATGGTGTCCAAATAAATTCTTCTACAATTATAGTAAAAAAAATAAGGTGGCAAAGTCGTATTGACAATTTACGTTGTAGATTTTTTGATCCTCATCTTGATGATAAAACGAATATGTAAATATTCTGCGAATGTTACTTGTTAAGAAAAATGAACTGTAATCCAATAATCATAAGAAGTTATATAAAAGTATTCTGCCTTTGAAAATAAAGTTCTTCAGAGACGCTTAATTTAGAATTGCCAAAAAATATGCAAAAAACAAGAGAGAGACTATAGTCGGTCAAGACCCATTATGTATGAGCTAAAAATTTGACCTGTGGCTAATTGTAGACCAACACTTTTACTCAGTAAAAAATAAATTATACAAATACAGAACAATGCATTGATACTAACATATATATGATTTTATGCCTTTTAGGGCGATTCCCGAAAGTGGGTTTATATGGGAGCTATGGTAAATTATAGACCGATTCAAAATGGTAAATTATGGACCGATTCTCATAAAATTTGGCAATGTTGTTTCTACTTATATAAAATTTATTTATGTCGAACATTAACTGGATACTATCATTCGTATAGGATTTATGCACGTTAAAGTGATTTTCGAAAGAGGAGATTTATATGGGAGCTATGGTCAATTATAGACCGATCTTGATGAAATTTGGCACAAAAATTAACACTTATACAACTTCTTTGTACCAAATTTCATTGAAATATTGCGATATTTAAGGCATTTATGATTTTTAAATCCCTATTCCGGGAGGACATTTGTATGGGGCTAAGTGAAATAATGGACCGATCATAACCAATTTCAACAGGCTTCGTCCTTGTATAAAAGTAATTATTCGTGCCAAATTTCATCATGATATCTTAAAAATTACCACCTGTACTTTGTTCACAAGGTTTACATGGACAGCCAGCCAGCCGACCAGACGGACGGACATCGTTAAATCGACTCAGAAAGTGATTCTCAGTCGAACAGTATACTTTAAGGTGGGGTCCGATAATTTTTTCTGTGCGTTACATCAGCACAAACACATTATACCCCAACCAGCTATGGTGGTGTAGGGTATAATTAATAATGCTATTAAAGAGTCAGATAATCTAGTTAAGACCGAAAATAGTGCAAAGTCGATCAAAAAGCTGACAAATTTTTCAGTATTTCAGTTAATTTAAATACAAATAATTATACTAAGCTCGAAGCATGAATCACTTCTTTTGAATTGACTCCAGTTCTTAAGATACACCTTTATAAAGAAAATTAATGAGGTTAATTGAGGTTAATTAAATACCTAATAATTCTAATTATACTTAAACAAGTTTTCTTAATCAGATCAATAGTTTCAGAGATTTTAAAGAAATTGTGTAATAAAATCTAATTTGTTCTTTTGTTCTCAAAAATCTAAAATGACCAGAAATGCTTCTTTTACTATTTTGTCATAAAGAACTTATTTTATTAAAATCGGTTTAAAAATGCCGACTGTATTAAAAAATATTAAATATAAGGTTCACAAAATTATTAATATTTCACTGTGAAACGATTGATTACTTAGTGTCTGTCAAGTATCTTAATATTTCTAAATAGAGACAGTCAAGTGACCAGATATATATCGTCCATTCCATGAGAAATTTATAAAAAATGCCAATTTTTTATGGAGAGTCATCCTATTTTGATCATATTTGTTACATATAACCTAAGGAGCTACTTAAATATATCAATTTTTATTTATTTTTTTTTTTTTTGGATTTTAAAAAAATCGCAAATTTATTCACAATTAGATTTTTGAAAAGTCAAAATATCGCAAAAGTGTCTAAATTTAAATACCAATATCTCTAAGAGTTGTTAACGGATATTAATGATTTAAACTGCATGTAGAAGACGAGTATGCTTTCTTTTAATATAGTAATTTAAAAATAATATTGTGATTTTAAAATGCATTCATAATGCAAATGCAATTTTAGGATGCATTTTTGGAAAATTTCTACCCTTTCGATTTTATTTTATTTTTTTATATGTTAAAACTATAAAATGCTATACTATAAAATGCAAAAATAACTGCTTTGGGACAAAAAAATCTACTTTTATAAATATTTTTGTAAAAAAATTTCTATCAATTTTTTCATAAAAAAATTTAGTTGTTTCAGTTGTTTTCATTTTCCGATTTCCCGGGAATTTAATGCGGTAATTCCCGGGAATAATTTTTTTTATTTAAGTACTTAAACTGTTTTCTTTCTTTTCATATGAATGTCAATGAGAATAACATATCATGAAGAAAAACAAAAATAATAACAAAAGTCTACATTTTAACAAATCCAATGACAGCAATATCTTATAATATGCAACAAAATGTTCAGTGATTGAATATGCAGAAAATCTCTTTGAGCGTCTTTTTGGAAGATTGGAAATTGAAGAAGTAGAAGAAGTTGAAGTTGATAAATATGCTGCCTCAAATGAAAACATTTGAACAAACATTAAAAGCTGCAATTGAAAAAGCAAATATAGCTTCCAAAGATATCCTCAAAAGTACAAAGAAAAACTTATTAAAAGAAGAGTTAATGCTTTTTGAAGCGAGTGAAAAACAAACACAAAATATTGAAATTTTATACAATGCCCTATTGACAATTCAGTTCACATCTACTGAAAGTGACCAGTTTTTTTCCACGTCAGGAAATTTTATGAATAAAATAAGAAATCGGTTATTCTATATTGTTTTATAAAATGTTTAGTTTTCTATTAAAATGAACTGATTTTTTATTTTTTTATTTATACATAGGTATTAGAATGAAAGAAAAGAATGAATTATTATTTATTTTTATTAATTTATTTTATAACAAATACATGATATTTTTATTTGAAGCGGGGTCCCGGGAAATGCATTTTTTTTTTCCCGCTTCCCCGGGAATGTAAAAAGTCCGGGAAAATAAAAACTCTAATTATACTATTTTAGTAATAGGTAACTTTAAATGTTTATAACTCCTTAACTATACGTCGGATTTTACTGATTTAAAAAACAGTATAAAGTTTGTTACAATAAATATTGTAAATTATATAGTATAAATCAAAAATAATTTTTTTACTAAAGATGTAGTCTCGAAAAGAATGCAATTTTCGAATGCATTTTTAAGAAATAATATTGAAGACAAATATGTTTATTACATAAAACATCAGCACTTTATCTGGTACAAATAGGTTTAATACCGCAAATAACAAATTATGAAATATTATGATTAAAATTAATTTTCAAATAAGCTCACAAAAATTTAAAAATAGAAAAATTAAAAAAAAAAAAAATAAATTTTGTGTGAAAAAATTTGAAAATATTTTTAAAAAATTTTTTAAAACAGTGAACCATTTTATGCTAGAATAATTTATATTGCAATTTTTAGCAAATATAATAATTTTTTTATATTAGAGGGAGAAAAAAATTAAAAGGGTAAATTAGCATTTGCATTATGAATGCAATTTTTAAATAATAATATTATTTTTAAATTATTACATTTATAGTGGACATATTCATCTTAAATATGCAATTTCAATCATTAAAATCCGGTAACAACTTTTAGATATATTGGTGTTTAAAGTTAGACACTTTTGTGATTTTTTATAATAATAAATAATAATAATAATAATAAAATAAGAATAAATTCGCGAATTTTTCAAAATTCACAAAAGTAAAAATGGAGATATTTAAATAACTCCTTAGGGTATGCGTATGTCAAATAATATTAAAATTGATATAAAAAATATTTTTGGACGTTCTCCCATGGAATGGAATATAGGTTTTTTTTCATACATGTGGGATTGGAGTCTGGTCGCGTCACCAGATCTGGCAGACGTTGGTAACGAAGGGGTTAATATTACTAACGGACAGAATATTCTAGAATAAGATAGTAACTAGTCACGTTGGCTACAGACAAAATATGGACGAGACATCTTATAACGAAAGACGAACATTCTGGATGGGGACTTGCATTTTGATAAACGGACTTAATGGACGAGACAAGGATAGTTATATGGTTAACTCGCTGGGAACTTTCTGGTACTTTGAAATGTAGCGAGTAGTGTAGGAGAATTATATAAAAGGTAGTGTTGAAAGATTGAGAGGAGAGTGTTTGAGTTAAATTCAAGTTGTGAAAGTTGAGAAGTTGAAATTATCAGTTGAAAAGTTGTCTAGAACGTTGTGCAAAGAAGTTATGAGTAAATAATTAAAGTTGACCAGCGACATCCACTATATTAAAGTGTAGAATAATCTACACAATTTATTATTAAAAATAATATAATTTGTGTTTAAATTAAAAGCCGTCAAGCTTTAATAATATAAAAATCCCACATACATGACACTTCAGCGGATAAGCAAAAATTTTGCAATTATGGAGTTTGACAGTTCTAAGTAGTAAAAAAATAATCTGCATATTAAATACACCATTCATTTTTATCTGTCTTCAAAAAAAAAAAAAAAAATAATAATAATAAAAATAAAAATATTTTTTAATTTAAAATACTCCAAAGAATTTTTTATGTATTTTGTTAAATTTTTATTGCAAAATAATTTGCCTTCCAAATAAAAAAGAAATGAAAAAAACCTTACAATTATCAGCCTGGGTTGGTTTAAATTATATATTATACTTAATAATACATATAACACAGATATTGTGGAAATTATCTAATTGACTACAAATTATAAAACTACATATAAAAAACACTAATACCAAAGTATTTTTTGTAAGATTTCTATATATTTTTCTTTTCTTTTTTTGTCGGTAACTAATTGCTATTCATTCCTAAGAAATATAGGTGTAGGATTGTTATCCAGAATTATATATCTTATAATAAGTGCGAGTAGTTAAGTAATTTCTATAACCCCAATAATTTGTGTAAAATACTAAAATATTTATTTCATCTACAATGTCATTGGAAACTCTAAATACTTAATATTCATATTAATATAAATATTAACTATGAAAGTGTTTATGTATAATAATGTTTTATGTGGGTGTGAGTGTGTGTGTGTGTAAATGAATTAAAGTTTATTTTATTTGTTTGGTTTTGTTTGTTGGTTTTGCATATAAATGTATGTGTAGTAGTAATTTGTGGCATATTTATAATTATGCCGCACATTATTTTAGTTTAAATGTTTTGTTCCTCTCATATGTTTCATTGTTTTCCTTTTTTTTTACTATTTTATGCATATTTAGTATTTTCTTCTATATTAATGTTTTTTTTATTTTTTTGTTAATTTACAAATAATTTTTATTCAATTGTGTGTTTTCTTTTATTTAGTTGTTTAATTTCTATTCTCATTTTAATAGGTATAAATATGTATTTTATGTATAAATATTGTTTTTTTTTTTTTTTTTTTTTTTTTTTTTTTTTTTTGTATAATTTTTTTGTTGTTTTTTTATAATAATTTTATATTTTTTTTAACCATATATTTATAAATATATATTTATATTGCAGCTTAAATTGTTTTTTTGGTTTGTTTGGTTTCTATTTACAGCTTAGAATTTTTTTTGTCAAATTCATTGTTTCATTTAAATGTTATTTTTTTTATATTTGGGGTTCTGTTCTTTTTCTTTTTTTATATTTTTGAATTGTTGTGAGGATTTACTGTGCCTGCAAAAGTAAAGGATAAACCTTAAAAAATAATATGGGTGTTAGTAAAAATTGGAAAAAAGTAGTAAAAAAAGACAATTTAAAAAAAGAATTTATATGACAAAAATCAATTTTCATGTTCATTCTTAATTTTGGGAATTTTGGAATAAATTTAATTTGTAAAAAAGTGCAAATAAGCTAAACAAACTATTAGATCATGCATTCAAACAATTTTGTTTACTAAATCCCTTTAATACTTTTCTATAAAAAAAAAAAATAAATAAAAATACTGAGAATTATTTTTATTTTTTGATTTAAATTTATCTTTTTTAATTTTAAAAACAATTAGGCTGTTCTTTACTATAATATGTATCTATCATTTCTATTATAACAGAGTGTCCAAAACAATTCTTTTTATAAAAATAATTTATTTCTGTCTAACACTGACCTTCTTCATAAATCGTTTACAAAAGAATCAGAATTAAAAAAAACTGTTTTCTAACTTTTTCTTATTTGAATTAGGAAAACTTTTTATATTAGAAAATTTAAATCATTAAAATTTTAATTATTTTGCTTGTTTTAGTAATGCGTAGGAGGATTTTCATACAAAGACATGTTCTTTCTGCAAAATTTAAAAAGTATTTTATTTACTTTTTCATCCGAATCAAACATTTTAGTAAAAAAATGACATAGATTTGTTAATGCATATTTTTGCATAATATGCATATTTTTCTTAAAAATATAAATTTTCAAATTATTTGACTTTCTTTAAACTATTAATATTTTGATTCTCATGTTTTTATTTTTCATTTTGAGTTAAATTGGAATACGTATAATTTTTTAAATGCATTTTTTAGGCCTATATACATATTATCAAATATAAATGCATTAAAATCCGTCCTCTAGTAAGATTTAATATTATTATTATCTATAGGTTTAACTCCAATAGATACAAAACAATTGATGTTGTTGTGGTTCTATTTGGGAATTGATTACTTGTAAAGCCTTAATGTATTGAGTACTAAATGTATGTGCTTGCGAATATTGAGGTGACTATAATTCATGTGGTTAAAATGACTGTTTGAGATTCTTAAAGTTAAGGCCAAGAGATAAGCAGCCTAAAATTATTCGTCATGAAATTATAATTTACGAAAATACTACTGTGAACTTTAAAATAAATTTAATTTTAGAAATCTTTAGTTTATTTCAAAAATTTTAAACAGATATTGAAATAAATTAGGATATAACAATATTTTGTTTACCCTATAATAATAATTTTGATAAATTTTATTGGAAATTTTGTATTTTTCAAAACGTTAAAATTTTACCTAATTTTAAGGACATTTTCTGTTTAAATGATTATTTAAAAATATTTCTTAATTGTGTTGCTTACAAAATAAACTACTTTAAAGGCATGCATAATTACACTCAGAAAAATGATATGAAATAAAAAAAGTTCTTTTAAAAAAAAACCTCTAAAAACATTTTATTTTATTCCTTGAAAATTGTTGTCAAGAAAACAAACATTTTGGCATTTTCATATTTTAATGTTACGTAGATTAAATATGTAATGAAAATATTACTATCCAATTCGCGATATATTCTATATAGATATAAATATTGCTATTAAGGATGCAGTATTCTTAGGACAGAGTTACATTTGAAATTATGACATTAAAACAAATTAAAAAGTTATAGTCTGCCAAAACATACAATTTGGTACCTTGTGTATGTGTCTCTAAATTATTTTCGAAGATGGTCAACTGTGTATCCAGTCTGGTAAAATTTTAAATTATATAAAACTTACTTAACATTATGGTGCCTTATATAGGATTTATGTATTTAGAGTGATTTCCGGAAGAGGCATTATATGAACTACCGTCAATTATTGACATATCTTTATAAAAATGTTCAACAATTTCGCAGGATTTATTTACTTTTGAATGTTTATTGGAGAATGCTTTGTATGGGAGCTGTGGAAAACTATGGATCTATAAGAAATTAATAAAATGTTTTGGTACTGGCGATCGATAAATTTATTGCAAAGTTTCAATTTGGTAGCATACGTTCAGACAGAGGGACGGATATCGTTTAGAATTATTTAAGATGGACCTTAATATGGTACTGTAGGGTATTATATGTTGTTAAGAATCATGGTGCTTTTCATTTCTAAATTAAGGACTGGACACAAAAAAAAAATAGTACACTCCATTCAGTAAACTGGTAAACTCCTGAAGTTTTATTTTTTAAAGAATATAAAGCTTTAGTTTTAATTTTAAAAGAGTTTTTTTTTTTTTTTAATATTTAACATTTTCTGAATTACCCTCTTTGTTATGAATGAAATGAGTCCACTTCTTTTAATTCTCAATTATATTTTGTTATTTGAATATACACGCAAAGAAAAAATATGGTTCTTGTGACCATAAACTAAGAGCAACATACTATGATTGTAATATATGATTCCAGGTTACAATAAGTATATTTGTACGTAATCATTGTTATGATTCCAATTTATAATTTATTAGTAAGGTTCATAAACTTATTAATAACTTTTAGTAAGTTTTATAACTTTTTATTAAGTATTGCTTTCAATTTCATCATGTTTTTATCATTTAATAATTCCATATTATCATATATATAAACTAATTTTATCATATATATAATTCCATTTTATCATATATATTTTTCCATTCTATCATATATATGAACTAATTCCATCATAAATATAATTCCATTTTATCATATATATGAACTAATTTCATCATATATATAGTCCCATTTTATCATATTTATGATCCCATATTTTCATATTTATATTAATTTGTAGCACGACATTCACCATATTGAATAAAAACAAAACTTGTCAATTTATATTTGTTCATATATAAACTAAATGAGAATTATAACTACTGGACTGATACACAAAAATGTATATTCAAAAGGCATTAAAAGTTAATGGCTTAATGGTTGTAGAATTAACCAAATTTGTAAAATGAAATGAATGGTTATGTACTTAACTATATTGTTGTAGAATTGACTAAATGATTGGATTTATTCATAAATATGATTTCATATAAACATATTTAAATACATATTATAATTCAGTGAACCATATTAAAATTTTGATTGTGGGTAATCATTAAATGATTAAACAGAATCATAAACGTTGCTATCATGAACACAGTATATTTAAATCAATGAAAAACTGCTATGTAATCATTGAATAGTTGTGGTGATCATGCTGTAACCATGTTTTTTCTCTGCGTGTATATTCTTTAATATAACCCATTATGTTTCAAATGGAATAAGTTCTGGATAGTTTAGTTGATTTGCTTTCTTTGGTATATACCATTTATTCATTTACTTTTTTGTTATAATGACCAGAAAAATTAGAATTTCTTGAATTTTCCAATAATAAGAAGGAATCTTTTCCAAGGGAATTGATTTGTGTAAATTTCTCTTTCAAAAGTGCCATATGTTATAAATGAAGTGCTTTTCTCTCCCTGCGTGCAATGGCAATTTAAATTTTTTTGACGCTATTTATCTGTTATATACCAATAACTTATGGAGTATGGAACTCCTGACCAGGATGTTGTAAAGAGTTTTTCTTTACGTACTTTTTTGAAATATAAAGTCTAATTTATTTTTTTTTTCTACTTAATGGTTTCTTTTTTTATGATTCAAAAATTTATCATACAAAATATTTCTATTAATAAATTCAATCTAAACAATAATATGATATTAGCATAATAAATTTAATGATATAAAACGCGTTTTTCAAACATAGACCAGAGGTATGATTTTTAAATGTGAGTTCAAATTGAGGTTTGAGATAAAATTTAATATCCCCATAACTTTATATTCGATATTTAAAAAATATTATTTTATTTATCTCAAAACATTATCAAACCTAAATACAAGTTTAAATTTGAAACTAAAACTTGTTTTACTAAATAAAATTTATTAAAACTTATGTAAATTATAAAAAATTAAAAAAAAAGTCATAATTTGTATACTTCTTATTTGTATTTAAATAAATAGTTAAAGTATGTTTTTATATTCTTCATTTATTTTTTGAATATAGTTTGAGAATTATTTGATAATAAATAGTTTTCTCAATTAAAAAAAGTTTATTCAATTTACAATTTTATACAACTTGATTAATTTCGAATCTTTCTTAATTTGAAAACAAATCTTTGTGTTTTCTAGGAAACACGGTTTTCTAAAACTATATGTCCTTAAAAGAACCTTTCTTTGTGATCAAGATCTATAAAACTTGAAACAAAATTCTCGATCCATTGAATACGCTTTTCACAAAAAAAACTTTTTTCTGAGTGTAAGTAAAAAAAAAAACATTTAAAAGCCACTAAATTAATTATTAAATAAATGGAAGTATTTGTAAAAAAAAATGCAATAAATTAAGTAGAAAAAAACAAAATTAATAATACGCAAACAACTACTAAAGCATGCTAAAAAATATTATAGAAAATGAGGAAGAAAAAAAACATAATTAAGAATAAAATGGAAAAAATTCTTCAACACATTGTACTTAAATGCTTTTGTAACATTTTCTAAAGGTGCAAAAATGTACGTAATTATGTCAGAAACATTAACTTGTACACTATATACTGTATAATATACATACATATGTAACTATGTATATACATGTATTAACACATTTATAAAGATATTTGTATATTACCAACCTGTGGGCTAACTTGAAATTGTTGTATGGGATAAGCAACAACACCGGCGGCCTGTGGTATAGCAGCGCCGGCAACACCCGCCGTCGCCAATTGTTGAGCAGGAGAGATTTGTGCTTGTGTAGCAACACCTTGCCAAGTAGCTGGAATTTGTACGCCCATGCTATAAAGTATAATAAAGGAATTAAATATAATGAGAAAATATATATTTTAAAAACTGTAGGATATAATAATAAATCGGGTAATAGATATTTTAACTTGTAATTCTTTATTAAATTCATTTAATTAAGAGTGTTAAGCCGACCAATTATCTGGGTCAACCGATTGTTTAATAGCAATAGACAGGGCAAATTTATGTTTATTGTATTACAAACTAACTAAAATTAAGATGAAGTAAGTCATTACATTACGCTATGTCATATTGTCATATTTATTCTTCAATTGTTTGTATGATTTTATAAATGTATTCGTAAATATGTTAGTTATCTGGGAAATTCGTTTTTAATAACAATAAACATATGGATGGACGGACAGCCAGCCATAACTAAAACGAATTACTTAACTGTAAATATACAGAATAATTTTATAACAAATTAAAATTCTATAAATGAAACTGACATTTAATACCTTCAATATTTATTCACATGTATGCGAAAAAGGCCTAAGCTAAACCGTTCGATTTTGGATCGAACTAAAATAAATAAAATTTCTTTAAACAATTTTAATGATAGTTAATGTACAACCCCCCCCCCAAGAACTTTACGATTTATATGTATATGTAATTTATTTTTTAGTTTTGTTAAAATCTTATTTCAAAGATATAAATAGATAATTTATTATTATTATTTTCTTAAATATTCTCTGCTCTAATTTAATTGTTTCCCATTCTTACAAGCACTTAATTTTAAACAATTGTTTTACATATTTATACATATGTTTTCATGGTTTAATAATTATAAAAATTAATAATAAAAATGTATATATTGATATTACCAGAAATTGTTTTGATGTGTATGTATTTGTGTACGTGTTTGTGTGAACATTTAATGAACATGTCTAGCAATTAGTAAATGAATTCACTCTTTAGTCATTCATTTCGTTATTCGTATATTCAGTCAGTCAACCAGTCATTCATCATGTTATCATTATCCCTAGTGGCATTTCAATCATTTAAATATCTAAATGTTTATTTGTTCTAGTACACTATATATGTATATTAGTGATTCTATATGTATTTGTAAATATAAGCGATGCATGTATTTGATGTGTGTAACCTCATTTTGTGTTAAAATTGTGTTTACATTAACAACGACAATGACAACAACTATAGCAATAACAAAAAATAGACAAATAACATATATACTACAATTGTCACATATGTATATATCTTCATATGTATAGGTAAATGTATACATATACATATATGTAAATACACCTATACACTTTATTATTATTGTTTCAATTGAAAGTGAGTGTGTATTGAATGTTGTTGGCATATGCATAATAGTTTAAGGACAGTTACTATTAAAATGATTTCAATAAATGATTTCAACAATATTGTTTTGTTATCTTTCATTTTATATCATATGCATTTGTTGGCTTTTTCAAATTATAAATATCCATACATGTATAGATTAAATAATTTTAATTAATTAAATTGAAGTACGAGAAAAAGTATAAATGGTTTTAAAAAAGTATAAGGTTTTTTTTTTTTTTTGTATTATATATATTATATTTTTTATTTATTTACATTTGAAGTGAAGTAAGCAATATATTTTGTGTAATTAAGTATCAAAATAGGATATTTTTAAGAACTAGACCAACTTGTAGATGCTCATATTCAACTCCTTATAATACACAGTGGGGCAGAATTGAACATATTTGGAAATAAATTAGTAGGTCAGATTTAAAAAAATTTTCAGCATAATTTTGGTTCCATTAAATATTAGACTTTTTCCATTAAAATTTATCTAAACAAAATTAGTCTTCAGTTTTTCTGATATTTGGAAATAAAGTAACATTTTTGGTTTTTTAAGAAACTATAAATATTGTATTTGTAATAAAACCTTTGTTAGTTAAGATATCATAATGAAATGGTGAGGTGTAAAAAAACTATCCGGTGAAAATACTGAAGATGGTTTTTCTTTTTATTAATTTTGCACATAAAGTCCACATTTAACACACCTCTCATTTTATTGCATAAAAAACAAAAAATAAGTTCACGCAGTAATACATGCCATTCTAAACGAAACTGTGAATGTGCAACGCAAAAAAATTGCATTTTGAAATATTTTCGCTTTTGTTTTTCGATCTTTGAGACCATCTACAACGCACAATAACAATAAGTATCAATCTTTACTTCAAAATTTGCATTGCAATGAGAGGTGCACAGACCTCAAAAAAATTTTAAAAATATTGTCATCAAAACTAGACTACTCGTATTTAACTGTTGAAAGTCTGCACAATAAAAATTATGGTAAAGAACTTATCCACAAAGTGTGATTAGTTTATATACGATCGTATGAGACCAAAATATATAAACACGCGAACAAAAAGTATAGAAGAATGGGAAAAAGTTAATTTTTTAATAATTTTTCTAAGTTTTTGAAATTTGAACAACAATCATGATTACAAAATAGAATATGTATATGTTACCAAAATTTTGCACTCTATTAGTTTCAAATCTTGCGTGTTCAGATCTGTAACCCGTTTGTTTAGATAGTATTACCATAAAACTTATTAATGATAAAATCCTGTTTAAGCCTGGTTTAAAATTTTTCATAATGGCTCATGAGTTCTTAAGAAAAATTTTATTTTATAGAAAAAAGAGTGTAAAAACCTTTTTGGCAAAAAGAAAAAAAAATATATATTTTAGCAATTTTTAAATTTAAAATCGTTTATTTTTTGACTGGATAAAAGTATCGAACTTTTGCTCTGTTATTCTATGAACAAATTTGTTTTTTTTTACCCAATTACAAGAAAATCTAGCCAAATTGGTCGGAAGAATTGGGCTTCATATGAAAAAAAACTCGATCTTGCAAATTTGATATATATGAAATCTATGAAATCGGGTAAAAAACAAGAATTTGGCTAACGATTAAACATATCCTACTTGAAGCCCTAATAGCTCCTGAGGAGTCTGTCACTTTTTATTAAAAGATCTATTTAAAAATGGATTAAAATAATAAATTTTTTTTAGGGGACTATAATTAAAAGGTATTTACATATTAATGTTGGAGTAGCCCACTAAATTTTCAGTTTCCACTAATTCTAAGTGATAGTTCAAATTTGTTCACTACAATCTTTGTTTTTTGGTGGTGAGTTGAAATATATCAGCCTTACTAAAAAAAATTCCACTATAATTAATTTGTCATAGTGAAAATTTTGTCAGCTCAAGCCTCTTAAAATATATTTTTTCTTCCCTAAATACTTTAGTGCAAAAAACAATCCTCCGCTAGTGTTAGTGGAACTTAGAAATTCTTCTCAATATTTAATGATTACTTAAATTTTTTTTTAGCTTTTTTCACTAAATACAAAATAAAGACTAACCCTCATTTCATAAATTTGAAATATATTTAACATATATAAATATTGTTTCTAATTTAGAGAGACCAACATAAGGTCCAAATTTCATCTGTCTAACTTTAAGCCTTCGGGCTGTGGGATGATGAATTAGTCAGTAGTCAGTAAAAGAGTTTATATGGATGGCTCAATATACACAAGTCCAAAACACACTAAAAGAAATTCTAAATTATCAAAAAATGAAAAGACCTCAATATTTGTACATTTTCAGAGATGGTGTTACATAAGTACCCTTTGTGTAAGTTGTCTAAAAAATTTGGAATAGGCAACATATGTTTTTTTTTAAATGTGTGCATCCTATAATTATTCTAACCAAAAAAGAGTTTTAAAATAAATGTTTTTGCATACTCTGTGCATATTTCAAATTTGTTGTACTTTTTTGCACTTTTTTTACAGTAAACCTTACTAGTTCAATGTTTTTTAGCCGCAGAAGCTGCAAATCTTATTTTTATTTTTCTAAAATTTACACTATTGTTATAAATTTACCTGAAGATAGGAGATTTTCGACATTTTTACGATGCTTGGCTGTTATATTGGGAGTGGAACATAGTCGATAAGATATTTGTCGCTATATTATATCCTTTCGCAGTTTTTAAGGAAGATTTATAAAAAATAATTCTCTAATTGTTTTTAACATACTTTTTGAAAAATTATTAATATAATTAATGTAGAGCAGCACCGATAAGTCTTGATTTAGTGAGATATTTCACTGCATATTTGGTCGAAATTATCAATCGCATACTTAGGCTTTATTATAGAACTCATAAGATGAAGTCGATCTGTGTCTGTGTCATTAGTACTTTATAATATGGCTTTATTCAGTCTTCAGCATGTCTTTTCTTTTTGATATAGGAAATAGGGCTTCTTCATCATCATTGTGTAATGTGACAAAAATATACTTATTTGTTGTTAAAATTATTTCTGGAAGTTATATTGTACTTATTTTCCCCAAAAAATATATTTTACACAATATTAAATACACTGCATTACTTTATTTACTAAATTACTTTATCGCTAAAAGTTCAAAAAGCCACACTAAGTGCTTCGTTAGTCGTTTCGACTAATAAGGTTGCTTAAAATACTAATTTCCAGACCGCTCACAGCAACATACGTCTGGACACTTCAAGATCTTACTTACGGCAGGTGTTATACTAAAATTCTCCAAAAAATATGCAACGAATGAAGAAATATCACTCAATATAACTTTGTTGTTAGTCGAAACGACTAACGAAGCCCTTCCAGGGTTATGTAGTGTTGTTCTAAAATTATTATAAATTTTAAGATTACCATCATAGCTCACTGAAGTTTGTTCAGTGAATTGGGATTTATTGAAATAATTTAATTACAACTTATATTTTAACGTTTAGTGAAAAAAAAAAAAATTAATTGCAGCTTATGTGTACACCGAAAAAATCCATGCCTTATATAAACGAAAGCTAATACAAAAGTAATTGTAACATATATAAAAAACTTTCATATTTTTAGTTAATAATTCCATATTAATAGAATGTGATTTTTATTCGTTTAAAAAAACATCGTATTTTTTTGGTTTTGAATATTAATTCATATACATTAAGGCAACTCATTCAAAAAAGTGACTTTGTTACCACCCTCAAAATTTATCTGTATATGTTTTATGATATTCCTCAAAATATTTCGGTTCTACTGCTGACCGTTTTAAAAAAAAAGGTATTTTTTTAAGTTTTTTGAACTTTTTTGTATTTTCTCCCAAAGCAACATATAGAAAATGTGGTATCATTTCAAAAGTATTTAAAACATATCCAATAATGACCTCAATGTTTTTTGTGCGATTCAAATATACAGCCTAAACTATCTTGAGTTTTTTAAATAGTCTTACTTATTCTTTTACCTGTTATTTGAATAATTTGATTAGTGCATGGCGCTCTTTGAAAGACTGACGGGAATAAAACCGCAATTTTTTATACTGTTTGACGTTTTACAGTCAATAAACGTTTTCAATACATAAAATTACTATATTTTTAGTAATTTTCAGATTTTTTGCATTCAATATTAATGCTTTTTATTTATTTCATTCGAATTATTGCAATTTTTATAAATATTTTTATCAAAAGAAGAATTTTGATATCCATATTCATGTAAAATTTTAAATCAGATTAAATGTCTGATAAACCACGAAAATTAAATAATTTTGAAACAAATATTAACAGATAGCAAAAAGTCATGTCTATACCAATGGACGCACCTTCCAAATACCTTTTAAATGATATCAAATTTCCTATATGTTGCTTTGGCAGAAAATACAAAAAAGTTCAAAAAACTGGAAAAAAAAAAAATAACTTTTTTTAAAAATGGTCCAGCTCACAAACGGTCAGCAGTAGAACCAAAATATTTTGGTGAACATCATAAAACATATCAAGGTAAATTTTAACGGGGGTAACTAGGGTTGCCAGACGGGCTTGAATGAGCTTGATTGTCAAGATATTTTAGGTCTTGTCAAGTTTCAAGTTAAAATACAATTTGTCAAGCTAAAAATATTCTACAGTTTAAATTTCTTAAAAAATATAATAAATTTAGTCAAACATAAAAAGTATGGTTTCGTCCGTTACAGATTGTATGTATTTTTGCCCATCACTGACAATAAGTGCAAGAAATGATTTTAAAACTTTATTTGATTATGAAATTTGTGAGTGCTTAAGTAATATCAAATATATTTGTAAGAAAAAATTAAAAAGCGGCATTGTCCCAAAAAATTTTGTAGTACCGGCAGTATTAAAAGATTCGAATTCAAAGACTGAATTTTTATTTGTTTTTCATATTATAATACATGGACTTAGTTATAACAGTTTAGATTGCCAATTCTAATTGTGTTTATATTTATACCGCGATAGTAAAATTGCTAACAAAATTACTTGTGGTCGTACTAAAGTAGAAGCAATTGCAAGAAACGTATTGGCTCCATATTCACAAGAAAAACTTTCAAGCGCCTTAAAAGAAAGTTTATTTTTTGGAATCTGTATTGACGCATCATATATTGGAAATATTAAAACGTATCCATATGCAGTACAATATTTTAGTATTAAAAATGGTATTCGTAGACAAAATCTGGATTTCTATGAAGATCCGAATGAAACTTCAACAGATATTTTCAAAAATATTTAAAGAATAACTATAGAAAATAAACTAGATCTTCAAAAAATTACTTCATACAGCGCCAATAATGCAGCTGTAAATTATGGTGTCCAAAATTCCGTGTTTCAAAAATAGAAAAGAAAAAATTAAAACTATAAAATAATAAAAGCTAATTGCAACTACAATGTGATAAAAAATTGTGTAAAAAGTGTGTTGAATGCTTTAATGCATTTATACTACTCTGAGTATTATATATTTTTTGTTTAAATTAATTTTTTTGGTCCTAATAAAATTTCATTGAAAAATTTAAAAATATTTTGGATATAATTGATGCGTCTACAATTTTCTTCAGGTTTTAATTTTTTTTTAACATTTGTGGTTATATCAAGTTGATTTGTTTAAAATCAAGTTAAATTTTTCGAAATGTCAAGTTAAACTACCAAACAATTCTGGCAACCCTTTTTTTTCTTTCCATAGGGAGTGAGTCTTCTTAATATACATAGATTTTTTTTTAAGTAAAAGTAAAAATCTGAAATTCATTCTTACTAAAAATAATAACAAAAGCATACAAGTTTTTGGACCTGAGCAGCTCAAAATGATGAATTGGAATCTTCACTCATTTTTTAAAAATTTGCATTCAAGATATCAACAAAAATAATTAATAAAATATAAGATCGGATAAGCAGTTTAAAGTGACTAATCGAAATTAAATTGGGATCTTCGTCAAATTTTATGTTCCTCCTAAAGAAAATTATATTTAAAACATATTCGAAATCAAATTTTGTAATATTTATCCCTCAATTGGCGGCTTGTTTTACGTAAAATATATTTTTTAAAGATTCCGTCGTTTATTAGTTTTTTCAAATAAACTTATATTAATTTTCGTAAAATATAATTTTTTTTTTATATTTTACGAATGAATTGGCTACGAAATATTTTTTTTATGTAAATTGTGTCATAGACTTTTTTCAGTGTAGTGACTGTTCTGATTTTACACTACTGAGTGTAGTGCAAATTTTTTACTACTACTAAATTTAGTTATAGTGAAAAAAATTATACTATCACTGGTATTTTAGTGAAGTGAAGAAGTGTTTCACTATATCAATTGTCATGGCAAATAGTTAAAAATCAATTTTTTTCAATATAGTGCGATTAAGTGAAAAACTAACTGCACTAACAATTTAATACCTACATTACCCCCAACTCTGTTATATATGTAATAAATTTTAATACTATTTATAACTCATATATGTTTGACACTATAATCACAAATAATTGTGAACATAAATATCAATGACACAATTAAATAATTACACTTCTCTTCTACTTACCCCATATAACCCTGCTGATAGCCACCATACTGCCCGAAATGATATCCTTGAATACCTTGCAGAAATTGATTTTGTACAGCAGCCGAGGCAGCAGGCGTTACAGCAGCTGTAGCCGATGAAGCAGGATATGTGGGTGTAGGTGAATACCAACAACCAGTAGCAGCCAGTTGTTGACCATAAGCAGCAGCGGCAGCAGCAGCTGCACCTACACCATAGGGGAATCCAGCAGCGGCTGGATTCAAAGCTTGACTGGCAATTGTTTGGGCATTATTAGGATCACCGCTTTCTTTACCCCACGAACATTTAACAGGCTGGGCATTTATTTCAGTATTATGAACACCAACAATGGCATGAGTAGCAGCTTCTTTGGTGGAAAATCTATTATAGAAAATAATATGGAATTAAAATGAAATTATTGTCAACTCTAATTAATTGTTTTATTTAATTGTATCTCACCTAACAAACGCATAACCTTTATCTTTGAAAACTCTAATTTCTTGTATTGATCCATATGGTGAAAAAGTTTTTTGTAAAATTTCCTCACTCAATGCTGTTAGAGAACTGTTGACACCACCCACATAGACGGTGCAATTTGAGGGGCTGCTTTGATTGTAAACTTCGTCAAAGGTCAAAGGTTTGACATTTTCTAGAAATAAAAAAAAATTATTGAAAAATGTTGGTTAATTGAGATAACTCCATAAATGTCATACAAAATAATGTTGCTTAAAAATACATAAGAAAGCTATTAATAATTAAATTTCTTGAATGGCTTTTTTATTTCAGTTATTGGAATAATATAAATTCTTTATATTACTTCAAATTAGATGTGAATCTTAAGGCTGTTTAATAAACCTTAAGCAGTAATTTAAAAATTAAAAATTCTACCACCTGACGTAACATTTCCACCATTCTAGTCATGAGTATTCATTCTAGTATGAGATTTCCCTAATGACTTAAACACCCATTTATGTATCTTCAGGTGATAATGCCACTTTGGGGGTTCATCCTTCTATTTCTCCCTAGAGCAAGAAATTACTGTTTTATTTCCTTTCTCCCTTTTTTCCCTTGACTCTTTACATTAATTCTATTTAATTCTAGTTTATGTTTTTAAAATGTAATTTACATATTTTTTTTTTTCTTAAACTCATTCTTCATTCATTCATTCTCTCACTCACATTGTAGGCATTTGTTTGTGCAGCCATTGTAATTTTTCTTGTTGTTGTTATTGTTGTTGCTACTTTTCGCTTACAGCAGGTATTGTGTTTTACTAATTACCTTTTTTGTTGTTGTTGTTTTATTTTATTTTCATTATTATTTTTTTCTTTTAATACAGGTTAAAATAAAATTTGCAACTTTTAAAAAATAATGTCAGCATTGCGTGTTTATGTCTTTGTTTAGTTTACAAAAGTATGAGTGAATGGTTGCAAGGATAAATGAGTGAATGGAATGTATGAACATAAAAAACGAATGAATAAATAAATGGCTGACTAGCTGGTCGGTTGTTTAATTTATCCGTTTATTTTACATGTTTAAAAGTTTGCATGTATGAAAATGTTTATAAAATTTTCATACTAATATTTATTTAAATATATTTAGTTATATACATACATGTATGTAATATTTATATATGTATGTAATAGCCTGTAAGAGGTGCATATGAAAAGTTATTAAAACAAAATAATAATAAAATATTTTCCTCTTCAGCTCTTAAACTAAAAACTATTGCAGTAAATTAAGGTAATTGAACAGTAGAGGGATTCCATGTTTGGAAAGTGTTGCTGCTGGGAATGCAATGAAATCTGGGAAAGACATCAAGAAAGCTCCGCTAATCTTGGTGCTGCCCTGCCAATATTTCCACCTATTTGGCCTTTTTAATGTCTTACAGGTGGAAATAATGGCCTTGAGTATCCATGCGCCTTTGTCTATTGAATAAAGACAATTTTAAGTTTTCTTTACTGAGTCCAAGAATTACTATACAAAATTTACAAACAGACGGACGGTTCGAAAAAGCCACTTAAGGAGTGCGTTCGAAAAAGTCTTAACACACGTTTTGCCTCATAACTTACGAAAAGTTGAAGCTAATGCGGAGCTGAAATCATATCCAAATCAAGTCCAAAAAATTCCAGACAGTAATGATGCAAAAAATTCAGAAGCCTATTCTTGGCTTCTGAATATTTGCACGGAAAATAAAGTCAAATTTCATACAAAAATTCTCATGTTGTATAATAAACGACGAAACGTATGTGCTGGCAGAATTTTCGCAGCTTCTGGGTAAAAATTTGTATGTTGCTAATGTTCGAGAAAATGTTGAAGGTACGTTTAGGACCTAAAAGCAAACAAAATTTCCTAAAAAATTCCAGGTATGACAAACTTTATGGAGTTGCGGCAAAACAAGAAAATCTTTTGTTACAGTCGGCTCTATAAGTACCCAAATATACATCAAAGAATGTCTGCAAAAAAGACTTCTTTTTTCATAAGGAATATGTCCTCATATGTTTATCCCAATTTGCCATCATGTGACTACGTAAGAAATCTCTGGGGTGGTACCAAAACAATAACATAGTTTTTGTACCAAGAGAGGTCAATTCTCCAAATTGTCCGGAGCTAAGACCAGTGGAGAGATATTGGGCTCTTGTAAAAAGAGAATTAAAGGGCACATAAAGGGTGTTCCAAAACATCGAAGATTTTAAAAGGATATGGGCAAACTCTCCAAAAATGTGACTGGAACAAACTACCAAATCTTTAATGAAAGAGTTATCAAAAAAGGTCTACAAGTTCATAATGTACATTAATATTCCAAATGCCTTAACGTGTAACAAATTTCAGAAAGAATAATTATATTTTGTACATTATTACAAATTGCACTGTTCGACAAAAAAATACACCACCATAAACTAATAGGTGGAATTGATATATTTTAATGTGCTAAACACAAATCTGCTAATATTTCGACCATCGTAAGGCCATTACTCTAGTATATTTCCTTATAACTCAAGAACGGTGTGTTCGATTGACATAAGTAATATACCAAAAGATGCGGACTAAAAATATCTTCCAAACTTAATTTTTTTCATGTGCTTAGTAGTTGCGAAGTTATTTTTAAATAGAAATACAGTGGTGGGCAAAAATAATTATTTATTTTTTATTTTTTCTTGAAACAAAAATAGGTGAACTAAGTGGATTTTGACGAGCTAAATAATGATCTGCTTTCACTTTTTTTCTATCATGTACTGATTTATTTTTTTTTTTTTTTTGCCTACTAGTGTATCTTCACTTAACTCTAAGTATGCATGGGTATCCTAACTTAACTGTGTATGTAATCATGATTTGTGCATTAATTTTTATGGCTTTATTTACTCGCAGTTTTACCAGCTTTGAGATAAAGAGAAGTTTTATTAAAAAAAAAGAAATCTTAAATTTAGCATGAACAAATTTTTTTCTGGCATTTATTTCGAAATATCTCCAAATCTATTGAGCGGATAAAAATTTGTTAATTGAACGACTTAAAACCAGTTGTATTCCACATATTTTGGTTTATTACCAGTGTTTCCAGGACTTGAGAAAAAAAGAAGCTAAATTGGACTTAAAAAAAAGGTCAGAAAAGGCTAAATGCCCCAATAAATAAAGCCAGAAAAAAGCATATTAGATTTAAATTACATATTTAAGAAGAATAAGTCCACTGTAAATGCAGTAATTTAAAAATAATATTTTCATTTAAAAATGCATTCATAATGCAAATGCAATTTTAGGAAGCATTTTTGAAAAATGTCTACCCTTTTGATTTTAATTTTCTTTTAATATGTTAAAAAGCAATATCTTTACTATAAAATGCAAAAATAACTGTTCTGGGACAATAAAATCTACTATTTTTAATGTTTTTTTCAAAAAAATTCAATTATATTTTTCATTCAAAAATTTAAATTTTTTATAAAATTTTGATTTCTAATTTTTTTGGTTATACTTTTTTTAGTAATATGTAGCTTTAAATATTTATAACTCTTTAAGGATACGTGGGATTTTATTGATTTAAGAACTAGAGTAAAGCCTTTTACAACAAATATTGTAAATTATATTGTATAAATCAAAAATAATTTGTTTGCTAAAGATACACTCAAGAAAAGAATGCAATTTTCGGATGCATTTTTAAGAAATTTCTACCCTTTTGATTTTAAATATTTTTGCTTAGTATTGAATACAAATATGTTTGTTATATAAAACATTAGCACTTAATTTGGAACAAATAGGTTTTCTACCACAAATAACAAATTATGAAATTATGATTAAAATTAATTTTAAAATAAGCTCACAAAAATTAAAATATACAAAAATTTAAAAAAAAAAATTTTTTTTGTATGAAAAAATAAAATAGTGAACCTATTTTTCCCAGAACAATTTATATTGCAATTTGTAGCAAATATAATAATGTTTTTTATATCAGAAGAAGAAAAAAATTTAAAGGGTAGAAATTTTTCAAAAATGCATACAAAAATTTCATTTGCATTATGAATGCATTTTTAAATGATAATATTATTTTTAAACTATCACATTTATAGTGGACTTATTCTTCTTAAATATGCAATTTAAATCATTAAAGTCCTTTAAAAGCTTTTAGAGATATTGGTGTTTAAAGTTAGACACTTTTGTCATTTATATCACTTTTTGAAAAATTAAAATCGCGAATAAATCCTCGAGTTTTTCAAAATTCAAAAAAATAAAAATGGAGGTATTTAAATAGCTCCATAGGGTATGCGTATGCCAAATATTATTAAAATCGGAAGACATACAAAATATTCTTTGGCGTTCTTTCGTGGAATGGACGATATATATATATATATATATTTTTTTTTTTTTTTTGAAGGAGCACGAAAAAATGTTTTTTTTTTTTTTTCGACCAGTATTATTTCGTCTTATACCGTCAATTTATTTTAACGATTTTACATCATTATGTAATTGCATTAAATTTTAATTTAATAATAGTCCGCCTCCAATTTTTTTTTTTTTTTTTGCTTCACACTAGATATATTCAATATATAACTTTTAAGATTATCATTAAACTAAATTTAAATGACAAATAAAACTAATTTTTGCATACAATTTGTTAAAAGGTCTACTCTTTATATGAGCACAGCTCATATAACTGACCACGGATGCGTTTTCACAACACCCGATATCTCGGAAACTAAAAAAGCTAAGTACACAAATCTTTCGATTTTATGATCACAATTACTTAAATAGATCTCACACCAAATTTTGCTAATTTATCTTAACGGGATCGGGTAGTGGTCGGAAATGGGTTAAAACTAAACTCTCCTTTGCTATTTTATGTAAATATAGCCAGCCGATTAAAAGTTACAGATTTATTTTCAAGAATGTTTTTCGTGTCTATTGTATTTTTTTGGCGTTTTTTGTTTTGGAGTTTTTTTTTTACACAAATTTATTTATTTAATCGGAATATATTTGCGTAGAATATTTTTCGGGATATTGAAAGAGACAACATATATTTAACAGAAAAATATCAGAACAACAGCCTGTAAAATTTTAAGTTTGATTCCATCAAGTGTAATAACAAAAATTTTAAAGAAAAAAAACTAAATGTTCAAACACAGTAAGCTATTTAAAAAGTTGGCTTTAATAAACCCTTTATTTAAAAAAAGTGCACCTTTTTCTATTTTTATTCGATTAGTTATTTTAAAATATTGTCTGTTTGTTAATTCTTACATATAGATCAACGAATTCTCATAAAATTAAAAAAAAAAAGAGAAAATCTGTACATACTTTATTGACTAAACATTTTGTGATGAAAAATTCAGAGGATATGCACATCTGGATATCTTTTGTTCTGAAATACAGGTCCTGGAAAATTGTGCCATTTTTAACCCGAAAAAATTTTTTGGAATAATATATTTTAAATTGTTTGAGTCAAATTAAAAGTTATTTTTGGTATACGTCCATAATTTTAAAATACTTCTTCTGAAAGCAGATGTAAGTGTTTGGTACCATGTAACTGTAAGAATTTGTAAAACATAAAAATATCAAATTTCTCAACTAAGGAGTGTGATCGAAAAAATATTAACACACGTTTTGCCTCGCAACTTTTTTCAGAAGCAATACGTCAGTTATTATTTTTAATAACAACCATGTTGATTTGTCGTGACTTTGATCAAAATGAGTGACGAAAAAGATGTACTTGCTACAAATTTTTAAAAAATTTCAAAAAAATCCAAATAGGTCCTACAAATAATTGACCACAGAATTAAATTTCTGCCGTCAAACTGTTTCTAATGTTATTAAATAGTATCAGGAGAATTTTTCCATTGATAGCTGGTTCGGAAAGAAAAAAAGTTCCATATGATATTGGAAAGGACAGAAAATTGAAAGCATATTGAAAAGAATTCCCAACACATCTGGTAGAAAAGCATACCGGTTAGCTCAATGTTTTGACTATTTGGTGCGAAAATTTAAAGCTAATGCAGAGTTGATAACATATAAAGTCCAACAAGTTCCAAACAGGAATACTGGCAAATATTTAGAAGCCAAGAATAGGACACGGAAATTAAAACCAAATTTCATACAAAAAAAATACTCATGTTGTATAATTGACGAAGAAACGTATGTGCTGGCAGAATTTTCGCAGCTTCTGTGTCAAAAAGTTTATATTATTAATGCTCGAGGCAATATTAAAGATAAGTTTAGGACCCAAAAGCAGAAAAAATTTCCTAAAAAACTCCTGCTTTTTGCAGTTGCGGCAAAACGGGAAAGTCATTTGTTACTTTCGGCTTATAAATACCAAAATATACAGCAAAGAATATTTGCAAAGAAGACTTCTTCCTTTCATAAGAGAACACAATGTGTCCACACATTTTTGGCCCGATTTGGTATCATGTCACTACTGTAAGAAAGCTCTGGAATGGTACCAAAACAATAACATAGTTCCTATACCAAGTGAGGCAAATTTTCCTAATTGTCTGGAGCTAAGACCAGTGGAGAGATATTGAGTTCTTGTGAAAAGAGAATTGAAAAGCACAAAAAAGGTGTCCCAAAAAATAATAAATGCACACTGTTCCAAAAAATAAACTGAAGCAACTATCAAATCTTTAACGGAAGGTTAGAACTATAAAAGTTATATTTTTCTGAGATCTGTAACAAATTATCAATTGAATAAAAATAAAAAAATTAAGGAACTCTAAGATCAACCGTTTCCAAGTTATTGAATATTATATATGTTAAACGTTCTTTTAAATGTGAAAAATTCAAAAATAAACATTCAGCTACCAGCTGATTTTTTGTAATAAATTTTGGTCCTATCGTCGTGTTACTACTCATAGACTTGTATTGTTATATTTATAATTGTATGTATTATAATAAATGTGTAGCATGTTGTTTGTTATTTGTTGTTAGAGTTGTTGTCGTTGATTTTTTTTTTTTTTTTTTTGTTATTTTTGTGTTGTTTTTAGCTTAAAACATATGCATGTAGATTTTACATGTTTTAAATCAGTTTGGCTACATGTTACATATGGCCTGTTTTTTTTAAGTTTAAATACAATATTTTTTTTTTTACTTGTAATAAAAAAATGTCTGGATAAACTCTTGAATAATTAAAAAGCTTCATTTTTAATTTATTTGCTGTTTATAAAAACTTTAGATATAATATATAACAATATAGTACATTCGTGATAGTAAAATATAAAATAAACATGTTTAAAAATAAAAAAATAAAATAAAATCAACAACAGTAACTAAAAAAGCCAACTTAAATTAGAAACTAAAATTTATCGCTTTTAAGTTATCAGAAAAATATTTCATTCTAAATGTTTAAAACACAAACAACGGAAATCAAATATATACATATTTTTTATTTATTTAAAAATAAATTGTATTTGAAATTGCGGAAAGTTCTTGTTAATTAACAATCTTACTTTGAAATAAATAAAATTTTATGAAATATTAAACTTTAAAAATAAATATTTTACAAATTTAGTTTATTATATATAAGTATGTATTTAAAGAGAAAAATTCTTTGAATTATCTCTTGTTTTGTTTAATAATACTTTAGCCAGTTCAAGTGAATATTTTTGTCTTACTTTTCTAAAAATGTTTTTATTTGCTCAGGCTATATTTAGATTTCATTTGTATATTTTTAAGCACAATTTTTAAACCGATTCATCTATTCTAAACATTTTTATCATACACAAAAAATACTCACATCCATTTGTATGTAATAGTAGATGTAAACAAACTGTTATACCCATAGGCACGCATATTAGCTTAGTGAATATTTTCTAACAAGGTAACAATTCATTTTCATTTTAATATTCTGCTGTCGTTTTAGTCGTTATATGTCAATCGACATTTTTGTAAAAACATAAAGTACATATAAATATACAAACATTTGTATATGAATAAATACATATATGCATATGTATGTGTAAATATTTACATAGAGAGTAGAGTTATCATATGTTTTGCAAATAAAAATAGCTATGAGAATAAATTCAAACGAACAAATTCTAAATATCAATACAGTAAAGAAAATTAAATTAGAGCTTTTTATTTCTTAAATCTCAGTTTTTTCCTATAGGGGAACTATTTTTTTTTTAGTTTTTGTAATGAATAATTGAATATACTATTTGAAATTTGATCTTTAGCGTTTAAATAGGAAATTGTTATTATTTTTGAATAGCTTTTAGAACTTTCAAAATATCTTATTAGTAAATTTTCATTAGATTTAAAATTTTTGTTTAGCTTTACTTTTGTTTCATATGTTGTGCAATGTATGTATGGAGCGTATAGTTATTATTAATTAAAAATATTACTCATACGCTATTGGAACAAATAACACCGGCCAACAAAAAAAAAATTTTCGTGCTCCTTCAAAAAATAATATGTGGACTAGATGGAATTCCGCATGCTAAACTCGAATCTGCATTCAGTTTTCTCCCATCAGGTCGAGAATTTTTTTTATGGGCGTGTCTAATATTGCGTCCTAAATAAGCCGAGTATATTTCAATGTAACTCGAGAACGGTATGCACGATTTATATAAATAATACACCAAAATATGTGGAATAAAATTGGCTTTAAGTCGTTTTACCAACAAATTTTTATCCGCCCAATAGTTTTGGAGATATTTCGAAATAAGTGTCCGAAAAAAATTTATTCATGCTAAATTCAATATTTCTTTTTTTTTACTAAAACTTCCTTTTAAAAGTGAAAATATCAAAAATGTTTCAGTTTATTATCTTTATCTCAAAGCTTGCAAAACTACGAGTAAATGAAGCCACATATCATAAAAATTGATGTACAACTCTTGATTGGATTCACAGTTAAGTTAGGATACTCATGCATACCTTCAGTTAAGTGAAATTAAACTAGTTGGCAACAAAAAAAAAAAAAAAAAAATTTTGTCTTAAATAAAAAAATAAAATAAAAAACAGTGAATTAGATGGAATTTAATGTGCTAAGTAATAATCAAATTTTACTTTTTTTTCTATCACGTATTGATTTTTTTTATGGGCATGACTACTATGACCCCGCATTTAAACAGTCACACTTCTATAACTTGAGAACGGTTTGTCCTATTAGTGATCTAAATTGTCTTAGAGCTGAATTTACTTAATATTTTTATCCAGTTAACATTTCCGTAGTTATTTGGTAATTAGTAGCGAAAAATTAAAATTTTTTTTTTTGCAAAATCGTGAATATTTTGATCCATAACTCTTAAATTCTTGAGCGAATAAAAAATGTTGTTGACATACCTAGAAGACAATTCTTGTATTCATATTTCGATGTATCATTTATCAAAATCGTGTAGACGGTTCTTGAGTTATAGTCGAAATTTGACAAACCTTTATCGAATTTTATAGTGTGACCGCTGAATATATTATAGGTGATTATGTTAGTCATGCCCATAAGAAAAAACCATCACATGATAGAAAAAAAGTGAATGCAGATTCTTGTTTAACTCCTCAAAATCTATCTAGTCCACCCATTTTTATTTCAAGAAAAAATATTTTTTATTTTTTTTGCCCACCACTGTATTTCTATGCAATTGTATGTAACATTGGTATTTTTACTTAACTGTGAATAAAATCATTTTGTGCATCAATTTTGAAGATACATACCTTATTTTGTTTGCAACATTACCAGATTTAAAATAAATATGATAAACTGTAACATTTACATGTTTTAATTTTTTTAAATAAATTTTAGTAACAAAAAAAATCTAAAATTTTGCATGAAAATTATTTTTTTTGGGCACTTATTTCAAAATAACTTCGAAACTATTGAGCACATAAAAAAATTAAGTGTATGATTTTAAAATATTTTTAGTGCGCATTTTTTGGTATATCACTTATGCCAATCGTACACACCGTTCTTGAGTTATGAGGAAATATACTAAAGTAATAGCCTTACTATGGGCGAAATATTAGACACGCCCATTAAAAATAATCCAGACCTGATGGAAAAAAAAACTGAAAGCAGATTCGTGTTTAGCACATCAAAATATATCAAGTCAAACTATTCGTCTATGGGCGAGGATTTTTTTGTCGACCAGTGTAATCAATGAATTCATAAATGGGTTGAAGAAAAACATGTTCAATTCACAAACATTTAATATCAAAATAAAACACTGATCTATATACTTGGTATTTTTACTTCTTTGTTTATGGCCAAGCAATACGTGTTTTTTCTTTTACGTTAAATGAAGCCGTTGAAAAAAATATTTATCAGTTTCAGAAAGGCATATTCGCAAAAATTTGTTTTTACACCTCATGCAATGTTTTTAAAATTAAATTGTGTTGCATACAAAAAATAAAAGATCTAACATCATTTCGAGTCAAAAAATAATTTTAATGGTTAAAAATAAATGAGAAATTTGAACAAATCAATTGATCTTTATTAATGCTATTATATATAATACAAACAAATTTAAACTATTATTAGTACTGATAGACAAGAAATGACCGTTTAACTTATGCTAGTTAAAAAAATATAAAAAAATTCATTTCAAAATTCAATATCAAAAATAAATGCTATACAAAAGAAAAATTAAATGAGATTCAATAAGTTTTATAGAAGTAAGCGTAATCGCTTACTTCTATAAATATTTCAATGACAAAAATACGCATTAAAAAATTTTGCATTAAATTGTAATGCGTAATTATTTTTGAGGACTATTTGTGATATATACTATAGTAATAGCTACAGATTGGTATAGATTATTACCGATTTCAATTAACGAATAGGATGAAACATGTCGATTTATGTAACACGACGATTTAGACGACTTATGTAATAAATTTGATGAAATTTTAACTTCTGTGGCGTTTCTGTAGAGAAATATATCTCAAACGATGCATAATTATCAGGGCAATTTAACTCCATTTTAAAGTTTATAACACACGAAACATTTCCAAATCCAAAAACTGCAAATGCAATTTATTAATTATTATTTTTATTCAAAACTCATAAAAGAGCTCATTGGAGTATTTTTTGTTTATTCTACATATATAGTGCGCATAAAATACTTTTATTAGGTCCTATTTCTGATTTCACTATTTATCATGAAAATTTGCCTAAATCACTTTAAACGAAATATTTTAACATAAAAAGGTCTAAGGGCTATAAAAGAAAATCAAATTAGAAACGCATACTCACATTTAAAACGTTATAAAATATTGAGAAACAAAATGTAAAATGTTTGCTATAAAAATATACTATCAAGCCTACCTAAAAAAGAATCATAGACATAGAATTTGTTATTGGGTACAATATAGTTTTCTATAAAACTAGCTTATCCTGGTGAGCTTCACTTTCCCTTTTGATGCGATAAATAATATTTACTTTATAGGGGAGCTACTACCCTTCCTCGACCTATCCGTTCTATTAAAAATTTGAATTGAAAATAAAAAATTTTTCTACCTCCCTTATGACCCTGGTCATCAAAGCAACTAAGTAGATTAAAAAGTAGTTCCCACAAAATTTAAGAGTTCCCACAATAATTGCGTTAATGGCGTATCAAAACAAATACGCCATTAACGCTATTTTCTTTATATGGGCGTTTCATTTCCCCTTGTCTTACCCATTCAATATTCATCATCAGTTTGGTGTTTGATGGGAAAGATATTATTACAAAATTTTATAACTTTTGCTATTATAGTTCCGTATATATACGATATTTAATATTTTCGTTATATGGGAGCTACCATAACTTTTGCTGTAATAGTCTCGTACTTAGAAAAAGTTATTACAATATATTTTTCCATTAACAAAGTTGCTTCATTTTGCATCAAATTTTAATAAATGTATTCAAGAAAAATTTAATAAAAATTAAATTTAAGTAAGATTTTATTTTTTGTTTTAATTTTTAATCCATTCAGTCAATCTTTTAATTGTAATTTTTTCTGTTTTTCATTTTTTACTATTTTTAGTAATTGATATAATTATTTTGGTGAGATTTGCAAATTTAAAAAAAGTTTTTAATTGAATGAATTATTTAATGATATATTTGGTGATTGATGACTTTTTTCCGTGTAGATATACGATATTCAATATTTTTGTCATATGGGGGCTAACATTTCTCTTGGTCCTATTCGTTTCATTTTCATTTTAAGTTTGGGGGTTGATGAGAAAGATATTCCCAGCAAAATTTTAGACTTTTGTTGTAACAGTATTTTCTTTACATAGGTATTTGTGCAATAATTGATAGCTATAAGAAAATTAATTTAAGTACTTTCTTCGTACTCTTAAAATAACTATATAATCTACTTGGCCATCAGGCTTTTACTATTTTATTTATTATTAAAGAATTCAATAAAAAACGATCTCAGGACTTTATCTGCAATAGTTCTGGAGATATGTGATAATTAATATTTACTTTTTATGGTGACTACCATTCCCCCTGCCTCTTTTCAACTTGGCTGAATTATGCGTATTTTGCGTTATATCTCGTTGATGTACCCATTTGGAAAACAAAAGCGAAAATTGGCATATTCACAGTTTCATATGGAATAGCTTGGATTACTGCGTGAACTTTGTTTTTTTGTAAATTTACATAATAAGTAATATCTGTGGAGCATTAAAAATAAATTAATTACAAAAATTTTATAGAATTCTTGAAAAAATTACACTTTCGTTTTTGTATTTTTATATAGCAAATTGCAATTTCTACAAATCGTAGACATATAAATATAACAATTGAGGCGAATATAATTGATTGGGACTAAAAAAAAAGTCGAATCTCTTTGATAGTTGATATCGGGACACCTTTGTCAAAATACCTTCTGCTTAGACACAACGTGTTGACAGCACGATATTAATTGTAATTGGCATAATTAAATGGTGTTTTTAATGCTAACGAAAATGTGGAGGCTCATGAAAAAATTTCGAAAGATAAAAATTTTATGGACCAACAATATTTTATATGTTCAAAAATGTTTATATGTTCAACTCTAGACCGCTACAACTTTGATTAACGCGAACTGATTCTTCATACATTCGAGTCACTTTATATTTGTACAAATGTTTTTAATGTGCCATAAAAAAAAACAAGCGCGAATGTTATATTCGGCCCGGCCGAATCTATATACCCACCATCAAAACTTATGTGGGAGGTGGGCGGACCACGCCTATTTTTGGTTTCCGAGTTTATATCGATTCCCAAACTGTTCGTACAAAATTTCGTTGTCGTACATGCTTTTGTTGAAGAAATATCAGCAGAAAAGTATAAAACGGACATCCTGTGTTTCTAGTTTTTAGCCCATAACTTGTTTGTTTATTAACCGACAAACAAACCTTATATAATACAAATATTTGTTCTAAATTTCGTCCCTCTACGTTGTCCCTATCCTGCTTTCAACAGATGGACAGACGGACGGACATAGCTAGATCGACTCAGAATCTAACCAGGACCCAGAAAATATATACTTTGTGGGGCCTTACATGATTTCTTCGACATGTTATACACGGAATGACAAAATCAATATACCCCCATCTTTTTGATGGGGGGTATATTTTATTTAACTGGAAATATTCAAAATTGTTTTCATACATAATGTACAATTTTTTTCAGTGCATTTGTGTACTCATCGCTCTCTCAGCGAAGAATAAATGAAAGAGAATAAGAATATGTGTGAAGCTCTCAGCACAAATGTGCTTGAAGTGGGCATCTATGTTATAGATATTAACATTTACACATATGTGCACCTTATCTGAGAGCTATGGTTTATTATGGACCAAATCTCATAAAATTTCTTAGCGAAATTTCTGCCTGTATAAAGATTATTGATTCCAAGTTTCATATACATAGGTATTATGTATAGTTTCATTATATTAATTAATTAATATAAATTATAACTCATTATTGTAAATTTCTTAAAATTAACTTTATTTAATATCCATCCACTGTGCCCAAAACTATAGTACATCTATACACATATAGCATATGTAAATGACTGCAACAAAAAATCTAAATGCTGTGTCAAACAACAACAACAAAACATCTAATTTTTCTACCACTTAAAGCACATGTGATTTAGTTTTTGTAGCGAAAAATAAAAAATGCGGCAGAAAAAAAGAAGAAAAAAAAAAACTACAAAGCTTTTGTATTTTAGTTGATCTCTTTACCGCAACATGCAGAGATGAGACAAATAAGTAAAATAATAAATAAAATGCAGAAAGTTCTGAAAAAAAATTGTATCTGCAAAACACTATGGGCGCCCTAATTTACACTTTATTTTGTATTTAATTCCATAAAACCTCTCGGGAATAAGAAAGGTTTACAATAGCAGTAGCACGGAGTGCAGAGCTTTTGTCATGTATCATTTTGCATTTTGCTGCTACTAGCAATAGCAACAACAACTACTGCAAAGCTAATGTCGCTGATACTTAATGCATACTATAAGCATATGTATATATTTACATGTAAGTACGTGTATACTTATTATTTAGCTTATAGTGTTCTAATTTGTTTTGTTGGCACATCGTACCTGGCCATCAGCCCTATATACGAGTACGAGTAGTACGAGATTTTTAGCGGAGAGTTTTGCTTGTATTTATTTTGTTTTTTTTTTTTAGTTAGTTAAACAAAAGCTTCTGTTTAATTTTTTTTTTTTTTTTTCATTAAATACATGTAATTAAATTTAAAAAAATATATAAAACAACAGTAGCAACAACAGCGACTACAACAGCATTGTAATGAAAAAAAAAAATAAATAAAAAAAAGTTTGTAATCACAATAATGACAAGTAATGTCCCTTTAGTTAGTAGTCAGTTGCCAACAGTAGTACGTCTACTTAATTGGATGGGGAGCATGGAAAATAAAATGAAAACAGCACAACAAAAAATTGTAGCAAATGGTGTTGGTATTGTATTCTTAAATTCTTTGTAAACGAAGATGATCGAAAAAGTACTTAAAACAAATAAAAACGATTTGGACACAATATAATTTTTTTGGGAAAAATAAATAATATATATATATATATATATATATATATATATATATTAAGCTGTTAGTGGCTCCATAGCTCTGAATTCGCAATAATAATGTGAAAGTAAAAAGGCGGATATTTTTAATAAAAAGAAAGTATTATATATACATATATATAAAAATAAATATATATATATATATATATATATATATATATATATACTCTTTTTATTAAAAATATCCGCCTTTTAGTCCGAGGAAAAGACACACATTATTATTGCGAATTCAGAGCTATGGAGCCACTAACAGCTTAATAGCATGAAGAATTATTACCTGAAATTCAAGTCAAAATATGGCAGAAAATATTATTGCAGTTAAAAGTTGCCAAAAGATAACTTATTCCTTTCCTAAATGCCTTTTCAGTCTCCTCTCCTTAACATGATAAATGTTTCATTCTAGTCCATGGCATGAGTACTTTACTTGTCGTTGTTCCATATTACAAACGTGTACGAATACGTGCTTTGCCTGAGGCTACACTTTTGTAATGTTGGCTACCGGTTCTCATTTTAGTTCTTTTTTATTTTCTGGTAGTTGTTGGTACTGCTGCTGATATTTTACTATTATTTTGCTACTGTGTGTGTTGACTTGGCTTTTATAGATTTATTGGATGGTTACAGTACATGGCAACACCGGTTGAACGCCTTTTTTTTGCTTTGCTGTTGATATTGCTGTCGTTGTTGTGTTTTGGTTAAAAGAACGATTTCATGTTTGGTGCAAATGAAACGGATGTGGTGGTATGACATAATATGGCAGATATGCAAATTTTCTGAGTCGCTTAAAATGTAACAGACAAGTGTATGTGTTTAAGAGAGAATCACCGGGACAGAGTGTATGTATATGATTTAAACTGATGGCGACGAACTATTTGATTGTATGTATTTAAAAATTACAGGGTGTTTATAACTAAAGAATATTATTAATTAAGAATTGTTTGTATAGTCGCAACTTCTGTTTCGTCTGCAGCAATTAAGAAAAAAATTAATTAGAGAGCAAGACTTAAGTAAAGGGAGGGCTAAACAAAGGATTATTAAAACTACAAATTTAAAAGACTTTTGATATGTAAAATTTGCAAAGAAACATAAAATTTTAAACTACTTATTTATATTAAGGTCAATCCAATTATTCAATTTTTTTTTCTATGTATACATTTAAGGTCTTAACTAGTTGTTAGCAAGTATTTAAATAGTTATTTTAAATATTCAAAATATTTTGTTTTTTAATAAAAAAATGTATTAAGAAAGGTAGCTACTTGAAATGTTAAATTTTCATATTTTAGACATTTATTTAAAAGATTTATCTGTTTCCTTAAAATTTAATTAAACACCCTGTCATTGTAAACAATATTTTTTACTGTGGCGATTATATAAAACATTTTTATTTATTTTTTTATTTGTAGGCTTAATTTAAAAATCCTTTTCATGTCTTTGCTATCACAATAATTAAAATATTACAAACGGTAAATATAGAAAATAATAATGCAACAACAAATAACTTAAAAAAATCATCACAATTATTAAACAACAGCACACCAACAACAAACCTATTAGACGCCACTCTAGTAGTACCAGCAACGACATCAAACATAGCGAAAAAAAAAAAAAAAATATGAATATACAACAGATACAGAGTGACAAATGATGGAATAAACAATAAGTAATACAAAATGAAAAATGTTCTAAGACAATAGCAGCAAACCGAGTAAGATGGAGATACTTTGTGAAAGACATATGCTCTCAAGAGGGGTAATGGATGGGGTAATATAATGAAATATCAAAACCAATTTGAAATATTTATATTGTGTTATATTATTCTTGTTACTCTGTATATAAATATTCGCAGTTATTATAGTATGTCATAATATTGTAACACATAAATCGCTGTAATTAATATGCATGAATGTAAATTTTAAAATGTGTTTTTGTTTTCAACAAATACTTATAGGCTTGAAAGAAAAAACATAATATTGTTAAATTTGAATAAAACTCTGCTATAAGAGAGTTTTCTTCAAATTGTTTTAAAAAAAATGTCCAGTATTAAATGAAATTATGAAAAAGATATGATCAAAAGTTATAGAAAAATAATGCTTTTTTTCATTTTACAAATTGAAACATTGTAATGATTGAGTGAGAAATATAATTTTAACTGTATCTGAATATTGATATTAAAGAAAAAATTACAGCTAGAATTGATTAATTTGAAAAATTATCTTGTGGAGGCTAAAGATTATTTTGTATTATTAAGGAAAACAAACAAACTGATCCTTAAATGATAGGGTTCTAATAATAAACTATAGATATTAGAAAAGTTATGAACTTATTTTTTATTTCTTTTTTTTTTTTCAAATGATCTCAAATAGACTTCTCTGTCTACAATTCTTAACTACATATAAAAAGAATGAATGGTCTTTTATTGGACCAAAACTACGCTATTTCAAATTTGATAAGGCCTGCGCACGAAAAAATCTTCTTATAGAAACTAAACCAGTGGGCGAATTTTTTTAAAATGATATTTATATTAATGACTGTTATGTTCAAGTTCAAAACATAAAAGAAAAAATTAGTTCCTGTTGGTTTTTAAGGAAATATCTGATCTTTTTCAGAATTATTCTAATTAAAGGTTTTATTGTGTTTTGGCCACTTTGTAATTTGTTATGTTATGAGAAAAAGCGGGAATAGCCGAGAAAACAGGGGGTATACTGAGTTTTATTAGGAAAGGGGGAAGTCTATTCCAAAGGTACTCATTCACGTATATTTTTGTGTTAATGCAACCATTTTTTAAGAATGAAGTGCTTAATTCCTGCATATGCATATGACTTCCCCAATCAAAATCTTTGTTGGGAGATTTGATTTCTTTGATACACGAAATTTTTCTGCTATAATCCCTCTAGCATCTGCGAAATAGAATTCCTGGCTAGGAAGTTGAAAAAGTCACCCTGTACGAACGTTTCATCGTCTACTATACAGAAACAAAATTTACGAAAAAATTCGTCCGAAGAACTTTCATGTTATTTATTTCCTCCAAATTCTTGCGTTTATTCTATTAGAATTTTTTTTATTGCTTTATAAGACTTGAGGCTAAACTTCCTTTCAAATTTTCTGATAAAGATTCAAAGCAATTAACTTTTTGTGACACTTTTCTTCCAGAGATGTGGTAAATTTCTATCAAAATCCTTTTTACTTTGATTGAGTCCTACAGCCTGAAGATACTATTTGTCTTCCATTACCAGGTTACCATTCAGTGATCATGACTTCTTTGTATAATATTACGACCCAAGAAACTTTATTTTGCGGCGCAACAGCCTTCCTTGCAATTATTTTATATGACCAATGCAAGATTTCATGAAAAATTTTAATTATGTGTTTTTTGTTAAACTTCCATTTAAAAAAAAAACAATTTTGCTATTACTATGAAACTTAGCACATGGCAAGTGAGCATAATGCAAATACAAACGAATTAACATAATTATCAATTTTTCACCACGTCAAAAGTTATAAGTCCAAGAGCATGTACGGAATTTTTCGTGCGCAGTCCTTAAGTCGCGAAAAATTCCATAAGCATTGTACTTTTGTGGACGTTAAAATGTCATAACTAAATAAAAAAAAGGGTAATATTTCGTCCATGCGCTGACTAAATTACCTATGTAACTTTTAATAACTTTTCAGGAAAGCTGAAAAACTGTTTAGTTTTGCAGTTTCTTTGTTACTTTGCTAAATTTTTACAAATTGTCTTAACTTATGAATAGGCTTAGTAACACAAATTATGTTTTTTATAAAAAAGAATTAAAATTTTGGCGCGTTTTGGAGAAAATCAACGAAAACTTTACATAGGTAATTTTGTGGAGCAATTTTTTGTTAAGATATGATTGTGCTTTTCTTTTTGCAGAATCTTAAGTTCATTTAAATATAAGTTTGAACTATGGAAGGAAGTATTATTAGTAACATCTTGGTCAAATTTCAACTTTCTTAGATAATTGCAATATGCTATTGAACGGTAATTTGTTGATGATCCAAGAAAAATCTTCAAAAAATTAAAAAAGAAAATTCACCAATATTAATGTTACATGTATCAAACGATAGCTAAAGAAAAATTAATGAACCCGTATTTCATGATTTTCAGAAAAAAGATTTTAAATAAGATAAAATTAACGATTTATTAAAAATTCCTGAACTGAATAAAGTGCGTCAATTTTTGCGAAAACAAAAAATGTTGCAAGTGTACCCTCCTAAAATTAAAGATTTATGTGTCTGAAACTAATTCCCAAAATATTAGGAATCATTTATATCACTTTCGTGTGCTGGACCAATTTTAAAGTACCTCCAAAAATATTATTTTCGAGAACACTATACACAACTTTTAATTTTTGATTAAAATAAATTCAACATATAATAGGTAGCGCTCAGATGTCATTGACAGTATGGTCTCCCGAGATTTTTCCTGTTCTGATTATTAAAAAAAAAATAATTTTTTAATAATCTAAAACCGAAAGACAGATAGACGGACAGACATTATTAAAGCTTTAGTAGACGTAAGTCTTTATCAGTTAGTTCTGGTGTAACTAGTCTTGGGATGTACACGTTCAGGCGGTATATCATAAGAATACAATATTAAATATTTTATGTTTAAATTTTATTATTACCATTTTCTTTATGAATATTAATAATATTAACTTTTATAAAAAACTATTCAAGATGCTTTGGTGATCATATGTATAATTAGTAGAAGATCTAAATGCAGCAATAAAAAAAATTCCAAGATTTTTACATAGGTAATTCAGTCAGCGCAGGGACGATTTGGTGAAATATTCGTCTTTAAAGTAGCGTTGTTTTGGGCCTATAAAAGATATTGAGTTCATTTTTTTTTCTTTTGCAAATAATTAAGAACTTTAGTAAAAAATAGTTTTTTGTAGAAACTAAAAATATTTGATATCAAATTAAATTTTGGTTTGTTAAAATACCTTAACGAAATTTACAGCGAATCTTTTGAAATGGTATAGTGAAGAATAATTTAAGGTTTTTGCAAAAAGAGTCCCACACCTATGGTGGTGTAGGGTATAAAAATCAGGTCGACAACATGAAAATTGTTAAATTATTTTCAAAAATAACAGCAATAGTTAAGAAAATCATTTTTTTACTTTTATTAGATACCATATATAATAGATTTTTTTTATAAAATTGCATTCTGTTTATTTAGTTATTTACTGACTTTATTTTGATTTCTTTTAAATATTTTATATGTATGCAAATTTTTTATACCAATAATATATTACATCTTCTTCTACTTTAATATTTGTCAACAATCCACGTTTCATATCTAAAAAACGCTTAAAATTCAATTGACATTTAATAAACAATTTAGAGCTATTACGGATATTCCTATCATTTAAATAACATTTAGGTTAATTGTCAATTAGCCTACATACTTTGTATTTAAACAATATATGTACATATGTATATTTATGCAAGAAACAAATGAAAAACAATAAAAAATCAACAACTACAACTACAAATATTAACCAGAAAATAAAAAGCAATTAAATAAATAATAACCTCACATTCATTAAATAATAACACAATAAAAAAATTATAAACAAACACATACAAAATACATAACCACTGTGTTAAATTACATATAAATATATACATATACGCGCATACATAACATCAACAGCAAAAGCAGTAACAATAGTCATAATAATAGAGTTTTATAACGGTTAAAACAACAACAACAAATATATAAATATATTTATAAGTTTGTATGTACGAAGGATATTGGCAGCATGATTTTAAAAATTTATTTTGTAACAAGACTGGCTTTTTAATATAAAAATGTATTTAAACAACTTGAGGCAATTATTAAAAAAATAATAATTTCGAAGGTATTTTTAATATTGTTTATCACTTTGTTCCGCAAATATGCATTTATTTATTGAATACATTTTCAGTCTATCCTCGTATTATTCATATTCATACAATAATAACGGCAAAAATAATGACAACAAAAATTTTTACCTACAAAATTTATGAAGTTGAACGTTAAGTATTATATAATAGTAAACAAACAATTATGTTTACATATACTCATACATAAATTTATGTATGTATGAATGTTTAAATATGAACAAAACTTAAGTAACTATGTGTGTAGGTATATGTATTTTGTAGGCTAAAGTGTGAGAAAGTATATACATATGTATGAATAAATTTAGTGTTGAAAATGTGTGTAACTATAAATAAGTTTTCTTAACAAGTACAAAATGAATTTTTGCAATAATATTAACATGTACATATGTATGTGTATAAAGGGTGGTCCAAATACAGTTTAGTTTTTATTTTTCAAATCATATAAAACTTTCAATATTACAACCCCATAATTGATAGTACGCTATGCCAACACTGACCTATTCATTAGTGTTGTAAAGAAAAGTTATTCTCTGACGTGATCCATTTTCGGTGAGGATATATATGAATCCCGTGCTTAATTTTGGATGAAATCAGTGCTAACATTCTTTAGGACTGTAAAAACGTTATAGTCTGTCTTGACCGATTTACTCAGAGAGTAAAGTTTAAAATTACAATTAATTACTTTTATAATCTTTTGTGTTAAAAAAAACGTAATTTCTTCCAATAATAATTTATGCATGATAATTTTTGGGAATGGAAATTATACACAGAAAAAATTATTACCGTTTTTTTTAGAATTAACACAATTGTTTAATTTTGCATTAAAGTTTAATAAATATATTCAAGAAAAAAAAAAAAATAAAATAAAAAACAAATGAATTTTAGTATGATTATATTTCCTATACACATTTTTAATTCATTCAATCATCTACTTGATTGATTGATTGATTTAATTAATTTATTAATTGGAAATATTTTTGTGTTTCTCATTTTTTTTTTTTTTAATTTTTAGTAATTGATATTATAATTTTGGTGAGAGGTGCAAATTTAAACAAGTTTATAATTGAATGAACGAATTATTTTTATATATATTTGTTAATTGGTAACTTTTTTCTGTGTATGAGATCTATGGATTTTTGAGATATGAACCTGCTAAAAATTTTTATAGTTTTGTATTTACGTTTATAGAAATTATTTTATAAAATTAATTAGGGTTTTTGACGTCCATAAAACTTTTATATGTACTAAATTATGCAATATTAAAAAAGTGTATGAGCGTCTAAACCCTAATGTAGGAGACTTGTAGGTTCATTAAAAGTTTAATATGGACGGCCAGACAGACGGACGAACATCGCTAAAATATTGAAATATGTTTTTCAATGTGTATTTAGGGATTTGTTTTAAGTTTAGTGACCAACTAAATAGCTGCAATAAATACTTTTTAACAAAATCAATGTAAAATGCGCTATGGTACCCAGAACTATGGTATCAGAATTTTTAAATATTTTTTTTAAATAAAAACAAGCAAGGCGTTTTCGATATATGCTTCAATATATGGTGTAGCATTTTTAATTTTACAAATCGCGATTTATCTCAAGTCAATTAAAAAAAGTCGATTAAAGGCCGTCAAAATTTGTTTGTTTTGTAAACCTGTGTATCGTACATAGAAAGTAAATATTTTGTGTTTCCTTAAATATATCATAAAAAAACAAAAACTTAATTTTATTAATTGTATGCCATCTTTGAAATGATACTTCCAAATGAACCACCCATTACAAAGGTGTATATAATTCCGCACAAATTATGAGTTTGTGTTTTTATTATTATTGTTCTTCCTCTTAAAGAGAAAAAAAGAAAAATAAAATAAATATATTTAATGTAAAAAGCTGCAAATAGCAACAACTATACCGGATAAATGCAGTCACAGTTTATAAACATTTAAATGCTATTATTGAAAGGAAGTCGCTTTGAATTTCCGTTAAATTTTTTTTTTTATAAACCGGAAGTTGACTAAAAAAGAAATACATGAAAATGCATGAAACGACTAGAAGAAGAGGAGAATTGTAATAACTTTTTCTGTAAATCATTGTCGGAAAAATATTCAACAATGTATTATTTATGTGAGAAATTTTTCTTTTTCAATATGCTATGGGATTTAATGTAGCTAGATAAGAATAAGAATAAATGAAGCTATTATTAAAATAAAAGACTTATAATAGGAATTTCAAGGTCTTGGAAAAAAATAAAAATATGTAGTAAATTGTTATATTCTTTGGTTCCATTAACCAGTAATGATTTAAATAGCTATTCATAAAACTTATTATTATGTTTAGCTACTAACAGTTTCAGTCCATTTAACTGTTTTAAACATGTTTGTTAAATTACTAAATTAATATTAATTTCGTTCATTTTAATTGAAATATTAAAAAAAATTATAATAAACTTTATTTATAAGTAGGTATATATTTTATATCGAGGGTCTATATTCAAATGGGCCTCATGCAAAACAGCACTTTTCAGGAGAACATAAAAACTGTTTATTTCCTCCATTTTTTCAACATTTTGCAATCCGTTCTTCTACGATTTATTAATATTACGTCTATTAAACCTCACACTAAAAAATAAATCTTTTAACTCCATTATTCGCGAAGTTATGGTAGATAGCCCGTTTTGTCTTAACTATTTTTAATGTTTGTAAATAATGTTCACATAGCCCGTTTAGTTTATTGGGAATTAAAGAAGTAAAACATAATATTTTTGGAAAAAAAATTGACAATATGTTAAATTTATGATATCATACCAATCAGGAAATAAAAAAAAGCGAATTGTGTGGTTGGCTGGACCATTTTTAATCGTTGCAAAAAAAATTTTTTAAACCAATAAAAATTGTATCAAATTGCATATCAACAACTCAAAAATTATTAAAACCTTTAAAGACGATGTTTATTGCACTTTTTATTTAATTATCATTTTTTTAAGAAACTGATTTTGGTATCTAAGTAGTTTTGCTTATAATTACGAATTTTATTAAAATTTTGTCATTCCTGTCTTTAAATCTAGCGTATAGTGCTCCCACTTAGCTTCAAAAAAATGTTGTTAGGTGAACCCGCATATGATCTATAAGTACCTAGAAAAGGTTAAAAATCTAACTTCAATGGCTTTTTTTCTCCAGACTGTATTGAGATAACAAAATTTTTATGAGATATATTAAGATTGTAATTCAAAATGTTTAAGAAAAGTTCAAACCGCGAAGAAAATTCTTATTATTTATCAATTTTTATTTTAACATTTCTTTGAAAATCAAACAAAAACTTACACATACCCGTTTTGCCTTAAAAAAAATATACTGTTTGTAGATAGCCCAAAAACAAAAAGTGAAAAACATAGTGTTAGAATTAACTTTTGACTTCAAAATTAACACCATATATAAAAAATAGAAAACTGAAGAGTCTGACGCAAAAAAAAAAAAAAAAATTCTAAATCTGCATGAGGCCCGATTTGAATATAAGCCCTCGATATATATTTATTTTTTTAATTTTCAATTTATTTTCACTCAATCCTTGACTTATAAACACGCACACATACATATATAAAAAATAAATTGAATATGTTAAAAATATCCTTACTCATTGTTTGCTATAATTTTCTCTTTTTAAATATTTGGTTTAACAGACATATAAAAAAATATATACATATATAACAACAGCAATAATAAGAAGAAAAAAAAAAAACGCTGCAGATAATAAATATTTTATACAGTATTAAAATATTTTCTCTAGCTCTTTTGAGAGGCGTATACCTTCTTACTGAACAGAGTGCTGTTTAAGTTTTTTCTACATTTCGTTCCAAAAAATAAAATGGAAAAAAACTACGATACCACATCTGTCAAAAAAGGCGTATTATTTGTTTTTTCCTTAAAATAAAATATATTCAACATTACCACAGGCAAGAAAAAAAAATTAAACCTTCATATGTAAGTATGTGTGTATGAAAATGTATACATTATATATACATACATATGTATGAATATACTGACATCTAGCAAGTCGAATATTTTACAAACTCTCTAACATATTCATTAACTCATTCCTTTATTCATTTATTTTATTGTTTTGTACTATGTAAGTAAAAATGTATGTATAATGCAGCTAGATTACGGATTTGATATGAATTTTGTAACACCCAATGTCGGCCATAATAATTATGTTGCTTGAAAAAAATTGTTGTAAATCAATAAGCAATAAAATGTTGGTAAATAAGCAATTATTTATTGAAATATCAAAGCTAAAAGATTTATATTAGGGTTTTAGATAATAAATGACTTTTGAAATTTAAAGTTTTATTTATTTAATGTTATAGCATTAAAAATAAATCGTCTGCAATGAGAATGCTGTCAGCAGGAAAATAATGAATTGTTGGATATTTATTAAGATTTTTTTCATAATTTTTCAGGTTTAAATGCAATTTAAATTTTTCTTTATGCAATGTAAGAACTTTTTAAGAAGCTTTTCATATAAATATAATTAGAGGACTTATTCGATTTTGTTTCTAATAACATATTTACGATTTCCACACATTTCTCTTTTTAATCCCATAAAGTATGCTTCAAATAAAATGTAAGGACTGCGCACGAAAAAATCTGTGCATGCAAATCTTCTTATAGAAACTAAACCAGTGGGAGATTTTTTTCAAAGTGATATTTTCATTAATGACTGTTATGTTCAAGTTCTAAACATAAAAGAATAAATTAGTTCCTATTGGTTTTTAAGGAAATATCTGATATTTTCCGGAATTTTTCTAATTAAAGGTTTTATTGTGTTTCGGTCACTTTTTTCCTCGAATAAGTCCACTTATTTTTAAACTTCGTTTCATTTTATGCTGAGCTTTTTATGTCCTTTAGTTATTAGTTTTTACTATAGTCCAATATCTTTCAATTGTTTCGGACAATTTGATGAAGTATCCTCTTTCAGTACAAACTCTTACAATTTCTTTGTTGCAACTCCATTGTTTTGTTGTAATGAGAAGAAGTGGAAACATACCAGAAAATAGCTGAATTTTATTAGGAAAGGGAGAATTATTTTCCAAAGGCACTCATGCACGTATATTTCTGTGTTAATACAACCATTTTTTAGGAATGAAGTGCTTTATTCCTGCGTTTGCATATAACTTCCCAAATCAAAAACTTTCTTGAGAATTTTGATTCTTTTGATACATGAAATTTTTCTGCCATAATCCCTCAATCATCTTCGACATAGAATTCCTGGCTAGGAAGTTGAAAAAAGCCATCTTGTACGAACGTTTCTTCGTCTACTATACAAAAATAAAATTTCTGAAAAAAATCTTCCGAAGTACTTTCATGTTATTTTTTACCTCCAAATTCTTGCTTGCGTTTCTAATATGATTTTTTTGTTACTTTATACGTCTTCATGCTAGACTTCCTTTAAAATCTTCTAATAAAGATTCAAAGCAATTAACTTTTTGTGACACTTTTCTTCCAGAGATGAGGTGATTTTCTCTCAAAATCCTTTCTATTTTGCCTGAGTCCTACAGCCTGAAGATACCATTTGTATTCCATCACCAGGTTACTATTCAGTGATCATGACTTCTTTGTATAATATTATGACCCAAGAAACTGTATTTTGCGGCACAACATCCTTCCCTGCAATTATTTTACATGACCAATGCAAGATTTCATGAAAAATTTGATTTATGTGCAATTTTGCTATTACCATGAAACTTAGCACATGGGAAGTGAGCATAATGGCAAATACGAACCAGATTTTTTCGTGCGCAGTCCTTATATCTATATCTGTTGAATTTTTCGTTCAAAGTCGTGGTCAGCGTTACCGTTGAGAATTTGTAAAAAGTGTCCAAAAAAAGGGATTTCAAAATAAAAAGTCGCCGAAAAAGGGGATTTTCTGAAAAAAATGGGCCAACTACTTTAAAACCTAAAAAAACTCCTTAAAATTTGTTTATTTGATAACAACGACAACAAAAAAATCTTGTATTGTAATAAAACTACAAAATTCTGTTTTATTAATAACAAAATAATTTATAATTTTGTTAAAAATAGTTACCATATAATCCTCGTTTTATTAATTAAACTTCTGTACTTTTGTTCGAGTTCTTCACTCGTACTCCAGTCTTTCAAATTCTTGTCGGATGAATTTAGGAAGGAACACATGGATCCTCAAGAATTGACTGAAATCTGTTAGACAAACAATTTTTTTATTTTTGATAATTTAGTAAAAAAAAAAAACACGTTCCCCAGGGATTGCTATGAGGAATGTAAAAATATAAATTAGGATACAAATATTCCTCGAATCTATTTTTTAATTTTTTAATCCAATCCAAAAAGATTCGGCATATGATATAAAACTTTACTATTATTTTTATTTACTAACAGTTTCGATCATTTATAAGTACTCCGCGGACTTTTATATCATTATACTGTGAAGAAATCTCAAAATGATGAATTTATTTATTGAAATTAATTTCAAACAATTTAATTTCGCGTCATTTAGCACTTAGTCTTAAAAAGTAGCCATTTAGTCGCCATTTGAAAAAGGGGCCAAAAAGTGGCCAGGTGGTTGAAAAAGTGGCAAATGGCGGCTAAGGTCGCCAAACGGTAACACGACTCGTGGTACATGCTTTTAGTCTTAAAAAAGAAGCCATTCAATTCGAAATTTTGAAGAATGAAAGCAATTTTTTAAAATGTTTAATCATTTTAAATATATGTAATAATACTGTAGTTAACATTTTTTTGCATTCTAAAGCTATTAAAACCCCAAAAGCTACTAGAGAAGATTTTTAGTAAAGAAAACAAACTGAAGATGTTTTTTGGGATATCTGAAAATGTTGAGGACATTTTGAAAGTTGTGATAATAGTTATGCGATGTATTGAGGAACTTCTATAACTCACATTAATTCGTTTTTCGAACAAAAATGAAAAGTATAAAGTATAAAAGTATATTTCTGTAGCAGAGTGCGATTTTAATGTTAATTTTGTTCGAATTTATTTATTATTAATTACTCTTGTATATTAGAATTTATTCAAACACAAACTGATTGAAGTTATTGTGAAACCTAACTAGCATTTTTTTACCTCGAAGGGGACCACCTGGGGGACACATAGTGGGGTCAGACGAAAATTTGTTGGTAATTAATCTGTACCTCCTAAACTACTGGTCGGATTAAATTGAAATATGTGGAAGAGTTGTGGAGGAGGACCTAAGTCTTCAGAAACATCACCTCGTAGTCACCCTGTGATAACACAAGATAAGCTACAGGGTGTCAAAGTTTCCGATTTTAAAGATTTTTATATATATGTAAAGTGCTTGGTGAGATAAGGAAAAACTAAGCTTGCTCGCCTAAGTTATTTCTGAAAGCTTAGATCCTCCTCCACAACTCTTCCACACATTTCAGTTTAATCCGACCAGTAGTTTAGGAGATACAGATTTATTACCAAAAAATTTGCGTTTGACCCACAGTGGGACGTAAATATTTTATATTTTGGCGTAAATATTTATATTATATACTTCATATATTTATATTATATGGTTTATTATTGAAAATCGGTTGATAAAAAAAAGTTATGGGCCAAATACTAGAAACACAGGGTGTCACACAGTGAACTGAGCACATATTAAAATTGGAAAAAAGTAGATGTGTGGACATTGACCGTCTATTTATAAAAAGTTTTTAAAATTAAAAAAAAAAAAAACAAAAAAAAAAAAAAAAAAACTTAATATTTTTTCTGTATTGGTTCAATAAATTACCCAAAATACCCTATTTTTTATATTAAGTTTTATAAAATTTCCTTGTGCAACACACAATTATAGTAATATTTGCATTAATTATTTACTTTTTTTTTTGTTAATAAGTGTTGCCATAGCGTTTTTAATATAATAAAAAATGTTAAATTTGTTTTTTTTTTAACTTTTTCGTATTCTATTCATATTTATTTGCAAATTATTTTAGGACGATATGCTATTAAGTATATCTATATCATTTATTTCTGTACAAAATAGTATATAGATATGTATTACAAAAATATATGCATGTGTTAGTTTTCTGAATGATTAAACCATTAAAAAAACAATATTCGCAATAATTTTTTGATACGAAATTACTGGTTACACAATAGTTATTAATACTACTGCTTTGATTTTTTATGTTTCGATGAACTCTTGCTGCAGGATATGTTGGATTTTATTTGCTTTATATTTATCTATCTGAAATAACTTTTAACTTTAATTTTTTCAACAGAAAAATCTAAAAACTTGAAATATTTAATACAAAATCCGTACTATGGACAATTATTAAAACTAACCTACATAGTATAAAAGTTAGCAATGAAAACACGTATAATTTAATTTGCGCTGTGTAGAAAACATTTAAAAATAATGATCACCATTCTAACTTAAGTTGTTTTCTACTGTGCTTTTATTTGCCGGTCCATTAAAATTGATAATATTTTTGATATTTTAGCCAAAGTTACACAATGTTTTGCATAGTGTAGAAGTATGTATTTTTGGTTATACTAATTTTCCTTGTGTGATTTTTAATACATCAAATTAATAAAAGTAGCTAAATATCGAAAACGGAATTTTTTGCGACTTTTTCAAATCAGTTTTCTTTTTAGCTAAAATTATAAAAATATTTAAAAAATTCCCCGACTATAGAGTATGCTGACTAACAACTGCACAATAAAAAAAAACAAGACCTATCTTGAATGCTGAAAGTTTTAGCTAAGACTTGATGTAAATTTTGTTATTAAATTGTAAAATAAATGTTGGGACTTTTTTCCACTAAACTTAATAATATACTTAATATACTTTTCTGTAGATTTCTTTTAAACAAAAGCATCTACGACAACAAAATTATACTGAGAGTTCGAAGAGCAATATAAACTCGGAAACAAAAATTGGGCGTAGTTCACCCATCTCCCATACAATTTGAATTTTTAAAAATTTGCAGAATTTGGGTATATGGATTCGGCCAATGTAACATTCTCACATGTTTCACTCTAATAGATTATGAGCAACTAATATCATAAGAGTTACATGCGACGGGACAGTTTTTTTTTTTTTTTTTTTTACTCCATACAAAATTTCCTATTTATGTACTTCTTTTTCACAATAATATAAATTTTATTTTCATAAAAACATAGTTCCACTCTTGAGTTTTCTTTAACTTAAAACGTCAATTATATTATAAAAATTTTGTGCTATATTATATTTATTCCCACAATTGTATTATTTTTTAAATATATACCATATTTTTTCTATGTTATTGCCCAGCTAAAATTTACGACCAATGTTTTACTTTTTTCTGCTAAAAGCTGTATTTAAACCTTGAGCATTGTAAACTTAACCCACATACCCACATGTGAGTATTTACTCTCACATATTACATATACATACATATATTTATATACAATAGTGGGATTCAACGTTATGGGGATAAAAAAATGTATATATTTATCTAAAATTTTAAATTCCAATAACTTTAATATATAGTCGTTTGTAAGGAAAATATATATACAAATAACTCCATTTTTTATTCACAAGTAATTTACTATTTTACTTTCTCTTATACATTGTATATCGTTTGAAAGTTATATTTTGTGAATGCGGTCCCGTGAATTTTATAATAATTTTATTATGTTTAGGAAATTTTATGCCAAATATTTTAGTTATGTTAACATTTATTAAATCTTATTTGGAACCAGTCTAATATACATATGTATATGTTAACATACATACGTTAATATGTATATATTGTTTAGAGTATGTGTTTATTATGTAGTATAGAAAAATTTACGATTATAGAGCATGCTTAAAGTTATGTGACAGCCAAGGAAATTTTTATAACATTTGCACACTTTAATTTTTTTCCATTTAAACCATCCAATACTTTTTCTTAAGATCTTAATGTAAGCGAAAATATTTCATAGTATGTGTGTGTATTCGGCTAAATATTTTTATTATATTTATGTATGTGTGTATAAAATTGAAAAGTTACTGAGAGACTCACTGATTGATTTAATGTATCATTTAACATAAATAACTGATTCTGAGGAACTTTCTGTCGCGTTCAGATGAAATAATGTGCCAATAATCATTCTAATAGGCTTGGTCCTTGTGCCAAACTAATTATTTGTGACAAAATATCATTAAGATATCTTTAAGATTGTTAATTGTATTTTGTGCATAAGGTTTTTATGGGCAGACTATCGAGCAGACGGATGGAAGGTCGGATATTGTTAAATTAACTCAAAACCTAATCCTAAATTGAACGGTATATTTTAAGGTAGGTTTCTGAAGTTTTTTCCTGTGTAAGCAAAGAAAAAGATGTTTCTAACGCATAGAAAAAGTTATCTAACACCCACCCTAAAGTATACCAATCGACTCAGAATCACTTTTTAAATCGATTTAACGATGTCCGTCCTTCCGTCTGGCTGGCTGGACGGCTGACTGTCCATGTAAACCTTATGCACAAAGTACAGGTCGCAATTTTGAAGATAATTCAATGAAGTTTGGCACGTGCGACTTTTATGGTACGAAGTCTATTGAAATTGGTTGTGATCGGTCCATTATTTCCCCTAGCCCCCATACAAATGTCCCCCTGGAATAGAGTTTCTACACTCAAAAATTTTATGGTACGAAGCCTATTGAAATTGGTTGTGTTCGGTACATTATTTCCCCTAGCCCCCATACAAATGTCCCCCGGAATAGAGTTTCTACACTCAAAAATTCCATAAAAATAAGTAAATTTGAAGTTCTGTATAAGTATCAATCTTTGTACCAAATTTTATGAAGATCGGTCCACAATTGGCCATAGCTCCCATATAAATCCCTCTTCCGAAAATCACTTTAATGTGCATAAATCCCATACGAATGTTAGTATCAAGTTAATATTTGACACAAATAAGTTTTATATAAATAAAAACAACATTGCCAAATTTTATTAGAATCGGTTCATAATTTACCACAGCTCCGATATAAATCCACTTCCTAGAATCGTCTTAAAGTGCATAAAATCATGTAGATGTTAGTATCAACGCATTATTCTCTATTTGTATATTTTATTTTACATTTTCTAAAAGTGTTGGTCTACGATTGGCCAAAGTTCTAATATAAGTCCCTTTCCCGAATTTTTATGCTCATACATAATGGTGTAGGGTAACATTTAGTCGGTCTTGACCGGCTATAGGTTTCTTTTCTCGTTTTATTATAATACATTCCAAAATCGCAAAATGCCTATTTTATATTAATTAAATAAAAAATGTAACCAAATTCTAAGAAATTAAACTAACAGCGACAAAATTACAAATAAACTTTACTAAAAATAAAAAACCTCCTTAATATAAACATTAGTTTCCATAGTCCTCCAATTAACCACCGTTTAATTAAAATATACAAATGTATTTTACAACAAAACTTTTACAAGTAATAAACAATTTGTTTATGAAAAGTTTTCTTCTATTTATTTATTGACAAAACTTAGTTTAAATAGCTTTCAGAGTTCTTTATAAATTAGGCCTCTTTTGAATTAGAACTACAAATATTAATATTCTGTTATTAATTTCAAACAAATTTAATTTAAAAGATAAAAATCTTTAATATTTTCATGCACCATGTATTCTTTTCAATTAAAGACAATGATAGTAGTAGCTCAGAGAAAGGGAAAGAGAATACAAAACAAATAGTAGAAAATTTAATTATGATTTTCTGGGAATGTCTTTTTTTTTTTTTTTTGTCTCCTTCATTCATTTGGGTAACCTGAGTTAAATGACTTTTTTTATTAGGCTGTAGTATATTTATGTAATTATTATTTTTTCGTCTAAAATGATATAATAATTTTGAACGAAATATGGCGTTTCCTGTTCTGGTTGAGTACCCCCACTCACCTAAACACAAATTTCTATAATATAGGAAGAGCAAGTGAAAAAAAGGCCTAGGAACTACTACTAAATCTAAAATAACATTTGGGTTTATATACTTAAAAATACTTTTTGTACCTGTTAACATGGTATTACGACTGTCACTACTATTACTACAACCTGCTTCTACTAATTCTTTTTGAGATGTTTGGTTGTTGCCACCACTTCATTACATTTTGAGAACTTAATTAAGTTCTTTTAACTTAATTCATAACAAAAACAATATTTTTTTAGAAAAGAAAAAATACACAAAGACCCCTTCGTTTCCACTTGAAAAGTCTACTATTAGACACCTTCCTACCCCTTTAATACAAATTGTATGAATGAGCAAGCGAGCGAGTGAGCCTACTAACAAACTAACTAACTTATGGCAAAATGACAAATTTCCACGGTAACTATTTTCACAGTTAACTTTTAACTTAAAGCAGTCGACCTTAAAAACGAGTGAATAAATATATTTTGTGCTAGATTGAGTTTCTGTTATAAATCAAACTTTTCATAAAGTTGTACACAATTAGGCAATTTACTAACTACACACGCACACATAGATACACTGTAGTATAATAAACCGTTATAAGAAAAGAAGCTTAATAACAAAAATGTGGGCTTTGGGGTGGGTTGGTGTTTATTTTCAATTTGTTATTGTATGCTTGTGTGGGTTATTAAACTAAGTACGTACGTATGTATGTATATACATATATAGGTATATTTGTAGTAGTGATAGTCTTTTTGTTATTTTAGGCTTTTGATTTGATAAAGATGAAATTTATTAGTAACAGGTTGAAATATTTTACGAAATATTTCAAGATAATTAGTAATCTTATGGTGAAAAAAAAAAAAACTCTTTTGATATTTAAATTATGTGTTCTTTTTTTTTAATATTTCTGTTTTCTTTAATTAAATTATGAACAAGTTTTTAAGCAGTTGTTGCTTGTTTTTATGTGGCTGTCTTATCGAGAATTATTTATTCAGAATTTTTAATTGAAATGTTAGTGAAAAAGATTTTAAGTTTTAATTACTACAAAAGTAATATTTTAAGCATTTCAAATTTATATCTTATTTTAAATATTTAGTATTTAAAAAATTCTTATTTGAGAAAGAATTTATTAAAAATATTATTAAAGTTCAAGGAATTTTAAGAATTGATAATAAAATTTCAAGGAAATTGCTTTTGTATTGGTTTATTATGAAGTATTTGTTCAAGAGTAAATCAGTCAAGATGAACATTCTGGGGAACACATAAAAATATTCGAAAGAATTTAAAAATATCTTATATGAGAAAATTTAGAATTCTATCAATTTGTTTCCTAATATGTATGGTTACATACCTGCTCAAAATAATAGATAAACCTAAGTTCGCTTTATATAAGGAATAAAAAACCCACATTTTCGTTCATTAAAGAATGAAAAATCAGTGCATACATACGAGTATTTAAGTCGATTTGTATAGTAAAGAGAAAGCTAAATAAGTCAAAAAGTATATTGAATTAGGCGTTAACTTCATTACTATGTAAGCAATTTTGGAGCTCATAATAATAGATACATTTAAAATAAAAATACATAAATTAAAAACTGGTCAAGTTTTTATTTAAAATTATTAAGTAATGTTAAACAAGAACTAACATCCTGCATATTCATTCTTATTTCGACCAACTTTCTGTATTCGTCTGGGCATACTAGTCATCAACTTCTGACATGATTCCATTGGAGTGCTGTACCGTACTTTTTTATTTTATTGCAGCCCAATTCCTAGACAAAAAATTCAAAAACTATTTGTTTATATGAAAGTATTAAACAGGGACAATAATTATATATTTTTATTTTTTATTTTTTTATTTTTCTATGCATCTTCAGAAGTTACCGTTCACATTCTCTGCACAAATGCGTTCAAAGAAAATCGTTTGAAAAATGTTAAAGTTATTACGAATTCCCCAGATCATTTATGTGTTTTAGATCACTTGTGTAAGGAGTGTATAACGAAATTTTGAATTTTTTGATAAATGTTTAAATGAAAAACTATTTTCAATTCAACTTAAACCATAATTACTGGAAAATACATTTTTGCTTTCGCAGAATAATCTTTTTCACTTTTTTTAAGACCGTTTCAAAAAAGTTAAAAAAAAAATATGCAAGCTTATAAAAAGCACTATAGAAAACAAAACTAAAAAAGAATTAGGTCAATACCTTGTATGACTAAGCCGTACCTTCGATTTGAATTCTGCGGATTTCGGCAAAAAGGCATTTATTGCTGTTTGTAGATATAAAGTCAACTTTTTTGAACTAATCTTCAAACTAAACAAAATTATTATGTAATGAGGTAAAACATATGTCGAGAAATACATTCTGAAGTTTCTAAAAAAATTGCACAAGGATAACCTTTAAAATACGGAGGTCAAAGGTTAAAATTAGAAAAAATTTAAATTTGTTTGGAAAACATAACGAAGAATAATTTATTTTTGTACATATTTTGATGCAATGATTTCTATGTTTAATTCTGATAGTTTGCCATGATTTCACTGGAAGGAATGAGGTATTTGTCATTTTATTTGTTCAAGATATTAATCAATAAAATTTTCTTTTAATATATTTATTAATAAGGGCGTTTAAAAAAAACAGACCCCAGGCTCAGTTGAGGGTTATATTTGCTTTTTTTTACTATCATGTAACCTTCAGTTATATTTTCGTTAAATTCCATCGAAATCTGTGCAAAAATAATTATCTTTTTGTTATGTTTTCCATAAAACTTTTAATTAATTTTAATAATTATCTCTAAAATAGAGAAGTAAACTTTTAAATAAATATAACCTGTCAAGACCAAATCACATCCGTATTAGGCCTAATATAGATGTTACTATATGTCTATTTTAATTTTGGTATGTGTTTATTTCAAGCGACTTATAATGTTATAATGATTCCAAAATTCTCCATAAATCTTTCATTTCACGAAGGCTGTAAAAATCATTCAATTCCAAATTAAATATTTCAATTTACCTAACACATTTGCCAAAACTTATCAGTCATCTATATTATTAATAAAAAAAATATACAATATTTTTACCCCCTCCATTCACTTTATTCAATCTTTTAAATTTCATCGAAATCCATGCACAAATAATTAATTTTTTGTTACGTTCTCCTTAAAAATTATAATTTTTTTACCTTTGACCTTCGTATTTTAAAGATTATCCTTGTCCTGTTTTTTTTTTAAACTTCAGAATATATTTCCCGACATATGTTTTATGTCGAGCTTTCTAATTTCTATACTTTAATAAAATACATTAATGGAAGATCTACGAAAACGAATTTATTTAGTATATAAAATGTGTGGAAGATATACATAGCTAATTCAAGACGAATCCTATATTATTTAAGGGATTATTTTAAATTTATAGAATAGTTTTTGTTTTTTCTTGATTTTTTTAAAAATCTATACATAATATTTACATGAAGTACGAGCAGACACCATTATATAGTTAATGTGTTGGTTAGACTAGTGAAAAATGTTGAATATATAAATAGGAGATATACAATTTCCTTACTCCTAAAGTTTGTATTACGTTCAACAGATCTTGTCTTACAAAATATTTTCAAAGTTTATAGAAATTTCACTATAACAGTTTTAGATATCAATTTAAGATAAGTATAAGTCATTTTAATAGCCTTATTAACACGAAAATAAAGGACGAAAATTGTTATTCATATTTTTTTTTTTTTTTAAGATAAACATTTTATAGTTCTGAATAAAAATTTTTGATTTTATTTTCATAAATACCTTTAAAACTATTTAATCACCCGGAAATCTTAAACTAGAGGTAGGAGTTTCTTTAGTATACAATAACACTTCTCGATAAAAAAAAAAAACTTTCTCACACAAAAGTTTTTGCAAATGTCAAATTATAAATTATGATTATAAACGGTCTTAAATAGATTTATTTATTATTTTTTATTTGCTATTTAACTAAACACTAATAATAACCGTGACTGATACATATTAACTGAAACATCCCTTATAAAAAAATAAAAAATATAAAAGAAAATTATTTAAAGATTTCATAAATTTATATATAAACATATATAAATGTATAAAAAAGAAAGATAAAATTTATATACCATAAAAAACCATTTAATTGCCAACATATTTAATCTATAAACAAACAAATACTCAAACAAAAAGACGTGTTGCTTAAAGTCTTAACAATTTGAATAATACTTTCCCCCGCATTTGACCCAATAAAAAAATTTTTATACAAAAGAAAAAGCCTAAAAGAAACTAAAATATTTTTATATATATGTATATTTACACAAAATTATAAATATATATGTATAAATAAATTTGTATAGCCTTTAATAATTGAGGCAAACGTGCCATCATAAAAAAAAGGAACTGGAAATGGAGGAGAAGTGAAATATAAATGTATTCAGCCTAAAATTTGTGTCTATTACAAGGCGTCTTTTATGACAACAATATAAATGCAAAAATAAAAAATATAAAGGGGAAAACACAGAAACGAATATAATAATAACAAACAACAACAAAAAAAACATTATTAACAAATCTACCATAAACCATGAAAACTGTTAACCAACCAAAAAAAAAAAAAAAAAAAAACTTTTATATTGAACAAAAATCTGAAAAGAAGGAAGTCGTATGAAAAATATGAACCCTTACAAAGACTTCTTTAGTACACATACCCATACAATGTTAGCATTCGAAAAAAAAAAAAAAAATAATAAACGTTTCCACTAAAGAAGCGAAATATAAACATGAATATTAGTAATTCATACGTGTATGCGAGGTAAGGGTGAGAAGTGCAAGAATGGTTTAAAATTAATTAAGCTAAAATTATGATTTAAAACTTTTAATTAATTTTAATAAAAATTGAGAAGTAAACTTTAAAATAAATATAACTTAACAGAGACAAATCACTACCATTTTAAATACTAGTGGGCCCAATACAGATGTTACAATATATCTATTTTAATTTTGTTATGTGTTTATTTCTAGCGACTTCAAATGTTATAATGATTCCAAAATTCTCCATAAATCTCTATCATTTCACGAAGGCTGTAAAAATCATTCAATTCTAATTTAGATATTTCAATTTACCTAACACATTTCCCAAAACTTATCACCCATCTATATTATTAGTAAACAATATATAATATTTTTACATTCTCAATCCACTTCATTCAATCTTTTTCTATACGACTATTTTATTTGGTTTATATGATTTTTTTCCCCCTTAAATCTTTTGTTTACTTTTTTATGATAATAGTTTCGTGTTGAAAAACTTTAATAAAAAAAGAAATATAGAAAAAAAAAAAATCACTAAAATCCCAGAAACTTATAGTTGTAACAACGACAAAATTTATAACCTTGATTTGGCAGACACATACTGAATTTGACTATGTATTCTTATACCTTCACTTATATAAGTGAAGAGAGGTGAGCGAGTGATAAATAAGACAACATTTTTATCTTTGTTGTTGCTATTGTTGATAATAATGATGACGACGACTATGATGATTTCTAATATGTTGAGTGGTGGGTGGGTGGTATCTGATGATTTTTTTTTCTTGTTCCTTCTTTATTTTATATTTGTATTTATTAGTGAATATTTAAGGGTCTTTGGTAAACAATAAAAAACTGAAATAGAAGGAGAAGGTAATAAAATAATAACAAATAAAAATTATGCTAAAACATGCAAATATGTGTTAACTTTGATTTATAACAAACTATTGTATATACAATTATTATAAAATACTACACATATTTAGTACAACACACACTTAAGTATTTATGGAAAAAAAGTTATAATTTTGTACTATGAACGTATGACAGAAGTTATTTATTTTAATAGCACAGTAAAGGGATTTAATTATGGATATGGTAAATTGTAGTGACAAATATATTATAATATAATAGGGAATTATTTAATATAAACAGGAATTAAAGCGTTCCCTACTTTTTTAAAGAAAAAACACAGAAAATTCAAATTTAATGGGGAATGTTTATTATCATTTGAAAGACTATTCCTTGGCATTTATTTCTTGAAGACTATGTCTATCAAATGTTGGCCGTTGCTAAGCTTTAGACTTTACATATCCCCACAGGAAAAAGTCTAACGGTGTGATATCACACGATCTTGGTGGCCAATCGACCGGCCCAAAACGTGAAATTATGTGCTCACCGAAGTGTTTTTTCAATAAATCCATTGATTGATGGGATGTGTGGGAAGTTTTTTTAAAAATTAATTTAAGAATCAAATTCAAAATAAGCACCAGAACAATAATTACTTTATTATTATAAAAATGTCGCCTAAGCCATGGGAGCTGTGCGTTAAGGGAGCTTTGTATGTATATATATATATATATATATATATATATATATATATATATATATATATATATATATATATATATATATATATATTTGTTTTATTTTATTTATTATATATTACTTTAATTGACGAAACAAATAAATAATAAAATAATTGTTGTTCATTAAAATTGTATAAAAACTCAACAAAATTATAAAGATTAAAATTCGGAACATAACATGATTATGTAATGTCTTGCGAAGGACCATTAGACAAGGTCTTATGTAAAAATTATATTTCTAAACTTACCAAGCAAGTTTAATTTATCAAAGGATAAAAAGTTTTTAAAGACAAAAAAAAAATATATATATATATATATATATATATATATATATATATATATATATATATATATATAATAATAATTAATCACTTCTGTGATCAAATGTTTAAGAATATAAAATATAATACTGTTATATTACTGCTTTAAAAATAATTTTCTATGTAAAATATATCCTCGTATATCCTATTAATATTAAGTTAAGTACAAGGAAACAAAATTCTTCAGCTAGTGATCAGAGAAACCCACAGCGAGTAATATAAAGTTTTGTGAGTGATATTTGCCCAATGTGATTTTTAAATTATATACATTTATATCTTATTATATTTAAATTATTTGCCACTACTGTATTTGTAATACTCAAATACATATGTATGTATTAAAATTATTTTCCTATATATTTACATACATATTATGTATGTATAGACAAATCTGCCCATACACATCCACAAACAAAATATGTGTTATTGATAATGTAAATTTTCTCGTAAAAATATAAAATATGGTTTTTATATGATAATTATTTTTATCTCTTTTTTTCGCAAACATTATTTGTATTACAAAAGATAATTACATATTAATAAAGCACTGAAGGAGGAGTTTATAATAAATCATCTATGAAATTTAGCTCATTTTGTATTCTTTTGTATGTTTTTTTTTTTTTTTTTATTATTATATTTTTATGAGGTATTATTTATTTAATATATTTTTTTTTTTTTCAAATTTACCTTTACTCGCCGGCGGTTTTCTGGTAGCCCAATTTGTTCTAATTGAACGTGAGCCCAGCCATTGTCCGTTCATGGCCGTTATGGCACTTTCAGCTTCCTATAAAGAAAAATTAAATAAAAAATAAGAAAAGGAGAAAAAAAAATTAAAATGAATTTAATAACACAAAAAAGGTTGTTTCTTTCTTTAATTTTTTTTTAGCTTTTTGTTTAATATTTAATTTAGCATAACAAAAAAGGCTTTCTATTTAATTTTTATTTTAACTTACCGATTTTTTGATAAAGGATACAAAACCATAACCCTTTGATTTTAATGTCTGAGGATCGCGTACCACACGACAATCGCTGAAAGAGACAGTGAAAAAGAGGAAAGAAAAAATTTTATGAAATACTTTTGTTAATATTTTATTTATTTTTATTTTTTTAAATTTGGAAAAAGTTTCACTTAAATGTAGACATACGATTTACTTAAAAAAAGTTAAATTAATAATTAAAATTTAAAAATTGTAAATGAAAATTATACACTCAAAAAATTAATTCATTAGTATTTTATATACTAGAAATTTATATTTTTAACTGGCAATATATTTGCAAACATTTTATGCTAAAACACAATAGCTGTGGGCTAGAACTTAGAATTAGAAAAAGCTTACGATGGTACTATTTACTAAAATTCACTCCCAATCTGTATTGTGGTTTATAACCTTTTAAATTTTAATTATTTCATTGATTCCTACAGATCTATTAGGAAGCTTATAAAAATTGCCCTCTATTGCATTCAGTAGTCTCTTACTGTCTTTTCCTTCAACATTTCTTTAGGTCATATTTTATTCATAACCAAAACAAAAAGAAAATTTTATGATTTCTATTTGACTTAATTTTTTTTTCTTCGAGTCTATTATTGTATATTTTTTGTTTCGTTGCCACCATAATTTATTTAAATTAAGCTGTAGATTATAAGTCTTAAACAAAATATCTTTATTATACCTTTAGATTTTTTATTTCTTACTTCACTACTGTTTCTGCAGATATTTATGAAAACAAATGTAAATACCTATAGCTAAAGTAAAATTTTTTTAAACAATTTATGCAAATTTTTGTTTCAAATTATTATTTTTTTTCGGTAACAGAAATATTTAAACTTTATGAAAATACGCCCATTTGAACAATGAAATAAAATGTATGTAAAAAAAAAAAAACACACAAAACTAACAATAGGAGGAAAAATATAATTCACCCTGCGAGGAAAAAATTTTAGTAAAAGTTACAGGAAAATGTTAAAAGACTTTATGCCACCTGTTCTAATTTAAAATTCATGTACTACTTTACTTTTGGGCTGCTTGATGCTGCTGTCAAAAGGAATTTTAAATTTTTTTCTAAACAAAAAACAAAGAAAAAAATAAACCTCAGAAACAAGAAAATATTAGCATAATAGTACAGTGTATATGAAAACTTTTACAGTGTTAGAAAAAAGAGGTTGACGTCTTTAGAATTTTTATAAAAATGTATAAAAATTGGTAGTTTTTGTTGTTGAGAATAATTAATTTATTTTGGAGAGTTTGATACTTATTTAATAAGTCGTATTAAATTGTAAGTTTTTTGAAAATTGTTTTCAATATTAATGTAGGAACTGGAGGAAGAGAGAAAGGCCGATCACCGTGTTTACTTTAAATCATTGATGCCCATGACAAAACTGTAGCTGTGTTAGTAAAAAAAAATGTAACTAAAGAAAAGATGGGTGAATTAAATAAAAAAAAGTTGACAACTTTAATTAATAAAAAATATTTAGTATTTATTTAGAAAAAAATATAAATAGTATTTATTGAAACTTCGTTGTTAAATTTAAACAAAAAAATAAGAAAATAAACAAGCGCGAATGTTATATTCGGTCCGGCCGAATCTATATACCCACCATCAACTTTTTAAAATTTTGCATTATATAGAAGGGGGTGGGAAAGTGGGAAGTAAAGTGGACGGACCACGCCCATTTTCTGTTTCCGAGTTTACATTGGTCCTTTAACTATTTTAACTCAATTTCATTGATTTTCACCTTATATGGAGGTGGGCGGTAAAGTGGGCGGACCACGCTCATTTTCGGTTTCCGAGTTTATATCGATCCCCGAACTATACTTACAAAATTTCGTTGTCGTACATGCTTTTGTTGAAGAAATATCAGCAGAAAAGTATATCGTGCTTTCAACAGACGGACAGACAGACGGACGGACATAGCTAGATCGACTCAGAATCTAACCAGGACCCAGAAAATATATACTTTGTGGGACCTTACATGATTCCTTTGACATGTTACACACGGAATGACAAAATCAATATACCCCCTATTTTTTTGATGGTGGGTATAAAAATGTTATTTTTTTATTCAATAGTATAACAAAATATAATGTGAGTTATAACCTATTTTGGAAATCCTAATTATAAATATGGACTGTTAAAATATTTTTCTTTGTCCAGCCATTTGTATCTAATATATTGAAAATCGAATACAATATTATAAAAAAAATGTTAAACTTAAAGATTCAAACCATGTTAAATCTTTTTCAGTGCATTCGAAAAAAATATTAACACACCTGCTTGGCATGTATACTGGTTGCTGTCTCAACGAGGACTAACTAAAAGAGAGTAAAAATGTGCTTTAAATCAGTGTTTCCAGAATATGTAATTGGTAAAGTGCTGAATCGTCCAAATTATACTAAATTGTTCTATAGCAACAAATGCCAATTTTAAATTATTTTTTAAAGAAAAAGTCATATATTCGTTGCCCTTGTTTTTCTAAAGCATAGTTCAAACGGCAACTTATAAATAGTTTTTCGTCAACATTATTTGTAATATTGGGAAATTAAGTAAAAAAAAAAATTACTTATATTTTAAAACTTAACTTAAAAAAAATAAAATGAAAAAGTAGTGAACTAACAAATACTGTAAAAAAGTGCTAAAAGGCATTTAGCATATTTTAATAAATTGTCAATGCATTTTAACCTTTTCAAATGCTAAAAGTGCTAAACTGGCAACACTGCTTTGAATTGGCACCTATGCTTTAGATCAGGGGTTCTCACAAGAAATCGCTTCGCGACCCCCTTTTGACACTTTGACTAATTTTAAAGTCTGAAAATATGATACGTAAAGATAAAGTAATTTTAAAAAATAACATTAATAATTGCGACATTGTTTTGCTTGAATGTTTAGAGACTTTTTCGTATAATAAATCTTATACACTCCGTTGCAGAACTATAAATGCACACTATTATTGCGGGTCATATCTACGAAAATTTTCCATGAAAGGAGCAAGTTCGCCTTATTACACTCCAAATTACACTAAATAATTCATGAAATGGCTAGAATACGTCAGCGCAACTATTAAAAGCACAGAGAAAAATCCCAAACCCATTAAAGATTTACCACCAAGATGTATTTTTATGGAAATATGAAAAATCGTTACACAGGTCCATCCCACAACTTTTAAAAACGGATTAAATTAAATTATTCTATATAAAAACGGTATAACACTGGCATACTAAAAGATTTTTGACGTTTAATTTAAATTAAAACCCAATTGGAAATGTTTGCGGATTGTTATTCTGTGGGATTTATTCTGAAAACCAGATATATTGAAGGACTTCGGAGTCAACAAGCGGATAAACTTTGCTATATTTCAACTATTTAAAATGCTTTTAAATCTGTTGATTAAAAATTAAATTTAACGCATGAGTTACATTTCAACTCTTTTTCAAATTAACCTGATACTTTAATTTTTACATTAAAAGGACTTCCCGTCTTTAAATTATAAAGTTGCTTGAAATTTTTTTTTTGTATATAGCCGGGAAACTTATCCATGAAATAAAAGTTTTATAAAAAGTTCTTGGCATAATATATTCTTATATATATTTTTATAAAATAAAAATAGATTTTTATTTGAAAAAATTATTATGAAATTTAAGTGATCTAAATATTTATTTTTTAAATTAATTGTTTTGCATTCGTAGTTTTCTTTATACTGTGTCATCGACATCATTACTTTCTTCGTTTGATCATTGTTATCTTCATCAAGCATAATATTTTCAATCAAAGATTCCTTCATTAGTAGTTTGTTAAAAGAACCCATTTTAGAAAAAAAAAACTTTACGTTTGTCTTTAATTTGGGTATACAGTATTAACTCGATAGTCCGGATAATTGATTGCAGACCTCAATCCGTATTATCGAATTATCCGGTACACTTCTGTTAAAAAGAAGTACTAAAATATATTATTTATTTAATATATGAAATATTTAAAGCACCAAGTCCAAATTTATCGTCTGATAACATTGCATATATTAAGTTTTCCAAAGATTTTTAATTTTAATAAAAAAATTTTACTTCTTTGTACTTCTTTCACTGAAAATAATTTAGAATAATACTTAACTGAAAATAAATTAATATAACTACAAATAGCTTTTATATCATAATTCTTATTATATTTTTCAAGTTATATTTGAATTAAAATAAAAATATTATCTTTTATATTAAATCCGGATTACAGAGTTTCAATCAATCCGGATTATAAAGTATGTAATGAGTTTGGAAAAAATCCGAGTTATCGACCTCCGGATTATAGAGTTTATACTGTATTTTGTAAAAAGATGTATTTCCATTTTTAAATAGTTTCATGTTTTTATTGGAATTTTCATTTAAACTTCTAAATAATACTTGCATTAAAAAATTGTGTGTTCAACAATATTTTTCAGGAACTCTTCGCGACCCCTCACTAATGTCCTTACGGACCACTTGTGGGTCGCGGACCCCCATTTGAGAACTGTTGCTTTAGATGGACAGAGACTTATTTATATCATCATATGCCAAATCTTTTTGAACTGGATTGAAAGAATAAAAAAAAGATTCGATAAATACTCCTAATTTATATTTTTATATTCCTCATAGCAATTCCCCGAGCGAGGAATTGTTTAGCAGACTTAAGTCAATAGTTTTGGATCCATGTGTTCCGTCCTAATTTTATCCGGATTTGAAAGACTGGAGTACCAGTGAAGAACTCGTACAAAACTTACATAAACTTACTTAATTAAAATAGGATTGTATGTTAACTATTTTTGTGAATAAATCTTTATTCTTGCAATAATAAAAATGATTGTAAAATAATTATAAATTATTTTGTTATTAATAAAACTGAATTTTGAAGTTTCTCTTAAAATACAAAATTTGTTGTTTTTGTTGTTATCAAATAAACAAATTTTAAGGAGTTTTAAAGTAGTTGGTCACTTTTTTTCAAAAAATACCTTTTTTGGGCGACTTTTTATTTTGAAATACCCTTTTTTGGACTTTTTAAAAATTCTCAACGGTAACGCTGCTGAAAACTATAATTTTCCCCAATATGATAAATTGTCGAAAGCTTAACATGAGTTCAAACACCATAAATAAAACTCTTTTTTTTTTTAACTCGTATTAAGACATTTCCTTCAAAAAAATGCACTAGCAGCTAGTAAGTATATAAAGCTATTCTTCCAATATATAGTAGTTATTAAAAAACTATAATAAGCTAAATGATAATGGCTTAATCACAGAAATAAAAGAAATAAAATTAAAATCTGTTAATAAAAACGTAAAAATATGTTTTATGTTCTCTTATCTAAAAAACAAGCAATTATTACTATATATTTTTCAATTAACACATTTGTTTAATTTTGTTTAAATATATTGAAATAAAACTAAAATAAGAATAAAATTTAAGTAAGATTTTATTTCTTATAAAAAATTTTAATTCATTCAATAAGATTTTTGGTGAGAGGTGCAAATTTAAAAAAGCTGTTAATTGAATAAATTATTTACTAACATATTTAATGATTGATTGGAGTTTTTGATTTTTTTTCTTTGTATGAAAGAGTTACACTTTTATTATTCACTGTTTTACACATAAAACAAAAATTTATTTTCCTTCATAAGAAAAAAAAAAGCTCCAAAGAAAATAAAATACAAATGACTTGTTATTTTGTAAAAGTAGAAAAAAAAAACGAAATGAAGTAAATAAATTTTAAAATTAGAAATCTGACCTTGTTTAACAACATTTTACTTTTTTTTTATTATTAGAAATTATTTTATTATACTGTAAAAATTTCTGTTGTATACATTTCATTTGCCACATTTTTGTTTCTTTCTTTTTCTTCAAATTATTCCTTCAATTTACACCCCCTTTTATATGCAACTGACACACATCTGACACACTTTTACATCAAAATCATCAACATCTTTATCAATGTGGGGGTGTATGAGTGGGTGTTTGAGAGTTGATTGTTTGTAAAGGAATGAATACATTAACCGCAAGTATGATGCCTTAAATTCAAAAAGATTTTTCTTTTTTATTTCCTTTCTATTTGTTTTTATTTTTTGTGTTGTAACATTCAGACAAATACAGGGCGGCAAGGCCTGCATAAAAAAATGTGGCACACAAATGGTCGCGGATTTTTTTATGTTCCCTCTTTTTTTTTTTGTATTGTCTTGTTATAAAATATTCACACGCGCAAAGTATTTAACAAACCTTAACAGTTGGGAAATGTTTTCCAAGAATTTAATTTAAAAGAAAAGGCTGAAAAATAAGAACGTCTTTAAATGGAGGGTGTATCAAAGTTTCTTTTTCTTGCATATATTAATATTTACTTTTCAAAAAGTAACAAAAAATAGGAAGAAACCTGTTAATGTTTGACAAAAGAGATTGCCACTTCCTTTAATTTTGGTAGTTAACAAAAAAAGTATATTTCTATTTAACAAAAATTTTAATTAAATTTTAAAGGTATTATTTGTATTTAAAACTTCAAAGAAGAATTTTTTATATTAAATTTTGTGACCACTTGCTTGTATAGTTTAAGAACATTGAAATATTAAGTCCTTTAATGTCTTTAATTATATTTAAAGTAGTTATATTTTTATTTCCTTTGAAAATAAATTCAATTGATAGAATGATAATTGTTAAGTCGAAATATGGGTAAAAGTTAAACAAAAAAACAAATCTTTCAGAAATGGTTTCAGTATTTGTTTCTGAATTTATGTAAAAATTGCAAAATTCTCTTATAGACCAAATTTTAAAAATTGTCCTTTTGTTCATAAAACTTAGATAGAATTTATATGTTTATGTCAAAATTGATCGACATAAGTACTAATATTTATAGAAGATTTTTGAATATTTAAGTGATTTTCGTGAGGGGCCTTTATAGAAACCAAGAAATATGAAAAAATATCCAGATTTTTTTTAACTTGGTACATTTATATACTTTGTTTTTTATACGATAAAAACATCTGAAGTATATTGGGTTTGTCATTACGTATGTAACATGTCAGAAAAAAAAATCAATTAAGACCCCATAGATTGTATATATTCTGGATGTTGCACAGTATCACATTTATCCAAATTAGAACGACAAAAATACGAAAATAAAAGCTTTTTAATTTAAGTAATTTGTTTTTGCATTTATTAGTAAATATATCATATATTATGGAAGAAAATACTTTAAAGTATTGGAAAGTATCTATAGCGCAAATTATGGATTTTTAAAGTTGCAACTTTTAAAAATATTTTAATTTTACTTACAAATTTTTTAAAGAATTATGTTAAAATTAACTTCATATATCTCTGTAAATACTATAGAAATTAATATGATCCTTTTTGGTATGTAATAATAAATGTATCTAAATTATTTTAATATAATTTGTTAGGTTAAAAAATGAATACTGAAAATATTGTCTTTTATTTAAAAGAAATCATAATAAGGACTGCGCACGAAAAAATCTGTGCATGCTCTTTGGCTTATAACTTTTGATGTGGTGGAAACTAAATAATTCTGTTAACTGGTTTACATTTGTCGTTATGCTCACTAGCTATATGCTAAGTTTCATGGTTATAGCAGAACTAAGTTTTCTTAAAACGGAAATTTAACAAAAAAAACCAAAACACATAATTGAAATTTTTTATGAAATCTTACATCGGTCATATAAAACAATTGCTAGGAAGGCAGTTGCGTCAAAAAAATACAGATTTTTGGGTCATAATATTATACAAAAAAGTCATGGTCACTGAATGAAAACATGGTAGTGGAAGAAAAATAGTATCTTCAAGCTGTAGGTTTCAAACAAAATAGAAAGGATTTTCAGAGGAAATCCCCTCATCTCTGGAAGATAAGTGTGAAAAAAAGTTCTTTGCTTTGAATCTTTATCGGAATAGTTGAAAAGAAATCAGGGCTGAAGTCATATAAATTATAAAAATTATGAAGGTAAAAAAATAACGTTAAAGTACTTCAGACGATATTTTTTTTTTTTTCATAGTTATGATTAGCTATAATAGATGAAACGTTCGTACAGGCTAACTTCTTACAACTTTGTGGCCAGAAATTGTATGTTACAGATGCTAGAGGGAATATGGCAGAAATATCGCGCATAAAAGAAGTCAAAATTCCCAAGAAAGTTCTTGATTTGGAAAAAAGCACTTCATTCATAAAAAATGGTTCCATTAACACAGAAATATACGTGAATGAGTGCTTTTGGAAAAGACTTCTCCCTCTGCTTAGAAAATATAGTGTATCCTCCTTTTTCTGGCCTTTTCTAGCTTCTTCTCATTACAGCAACAAAACAATGGAGTGGTAATAAAGAAATTGTTAGTGTTTGCACCGAAAGAGGCTAATCCATTAAATTTTCCAGAACTCCGTTCAGTTGAAAGATATTGGACTCTAGTAAAAAATCATTTAAAGGACATTAAAAGATCAACTTAGAATGAAACGTATCTTAAAAAAAAGTGGACATGTTCGAGTAAAAATGTGACCAAAACAAAATAAAATCTTTAATTGTAAGAATTCTGGAAAAGATCAGATATTTTTTTAAAAACCAACAGGAATTAATTTTTTATTTTATGTTTAATTATTATTTTAGTTTCTGTGAGCAGATTTGCATGCACGGATTTCTTCGTGCGCAGTCCTTATTTAAAAAACATTCTTGGGCATTTCTATTTTTAATGGACTAGAACTAAAAAAATTTAAAAATATGATAAAAATTATATTTGAGAAAATTGGCTGGGACTTTTTGCGATCTTTTGAAATATTTAAACATTTTAAAGTAATATCTGAACATTTTTTATGCAAATATTACTCAAAGATTGGTGTGATTAGATCTTGCCACGCCTAATTTTAAAATGTCCTTTGTTTTAATAAAATTTAGAAAAATATATCCGAAGTTTATACAAATAAGGTAATTTTTTCAGTATGGGAGTGGCAGTGATTCTACGCGCCCATTTTTAGTGAGAATGTTTACGGCTTTATCTATTAACGGAATATACAATTTTGGACCAATATCAATAAACCTGGATTTTTGTCGTTCTAAAACTGTCAAATGTGACACTGTGTTTTGGTACTGAGAATGAACAAAATCGGTTAACTCTTAAAAGCACGAAAAAGTCACTAAAAAGTAGATCAAACTCATTTAATTGAAAAACGTTGGCTAAACACGTAATGGAAATAAATTTGTATATTAATTTATAATATCTTTATGATAACATTGTATGCTTCAATTTTAACCACTCTATATTTCCTTAAAACTGTTTTTTAATGCTTTTTTTTGATGACAGCTATGTACCATATATGGTTAGCCATGCATTTAAGGGTTAAAAACAAAAAAGTCCTGGTCTTATTTGCTGACATCTCTTAAAAAAAAACATGTACGACTACGAAATTTTGTAAAAATATATCGAAGATCGATATAAACTTGAAAACTAAAAATGTGCTTGATTCGCTCACTTTAGCGATAACCTCCCCTACAATATTAACAACAAGGAAATTTTTTACAAATAGTTCAAGAACCAAAGTAAGCTTGGAAACATCCGTCCAATTTGCCGCATACCTATAAAGTGAAATATTAGAAAATTGCAGTAGGTACTTAGATTCGGTCAAGCCGAAATTTTTTCAATATTCTGGCAAAAAACATGGTAAAGGCATGTAGTTACGGATTTAGTTACTTTTCAATGACAAGTGGTTTAGTAACTAGTTACCAATAACACGGTATTTATGATCAGATTTTTAAAAATACGTCTTTTTTCTGGAGTTAATTCAGTTTACCAATTCATATATGGGAAATTCTTCAAACTCGTTTACTTTTGATGATCAAAAAAATTTCGAAAATTTTTAAATGGCACATCAACGACATTTAGTACCAATATTCCTTGGCTCTAGTGGAACACAGATCTGTTCGCGTGAATGACTTTTACCGAACGGCATCAATGTTATGGCGGTTTAAGATAAAAATTTATAAAAAAATTGCCAAAATTCTATTTATAACCCTAAATCAAAAACTATTGCATTTATGTATTTTACAATGCTGTATCTAAAATACAAATTAAAAATATCGCGATAAGTTAGTTATGCGTGGATATATTAGCGATTTAATAATTATTAAACACTCTTATAAAATTTGTAAAATTCAGTTTTTAGTGATGTAGTGTCATTTGGATACCTTCTTCGATAACGCTATACTCTTGCCTCACTGAAATAACGTTGCGAGTGTGCCTCGCGAAAAAGGCACCTCTTGGAGCTATTCACGTTTTTTCTCTCCAAGTTTGGGTACCTCCTGCAGCATTTCTATTGAGATCACATTAACGAGATATATGTCAAATTATGCATAATTTCAAGGGCAAGCCTTGAATCTTTTTTCTGTTACAGCACTAAGTGTTGCTAACATAATTGCATCAAAAGTTGTTTATAAAAGTCAGAATTTACAAAAATATTTGAGGTTGAAGGTCGGTTTCATAAAGGCAAACGTAAAAAGAGAATTTCCCATATATTTTAAAAAGCAATGAATAATATATGGAAATTTTCATTCTTGTTTTGCCTTCACTATTATTGTTAGATATTTTTTCTTACTAGAATTAGTAGTTAGATGTTATATAAATTACAAAATAAGATCCTTAAAATGTATTTAATAAGAAAATATTAAATTTTATTATTTATTTTATTATAAATTTCAAAAATTATTTTTAACCTAATTATTATTTCATTACTTTATTCCGTTGTTAAAACTATAAAGATAATTAAAGAATTAAAGCTAAGTACATAAAGGCATTTGTTTCAAAAGTCTACCTCAAATTCAGCATAAATGCTTTATTTTTAAATTACAAGTAATTATTATAGTTACTTCAAACAAACTCAATTAAACTTTGATCAGGAAAAAAAAAGCTGAATAGCTTTCCTGTTCCTTTAATTAAATTTAATAATATAAAAGAAAACTTTTATCTAAATAAAGCATTTGTAAATAAGATTAGCTAACAATACAAACAAAAAGTGCAAAAAAAATTTATCAATTTTAAATAACCCCTCTTTATGTAGCCTTTCACCTGCGCCTTAATTTGACAAACAAATAGACTAAAAGAACAGATAGATGGACGGACATACAATCATCTTAAACGAAAATACTAAAAAGAAATGAAAGGAAAATAATAAATAAATCCGCAGAAAGAAAACAAGTGAATTGAAACCTAAGAAACCAAAATATATACCGCCACAATCTTAACAAATTCATTTACCAACTTCGTGTAATGTTTATTTCAAGTTTTCCATTTCTTGTTTTTACTTTTCTTTTTTTTTGCAATTTTTTACATAAAATAGCGTAGAAAAAATTAACAAAAAGCAAGAAATACCATAGAACATCTTGTTCTGTATTCAATCTCAGTCAAAATAGAATTATTTGTATTCAAGCACAAACGAAATGAAAAAAAAAGAATAAGTTGAACTAAAAAAAAAGGAAACATATAAACATTAAACAGCCAGTTTAGAATATAAATGGTAAAGGTGGTTTAATAAATCCGCTATATTCAAATAAAAATCACTTAAACTTTTTTCTTCTTTTGCTTTCGACTTTTTGCAAATTTTCTTGCTTAAGAACAAAAAACACAAGATTGAGGGGAATTTGAATGGGAAAAAAGTTAAATTACAATTTTCTAAAAATACTTAAGTACATGGAATACAAATGATAGAAAAAAACTTTATACAAATAAAATAAATGAAAATAAAGCTAAAGGAAAAATACTATTGCCGTTGCAAAAAATAAAATAAAACCAGGAAAAAAATCCTTAAATACTGTTTTAAACTTAATAGATCTTCAAAAATTAAAGTAGGATTTTTTATGCTGTTTCAAGAAAACAAGAGGTGCCAACTTGAAGGCAGAATAAATTGATAAAGTTACGAGGGTGAGATGAGATTTATTTGTAAAGAAAATTACTTATATAAGACGGGATATAATATCAAGTTAAGAAATTTCCAACCTGGGACAAATTACTTTTTTAAAAAAAAAAAACAATTTAAAATTTATTGTACTTCCCGTTAGATTCCTATTATTTATTCGCAAATCTTTAATTTTTGTTTGTAGAAAAAAAAGTTATTTTTATGGAAATCCTTTTTCATTTTGTTGAAAATTTTCTATACAATTTTTTTTTTTTTATTATTATAGGAAATTTTTGATTAATTTTCATTTTGTTGAAAATTTTCGATACAATTTGTTTTATTATAAGAATTTTTCGATAAATTTTCTTTTTATAGCTTGTGCGCAAAGTACAGGTCGCAATTTTGAAGATAATTTGATGAAATTTGGTACATATGCTTTTTTCAACACAAGGACGAAGCCTATTGATTTTGGTTATGATCGGCCCATTATTTCACCTAGCCCCCATACAAATGTCCTCCCGGAATATAGTTTTAACACTCATAGATGCCTTAAAAATAGGAATATTTTAATGAAATTTAGTTAATAAGTTTTATATCAGCAAAAATCCGTCTGCCAAATTTCATGAAGATCGGTCCATAAATGACCATAGCTCCCATATAAACACCTCTCCCGAAAATCACTAACGTGCATAAATCCCATACAAATGTTAGTATTATGTTAATATTTAACACAAGTAAGTTGTATATAAGTAAAAACAAAATTATGTGGATCGAAATGGTGTTCAATAATTTTTCTTTAGGGAAATTTTTAAAAAATTATCTCTTTTAGGAAATTTTTAATAGGAAAATTAAAATAAATTTTCTTTTTATAGAAAATTTTTGATAAATTATTTTTTTATAGGAAATTATTTTATAAACTTTTTTATAGGAAATTTTCTTTTTATATGAAATTTTCCATGAATTTTCTTTATATTGGAAATGTTCGATAATTTATTTTTTTACTACAGGAAATTTTCTTTTATATAGGAAATTATTTGATATATATTTTTATAGGAAATTTTCTATAAAATTTCATGTTATGTGAAAGTTTTAATAAAATTTCTTTTTATAGGAAATTTTCGATATAAAATTTTTCACTTTTTATACGAAAATTTAAATAAATTAAATTTTTATTTAAATTTTCCTTTAAAAGGAAATGCTTGATGGTTTTTTAATAGGAAATTTTCGATTTATTTTTTTTTAGAAATTTTTTTAAAAATTTCATTTTGATAGAAAATTTTCAATAATTTTCTTTTGGTGGAAAATTTTCGATGAATTTTTTTGTTTAGAGAAAATTTTTCATAAATTTACTTTTATACGATAAATTTTCTTTTGATAGGAAAATTTCAATGAATTTTCTTTTTATAGAAAAATTTAAATAAATTTTATTTTTATAGGAAATTCTTAGTAGATTTTCTTTTTTAGGAAATTTTTTGTAAATTGTTTTTTTATATGAAATTAAAAAAAAAGAAAAATTATCAGAAATTTTTCTCTTTATAAGAAATTTTTGAAAAATTGCCCTTTAATAAGGACCTTGACTCTCAATTTACCATAGGTTTATGCGGGTTAGGATGAAATATTTTTTAAAGAACTCGTAAAAGCTAACTGGGATAAAATCTTAAATTTTTGGTCTAAGTTTACAATTATTTAAAGTAAATTAGTAATTTAGTAATTATAAAATAAGAGATGAAAATATTTAAATTTTTACAATTTTTTGATCTTTATTAAAAATTTTCATTTATATTATAACTTATAAGTAACTCTGTATGAATAAAAAAAACAATTTAAGCTAGGATAGAAATATTACGTTTTTTTATGACTAATTTGATTTTTTTGATGAAAAAACTTAGGCCAATTTCAAAATAAACGTTTCGTTTAAACTAAAAAGATCTTGGTATAATTTCACAATTAGACTAATTTTTTTCTGGTGATAAAGAATCCGCAACACAATTTCCTCGATTTATTTAAAACTCCTAAAGAGTATAAATTTCTTTCTACATTTTTATCCAAAGTAAACATAAATCTAATATATTACAACCTAGTGTTGATCCACAATAGCACAATGGGGAAAAACACAAAATGTTTGGTATTAAGTCTTTATCTTCTAAACCCTTGATCGGATCGAATTGGTATGCTTTAAAAACTTGGAGTCAAAGTTGACATTGTGTACGTACAAGTTAAAAAAAAAATCGTAAATTATTCAAATTAAGTCCAATTTGAAAAATATTTATTTCTGTAAAGTGTTTGGTGAGGTAAAAAAATCTTAGCATGTATTTTCTTTGTCTCGCCATTGTATTTCAAACATAAAAAATTCATATATATGTTAACTTGACCTTTAACTTAATGGAAAATAATTAAAAAAATAAATATTCCTTGTTTCACCAAATTATCCCACCACCCTCGTTGAATATTAAAAATAACCATGTATTCATGTTTCTAAATTTTTAGCATTTTACATGTGAATAGATTTTCCTAATCAACGAAAGCAACAACAAAAAAAAAAAAAAAATATTAAATGAATTCTTATGATTATATATGAATGTATATTATGTATATGAATTCTTTACATATTTTCAGAGTTCACAACAACAAATCTACGACATCTTTCTTCATACTAATATTCAACAGAATTTTCTAAATGTTTTTCCTTAAGCTGGAATAGATGGATGGATGGATGGTTACTTGGCTGGCTGACTAACTGGATAGATAGATGAATGTATGAATGAATGGATAGATGGTGTTAACGAAGGTGTTGATTATGATAATGTTGGCAACGGATTGTCTGGTTGCTGGCGTCTCTATTCACGCTTTATTTACTTTCATCATGATGAGTAGGATGTGTTTCGTTGTTGTTTCATTTGATTTTATTTCTACTTCTACTGATTTTGGTTTTAATATATATTTTTTTTGTTACATTGTTTAAATGTGCTGGTGAATAAATATATGTAGATTTTTTTCTATAATTTTCTGAGGGATGATATTTTGTGTAATTGAATGTAAAGAAATGGGTGTTAAGTTTGTTTGGGTGGGAGGCGTATATGTATATACATATGTATATAATGGAAAGGTTTACATTTGATTATTTTAAATATTCCATTTAATTTCTTTATTTTTTTATGTTATCAATAAATACAAGTTATTTAATTTAATGTATTTCATAATCATAATTTTTGTGAGTAAAACATCAAGACTTAAGATTATTATGGGGGAGATATTTTAGGTTAATTGAATTGAAAGCAGGTAATAGTAAATATCTTTTTTTTTTTTATTTTTAATTTGCTTCGAAATTGTTTTATTTGAAATTTATATTTTAAAAGTATAATAAGGCAAGGGTTTTAATATAATTCTCTAGAGATAAAAATTTAATTGAAAATTTTAATAAATTATTATAAGGAAATTTGCAAAAGGAATTATGAAGGTATTAGTCTTCAAGGGTAGAGTGAAATTACTCTTGAGGAAATTTGAGGTTTTAATACAGTTGTAAAATAAAAATATTTTAAGGTTAACTTTTAAATTAAAAAAAATAAATATTTTATATAAAAATATTTAATTTAAGGTAACGATTTAAGGTAACATATTGAGATTTACGATGGGAGCTAAAGATTGATCATATAAACATCTTTTATTTGAGATACAATAAAGACTATAGTTCAAATTTCTAGATGTACGATTTAGGTTAAAGTTTGATTTAAAAAAGACTTATTTTTGATTTTAAAGAGACCAAGGATCAATGTTTTGACTAAATTTTTTCAAAACCTATAGGATTTTGGCAAGGCTAACTTTTTTTATACGAATACCTAATACTGCTTTATAGAAATGGTGATATATTTAAGGCATTAAATGCGATTAAAATAATTTTTGGAAACTAGGTGAAAAGTACGCCGCTTATGATCGACCGACCTAGAAAGTTACCTTAATATACCTTAATCATCTATGATTGTGTTATACGAATCCAAGTTTTTGGGCCAGAAAAAATTATATAAAAATGGAGGAATTTAATTTCTTCTTTTTAAAATTTATATAAGGATTCATCTCATTAAAAACTTTGTAAGTAATTAAATACTTTATTGTAAATGAAACTTTTTTTATAAAAAATTGCTAATTTGTATACCCTTCACCACAGGTGTAAAGGGTCTGTATCCTTATAAGAAATGATGACGATAGAACCATATCCGTCCGTCCATCCTTGTGTCGGTTGTAATGGCGTTTATATAGCGCACCGATAACTTATATATACATATAATATATACTATATATATCAGACGATCGGAAATCCTTTCGAGAATTTTGTTGTTGAAATTCAGCAAGACCGGTTCATAAATGGAGGATATATGCTTGAAAACTCTCTGTATTTTTTACAATATCAAAAAATAATGAGAACAAAAAATAATAAGCGTTTAAATTAAAAAAAAAAAATAGCTATTTTCTGGCTTTATTTTTTGGGCCAATTAGCCTTTTCTGACCTTTTTTAAAGTCCAATTTTGCCACTTTTTTCTCAGCTCCTGGCAACACTTCTAATGACTATTAGTAATTTGTATTATCAAGCAGTTTTGTTAGCAACAGTAGTAATATAATGATCAACAGTGTTGTTTTTTTTTTTGCATGCATATAAAAATATAGAGTTGTTGTTGCTTTTTTTATTAAAGCAATGCTATGATGATTGGTTAATTTTTTCTTTTTTTCTATTCAAATTTTTTTAGTTTGGAAAAGAATGTAGATTAATAAATGTGAAAGTATGAAAGCATACTTTAAGGCGAAAATTTTATTATTTGTCAAGGGTATAAGGGTATTAAAGATTCGGCATAGCCGAATATTATTTAGATCTCGTTTTTCTAAGACGAAACATAGTTATTATATTTTAATTCTTCTCAATACTTACGATATTTCTCCAAATGGCGTAAAAGCTTCACGTAACTGTTGAGTTTCAATTTCTGAACTAAGATCTCCCACAAAAATATGAAATTGTTCTGCAAATACATAAAAAAAAAAACAAAGAAACTAATTAATAACAAAACAACATACATGAATCAAAAATGAGTATTTAATCCTAAAACAATAATAAAACCACAAACATAAAATAAGCTCATAAATTTAATAATACAGATTTTCCCTATTTTACACACTCAAATACACGTGAGACTTGAACTAATAATAAAACACTACACTACAACAATAAGAAAGAAAAAAAATATAAATATGAAAAGAAAAGTAGCATAAAAGAAAACTACATACAGGAGGTAAGAAAACTTTATAAACACATGTAACAACAAATGCAATACACGCACAATATGGGTCCTTAACAAAACATCTTGGTTGTGTATGAATAAATGTTTAATGGAATATTCTAACACCACTCGACAATCATAAACATTCATATGAATTCCAATTGTGTATGTATGTGTAACGAAGCAAAAAAACAATATATGTAAATATTAAAGTTTTCAAACATAATTCCTTTCCTGAATAGTGCTAATTATTTTAAGGGTAAAGATTTAACAGCAACATCAGCAAAATATTTGATTATTATTGTTGTGTTGTAAGTATGTTTGTTATGTTTGTATAAGGAAAAATGTAATTTGAAATCTTATAGAAATTGAAGAAGTGTACACAAACCAACAACAACAAAATAACTACTAGCTAAGGAAAATTTCGTAAAACTATCAGGAATAATAGTACTATAGCGACGCGACTTAAATAGAGACAAAAGAAGCTTAATAAATTGTAAATTGAATGGTTGTTCTAAGAACCACAAAATCGAGTAGATATTTGCTTAAGTAAATTGTATACGAGGAGTATCTTGTAAGACTTTTCATAATAATATTTCTTATGTTAAACTCTTATATTATGTCGGATATAAGAAATTTAGAGAGATAATTAAATAAAGTATTCTTAGAAATATGAATTTCTATTAAGATCGTGTCAAAAGACTTTTCTCTTTATGCCTTTCCAAGAAAAAATTTTAACAAATTTTAATAAGCCGACGAAACTGGAAACCCCAAATACACAATAAACTAGAAAATTATAAAATCATTATTTTAAACTTACACAGAAACACGTAAAAATTGACTTCAATTACGAAATTGCTTATATTAACTAATTTTTAATTGATTTTGCTCCAATCATCAAAATGATAATATTAATAACTAGAATAATTGATTTTATTTTAATTAAATATATATAATGAGCTGTAAATTTTTAGACTTAAATTTATTTTATTTCTATATCTTTATAGACAAATCTTTAATTTTTCTTTATATTTTATAAACCGCTGTCAATTTATTAAAAAACAAAATTGTAAACCAATTAGAAAATTAATTATATTAATAAATAATATGACTAAGTTCCAATATAAAGTTAGTTAAAATTAATTATATTAATAAATAATATGACTAAGTTCCAATATAAAGTTAGTTAATAATTTTATTAAAAAATAATTTGATATATTTTTTTCTGTGTATTTTCGTAAAAATATTTATAATCAGCTCGTAAGCGAGCATATCCCAGAGTGTGACGATATTTTACGTTTACTAATCTCTTAAAGTTAAACATTTTAATTAAATTTTGTTACGTTTTTACACATGACTTTTGCAAGGTATGATACCCTACACCATTATGTATGAGCATAAAAATTCAGGAAGGGGACTTATATTAAACATTTGGCCAATCGTAGACCAGCACTTGTACTAAATGTAAAATAAAATATACAAATAAATAATAATGCATTATGGACGGATTCTCATAAAATTTTGCAGTGTTGTTTCTACTTATATAAAACACACTTCGAATATTAACTTGATACTAACATTCGTATGGGAATGTTAAAGTGATTTTCGGAAGAGAGGTTTATATGGGAACAAAGATTTGGAACAAAGATTGACACTTGCACAAAACTTCTTTGCGCCGAATTTCATTAAAATATTTATATTTTTAAGGCATTTTGGAGTGTTAAATCTCTATTCCGGGGGGACCATTCAGCCAGCCAGACGGATGGACATCGTTAGATCGATTTAAAAAGTGATTCTGAATCGATTGGATACTTTAAGGTGGGCTTTGATGGTGTAGGGTATAATAACTTCCAAATAAATAACTCACTGTTTTTACGCAAAATGCATAAAAAATATATATTTTCTTTTGAAAATTCTTTAAACGCAAAAGGAAGTGGTAACACCGTACGCTTAATTTGCAATTCGCTTCACTAATCAATATTAGTTTTCATAAGTTACTTACTAACTTTACACACCGTTTATACGGCAAAGTTTTCATATCACAATATTTTTAATTGTGAGTAAAAGTTGCGTATAAATGCTATATATAACAAGTTTGATTTATTAAAATTTTGAGAAAGTGTTTTCTAGTAATTTTGGTTCTTTAATTGGGGCTATAAACCGATGGTAGTAAACTTGATTTATGTATCGGTAGTGAGACCAATTCTTACGAATGGTTGCTTAATGTGGTGGCAGGCAATGAGAATAGGAAATCGTGGGAACTTTTTGTCTAAAGCACAGAGATTGACATCACTAATGTCATGAGGATTACACCTCAGACTGCACTGAACGTCATTCTGCATCTCATAAACTTTGAAGAGTGTGGGTACTGAGATTGACTTTGCAGAAACTCCTGCCCAAATAAAGACCGTTGGTCAGATGCAGAGAAATTATTTAGTGATGTATCCATAGATAGTCTAGATTCCTAGATAGTTTTAGTATGTTCCGGGTTCATTAAAAGGAGTAAAGAGACTCCGGATAGCCAGGAGGCGCTTAGGGCTTTGGAGTTAGCGGCTTCAGAAAGGCTTTTAGAGAATTAATGAGAGAATATCGGATAAGACTGGATACCAGAACATTGCGACATAGTGGGTAATAAAAATATCTGACAAATATAAATCTACTATTTGGCATGAAAGGAGAAACTAACCATATAAATTATTTCCCGAATAGGGAAAATGGCATGCAATTGAAATGTATGCTCTTCAGGTCTTTGCTGAATGTGTCAGAATGATGAGGAAATAGTGACAATAGAACATATTGTATATTACTGTCCGTGGCTACAACAGAGTAGCAGAAATGGCTAGACTGTCGTTTCATCGATGGATTGGATATTATTTCCGGCATCAATCTAAGGGACTGTCATTTTCTTGTAATTATAACACTAATGTAAACTCAAGCCTGAATAAATTAAATAAAATAATAAAAACAATAATAATAATAATAATAGTAATGATGATAATAATAATATAACAAATATGGAATTTATATTAAAATCAATAGCGTTCATCGTTATGCCAAAATAAATATATGTATGTTGAAAATTTCACCAAATTATCTTCAACATTGCAACTTACACTTTGTTTACAAGATTTACATGAACAGAAAATCAGGTAGTCTGCCAGCCAGACGGACTGACATCGTTAATTCGAATCACAAAATGATTTTGTGCTAAGTGGTATACATTAAGGTGATTGTTAGAATATTTTTTCTGTGCGTTACAAACATTAACACAAACGGTTGGGTTATTATAACCACCTTAGTGGTGTAGGGTATAAAATCCGTTGTTGCGAAATTATAACACAGACAGCTAGGTTGGATCAAATTGACCCTTTTAAATGTTGTTAGCAGTGTTGCCAGGACTTGAAAAAAAAGAAGCTAAATTGGACTTAAAAAAAGGTCAGAAAAGGCTAAATGCCCCAAAAATAAAGCCAGAAAAAAGCTAACATATTTTTTTTATTTAAAAAAGCATTAATTTTTTTGTTCTCATTAGATTTTGGTATTTGTTAAATATATTTTAGTGAATTTGTAAATGTAAAGTAATTAGTTCATATGGGTAATAAAGTTTGTCAAAAAATAATTCTAATATTTTTGTAGAATGAAGCGCCGCAGGCGAAAATTTTCATTAAATATAAATAATTTCGATATTTTTGTAAGAATTAATATACAAAAATGCTTAAATTGATGATTTTGTAAAAATAAAATTTTTAAAATTTTAGCCTTTTTAAGGCTATGTTAAAAATAAAAAAGGCTAACAAAAAAGCTAGAAGCTAAAACAAAAATTTTGAGGCTAAAATCAAAATAAAAAGGCTAGATCTAGCCTCAAAAAGGCTGAACTGGCAACACTGGTTGTTAGATATATCTACTAGCAATAGCATACAACTAAACTGATACATCGAAAAGAGGTATGCACATGTTCTTAACAGTTATCGTAAAATTTAGAAACGTCATATAAACCACAGCAAAGTTACATGCATATTAATTGATTCCTTTTCACAATCTATTGTCTATATGGCTCTATAATTCTATTAGTATCAAGAGTACAAGATATTTCTTAAAAAAAAAAAAAAAAAAAAAATGCAAAAATCGAAATAAATACTTTTCAGCCTATCCTCTTACAATTGTAAATATATTTTTCACTTCTTCCTGCATATGATTCATATATTTTCTTACGACTCATACTAATACAAGTAAACACATCCTCTTAACACTTGTTTATGTCTATGTATTAAACTATAATTAATAAATAAATAGAAGAAGTTGAAATAAAAGAGGAAAAGGTTGAATAAAACTTGTTATACTTTATGTTTCTTTATAAATAAAATTTTCCATGTAACTATTAATATTAACATATTCTTTTACATGCCTATACATCAGCATATATGTAAATACAAATGTATATGTTATATATTCATATACATATGTATATATTTTACATATTCATATGTATATGAGATTTTCTTGTTGTGCTATATAAGTAATAATATTTGTTAGTTTGTGATTTTAATAACTATTGTTAGTGTTTGTTTTTATATTCAAGTTATATACATATTTTAAAAGATTTTTGTTGTATTTGTTATTATTGTATATTTTATTTGTTTTACATTTAGTTAAATAAGCGAAGCGAAAATCTTTACAATGAATGGTGAAGGAAACTAAAATAATATAAAATATACTTGTAGTATATATCATTTAGAGAGAAATGTTAATCAACAACTTTTGTGTAGGAACTTTTCTTTGTTGACATGCATGAATATTTTGTAAACTGTATTTACTAAAATTAGCAGTAGCGTTTTGTTTAAAAACAATTTTTATTAAGTCTTAGAAACTTATATGATTATGATTTACAGGGGAACAACATTTATGAGAAATATTTTAAAATTTGGATGCACGAAGTATTAATAAATTTAAAATTTTTTTATAAATTATTAGTAATTACAGCTTCAAATATTTATTCTAAAGACTGACAGATAGAAAGAAATACATAAAGCTGAAATGAAAGATTAGAGTCTGACAAAATAATTAACTGAAAACTTTTATTTTTTTATCCTCTCAAATCCCCTTCTAAATTGCTTAATTTCAATATGCGCTCCTGCAGGCAATCATACATCATAAAACAAACTGAAAAACATTTCGTGGTTTTTTCTCTCAAGAACACGTTTTCTACACATTTATTTCAGAAAACCATACTCTTACTGCTGCATTCACAATACGCACATTTGATCACAGTAACATCCAAGCAAAACAAAACTAAAATGTAAAAAATTTACTATTAAAACTTTTCCCAAATCTTAACCAAAAATTCTTTTAAATATATCTTCAACTCTTAAAGTGTCCTTTTATATTTTCTTTTTGTTAATATTCAAATTTAAATATTCAACTCTTATGTTTGCTGGGATATTCTGCCACAAGCATACATTCATTCGCTTAGTAACACATATACCAGCTACATAAGTGTAATAAATGTCAGTTGAATTGTAAAAACAAAAGAAAATATATAGAAAGAGTTTTTGTGAGTATGTGTGTATGTATTAGTGTGCATAAATAGAAAATGAAAAGGAAAACTTTCAACGTTTATGCGTTAAAACTAAACGTTTCATGGAAATGAAATTACAAAAACATACACATACACACACTCATATACTCTTCATTCCTTAAACTTACAATAATTCACAATCACTACTCTGTCTGTGTGCAATTCATAAGGGTAAAGAATTCTATTGCAAATATGTCGTAAATACTATAACGCAACACTCGAGAGGAAAAGAAAAGGGAGGAAAACGATATAGAAACTTATGAAGGGTTTTGGTAAATATGGTTTCAAAGTCATTCATGCATTTCACCAGTTACTAGTTTCTAAAAGACGAAATTGAAGTAGGAGACATATATACACACACACATACACTCGCGTAATGTAAGAGAAAGAGAACGTATTGCAAAAATAAAATATTGAATTGCAAGAATGTATTTTGTACAAATGTGTTTTCGGTGGGTATATGTATATGGAGATGTAACATTGTATGTATAGCTAAAATATACATACGCATGTAAAAACGTTAAAATGTTCACAAACTGTTTTTGTATAGTATGTAAGTTTTTATATGCATCATGTAATTTTTACATATTTTACAATTGCTACTATGTTGCTCAACTGTGCGTAGTTGTTTTAAAATTTCTTCCAACTTCTGATTTGATATTATTTTTTTGTATGTTTGTATGTGTAGATGTCTTTCTTCTACTCATATATGTTAAATGCAGTAGTTTTACTTTATGCAATTGTTTTGTATGTATAGTACATACAATATAAGTGATGGGGAATGGTTTCTATTTGTCAGATGAGAAAATTTTTTTGAATTTTTATTTTATATACATATTTTGTTCTAAAAATTTTCAGAATATAAGAAAATAATTACAAAGTTTTACATGTTGAAAAAGCTTTGGAAGAAAATTTCATATTGTATGTAAAAATTTTTCTAGGTGACATCCAAAACAGTGTTTTTTACCAGTTTTACAAAAACTATAGAACTTATATTTTATTTCTAATAACTCATTTTTATTTGGGCTCCAAATAGTATGCTACAAATTAAATTTATATACAACTTTTTACCATTTTGATATATGTTAGAATATTTCCAGAAAATTAAAATTCGGCTTACTTTTAAGACATTCCTCGTAAAAAAACATTATTTTTAAAATTCGACTAGGATACAGAGATAAGGAACTTTATTTTATTTAAATTTACATGTGTAATTGTGTTTTTGAATCGGTTAAAGTTTTAAAAATTTTAAACTTGTTTTACTCGTTGCTTGCTTTTCAAAATAGATCGAAATAAAATTTTGTATTTCCATCAGAGAGCGAAAAATGGTGAAAAAGGATCTTTTTTATAATTATTTGATATTTAATTTTTGCCAGGAAAGTGCCGGCTTATAAACTAGTAATAAATAAAATGCTTAATTATCAATTATTTAAACAATTTATGGATAAACTTTCGAAGTTATTTAATAATTTGTTAACCTAATTAAAGAAGAATACTTATTGTTGACTGTATGATGAAAATTAGTATTTTACATTTTTTTATTTAAGCATTTAAAAGCTTTATGTTTTTTTTTTATGGAAAATATTCAAAAATATATATAGTATCAATGCTTAAATAAGGAGTGCGTTCGAAAAAATCTTAACATATATAATATTCAATAACTTGGAAATGGTTGATCTTAGAGTTTTCATTCTTTTTTTATTCAATTGATAATTTATTACAGATCACAGAAAAATATATTGTATTATAGTTCTAACCACCACTTATGAACTTGTGGACCATTTTTGGTAACCCTTCCGTTAGAGATTTGATAGTTGCTTCAGTCACTTTTTTTGAACAGTGTGCACATCTTCTTTTAAAATCTTCTGTATTTTTGAACACCTTTTTTGTGCTTTTGAATTTACTTTTCACAAGAGCTCAATATCTCTCCACTGGTCTAAACTATGGACAATTTTGAAAATTGACCTCTCTTTGTACAAAAACTATGTTATTGTTTTGGTACCACTCCAGAGCTTTCTTACCATAGTGACATATTACCAAATCGGGCCAATAATGTATGGACACGTTGTGCTCTCTTACGAAAGGAAGAAGTCTTTTTTGCAAATATTCCTTTATGCCTATTTTGGTATTTATAGATCCGAATGTATGAAATGACTTTTTGTTTTGCCGCAACTGCAAAACAGAAATTCCTACAACAGGAATTTTCTAGGAATTTTTTTCTGCTTTTGGATGCTAAACTTATCTTTAATATTGCCTCGAGCAATAACAATTAAAAGTTTCGACATATAAGCTGCGAAAATTCTGCCAGCACATAAGTTTCTTCGTCAATTATGCAACTTAAGTATTTTTGTTTGAAATTTGGTTTTAATTTCCGTGTCCTATTGTTGGCTTCTAAATTTTTTCCAGCATTCCTGTTTGGATCTTTTTGGACTTTATATGTTATAAACTCTGCATTAGCTTTAAATTTTCGCACCAAATAGTTGATGCACTGAGATAACAGAGCCGCTTTTCTACCAGATGTGTTTGGAGTTCATTTCAATATGCTTTCACTTTTGTGGCCTTCCCAATATCATGTGGTACATTTTTTTCTTTCCAAACCAGGTTTCATATCAATGGCCAAATTCTCCTGGTACTGTTTAATAATATTAAAAACATTTTGACGGCGGACATTTAATTCTTTGGCCATTTTTTTGTAGGAGCTATTTGGATTTTTTTTGAATTCTTATAATAATTTTTAGTATGTAAGGAACCTCCGGTTATCCGGGTTTGCAGCTGGGGTAAAACTCAGTCGCGTCCAAGGTTCTTACATAAATAAAACACTGTTTAAGACTTTATATTTTCACTTGGCTAATTATTTCTTTTTATTTTCTTATATTTCTTTAATCACAACTTGTTTTATTGAGACACTTTTAATTGAAAGCTTCTTTATTGAGAACGGTGCTGTCTCGTGAAGCTTCAGTGTTGCCTTGCCGGTCCTACACCTCCTATTTAATATCTCCTATGATTGTTTTGATCTTGGATGTAATCCGAGATTTTTCTTAGCCCTGTATTTTCTGAGTGAAAACTTCCAAGAAAATATTCTACCACTTGGCCCTGAGCAGTGTGTATCTCCTGTCACTTCAACCCGATTGTAAACCTTGTTGAAGTTTTTAATCTTACTGATTGAAAATCAGTATACCCTACGTTGGATTGATGTAATCAATTCAACCACTTATTATTATTATTTTTTTCTCCTAACACTGCTCTGTTAGTCTTTTATTTTTTTATTCACCGGCTACTCACCACGTCTGCTTGTTCACTGACCAGCACCCCAAAAGATAAGAGAGTGAGCTTGTAATTTGCTCTGGCTTATATACATTCTTAAAACTAATATTATTGTAGTTTTCTTGCAGTTGGTTCGAACCGATAGCGGTTGTTGCATCGAACCTTGTTTTCCTGTTGTTTTGATGTTCGCTGCTGTAACAGTTTCGTGATCTGTGTGTGTGTGTTACTATTGTTGTTTGCTTTGTCTCCTTCTGTCTTGCTGTGTTTACATCTCTCCTCTACTTCACTGCTACTCTTACACTCCTGTGTATTTCTCGCTGCTACCTCCGTGATTCGTCAGTTCTGCTACTCGCCTGCTCAGCTGTGACGATGTAGGCATTGACGTCTACACTTCGGCCTTTCTCCCTGCTGCTCTCTACTGCTACTTCTTCCTGTTGTGCTTTTACTTAAACCCTTAAATGGCTAGCGTGCCATTTAAGATCAAATTTATTTTTTTTTTTATTTTTGTGAGAGTAATATTTTCTATTATTAAAAATTTTAAGTGCATCTAGAGAAAAATCTACCATATATGCGTTAAAAACGATATAATTCAGTATAAATAGTGAATCTGCCTCGTATGTGTTTAAATTTTACGTTGCGTATTCAAATCGTTAACAAAAACGTATACCAATGAGCTTCAAGCTCACACCAATTCGTTATCGAATTTTTAAACTGCATTATGTTTTCAATTTTATGTATTTGAAATTTGTAAACGAACGTTATTAAAAAAACGATACTGTAAATTGTCAATGTGACCACAACCGTGGTGGATTTTGAAACAAGTTTTTTCCCTCAGTGTAAAAAAAAACACAACTTCTTCCCATAGAAAATATTATTTTTTGCATTAAATTGAACATTGTGATTCCATTTCATTTTATTTATTTTTTTAAGTATTGATAGTATTTTTAACGGTGAAAATAGAAATATAAATATTTTTGAGTGTAATTTATTACTTTGGAAGTTAAAGAACTTTGAAAATCGTACTTTCGTAAAAAACTATTAAAAATGTGTTTAAGATTTTAAGTGACTTAGGGAATTCAATGAGTACCGTATATTTAAGTGCTTTTTCTTTAAAATGTTTTCACCAAAAAATTTAAGAAATGCATGATATTAAAAATAGACCGATTTTTTAATTACTCATATACAGTGCTGTGCAGATCAAAAGCAACAAAATTAGGGTAATAGATATAGTTTTATTTTTTAGAATATTTTAGAATATTTGGTTTACAACAAAAATAATTTTACGAAATTATATACATATTTAGGATTAACAAAAACACAAACATTTAAAGAACTTTAATTTTATCTATTAACAATAACTGGAATAAAACACTACAATCTTCATATAGGAGTGTGCACAACAAAAGCATATTCATATATTGCTTCATTTTGTTCTATATTTTACAGTTTCCGTAAAATTAAGTAGTTTTAATGCGATTAAATTGTTAATTAATTTCTCTGGAATGATTTCCATTTGAATTTGTTGACTAAACAACACATTGAACTGCACTAATCTTGAAGCTGCATAAAAAATCTTCCACAGATCTTGCGTCTGAGTATTATACCACATGGTTAAAAAATGTTAAGCAAAAATTTTAAACCATGATGTTTAGTCCAATCCTTTAAAAGTTTTAAAATATATTTCGCATTTTTTCCATGCAAAAACATTGAATTAAAAAAGATATTTCTCTATGTAAATGAAATTTCTGTGCTTTTTAATAACATATAAATATCAAAATTTCATTAGATTTCTAAGAAAAGGACATAGTTTTTTTTCGCTAGAATTCAAGTACAGTCATTATTACATATTTTCTCTGCCCAAAATCATTTTTTGGAACTGTTTAAGATGGTTTAAGATGTCCACCTTGACAGTATACCGGGTTGCACGACGTTGCGTATCCGGTCATAGCGGATACATATAAATATTGTTTTAAATTAAATTACTTTTCCTTTTTAATATGATTAATTCTGTTACTTTCAGGAAGAAAGCAACGTATTTGTATGAAATTATAAATTGTTTCTTGTATAAAAACAGAAATAAAAACATGTACCTTTATTAAATAATCAGTGAACAGTGCTATAGTTGATGGCATGTAACTTTTTAAATTAAATTTCATTATTAAACTTTATCAATAAATCTATGACCCGAAATAAAATTGTATATATTAGGTAAATTTTCTTAAGACCCATGGATATATATTTACTAATTTCATCAATATCTGAAACGAAAAATATTCAATTTGATTTAGGTTATACATCCCTTACGATGATTTTATACATCAGCTAAACAATTTACAATATGTGTGTAAATATGTATTTCTCCACCTTTACATAGGTTTGTAACTAAATACATAACTACATATGTATTTATGTATGTATTTGTGCATCAACTATTTTTATTTTTTTTTTTGCTTTATAAAACCATATCTTACAAATTACAAGAAAAACGTTTACAAAAATATGTAGTTTCTATTTTACTTTACCAAAGTGTATAATTTATTATTTGTTTAACAATTTTAGTAACTTTTTCTTCGCTTTCTTTTGTTACATTAGTTTTGAAATTATTATTATTAGTATTTTAATTTTAGTAAGTTACTACAATAAGTTAATTTATTTTTACTGATAGAAAGAGACCTTCAATTAATGTATTTGAATTTATTTAAGGGCGTAAATTAATGACAAGTGTTTTCGAAATATATGAGATATTTCGAAAGTGTGAATAGAAATAAATTTTGTTGACACAGGTATATAATAATTTCCTTGCTTTGGATTTTTCACCTATTTTATAGTAATGAGATCATTGAAGTCCAATCCCTTAATATACTTATTTTAATTTGACTCAAGTTCTCGAAATAAATAAGGACTACGCATGAAAAAATTCGTGCATTTTTTAATATATATTTTTCAAGTTCCAAATTTAAAATAACAAATTATTTACTATGGGTGTTTAATTTAATATTTGGAATTTTCTCCATTGTGTTTTCGGCTACTTTTTTAAACTTCGTTTCTTTTTGTACTAAACGTTTAGTGTCCTATAAATATTTTATTTATTAGGACTCACTACCTTTCAATTGGGCAGAGTTCTGGACAATTTGGGGGATTAGCGTCTTTCGGTATAATCGCAAAACTGTTTATTTAATACCATTTCAATGCAGGTTCATTGTGTTTTCTTAAAAAAGCTAGTAGTCTTTTCCGAAGGCACTTATTCACGTTTATTTCTATGTTAATGGAGCCATTTGTTATAGATGAAGTGCTTCTTTCGCCGCACAAATGGCTCGTAAATCAAAACTTTCTTAAATATTTGTTCCGCCACGGACCTCATGGAAACATGGAATTCCTGACCAGGAAGTTGAAACAATTATCTTAGTACGTACGCACATTGGGGTAAAAGGGGTCGAAAATTGCGATTAATTCAGGGAAAGCTGATATCAATTTTTTAATGATCACGTTTTATTTTCTTTATTGATTATTAGTTAAAAAAAATTCAGTTTTAGAATTTTAAGATTTTTTTAGTAGAACGGTAATGTCTGTCCGTCCGTCTATACATTAGAAATAAAAGGGTCGAAAATTATGCATAATTCAGAGAAGGGTGGTATAAACACTTTAATGATCACGTTTAATTTTCCTATTCACTAGTAAGTAAAAAAATGAATTTTTAGAATTATAAGATGTTTTTTGGCTGCATGGCAATGTTCGACCTTCCGTCTATACATTTGGGTTAAATGGGTCGAAAATGCCACTTAAATCGGAGAGAGGTGATATCAAAATTTTAATACTTTTTTTTTTTTTGGTTTTCACATTATTCGAGAAGTAGAAAAAAATATTTTCCGAATTTTAAGACTTGTTTGAAAGAATTCTGATGTCCGTCCATCTGTCCGTCTGCTTGTTATTTTTGGCAAACTTTCCAATTCCAAATCGTTTAACTTTTGAATCAATAAAGATAACGGCACAAAATTTTCTTTGTTCGCTAGATAATTTTGCTTTTTAATCAACTACATAAAACGTAATAAAATCGATTGAAAACATTAGGCTATATATGGAAAAATCTTAACTAAGATCTTGTAAAATTGAGATTTTTGAAATTTCAAATGTATATAACTCGAAAAATTTATAAAATAAGCAGTACATGCAAGCATGTTTTCTAAAGGATTTATCAAGGATATAAAAATGGTGATATAAAAATGTTGGAAATCGGGTGAAGAACAAAAATTCGCTAGTTGTTAAACAGTACCTAGTACCCTATTTTGAACCCCTACAGTTCCGCTCCTGATGCGTATATTGGATCCTGTTTCTAAACTCAAAATGCAACTGTCCTCTGCTACGCTAACCAGCCGTTTTGAAGTTACAGATTTATTTCGATTCTTCCTCACTGTTTTATGTTTGATAAAGCAAAGAAAGTGTCTGCACTTAAGCTATTTTTTTATATGAAATCTACTGAAGTTTTTTTGAAAAAAAAAAAAAATTATTTTCTCAACTCGGGCTATATATGTGCGCACGATTTTTTTCATAATATCAAAGTGGATAATATATAAAATTTTTCATACAATTTTCAAAATAAACATCCTGTAACATATTAAGTTGCATTCCATGAAAGTTGAAAATTAGTGTATTTTAGGACAATTTTCAAAAAAATAACAAAAATATTAGGACAAAATATAATTTACAAGATCTTGAAGAAAAATACATTTAAATATGTGACGTTGATGATTTCATTTTAAATTTTTACCTTTAAACACTTTTTATTTAAAATAAATAAACTGAAAATTAATGAAAATTTAATTTTTTACTATTTTTCAAAAATGTAAAAAATTCTTAACTTTGACAGCTCCTTATAAGAAAACAGCATAACCTAGCTAAATAAACTTCAAATTTTAAAATTCAATTAAGCTCCACTTTTGATACATTTTACCCCAACGTGGTACGTTTTTTAGTTTATTATCCATCAATCATAATTAAAAAAAAAAAAAAAATATATTTTTGCCTTTCCTTTTTCCCCCAAATTCCTTCTTGCGTTAATATGTTGTATGTCTTCAGGTCAGATTTCCTGTCAACACTTCTGACAAAAGTTTCAGAGCAATTAACTTTTTGGTGCATCTTTCTTCCAGAGATGCGGGGAATTTCTCTAAAAGTTATGTTAGTTTTTTCTGTGGTCCAGCAATCTGAAAATCCATTTTATTTTCCTCTTTATATATTTTTCTGACCCGAGAATCTGCATTTTGTGTAGAATAGAAAATATATAGAAAAGTAGTCAGTTTGCTCCATAGGTATATTACATCTCTAGAACGATTTGTTATTTTTCAAAAAAAATCATTTATAATTAACTTCAACTTAACCTATACTTATAACTTTTTAATTTAAACAATAGATTTGAAGAAATTTGCAAAAGAAACATAAAAAAATTTAAAATATTAACTCTATTCGCAATTAAGTGATGATATCTTATTACGATTTCCCTTACTTTTATTGAAATGTTTTTGTAAATAATTTTATTCTTTTTATATGATTTTCAAATGAGATCCCTTCACTTAACTGTAAATGAAGTCGAGACTTCCTTTATACGATTTTCAATTTTATTTTAACTAATTTATATTACTTGTTTCCATTAATTTTTATTTTAAAAGCAAAGTAAAATTACTCTATCATTTCATTCCATTTTCTCATTTAAGTATAAATTACTTATAGAATCCTGCTTAATAAAATTTCCGCAAATCAATATCTAACTATTTTGAAAAACAAACCCAGCACAATAAAAAAAAAATATATATAATAAAATGTCCTTCCAATACATTTAAAAAATATCCTGCCAAACATTAAGAATCATTTAAAATAAAATGTTTATTGTATATATACATAGCTAAATATACAATTTATATAAGTCTACATAAATATACAAAAATTTATTTTATTTTCCAATAAAGCCATTACTAGAGTTAAGCCTTCGTTTGTCGTGGCAACAACGTCACATTTTATGACCACTTTATGATCACTCAAGCATAAATGGCAGCCATTATTGTAAATCAATCGACTTGATGTTGATTTCATACTAGCTGCGGTTTTTATTGTTTCCTCAGTTACAATTTCAATTTCCTCTCTCTTCTAAATAAGTATTTTAAGTCTTATATTTTCTATAAATTTGCCAAACTTTTATTAAGAAAAGTTTGCGCAAAGGCCAAGGGAAGACTATAACTTTGTTGTATCGTTTCGTTTTATGCCAATTAAGGAATCAAATGTACAAAATATTTCTCTTTGTAAGTAATAAACAGTAAGTGTAAAAAAGAGATTTTTTTATTTACATTATAAATTATATACATACTTTATTTACAGTTTACATTAGTATATACATATGTAAGTGTATTCATGTGTTTTAAAGTAAATATGTATATGAGAACTGATTTTACTTGTGTATGTCTTTAATAAAGACCTACCTTTCTTTTGTAAATGAATAATTTATTTTAGTTAATAGCTAAAACTCTGTAGAAGAAAAAGTAACAGACAATAATAAACATTTTATTTGTCTACTTTGTCTGTATGAACACATAAGCATATAATTTGGCATACATTAATGTAAAATTACCCAGATAACAGTGCAATTTTAAAATTGTAAGTATACGTAATATTATTTTACCCAATTGGACTTTTTCTTGAGTTAGATAGTATTTAAACAAATATTTAGCTCATCTAGTGATTATAAGGATCATAAAGATCAAAATTTATGATCAGCTGTGGATTTGTCATGATTTAAAGTAAGGTTTTAATTCAAGGAATAATAAATTCTTTAAAGGTTTACATTTTCATGGAATATTTATAAGATTTTTATAACACAAACTCAGACTGTTGCTTTCATTAAAAATAATAGAGTTGTTATATTGCAAATTTATATCGACACAATGATTTCATACATATGTATAGTTAAATTAATACTTATATACATATCTACATACATATATTGTATGTATGAAGGTATGTATACATTCTACATAAGAATTAATGATAACAACTGCGTCACTAATTGAAGCCAAAATAGCAATTGTTTTAAAAATGTGCGTTATAATGAAAGCAGCATAAGCGTTTATAAAGCACAAGGAAAAAACGCAAAACGGAAATAAGGTAAAATGTAAAAGAAACAAAAAAAAAAACCAACAACATACAAATACACGTGCAAATACACGTATAATGCCTTAAGTCAGTATAAGGTAAAATGGGTAAAAAAATAGTCATAAATACGCGGATTATAAAAAGAGCTTTAAATGTTAAAAGGGGTTCGACATAAAGCTTTTGATATACCTTAACGGTAATGTTAACTCACATATACCTACATACATATAGCCATATATATTTATATATATGTATCAGTAAGGATATAAACATACCATACGAGCAGACTCATACCGCATTAAGTTACTCACGTTTATTGTTTTATCTATATAAAGTATCTTTTATACATATAAAAACGCTGAAACTGTTTTAAAGCAGGTTAGTATAAAAATTAGTTTAAAAGCTTAAGAGATGGATTTTTTAAACTCTGAAAGGATTTTATCGATTGCATTGTAAAAAGTTAAAACCTTAAATCCAATTTTGCTAATAATTTTGAAGATAATTTAAATGCTCACAGCAAAAAACGTGATGAAAAACAATGATTTAAACACAGTGTTTTCAGAGCAAAGATAGTGACTTTAGTACATGGTTATCATTAGAAAAATGCTCTCGCTTAAAAATTTTAAACAATCTAACCATGTCCGTCCGTCTGTCTGTTCAAAGCAACATAGGGCTCGGAGCGGATCATATTGATAGTTATCCGCAAGCAATTTGTGACAATTTGTGGAGGCAAGGTGAAATAATGAACCGATTATAAACAATTTCAATATGTTTTGTCCTTGGGTAATTAAAATCCTCGGTACCAAAAATCATTGAATTATTTTTAAAATAACGACCTGTAGTTTGATTACGAAGTTAAACAGACTTATAAAGCGATTCTGAGGTAGGTCTTAGGTTCATGTTTTTTGTTGTAAAAAACGCATAATAATATCGTCTATAGTTATTGTAATATAAAAAAAAGACTGAAGAGTTTGAAATATTATTTTTTTTTTCAAGAGATTCCATAACTTAATTACGTTTAAAATCTACAGTTATGCATTGATTTCAATAGAATATGGCTTGTTTTAATAGAAACCTATTCAGAATATTAAAAAAGTTATATGCCACATTTGAAAAACTGAAATCATATGTAAAAATATACTAATATTTTGATTTAAATTATAGCTTGCATCAATCTAAGATGTGCAGTTTTATAATATGTTTGATAACTCTTGTAACTCGATGTTAATTATCTACCTTTCAGTGTTTGATTTGATACTAAAAAATTAATCAAACATATTTAGTGGAGTCCGTCAGTACGTCCGTACGTCCAACCATTATTAATGTAAATTTTCTGATCAAACTATAGTTCACAATTTGCAAGATATCTTATGACTTTTTATACATAACTTCCTTTCCAAGAAGGACTTAATTGGTTATCATCAAAATCATGATAAAAGTGTTTTCCAAGAAATTTTATCAACATATGGAACTATAGACAAATCTTATAAAAATCTGGTGTTGCAAATAAGTAGTACACTCAACATTAGAATTTAATTTAATCGATTTATTTAATTATTTTTTCCATTGTTTTTATAAATATTAATTATTTTTATTTATATACTAAAATATGAACGCCCCTAATCTAAATACCATTATACACACACACAACTGTAATAACTGGTTTAGTTGTCCATATAATATAGTTCTCATTCAGTTTATACATGAATAAGTATAAGTAAACAAGGTTTGGTTACGCCATATAAGTCTCGGAAATTATTATACATTCTTGAAGAGCCGACTATATTTTGCGAAAGTAAAATTAAATAGTATTTTTCAAGACCTCGGTTGGGTGCCAAATAAATTTTACAGTTGACTTCGTGCTGTTCGTTCTCACAGTTGATTTCGGTTGGCTGCTCTCACGAATGACTTCGATTTTCGATCCCTGAAGCTGCCACCTTAATCAGAAGCCGATTCCGCCCTAAAGCCGAACCTGTTTGACAGCCGATTGTGTTGAAGTCCAAAGCCAATTTCAATTCTACTACTGAACCGAGACTACTATAAGCCGAACAACATAACCGAGCCTGTTATACGTCGAATAAAGGATCGGTCCTAATATAAACCGAACCGAGCCTGTTATACACCGAACCAAGCCTGTTATAAGTCGAATAACCGAATCGATCATGTTGTAAGCCGAATAATCGAACCGTTCCTATTGTAAGCCGAACATCTGAACCGATCTTACTACAAGCCGAATAAATGAACCTAATATAAGGCGAAGAACCGTAATAAGCCTAGTTGAAGAAGAAGGAAGAACCGTAATAAGCCTAGTAGAAGAAGAAGTGATTGAGTCCGATAAAATCCGATTCAGCATTATCGCAGTTAAATTAAATTAATTAAATAAATAAATATACGATAATGATAATAATTAACCCCCAGAAAGTGTAAAACAAACGTCTTATTACTTAAGGTTTGTGCATCCGTAAGTAGACCCTGGTGACGACTAAGTTACCTCAGTCGACGATAAAACACATTATATACTTGCAAAGGTGGTAATCATAATAACTTTCAATTATAATTTACATTATATTATTAGTCTGATATTAAATTCTTTTGTCAAATAATTAACTTTAGAATTCATTTTGTACAGAAAGCTAAATTAGAAAATTAAAAATATTGTTCAATAGAATAGGTCAGCACAGAACAATTTTATTATGTAAAAATCTGCATATAAATTTATGTTCCCTTATATATCTTGGAACTTAAAATTTACTATTGTATAAGTAATTATTAATAACTAACAAAAAAAAGTCGAGTAAATCCTAATTTTTTAAAACTTCAATTTTTTAAAGTACTTAACTACTTAACCTCGTATCCTTATGCATATACAATACAATTTGCACCTTTACTTACATTTATTTATAAATACATATTTATACTAACATTTAAGTATATACAGATTTTATACATATAAAAATTATAAAATAACAAGCAAAGAAAAAAAAAAAAAGCGAACACTTCCTTTAATATCCTTTTGTATATGCTATTATTAAAGAATGAAAAACAAAACAACAAAAAAGTAAAGGAAAAAAAAAAAAAACCTTTACCCTTTTTAGTTGTTTTACATCCTTATGGCTTATACAGATAGAGTGAAAGACGCGTATAAGTTTAAAAAATGTGGAGGGAAAAATATAAAAAGAAAATAACTAGTATTTTTAATGAGTTAATTAAGTTTTGCTACTACTACTGCTACAGCTATTACACTCCCGTTTATTTAAACAGATACCGGTTGTAGTATTTGTGTTTGAATGTTGGTGTATGTATAAAGATATCTAGGTTATAGCTTGTAATAAAGATTTTTAAGGTCTTGTTTAAATTAATCATAAATACAGTAGAAAAATTAAAGTTATTATATGAGTATATATGAGCTTTTTTTCTTGTAAGATTTAAATAGAACCCAACAAACATTTAATACTAAAGGAATCTATATTTATATATATATATACTCATGAAGCCTTTTAATAATTTTGATGTCTTTTAGAATATGGTAACCAAATTTTAATATAAATAAAATAATAAATAATTTTCAATAAAAAAATTCTTGCATTATATTTATTATTTTTTCAAGCTACCAAATACTTTGCTGGGCTTCCTCCATATACATCTATACATATTTTTTTCATATATCCATATAACATATATTTTTAAATTCTTTCTACCACTATACACATGTAATTTGATGCTTCCTTTAAATGTTGAATAATTTATACAACTGCAACTACTAAATAAACTACAGACAATCTACTTACAACTTTATTTTGTTTTATATCCTTTATACTATTAAATACCTTGTCTATGACTAGTCTATGCAATACGAAGTGCTTACGCTTAAAAAAGTTATATACTTTAAACTGATTTTCTTTTCAATATGTCTTATATTTTTTATAAATTTACATATGAGTTATTATTTAATATGGTGTTTATGCAACACATATATAAATAATAAATAGATATATTTTAAACAGAAATATTTAATGTTATGACGACAAGGAAGTCATAATAAAAAAAATACTTTTACTAAGTGTGAAATAAAATTTACGACTACATAATATAACATTGATACTAATATTCAAATGATTTAATGCACTTTTGAGTGATTCTCAAAGTGGGCCTTGTATGGGAGCTGTGGTATATTATGGACCGATCTTGATAACATTTAGTACAATGATTTGTAAGATATAACTTATTTATGTCGAATATTAACTTTATACTAGCATTTGTATGGGATTATGCACGTTAAAGTGATTTTCGGAAGAGGGGTTTATATGGAAGCTACGGTCAATTATAGACCAACTTTCATGAAATTTGATATAAAGATTGGTACTCGTACTTATACAAAAGTTCATTTCACTAAAATATTCTTATTTTTAAGGCATTTTTGAGTGTTGAAACTCTATTTCAGGGGGACATTTGTATGGGAACTAGGTGAAATAATGGACTAATCTCACAACCAATTTCAAAGGACTTCGTCCTTGTATCATACAAGTCCTTCGTTCCAAATTTCATTGAAAGATTTTCAAAATTACGACCTGTGCTTTGTGCACAAGGTTTACATGAACAGCCATCCAGCCGGACGGACACCGTTAGATCGAATTGTTTCAATAACTTTATATATAAAAACTATAATATTTATTTTTTAAATGGACATTACTGTTTCCTGGAGTAGTATTTATGACAGTCAATATCTTTTCTAATATATTTGAACCAAATTTGATGCAGTTTTTCCACTTTTATGGAAGCACCTATAAAACAGAAATCTTTGTTTCAATAACCGATCTTTCAAATGTCGGGTAATGTAATGAAGATGTTGGATAATAAAGCAGGGTTGAGTCATGGAACATCCTACAATTTGATGTTTGCGCAAATAATATTGGAGATTTTTTCAAATAATGCGTATAATCTAGAATTATCGTTGTAGATTATGATGCGGCTTTTTCATATAATTTTCCTTACTTTGTGACGAACAAAAGTCAGGTATTCGTTTTTGCTCACATGATTTTTTTTTTTTTTTAATTAAAACATAAATGAAGTTTATTATATTTATTATATTGTTTGATTTATATAATATTTTTCGTTTATACATTATTTCTGATGTAAGTAAATTTTATGTTTTGTAAAATATATATATAAGTAAAATGAATTTGAAAGTTTTGCTTATTTATTTAAAATAGAATTTAAATTATAGTTCCGTTAAAATCATTTTATACAGACCTGACAACTGTCGCGCTGTGGAGAAATATATGTGATAAGTACGATAGGTTATAACGCTGATCACCCATTAAAAGCATCTGATACATAGTGGTTGTACGCAGCGTTACCGTTAAGAATTTTCAAAAAGTGTCCAAAAAAGAGGATTTTAAAATAAAAAGTTGCCAAAAAAGGCGATTTTTTGAAAAAAAAGGGGCCAACTGCTTCAAAACCTAAAAAAACTCCGTAAAATTTGTTTATTTTATAACAACAAATTTAGTATCTTAAGAAAAGCTACAAAAATACAGTCTTATTAATAACAAAATAATTTATAATTATTTTACAATAATTTTTATTTTTGCAAAAATAAAGATTTATTTCCAAATATAGTTAACATACAATTCTCCTTAATTAATAAACTTCTGTACTTTTGTACGAGTTCTTCACTCGTACTCCAGTCTTTCACATATATGTCGGATAAATTTTGGACGGAACGCATTGGTCCACAAGTATTGACTTAAAACTGTCAGACAAACTATTTTTTATTATTGATAATTTAGTAAACAAAAACATGTTCCCCTGAAGGATTGCAATGAGGAATGTATAAATTTAAATTAGGATATAAGTTTTCATCGAATCCTTTTTTTTTTTATCCAGTCCAAATAGATATGGCATATGATGACATAAATAGCTGTTCATAAACTTTATTTTTATTTTTAGTTACAGTTTAAGTTCATTTATAAATACTCCGCAGTTTTTTATATCACTATACTGTGAATCAATCTCAAAATGATTAATTTATTTGTCGATATATTTCAAACAATTTAGTTTCTCGTCATTTAGCACATAGACTAAAAAAGTCGCCATTTAGTCGCCATTTAAAAAGGGGGCCAAAAAAGTGGCCAGGTGGTTGAAAAAGGGCAAATTGGCGACTAAAGTCGCCAAAAGATAACACTGGTTGTACGTGTATAAGTAAACAGATTGTTCGACAGCTTCAAATAAGGATGTTGGTTTAAGGTAAACAACTAGTAGTCACTATCTATTTATATCAGAATCTTATACGGCTAATTAGGTTGATTGAGGTTCTGGAGTTGTTTTGGCAGAATAGAATTTTATTCAGTCTGCCAAGAAGATAGTCAGAGTGGGGAACCATTATCCGTCAGGACAGAATTTTATTCGGCCTGAGCAAATAAAGGTATTCGATGACCACGGCTAACGTTGATTTAGAATTTTATTCGGCTCAACGTGGACAAGTTTACGTAGTTGTGACTAGATTTAATTGGGATAGAATTTTATTCAGCGGGACTAAATCGTGTCCGCCGGCGATCCCCGAGGGAGTATAGTCGACGGCGGAGAGAACATAGCTCCATAATGGTGTACGGTCATTACTAAGTGCGGCGGTATTTTAAAATGTATTTTATGTCGGTGTGGTGTAAATTAGAATAAGAGATAAAGAGTAAATTAAATTTATAACGTTTATTTGAAAAGAAATTTCTCTTCTGTGTTTTGTCTCTCTTAAAAATAAATTATTTGTAACAAACTCTGCAAACCGTGAGTTTCACCCTAGCACATAGTGAAAACACGTCTTTGCAACTTCTTGCAAGACTTTTGGCAAACAAACAATGAAATACTTTTCACAACTAATAGTAATTTTATACACTACCAAAATGTCCTGTTTTATCAAGAAACAAGCGACCGTTAGATTTTTAATGTTTCGTGTTTGTGGAAGTTGTATGGAGTAGGGCAAATCTTAAAGCAATAATACTGATTGAAATTTTGTTTCAGATTCTTACACCTAAGTAGATGCAAATTTGTCATTTGTGACAATATTATACATGACTTCAAGGACACAGGATGAATTGTTTCTTCTTTTCTTGAAAAAAATAAAGGATAATCTTATTTAAACTATTGTAAAATTATATGGGGTTAGATGAGAAAAACTATTTTGGACGCCCAAATATTTATGAAATAATAAATACTTTTTACAGTATATATAATTGGATTCCGTATAACAGCGATATAATCAGGCTCTCTATCGAGCTTCATTTCTAGAAGTTAATAGGGGTTTTAACTCCAATTGTTTTTCAATTAATCAATGAAAATGTTTTTTGTAAAATTATTTATTTTAAATAAAGATTTTTTAAGTAACATTAAGATACAAGAACAGACCTCACATAAAAAAATGTTTGACAATACACAGAAAAAAACAAAAATGGACTTCAATTACGAAGTTACTTATATTATTTAACTTTTAATTGATTTTGCTTCAATCATCAAAATGATAATATTAATAACTAGAATAATTGATTTACTCGTACACGCAGAGAAAAAACATTTCTCAATATGGTTGCCCCAACAATATTATTTTCATTGCAGAGAAATTTTTCCGTCGCAAACATTCTTATTGTTGAATGTATTTTATTTTAAAAACAATTTTGTTGTAGCAATTATACATTTGTTCTCAACTCACAATTATATTGTTGGCACAACATGTTAAGCAATATGTTTAAATTAGAACCACATTATTGTTGTTAAAATTGCATGTGCAAAAAAATATTTTAAATACCTGAATATATTATTTTGTTTGTAATTTTGAATTGACAACAAAATGTTTGTTTTGTATTGGCAACAATATACATTATTAGTACTTGACAATAAGCATACTTGTTGATGTTTATTCAGTTTAGTTTGCTTCTTGCATTGTGCAAGTTGTCTGGCGGCAAGTTAAAAAAGTATTAGAAAGTATGCTGAATGTATATTTAAAAGTGAATTATTTAAAATAAATTAATTTAATTAAAGTTAAATTAGAAATAAATAAGTGTTTCATACTGTGAAAATATTTTAAATGGATAATATACAAAGAAAACTACATAATTGGTTATCTTAGGTCTCATCGTTCACAGGTGATAAATTTATGTTTTTATACCAAAGTGATTTATTTTACATAACTAAATTATAATTAATTTTAATAAAAACTTCCATACGATAAATTAATTGGCTTTTATTTATTTTTAGGAATAATAATTGTTTCTCGACGCTAAGTACAGGTATTGTGATTCAACATATTATTGCTGTATACATGAATCAAGTATATATACAACAAAAATATTGTTGTAGATCAACAATATTTTTATTGTGATTTAACCATATTATTGTTATTTACATGAATCAGGTACATATACAACAAAAATATGGTTGCAGATCAACAATATTTGTATTATGATTCAACCATATTATGGTGCTACATCTAACCATAATATAATTTACAAACAACCATAAAATCTAACCATAATATGACAGTACTCGATTATGGTTGCTATTCACCATATTTTTTCTTTGCGTGTATTATTACTGCTTTAAAAAAATATATATAATGAGCTAAAAATGACTTAAATTTCTTAATATACAACATTTTTTGTTTTCGTTGTTATCAAATAAACAAATTTAAAGGAGTTTTTTTAGGTTTTAAAGTAGTTGGTCCCTTTTTTTCAAAAAATTTCCTTTTTTGAAATCCCCTTTATTGGACACTTTTTAAAAATTCTCAACGGTAACGCTGGTGGTAATTTCAGAGAATCAATTTTTGGATATTTTCAATTTATATTTTCTTTGGATGTCATTCAAATCAAAGTCAGACTTTCCAAAATTTCTATTAATTTACAGTTAAAAGACACATTTATCATATTTTATTCTGAATAGTTTAGCAAAAAAATTACGTGTTGTGATATCAAAAATTTCTACTTTAAATAACATAATGTGGACACCTGAAAAATATTGTGTTTTTACATTAAATTTTTAATATAAGTGCACTTTATAATAATACCTTCAAAAGCATTTACATTTAAGAAAATCCTGCATACAATTATTTTTTTAATAAATAAAAATTCCTTCACATAAAAATTACTGCCAAAAATCACGCACTTAGAAAATATAGAAAAATTTCATTTACATACGATAACGTTATCGTTCGTCGTCACAAATCTGTCTAGACCCATTACGATTTATATTAATATTTTTTTCTATTTCAAAAAAGTTTGTCTTAACTTTTCTTTTACATTGTTTGACCACTTTAAGTTAAACATCTTTAATTCAACGACCTCGTTCCAAAAAAAACAAAAAAGAGCAACTTTTGCACAAAATTTACATTTATATAAAAGAAAAACAAAAAATTCAAAGAATATACAGAAAAAAACATAAAAATTGCTAAATTTGTGAAAACAAAAAAACTTAATGAAGCAGTAAAAGCTAGAAAACTTAAAAACAATATGTGTATGTTTGCTTGTATAAATAAGAACAATTGTAAAAAAAAGGAACCAAAAAAGGAGCAAACAAAAGTTGTTGACGAAAGCATAGAAAACTAACTTTAATACAAATAAAAAATAACAACAATAAAAAAAGGAAAACTAACTAGAAAAGAAACTAAGAATGGCAGAGTGAAAGAAAAGAAAAACAAATACAAAAGAAAACCCTTTTTAATGGTTACTGAATCTCATTAGAATTTAGATGAGCCTTAATGAGTCATTGTTTTATACAAAGTGTGTTTAGATGTCTGTGAATGTATGGTAGAAAACGAAACAACATAATCAAAGGGACAAAGACATTTACGGATACATAAGTACTTTAATATAGAAGCTTAGCAGGCAAAATATATAAAAACGGAAACCTACTCTATAAAAGAAATATTCGCACTAACATTAATAAATGAAATAAAAATAGTTTTAGCTTTTTTCTATTTCAAATACTTATCTTTTCTAAGGAGAAATAAATACAATAATAACCTTGTCAACCTAAGCACACACATAAAACTTTATACAATCATCATTAACACATGCAACCACATTACCTTTTCATATCTTCCTTTTTAACTACATATACATACATGTACTTGCGACATAAATACATATGAATATCTACTAGTAAATTTTAACGGAAATGGGTCTTTAGATGTAAGTGAATACGAGGTTATTTCTTAAAGGTCTTTTTAACATTTTATAACTTAAGTTTTCTTCAGTCATATCAAACATACAATAGATGGTGGATGATTTAATTGTTAGTTGGATCTTAAGATAATTAACAAATCCTGCAAGGTTTTAAACAATTTTATTATAGTTCAAGTTTAAAGATTTACTACAGTTGCAATTTCCATTAAACCTTTACTTTATTTTTCATTTAACCAACTTTCTAGTTAACCTTCCTACATATCTATTTATATTTTTCATTAAATATTTATAAGCCCTCATTTATTTACGAATACTCTTGCCTATTCTAAACATGTGAAGAAGAAGGAAAAAAAGGTGAAATCATTAAATTATCAAAGATTTTCTTAAGAAAATTGTATTAAAACTTTTAAATAAAACCATTTTTATTTACAAAACCATTAATTTTTGTAAATATACATATGTATATGTATGTCTGTGAGTGGAAGATATTTTATATTAAACTAAAAGGTAGTCAATTCTTCTAATCCCATCAATGTTTGTTTGTCAATGTTTTTAATCCTTTTGCTGTATGGCACGTGTATGCGGGTTTTACAGTTGTGGTGAAATTTATACCTTTATATTTATATAATTAAGACAGATTTCGGGGGATTTCTTAAAGGATAAAATTAAAAAAAAGGTTTTAGGTTTATGGTTTAAGTTTTAGGAAAATTATTTACAAAAAATATCATCTGAATTCAATATAACGAGATTTTGAAGCGATTTTATAGGTACATATATCTAAAAAAAAAAAAAAAATTTAGTATTTCCTCAGAACCATATATTATCATTTAAAAGAAGGGGAAGCATTCGCCATAGGGACACATTTATTTTTGCCAATTGTCTTAAAAACGAAGTATTTTTTTTTTTTTTAAGATCTCAGCAAAAAAAAAAAAAAAAACGATCATGTGCTTTCAAAAAAGAAAATTCTTACTACTTAAAAATTACAACTTAGTGCATATTTCGAACTTTTTTGGAAGTTCATAATAATTAAAAGTAAAAAAATGAAAATGAATGAGTTTTCAGCGAGAAAAAAGGTTAATAATTTCTAAGAAAATTAAAATTTTACAAATTTTATCAAGGACCCAAAATAATTATCATAATTTTCGAAATCCAAAAAATTGGCACTTTTTAAGAGTTATTACAAAAAATTTATTTTTAATAATTATTGAATAATATGTAAATATAAGTTACTCATAACAATTATTTTTAACTAATATTTTAAAAATTAATTAAAATAATTATTGATGAACAAATAAAATATAAATTTTAAATAATTATTATTCTTCGATATATATTTAATAACAATTATAATAATAATTTAGTGGATGCTCACTAGGGTGGGTCAATTCTTTTTGTAGATAGGCGCATAGCAAAAATGTAATCTACAATAAATTCTAAGAAAACTTGTCTAAGTAACTATGGGTCTAAAATCAAAACTTAGCTCCCGCCGAGAGACATGAAAATTGGAGAAAATCGTTCAATTTCTTGATATAATTGATGCTATCTCGAAAACTACTCAAGATATAGATCCGAATTAGGTTTCAAATAATAGGTAATGAGAGCACCTTCAAAATGGCATTCCACATTTTTTTATAAATAAAGGTTAAAGGTCATTGGTCATATCTTAAGTCTTGGAAAGCTATATCAAGAACGCTATTTTCAAAATTTTGCCAAAATCCGTATGTTAATACATATTTCCTATACCACTTAAGATTTTAGAATATAGAGTTGTTTGGTTGCCGAGATATTTGAAAACATAGTTGCAAGTAAATAAAACATTGTATTTATTTTATTTTTTCTTTAAGACTTTTTTAACAAAATACACTTTTCTAAATGTTTTTTGCTGAATTGAATTGACCCACCATAATATTATGTTTGGATTTAGTGATAACATGTTGTTTTCCATTAAATCTATGAAATTTTTTGGAAAAATCTTAAAATAAAATCTTCATGTCTCTCGGTGGGAGCTAGGTTTTCATTTTAGACCCATACTTTCTTTGGGTAATTTCCTTAGAATTTTATGTAGATTTCGATTTTGCTATACGCCTGTTACGTTTTTTCTCACTCGAACAAATTGACCCACCCTAATGCTCACCCATCTAACCTGCATAATTTGGACAAAAATTCATAAAAACTTGGTGCTTAGGTTTCAGCGAAACCGAAATGGATAAGACACCACGAATGATAATGAAGTGTTTAGCGGCTCAGAAAATACATATTCCATTCTGCTGGTGTTTAAATATAGTCCACAAACTCTGCTTTGGTACCACGACACTATGTAACAACATATTTAACGGCGTTTCTTACTTTCACCAAACTCTTGGCGCTGCAGAGTCCCTCAAAATTACACCCAGTGCAAGGCGGGCGCCATGTTTTGGTTTCAACGAAACCGAAATAGATAAGACACTACGAATGTTAATGAAGTGTGTAGTGGCACAACTATCGCGAATTATAAATGATTGATGTTAAATTAAAGCAACGCGAATATAAACATGTTAAAAAGTACATCACGATATTTTTGATTAAAAAGATCATAACATTTAAACTAATAAACGAACTTTCAAAATTTGAAAATTATTAAAAGGACAACCACTTACGCTTAAAATTCTTTAAAATAATACATTAACATAATGCCATAGAGCGTTTATAGTTTTTCCCTCAAAATTCGATATTATTCATAATACTGTCAATAATAAAACATCATGTTTATAAATTTTTCCATTTACTAGCTTGAAAATTAATTGATATATTAGATTTTATCTGAAAACTGATCATAATTTCAAATTACCTATATACATATTAATTGCTCATTTAATTAAGAAAAGCCGTAGTTTGCTTGATACTGGATTATGGACTGATCGTAATTTTTTATAAGTAGAAAATACAAATATATTTGTGTAAAATATTATCTTTGAAATTTGCGCCATTTAAAGCAATAGGGAGCTGTAATCAATCTTCATGAAATTGACCTTATTCGGAAAGACATTTATATGGTCTCCAGGTGAAATAATTGATTGATCATAACCAATTTCAACAGGTTTCATATTTATGCTAAGCCAATTACTCGGAAATAAAAGATGAAGTGCTTTCAAAAAATAATATTTTCACCACTTAAAAGTGTTACTTAGGAACATTTTGTATTTTTTATTTTTTTGGAAATTATTAATAATTACTTCCAAAAATTAAAATAAAATTAAAAAAAAAATTATGATAATTTCTAATAAAATTTCACATATTTTATATTATCTTTAAATAAGTGTAACTGCGAGTTCTTATAAAAAAAAATATAAATATAATTTTAATATAATTTCTGCAGGTCTTTTTCAGTACCAAGCTCTTTTTTAATGGCAACATAATTTTAAAATCTTGAATTTTTCAGTTTCTTTTTTGCTGGGAATTTAAAAGAAAACCTGCCTTAACATATAAAGGGAAAATGATTACGAAAATTATTGCAAATATCATTAATAAAATGTTTAGGCATATGCACCAGCTTTTCAGTATGTATGCAGGCAGCGTTACCGTTGAGAATTTTGAAAAAGTATCCAAAAAAGGGGATTTCAAAATAAAAAGTCGCCAAAAAAGGGGCAACTGCTTTAAAACCTTAAGAAGCTCATTAAAATTTGTTTATTTGATAACAACAAAAACAAATAATTTTGTATTTTAAGAAATACTACTAAATTCAATTCTGTTACTAACAAAATAATTTATTTATAATTATTTTTCAACAATTTTTATTATTGCAAAAATAAAGCTTTATTCACAAAAATAGTTGACATACAATTATCTTTTAATTAATCACACTTCTCTATATTTGTACGAGTCCTTCACTCGTATTCCAGTCTTTCAAGTCCCCGTCGAACCAATTTAGAACTGAACGTATGGATCCACAAGTATTTTATTATGTCTGTTGGACAAACTATTTTTTATTTATGATAATTTAGTAAACAAAAAAAAAAAAAAAAAAAAAAAAAACACGTACCCCCGAGGGATTGCTACGAAGAATGTAAAAATATAAATTAGGATATAAGTATTTATCGTATCTTTTTTTTTACTTTCTCAATCCAGTCCAAAAAGATTTAGTATATGATGATTTTAAGTCTCAGTTCATTTATAAATACTCCGCCGCTTTATCACTATACTGTGAAACAATCTCAAAATAATTAATTTATTTGTTTAAATTATGATATAATGGGTCGATATATTTCAAACAACTTAATTTCTCGTCATTTAGCACATAGTCTCAAAAAGTCGCCATTTAAAAAAGGGGCCAAAAAAGTGGCCAGGTGGTTGAAAAAGGGGCAATTGCCGACTAAAGTCGCCAAACGGTAACACTGTATGCAGGTACCTGTTGAAATCGAAGAAATCCCTTCATATTAGTAGCCATGTAATTACAACATTTCTGCTGCATACAGTTTTTGAAGACTTTTATTATTAACTAAATATTTTTTTTATTAATTTTGTTTTTAAGTTTAAAAATAATACAAAATGTGGTTTTAAGAATCAAACAATTCCCTTAGAAAAGATAAATTATAAAAGAATTCTGGCATAGTATTTTTTTAGTATATGCTCTCATTAACAATCATACAAAATTCCATTTAAACATTAAAGTTCATTTTAAACTTTCCTTTCAAACAACCAAATTAATTCCTTAACTCTAATGTTGTCACGCCACATCCTTCCGTTGCCACAATTAATTCCTTAATTTCAATTCATGTTTTTGAAATTTCCCTGAAATTTACCAACACAACTGTATTTTGTACATTTCTACCTTTGTCCTCAAACGGTTAACAAAATTTTGACTCTATTGTCACTATAAAAATGTTGATTATAAGAAAGTAAATACTACTTGCTACTGTATAGAAGGAGCAAGAATGTGTGTATATATATGAATATTGTATTATATAGTAAGACCTGTTTTTATAGAGACCTTGCTTTCATAATTCCATACCAACACTAGGAATGTATGGGTGGTGATGATGGTTGTTGTTATGTCTCTTTAACTAAGCAAATCATACGATACAACATCGGAAGTAAACGCCATTATTACGTCTACTAGATTTTATATAAACATGTTTACATAGTTACATTTTATAAGCCACTGCGTTTAAGCATACAAAAACATTCTTGTATTAGCATGCATATCATTCTCTGTAGATTTTATTTCACTGTTTTCGCTAGCTTGTCTTTTTTATTTGAGATTTTTTTTTTATTTTTGTATTCAAAAATTTCATTAAAAACAACTAAATGGCAAAAATTCTTTTTTCATAGACTACAAAAGAAAGTTAATTCAAACCACTAAACGGAAAAAGGAAAATGGGGAAATGAAGAAGCAGAGAAGCGTATAAAAAGAAAAATATAAAAAATAAAAGTAACAAGCAAATCCTTGCAAAAAGAAGTCACATACACACACACACAAACAACCAGTTCAAAGACAGCAGATATAACAATTAAATTATTAAAATTATTTTGAAGAGATAGTCTATACGACGAGTTTGGAATTTAAAATAAGAAGGAAACTGTTACATTTTTGCACCAAAGAGATTTTGATTATACTCGTACCATAAACTTAATTGGAATTTTATGTAGGAAAATTGTGAAAAGAAAAGCGAATGATAGACAATTTTATATATAACTATATACTATATATGTGGGGAGTAAGAAACAACGTAAGTATAAAAGTTTAAGATTCTTGATTAAACACTTTTGTCAGTGTTTATTATGTTTATAAATTGTCTAGGTTTTATAAAAATAATAGATAATTAAGTAACTACTTTCATTACACATAAAAACTTAGAAATTTATAAATATTTATTATTGATATCTCATAACCAGCGTTACCGTTGAGAATTTTTAAATAGCGTCCAAAAAAGGATTTCAAAATAAAAAACGTCGAAAAAGGGGATTTTTTGAAAAATATTATTAATATTATTAATAACAAAATAATTTATAATTATTTTACAACAATTTTTATTATTGCAAAAATAAAGATTTATTCACAAAAATATTTAACAACAATCCTCTTATAACTCTGGTCGACAAAAAAATTTTTTTTTCGTGCTCCTTCAAAAAAAAAAAAAAAAAATATATTGACTTTAAGGAATTCAGCATGCTGAACTCGAAATTTTCGCCTTAACGTATGCTTTCATTATTTCTGATTTATAAATCTATATTTTTTTTCAAACTACGAAAATTTGAATACGAAAAAAAAAAACAATCATAGCAAGCTTTGCTTTTAAAAAATAAACAACAACAACAATTCCATATTTATTTATTTTTGTATGTGTGCATATACAAACTGACTGCATATACAAAGAACTACAACAACACTGCTTGCTATTCATTATATTACTGCTGTTGCTAACTAAACTACTTGACTATACAAAAAACAAAAACGTCACTAATAAAAAAAAAGAAATTAAAGTAAAATTTTTGTAAAAAAGTGTTTTTTTTTTTGAGAAACTCTAAATATTTTATCTGTAATAAAATCTTTATTATTGAAAATATCTTAACGAAATTTTCGTTGGATATAGACTTTATTATATAAAATGAGAAAGTGAAAAAAACTTTAAGATTTATGTAAAAGGAATCCCACAATTCCGCCGAAAATCCCAAAAATGGGGTTTTTCACATTTTCGGCTATAAAATCCACATTTTTCCAAAGTCTTGTAGATTTTGATTGAAAACTTTTAACAACATATTACAGATTTTTAAACTGCATTCCGTTTGCTGATTCGTGCTTTGGGATTTGAGAAAAAATTTATTAAAATCAAAACTTTCATATAAAATGCGTCGAATTCGGGAGAGTGTGTACCTTGACCATTTGAGTTATTGGACTTGCCTTTTATTTTAAAATCTTCTCTGTAAAGATACCTTTCACAAAAGTATAAAATTATTATATGTTGAAACAAAGAAAATTTTATTTTGGAGAAAAAAGAGTGAGAATACTTTTTCGGCCAAAAAGCACAAAAAGCGTAATTTTTGCAATTTTCAAATTCTTATTTTTGGACTCGGTAAAGATATTGACTTAAAATTTTTTGTATTCAATAGATAATTTTGGTTTTTAATTGGCTAAAGAAAAAACAAATGAAATCGGTCGGAAACGCTAGGATATTTGAAAAAAACTGGACCAGGAAACATGAAAAATTGACACGCAAATATGTTTTTTATAGGCCTTATCAGTGCCTACAATAATGTATAAAAATGTTTTAAATTGGACGAGAAACAAAAATTTGGCAAGCGATTAAATTTTTATGTCAGAGGTACCCAACTTTGAGCCCCCTTAGCTCCGCCCCTGAGATCGCCCTTCCAAACTTAACATTGTACACTTTTCTGCTATAACTGTGCTAAACTTCATGCAAATCCAGCTAGCTGATCAGAAGTTACGGATTTATTTCCAAAAAATGTTGATTCTGCCCCACAGTGTACTGTAAAACAACCTAAAAATGATAAATTTATTTGTTGAAATTAATATATAATGGGTCAATATATTTCAAACAATTTAGTTTCTCGTAATTTAGCACATAGTCTTAAAAATTCGCCATTTAATCGCCATTTGAAAAAGGGGCCAAAAAAGTGGCCAGATGGTTGAGAAATGGGAAATTGGCGACAAAAATCGCCAAACGGTAACACTACTCATAACTATTTTCTTTAAAATTCTTATAAATTTCTTAGCAAAATGCTAACGTTTGCAAATTATTTCAAATTTTATTGGACTTTAAATAAAAACTGTATATTTATAGATCAATCTAAAGCTATATGATGGTTATTTTATGTCTAACATTAAATAACAAAAAACTATCTTCAAACCTAACCCAAAAAAAATCCCAAACAAACATCTACTCTGGTACCATATAATATTATTAATCAAATCAAATACAAAAAAAATAAAAAAATAAATAAAAATAAAAACGAGTGTTTGTGCATATATTTTATATTAATTCAATAGGATTTCTATTGCTTAAAATAAGGCAATTTCATGAATGACCACATAAATCGAAAGGATAAAAGCACCCCTAGGACAAGATTTCAACAGCTCATACTTCAACTTCATTCTATTTTATTTTTATTTTTCATCTATTTAGTTTTAACTGGACTGTATAATGAAAAACAAAAAATTTAGCATTGAATAATGCCAAATGTTTGTCCATTTACAAGAATATATATATAAAAAATAGCAAACAGTAAAATAGGAAGTAGAAATAAAATAAAAACCCATAACTATATATACGTCCATATGTATATATTGACACATACACATGAGTAATATACAAAGATACATACATCTATAAAGAATCATAAAAGACCAATCAGCATAAAAAAAACTGGCATGAATAAACTTTTTAAAAGATATTTCTATTTGGTAACGATGAAAATAAAATAAAAACAACAAAAATAAAATATATAAAACAACAACAAAATAAACGAATGTTGTTAACTTTTTGAAAACATCATAAATAAATCATAGTCCTTCTCCTGCACATGGTCATGTTATATACAAATTTTTCTTTTCCTTTCTTATTTGTTGGCATTTTTGGTCGGAGTCTGAAGAAGGAATAACTATTGTTTTGGTTAAAATATTCAGATTCGCTTATAGAGTTGGGTTTTCGTATGAATACTTGTGAATGATTACCCAATAAACAATTAAAAAAAGGAAATAAAAATAAATTATTTTGTAATAGGAAATCTTACAATTAGTATTTTATGACAAAGACATGAAAATGTGGTTTTATACGAGAGGGCATAAAGAAATTAGTTTATAAGCAGCGTAACCAAAAATATGCAAAATTATATATATTTTTTTTTTTTTTTACGGTCTACAAATGAATCAATGTATTAGTAATTTATTCACTTAAGACAATTTTAGGAATTTTGGCTTTGATTTTTCACAGCATATTTTGCATATTTTAATCCTAACAGCATATTTTGTCATATTTCCATAGTTGTAAAAATTAGCAAAACACCCATAAAATTTCGAGTTATTCATAACAAACTATTTATAGTTAGGTTATTTCTTTTCCACAATGTGAAATTTTTAATCAATATCAAGAAAAAATAAAACATTGTCCATATTTTTTTTGAGTTTAACTGCGATTTACTTAAAGTCTTTGCAACGATGCAATAATTTTTACGGAAATTTTTTACCCTACGCACCATAGGTGGTAGGAGTATGTTTATAACGCATGATGTATGCTGATGTTTATAACGCATAAAAAAATTATCCCAATCTTATAATATACCGTTCGACTCCGAAACTCTTTCCGAGTCAATTTAGCGAAGTCCGCCCGTCCGTCTGGTTTGGCTGGTTTCTGTCCACATAAACCTTGTGAACAAAATACAGATTGCAATTTGATTAAATATGGCAAGAATAATTATATTATATAGTAAATTTCGCACAAGAATGAAACCTACTGAAATTGGTTATTATCGGTCCATTATTTCACCTAGCACCCGTACAAATGTTCTCCCGGAATTAGGATTAAACGGTCATTAATTCCTTAAATATAACAATATTTTAATGAAAGTTTTACGCAAATATCAATATGTATGCCAAATTTCATGAAGATAAGTCCATAATTGACCATAGCTCCCATATAAACCCCTGTCCCGAAAATCATTTTAACGTGCATTAATATCACAAATGTTAGTACCTATTTAATATTCAACACAAATAAAGTTTTTTATTATAAATGTATAAAGGCTAATGCCAAATGTCGTAAAGGTCGGTCCATAATTTACCTTAGCTCCCATATAAGGCCCAATTTCGGTAATCAACCAAAAAGGCATAAATTCATATAAATTTTAGTATCAAAATTCTATATTCGTATATTTTGATACTATGGTAAATTTACATTTATTAAAGGTATCAGTCCATAATTGATCTAACCACATACTTATTGGTTGGGCTTGACCGACTTATATATCTTTCCTGTTTTATCTTCAAGTTAGAAAAAAATTAGAACTTATTCGATTTTATCTGTAACAACTTACTAAAACTTTCCATACACTTTTAATTTTTTCCTCAAAAAATAAAAAAAAATATTAAAAAGTATTTCTGCTGTACGAGAAAGAAAATAATGCCATTCTTGAACGATAGAAATATCGTCCCAGTTCACCAGTTTGGTTTTCGTGAAAAACATGCAATCATAGAACAAGTGAATCGTCTAATTGGTGAGATAAAAAATGTTTTGAATTAAAGAAGTATTGTTCAGCTATATTTCTGGATATCTCGCAAGCTTTCGACAAAGTTTGGCACAAGGGCCTAATATATAAAACTAAATGTTTACTACCACTATGTACCCACAAATTGCTGAAGTCTTATTTATCTGACCGATTATTTAGAGTAAAACATAACGTATTTGTAACAGAAGAATTTGAAATAAAAGCAGGTGTTCCTTGTACTTAATTTACACTTCTTACTTACCAGTATGCGATGGACTGTCTGTTTCTACGTTTGCTTATGATACGGCAATACTCAATTCCCACGAAAACCCGCACATAGCATCCAGCCAACTTGATATTTAACTCCGACGTGTTGAGACATGGTTGAAAAACATTTAGATGGCGACTAACGTGGCGTCGTCATATAAAAACCAAGAGACTTCATATGTAGTTAAAAACTTCTAGCATTCAATGGTTAATAAACAGCCAATCAAAACTAAGCCTTAACAATAAAGTTATCCTGTATAAAACCGTTTTAAAACCAATTTGGATATATGGCATCCAATTATGGGGTACAGCCAGTAAAACGAGTATCGATATTATACAGAAGGCCCAATCAAAAATTCTTAGAACCAAGACGGGTGCACCATAGTATATAAAAAATGAGAATATCCATAGAGATTTAGAGGTTCCATTGGTAAAAGAAAAAGCGCATTGAAAAATACATTGTAAAACTGCAGACTCACCACAACCCGCTAGCAAAACTTCTTACTGATGTTCGATCGGATTCAAGGCTTCTTAAAGCCGATATTCCACCCCGTTATAAAGGATCCTTAGAGATAAGTAGTCTTTAGTTTAAAAATTTTAATACATATTGTGAGTCCTTAAAAAAGGTGGATTCAATATATAAATAAAGAAAACGTAAACAAATATATCTATTAAAATATATGAACAACTTTGTATATTCTTATGTATACCCAGCGTTACCGTTTGGCGACTTTAGCCTCCAATTTCCCCTTTTTTGACAACCTGGCGACTTTTTTGGCCCCTTTTTAAAATGGAGACTGAACGGCGACTTTTTACTACTAAGGGCTAAATGCCGAGAAACTAAGTTGTTTAAAATATATCTAGCCATTATATGTTAATTTGAACAAATAAATTAATTATTTTGAGATTGTTTCACACTATAGTTATATAAAAAGCACTGGAGTATTTGTAAATGAACTGAAACTGTTAGTAAATATAATAAAGTTTATGAATAGCCATTTAAATAAGAATCTTTTTGGCGATTTTTTTGGATTGGGAAAATAAAAAAACAGATAGAATTAATACTTATATCCTAAGTTATAATTCCTTATAACGTGTTTTTTGTTTACTAAATAATCAATTATAAAAATTAGTTTGTCCAACAGACTTAAGTCAATACTTGTAGATCCATATGTTCAGTCCTAACAACGCGGATTTAAAAAACTGGAGTACTAGTAAAGACTTTGCAGAAAAGTACAGAAGTGTAATTAATAAAAAAAGAATTGTATTTCAACTAAATTTGTGAATAAATCTTTATTTTTGGAATAATAAAAAATATACAATTTTTATAAATAAATTATTTTGTTAGTAACACAATTGGACTTAGTAGTTTATCTTAAAATACAATATTTTTTGTATCTGTTGTTATCAAATAAATAAATTTTAAGGAGTTGTTTGGGTTTTAAAGCAGTTGGCCCCTTTTTTAGGAAAAATCCCCTTTTTTGGCGACTTTTTATATTGAAATCCCCTTTTTTGGCGACTTTTTAAAAATTCTCAACGGTAACGCTGTGTATACCTACTAAAATGGTATTGTAATTGAATTTTTTACATAGATGAATGGATATTTAAAGGTACCCTACTAAACCCATTAATGTCCACTATTACATATATGTAATGCGACAAAGTCTAAGTTTTACGCTAAATTGTCAAAAAGCAGAATAATATAAACTTAAATTTTGTTATAATTGGGTAACGCAGTATTCGTTTTGAAACAATGTTACATACACAGAAAAAAATATTCCAAATAATTTTTTAATAAAATTATTAACTACTTTATATTGGAATTTAATTATATGATTTATTAATATAATTAGTTTTCTAATTTGTTTACAATTTTGTTTTTTAATGAATTGACAGCTTTTAATAAAATATAAAGAATAATGAAAGATTTATATACAAAAATACAGAAATAAAGTAAATTTAAGTAAATTTCCAAAAATTTTCAGCTCATTACATCTATTTAAGGAAAATAAGTAATAATAATATCAATTATTGTTATTAATATTATCATTTTGATGACTGGAGCAAAATCAATTAAAAATTAATTAATATTAGCAATTTCATAATTGAAGTTAATTTTTACTTTTTCCGTGTACTGATAAACTAAGTATAAAAAATTTTTGTTGGGTATCATTTGAATATAGGAGAACGTCTGTGAATTTGTCTCCAAATGAATATATACAAATATGTTGAATTTTCATTCATTTTTTCGTACACTTTACACACGACTGCATATGAGAATAAAAGATATTTTATTTTTTATATAAAATTTTGCCAATTGTTATGGTTGAGCCTTTTATTGTACACATACACACATATTCATTTTCCTTTAGAATTCTAAATAATTTTGGGGTAGCATTACTAATACTGCAATTTTTTTTTTCTTTTTTTTTACTCAAACTTCTTATATTGTCACCCGTTTATAAACACGATTTCAATATTATAATCATTATCATCAATAACAATGAGAAAAGTAGGAGTTTTATATGCATATAAATGCCAAAAATAAAAATTATTTCATTTCAAATATGTGTATATAAATTTGTCTAAATAAAAAAATTAAAATAATGTATAAAAATAAACAGATTTATCATGTTTTATACAAACGATGCGTATGTTTTATTGATGTCCCTTTGGAATTTTATATAAATCGTTTAGACAATATAATAAAATACATATAATAAAAAAAAAATAGAATTGTTTTGAAATTGTCCCAATTGACTGGTTTTGTCCTAATAAAAAAAGGAAACAAATTGAACCAAAAAGCTACATAAGAGGTGATTTGACAAATAGACATAAAATCCCATACTTAAAATAATTTTATTTTTTTCTCTTTTGATGTTTGTAAAAATACCATTTTACCAATGGTTTGTATTTTATGATAATTGTATTTTGATTTTTGGGATAAGGGAAAGCATTTAACTATTTGTATGTGTTCAAACTATTGATTTTGTTTAAGTATGTGTGATTTATTTATATAATTTCTTAAAATGAGCTTAATGGCTTTATACTATAGAAAAATTTATTTGAAATCAGAAGTGACATTTTAGTAGTCATATTAGTAAATAAATTTAAAATAAAAATACTAAGTTTATATTGTACTCACTTATGCATACGATTTTATATGGTTTTTAAATAGACTTACCTAAAATGAAAAAAGAAAAATATATTAGTACATAAATAATGAAATTGTTATAAATATGTATAAATATGTATGTATATATTTGATATATTATTAATTCCATGAGACATCAAATATGAAATATTATTTTTTGCCATTTATATAAATAAAATCGGAAGACCTATGGTTTATATAACTGAAAAAATAAAAATATATATATATATAAGAAGAACATTTTTTTATGTATTTTTTAAAGAGTTCTCTCCCTTTAATTCTTTATTTTTTTCAAAATTATTTTGAAAAAGAATCGACTGAATTATTCAGTTTAAGTTTTTATACGACGGAAAGTTCTTTAGTTTTTATTTTTTTTAATACCAACAACAAATTTAACAATATAAGAACATGGAAATAAAAAAGCTCAAGTAAATTTTCAACTATTTTTAACTATTTGGGCTGATATTATTGTTTAAAAAATGTAATACGAAATAAAAACGTGTTATAAAAATTTGCTCCGTTTTCGGGAACGCATTTAATGTTTGGTATTTTGTTGATGAAATTAAACAGCTTTAAAAAAAAAAATATACAGAAAAAAAAATATAGAAATAAAATAACTTCAAATAAATTTTCAACCATTTTCAACTATTTAGGCTGATAATATTGTTTAAAAAATGTAATACGAAATATAAACATGTTGTAAAAATTTGCTTCGTATTTGGAAACGTGTTTAATATTCACAGAAAAAATCAAAAAATAAAATCAATCACCAAATATGTTAGTAAATAATTCATTTAATTAACAGCTTTTTTAAATTCTCACCTCTCACTAAAATAATTATATCAATTACTAAAAAATTTAAAAAAATAAAAACAGAAAGAAATTTCCAATTGAAAAATTAATTAAATCATTTAAGTGGATGATTGAATGAATTAAAAAATTAAATGAGAAATAAATTCATATATACATATAGATGATTATCGGTGATTTTAACAAAATGTATAAGACACCAATGTTGAAACAATGCACCATTCCTCAATTAAATTTGGAGTTTTAGTATTTCTTTCCTTTAATTTTACATGCATTGTATTATTTAAATATTTTTAGTAATTTAATAAATAGCTATAATAAGATTTATGGGTTTTTTACTGAAGGAAGGATTTAATTAACTTTATAATTGAATTAATACAATTTTTAGTTGTTTATAGGCAAACATTCGATTATAATTTAAAGATGATATAATTATACTGTTGATGGTTTTGCATGAATTATATATTATATATTACAATATATTAAAAAATGTCGGAAATTGCGAAAATTGGTAAAAAAAAATAAAATAACCAATATAAAAATCATGGTTAAATACGTCGACATCCTCGTGAAACTTTTTAAAGAAGAGACGACGATTATAAAAATAACAATTATTATAACAATTATATGACAGTATAAGTGTAAGTATATATCCGTTAACTCTAAATGTATTTGTCAGCTTCCAGTTATTTGTTTATTTGTATTAATTATTATTTAATCAAAAATAAATAAAAAGTGAAGTTATCATTTGAATTGAATATGTATCATTTGTAATAAAACTGGTTTTTAGATTTTTATATATAAAATTTGGTCATTAATGGGTTAATGCCCACGGCGATCCAGCCAACTTAGAGATTTGAAATCTTAAACAACATATCAATTGAAGCATATGAACTCATTGACATTGAATTTTTATTTGGTTTAGTAAGGAAGTTATAAGCCGTTACATATATGTAACAGTGGGCTTTACCAACTAATTTTTTATGATGGGTTATATAAGCAAAACTAAAAAAATATTAAAAAAAAACAAAAAAAACATAATAGTTGATAAGATTTAAGAAATCTTGCAATATTTGTACTAATTTATCATTGAAAAACTTTCCTAAATTCATATATGGGACCAAGTGACTACATCCGGTTACCGGAAATGCCTTGCTCTGCTTGATCTAGGATCGCATCTTCCTCAAGATCTGCGTTTTCATGCTGACAGGTGGCACAAGAATAAAGATATATAAAAACAAATCTGACCTGGATGCGTAAATAGTGCCTAGGGCAAATTTTTCCGTAGGCCCCCTATTTATTTATACCAACATTATATATTAAACTACAAATAATAAACCAATTCGGTTCTATAACCAGTTGTTTGAACAAATTATCAAGTTTACTATTCAAATAGTACATTTAATTAAACAAAAAAAAAAAAAATATTTTCATTTAATCCTTTTTATATTAAAAAAAGAGTAGGCCAAAATGTACTGAGAATGACATAGTGTTACAAATACGTAACACTTTCTTTCTCCACTTTCTAATTTTCATCGGACATATTATATTTATTTTTAAACACTTTAAGAAACAAATTTGATTTGTTTTCATTAAGTCTACAATAAAATATTTTCGTTAGAATATGTGGAAGGCCGATAATAAGCATTTTTGCAATCTTTCTGCCGTGAAAATGAAACTTTTGCATGCCACCAAAAAATTATCTTCATAAAATTTCTTTTTGCCACAACAACAGGAGTGAAAGTGGACATAAAAAACATTTCAGGACGCAGAGCGAATATTGAGTTAAAAAAATAATAACAAAATTTAAGTTTATATAGTTTAAAACTTAGACTTTACGGCATTACATATATGTAACAGTAGGCATTAATGGGTTAAAATACTGCTTAATAATTTAATTGAAATTTATTCGAAAATATTTCTGTCTGTGCATTTTTATTTATTTCCTTTGAATGATTCAAATGTTGTAAATCTGAGTTATTTGTTGATTGGGTTCTTCAATGACAGAAATTTAATTTAACAGTAAAATTGCTAATGAAATAATTTTTTGACATAAAATTTGTTCTTTCACTTTCGAGTTTTATTTTCCAATATTCTGTTTAAATTTTTATTTAAAAATTTCCAGAGTTAGTAAAAGTAATAAAAACTAGTAGGCAAACAGTAATAAAAATAATAATAACTAAAACTTATAAATAACGTTGTATATTTCAAATAAATATTAATTATCTTTGATAACAAATTTTATTTGTTGCTCTAACAAAGCCGCTATAGTTTATTAAAACCAATTTATTTTAAAAACATGATTTTATTTTTATGTCTAGTTTTTAACATTGATATGCTTTAAACTTTTATTTTCTTTCTTATTTTATTCAATTCTATTGTGGCAACTAAATGTTGAAAATAAATAAAATGAAAATAAAATTTCCATTTTATCACGCACACCATGATAGTGATGAAGACAGTGAATTGTTTTTATGTTTTTGTCAGCCTTATAACGAATACAAATATATAGAAAAATATGCAGATATACATAGATATACTAACAAAGAAACAAATGTTAGTGGACATTGAGTAGTTACAGATACAGATTGCATGCTGAATAAGCAACACAAACACTTGTACAATTGACATTTGTACTTGCACAACTACATAATATGTTTGAATATAACAATGTGTATATGTGGCAATGTATGTATGTGTATGTATAATGAAAACGAAAGCCTTTATAAAAATTCTTTGAAAAATTAAAGATTCGAAAATAAATTATTTATAAAATATTTTTTAATACTTTTTACTTTAATTCAATATTATTTTTAAAACAAAAATAGTAATTGGATACAAATTTGTAAGAACTTTTTGATCTATGCTCGTATTTGTATATGTATAATTACATACATATACATATGCATTTGTCGTTTGTTTGTTTTTTATTTTTTTAGCTGCTGTTGATTTTTTTATTTTTTTACACTCGCTCTCTAAATTGTATACAAGTGTGGTCATTTAATTTCGATTTGTATTCTAGATTGCAAGTACTTTTTTTATATGGTTTTTGTTTGCAACGTTTGCCTTAATGTATGTATGACTTTTTTGTTGTTTGTTGTAGGGAAAAACTATAAAAAAGAGTTCCACATTTGTTGACCGTGTTTTCCATTATGATTTTTTCCGTAGTCCTTTTATTTTTTTTGTATTTTTTTTTTACATACCAACAAGTTTTGTTTTATATATATTTTTTATACGCTATGTTGTTGTATGTTTTTTTTTTTCAAATTTACTCTCTCTTACATATACCAGCTGCTTTTAGTTGTATATCTATATACATATGTAAGTTCAGTACATATAAGGCTAACGTTAGTCGCTGTAGTTGCTTTAGTAGGTTGCCACAATGGGTTGACACGTAAAAGTTCTGTAATTTTTAGCTCGATTTTATTTTATAAAAAAAAACTACATCACTTTTACAATTCAGTTGCTATTTTTCCCCTCTTGTAGTTGCTGTTGGTTTTGTTAGAATTTTAAGCAATATAGATTTTTAGTTTTCACATTGAAATGTACATATGATGTGTTTGTATATGTAAATATACACATATTTTATTTATACATATGAATATTTTTGTATTTAATTAATAATACCTTGAATTATTTTTATTTGAATATTTGTGTTTTACACATTTATTTACTCTTTTTTTTAATTACATCCCTATATACATGCATATGTATGGGTGTGGTTTTGTTATGACATTAAATCGATTTTATTTAGAAAATTAAATTTTATGCAAAATTATTAATTGTTGGGTAGAAAAATTATTAAATGCTTTTAGGGCAAATATACATTTTTAAATATTTGATATAAATTTAAGTATTTATGAAATTAAATATTTACTTCTAAATTAAATTGTATGATTATATTATTTTCTGGCATATATTTGATCCAAAGTTTTAAAATAAATTACTATTTTGTTAGAGTTAAAAAAGAAAGAAAGTGTAGTTTAATATAAAAAAAGATAATTTTTATTTTATTTAATATAACTGATTTGCGGTATACTATAGTCACTTTTATGCGCAAAATTACTATAAATCTAGAGTAATTTTTTTTATATGAGCATTTCTTTTAAGATTCTAAGCATTTCTTTTAAATATTTTTGTATTCTTTTTAAGCTCATTTTTATACCCATCATATATTATGAATGTTATAATTCTGATGTTTATAAAGCACAGAAACCTGAATAAATCTCATGGAAATATTTACATCAAGTTAATAAGTTTTATATCAGTAACAGTGAATTTGAGTTAATCGCTTTAAAATTAGCAAATTTTCCTTCCCACAAGCAACTTTATAACAATGATATTTTAAGCCTTTTTAACTGCAAACCAATTTTAAGCAATCCAATTTTTTAAGGCTATTTCAAGTAATTTCTTAATTTTTTGATAATTTAAAATGATTTTTTAATTAAAAAATTTAATACGATTTCTGAGTTATTTTTATACCCACAATCAAAATGGGGGCCTATATTGAGTTTGTCACTCCGTGAGCATATAGAAAAAAATCATTTCAGACTCCATAAAATATTTTTATTCTGGGTTTTGGTAAGATTCTAAATAATCTAGCTATGTCCTTCCATCTGTTGAAAGTAGGATAGGGATCAGAATTTAAGTGAATTTACTAAGAAAAGTGCTAAAAATAAAAAAAAGGTGCTATAAAAAAGTGCTAAAAACAAAAACTTTAAACAAAATATTAAATAAAATAATAAAAATACATTCTGAAATTTATTCTTTAGAAATTAAACAAAATTTTTTGACTGGATTTTTTAAAATATCTAATTTTATCATAAGTTAACCAAGTATGTGTTATCTGAATTATGTGTTATCTGAATAATGTTTACCGAAAATTTGATTTTTAAAATTTCATTTATTATTAAAAACTAAATACAGTATAAACTCGAGATTCTGAATAATTATTGCAGACCTAAATCCGGATTCTTGAAATGCTTTTTGTTGGTCAACCTTTGTTAAAAAATTATTTCACGATATATCTTTTATTTAATATATGAAACACTTAGGGCAAATTATTATAACCCTAGAGTAAAGAGAACCGGTTCAAAATAGTCACGTGACAGGTTCTCAGGGCTAGTGACCGGTCCCAGTTCCGGAACTTTATATGAGAAGAACCTTTCACTTTTACATGGGGTTGTCATTGGAGGTGGCTAATTAGCCCCTTGGGAGAGGTCACAGGATAGGTTCTAGGATAGGTCCAAGAGGACAGGTTCAGGGTCGATTGATATAATAAAAAATTTTAAAAAATTCGGTAATTGTTTACTTTTTAAACATTTTTTATTATTATTTTTATTAAATTATGTTTATTTTTATTTTATAATTTTTCGTTAATGTCGATGGCGGCACCCCGGCTCGAACACATGATCATCTGACGTATGTTATGTTTTATAGTCTTCAACGCTTACCACTCAGCCACTGACACTTAACGAGCATGTTAATAGTGAGTGTGTTTGTGTCAACTGGTTCTCAATTGGAACTTTGGTGACGAGTTAGGTGTCAATTGGTACTCAACTGGTACAGAGAAACCGGTCCATTACTGCAATTACCACAAATTTCCCGCAGCGAACTTACCTATAAGGTATCAGATAGTTAAAGGTAAGATAAACTAAAGTGAACAATAAAGTGAGTTTTATATATTTTTGGTTATTACAACTAGGTTTTAAAGTAAATTTTATAAATTTGATAATACGGCAAGATCAAAGCAAAAACTGATTACTATTGGCCACTTAACGTAGTGGCAACATTCACTATCTGAAAGTAACTGCCAGTAACGGAAATATGAACAAATAAAAAACAAAGAAATTTTAAAAATAAATGACTTAAAGAAAACTAAAAGACAACGATGGAACAAATATAAATATAAACAGAAAAATTACTAAAAACTACAGCGGAATAAATATGATTTTATTTATTTCTTTTAAAAAGCAGAAAATACGGCAGCTCTAAATGTATAAACTTTGCGATAAAAGTTAATGGTCAGATGTTCTTACCTTTAGCTTATCGGTCACTTTTGGCTTAACTTATACTTATAATAACCAAAAACAGTTAAAGTGTTTAGTTATTGGAAAGTTATAATAATGAGCCTCAGGGTATTAAGTTAAAATTTACTTCAACTAACATTCCATATTTTAAGTTTTTTATAAAAAAAAGTTATTTGTACTCTTTTTACTGAAGCATTTTTGGAACAAACTTAACTGAAAACGAGAGAAGAAGATATAGTCGGTCAAGCCCGACTATATGATACCCTACACCATTTTGATCCACCTTATTTTATTTTTACGTATAAACAAATTACTTGAGTTAAATATTAACATAATACTAACATTTGTATGGGATTTATGCACGTTAGTGATTTTCGGGAGAGGAGTTTATATGGGGGCTATGGTCAGTTATGGACCGATCTTCATGAAATTTTGCAAACAGGTTTTTGCTGATATAAAATTTATTTGAACTAAATTTTATTAAAATATTCCTATTTTTAAGTGTTAAAACTCTATTCCGGGAGGACATTTGTATGGGGGCTAGGTGAAATGATGGGCCGATCATAACCAAATTCAATAGGCTTCGTCCTTGTTTTGAAACTTTTTGCACAAGTTTTACATGGACAGCCAGCCAGCCGACCAGACGGACGGACGGACATCGTTAAATCGACTCAGAAAGTGATTATGAGTCGAACGGTATACTTTAAGGTGGAGGTCTGAAGATTTTTTCTCTGCGTTACAACTTCTGCACAAACACATAATACCCCAAACACCTTTGGTGGTGTAGGGTATAATGAAGGAATTCAACTAGAATCAACTTTTAGATTAAATTATATCATTTCTAAGTTATTCTATAATTTTAATAAGAAAGGACTTTTTATTGTCTAATTTTTATTATAGTGTTATTAAATGGAATGTTAGGAAATGCCGTCCGGATTACCGAATAATCCAGATTATTGAGTTATTATATTCATGAAATTATTTAAAACATTTTCTCTACCCATTTTTGATTTTCAAAAATGCCTTAAAAGGGCTAAGATGTTTATATTTCAACAACGAAAACAATAATTTCTTATTTCCTATTATGAATTTTATTTGTACAGAATCATCGATTTAAGCATTTTTGTGTATTTATCTGCAAAAAAAAAATTTTATATTTAACAAAAATTTTCGAATGCGGCGCTTCACACTACAAATCTTAAATAACAAAAAATTTTATGGACTTATTTCTAATAGAAATTATTTATGAATTATTTTTTTATTTTTGCAAATGCTTAATGAAAATGGAATTATTGTTCAAAAATAACAAAAAATTACTTTAAAACATTGGATTATTTTTCAAATGAAATATAATACAAATTTATATGGGATATTTTTTTGTATAATTTTTCATTAGGTCGTTTTACTGCCAGGCGTTCTATATTTTGTTTATAAATGTGTTAAATATAAAAAGTAACGACAACAAGAAAAAAAAAAAAAAAAAAAACAAGCCTTAAAATTAAAAAAAGGAATATTAGCTTTTTTCTGACCTTATTTTTTAGGGCATTTTGCCTCTTTTTGACCTTTTTTAAAGCTCAAATTTAGCTTCTTTTTTTCTCAACTCCTGGCAACACTGACCAAGAGTTAAAGTATAAATTAATAGTACATTCTTTTCATACAAACTAATCAATTTGTATACAATTAGGCTTTAACTTTGGGATAAAATTTGATCAGTAAACGTCCCTAATATCTTGTTATGATGTTTTAAATTGGGTAAATTGTTGTTTAAATATGTACTGATAAATATTCAAAATTTGAAGGAGATTAAAAATTTATTAAAATTTTGTTTTATTTTGATTATTGACATCGGATTAATTGGCAACACTGCTCCGAGGTGACATCCTAGTGAGACGAAATTTGGCTCAAATATTTATTTTATATAAGGTTTGTTTTGTACTGAAAACCAAAAAATTCGTACATGCATTTGTTTAAGAGATACCTGCTGGTATGTACAAAAGCATATACAACAACGAAATTTTGTATAGATGCTTAGTTCAAGGATTGAAGTAAACTCAAAAAAATAGGCGTGATCCGCCCACCTTCCATATAAGGTAAACATCAACGAAATTGTGTACAAATAGTTCGAGGAGCAATGTAAACTCGGGAACAAAAAAAGGGCGCCAACCTCCCATATAAGGTAATATTTTAAAAAGCCGAATATTACATTTTCGATTCTTAAATTTGGTGTGGTCATAATAAGGGGGGCCACATTAGTCAAGTTCATAGAAAAAATCAGTGCACAATATAAGCAACTGTAAGCATTTTTTTGTTTAGTACATTAAATTAAAGAAAAATTTTTTTTCTAACCAGTGTTTTAATAATTTATTTGTATCAATCAAACAGAAAGACAAAAAGTTGCAAATATTTTGAATACTTAAATATCGACATTCTTATTAAATAATTATTTTTTATTTATTTATTTATTTATTTATTTATTTTTTTCTAAAAATTAAGGTAATCATATTTTCAGTTTTAAAGAAAAATGCAATAAAACTTTATACAAACTATTGAGGAACTAAACGTAAATATCACCTCAGTTCCGAATGTTTTAGCAACTTCTGTATATCATTCTAAGCTGTAGTAAAGCGTATAAAAAATGCTATTTAATTAAACCCCCAGGTAAGTAAACAAAAAATTTGCAATGTTTACACTAAAAAAATATGTGACATTATAAAATATACCCCTATATAAGGTAGCTACCCAGCAAAATTGTTAATAAAGTTAAAATTATTTATTTAAAGAAAGTAAGAAAGTCAAATACCTTATAAAATTATAAGTAGTGTACTAATGTCACTTGGTTATACATAGGTTTGTATAAGTCATACGCACCTAAAATACTATAAATACATATATTAATGTATGTACTACATACAATATGTACTACATAAGTATGTCTGTATATAAGTACTTATACATAAGAGTATTTTATGTATGCATTGTTAGAATCAATACATATTAACAGAATTTACACACACGTGTCATTGTGTGGAAACATGAAAATTGCATACATATTGTAGTGGCATTACGGAAGACAATGTTTTTTGGTTTGAATTTTACATGAACACATAACAATAAATGAAAATAGAACAAAAATAAAAAAACTAGAAAAATAGAACTACCAAATGCCATTTTCACATGTGTGTTTTTATTTTAAAAGGCAAAATCTCTACACTAAAACAAAAAGACTCTTAAAAGGTTATGTCAGTGTTAGCTGTTGCTTGTATAGGGTATTGCAAAAATAAATGTGACAGCTGGTTTAAAATTTACTTTAGTTTCTTACTAACTAATATTTTTTTTTAGTTTTTAACAAAATATCTTAAAGAAATTTAACACCATTTAAATAAAATTATTAAAATTTCTTACCATACAAAACGTAATTGTCCCACATACACACCTTTAAAACTAACCCCTATCAGGAAATAATTTTAACCTCTATACATTGTTAACAAAAATTCTATTGTTGTTTTTATTTTTCTACTTATATAACCTGTCATATGCAGGCTTAAAAACTATGAAAAAAATTTATCGCCAAAAGACATTGTAGAAAATATAAATATAGGTAGGTATAGTTATTGTGTGAGACTAAAAACTAGTAATGTGAACTTTATGAAATAAACGGAAAAATGCTATAACAAAGACTATTTATTAGTTAATAAAAAACATAAAAAATAAAATACTAAGTAAATTCGTAATAAACGTTTTATTTTAATAATAAAAAAAATAATAAACCACATATATTCATCTAATGAAGGTCAAATTTGTGGTAGCGGTTTAAAGTGTATATGTGGATGAAATATTTGCTTTGAAAGGTGTTAATTTAGTTAACACTTTTAGTTTTTTAAATAAAATATATATTTATAGGGAAAAAATGAAAATGTGAAAAATTCTTATTATTGCCTTTAAGTATTTATTTATTAAAACTCCATAGCGAATGAGCAATATTAAAATTAATATTAAAGCTGAATACTGGTAGATGGTACAAGATACAAAAGTAGCAAAATACTTTCCAAAATATTAAATAATAAATTTGGAGAGCTCTGGACTGGCCTCTCGTTAAAAATATCTTTCAGAAAAGTATAAAGTTTTAAGTTTTTTTAATTAGAAGATAATAAATAGCGACGATATGACAACTTGGGGTCAAAATATACTATTTTAAATAAAATCCACGATAAATGTATGGGCTATGCTTCGAAAAACACTTGTTTTTTTTTCTATTGTTCTATTGAATATTATAGAAAAAAATAATAATATCGAAGAATGTTTGGAGTAATTCCATGTCATCAGTGATTCCATGTACATCAATCGGAAAAAGTTCAAAGGTCAATGTTAAATATATACAAACCAAATCATTATATCTCAAAAACGGTATTTTTAAAATTACTAAAAAATAATATATTGTTGACTTAACTCTTCTTCCTACGGACATAAAATTTCAAGTTGGAGTCTCATTTAGCTAAGAAGAAGAAAATTAAAATGTAATTACTTATAACTTCTGAATTATACACAATAAAAAAAAATTAGTTTTGGTATCATTTTAACTCATCGTTATTGCCTTCGAAGTGATATATAGTAAGTTGATTTAATTCGAAAGTTCAAAGGTCAAAATTTGATTTATAACATCTAAACCTAAATATCTCCAATAACAAAAAAAATTATCTAATGTTAACACAACCCTTGTCCACACTAATTTAGTTTATAAAATATAAACTTAAATAAACTTAAAAAAATAAATAAAAAATACCTTAATCTTTGAAAAAACTTGTTTCAGTATTTACAGACAAAAAAAAAAAAAAATATATTTTTAACATATTTTGCGTTATAACTCCCAAACCAAAAGATTCTCCAACTTGATTTTTGACACGAGTATAGAATAGTGTTTAGTTGTCCAAATCTATTTGTTCTAAATTTTTAAATATCTTTTTTTGAGACATTCAGCTTTAATCTTTATATCACTGAATTTGACCTTGGAACTTTCCAATTAAATAAATTTAATACAAGAAATTTTAAAGTCAAAGTCTTTTTCTATGAAATGAAATAAAAATTACAATCATACAATGTATAGTTTAGAAGTTATTAAGAAAAAAGTATGTAAAATTATGGAAAAAATTCGATACTTTTTTTCATTTTTAAAACGTCATATTTTTGGAATGTTTGTAACTTGAGCAACATTTACAATAGGTAATAGTTGTAGTGAATTTCATTGAAATCGGAGATATAAAATCTGAAAATGCCTGTTTTTGGTTCGTTTTGATATGGAATTACTGTATGAGTTTTCAAATTAATATGACTCTCCAACTCAAAATATTATGTATATATCAAAAATGTATCCGGCTATGATGAATTTATATGTAACGCTTTTAAAAAACGTCTTGGCTGTCAAAATTTTTAAAATTGGTTTCTTTCAAAAATAATAGCAAACAACTCCTTCTCCATTAAATATGACCTTCCGGAAGAGATGTTTAACGTCAATAATACATTGAAATACTGATTTTGCAACACCGGATTTCTCATTCAACTCGAATATACGGTGTTAATAAGTACTAAGCCAATAATCTATCACTTTTTTAGAATCAGAATCACTTTTTAAATCGATTTACGTCTGGCTGGCTGGACGGCTGGCTGTCCATGTAAACCTTGTGCACAAAGTACAGGTCACAATTTTAAAAATAATTTAATGAAATTTGGCAAGTGGGACTTTTATGATACAAGCCTTTTGAAATTGGTTGTGATCGGTCCATTATTTCCTCTAGCCCTCATATAAATGTCCAACGGAATAGAGTTTCAACACTCAAAAATGCCTTAAAAATAAGAATATTTTAATGAAATTCAGTGCAAAGAAATTCTTTATATCAATGTTTGTGCCAAATTTTATGAAGATCGGTTCACAATTGACCATAGCTCCCATTAAACCCCCCTTCCGAAAATCACTTTAACGTGCATAAATCCCACACGAATATTAGTATCAAGTTAATATTCGACAAAAATAAGTTTTGTATAAGTAGAAACAACATTTCCAAATTTTATTAGACTCGGTCCATAATTTACCATAGCTCCCATATAAACTCACTTCCGACAATCGCTCTAAAGCAGTGATGTGCACACACACTACTATACATTTGCGCTTGTGTGTGTGAAGCAGCAAAAAACTTGACTTGATTTGTATTGAAATTAATGAGAGAGCAGCAGTCAAACGAAGTAGTTTAAATTGGGCATCTCTACTCTAAAGTCTATAAAATCATATAGATGTTAATACCAACGCATTATTATTTATTTGTATATATTATTTTATATTTATTAAAAGTTCTGGTCTACAATTGGCCACAGGTCTAATATAAGTCTCTTTCCCGAATTTTTATGCTCATACTCAATGGTGTAAGGTATCATATGGTCGGTCTTGACCGACTATATTTTTTTCTCGTTTTTAATTGATTCCAGTTCTCGCGATAAATCGAGATTTGTAAAACTAAGGAGGTTTTACTATATATTGAAGCATATCTCGAGAAAGATCGGACAAGTCGGATCTGATTCAAAAAAATATCAAAACATTCTAGTTAAATTGTTAATTATACCCTACATCACCATAGGTTGGGAGGGTATTATGCGTTTGTGCTGATGTTTGTAACACACAAAAATATTGGTCTAAGACCAACCTTAATTTATACCAAAGAGTTTAACGATCATAAATCCCTTAAATATTGCAATATTTTAATGAAATTTGGCACATGTAAGTTTCATATAAGTTTAAATAAGTGTGCCGATTCTCGGACTGTAATTGACCATAGCTCCCATATAAAACCCTTTTCAGAAAATCACTTTAACGGGCATAAATCCCATTAAAATGTTAGTATCAAGTTGATATGATAATGATAGTGCCAAATTTGACAAAGATCGGTCCGTAATTTACCATAGCTCCCATATAAGGCCCTCTTTCGGAAAGGAGGCCTTATAAATCCATCAAATTTATCTTTATGATTAAATACTAAAAATTTTAATTTTTGAAATTTTCGAATTTTAAGATTTTTTTTTCTTTTTTTTATATTTAATATTTTTTTTCAACAAATAGGCTTAATATTTCCATAACTATTGACCGAATTAAGCATTAATGTAAAAATTACTTAAAGACAGTTTTAATTATAATCAAATATTTCTTATAAAATCTGAATGCAGCCTCCTTAATCTTACAAATCGCGATTCAGTGCCGCAGAATCAATGTTTCCCTGTATAATTATTTAAATTAATATTCACTTAAAAATTATTAATAAATAAGTAATTAAATAATATCAAATTTATATGATTTCTTTAAAAATAAATTTTAATCAGAATTACAGTTAAAAACATGATTTGCTTGAAGTTCATTTTTGATGATTTTATTAATTATAGGCCATTTTTTGCTATTTCTTAAACATAATAAACATACAATTAAATCATATTTATTTTGTTACTAATTAATAATCAACATTATTAGTATGAATCAATAAGAAATAAAGTTACATATTACATTTTTCTTGTTAACATTCAGCAAAATAGTTAATATAAATCATTAACAAGCTTAATTGGCATTGCTATGGAAATAAAATATTATGTACAAATAATTACACATACCTTTTGCAAACAATTATTTGTTTAAAAGTATTTCCTAATTTATTTATTATTGTTAGTCAAAATACAAAAAAAAAAAAAAAAAAAAAAAATATTGTATATAAAGTAAATAAAATATAATTTAATTTACTTTAAATTATACTAAAATGTAATTTCCAATTGTATGTAGTAAATTTGATACTTCTAAATAAAGATGCCCAAAACATCAATGAATTTTCTTTAAAAAGATGATGATGACTACTATGTTTTTGTTACTGTTGCTGTTGTTATTGCTATTGTCATTGCTACTACATACTGTCGTTTATTGTTATAATTTATTATGGGTATGATGATGGTTCATGTGGGTTGTTTGTTGTTGTGTTGTTGTTTGGTGGGCTTGTTGAAGAGACTACCAACAACTTGAGTGACTCCTTTGTGACAGTATCGTGTAATGCTTAACAGTATTACATGTTGACTTATGAGTGTTGCTACAACATAAAGTACAGAGATATTATTCCCTTAACTAAGATTTTAAATTATACACTTTTATAAATTTACATACATTTATACATAAATATAAATATTTGTACAAACACATTTCGCAAACAAACAGAATTGAAAATGTAAAATAATATAAACAATATTGTATGCAAATGTAGTTGTAAAAGTTAAATTTTATATATACACATATACATACATATAAATGTACTATTTAATAAGTTTGTGTGTGTGTGTGCAGGAATGGGTGTACATGGGTGAGAATGTCAATGTGTTCATTTATAGCAAGAAAATATTTTATACAAAATTTATAGGGGAATATTAAACAATGTTTATAATACGACTTTATAATTTTAAAATGAGTTTAAAAAAATAGCAGACCTAAATTTTATTTTCTACTAACTATACACTTACACGTATTATTCAGAATATTTAAAATAGTTAGACTTAAACAGCTTTGAAATTTAGTTTTTATACCCACCATCAAAAAAATGGGGTGTATATTGATTTTGTCATTCCGTGTGTAACATGTCGAAGGAATCATTTAAGATCCCATGAAGTATATATTTTCAGGGTCCTGGTTCGATTCTGGGTCGATCTAGTTATGTCGGTCTGTCCGTCTGTCTGTTGAAATCAGAATAAGGCTCTAACGGGACAACCTAGGGGAACGAAATTTGGCTCAATTATTTATCTTATATAAGGTTTGTTTGGTATTGAAAATGAGCAAAATCGATTAATAAAAAAATGTTATGGCCAAAATACTAGAAGAACGGTGCTTTTTGTAGCTTCATTTCATAGTTTTCTGCTGATATCTCTCCCACCTACCATATAAGGTGAAACATCAACGAAATTTTGTACAAATAGTTTAAGGACCAATGTAAACTCGGAGACCGCCCACTCCTCATATAACATCAAAGTTGAGAAAGTTGATGGTGGGTATATAGATTCGGCCGAGCCGAATATAACATTCGCTCTTGTTTTTTTAACCTTCTTTTGAAAATAATTCTAAAATATTATTCACAATTTTTCGGCTTAAATAAATCTCTGCAAAAATTCTTTCCAACTCTCCCTATTGCTATTTATTCTTATAGCACTGTCCTTTATAGATTGGTATATGCACGTTTGTAATTTATGTTGAATATTACGCTTTATGCATTAGAAGATACAATTTGACATTTTCATATCGTCAAGTAAATAACAACAACATCAACAACAACCACTACTTTTCTCTGGTTTTGTAAATTTGTTGTTTTCTATTATACGTCATACTCTTCTAACTTTGCTTTTATTATTATTATTATTTTTTTTTGTTGTCTTGCTTTTCATATGGCCTCTCGGGGGACATTTGTCAGTCAAGAGACAAATTTAATTTTTCGTTTTTTTTTTTCTGCACACACATTCATTGAACAAGAATAACAACAGCAACATCATACACATCAACAACTGGAAAAGTTCTATTAGAAATAGAACATCAAGGAAATATGGTAAATATATAAAGAGAAAACAAATATATTCACTTATATATGTATCTGTATATGTAAAATTTGTATATATATATATATATATATATATATATATATATATATAGTAAATTTCATTATGAGGTTTTTGAAAATGTTTCTAAGATATGAGTCTCTATAGTTGTACACAAAAAAGCCAAAACGAACAACATAAACATTCTGATATATCAGAATATATATAGAAATATTTAACAATAATAGAGGTATATCTGAAAAGTATATTAGAAATAGTCAAGGATCTTTATAATCAAACTCTTTGAATAAGTCGGGAGTATTTATATAACCCTAGATTATAACTTACATTTTACATATATTGTAACGAATGATCGTGAACCTGTTTTTTTAAGCAGTTTATATTGTAATATAAAGATGAACATGCAATGTTATTTGGTTCTCAAATTCCTTAAATATCAAAATAAAAAAATAAAAAATAATAATAAAAATGTTTTCCTTTTACCATATTCTAGGATATGGTAAGAAGGAATCATATTAGTGGTAGTTAATTAATATTTTATGTTTACTACAGAAATAGGTTGTTTATGAAATCATATACTAGTTTACTACAACCATAATACGGTTTTAAAGGTGAAAGAAGTTACTTGCATCTCAAGAATTAATAAACAAAAACCGTGTACATTGTATAGGCTCATAAGCGTACATAATTACAAAACATCTTACATCGGTGTTATTCAAATATACCCTTAAACTGGTTCACTACATATGATCTTTAAGATGTAAAGATCGGGCTTGTAATGCTGTTTTCATTACAAGCAGGGATATACCCAGTCTGTCCAGATTCTTTAAAGGTCCGCTTCCTTTCCACAGAGCTTCCCTGTTCTTTCGTGACACAAACATCAACGAAGAGATACCTTACTATGATAGTCAATTAACAATGTTGACAAGATTAATTATTAGTAAAACAAGGCTACAGATATTAAGCATTATCTGACAAAATAAATACTTTCACTCTCGATCGTATGTCTGCGATTATATCTGTGGCAAAAAAGAAAATTACATAACTTGAGTTATGTCGTTTTGGGTTTTCTTTATTAATTTTTATAATTGTTGTATTTCGTTACATATTGTGTCAAGTTTTTGCAGAAATCTGTCCATTTCTTTAGGAGTTAGTAATCTGCATAACAACATAATTCACTTGATTTTCCTTTTTTCGAAATGTAAAAAATGTATAAATTAACATATGCTTTTTTTTCATATTTCCTAAATGTTTGAATTTAACATTCTTATTTGAAATATGTAGTTTTTTAAAGACATAAATTTTATTATATCCTACACCACCATAGGTGGTTGGGGTATTATGCGTTTGTGCTGATGTTTGTCACGCACAGAAATAATTATCGTACCCCCACCTTAAAGTATACCGTTCGACTTAGAATCACTTTCTGAGTCGATTTAACGATGTACGTCCGTCCGTCCGCCAGTTTGGCTGGCTGGCTGTCTGTCCATGTAAACTTTGTGAACAAAGTACAGGTCGCAATTTTAAAGATATCATGATGAAATTTGGCACAGATAATTATTTATAATATATTAATATTTGGTACAAGGACGAAGCCTATTGAAATTGGTTATGATCGGTCCATTATTTCACCTGGCCTCCATACAAATGTCCTCCCGGAATAGGGGTTTAACGATCATAAATGCCTTAAATGTAACAATATTTTAATAAAACTCGGCACAAAAGGGTTTTGTATAAGTGTCAATCTTTGTGCCTAATTTCATCAGGATCGGTTCACAATTGACCATAGCTCCCATATAAATCCCTCTTCCGAAAATCACTTTAAAGTGCATAAATACCATACGAATGTTAGTATCAAGTTAATATTTGACACAAATAAGTTTTATATAAGTAGAAACAACATTGCAAAAATGTAAGCGAATCGGTCCATAAATTACCATAGCTCCCATATAAACCCACTTCCGGGAATCAACCAAAAGGGCATACAATCATATAGATGTTAGTATAAATGTATTGTTCTGTATTAGTGTAATTTATTTTACATTTTGTAAAAGTGTTGGTCTACAATTGGCCACAGGTCTTATGGTGTAGTGTATCATATGGTCGGTCTTGACCGTCTATATTTTCTCTCTCGTTTTTTTAATATTTTGGAAATGGAATAAGTACATAACTTAACATATTCATAATATATTTTAAAATTCTATTTGGAAAAAATGTATAACTTGAGATAATATTGAAACAAAATATAAATTTTATAAAGGGAAAAACAACACCATTAGTTTATTGCTATATTATTCGATAATACTTTTATATACATATGTTTACACTGAAGGTAATTTAAAATTGTATACCAATACCCTTTAATTTAAATTTTAACCTTAAAACGATCTCCGGAAAAGTAATAAAAATGAATTATTTAGTTTTTCCATTTCGTCTCAGATATGAGTAGAATATACAACCCGCTGAGGTAAATTTTTCGGCACTCTTTCAGCTAGCTAAAGGTTTTAGTTACAAAATACAATCCATTGAGATAAATGTTTAGGCTCTTAATCGGCTAACTAGGTTTGTATCATAGAAACAATCTAGAAGCCCAACTCTTTTAATTTGCTCAACAAAAAAAAATAAAAAATATATATATATATATATTTTCATACATACATTAGTTTTTTTTTTTTTAATTACTTATATATACAAAGAGTTATGTTTTTTTTTTACAGCTGAGCTATGGTTTTTGGTCTTCTAGTTATTTTATAATAAATACCAGTCTTTTGTTTCTGAAAAAAAAAAAAAAATCATTTAAAAGCTTTACAAACCAATTTTTGACAATTTTTCACTGTGTGCTGTATGATAACTATAGATACAACAAGCGCGAATGTTATATTCGGCTCAGCCAAATCTAAATACCCACCATCAACATTTTAAAATTTTACGTTATATGAAAGGTGATCGTTAAAGTGGGCGGACCACGCCCATTTTATGCTTCCGAGTTTACAATGGTCTTTGAACTATTTGAACACAATTTCGTGGAAGTTTCACCTTATATGGGAGGTAGGCGGACCACGCCCATTATTTAAATTATTTGTACAAAATTTTGATGTTGTACCTACTTTTGCTTAAGAAATATCAGCAGAAAAGTATGAAATGGACATGTGTTTCTACTTTTTAGCCCATAACTTTTTTGTATATTAACCGATTTTGCGCATTTTCAATCCCGATTTTCAAAACGAACCTTATATAAGATAAATATTTGGGACAAATTTCGTCCTCCCACGTTGTCCCGTTCGAGCCCTATCCTGCTTTCAACAGACGGACAAACGGACATAGCTAGATCAACTCAGAATCTAACCAGAACCCATAAATATTTACTTTGTGGGGTCTTAAATGATTCCTTCAACATGTTATACACGGAATGACAAAATCAATATACCCCAACCTTTTGATGATTGTATAAAAATTAGACGAAAGAAATTAATGTGTATTGAACACAACCTAAAAAAGGTCATAAGAAACCTAAGAAAGTAAACCCAGGTCGTCCAAGGTTTCAAGTATGTTATTTAAATAATCTTAAGTGCTTCTGATTATTCCACTTCTAGAACTAATTAGCTTAGAACAAATTCATTTTCCTTGTTTTATCTTTACTTGGTGTAGGGCTTCGTCACTAAGTATCTGGTGCATTTCTTGTAGAGTTTATAGAAGAATAAAAATACTTACCGATTTATATAAAATTAGAACCTTAGCTGTTTCCAGAATATCTGAGTCATCTGATAGTGCTTTCTTAAGCTATAAAATTGTATGTAGGAACTGTAGGGGAAAATAGGAGGATCACCGGGGTTTTGCTGGACGGAGTTTTAAGGGTTGGGTTAAGACGGAATGGGAACGTGGGTATAAAAGACCGACAGTTTGGACAAACGGGGAGAGTTACTCAGTGTGAGTTGAGCTGAGTGGAAGTAGCATTGACACAAAAAGAGTTTGTGTTAATGCTAAGTGTTGTAAATATTGTAAATAAATAAATGTAAATATTAAATATGAAATAGAGTTGTGTATATAATTTAAAATAGAGGAGTTAGAGTGTGACAGAGAGAAGTCACAAAACCATCAAAGTGCTCATCAAAATGCTTCTTCAAAATCTACATTGTATATACATAATTATTCCATTTTAAAACACTTTTCCGTCTATCTTTGTAAAATATAAAACTGTACGATTATATATTTATATGACTGTGTACTTATATGTTTGTATTATGAGCATGTTCTAATGACATTTAGTAGCAGTAGTGGTGTCAGTACATAGATGTAGCAGTCATAGCTACTTAAACAGTTATCTATAAACTGTATTTTACTTTACCAACTTTAAATGCATTTGTGTATGTGTTTGTAGGCGAGTGGTAGAGAAGTGCGAATGTTTGGTAAGTGTGCGAACACATTAATTTCTTTAAGTGTCTGTACGTTGTTTTTGTTTTGTGTCTAACCATACTATTTGCCATAACTAATAAGGCCTTAAAGTATGGTGACATAAATTCTGATGATTATTTGCTTTTGATTTAAAAACCATATTGTTTACTTTGCCACAAAATTTTACATTAAATTTAAGATGCCACAAACTAAAAGCTAAATTTTGTAAATGATTTGGAAATTAGAAATAAGTTATGATATTTAAAATGGAATGAATTAGAATAGAATGACTTAGAAATAAAAACTTATGATGGAAATAATTTTCTAAAATTTTTAAATTTAAAATTACTTGATAAAAGAATAAAAAAATTTGAATTTAAAGGTTTAATTTTATAAAACACTAATAAAATCTGTTACGAAAATTTTGATGAAAAACAAATAAATTCAAATTAAATGGTCGAAAGACAAAAAAAGTATTATTTGCTTTTTTAAGGACCATAACATTCATATATTTCAGTTTCAAATTTTCCAACATATTTTGCTTTTAAGTATTAAATAATTTTTTTATTTATGGTATGCTTGCAGCTAAACGATTTATAACAATTTAAAGTTTATGAAAAGTATTACTTTTCATCATGACTTTCTTACATACTTTCGTTTATAACAAATCCACTCAATTCTAAAACTTTTCTTTCTATTTTTTATTTATTGTTAAATCTCCTTTTAAATATTAACAATAAACAACAAAATGCTTCTATTGTTTTTATTATATTGTTAACAGTTTCTATAATCAAAATCCTTCACTAAATCATTTAACAGTAAATTGTTTACTTAACATTTGTTTTCTTATATATCATTCTAAATGGAGGATTTTCCCCTTTCTCCATTATACCATCATGCGCTCTTTATGCCTAAATAGCATTTCATCAAACCAACATAAATCATAGTGTTTGTTAGAGAGCTACAAAGGCCTATGTCAATAATATTGAAAAAAAAAAACTAAATCTCTATACAAAATAATAACAAAAGCCACCAAGACAAGAGAAAATAAATAATATATAGAAAAAAATAGAAATACTACCACAGAAACAAGCATAAACTAAAGAAAAGCAAACAAGAAAAATCTGAAATATTTATTATATGAACACATCAAATAAATCAATTTAACGAAGAAAAAAAATGGAACGGAATTTTCTAAAAAAAAGACAGTAAAGAAAATATATTTATTTCAACACTCATGGAGATAAAGAAGACAATGGTTGTAACCATGATGCAGCATAACAACAGTTTTTAATATTGATTACAAAAGGCTAGTGATAGAAACTCAAACAAGTGGAATGTGGAAGAGATTTTTGGTTTGAGCGAAAATCAAAGAAAAAGAAGGAAATTTTTATAAACAAACTTAATATTACTAGAGGTTTTGATTTTATTTTTTCTTTAAATGTCTTAAAAGGATATAAAAGTATATTCAGTATACTATTACGTTTGTAACATCAGCGAAAATTCCAAATTGGAAATAAAATCATAGCTTTCATAAAAATTTATATACAAAACACTGATGTCAATGCGATCAAATATATATTTTGAATTCGATTTAATATACCATTTATACCAAATTAAAAACTAATTGGTTCTTGAACAACCGAAACTCAAAAACCAGACTGTTTACATACCTCGATTTTCCTCTATATCGTTTTTGATTGTTTGTAAATTTCTTAAAATTACTTTTGAACTATAATTATGTACTCTTTTATTTTTTTATATTGTTTTTAATAATGTTATAGAAATTATTTGTTTAAAAAATATAAAAAACGATTAAAATTAATTCAATTAATTTGACATTTTCTTTCAACTAACATATACGAAAGCTTAATGATATAAAGGCTGTTTCATAAACAATTATTTTAGTAGTTTTCGTCTAGTTTTTGATAAAAACTAGATGAAAATGGTTTTTGATTTCTATGGAAAAACCAAAGAAATTTATGTAGTTTTTCATTCAAAAACTAGATGATGCCAAAAACCACTAGTTTTTGTTTGGTGTAGATGCCATATAAAAAATTGAAATTTGTAATGAAAAATAATGAAAACTAATATGTTTATTAAATTTAATAATTAAAATTATAACTTAATATGTTTTTATATAATATTACAAAGTATTTTATACTAAGTATGCACCTACATTCGACGCGTATGAATATTTTTAAAGAAAATTTTGAAATTGAAACAACCAAAATATGTTAAAATCTAAAAATGACTAAATAAAACGCATGCAACTTAGCTTCTGTTGACTGAAGGCTTAATAAAAGTATAGACCTGACTTGATTAATTAAAAACCAGAAAACGAGTGGAAGCTCCAGAAGAAAAAAAAAACCTCGTATAGAATAGAATTAAATAAAGAGAGTTTGTTTTAGTCCTTTTTTCTAGAAGCAAATACAACAAAGCTCCTGCAAGCTTAGAATTGCATACAGTAATGTTGAAAGCATTTGCAACTGAGATAATGTTTCAGCCTTTAGAGATATATTTATTTACTTAGTAGTAGCATTCTGTTCTGTTTCTGTAGTTCTGCGTTTTTTCAAATATCAACAATATTCGACTTCTTTTATATGATATTTAAAAGGAATGGATGTACAAGTTCTCTTCTGCGGATAATGTGCACATTTTTCTGCTTGAAGTTATATGTCATCATATGCAGATCAACAAATGAAAAATTAAAGGATGTGTTCACTATTGTGGCTATAACGGATTGAATTCACCAGTAATCGAAAATTTTAGTTTCATATAGTGAAGTCGTTATATTCAGGTCAGTAATATTGTGAGCTTCCTAATTATAATTTTCTTAATAGTTTAATGTTATTACCGGCAGAGATATTTGAATTAATGTTTGTATTGCATTTAACAAACTATTAGTTCAATACTTCAAAATATTTTCTAATGGATTGACCATTAATTTCCTTGTTAATTTACAAATGCGAAGAGCAACAAGGTAGCTGGTTGTCTTCAATATTAATACGTAAGTTTAAAACATAAAAGTTTTTAACTTTTACCCCAAATTGAGCTAGCGCACCCATATGGTAACGCAAGCAACGTTTAAATAAATAGATATATAGCGTAGAAAATACTAAAAATTTTAAATAAATTTGAATTACATTTCATCATATGGAATCTTGTTAATATTATTAGCATAATAAAAGGTCATTAATATTATTTGTTTGGAAGCAAGTGATCATTTTATAAACCCTTAAAATTATTATTGTTAAATATGTAAAAAATTTACGATATGAAAATGTAATTCATAAATTTTTTGACACTGTGTTAATTTTCAGAAAAATATTTTATGATTTTTATATAAGTAAGAAGTATTATATTATATTGGTATAAATCAATAAAATATATAGAATGATTTTATCCTGTTTTTTATGGACTATATATCTGCGTTACCATATGGGTGCGCCAGGCACAACATGGACATTTTTTCGTAGTACATTTCCTTGAAAATTTTGTCAAGAAATGTAATATTTTTATTTTTTCGGAAAATTATACGTCAATGGAACTTTTAAGAGCTTGAAAGTGACAATGATGAATATGTCTGTAAGATTTTCATCGAACATCCTAAAAAATATAGTGATATTAGTGAAGAAGTCGATGCTGGTAACGTTTCTAGCAGTATTATTTCACATTAAGTCCTTGAATATATTCCTTTAAACAATAATATGATTGTTCGTCATAATGAGTATAAAATAAGAACATCGAAAAGCACTTCAGCAAGTGTTTTTTTTTTTTTTTTTCTAGTCTGTAAATTATTTTTTGTGGATGTCTTCCAATATTCAAAGGTGGATTCCTAACACAATAAGTTTTTATGATCGTGATGAAAGTCATTTTTTAGTACCAACAGCTATATAAAGCTTTATATCGGTGAATGCTCCAACTAAAGTGGGTGTACTTAATGCTGAATGTTTGATATGTAATTTATACCATACCAGAACTCATATTTACTTGCATCTCCTTAAAAAATGTTCCAATAAAAACATTTTTTTTTTTTAAATTTACTGATTTTCTTCTTACAAAAATAATATCTATGTAATGCCTGGCGTGACCATATGGTAACGGCCCGTTCTGACCGACCTAGGGACCGAAACAAAATTTTATGTGAATGAAAACGAAGCTGTTTATAATATATTTGTATTGTTTTAAGTAGATTTCATTACAGTATCATTCACTAAATCCATGTTATATGCCATACATTATGATTGTAATACACTTTATATTATAAGATCAACATTTATATAAAATTATTATTAATACCACAACCATATGTACTTATTTTAATATATTACCTTAAAAATTTTATTTTATTAACATTTTTAAAGAATAAAAAATAAATATTGTTTGAATCTCTGAAAAAATCCAAATATTAATTTGTTTGCCTCCACAAAAAAAGAAAAAAAAAAAATATTATTAAAATTAGTCAGAATATTCAAACACTACATTTTATAAATAGTATAATATTTTAATAAAGAAAAAAAGTTTTTTTTTTTTTTTTTCAGTAAAATTTTTACGAATTTAAATATTTGAATTTACGAATTTCCTGATAGGAAATATTATTGAATTTAAGAATTTAGTACTAGAATTGGAATTAAATTTTTCCTGTGTGTCCAAAAAAAAAAAAAAAAAATTGGTGAGAGCTTGTTATGGCACGTTGTTCCAGAAAAGAACCACAGAAAAGCTCCTTTGAGCTAAAGAATACATATAGTAGTGGTGAAAACATTTGGTACTAAGATTATTTTTCAGTTTTGCATTTATTTTTAGTTCCAAAATATTTTTATACCAATTTTTGTACTTTGTAAAGTTTAATAATTAAATTTGGTTGGACCGCTAAAAATAAACCATTCCATTAGTTTATATTACAAAAAATGATTAGGTGTTAGTATTCTGATTCCAGATCAATAACTTGTTGAATGATCAATTATGTTCACAATGTTCATGAAGATGATTCCCTACACAGGAAGATAAAATGATAAGATGTTATAATATGAGAAAACCAGTCTTTGAAGTTAATTGGCACCATTCCATGTTTGATCATTAACTGTTCCATACACTGAATGGAAATGTCATTCTTATGGACATTCCAATATGATAATGGTTCACAGAAGAAGGTATTACCTTATATATTTTTTTCAATTAACATAGTTGTTTCAAGCAAAAATAGTAATAATAATATTTTTTTTTTTTTTTTTCTCATTTAAATTTTATTTCATAATGAAATAACACCAACTGGGTTGGAACTTACTTCCTTATAATCTATGGGAAGTTATTTCATAATGAAATGACTCCCAAATGAAATAACTTCCAATGAAATTTTGTTGGAAGTTTTTTTATGTTCTTTAACAATTGGAAATTATTTCATTTCGTTTAAGACCTTTTTCATTATTATTGAGCTGGATCAAAATGATTTCTTTTCTGTGAGTTTTAAGAACCACTGATTTTGCTAATGAAATACTTCGGCATAGCTGACTTTCGGTTGGACTCAAGGGTTTTTTCTATATGCGAAGACGCTGTTTTAATAACACAGAGAAGAAAGTTCTATCGCCCGGCCGAAGGGCGACTATTCAGAAAAACTTTACTTAACAAAAGGGCTTTCTCCTCTGTGGTATTTGACACACCAGCTTCGCTAAGTGTAACTTCTTGCAACCCCGAAACTATGCAGAATTATTTTATTTGATAATTTTCAATTGGGATTTATTTCATTTATTTTGGCACTTATTTCATTTGGGTGTTATTTCATGCAATTTGTTACTTAATTTTTTAATTATGATAAAACTCCCAAATGTTTGGAATTATTTCATTTACCCCTTTGGAAGGTATTTAATTTTTTTGATTTGGAAGTTTCTTAATTTTTGTTGGAACTAATTTTATTGGGACTTAAATCATTTGGAAGTTATTTCACGGCAAATATTTTAAAAGAAAAGAAAATTCAAGTCTCAAAATTTTGATCTCAATCTAGTAAAAAAAAAGTAGATGATTGGATAAAATTGGATAAATAAATTAAAAAGTTCATAGCTTCAAGGTTTAAGAAATGATGCAATAACATATCGTCAACGAAAATGCAAAACAACGTAACATCAAAATTTTCAAATTTTTGTTTTTGATGAAATATAGTTTATTATTCCAAAATACGTGTGATCACAAATTTTCAGACTTATAGCTCAAAAAATGACGATTATATTAACGAAAGCAATAATTTTCTTAAGTCAAAATAACGTAACATCACATTTGTTAAAAAAAAATACAAAATTTTTTTTTTTCTTTTTTTTAGGAATATAGATTTCAAATGATTACAAATATAATGGCTATTAAAATTTTGGAGCAAAAGTTATCAGAAATTGTTTAAATTACAATTTTTCTAAAATTTGTATTGATGTTACGTTGATTTGGCTTCCGAAAAATGGAATCTTGAAAAACGTATAAAAAGTATTTATTAAAAATAAAAATATTCATCATCAATATATTAGACAGTAGTTAAGGATGTAATAATCCAAAAATCTTGGTTGTAGGACAATTCGTTTAGATTTTAGAAAGTATTTTGTGCCTCCTGTAAAGTTATGAAAAGTGATGTTACGTTGTTTTGCATTTTCGATGACGATATGAAACATTAAATATATTTTTTATATATCCTTAATACTGTTTAATTGCAGATTTTTTGAATAATGAAACTTTGACTTGTTTATTATTTGTTTAAAATATTATTAAAAAACAAATGTTTTTTCTACCATTAGGTTTAAATCTGAGCCGCCTGCAGCATGATTTTTACCCACAGAATTCGTACATGTAAACAGATTACTAAAAACCTTAAAACTTAAAAAAGTATTATTAAAATACCGAAAAGTTACCAAAGAGGTTTTTTGTCCTTTGAAATTTTCCAAATTAAAATTCTTTTTTAAAAAGTTTTTCTCTGTTAAAAAAAATCCGGATGAGATACTTTGACAAGAATATTATTTCATTGTATTTCAGCTTAGGAGATACGTGCAATTCATAAACATATTTCATACATTTATAGAAATACCAAAAAGTTTTCCATAATTTATTATATTATTTAGCTTTGAAGTTACACAAAAATATTTTAACGTTAAGTGATTTTTAATTCGTTGTAACTTGACCTTTCAACTTAAGTCCTATACTCTTTTTATTCCTTCTACTACCTTAATTTCTCATATTTACTTATTTTTTTTTTTTTTTATTTATGATTTTGGTTAAATTTTCCTATCATCACCACAAGTTTCTGCTCCTCTTTCCCTTTCAAAAGTATTTTCAACCCATTTTTTTCATCCTTTTATTTGTTTTTTTTTGTCTATGTCTAAAGCCGCATTATCATTTGTTGCTGCTTTGTTCTTTGTCTTTGTTTTTGGATCCTTGTTTTTTCATTTATTGTTTATTTGTGTATATATTAATTTTCTATGTCTATCCCTATATATGTATGGTTTAATATCCCTTTTACATTTGTTTGCCTTTTAAATTGCCATCAAGTTATTTGTTTGTTATAGCTGCTGTTACAGTATTCGCGCTATAAATTGTGCTACTGTTACAATTGTTGTTGTTGTTCTTTGTTTAACATAGAATTTATTTAACTTTCTGTTGCTTTTTTTTTTTTTTTTAACTTGACAACTTTTCAATAAAGTTTATTTATTTTGTGATTTTCTTTTGATCAATAAAAAAATAAATACATCAAGTAAAACACAAAAATAACAAATCAAAATTATTATTTTTTTTTTTTTTTTTTTCTTTTTATAATTTATTTGTCTGGTTTTTCTTTTTTTATTTTAAATAAAAAGAAGTTTGCATACTTTTTAACTTTTTATTAAATTTATTTTAATATATGTAGGTATAAATAAATTTTTATTTCGGTTAAGACTATGACACATTTAATTGCTATGTTTGTCTGCGTTTTAAGTAATTTGTTAATTTTTGGTCTAGTTAGGTAAATAACAAAAATAGTGGTGGGTGTTAGAAAATTTTTAGGAAATTTTACTAAAATTTGTTTACAAAGAGTTTTGCTTTAATGACTGTTGAGACAAATAGTCAAATAAAACTATTTTTTAATTGAGGAATTTCTAGTAAATGTAATGAATTTGGTTTTACAAATTTTGAGCTCTATGGCAGGTGACACAGATAAATTGGAAATTTATATACAATATTGAATATTATTAATTCTTGTAAAATTATAAAATTTTGAAAGTGAAGTTGATATCATATTGACTTTAATTATTAGTTACAAAGCATAGTTTACATTATACAGTATAAACTCGATAATCCGGATGGCGATATTTCCCAATTCATTACATACTCTATAATCCGGATTGATTGCAACTTTGTTATCCGAATTGAATATAAAAAGTAAATTTTCTATTTAAATTTTAGCAAAGTTTAGAAAACACGATAATAATTATGATGAGAGTTGATTATAATTCAATTCCATAATTTTCAGTTAAGTATTTGGCCCAAAAAATTGTCAGTAAAATGAGTACAAAGAAGTTTGTATTTTTTTGGTTAAATGAAATATTTTTCAAAAACTTTAAATATAGAATATTTTTAGACGAAAAAATTTACCTTGATATTTTAACTGTTTTATATAAGAAATTATATTAAATTTTATATTATACATTTTTTTTAACATCGATAAACCAGCTTATTTGATAATCTGGATGGGGATGTGCAATCAATTATCCGGATTATCGAGTTTATACTGTATTAATATTTCATATTAATGAATTTTCTATTAAAATAACGGGTCGTATGATCAATATTAATTAATCATTACTTGACCAAAATCTTTTATACAAAAACTCTTTGTTTTTAAACATTAGTTTAACATTTTTAAGGGCACAATACTTTAAAGAAGATATAACCCCAGCAAAAACTTCGCTTACCAAATAACGTGATTTGTAAGCGAAGTCGGTATGAAAAACTGCTTCCATTTTTGGTGCTATAACTGATGAATTTTGTTCGAGATGTCAAAAATTAAATAAGTTTTTTTTTTTTTGGGTTCCAAAAGAGCTGTTTTGGATGCTGTTTTTTTTACTTGACCAAAATCTTTTATACAAAAACTCTTTGTTTTTAAACATTAGTTTAACATTTTTAAGGGCACAATACTTTAAAGAAGATATAACCCCAGCAAAAACTTCGCTTACCAAATAACGTGATTTGTAAGCGAAGTCGGTATGAAAAACTGCTTCCATTTTTGGTGCTATAACTGATGAATTTTGTTCGAGATGTCAAAAATTAAATAAGTTTTTTTTTGGGTTCCAAAAGAGCTGTTTTGGATGCTGTTTTTTTTACGCACAAAAAAAAAAAAAAAAAAAAAAAAAAACATTTGGCTCGGTTGAGATTTGAACCCACGCATCAACATATTGGTTGTGTTTGTTAGTCTGCAGTCTTACTAGCTACACCACAATCGTCTTATATTTTTGTGCGCTAAAAAGTAGTTTTCATATAGGGAAATAAATAAACACAATTTATAAAAAAATGCGTTTACCTTGAGTGGGAGTTGATCTCTCTTTAATTTTAAAAACACGTTTTTTTAGTTAGGCGCTCTAGACAACTGATCCACTTAAGAATCAAATTACTTTCATATTTACTAAATACCAGTTATTGAAGTAGTATTAAGTAATGCTGCGAGTGGCGAATAAGGCTACAATGTAGTGCATACAGGAAGCTGTTGATTTTAAAAATAGAAGCTAAGTTTTTGCTGGGAATAATCTTAATAACTTGAAATTTTCCAGGGTAGTATGTACAGTAGAGTGTCCCGTAGAAAAAATTGGTAAGAAGACCCCTCAAACAATGCTTAAAAATTAGCTGAATATGGGAAATATATTAAAAAAAAAAATTAAAATTGATCTTCAGTTCCCTTCCAGCGATTGAAAGTCATGGGTCTAGAACATTTCATCCAAAAAATGTTATTGAGTTTTGTCTTGAAATGGGTATCAAAAAATTGGTAATTTTAAGCCAATTATACAAAAAAATATTTAAAAAAATTTTTGTTGGTCCATAAATAGTCATTTTAGTACACAAAAAAAAAAAAAAGATATTTTCCTTAAAAAAATAAAAAAAAAAAAATCATCTAAATGCCTTAAAAAGTCTTCTAGCGAAACAAAATCTCATTGAAAAATTTGTTAAATATTTTTTCCATAACCAGCATAAAATTACGAATTTTTTGATACCCATTTCGATTAAAAAATATAACCTTTTTTTTACCAAAAAAGATGGGACCCATGATTTTTCAGTCGTTGGTAGGGAACTGAAGACCAATTTTAAACATTTTTTAAATAATTTTTTCGTATTAAGCTAATTTTTACGCATCGTTTGAGGGGTCTCCCAACATCGAAATCTCGAAAAAGGCTTTCCTCGGGACACTCTAATGTACAGTAGGGTGGCCTCAAAATAAAAATTGTCGACGTTCTCAGCTCAAATGAAAATTTACCGTTTCTCAAAATTTTCGTCCTGACATTATTCTTTCGTGAGTATTTCACTTAAACTTAATTTATTTCGGTGCTTGTTAATAAAAGTATGAAGTGTTATATATCATTAAAAAGCTTATAAAAACATTCGTATATGAAGAAAAATTCCAATAAATTTCAAACAAGTTCGAATTATAAAAAACTGAAAAAACCCGTTTCGATATAATTACTACAGGATTATATTTTATTATTTTGGGCTTATTTTTTTAAATATTTATGCGTCAAAAATTTAAATAACCAAACTTTTTGTGAAAAATTGCAAAATTTTGAACTTATTTGGATATAGTCATAAATTTTTGTAACATCATTAAATACGCGTTCTAAAAGCCTTTCTTGCGTTACCAAATTTTCTTATTGTTCCTTTAACAGAAATATAAAAATATCCCAAAAAACTGAAAAAAGGACCTATATTCATTTTGATCCAGCTCAGGAAAAGATAATGCCAGGAGAAAAGGTATCTTAGTTTGAGCTAAGAACATCGATACATTATTTTCTCTCCATACAAGCGGGGCCATGCTAATGTACAGAAATGAATAAAGTGCTTTCGAAAATTAGAGAGCACAAATTTCGTTTAAATAATATATTATTATTTGAAGAATTATTTCGATAAAATTCTATATATTTACTAAATTTACTATATTTTAATAAATTGTACATTAATTACACAGGGAAACACAGATTCTGCAGCACGGGGTTTCTCAGTCAATTCGGATATATGATGTTAATATATACAAATCCTCTAATCCACTTTTTTAAATTGACTCTAGTTTTCGCCATAAATCGCGATTTGTAAAATTAAGGAGGTTGCACCATATATTTAAGCATATCTCGAAAACGACTTGTCTGATTTTGTTAAAAAATAAGGAAAAAAAATTTTACTTTTTAATACGATAAACAGTTATGGAGAAATTAAGACCATCTCCTGAGGAAAAATTTGTAAAAAAAAATATTTTGTAAAAAATTTCCAAAAAAAAAAAAAAAAATTTCCAAAAATCATAAAAATTTTAAAGTGTCAAAACTTGAAAATTTTTTTCTTTATTTATAAAGATAAATTTGTTGCAAATAAAACAAGATATATTTCATTAAAATCAATGCCTAAGTTTTGATTTTATTCACAAATTAGTGAAAATACTCATTTACAAGTTACATAGAAAAATTAAAAAAATAAAAAAAATATTTTGTGATTTTTAAAATTTTTCTATGTAACTTGTAAATGAGTATTTTCACTAATTTGTTAATAAAACCCGAAATTATGCATTGATTTTAATAAAATATGTATTGATTTATTTTCAACAAATTTATCTATATGGATAAAGAAAAAATTTAAATTTTTGACACTTTCGAATTTTTATGATTTTTCGAAAAAAAAAAAAATAATAATAAAATTCTTAATATTTTGTATAAAATTTCATTTTTCCTCAGGAGATGGGCTTAATTTCTCCATAACTGTTTATCGTATTAAAAAGTAATGTAAGAATGGCTTGAAGATAATTTGAATTTAAATTTTTGGATTTTTTTTTAACAAAATCAGACAAGTCGTTTTGGAGATATGCTTCAATATATAGTGCAGCCTCCTAAATTTTACAAATCGCGATTTATCGCGAGTACTAGAGTCAATTCAAAAAAGTGGATAAGAGGCTTTGTACATATTAACACCATGTATCCGAATTGACTGAGAAACCCCGTACCGCAGACATTTTTTCTCATTTTGTAACTCTGTGTTATATAAATAAGAATTGGTTGTCCTTGAATTTTTTAAAATTTATTATTAAGTCATACCAGACGTGTGATTAATATTAATTGACAATTTCAAAATAAGATCTTAAAATTAAAATGAAAATATTTATAAACAACAAAGATGTATATATTAGTATTTTCTAATGTGTTTCCTTAACTATAATTTACTTTTCTAAGTCGTCTAAAAGATGTTTGTCCATCCTTCTAGGTTATTGTTAACCATAGTTTTTTCACTTACGAATAGGTCAACATTAATGTATTTTTTCAGTAACTCTTTAAAATATCCAATGAAGTTATTTTATAAAATTTAATATAAGGATTTGTAAGAAAAGCCATTTTATACATTCCGCAATATAAACACTTAAATTCTCCCTTAATTTAAAACTTATTTTAAAATCATATCCTTATCTCTAGAAAGTAATTGAAATCCGATTTTATTTTTATGTTTCCAACTATATGAGTATTTGTTAATTTTACTACATTCTCTACTAAAGCTACTTATTTCCAGCTCGTACACTATTGCAAAAATATATAATAAAATATTATCAATTTTTGTTGTTGTTTTTGTTTATATTATTGCTGTTGCTTTTTGCATTAAGTTTGAAACACGTACTAGCAATAATTTTTGCTAATTACTCTCCAAGCAGTAATTTCATTTAAATATATATTTATCTCCTTTGCTCTTACATACACAGCCATACAAACATATATATCCATCTTATTCTTTCTCTCACTCTTTTGTTTTCATTATATATTAGTAGTTTATATTAAAACTCATGATTCTTAATGACGTACATGCATGAGTTTGTGGAACAAAGATATACACGTTCATCAATGTTGTATATTTCATACTACTTATGTATATATGGGTACTACTAATACAACTACAAATGAAATACTAAAAAAAAAAGAAGAAAATTACAGGTTGTCAAGGATATTTAATTATTCAGACTTATACAGACACGCATCATCACAACAGCAACAACATCAATAACAAAAATACAATTATTTAACGAGAACAAAAACAACAAATATACATAAATATTCACTCGTAAATATTCAAGTATATTTGTATATCATATTAAAATAAGTTCTTAAATAAATTATATTATACATTTATATTTACATATACATTAGGGATATAACCAAATTTTGGCCCTAGCACCACGCGATGGCGAATGTTGTGTTATTTACGAAAACGATTTTTTCAGGACATTTTGGAATAAAAACTTCACCCACAAAAACAATTTTTAAAAATTTTTAAATATTTTATTAATAAAGTAAAATAGTAAAATGAAAAATTTTGTTTTTAATTATTAAAAGATATTAACTTCAAATTTAATGTGGACATTGTTTTGCATAATAGATAAATGTTCTGTACTATTTTAATACCACGTTATGTGAATATATTGCTTCGCTGTTACATTGGGATTATTGATTTCCAAACTTTATCGCGTTTTGTGGGTGAACTTTTTTGACAACCACGAAAAAGTAATACCATTTTTTTAAATAATTTTCATTGACCTATTCGACAATGCTAGGGCTATTTTGATATTTGCAAAAAATCTGAAAAAGTTATACCCCTATTACACATACCTATATGGGAGTATATATTAGGGTTTTTATATATGTTTATTATCAGGAAACAAAATAAATTTTGCACAAAAGATAATATTTAATTTATTTGTAAGTATTGTAAACAAAAAAATAAATAGATGCGTTGTATGAAATATTTAATGTAAATTAAAATAACACAAATTTACCAACCATTACAAATGAGATCGATCTTTAATGCTTTTTTTCTTCTTTATTTTGGGATAAAATTGTATGAATATTACAAATAAATGATAATATATTGAGTATTTACACAAGCTGGTTTATAACTGTTTTTAATTTAGAGGAATTTTTATATTGTATGTCCTGTATAAATATTTTTAGAATTTTTAAAGAAAATATTAAAATATACTGAATATATAAAAACTATATATCGTCCCTGCTCTGACTAATTTACCTAAGCAGTGAGATCGAAAAATTCTTAACATACATAATATTCAATAACTTGGAAAGGGTTGATCTTAGAGTTTTCATTATTTTTTTAGTCATTTGACAATTTAGCACAGATCACAAAAATATATAATTTTTATTGTTCTAACCACTAATTATAAAATTGTGAACCATTTTTGAAAACCCTTTCTTTGGAGATTTGATAGTTGCTTCAGTCACTTTTTTGGAACAGTGTGAACATCTTCTTTTAAAATCTTCGGTATTTTAGGACACCTTTTTTGTGCTCTTGAATTCACTTTTCACAAGAGCTCAATATCTCTCCATTGGTCTAAGCTATTGACAATTTTGAAAATTGACCTCTCTTGGTACTAAAACTATGTTATTGATTTGGTACCACTCCAGAGCTTTCTTACCATAATGACATGATACCAAATAGGTCAAAAATATGTGGACATGTCGTACTTTCTTAAAAAAAGAAAAAGTCTTTTTTGCAAATATTCCTTTATGCATATTTTGGTATTTAAAGATCCGAATGTATCAAATGACTTTCCTGTTCTGCCGCAACTGCAAAAACATTGTCATACCATGAATTTTGTAAGAAATTTTTGCTGCTTTTGGATCTTAAACTTATCTCCAACATTGCTTCGAGCATTAGCAATAAAAATTTTTGAGACACAAACTGCGAAGATTCTGCCAGCACCTACGTTTCTTCGTCAATTATACTGCTTGAGTATTTTTGTATGAAATTTGGTTTTAAATTCCGAGTCCTATTTTTGGCTTATAATTTTTTTTGCAGAATTCCATTTTGAAATTTTTTTAACTTTATATGTTATCAACTTTCTCATTAGCTTTAAATAGTCGAAGCACTGAGAAAACTGAACTGATTTTCTACCAGATGTGTTTGGAGTTCCTTTCAATATGCCTTCAATTGTCTGGCCTTCCCAATATCACGTGGTCCTTTTTTCTTACCGAACTAGATTTCACATCAATAGTTAAATTCTCCTGATACTGTTTAATAACATTAGAAACGGTTTTACGGACGACATTTAATTCTGTGGCCAATTATTTGTAAGACCTATTTGGATTTTTTAAATTTTTTAATAACTTGTAGGACGTAAACCTTTTTCGTCACTTATTTTGATGAAAATAAGGACAAATTAACATGATTGTTACTAAAAATAATAACTGAAGTATTTTTCCATGATAACTAGATCACAAAAAAAATTTTGAATATTGATTCCGAAAAAAGTTATGAGGCAAAGTGTGTGTTAAGATTTTTTCGATCTCACTCCTAATGTAATTTTTAATAACTTTTCAGGAAAGCTGAAAAACTGTCTAGTTTTGGCATTTCTTCGTTACTTCGCTAAATTTTTAAACATTTTCTATGTTTATGAATATGCTTAGTAACACAAATTATGTGCTTTATGAAAAATAATGAAATTTTTGGCGTGATATGGAGAAAATCAACGAAAACTTTACATAAGTAATTTTTTGAAGCAATTTTTTTGTTAAGAAATGATTGTGTTTTTCTTTTTTCAGGTTCTTAAATTCATTTAAATATAAGTTTGAACTATAGAAGGAGGTATTATTAGTAATATCTTGGTCACATTTCAACTTATTAAGATAATTAGAACATACTATTAAACGTTAATTTGTTGATGATCCCAGAAAAATCTTCAAAAAAATTTAAAAATAAATATTATTTACATGTATCAAACGATAACTAAAGAAAAATTAATAAACCTGTATTTCAAAGTTTTCAGAAAAAAAGATTTGAAATAATATAAAATTAACCATTTACTAAAAATTTCTGAACTCAATAAAGTGCGTCAGTTTGTGCGAAGACAAAAAAATGTTGCAAGTGTACTCTCCTAAAATTAAAGATTTATGTGTCTTTAACTAATTCCCAAAATAAGGACTGCGCACGAAAAAATCCTTGCATGCTCTTGGGCTTATAACTTTCTTTGGGGTGAAAATTTAATAATTCTGTTAACTGGTTTACATTTGCCGTTATGCTCACTAGATATATGCCAAGTTTCATGGTTATAGCGAAACCAATTTTCCTTAAAATGGAAATTGAACAAAAAGCACATAATAGAAAATTTTTATGAAATCTTACATCGGTCATATAAAACAATTGCAAGGAAAGCAATTCAGTGACCATGACAAAGAAGTCATGGTCACTGAATGGAAATCAGGTAGTGGAAGAAAAAATAGTATCTTCAGGCTGTAGGACTCAGACAAAATAAAAAGGATTTTCACAGAAATTCCCCTCATCTCTGGAAGAGAAGTGCCACAAAAAGTTTATTGCTTTGAATTTTTATCAGAAAAGTTGAAAGGAAATCTAGCCTGAAGACATATAAAGTACAAAAAAATCCTAATACAAACGCAAAGCAAGAATTTGGAGGTAAAAAAATAACGTGAAAGTTCTTCAGACGAATTTTTCCACAATTATGGTCAGGGTATAATAGACAATGGAACGTTCGTATAGTCTAACTTTTTTCAACTTCCTGGCCAGGAATTCTATGTTGCAGATGCTAGAGGGAAAATGGCAGAAAAATATCGCGTATCAAAGAAATCAAAATTCCAAAGAATGTTTTTGTTTTGGGAAGCCATATGCATATGCGGAAAAAAGCACTTCATTCATAAAAAATGGTTCCAAAAGATTTCTCCCTTTCCTAAGAAAATACAGTGTATCCACTTTTTTCTGGCCTATTCTCTCTTCTTCTTGTTACAGCAACAAAACAATGGAGTGATAATAAAGAAATCGTTAGATGCTAATCCATCAAATTGTCCGGAATTCCAAGCAATTGAAAGATATTGGGCTCTAGTAAAAAATAATTTAAAGAACATTAATAGCTTAACTTAAAGTGAAGCGGAGTTTAAAAATAACTGGGCTTATTCGAGCAAATAAGTGACGGAAACACAATAAAACCTTTAATTGGAAGAATTTTGGAAAATATCAAATATTTTCTTAAAAACCAACAGAAAATAATTTATTTTTATATGTTTAGAACTTGAACATAATAGTCATTAATAAATATATAATAAAAAAAAAAATCACCTATTAGTTTAGTTTCTATAAGCAGATTTTCATGCACGAATTTTTTCGTGCGCAGCCCTTAGTATTAATTTGTATGAAAAATTATTTACATACGTTATTTTGTTGGAGCATTTTATATATGGTTTTACAAAGGTAATTTTGTAAATCCTAAACTAGTCGAGATATCGACAAATGCTTTGGTAGGCATATGTATAACTAGCAGGGGATCTAAATGCAGCAATAAAAAAAATTTTCACAATTTTTACTTAGGTAATTAAGTCAGGGCAGGGACGATATATTATCTTTATTGTTTAAATATAAATGTAATTATTGGAATTATTATAAAAAATTCATGACAAGTAAAAGTCATATGTAAATTTACATAAATGGTGTTCATTCAAAGAAATATATAATTTATCCTGCAACACCAAAGGTGTGGAGGGTATTAAAAGTTTGAGCTGATATCTGTATCACCTAAATATATCGGTCTAAGACCCCTAATGTTTACCAATCAGCTTAGAATCACTTTCAATGTCAATTTAATAATGACTGTCATTCTGGAATAGATGTTTAATAATCATTTCGTTGATCAGTCCATAAGTGACCATAGCTTCCATACTAACACCTATAAGCTTTTTATAAGTCAAGTACTTCAGTAAACCTTAATGATCTAAGGCGGTATATATTAAAATTACATTTTAATACTAAGTTTTTTTTGGATCTCTTATCTTTAAAATGCCAAAATATACTACAAATATGCAAAAATACTATAAGTCGGTATATGCAAAAAAATGCCGATAAGGGTAAAATAAGCAAAATAAAGGCTGAAATAAAATAAATAAATAAATTAAAGCGGATAAATATTTGATCGTGACTTCATTTTTTGTACAGGAATAAGCATACAATTACATATTTGTAGTTTCTCTAATTATGAATATTGTAGATTGTGGTAAAATTGAGAATAACTGCATATTGAGAATAACTGTATTTGAATTCAGTCCAAGGCAAATTGGAAAGCAAAAGGAGCATTTTTTTGGTTTTTAGTTGTAAATATTAAATATTTTTTTATTTATTATACTTAACACCACTATAGGTTGTTGAAATATTACGCCTTTAAACGGACGATTGTAACCCAGAATAGAAATCTTTTAACCTCCACCTTTAAGTAGTTCATTTAACTTAAAATCACCTTGCGAATTGATTCATCGATATCCATTCGTTTGGCCGTTTGCAAGGGCTCAAAAATGAGGCTTAATTCGGGGAGAGGTTATGTATTTTTATTTTTTTTTTAATTTTTATCTACGTATCGAGAGTTTTATAATTTTGACTACGCCAATCTGTATTCATCATTAATACAGCATTAATGAAAAAGTCAACATATGCACATTAGAGGTATAACTTTTTTTAAACCGAAAAAAAAAAAAACATAGGGTACCACATCATAGCCCGTGTTATATTGATACTAAAATCCGTTTTCCAAAGTTATTTCGCTGAAAAAAACCTTCCGTATCGAAAACAATTTTTAAAACCATTTGATATTTTTTTAATTATTATTTTTTTAATATTAAAAAAAGTTTATGATTTTCATATTGTACCAAATTCTATCTTAATAATTTCCTTGAAATACACTAAAAATTTAAATGTCAGAATTTTTTTGAGTTTTTGTTCAATTAAAAAGATTTAAAAATGTCACTATTTAACCGCCAAATAGAACGAATAATTGATTTAAAATGCATTTTATTATTAATGTTGACTAAAGCATAGTTCCAGTCCATTAAAAACAGAATTTCCCAAAAAATATATTTTTTAATATTATGATTTATTTTAAATAAAAACAATATTTTCAGTAAATTACGTGTTAGCCCAGAATGCCAGCGAGCTGACACTAATCTTTCTCTCTTAGAAAATTTTATTCAGAATAACAGCGCACGGCGCAGCGCGCTAATTTACTGATGTCTATTTTTAAAAAATGTAGTAAATTGAACGGGAAAGTAAAGTAAATAGATATATTAAATTTAGTTTTGAATTAAAGATCAAACTATTTAAATTCTATATAATTTCTAAAGTTTAATCCAAAAATATTTTATTATAAAACAAAATTTATAGTAAGAAACTACTAAAAAACTAATTAAAATAAGACAACTTTTCTACTTATACTAATTATGATATTGTTGGTTTTGGTTTTTTATTTAAATAAATAATAATTACTAACATTATTGTTAAAGCAAATATCTTTAAATATGTAGTAATTATAAAACATCAATTTTTTTGTTAGTAGCGTTTTTAAAAAATCATTTCAATATCTGCAGTATTTACTGAGATATATGAAGTTAATGTTAACATACTTCTTTACAAAAGTTGCAAAAAAATTAAAATATTTTTAAAAGTTGCAACTTTGAAAATCCTTGATATCTTTACTAATAAATCCAGAAATAATTACTTGAATTAATAAGCTTTTAGTTTCGTATTTTTGTCGTTCTAATTTGGATAAATGTAACACTGTGCCAATGGAGAAAAATTTAATGTTTAGTCATGTTAAGCACATCAAAATCCATATATTTCAACTGTTCGTGTTTAAGGGTCCAGTGTTATTTAACATATTTTCCTATATCAAAACACAAAATTTAAAAAATGGTTAATATTAATTATTTACTTTTTTACAAAAGCTTTAAAGTATGATTTTGAAAGCAGATGTCAAATAGGTATGTTAAATGAAAATTTGAAAATGAAATTTTATGTTTTTTATAAAGATGTTAGAATATTGTGAAAGTCAAGTTAACATATATAACCCTCAACTTTGAAAAGTTCAAAATAATCTTAAATTAATATTGATTAAATTTATTCTATTTAAACTGAATTCTTACGCAATAGAAAAATCCAAAAATAATCATTTAAAGTTTGTTGTACACAAATTTATTCATTAATCTTAATTAATTTTCAAAGTTAAAACCTGCTCAATAAAAGACAACACCATCATCAACACTTCTCCAGCCTATCACAATGACAACTATGTTAAAATTTAAATTAATTTAAAATATAATTTTAATTAAATATTTGTAACAAAATACTCATTAAATCTTTTTATCTACCGTCAAAAAATAAACTAAACTTGAGCACCAAAATAACAAAAAAAAAAAAAAAAAAAAAAAAGCCCAAACAAAAAACTTTTAACATAGAATTTTTTTTATCAAATTAAAAATTTATTAAAATAAAGGACAACCATTGAACTCTGGCAAAAGTTTTAGAAGCAGCATAGTTTAAATATATATAATGTATGTTTGCATGTAGGTTTCAGTATGAGAAACAGTGTAGAAATATTTTATTCTTAATTTGTTGTTTATAGTTGTGTGAATTTAAAATGTTGTATATGTATATTCCAAAACAAAAAGACATGAGAAAATGAAAACAACAACAGCAACTAAAAAAACTTTTGACAAATTAAAACTAAACCACACAAAAACTTTAAAATTTTTACTATTTCATTTTAGTTTTGCTGTTTTTTATATATGAAATAGTAAATAACATATGTATATATATAAAAGAATTTTCACACACATATATTTATATATGAGCATGTATTTAATACATGCACACATGTAAATAATATATAAAATATAAAAAAACTCAAAAAACCTCTATAGAGTTTAGCACTTGCAAATTAAGGAATTCTTTCGAAATTAAATTCGCAAACAATCTAAATTTTTACATACATATACATATATACAAATGTTAAAGTATTTTATGAAAACAAACAGAATTTTAATATAAATTTTTTTTATTTAGTTAAATAAAAAAACTTTCACTGAGATTTCCCCAAGCGGTTTAACAATAAATTTCAAAATTTATACGTTAGATTATTTTTCTAAAAAAAACTAACAAAAAACTTTTAAATTTAATAACATAAAACTAAACAAAATTTCTAATATAAAAATAACAAAAACAAGAAAAATCTACAAAAAAATTATGTATCCCAAAACTGCTGCTACACAATAGACTGACAATTCGAGCACCATCAGTTTTAATACTGACACCAACAAACAACTAAATGCAACAGACACCTACACCAATACAATCTCATAAATAAGGGCTTTGTTGATATTGTTGTTGGTGTTGTTATACACTGTTGTTGTGTCAATAATGCGCGCTAGAATTCCAACAGCAACAGAAAATAATGCTCCTTAAGTATTGTAAATGAATGAACGAATGAAAGGTTGGGGTAAAAATGAACGAACTACATTTTTTTCCAATTTTTTTATTTTATTTTTGAATTCTATACACATGAGTCTAAGATTCTGCCCAGTTGCAAGCAACATGCAGTAAGTCGCTATGTATATATATAAATATATGTATATTTTCTATTACATTTTTATTTTTTGTTGTTGCAACAAGCGCAGTATAAAGCATCGGTTTTTTGAATATTTCGTCAGCTTCCGGCTTTTGTTGTTGTTTCTTCATGCAACCTATATTGGGTATGAGTAGAACTTATACAAAATAATGTTACTAATACATTGTTGTTTTATTTACTGTTTTTAAACTATTAGCAGATATACAGACTCTCACATACATACATACTACTAATACCGAATACATAAACAAAACAATAAAAACGAATAAAAAACTATACACTAACGCCCTCTATAAGTATGTAACGGAAAGTGATTTTTTTTTTGTTGCTGTTGTTGGATACATTGTTGAAAATATAAAGCAACAATGCAACAAGAAAAAATAATGTGTTAAGAAAATTTTGTACCGAGAACTAGCGGCAAATATAAAACTAGTTTAAATTTGTATATACAAATGCATGTATATAGAGGATAGAGTTGCCATAAGTATTTTTTTCTTTGAAAATTCTTGAAAAATATTTGAGAGATTTAAATATTAAAATAGTCTGCAATAGCAACAAGTAATATACTGAATTGATCATATTCGAATATTTTAAAAGATTCGAAGTCCTATAGTTTTTTACTATATGACTTCGTTTATCATTTAAAATCTTATCAATATTTCCCAAATTTTTGTTTCTTATCCGATTTAAAAATCTTCTTACAGCTTTCAGTAGCTTTCCTAAGAGGAAAAAATATTTTCATTTGTTATGTTACTTCTATAGTTTTCAAGTTATTTGCATTTGAAATTTAAACTATTTTAATTTTGAAAAATATTTCTCCAGTTTTTTTCAATATATAGCTTAATATTTTCATCCAATTCTCAAAAATGTTTACCCAGTTATTTTAAGAACAAAATTATCTATCGAACAGAAAAAATATCTCTTCTTAGGTCAAAAACAAGCGTGAATGTTATATTCGGCTTGGCTGAATCTATATACCCACCATCAACTTTTCAAAATTTTACGTTATATGAGAGGTGGGCGGAGGTGGTTCGCGTCCATTTTTTGTTTCCGAGTTTACATTGGTCCTTAAACTATTTGTACAAAATGGGCGTGGTCCGCCCATTTTTGGTTTCCGAGTTTATATTGACCCTCGAACTATTTGTAAAAAATTTCGTTATCGTACATGCATTTGTTTGAAAGATATCAACAGAAAACTATGAAATGAAGCTACAACGGACACCCTGTGTTTCTAGTATTTTGGCCATTACTTTTAATTTATTAACCGATTTTGCTCATTCTTATGGGATCTTAAATGATTCCTTCGACATGTTATACACGGAATGACAAAATCAATCTTTTTGATGGTGGGTATAATAAACGATTTTTAAATTAAAAATTAAAAAAAATATGACTTTATGTATTTTTTTTTTTTTTTTTTAGCCGAAAAGTTGTTTACACTCTTTACACAGATTGGAAATTTCGATTCTGCTCCACTGTGCACTTCAAAAATCAGGCCCTTAACTTCCTGTAAATTTCCAATATTATATTTAGGTTTCGAAAATATAACTTATTAGAATTTCCTTTTTCACGTAAATACTTACAATATTATTTGTCTTGTATTTAATTAAATAGAAATTTTAATTAATGGGATTCACTTACCTACAAAGAAATAAAAGAATGTAAACATTAGTAAGTTTTATGTATTAGATTTACAATTTAATATTAATTTAATATAATTGATACTAATTTAAATATTAATAACTACGGGGCTTATTTTAATTCAAATACATGCTTTTACTGGAGCATGTATTTGAAATAAAAACTATCTTATGTTGTTATCTATTCGAATCAGACATTTTACTTCAAAATGGCATCGATTTGTTAGTGCATATTTTTGCATATTAGAAGAATACTCTCCTTCTGAGTTACAATTATTGAAATGTGCTCCTATCACATCTGTAGACGGATAAAAATATGACGTTTTAAAAATGAAAAAAATATAAAATTTTAACCAGAAGTGTACACACTTCACTGCCCATAACTTCTAAATTATACATCTAATTTTTATTTCATTTAATAGAAAAATATATTGACTTTAAAATGACGTGCATAAAATTTAACTACTACGAAATTTCAAAGGTCAAAATCGGTAATATGGAGATCAAAGCTGAATATCTCAAAAAACAGTATTTAAAAAAAAAACTATGTACTTGATTCTATTCTATAATCAAGCCAAAATTCAAGTTGGAGTCTCTTTTGGTTTAGGATTTATGAAGAAAAATATCCCTGCGGGAAATTTGTGGCAATTGCAGTAATGGACCGGTCCCTCAGTACCTAACTCATCACCAAAGTTCCAATTGAGAACCAGTTGACACAAACACACTCATTATTTAACATTTGAGAGTCAATTTAAACATGCTTGTTTAGTGCGAAATTAGCAACTCGCGCGCATTAACAATCAGTGACTGAGTGTTAAGCGTTGAAAACTATAAAACATACGTTATGAACATGGGTTCGATTAAGGATGGCGCCATCGACATTAACGAAAAATTATAAAATTAAAATAAACATAATTTAATAAAGATAATAATAAAAATAATGTTTAAAAAGTAAATAATTACCGAATTTTTATAAAATTTTTATTACAATAATCGTTACTGAACCTGTCCTCTTGGACCTGTCCCAGGACCTATCCTGTGATCTGTCCCACGGGGCTAATTAGCCACCTTCAATGACAACTCTATGTAAAAGTGACAAGTTCCTCTCATATAAAGTTCCGGAACTGGGACCGGTCACTAGCCCTGAGAACCTGTCACGTGACTAGTTTTGAACAAGTTCTCTTTACTGTAGGGATACTAAAAAGCTATTTTTTTGTATGTAAAAATTTTAAATATTTACAAAAATTTATTTAAAGTATTTTTTTATGAGCTCATATTAAAAAAAAAAAAAAAAAATAGATTTTATATAAAAAATTTGATCTTAGTTTATATTTTGTTACATAACTTCTAAACTAAAGGAGTGACTAATATGAAAATTTGCAAGAGTATGGACAAAATCTGTGTTAACATTATATAATTTTTAAGAATTTTTTAAAAAAATATCGATTTTGGAGATATAATGGTTTAACTTTTATAAGTCTAATTTTGACCTTTGAACTTTCAAACTAAATTAACTTACTACATATAATTTTGAAGGTAATATCTTTATATTTAAAATGATACTAAAACCATTATTTTATTGTGTATAGTTCAGAAGTTATAAGTAACTAGATTTAATTTTAGTCCCTAACTTCTAAACTAAATGAGACTCCAACTTTAAATTTTACATGTTTAAGAAGAGATGTTATTTCAACATTATATATTTTTTTCAGAATTTTAAAAATACTGTTTTTTTGAGATATAATGATTTGATTTCTATATACCTTACTTTGACATTTGAACTTTTAATGAAAAAAAAAAATAATAATAACTTTATAAAGGTTATATCTTTGTCTTTAATATGAAACTAAAACAAGATATCTACCATGTATAGTTTTGAATTTATTAGCAGTTAAATAAATGCACATTTGTGAATTTCTTAGCATTTTTCTTTTTTCAAACCGTCATATTTTTGTACCGGAAAGGGACATGAGTCTAAAATTGTATGATTTGAGAAACATTTTCAATTGCCTACATATGTAATGAGTTTCTTTGAAATCGGAACTGTCAAGTCCGATAGCTGTCCGTTTTGACATGGAGTCACGCTAAAGTTGTATGTATTAGATCCAATGTCACGAATATTAATTAAACAAATTTAGTCCGAAAGAACTCAAATTTAGAAAAGTACAAAAAATTTGCATTGATCTAAAACATAGCTTCAAGTTTTAAAAATACTTAGGTTAACATGGACTGATTTTTGTTTTTTCTTTAGAATAATTTTTGTTTTTCCTTTTTATTTAACAAGATGTATATTTTTAAAATTTGCATAAAAATTTATGATATTTGTATATTTCTTAAGCAAAAGAAAACTTATTACTTATTTATACTTTGGAAGTAATGAAAAGTATTTTCCTAAGAAATATTTTTATTTAATTTTTTCTGGGATATAACAGACTATTTAAAAAAGATATAGATGACAGCAATTTATATTAAAATCGAAAATGTTTTAAATTTATAAATGGAGAAAACTAAATTTCGATTAAACAATTATTTGACACAAATTGTTCGTTATTTTGTTATTCAAAAATAGACCATTTTAAATTATTTGAGCATTTAATCGACAAAAATGAACCGGATAACCAAATAACAGTAAATTGTTTGGATACCATAATCTTTAAACAAGAACCTACCCAAAAAGAGTTTTCTGAACAGAACTCAAAATTTTGGGTACTTATTGGATGGACATTTTTTAAGACTGATTTGTGATGTCCTTAAGAGAGTCTTTTATAAACTTTATGGCATTTAATAATAAAATAACAATAAATCACTTTTTTTTTTGGTGTCAAAAATCAGAAGATGAAAAATTAAGAGTTACTGAAATGTCGTGGCTTCTCCCTTTTTTACTGCCATATAAAAAAAATATAAAAAAGTAGTGAGATGTTAACAGATATAAAATTTGTTATAGATCTAATATTTCCAGCTTATTAAAATTAAGAAATATATTTTTTTAACACAAAATGTGCTAGAAAAGATAAGTTATAATTACTTATAACATTTTTTAAACATTATGCATATTTTCCCATTTAACAAAATCCCTTTTATGAATATATATCCCGTTTATTTTACAAAAATATTCATAAACTATGACAACCACAATCATGAACAGTCGTCATTACAATTGTTGTTGCATAGTAGTTCGTATTTACTGTTATATGTACTTTACAACAAAAAAGTGAGAAAGTGTGTGTAAACTGTTCTATGTATTAAAGACGAACAACAGCAAGCCAGAAAAAAGAGTTTAGTAGGTTGTTACGTATCAGCACTAGTGGAAGGTCGGTACATCCATTAGAATTTTTCTTCTATTAATTTCTTTTATTTTTACTATTTCTCATATGAAAAATATGAATCTTTGTGACGTTGTCATACTATTTTAGTATACGAGTAGAAAAATGTTTTCATTTGTTTTTTTTTTTTTTCGCTTTTATTTTCTAAGCCTGTCATTATATACTAAGTATATTTTAGTTGAGTTACATATATTATATGTTGCTGTTTTCTCTCTATTGTATCAGCTGCAAGTAAATATTGTTGCTGTTGTTTTTGTTGCTATTAAAAAATGTTACAGCCTTAGTAATAATTTCAACATTGAATGAATGATAATAGTGGTTGATGTTGTCATGGTGGGTGAAAATAAAGATATTGTTGTTGTTGTTATTGTTGCTGTTGTTGTTAGCCACAATCGTATGTGCAGCTTAGTGGTGGCAATAATAGATGTTGTTAATATTGTAGCTACATATTACTAATATTGTTATTGTGATTGCAATGTATTACATTGTAAATATTATTTTTGTTGTATTGTTTATTATTTATTACATTTTTTCTTAGGTAATACTACAAGAATAAGAAGTATTTTATAATGTTTATTAAAATTAAAGAGAATTAAACAATAATTTAATATAAATTTTAAAGTGGATACTAGTATTATAAAAAACTTATGCCAGCCTTCGTGTTTTTATATGGTTTATTAAAATGTATATATTATGTATATAGAAAGTGGGTATATTTAGTCGTTTAAAGACACGACACGATGACTTTAGTATATAACACCCTTATATTTACTGACTGACCTACAGACTAAGAATGCACAAATGTCTGTAGTGTCTATACTAGTAACATATGGAGTTTGTTTAGTTGTGCATTTTTCTTATATACATTTTTCAACTAAACTTAGATTTTAGAATATATTTACATAGTTTTCTGTGTGTATAAATGTATAACACCCTCTCTTTACTTGTATATTTATTATACATATACAATTGTATATGTACTTATATATACAATATAAATGTATATAAATTTTATGCGTTTATATATCCTGTTAGGATATTAAAATTGAATTTATAGCATTTAAGTTATTATTTAAGAAGAAATTTAATTTCATGTTATATCCTGTTTTACAAGTATAGTATATTCTGAAGGCCACTTATATATATATATGTATTTTTGTATCTTAAAGTTTTAAGTTTTTATATTGAACTACAGCAAATTGTAGACCAAATACTTATAAATAAATGAAGTGATTTCAAATTTAAAAATCATCTATTGTAAATAAATAATTAGAAAAATGTCAAGTAAAGGTTGTTTTTTTATTACTTATGATTTCTTACATGCTTCATTAGTCTTCAATAATAACAAACTTGAAATTAATAAACATAAGCATAATTTAGCTGACCTTTATGACCTTCATTTAGTGATATATTGATAGCCTCTTATAGATTTGTGCCATTAAGGCTTCCACAATAAGAAATTAGATTACTTAGTAAATGGCTTCTTAATAGAAATTTAGTTCTAGTCCCTTAAAAAAAGTGAATCGAATAAATTTGTATGCATTCCATTCGAAAATAATTTAAAGAAATTGTATAATGATTATAGGGTAAGTGCACCTAATGTTAGCATGTACTAGTAGTCGGCATTTTTAAATTTAAACTGAAATAATTAACAACAGCGAATACTAATTATTGATGTAAGATCAATTTTGCCATGAAAACATACTTATATTTTTAGTGCAAATGTTTAAAATATACTAATAGTAGCAGTTTTTTGGCAATTCCCTCCGTTATTAAACAACACATTTTTGACATCAGTTTTTAGAAAAAAGAATTTAAAAAAGACCAATTTCAAAGATGATATTAATTATAATAATCCAAGTTCTATTTTAACAAAAAATTATTTAGAAGATAAACAACAATTGAAACCTCATGTTAAATGTGTAAAATTTTGCGTAAAGAATTCCATTTCATGGTTTGGTGGCTGCCGACCTTAGGAACAACAAAATTTTATAATTTTCTATTTAATTGGGAGATAATGATTCATGTTAATTAGGAGATAATGATGTAATACATTTAGACCCTACTATTAGAAATATTTCGTCGGAACTATATAATGATTTATCTGTTATTATAAGGGGTCATTTCGATTATGTTTGTAAAAAATGTGTTAAAAGTGAATTAAAACTTAAGATTCATACATAAAAATGTTCTACAGAATTTTTCTACGTAAAATTTTACTATAGGTCTCTGAAATGTAAAATTGTATTTGTTGGACCATTTTTCCAAAAAAAGATAAACAATAAAATATATCAAGTATTTTGTTCAAATTTTTTTTTACCTTTTAAAATTATTTTATATTTCAGAGCATAGTTTAAGGCATTTACATAGAAAATGTGTCAATAAATTTCACGCCGACTACTGGATCATCACATGCCGAACACTGGAATAATATGCCGACTATAGATGCAAACGATATTTTTTATAAAATGCAATAAAATGGCCAATTAAACATTTATTTCTTTACAAAAATCTAACAAAATTTGAAAGAGTACCCTTTAATAAAGTGGTACATTTGCTCGTTATCCAAAAATCATGACCACGTTCGGAAATATTAAACTTGAAAGTCAGAAAAAAAATTAAACTGCCGACCACCGATACACTTACCCTATAATTCATTTCATTAAAAAAAAGCAGTGTTGTCAGGAGGTAAGAAAAAGTAAGATCAGAAAAAAAATAAATAAATAAACATTGTTGTTTTTTATATTTTATTAACATTATAATATAATTTGGCGATCTTTGTAGAAATATTTGGTCGATTTTCGAGGGGAAAAAATGCAGCAGTTTGAAATGGATATGGAAAACTATTATTTTTTATAATAAATCATGATATATATTTTTTAAGTTTTATTGATTCATAAGATTTAGTTTAACAAATTTTAAAAGATAAGATTTCAGAGAAATTTTAGGTTTGCATTATACGTATTAGCTACAAATTTTAATTTTTTGGATAAGATTTTATATATCTTAATATCTATCTAAAAAAAAATTGTGATCGGTTCTTCAAAATTTAAATTTAATTTTTTCACACATACATATATTTAGTTTTATTTAATGATTTTATTATGCTTTTTATTTAACATAATAAATGCACTTTTTTTAATCTATAATCAATGTTTCTGTTTAACATCATAATTCATACTTAAACTCTGACATTCATTTGCCCCAATGACATGACTATCTCAGCCTACCTTAAGTCATTTACAAAAAAAAAAACTGTACTAATATTATAACTAAAACTTAAATATTTTGTGGTTTTCTTTTACATTGTTGAAAATAATTTACGGAAAACCACATTTTATAGAAATATTTTTAAATTTCATTAACGAAATTTATTAGTTTTCTACTATATTAAATCGAAGTATTTAAAAACTATAACAAAAGGTAGAAAAAAAATATGTAAAAATATTTTGAAATAATATATGTAAATAAATTTTTAAATAAAATGACTACAGAGCTCTTAGAGATTAAAATTTTTAAGAACATTTGTTAGACGTATTTTTTTTCGGTCCCTTCTTTAATTCAAGAACAATCATCCATTTAGAATATTTTACTGAAAAAACTTTACAATACTTTGTTTTGAGACAAATCTGTTTTTGAAATTTTTTTATATGGTTTATTAAAATGTATATATTATGTACAGTGTTGCCAGTTTAGCCTTTTTAAGGCTAAATCTAGCCTTTTTATTTTGCTTTTAGCTTCAAAATTTTCGTTTTAGCTTCTAGCTTTTTTTCTAGCCTTTTTTGATTCTTAACATAACTTTAAAAAGGCTAAAAATTTACAAATTTTATTTTAAAGAAATCACAAATTTAAGCATTTTTGTGTATTAATTCGCACAAAAAATCTAAATTTTTTACATTTAGCAAGAAATACCAAACTAATAAGAGCTAACAAATAAATGTGTTTTTTAAAAAGACAATGTATTAGCTTTTTTCCTGGCTTTATTTTTGGGATATTTAGCCTTTTCTGACCTTTTTTAAAGTCCAATTTAGCTTCTTTTTTTCTCAAGTCCTGGCAACACTGATTATGTATATAGAAGGCAATTAGGCAATTTTAAGTTATATAATGTGGCGTATGATTAATTTTCAATATTAATTAAATATTAAGTGTACGCTATACTTAGGTAATAAATAAAATGTTTAACTTTGTTTTATGGAAATTAAAAGAAATAGCAGTTTAAATTAAAAAGTTTTTTATTAATGTTTATTTTTATAAAATTAATAATTGTAAAGAATAAAAATTCAATGAATTTTGATTAAACTTTTTCTCAAGAAATCTTGTCATGAAAACAAATAGGGCAAAAAAATAAATATTAATAATTGAGTGGGAAGAGCAAAAAAGTTTAATTGGAATCTAAAATTATAATAACCTTAAGCAACAAATTAATTGCTAAAAAACAAACAGAAAATAGAAGCACAAAAAAAAAAAAAAAAGAAGAAAAAAGAACAAGCAGAAAGAAATAGTCAATATATCTATACAATATTTACAGATAATACAATAAAAGTATAAAAAAATAATAATAATAATAATAATAATAATAATAATAATAATAATAATAATAATAATAATAATAATAATAATAATAAAAAAATCAAGGTAAAGAAAAGCTAAAAATAAATGAACAAATAAAATCAAAAAATGATTTAAAATTTATTAAATTTTAACAATAAGCCAGTGCATATTTTCTGGATTTATCTGAATTACTATCTTAAAAAAGCACTATATAAAACAAACTTTTTTTAAGAGCACTCCTAAATCACTCTTATAACATTTATTTTATAAAATAAATTGTTTTTATGAAAAAATTTTATTTTATTAGATTGTTCAAATTCATGATATTTTTTAAGTTAAAAAAACATTTTCGTATTCCTTATTTATTCTAATAAAAGATTCCTAAAATAATTTTAATTAATATTCCAACAGCATAAGCTAATGCTGTGTAACAAAAATTAAAAAAAAAAAAAAAAAAAAAAAAAAGCTACAAAATCTAATAAAATCTGACATTTCTAAATTTTCCAAAAACAAAAAACTAAAACGAACCAATTTAAAATTTAACTTCAATCTAACCGTTACTAACAGCAACGATAGTATCGTCACCAACACCAAAAATAAAAGTAGACAAAAAAAAAAAAAAAAAAAAAAAAGAAAGAGTAAATCTGGTTACAACAATCATGAAACAAAAATATCGTTAAATTAAATGCAAAGGTCCCTTAAATTAAATATTAAAAAATTAAAATTATTTAATTTAATAATTAAAAAATTAAGATATATTAGCTGTAAAATTATTAAAATTTTTATTTAAAAACATAATTAAATGTATACATTATTTTTAACTTCAAGGCATTTTGCATTTCAGTTGACTACATATACATGTATTTTTTTTTTCTCACATCTTTTTTTCAGGCTATGATGACAATCAGTAAAAAATTGCTTTAAAAAAAACTAGATTTAAAACACTAAAAATAGTTGAAATAAAAAAATGTTAACGAAAAATTCAACATCTGACCACAACTGTTTTCATCGGAGGTAAGGAAAATTGGATTTGATATAGAAAACAGAAACCAAACAACAAAGTCCAAACAAGAAAAAAAAAAGTTAAAAATAAAGGAAATAAAAACTGTATATTGCATTGAACCCTGGGTGTTATCCTTTAACTAGCATCAAAACTTTTTTATATGTATATAACTACAATATACACATTTATTTTTTAATGCATTATATATCAACACATAGATACAAGAGTTCTTTTTTTTAAATTTTTTGTCTCTCCTTCCTCTAGAGCTAGGGACAGACAACACTCAATCAATAAATGTGGTGGCTTTATTATAAATAGTAAAAAAAAAAGAAAAAATGGAACAAATAATATATTTTTTTCTGTTAACAAAAGATAAAGAGTCAAAGTAATAAATATTGGCGTGACAAAAAATATTGTCTATGCAGGACAATGAGTTTTTGGAATAAATTAAAAACAGAATTGATAATAAAACATAAAAAAACGAGAGAAGAATAAGATTTTCAAGGATTTAGAGTGAAATGAAATAAGATGGAAGATGATAGATTTTGAAAAAAATGAACAATATAAGTAAAAATATCCTCAAAGAATGATAAAAACGGTCCTTATAATAGCCTACACTTTATGTATTAAACTTAAAGTAACGCCATGGTGAATGCTGATAATTTAGGATTTATATCTTCAATTATAAACCTTACACTGTGTTTTATTGTTGGTTATAGTTATGATTCGTAAGTTATGAACATTTAAAGGAAATATGCAAATTAGCTACATTTAGTCAGTTTTATTGAATTATCCCTAAAACTGAAGCCTGTACATTGATCAAAATTTTTATTTATAAATATTGTGTAAAATAAAAATGAAGTCAATAGCTTTGGGATTGATATAAATTTGTAACGCATTTCAACACAGAAAAAAGTCACCAATTAACAAATATATATGAAAATAATTCATTCAATTATAAACTTGTTTAATTTTGCACCTCTCACCAAAATGATTATATCAATTACTAAAAACTATAAAAATAAAAAACAGAAAAAAATTCCCAATTAATAAATTAATTAAATCTATCAAGTAGATGATTGAATGAACTAAAAATTTGTATAGGAAATCAAAATCATATCAAAATTTATTTTTTATTTTACTTTTTCTTGAACATATTTATTAAATTTTGATGCAAAATTAAACAACTGAGTTAATTGTAAAAAAGACGGTGATAATTTTTTCTGTGAATACTGAGAAAATACTTCAGAAACATTTTCGCTGTTTACCGAAGATGAATTTATTTATATGACTGGATCGCAGCGAAGCACAGTTTAATATTTTTATAATTTTCCAAATGTAAGTCTCCTGCTTTTTAATATTTAAAAATAAGTGCGTGTAATTTTGCACCACTTGTCTTTAGAATATTTTTCATAATATGAATTAAATTCATTCACAAACTGTTTCAAAATGTTTAATGAATTTAATATTATAACCACAGAAAAAAGTCACCAATTAACAAATATGTTAGAAAATAATTTATTCAATTAAAATCTTGTTTAAATTTGCACCTCTCACCAAAATGATTATATCAATTACTAAAAACTGTAAAAAATACAAAACAGAAAAAAATTCCCAATTAATAAATTAATTAAATCAATCAAGTAGTTGATTCGATGAATTAAAAATGTATATATGATATAAAAGCATAGTTAAATTTTATTTTTATTTAATTTTTGCTTGAATAAATTTATTAAATTTCGATGCAAAATGAAACAACTATGTTAATTGAAAAAAAGACCGCAATAATTTTTTCTGTATAATGCACAGGCACTCCTACCTTAAAGTATAATATATGACTAAGAATTACTTCCTAAGTCGATTTAACAATTTCCATCCGTCCATGTGGCTGGCTATCCGTCCATGTAAACCTTGTGAACAAAGTATAGGCTGCAGTTTTCAAGACATCATGATGACACTTGGCACGAATAATTATTGTGCAAATTCGTGAATAAATTCTCGATTTATAACAATATGCTGTCTGCGTTACATAGTAGTTGTTTAGTAACAATCTACTTATAACCTAGTATTTATTTATTATTTGTAATGAGATTTTTTTAAGTAGAAATTTTTATTGATTTGTTTAATTCAGCTAAGAATTTATGTATTTATAGAGGAGGTATATAAGTTAGATGTCCAAATAATAATAGAGGAAGTATTTAAGTTAGATGTCCAAATAATCATCTAAAACTCCATAAAGTATACATATTCTTGGTAGTTGTGAAAATCGAAGATAACGATGTCCATCTATGTGTCTGTTGAAAGAATGATAGGGCTTGGATTGGAACAATTAGGGTGATTAAATTTATCTGAAATATTTGTTTCATATAATGTTTCTTTGGTATTGATAATGAGTAAAATTGATTCATAAACCCTAAACTCGAGTTTATAGTATTCGACCGATATCTTTTCCCAAATTTTAGTAACATTTAGGAATAATTTTGCACAGATAATTTGAGAATCCATCTGAACTACATAGAAAACTCAAGACGGGTCCGAATATGATATTCTCACTTGTTATATCCTAAAATTCTATTAGTTATTTGTTACTTTAATAAAATATAACCAGTCCTGTTATTTTTACTAAATATGACTTTAGTAATCAATGCGTTATTGAACAGCTTGGAAGTAATTAGTCATTGTAATGACATTACCTAGTACAGAGTAAGTAGTTATTTATTTTATCATCACCCTATAAAAATAATGAGTTTTTCAGGTATTGTGTAGTAGAAAAGTATTAAAGAACTGTTATATTAGCTTCCTTACTCATTACATGGTAACCAAAGTTTTCACTGGGACGCAAATGAAAATGGTGTTCATTATTTATATTAAAACAAATTCTATTTATTTTGGCTGCATAGTTTGCAATATTTGCCTAAAATGGAGCAAGAAATCTTCTCAAAAAGAAGAATATTTTAAAAGTTTTAATTTTTATATCCTACACCACCATAGATGAATAGGGTATATGCTGATATTTGTAAAACCCAAAAATATTGGTCTAAGACCTACCTTAAATTATACCAGTCGGCTTAATATCACTTTCTGAGACGATTTAACGACGTCCGCCATCGCCCGTTTGCCTGGCTGTAAACCATGCGCCCAAAGCAATTTGTATAAGTATTAATATTTGTGCTAAATTTCATGAATATTGTTCCATAAATGACCATAGCTTCCAAACCAATTCCTATAAATCCCATACAATAATAATCTTGCAAAAAGGGACCAATTTTATCTTTAAAAAATCTTCAGTTTAATTACCATTATAATATATGCGTATATTTTGACTTCCTTGAATATATTTTAGTTACTAAAATCTTTATAAACAACAAAATAAGTTTTCCAATGTTTTTCCTAAAACTAATCCCTAAAATACAAGTAGTATAAAAAAACCATACTATTCAAAAAACACTTGAAATATAATTCAATGTTAATTAACAAAAAAAAAAAAAAAAAAAAAAAATATATATATATATATATATATATATATATATATATATATATATATATATATATATATATATATATATATATATAATAATAATAAAACAAATTATAATTTTAAATAAGTAGATGCTTAGGAAAAAAAAGTTCCTTAATTATGCAAGTGAAAATGACAAAATAAAAGTAGCTCCAAATAAAAATATGTACATAAATAATTTATATAATAACAATAATCCCACGAACAAAAAAAAAAAAAACACCGAAGCAAAAACAAAACATAACAACAAGCCAAAAATAAAGGAAAACATAAACCAAACTCAATGACATGGTCTATACCAAATACAAAGTTTATAAATAAATAGATGGATAAATAGAGGATATTTATTCATTTCCCTAAGGTTTAAATATAAGCTGGGAATTTACCAGAAAACAAATAAGTAGCAAAATAAAAAATATATAAAATTTTATTAAAAATATTCATAATGATTGACGATTTTATGCGGTTTATAATGCTTATCCCCAGCTCTGTAACATTTAGTTACGGTAACCATTTTAAATATATATTTTTTTGTATACACAGTGACAACAGGAAAAAAAAGATAAGAAAAATTAAGATAACAAAAAAAAAAAAAAAACATCTAGAAAATAACAACACTTGACAACGTTCAACAATGAACAAAATGGATATGCTGTTCGTAACCAAGGATGTTAACACTATAACAATTTAAAAGACTCTACTAAAATAAAACAGCTTCTATTTAATATGTATGTTTAGGTACATAGATGCGAGGATACTTAAAAAAGATTTTTTAACTGAGATAAAAAAAAAATAATAAATATTTGAATATTTCTTTAATAAAAATTTTTCTCTAAAAGTACCAATTTTAACAAAAAAATTCGAATTTATAAAAATCACATTTATTTACAAAATATGCCTAAAAAAACCGGTTCTAAAAACCGGTTTTTTAAGCATATATCCGCAATGTATGAACCGATCTTACTGAATTTCAATAGCAAAATTCACGAAAGGATTTCCGATCGTTTGATATATATGTTATATATGCCAGTAATCGGTGGGCTTCATAAACGCCATTTCAACCGACACACGGACGGACGGACATAGTCCTATCGTCATCATTTCTTACAAGGATCCCGAAAATATAAACTCTTTTGCTCTCCGATGAAAATTGTGGAAATTACAAATGAAATGACAAACTTATATATACCTTTTACACCTGAGGTGAAGGGTATAAAAAACTAATCACTAAAAACTGAATTTTATTCAAACATAATAATAAAAAATCTGTTTCAAAATTCTAAATACTCAGTTATAAACTCTCATTTTAATCTTTAAATTTTTACCAAAATTTAGTAAAAACTTGTGTTAAACGTAAACTACGTAAAACCTTTTACGTAAACGAACGCAGTTATTATTCATTATATTTTATTCAGCTTTTCTATAATACATTACATCAGCTTTTTTATAATATATTTTCAAAAACTTAACAACAATTACCCAATTCACAAAGTATATTATTTGAGTTATTATTACATATAACAATGTTATTTAAAATAACACATTTTTTTTAAATTTTGGAAAATTTATATGGAAATTTAAAATAATATTATAACATTGTGAAACCTATGTTTATGAATTATGCTAAAAGGTATTTTGTTTAAAAATTTGTAGATTTCTTAAAAAAATAAAATTTTTTATTAAATTTTTTTTTGTTTTACAAAATGTATAGCAAAAATACAAATTTACATCAAAATATGATTTTTCATACAAAATAAAAATTTTCACCAATAAGCTAAAATTTTACTACAATAAGATTTTTCACTCAAAAGTCGATTTATCAGTAAAAATTATATTTTCCACTGTTAACTCGATTTTTATCTAAAAAATTGGATTTTTCACTAAAAATTAAAAAACAAAAAAAAAAAAAAAAAAACAAGTCAAAAAGTAGAATTGGTCAAGTCCAACAATATAATATCCTACATCCTTCCTTTTGAGGCTCAAAATGATTTTCGAGTTTTTCGGAAATGACTTTATATGTGACCAGTGGCCAATTGTGGACCTATCATTATGAATCCTTAGTAATATGGTTTCAGCTTATATAAAATTTATTTGCATCAAATATAACCTGATTTTTATGCAAGTTAGAGTGATTTTCTGGTCTTATAAGGAAGCTTTGCTTTATTATGGACCGATAAAGTTTTGTATTCTGATTCAATCTTTTATAATTTACTTGTTACAAACTTTATTGAAATCGTGACGTAAATAATGTATTTATGAGTATTTAAACACTGTTCCGGCGGAATATTTGCATGAATGCAAGGTGAAATAGTTGACCGATCATAACCAATTTCAGCAGACTTATGGATTATACCGAATTAGTCACATTTTCCAAATTCGATCAATTATCTTTAAAATTACGACTTGTTCTTTGTGAACAAGTTTAACATACACAGACAACAAGCTAGTCATGCAACCAGACAGCATTCTAGGCGGGCGGACATCGTTAAATTTACTTGGAAATTAATTCTGAATCGATTGGTATACTTTAAGATGGGTGTTGTAATATATAAAAGTCCTAGTTTTCATAAAATAAGATTTTTTCCAACATTTTTCCTTAAAATAAATAAAATAATTTAATTTTAAATTTTTGACATTTTTAAAAATAACAATATAACAACTCATTAGAAAATAACACACGTATTCACAAAGTGTGTTATTTTTTAAAAAGTATTATTTTTCTTCATATAAAACTTTAACAAATAAAACAATAACGAAGTTGTGAATTGGGTAATTATTATTACCGTTATGGTTTTACGACAGCTTTTTTATTGTAGTTAGCTTACCGAAACTTTTCGTTAACCACATCGGTAAAATTTTACTACAGAATAGCACTTAACGACAAAATTTGTTAACTAACGAATTCTAGATACTTAACGACAAAATTTTTGTCGTGAAAAATTTACGGAATTGCTGTACAAAGAAAAGTTCTATTGATGTCATTTACATAACACATACTTTAATAGATCATATACAATAGTTTAAAAATTTGGTCTAACATGAACCAAGATTTTGAAGGACATTTTATGCAACTCTTAAAAAAATCCCATTCAACTCGCACAACAAAAAAATCAACAGTGTTTATTGGTAAAGTGTCAAGCAATTTATTTGTTTTTTTTTTTATTTATTTATTTTTTTTTTTTTTTTTTTTTTTTGAGGTCGTACAACTTTTACTTGACTAAAATGTTAAAACAACTACTAAAACATCATAATGATTTAACAATGCTTTTAAAGCACATTATGGAAAGAAAATAGCAGCACAGCAAGAGCAAGCAACAGCAAAAATAAAACATGAACAACGATATAATAACTTTGCATAGATGCTGAGACATACTGAGATGAATTCAACAAAAACAACAACATAGAATTCATATTTTGATGATGATTTTTTTCCTCTTGTGTGAAAATGTCCTTAACTATAAATATAAAGACATGGCAGTATGTTACAGCCAAAGTCAAATAGGAATTTTATACAAAATAATTTAGTTTATTTATACATAAGGTAAATACAAACATATTAATACATGGCAAACGCACGATATTTAAAATAACAACCAATTAATAGGGTATGTAAACTCACGCCAAAAATTAATAATAATTTACCGTAAGCTGATTTTACATTGATAAATTAAAAGTCAAAAATTTTAATATTATCTAACTATAACTAAAAAGTAAAAATTGATATTTAGTTTAGAATTTCCTAGCTCTTCTTCTAAAATAAAGAATATAAAGAATTGAAGGCTTGTCAAAAAAATCTAACTCTATTGTCCAAAAAAATAAACCTAACTTTAAGATTGTGTTAGTTAAATTTTATTTATATACATTAGTGTTAAAACGACTTTTACCACACATCATAAGCACACATAGTTGCACAAAAGAGTATTCAAAACTTATTAAGTTTTTATCTTTTGATGCGGATTATATCCACAAACATTAAATATGATAAAATTTTTAGTTATTTGGTGATGAATTTGAAAATAGTTTAAAAATATTTTAAATAGTATTTTGTTTTTAATACCAAAAGTAGCAGCTTTGTTCCTTCAATTTAAATTACACATAGATAAAAATAAAAAAATATTATGTATTAGTGAAAAAGTGTGCCGCAAGTGTAATTTTTTTTTAAATTTTAAAGAAAGTTTTGTTTAATGTGTGTTAATTTGTCTATTTTCTTAAACCTTGTAAGAAACGATGTCCGTGCATGTGTCGGTTGAAATGGCGTTTATGAAGCCCACCGATAACTTTCATATAAAGTATATATATCAAACGATCAGCATTTTTTTCGAAAATTATGCAAATTCAGCAAGATATCTTAATAAATGGAAATATGGCTAAAAATTCGGCTTTTTTTTCGACTTAAAAATCGATAACTTTCATATAAAATATATATATCAAAGGATCAGAATTCTTTTTGAAAATTTTGCTATTGAAATTCTGCAAGATATCTTAATAAATGGAGAAAATATGGCTAAAAATCCAGCTTTTTTTCGACTTAAAAATGATGTTTATGAAGCCTTCCAAAAACATAGATATACGATATATACATCAAAAGATCAGACATTTTTTCTAGAATTTTTCTATGGATTTCCTATAAAAGCTAAGAACTTTTTTCTGAATTTTTATTCTGAAGAAATAAAGTCAATCGGTGCATTAGTAACCGAGATATCGGCCAAAACGCGTTTTTTCCCGTTGTTCAAATTTATATAAGCTACGAACATGATGAAATTGGTTATGATCGGTCCATTACTTCACCTAGCCTCCATACAAATTACATTAATGTGCATAAATCCCATACGAATGTTAGTATCAAGTTAATATTCGACAGAAATAAGTTCTACTTATATATATACATATAAGTAGAAACAACATTGCCAAATTTTATTAGAATCGGTCCATAATTTACCATAGCTCCCATATAAACCCACTTTCAGGAATCGCCCTAAAGTGCATACAATCATATAGATGTTAGTATCAACTAAAGGGCTGCATGAATGCCGAAAAATGAATGCTGAATACATTCATCGTAAAAACAGTTAGTTCATGTTGTGTGCTTTTTCATTGTGAAATGAATGAATGAGTATTATCCACAATAACTGACCACGAAAACTCAAAACATATGAGTAGAGAATACAAAACCATATAGTACAGAACCTATGTGAGTTGTGTGGATATGTTGTATACGATTTCATTGTGCAATGAAATAGATAATTCATTGTATTTTCTTTTTCGCTTTTGTTTTTATTTGTATATAAAAAGTGCGTGGCAAAAGCAAAAACAAAATCCACCACCAAAGAAGCACAAAAAAAAAGATCAAAAGCCATATATGAGTTCGTACATGTGTGTACTACCCATAAAGAAATACAAAAAATACAGAGCAATACATTAGTTTGTACATGTGTATTCTTTAATATGAAGTTTTGGTTGTTTGTTTACTAATGGACGAGTTGTGACCTTTTTGTTACTGTAGGGTATAGCATACGTGTTTTGTTGTTTTACAAGTTGAAATACATTGATCCGCACCGAATTGATTATACCTTTTTCAGTGACATATCTACTTTTAAAATAGTCAATTTATATCTTAAACTTTATCAACTTAATTTAAATGTTATATGAAAATTTGATAGTTGTTTAAGAAATTATTATTTGATTTTTATTGAAAGTAAAATTTTCCATTATTTTGTTTTGTATTTCTCTGATGAAAATAAGTTTTATTTCTGTTAAACTAATAATTATTATTTCAGGCTTTTATATATAATATAATAAGTTTTGAATGTTTGTGAATATTTTCATCTAAAATATTTGTTAAAAATAAATTATTTTATGTAGTTTATTTATATTTTAGATGTAAAATAAAAAAATGTAAAATATTCTTCAATTGCTTGAAAATAATTTGAAATAAATTTTTTTAAATATTTTTCTATTTGTCATATAAAATAAAAATTTTAAATCAAATTCCAAAGTCTTCAAGTAAATTGAAAATATACATATATTATTTCCTTAGGTTGAATACAATTAATCTATATTTTATATTCAATTTTAAAAAATCTTTTTCAAAACATTTAAATTTTTCTATTCTTAAAAAATATTTGAATATTTTTGATCATCATTAATATTTTGTAATATTTTTAAATTTGACTGGAATAATAAAAATAAGTAATATTTTCATTTTTATACTTAAATATTTGAAAAAAACTATGTAACTTTTTTTCAAACCTTCTGTGGCGGAATATTTTTATTTCTTTGGAGTTTTTGCTTAATAAAGTTATGAAAATATTTTTTTTTTTTTTTATTTAAATATATTGTTTTGCAATCAAAATCATAAAAATTTGTTGAATTTTTTTCATTTAAATATATATGAATATTATTTAAGATTACAATAATCATATAAAAACGTATGAATATCTTCTTAAGAAAAAAAATTTCTTTTAATTTTGATTAATTTAAATATTTTCTTCTTTAATTATTTATTTTTTTTTTAATAAAATAGAAAATTATAACAAATTTAATTGATGTATTATAAATAAAAATACAATTAAAATATCACAATATTTCATTTTGTAACTATATCAATATGTAAAATCTTTAGAATGTTACCATAAACTTCTGTTTTTTTTTTTACTACGTTATAAAGCAACCACCAAACAAGCAAAACATAATATCCATCACATAAAGCATAAACATTCATAGTATCTACTGATAATTCGAATTATTCATGAAAATGGTCGTACACTGAGTGAAGTTGATACGAACAGCGAAAAAAAACTCACAACGAAGTAACTGTTAGCCTACGATCATTGCCAAAACATACACAGAATTGTTTTTTTATTTTCGTTTTATCTACTCACACTTTCTTATAATGAATGAATGGTATACTTATCTATACATATAATTTTTCACTATAACAGAGTTCATTGAAGTGAATGTTTTACGCCGGCAAGAAAATGAATGTGTTTGCGCAGCCCTTTAGTATCAACGCATTATTCAGTAATTGTATATTTTATTTTACATTTAATAAAAGTCCCCTTCCCGGATTTTAATGCTCATACACAATGGGTTAGGATATCATATGGATGGTCTTGAGCGACTACATGTTTCCATCTCGTTTTTATTTGTAAATAATTATTAATAATTTCCAAAAAAATTATATTTTTGCAGTTGTGAAAGTGGTAATTTCTTAGAAGCACTTGCTTTTTTTTTTTTTTTTTTTTTTTTTTGGGTCATAATATTAATAGAAACAGCTTTTTAATTTTTTAAACTATCCCTAAAAGATTTTTTTTTTTTTTTTTTAGCCGACTATTTATAGAAACATTTCCATACTAAAAATTTTAAATCTATATTAGTGAATCAGCAAGTGAGAATTACAATATTTTTTATATGTTGGTTCATATTTTATTCTATAACTGTCCTTCTACTGAAATGTTCAACGGAGACCTTCATGCAACATAACTAAATATGTAACAAGAAGTACTAAGCAGCAAAATTAGTTCACTAAAGAAAAAGTTATTAACCAAAATTTTTGACGTTTCAAAAAAACCACCATTAATACCCTTGTCATAAACGATTATCTAGCAAAAGTAAAATGAAATTAATATATAAAATGAAATTAACATATGTGGCTGTGTAAAATAAATTATTTATGCAGGATAATTTAGATTCCGTACAGTATCATATCTTTCCAACCTACAAGTCAGTAATTTTGCTAACATTTAAAGTTTTTATGCTAATGTTACTAATTTAATTCTTCGAGTATATAAGTATATGTGTATGTCCAAACGATACAAGTAAACGTTTTAGTATGTGTATGAATATATTAAATTGGAAAAGAAAAATATAAGTAAAAGCAGAAACTAAGCAAGTACTTGAGCTACTGTTTCTTTAAAATATTAGTCTTAGTATAAAACAAAAACTTTATTTCTTTCATTCATGTATTTTACAACATCAAACTCATAAGATTGCAGCTTCAGTTGGTGTTTTCTACTACTAAATATTATTTGTTTGACTGTGGTTATGCTGGTAAATAGTGGTGGCTTACTCGATGACGGACTGACTGACTGGCTGGTTTGTCTCTTTTTCAAGTTCTCGTACATGAAACTGTTATTGTAGATAGAAAAGTGCATTTATGTATTTTTGTTTAATTTTTTGCTATATTTTTTTTTCTTGTTTAGTTTTAAATTAGCATTTTTATGTAAATTTTTTTAATTTTTTACTCTTACTCTTAACTTAACAACTATGGCTGACTCTCCTCGGCTCTTTCTTCTCCTTGTGGCGACAATACTCTTCTTGGTCCTTTTATTTGTTTATATGATATGCTGGTATCAACTGAATGTACATGTATATGTTTGCAAATATATGTTTATGTATTTGTGTTGCTTTAACAAAAGAGCTGGTAGCGTTATTATGCTTTTTTTCTTTGCGGGGTCAGTCACTGACTGACATTTCCGTAGGTTGGCCAGTCGTCTTTCTGCTTATACTTTCAGTCTCTTGTGTTCATATTGTTGCTATGGTTGCTACCAATACAATCCTAGATGATTTTGGTTTGGCGTCTCAACATCTCTTTTCATGAATTTGTTTTTATTTTTTTATATGCATATACATACAATTTTTTGTCTATGCATTGTTTGTTCCCTCTGTGACATAACTAAAGTCATCATTTTATACTCGGGCTTTCAGTTTTTTTCTTTAGATTTTGTGGGTCGTTCGCCGCATTTGCCTTTTGGGCATTTGTATACGTGTACAAGTATTATTATCCTTACAAACATACTAGTTTCATTTGATTTATATAAAATTTTTGTTATTCCTTTTTTTTTTTTGGTTCCTCTGTGCAGTGGGGTCTTTATGGCAGTAAATGTACTTTTTTGTTTTTGGTTTATTTAAAATTTTTTATTTTTTTTAATTTTGGCACATTTTTGATTTATTTTGATCCTTGTTCATTTCTTTTTATTTTCCTTCTTGTCTTTTTTTCTATCTCATTGTCTTGTATATATAATAAAATAGCTTATATTATTGTTTATTATTATTATTATTTTTATTATTGTTTTTGGTTTTTTTTTTAGTTTATCCTTTTTTTTGCTGCATTATAAATAAGTGTAGTTCTTTTTTTTTTAAATAAATATTATCTATTATATTACATTACCAGTCAGGGCCAAATTGTCATAAACTTATGCAAATAATGTCCAAAAAAGATTTTGGTATAACATCTTTAATGATTTTTGTGGCTGTTACATATTTAAACTTTTTTGGGGGTAATAAATTTTCAGTCAATATAAAATACTGAGTTTTAACATGTCAAAGTAATTTCAAGGAAAATAGTAATTTTACTAGAATATTAGAAAAGAAAAAAAAAAAAAAAAAATTAAAAGGTAGATTTATTTGACTTTTAGATATTATACCTACATATATATTCAGAATCTTCTTCTGCAAAAAGTAAAATATGAACCACCTTCCGGAATAAAATTACACCATTCAGTATCAAGACGGTTTGTGTTCAAATTGTAAAATGCGCACTGGGGTAAAAGGAATTTTTATATTTTAAAGTTTATTCTTTGTTTTTATATATATCAGTAAGTAAAAAATATATTTTGAAATATTAAGATTTTTTGTTTGATAGAATTCTGTTGTCCGTCCTTTCGTCCAACTCTTTGTTTATTTTTGGAAATTTTTAAATTCTAAGTCGTTTATTTTTGGACTCAATAAAGATACTTAAATTTCCTTTATTTCATAGAAAATTTTTTCTTTTACAGATAAAAATCGGTCAAAAATGTTAGTCTATATATGAACAAAAACTTGACCAAATTCTTGTAGAATTCAGAGAGTTGAAATTTCCAATGCACAAATCTCCAAAAATATATGAGATACACAGAAAAAAGTCACCAATTAACAAATATATATGAAAATCATTCATTCAATTATAAACTTGTTTAAATTTGCACCTCTCACCAAAATGATTATATCAATTACTAAAAACTAAAAAAATTTAAAACAGAAAAATATTCCCAATTAATAAATTAATTAAATCAATCAAGTAGATGATTGAATGAATTAAAAATGTGTAAGGAAATAAAATCATAGCAAAATTTATTTTTATTTTATTTTTTCTTGAATATACTTATTAAATTTTGATGCAAAATAAAACAACTGAGTTAATTGAAAAAAAGTCGAAAATTAATTTTTCTGTGTGAGTAAGTAAGTAACATAATGTGTCTATTGGTTAAAAATTTTCTATGTTAGAGATACCAAACATTGAGCCCCTATGGCTCAGCTCGTGCAATTTATATAGAGTCCTCCTTCCAAATTTAAAATCTTTAAAAAATGTAAAAAACTGAGTTGAAACTTTCAAGGATTTTTGGATTCATTTTAGTTATGCACTGACAATTTGCAACTTATTGACTTAAACCATTAACCAGTCAAAAGACAAGACTTAGGAAATTCATTTGTTGTATAATAACTAACCGGCTTACTATCCGTTGAAAAGTTATGCGGTGATAAATTTGAAAGAAGAGTTGATTACCTACAGATTGATGTATATCTCGTTGATGTCAGAAAACCAGACCTGGGATAGCATCTCCACAAACTTTCACATAATAAGCGTAAATATTAGTAAAAGTATGCTTTTGTTACTGACAAATTCCGCTTTAATAGAAATTGTCCAAAATATCACGTAAACCGGATTTACCAATAAATAACACGTCCGAGTTAAAATGGCGTTAAAATGAAATACAAACATTTTATGCAGGTTCGAAAATTTTCACTAAATTTTAAATTTTTTTTTCCAATTTTTTTCAGTGTAAAATATTCTTTGACTTTAGATCATCGAAAAATATCTATAAAGAATCGTTTTAATGATTAAAATTTACATTATGAAAAAAAAAAAAAAATTAAGAAACGTCATTTATATCGGCTACGGCAGCATTTATCTCCAAACTTATTTTGCTTGCTGACAACTATCGCGAAGTATAAATATTGATGTTAAATGAAAGCATTTTATTTGCTTAATACAAAAAATCAGATGGCGTCAAAATATTTTAAGGACTTATAATTGTATCGACTAAAAAACATATTCTTACCCTCAAAAATCAACCATATACTTCATTCATATTTCCCATTATAGTACAAATTTTGAAATTATAAAATAAATTTTCTTCAATTAACTTCGAAAAAAAATAAAATCGGGCTTTTTGTTAGGAATGTTATTATGAGTAGTAAGATTTAAACGACTATATTTTCCAAACTAAAATCGAAATTCACTTAATTTTTTTAGCAAACGATCTCAAAATATTTCTTTTATTACTCATAAGTTTGCAAAATTTTAAACCAATATATAAAAAAAAAATTAAAAATTTTTCTTTTCAGTGTATTTCGATATATATTGAAGATTCTGTAATAATTTTGACATGCGCTTAAAAAGCTTTTTTATTTCTACGGCAGCCTATTTTGAAAATATGCATATTAGCTTTTGTATTTGGTAGTTGAACATTATAAATTTTCTAGCTCTCTAACGTATTTTGTTTGCATATTTTTCTTCTCACAATATATTTTAACTAACAAATTATACAAGACAAAAAATATGCGAACTACGTAAAATATTTCAGCTTGAGCATTTTTCACTACGAAGTAAATGTTTAGAAATAAACGCACACTTGCTAAGCTTACTATTTGAATATATGTATGCGTACGAATTATGTAAAAAAATATGTTGAAAAAATATGCGAAAAAATATGTTGCAAAAAATATGCATTTGTATGGACTTTTTTTTAATACAAAAAAAAAAATAAATAAATAAATAAATAAATAAATAAATAAATAAATAAATAAATAAATAAATAAAATAAATAAATAAAAAAAATAATAAAACTTTTGCTGTAACAGTTTCTAAGATATATGATATTTAATATTTTCTTCGTATGGGGGGTATCATTTCCCCTGGTCCTATCCGTTCCATTTTCATTTTAAGTTTGGTTGTTGATGAGAATGATATTCCCGCATCTTTAACAGAATTTAAGTTATCTGATAATTAGTATTTTTTTATGGGGACTATCACTCCCCCTAAACCTACCCATCCAACTTTCATCTCAATTATGTAGATTGATAATAAAAATATTTCCACAAAATCTCATGATTTTATTTGTAATAATTCAAGAGATATGTGATAATTAATATAGGGGCTACCATTTCCCCTGATTATTTTGTCGAATTATACAGGTTATCGAGGTCATACTGTACTAAGATCTTTAGGCTTATTTTCCATTCTAGGCTCTTAGATTTTATTACCAAACTTAAAACATCGTCACTGTTCCTGGTGTGCAGAAAAATTACTGGAAACTAATTCCTTGACACGTATAAGAACTTAACCATTTGCAGGTATCAATTTAACGAATTTAGTATCGTAAATTGGGCCTTCAAAATCCAACTAAGCCAGCATGTTTTATTAATTCTGATTTCAGCTTTTTTGGTTCTTATTCCAGCCCAAAAATTATCTGTCGATTAAATGAAATCTACATTCTAAAGACCCGATAAAAATGAACTCGTATAGCAAAAGTTCAAAGAACATATTGGTATCTAAATCATTGTTCCTTTATTATTTCTTAGTATGTAACGAATTCTATACTAATCAAAGAACTTTTTTTTTTATAAAAAAGAACGATTTTTCTATTAAAAATATTTTTGAAAATTTCTAAGAAAATTTCCAAACATTAAGAACAATAAAATAAATTCCCGAAGATATTATTAGAAATTTAATGTTTATAAAATAAATTAAAAGAGAACAATAACAAGTAGAGCAGTACAATATCAACCTTTTCCTTAACACCCACCACCATAGCTTTACTACGCAGAAAACAAAACAAAATTCTTTGAAATATATCTTTAAACAAGAAAACCCAGTCATAGCACAAAGTGAATACATCCGTTAAGGAAATTGTCCATTAATGGTACAATTTACTGTTTTAAACATGATATTTTTATTTGAGTTCTTCCAAAACTTGTACTCTTTCTACTTTTTTATTTTAGAACTTAACCGATTTAGTTTTTTTCCTTTGCTCCAAATTCTTAGCAACAAGGATTTTTTTTTTTGCTTTGTTTCATTAATGTGTATTTTCTAGCGACATTAATATGTGCAGCCACCCAGAGTTTTTTTTTTTTTTTTTGCAGTTATATGTTTATGAAATTGTTTTTAGTCCCTATGGGAGATGGACTTAATAGCACTAGACGCTACACTAATGGTCTTCAAGCTTAAAATCGCCTTATCTTTATCTAAACACTAAAAAATGTAGCAGCAAGAGAAGAACTTAGTAAACAGCCAATGGCTGGGAATTATTAGGATCTGTTGCCTGCTTGTCATTTAATTTTTTCAAGTATTCATTCTTCTTCCACTTTTTTTTTTTCTTATTTTTGTATTAACATGTTTACATCCTGTATGACGATTAAGTATTTTATAACAACAACAACAACAATAATAAAAATAAAAAAAACTAAAACTTTCAAAGACTAATATACGACAAAACTTTTTAACTTTATGTATTGTCCCTTTTTTTACGGTTTCCTTTTTTTCAAGGATTTTCTTTTTTCGTTTTATTTTTATGTAGTATTAAACAAAAGCTTTAGGTACTTGACTATACAACTTTGTGTTTATATAGTTAATACTTTATTTTATACTGCTTTTCCCTTTTTTCTATACTACTTATGTTAGAGACAAAAAGTCTGCTTGGTTTTGTTGTACAACGGCAACAAAAACACCAACAACTATAACAAATGAATTGAAATTTCATAGAAGCAAACAAAGGAAAAAAAAGAATAAATATTGTCTGTGATTTTATATGACAGCAAAATGACAAGCGACTACTAGAATGACATTAAACATTAACACGTACAAACTTTAATGATGATAGACAGGACATACTATATATCCCCACACACAGTTACAACTAATTCGATATTATTAGCTTAAAAGTACACACACCCACCTAAATATAATATTTATTCACCTAGACAGACAGACAGATTTATTGTGTAAATCGTTTTCTATTTTAGTTACTTGCAAGACTTCATTACAATGAACTTTGCTAATCATTATTGATATTTTAAGGTATAAAATTGAACAAGTGCAAAGGAAATACTTTTTAAAGATTAATGTTTAATATTTAAGTTATAAAATCGATAAATGAAAGCGAATGAGAAAATATCTATTTCAATATTTTATTTAATATTTCTGCATTAAGACGAATACAAATTACACTTTCAAGGAAACAGGTAAAACTGTTTGACCAAAATTTAAGATTAATTTAAAATCAGACCTGTTTTTAAAGATAAATTTGGAAACGTTCTGAATATATTTATTTAAAATTTATTTTTAAAAATTTATCAAAATAATGATATTACATTTCAAATAAATTAATATTTAAAAGCTAATTAGAAAATAAACGTTGGTGGCGTTAGTGTCGTAAACCGACACACAGTTCGAAAGACCATAAATAAATATTCGATTGTAAAGTGCCTTTTTTTCTCTGTAAAGCTACATCATAGCAGAATTTGTGAACTATAATTAGACACGTTTCATACAAACATAAACAGTTGGAAATGTTAAAAATATGATTCCTTCAAAAGTAATTCAATTTATTTTTATACACTACTCAGTATGATGTTTGTGCTGATGTTTGTAACGCATGATCCGTCATCCACCTTAAATTATACCGTTCCACTCAGAATCGCTTTCTAAATCGATTTTATAACGTCCATCTATCCGACCGTTCATCCGTCAGCCATCCTGCCCGTCCGTCTGGCTGTCCATGTAAACGTTGTGCGTAAAGCATAGGTCGTAATTTTAATAATCATTTAATCATATAATTTTTGACACAAGAACAAAACCTTACCGTTGCCTACAGCACCTCCAATTTTGCATTACTTTCTTTTGAATTCAGTACAAAAATTCTATAGTCCGGAACAAACAAAATATTTTAGAAGTTGAAGAATGTTATCAAAATATGAAATTTTTTAATGTTTCAACTTCAGATTAATACAACTTCAGATAGGGTCACAATATTAACTTGATACTATCATTTTAATGGGATTTATTCCCGTTAAAATGATTTTCTTATATAGGGGCTGTGGTCAATAATGAACTGATCTTCATAAAATCCGGCTCATAAATTTAAACTTATTTGGGACATTACATGACAAATTTCATTACAATATTGCTCTTTTCTAAGTATTTATGATCGTTAAACCCCTTTTCCGGGAGGAAATTTCTATAGTGACTAAGTGACATACACGACCGATCATAACTAATTTCAATAGGTTTTGTTCTTGGACCATAAGAAACCTATGTGCCAAATTTCATTAATTTATCTTTAAAATTGCGACCTGTACTTTGATTACAATATTTACATGGATGGACAGACGGACAGAAATTGTAAAATCGACTCAGAAAACGGTTTCAAGCCGATTGTTCAAAATTAAGGTGGACTTTAGACCAATATTTTTGAGTGTTACAACATCAGCCCGAATACATAATACTCTCCCAACTTACGGCGGTGTAGAGTATAAACATCTCAGCTCTAACCATGTGAAATTGTATTTGGTTATCACTAATGGTTCACAAGTTACAGAATTGTTTAAAAAAGTTTTAAATCCATTGTAGTCCGTCTTCTAAAATTAAGTGAAATACTTCTCTGCAATTTGTATTTGTTTACGGTCGACATTTTGCTAAAATTTAAATACTGAAATATGAACTCTGCTAAAATATATATAACCTCCTATATTTTAATACGGTGCACAAACAAAAAAATCAAGGAAAATATCTAGTAAATTAAATTAAAAATATTTATTTTAGTTCAATTTAACAACTTCTTAAATTCAACCCATTAACGATCAAGGAAAATATATGCGAATCCTCAAAAATTTTTAGCATAGGACAAATATGTCATTCACCTTTTGTAGAGAAGCACAAAAATTAAAATTGCTTTTGCAAAAAGTATTAAGTATTTGCAAAAGTAATAAAAATTTTAGAAAAATATAAAACAGGGCTGGGAATAAAAAAATCTTTGAAGTTATTATAACAACATTAAATGAAGCTAAGGAAAATTAAAAATGGACCATATTTTATCTTCCCCTATCACAGCGAGTCCATAAAAAAATTATTTTTTTACAAAAATTTGCAATTATAAAATATATAAAAGTATATAAACTATAAATAAATATTAAAAAATATTATATTGTTTAATATGTTCCATATATTTCAAATATTCACCAACAATACTTTGCTTTTTGCTTTGTCTTTATCAACTAAATGAAAATATTTATGTACATTAAATTCTCGCAATTTCATATTCGTTAACAAATTTAAAATTTATTTAAAACATTTATCATTCATTTTGCACAATATTATTATGCTTCAATTCAATTTTATTATTATTATTTTAAATACAATTCAATGCACTCAGAAAAATACAAGCTACATACACAACAGCAATAATAAAAAATATATAATTTTATCCATCTTTAGCATTTGCTGGAAAAAATATAAAAATAAAATAAAACAACAAAAAAATTATTGAACTGTGACCCGTTATAATAATAACTATAATAAATCTTTATATATAAATATACATACACACACAATATATAGACAATATATATCGATATACTGCAGAAAAGTGATAATAACAATTTATTACAAATATGTATGTAAGTGTCATTGTTGCTCTTACTTCTTGTAGAGCAGCAAAATACAACAAAAAATTAAAAGGATAAAAAAAGTAAAAAGTGGCAAACAAGGATAGCGTAAATCGGAAAAAACCGCTACACGTATTTCTTTTTGGTGAATGTTCTACATAAATAATGTTTATATAAGTGTATATGTATAAGTGTGTATATATAGACGATTTATTAAAACCCTGTTACTTTAACTTCAATAAAGTGAAATGAAATGGCAGCAACAGCACATTATAATGGTGAAACGGTTAGATACGGACAAAAAAATGCAAACAAAGATAAAAATAAAATCTAAAGAAAATAGCAACAAACAAAGCCATAACTTGAAATAAGGATCAAACGAAGAGAGAGAGGAATAATAGCAATCCTACACTTTCATAATAAAAATGAACAATGACAGGTTAATAGCAAATAAATGAAAGATTTTTACTTACATACACAAATACATATTCCCGCAAAAAAAAAAAAAAAAGTAGGGAACAAGATGGAACAACGACTACTATTCATACATCATACATGCAAAGAATAGTGTAACAAACAAGAGACAAATTCATAAAAATATTAAGCAGACACACTTTACGCTCAATCATAAACAAACACATATGTAAGTGTATACAAGAAAAAAACAAAAAAAAAAGAAATATCCTTATGGCCTAACAATTGATATATGGTTTCACTTAAAGCTCAAAATAAAACACGAAAAGGACTTAAGAAAAAAGTAAATGAATACATATATGTACGAGTATATATACAAACAAGCAAACAAACAAATAGCATTAAAAACAAACCAAAAGAAAGAGCTTTAAAATCTCTCAGTCTTAACTAACAAACACCATGAATCACGAACAATTGAAAATATGAAGAACTGAAAAAATAGCAACAACTGCAATATTATTTAAGTGAAAAAATGAACCATCATTTTAAGGGAAAGAGCGTGTGTTATATAGAAAGAGTATGAGAAAACAATAGAGAAAAAAAAAAATACGTTTGCAATCATCTGTAAAACAAACATTGAAAATCGTTTGTTACCAATAGCAAAACAACAAAAACAAGAAAAATAACAATAACAAAATGACAGCAATTTAACAAGAAAATATATCGAGCGAGATCTTATGTAATAAAACATATGTGAACAATCAGGGGGCCATGAATTTAAAGAGGTTTCAAAAACATTGAAAGAGAAAATATTCCATATAAATCCTCGTTGATATTAGAATCAAGATATTTTATTTGAGTAAAAAAAAAAAAATATGAGTTAAGTAGGATCAGCAGCGAGAAAGACAAAGGATATTTGTGCACTTTTTCAGTGGCAGTTTAAGGTGAAACGTTCTGTCTATTATAAACATTTTAACTTCCAATCTTCATAATAAGTTCACTATTTAAAATCAGTTAAATCAATTCAATGTAAATGACAGGAAAATATTGAAGTATCATTAAAATACAATATAACCAACAGTTGAAATGTAATTAAACACAAACGACTAACAGTGGTTATCTACCATACAAAAATCGGCCAAAATAAAATAAATTATTCCTATGAAATTTAGTACTTAGTTATATAATACAGTGCACGAAAAAACCTAAGCATACAGAGAAAAAGTTTACATATTTTGCTACCTATTAATATAATTAAAATATGAATTATCTTTTTAGACACTGCAATATAAGTGCATTAAAGGGTTTATGGAAAATGTAATATTTTATATGGTTTATTTGGAAAAATATACAAATTTTTATAAACTCCGAACGAAATAACCTAAGCATACAGAATAAAATTTTGAGATAATCATAACACATTTTGGTATTAATGTTTCCCTAGTAATTGAACCCTGTATGATTTAAAATCTTTTATTGTATTAATGTAATAGTAATTAACGAAATGTCCCGTAGAACGTATTGAACTAAATAACAGTCCGCCAGGTAGACAGCATACAGAATATGTGGCTGGATTTTTTATCACATATTTGAAAACTAATCCGAAATAAAGGTTATCATATTTATATGTCCAAACAATTGCGAAAGTTACCGAAAAACAGTCTTGAAAAAAGAAATCAAAAAATTTTAATAAGAATATTATGGACATAAAAAGAATTCGCACTAAAAAGGAAGTATCGCCTCGCTAATTATGAACCATTTTTAAACTGATATTATCTTTGAGTCATATTCATACATTTAAAAATTATATCTCAACATATAGTATGCGAAAAGGGATACTTAAATTTAAATCTTTGTACTCTCACAAAACACCAAGACTGTCGTTCGCCGAAAATAAACGATTTTGGACAAAAATTGGAAGAAGTTGTTCTTAGTGATAATAAAATATTTAACGTGTATTACCAAATGGTTCTTTCGTGTATTGATACAAAATAAACCGCGGTATGAGAAAATCAGATACTTACCAAATTTCTGGTAGGATTTATTGTAGAATATCGTGCAAATACTTGCAATAAAATATTACTAAAGGATTTTATAAGTACAGAAATTTATGATAAACGTTCCTTTTATTACAAAAAGGATTTTTGGAACTTGGTTCACACATTTCAGCGAGATGTCACCTCATCAAAAATTAAAAGTTAAAAAAAAGATAAAAAAAAATTTTTTTTGCAGAAAAAAAACTGTTTTAATAGGACATGAGCCACTTTTTCATAGAACTGAATTTGTCCGAGAGTATGCGAGGAATTACATGCCAAACTGTTTTTGCTGAAAGGAGGCGCTTTAACACTACAAAGGCCTTAAAAAAAATTCATGGACAATAATAATGGAATATTGATGTATATTTTTCCTACAGACTTCTTTATCAATGCCTTTACGATTGGAATATGTTATAAGGATCCAATTAGCTATAACAACTATTAAATCGCTATAACATTGTATATAATTTAAAAAAAAGCATGCTAATTTAATTTGTATGCTTAGGTTATTTCGTTCTACTCTTTACAATTGCATCATATTTCTTAACAGTGATCTTAAGTTTTGTAATTTCAGTGTCAAAATATGTAACTGCAAATAGTTCAAAATAAAATGTGGAACATACTATTTCGATATAAAATAAATAAAGTGGTTTTTCTTATATTTTTATTGTATATGCTTAGGTTATTTCGCTTACTGTATTAGAAAAAATAGCAAAAAAATAATAATAAAAATAAAGTTAGGAAGGAATAGGAGTGCGATCGAAAAAATATATAAAATTCAACAATTTGGAAAGGTTTGATCATAGAGTTTTTATTCTTTTTTTATTTAATTAATATTATACTACTAAAAAAATAAAACTTTTATACTTCTTCCCACTACTTATGAACTCGTAGATCTTTTTTGGTGATTTGATTGTTGTTTCAGTCACCTTTTACGAACCGTCTGCCCATTTCCTTTTAAAATCTTTGATATTTTGGGACTCCTCTTTTGTCTTCTTCGATTCTCTTTTCACAAAAATCAAATATCTCTTCACTGGCTTTAGCTACGGACAATTTAAATGATTGACCTTTCTTGGTACAAAAACTATGTTATTGCTTTGGTACCACTCCAGAGCTTTCTTACGTAGTGAAATGATACCAAATTGGACCAAAAGTAAGTGGACACATTGTGCTCTCTTATCAAAGGGAAAATATTTTTTGCAAACATTCTTTGATGTATTTTTCAGTATTTATAGAGCTCACTGTAACAAATGACTTGCTTCTTTGTCCGCAACTGCATAAATCTTGCCACACCATGAATTCTTTAGGGAATTTCGTCAGCTTTTCGGTTCTAAACTTATCTTCAACCTTTTCTTCGTGCATCAGCAATATAAAAATTTTGATCCGGATGCTGCGAAAAATCTGCCAGTACATACTTTTCGTCGTGTACTGAATATTTTTGTATGAAATTTAATTTTAATTTTCGTGCCTTATTCTTGGCATCAAAATTTTTTGCAGCATTTAAGTCTTAGAAAATAAAAAAAAAATTAAAATTGCAAGTAAAAATATTTTCAAAATTTTTTTCTTCTGACACTAACGTTGATTTGTGGTTTTATTAACTATTTATGGATACAAAATCTGTTCGCGTTTATCATTTTTATCAATGCGCGCAAAAGCTGCGGAGGTTTGAATTTAAAACTTAAAAAAAATCTTAAAAATAGAACTTTGACTTCATCAAAATCAAAAGAACTTTTAAAGTACTATCAGTACATGTCAAAATTATTACAGAATTTATCAAAATACACTGAAAAGAAAAATTATATTACTATTATTTTTTTTTTTCACACTTTCATAAATACTAAAAAAATAAAATTTATCACGTCATTTATACTTCGCGATAGTTGTCAGCAAGAAAAAAAAAAAAAAACATAACTTTGAAGATGAATGCCGCTGTAGCCGATATAAATGATGTAGCCGATATAAATGATGTTTCTTTAATTTTTTACATAATATCAATTGTAATCATTAAAATGATTTTTTAAAGATATTTTGCGATGATCTAAAGTCATATCTTATATTGAAAAAATTCAGAAAAAAATTTTGAAATTTAGTGAAAATTTTTGAATTCCAAAATTTGTTAACGCCATTTTGACTCGGACGTGTCATTTAATAATAAATCCGGTTTACGCAATTCAGTAGCGAAAAACATACTTTTACAAATATTTACGCTTATTATATAAAAGTTTGCGAAGATACTATCCCATGTCTGGTTTCCTGACATCAACGAGATATACATTAATCTGTAGGTACTTAATCACTTCGTCTTTAAAATTCTGCCCTCTAAATTTAAATTTTCTATAAAAAAAACTGCAAAATTTAAAAAATCATGAATTTTTGGTTTCATTTTTTATCACCGCATAAGTTTTGTCTTTCGACTGGTTAATGGCTTAAGTCAATATGTTGTAAATTGTCAGTGCAAAACTAAAATGAATTAAAAAAAGCAAGTTTCAACCAGTTATCTACAGGATTTAGAACCGGAGATTGACTTGGGCAACTTAAAATGCGTTCATTATTCTGGGAGAACTTATTTCCAATTGAAGTCGAATTGAATTTGGGACAATTATCTTGCTAGAATGTCCAAAGTGAATGGCATATGGAAATATAACAATTTCTAATATATCCCTGCATTTTTCTGTGTTCGTTTATCAATAAATAGGACCAACAAAATTCCAATAAAAGAATTCCCAATTCTTTATTTCAGTTATCTTTGTGTATTGAACGTGGGATTCTTTTTCTTTAAGACAGAACACACTTCCTTGGTATTGTAGTTTCTCGTCTAAATAATTGAAATAAAGAAACATTATTTCAAACCCTTCAAAAAAATTTATACAATAATACTCCTATCCGATTCTGAAGTTATTTTATGAGGTCTAAAACTAGTTCTTATTGATTGTTTTTTAGATAAGCTATATTGCACAGAAAAAATTTTATTTCGAATTCTATTACTAAATAATTAAAAACAATTATATTTTTTACTAAAATCGGACTCACAAAATTAGTAAATTCAATCATTCGAATTCGTAAATTTGTTATTAAAAGAAAAAGTGTTTTTTTTTTTTCTTTATTAAAATATTATACTATTTATAAAACAAATTATTTGAAAACTTTCACAAATTTCAATAATTTTTTAAATAAAGAATAAACAATAAATAAACAAATATACAAACAAAATTTAATTTTAAATCAATAAAATTGTTAGTAAAATATTTATTTTAAAATAAAACCAATATATTAAGTATTATACAAAATGCAAGAAATATCTATATTATCGGCATAATCTTTATGATTTGGATGAGATCATCTCTTTACCAAAAGACTAAATCCATCTATAAATACACTAATAGTTATTAAAATGAAGAATTCCAACTGAATATAATAAAACATCTGAAAACATAATTGCTTTTGAAAAACCTCCAATAAATTCAACATTATTTACCTCCAAAAGTTGAAGAAAATATAATTTATTTTTTTTAATTTTATTTGTATTGTCAAATTTCAAAATAAATTTTGTTTTTTAGTTTAATTTTCAAGTGATTCAAAATCAATAAAATAAAATATTAAAATCAAATAATTTTTTTTATTCAATTTTAATATTAACCAAAAAATGAATTGTTCAAAAAAATTTTAGTTATAATTTTTTCTGTGTGAAAAAATTTAGATTTCTTCTTAAGCCCCTATTTATATTTTCAAGCAACTACTTTCCAGTTTTCTCTTGTTTTGAACAATTTTTCTCTCCTATTTGGTACAATGATTGTTTCTTCCCATTTTCTATGTTAAACTGCTATTTCTTTACAATATTTTCTACCTAAATGCAACTGTCCTATTACGTAAAAGAAAACAGAATTCGATTTAATAAAAAATTATTTATCTATTATTTTACGCAGATTTTTAATATGAATTTATGTACTTTATGTAATGAAAAGTTAGCTTATAAAGGAGCCATGGTAAATTATGATCGATTCTTATTAAATTTGACACTATGATTTCTGTATATATAAAACATATTTATGTCATATATTAACTTGGTACAAACACTTGTATGGTATTTATGTACGGAAGAGGGTTCAGTTACAGACCTATTTTATATAAAATTTGGAATAATACTTCATCAGAACTTCTTTTTACCGAATTTACATAAAATATTGCTATATTTAAGGCATTTATGATCGTTAAACACCTACTCCGGAAGGACATTTTCATGGAGCTTAGGAGAAATAATTAACCGATCATAACTAATTTCAATAGGTTCCGTTCTTGTGTTAAATTCCATCAAGATATCTTTAAAATTCCGACCTGTACTTTTTTTCACAATTTTTACATGGATAGACCCAACTGATCAGACGGTTATTCTGTTATCACCAACGAAGTCTTCTGCAACACTCTTCACCACCTGGACCAAGGAGTTAAAACTCGAGCTTTGCTTCTTTGTTGATGCAGTTCAAACTCCAACCGTGAACCACCCAAAAATCCTGGGGGTCACCTTTGACAGCCTCCTCAGCTCATGCTTTTGCAATCTCAAACAAATTGCGAAGTAGAAACAAGGTCCTCAAGGAGCTAGCCGGCATCAGTTGGGGTATGGGGTTGGATTCTCTCCCAAGGCATGTCAGACATGACCTTCGTAAGTACGAGGGGAGCATTCTAAGATATGTTCAGGATCCCTTGAGCCTGCAAATCATACAAGACAGATTTGCACGACATACGGGATGGAGCAAAAGGTTCAATGCTTGCGGGACCCACATAGACCATGCCGTCCCCAACTTATGCCCAGCATTTGTGGTGAGGGTCCTCATGATACCCACCACATATTCAACTGTACAGCGAACCTTGCTTCTCTTTGTCCAACGAATTTATGGCCACAATCAGTGGAAGGAGCACAATTCCTTGGACTTGACCTCCATGCAGAACCCTCAGACTGACAATTGTTAAGAATTTCTAGCTGTTACAACAACAACAACAACGGTGATTTTGAGATAGGTGGGATCCGAAAATTATAGGTGCTTGGGGGTATTATGTATACCGTTCGATTCAGAATCACTTTCATTTGGTGCACAATTAGACACATGTCCTTTAGAAGATCCCTCCCCAAATTTCGATACGCATTTAGAATGATAAAGGATAACATATTGTTAACTTTACTAACTATATTTTCCGACTTGTTTTTTAATAAAAACGATTCTAACATCCAACTGAAGCTACACTAAGGGAAAAAATTCGATTCAAAATTAACAACGGTTGTGGTCGCATTGGTAATTTACGGTAACAGCTTTTTAATACATTTCGTTAACAAATTTAATACAAAACATATGTAATTTAAAAATTTGATACCGAAATGGTTTCAACTAGGTATCGATTTTCAATAAAAATTGAACACGCAGTGTTTAATTTAAGCACATACGGTGTAGATTCACTATTGATACAGAATGGTATCGTTTTCAACACGTATGTGATTGATATTTCTCTGGGTGTAAGTGTTATAAATTATGCATAATTTTTTATAAAATTTTGATTAGTCTATACGTTATTTATGATAATTAAATTTTGTATAAATATTAATAATATTTACAGCCATTACATTAAAAGAAAAAGTTTTTTTTTTATTGTTAAGTAGGTTCATGTGAATGAACTGACATGTTTAAAGCAGCCTAGAATATAATTCTGATTTCGTAATTTTAACTTTGTGCACTGTAATGAACGCTTTATGTTTCAAAAACTTTTTTTTTCCTCTATCTCAAATTCTCATTTAAAATAGAAGTGTAGAAAATATAAACATATATTGTCTTGAAATAACTAATTACAATTTTTACCTTATCAACATTAGCTTTGTTTACATTCGTAAACATTTCATTTCTGAACATTTTGTTATGGTCACCCCAAACTTTGTTATTATCAATATTGATGTTTATAAACATTTTATTGAATCAGATACATATGCATATAGTGATAGGCAAAGATCCCACAATTAAACTCTTACATTATATCCCCATAAGTTTTTTAGCTTTGGATTATAATATTACAAAATAAAAATACAACATTTTTTGATTATACCTGTGGATATTTATATTTTTATTTATTTATTTTTTTTTTAATCATATATGGTTACTGATCAGAAACTTTACCTGGCAATACTTTTAAATTAATCTATTACAATAAAAATATTCGGTATCTTAATAATCGGTAGTTCAGCTAAATTTTAAAGGGCCAAAGTATCTTTGACTTAAAGGAAAATGTGCCAAATCTTTCTTTTTCCGCTGGCTGTCTATCGATAAAGTTCTATTAAAAATTGATCTAAAGAAATCACATATTCTAGTATATTAAGTGCAAGTTTAGTATTTCTAAAACGTGTTTAAAAATCTAAAGTGACCTCTAACTGGCGTATTTTGTGCAAAAATTTTATTGGACAATAAAAAGGTAATTCCTTTAATTTATAACAAGAAACCAATTTCCCCATATCTTATTGCTTTCCAAATTTCCAAATTATTTGGTTAGATAACAAAATAACTTTGGCCCAATCAATATTAGAGGTTACTCACCAATTTTTTATGGGTTAATTCACGCTTCCATGGGGAAAATCCTCTTGTGGTTTTAATCCCAAAATACATCATCCAAAATAAATTTCCATCACGGCATTAGAGGTTATAAAAAAACCACTCAGATCCAGAGAATTAATCCAATTCTATCTAATTTATGGTAACCTATATTCCATGGTTTCTAGACTATACCCACTTAAAGAAAATCACTAAATCTCCTTGCAAGATATTGACTGGTAAGAATTATATTTTAATCACTTATTTTCTTTTATTAAATTATAAATCAAATTAACTTTATATACAGGTTTATCAACAATACCAAATGATAACCAGTCAATAAATAACAAATTAAAACAAAATAAAATCTTGCATATACACAACAAGCACAATTAAATTTACATAGCTACAAATACCGAAAACGCATGAAAAAAAAATAGATCACAAAAAGAAGTTCTCCCCAATTTCATTTCTTCTATGAAGAACAGTGGCAGTCAAAAAGATCTGAACTAACGCAAAGTCAAAATAAGACGATCAACAAAAATATATTTTTTCTAATATAAATTTTTTCTTTAAACAATTTTGTAAAATTATAAATCAAGCATTATTAAAATCCTTAACTTTTCATATAATGTCCCTAATAATAATTTTTCTATTATTCATTTATTAATTAATTACCTATAAAACTTAAAACATTTAAAAACTTAAGAAAGCTTATAAATTAACATTGTTTATTTATAATTTACCTATAAATTAAAATCTTAAAATGTAATTTAAAATAATGAATTCCTAAAAACTATTATTGCACATCCCCATTTTATTATTACATATTCTACATCTAAACTCTATATCTATAAACTCTAAATATCTAATCTTTTAAAAAGTATATGCAAGACCTTTAAAAAAAAAAAAAAAAACTAAATTCAAAAATACACAACAACATCATTTGGTACACAACACATGAAGATCGAGAGGCCTCTTCGTCGTCATTAATGTTGGTGAGTGTAATAAACAAAATATATTTATTAATGAAAAAAAGTAAACTAAAATAATTCTCTTGCATATATATATAAAAAAAACATAAGAAAAATAATCAAATTAAAAAAAGAGTAGAATACTAAAACATAAGAAAGTGCAAATAACAAAAACAACTTAAATATAAAAATATGAAATATCAAAAATTTTAAAACAAAATAAATCACTAATCAAAACAAAAATCAATAAGAATAAAGTAATGTAAACAATAACCAAAGATAAAAATAGAATTGCATTATTCTTGTTTATCATTTATTGAATGTAAATTGTTAAATCTCTTATATTTGTTATGGTTATTGTTTCATTACCAATTAATACCTATGTACTCTTAAATTAATTTTTTTTGAAAACGTTAACGTAACCAATATTAATTAATTTTTGTTATTTGCAAATTCTTATTATGCTAACTTTAAATTGTATACTATGTTATTACAATATTTTCGTATATAATTTATTTATTTATTTAACACTTACAATTATATTCGATTTTTTTTTTTTTCTTTATTTAATAATTATTCTTATTTACTTATATGGGTTGAAAATTTAATTAATAAATTCAACATGAATTGCTAAATTTTGTCGTATGTTTTCAATCATGGTAAAATAAGTTAGGGTTGATAGGATTAAATCAGGGATTCTGATTTCAAATCTATATACGCCATCAGAATATAGGAAGGTGCGGGTTATGAGGCGTAGTTTCCTAACAACATCTAGGAAATATTAGTAAAATTAGAAATCACAACTAACTTCTCATTTCCAAATGTAACTATATTGGGGATTTTGTTAGTAATATAGTTATCTGGTCCACGTAGAGTAATTTGTTAAGTTAATTTTTAAGGGAGTCTATATAAAAATAAATAATATCTACAAATCTTGAGATTAGGTACAGAAGGACAAGAACCTCCCCACCCGGCTGAAGCTAGCGATATTATGGCTCCCACCGTCCTTCTGATATCTAGCTTTACCAATGTTTCCTTTTTGTTACATTTAAACTTGAATTCTTCTTTAGTTGAAGGGTTTTTTATTACAGCACTACAAACAATGGCATATCAGCATTTTAGTTCTCAGGGTATGCAAATCAGAGATTGTCTCACATTATTTTATTTTTTTCTTGTAAAGTCTTGAATAAAAGATCTAAATATGAGAAAATTGAGTTTTAAAGTTTTACTTAAAGGTTAAGTTTTGCCTAATTAGGGGCTAATATTATTTTTACCATTAAAATACTTATTAAATAAATTATTATTGCACTCTTCTGTTAAAATTGTCTAAAGTTTTGTTTTTCATTTAGTCTTGATACCCTTAAGATTCAGACAACTTCCATATGTAAGTATGTATGCAACAATTATAAAAATACTTAAAATTTGTATATTTAATTGCTAGAAGAAAATCTTCAATTTAAATCACGTCCTTGTCAGGCCCACATACCATATAATGTATGGTCACTGCTGATAATTGACTAAAAGACAACCATGAACGACCACTATCACCACCATGACTACCAACATTATACAAACTTATAAAAATACATATAAGAATGTTGAATAAATTGGAGGCAGCAAACAAAAAAGGAACAAAAAACGTATAGAAATATAAAAAAAAAAAACATAAAAGCTGAACTTAATGGCGACAATAATGATAATGACGGCAAAACGGCACAAATAAACAAACGAAGTGCAACGCATGAAACACATGATGTTGCTGTTGTTGTAGTTGTTGTTGCTGCTGATGATGGTCTTTTTGGCTAAAAGAATGAAAGCATAAGTGTATATAAGAGTATGAGTGAAAAAGCGGCAGAAAACAGAATAAAAACAACAATATAACAAACTCATATACGAGTAGACTTTATAAAAAATGTGTAGTAAACAAAAGCTGGTATGATTAAATGCACTGGGCCCACCAACGCAATTCTATTATAATGCCAACTTTGCAATAGACAACAACAGCACCAACAAAAACAACAATGACAATAACTACTGCTACTATTACAAAAACAACAACTACCATCAACAATAGCAGTAGTTGCAGCAACATTATTAAGAACAGCCACCAAATAAACAAAGCAAAACCTACTGAATTCAGAACAGAGAATTTAAAAAGGCAATCTAAGAATTTTTTCAAAAAATCTTTTTTACAAATAATTTGTTGTTGAAGAAACAATTTTCATAGAATTTGTTATTAAACCTGAAATGCTATGGTAAGTAGTTACTTTTGAATATCTGCAACTATGTTCGGAAGATGATATTTAAATGATTAAAAAACTAGTTACAAGAAAAGTCAAGTCAATCCGAAGTTAAAACATTAGTTATAGGATTATAGGTCCATACATATGTATATGTAAGGCAGAAGTTAAAAAAGTAGTAAGATAATTTAAATATTATGACTGATAACAAGTAACAATATGCTCATTACTATTTTAAATTAACTTTTCAGTCTGGCTTTAATTCACGACAATATACAACAACTTATACATGGATATTAATAGTTTTTTTTTTTTTTTAATTTTAAAACATACACATGTATTTATATGTATACATGTGTATGTTTGCACAACAAGGACTTGAATTTTATTGTAGACTATTACCCCAGCATTGAAGAGAAAAACTATAGATTCTTTACTGAGCAATGCAGCAGCAACCAACCGAAAAAAAATAAGAATTAAAAGACATTAAGTTACTAGAGAATGAACAAATAATGAAGAAGATTATTTTTTAAACACACACACACCCCCATCCAGCCAAGAATAATGAATGGTAAATTAAAAAAAAAAAAAATCGCACAAAAAGCAAAAAATAAAAATTACAGAAATGTGTAATAAATGAACGATAAATTTAGCCACATATTAGGGTTTATCGTATAAATCACTAAAAAGCCATTTGAAGTTAAGATTAGAATTTATTTAAACAAATGGGCGGAGAAGACAAAGTGAAAAAATAAATGCACAAAGGCATTCAAAAAGAAAAATGGTTTATTTTTATTTTTCAAGTTATGAAAGGGGAAAAGGTAATTAAAAACCAAGGACGGCAAAGTCCTGCAATATGTGTAATTGAGAAATAGTAATAGGGAGTTTAAATTTTAAATTAAATATGTTTTTATTATTTCAAAAATAAATTTAGTAATAATAAATTTTAAATTAAATAATCAGTGCAAAATTCAAGCAGAATTCTTTAAGTTTTTAATATAAAATAAAAAATTAATTTTATAATAATACATATATTATTACAAAATTAATTTTTAATTTTAATTTGAAAGCTTAAGTATACTGCCGTTCATCTAAATACGATATAAATATTATTCGAATTTTCCGGTTCCTCAAAATTCATAAGAGTATTTAGATAAATTAACCAAATCATTTTTAAAGATTGCTTTTATAAATGTATTAAAGTTAATCAGCCCTGTCACAGAAAACCATTCCGATCGTAAGTGGAATTAATTCCGTACTTAGCTTCTTCATAAAACATGAAACGAAGAAATTTTTTGAGGTGGAAACCACAAATCAATTCCACCTTGAGCATTTAAAGTGGTGTCATTCCGAAAAATTATTTTCTTTCATGTTTTTTGAAGAAGAAAAGTACGGAATTAATTCCACTTTCGATCGGAATGGTTTTCTGTGACAGGCCTGAATATAACTTGTTTAAAAAAATAGTGATTTTTTTTAGCTCATAAGAATACGACATTTCTCTATTTTATTTTGTAGCAAAGTAACTTCTGAAAAGTATGTTTTTATTGATTTTAATAAAAATTAAACTAGCTTGTTTTGAATTCCTACAAAATGGGAAACAAACTAGGAAATTGGCAAAATCAAAGCCTAGAAGGAATGTGGACTAAATATTAGCCAAATAGCAAATAAAATCGGTCTAACTTGTTGTGTGGTCAGTAATTATCTCCGTAATCCATTCAATTATGGAAAAAATGTTAAAGGAGGTACCTATACTATTCTTTTGGCTGCAGAATGAAGAGCAATTATCAGAAGTGCTTCAAACTCCCAAGACTCTGCTGCGAAAATCAAAGAAAAAACTGGCGTTAAAGCAAGCTTAGCAACAGTAAAGCATGTAATACAGAAAGTTACTAATCTTAAACGATTAAAAATTAAAAAGAATCTATCCCTTAACCCATCTGGAAAAAAAAGACTACCTTTTAGCCGGCATCATATGACATGGAAAAAACAATGTCACAGAGTATTATTCTCCGATGAAAGAAAAAAAAATCAACTTAGAAGGACCAGATGCCTACAGTTATTATTTCCACGATTTGCGAAAAGAAGAAATTTATTTGGAGCGTCATCATAGCTGTGCTGGAGGTGTGATGGTTTGGGGTTCAGTTTCCTACTATGGAACAAGCGATTTGCAATATTTTACTTTAAAAATTAACGAGAATTCGTATATTACTGTTCTGGAAAAATAATTTCTCCATTTTTCCAATATTTTTAGCTCTATATTCTGGACATATCAACATGTTAATGCACGTATTCATACTACAAATGTGGTTAAAAACTGGATTAGAAAACAAAATGTAACATTACTTGATTGGCCGCCATACTCCCCGGATTTAAGCTCGTAAAGTGTATGAATCTGGGAAACAGTATGAAACAAAATCTGACCTAATTGAAGTCATTAACAAAGCGTGGAGTACGATTTCTTTGGATTACATAAAAAGCCTTTATGACTCAACTCCAAACCGCATTTTTGAGGTTATCTCTAATAAAGGAGGTAGTACACATTACTAAAATAACTAAGAAATAAAAATGTTTAGTTAATATTGAAAAAGTTCGAAAATTTAAGCTTTTATTGAATTTTAACATATATGTATGTCGTAATCTGATGAGCCAACACTTTTAGTCATTACTCGTATTTTATTTTTTTGGTTTTTAACTCGTATTCCTGAATTATTATGAATTATAATATATCGTGTAAATAAAGTTTAATTTAAATTTAAAAAAGTTAGCTTTATTTATTATTCACTAGCGAAATATTAAATGCCAAAAGCAATTTTTGTATGTGTCGTATTCAAGTGAGCGGCAGTGTATTTTATTAATTAAGAGTGGGGAAAAAACTAAATTTTTCAAAAAGAAACGTAATTCGATTTTGATAAAATTTGGTATACCCACTCATTGAAGTTCTTCAAAACGCTAAAATTAAATATATAAAGATGTCATATTTTTATGTGTTCAAATTGAGCCATATAAATGTATGAGTAATATTAATTAACCAGCGGTTAATTCAGAGTCTTCATCAAATCTTCTACTTGTATTCCGTGTTCATATATTTTTTACACGCGATGTCATTGCAATCAAAGTGACCCAATGCATTCCTTCTAAAAGGCCAAATAAAGCTTTTAGCATAAAAAAGCAAAAAACTTAGAAGAGCCCTTCAAATAGAAGAGGATCGTTGAGAAAAAAGTTACATTGAAAGTTTGACAAATAATAAATTCACTAACTTCTCCCTATGGAGGTCAGCGGAAAGTATTAAGCTGATGGTACCTGGGCTCGTAGTGCAGAAGAGACAGAAAAGTGCCAATTATTTGTGCATCATCAAACCCCCCCAACCAATGATTTTGTTTTGGTAGAGCCAAATGAATTACATTAAATGATAATGTTATGATTGCTATTAGCCCCGAAGACATAAATACAATTGTCAAAGAAAATATGAAACAAAAAAAAAAAAAAAAAAAATCACCTGGATGTAATCTAATAACACCATCCATAAAACCCTACCGTATGTGGCAATAATAGTGCTGTCTATAATATTCAATGCAATCTAAAAACGAGGAGTATTTCCAATAATTTGGAAAACTTCTCAGATTATAATGATATAAAGATTTATAGTCCCATTAGTCTCCTTTCTTGTTTATCGAAGCTATTAGAAAAAGTATTGCAAATGAAAATCATGCCAATCTTAAATGATAGAAATATAATCCCAGTTCATCAGTTTGGTTTCCGTGAAAAGTATGGAACAATTGAACAAGTTAGTCGTCGGACTGGAGAGATTAGAAAATCTTTTAAATTAAAGAAGTATTGCTCTGTCATCTTGGATGTAGCGCAAGCTTTCGACAAAGTATGGCATCAAGGTTTAATGTATGAAATAAGATATTCTTTGCCACCTTGTACCCATAAATTGTTCGAGTCATATCAATGTGAACGATCATTTAGATTGAAGTATGATAACTTTGTGACAGGAGAATTTGAAGTAAAAGCAGATATACCACAGTGTAGTGTTCTGGACCTATTCTGTATTTAATCTACACATGTCACTTGCCAACATGCGATGAACTGACAATTTCTATGTTTGCTGATGACACAGCAATATTGAGTTCACATGAAAACCCATATGTAGCTTCTAATAAACTAGATGCTTATTTTAGATATGTGGAGACTTGGCTAAAAAATTGGCGCTTTAGAGTGAACGAGTTAGAAAGCAAACATGTTACTTTCGCACTGAGAAGAGGAAACTGCCCACTTGTTAAACTCAATAATATTGTTATTCCAAAGTCTGATAATGTCACATACCTTGGTATTCATTTGAATAAGCGACTTACATGGCACCGTCATATAGAAACCAAGAAAGTTAATATAAAATTAAAAGCTTCCAGCCTTCATTGATTAATGATTAGGCAACCGAAACTCAGACTTGACAATAAAGTCATTCTGTATAAAACCTTTTTAAAACCAATTTGGACATATGGCATCCAATTGTGTGGAATGGCCAGCAATGCGATTATTGACCTTATAAAGAAGCCCCAATCAAACACTAGAACCATGACAACATGGTATATAAGAAACGATAGCATCTATAAGGTTTTAAATGTACTCAGCAAATTTAGGGCAAAATATAGAGGAAAATTGCAGAGTCATCCAAACCCACTTTCAAGACAACTAGCATAAGCCCGAACATATTCAAGGCTTCCGAAAAATTATTTACCACCCCGTTAATATGAGGGTCAACTTACGCCATCTACGCTCTCGTTAGAGATTAATTAGATTTAACTTTAATTTAAAAAATCATATATATTTTTTTTTTTTTGTGGAATTTGATCTTGGTTTTGTAATGGTTTTGAACAACAAAGCTGTTGATTAAATCAGAAAATATTATATTCTTGCTTCCCTTTTAAGAGATGTATTTTTTCTGAAAAGATTTGTTATTGCTTCAAAAAAATATATTAAAAGTCCAATATCTTTCTCGCCTTTTAAAAGAAGCGAAGTCGGTATTTCTATTGGATATGTTAGAAGACAAGGTTGAGGCATTCTTAAAGTCCTTACTTTACTTAGGTTAGCATGAGCAATATCTTATAGAAGGTGTAAACAGACCTTCACGATGAACTTATAAAGAATACCTATATAACTCCTAATAATTACCTTCAAATAAAAAAGTAAAATTGTTAAACACTTTTCACAAATTTTTTACAATTTCTATTAAAAATAAAACTAAACATTTAATTTATTTTATATTTTGCATATTTTTTAACTGCGTAATTAAATTTTCTTTAAATTTCAAATATATTTTATTTATTTGTGTTTTTGTCACTTTTGTTTATTAACGTCATTTTCTGCATGAGTTATTATTATTTTTGTCAATAAAAAACAATTTCCATTTTTTATATATAAATTTTGAAATAAATTAAATTTGTTTTCCTCCATAAATTATGCATGCATAAATTTTATTTTTGTTAAAAAACATATTAGTTTTTAAATATACTATAAAATATAATATTTTTTTTTTTTTTTTATTCTTTAATAATATTTTTTTTTTACCAGCTAAATTTTTCTAAGGTATTTGAAATATTTTTATTTAATTTATTTTTTTTTTTAAAGCTCAAATAGGTTTTTTTTTTAAACAAAAAAAGCGTATAAATAAATTAATGTTTATTTGCTTTAGGTATAAAAATATCTATATTTATATAAAACTAATTACCATAATTTAGATTTAATGTCTAAATAAACGTACAAAAAATGGATTAAAAAAAGTATATAATTGATTGCTGTGCTAATTTTCCTTTAAAGTTTATCTAGAGAAGTTATTATTGTAATTATTTAAATTTATATTGTTAATATGAAAATCATTTTATATATAATTTTTCATAAACTTTAAAGACATACAAAAATGATATTTAAAATAGATTTATATAAAATATCAAACTAAATGATTTTATACATGATACTAATAAAATTGTGAGATTTTCCTGCTTATTCAATAAAACACTTAATACCATATAAAATACTATAAAAAATAAACATAAGAAGAAATGGCAAAAATACACTTTTTTTAATTTAACCCACTTATTTAACAGTTTACCTCCTACATTAGTTACCTTTTAAATAACAATATTTAGCTAACTTTGCCATTATTTTTAAAATACATTAAATATTAATTATATTCTTCAGTTTGAAAATGTTTCCTTTTTTGTTAATTCCTTTTACTCTTTTGAACAATGTTTGTGAAAACAATTTATTTTTAGTTTTAATTTAAAAATCTTGTTACAAACAATTTTGCTTTTATTTTCTTGTTCATTTGTTTACTGATTTCAAGTGCACCATTCTGTGTTCAATGTACATATTGGGTCACGTAAATTATTCGTCCTTCATTGTTTTCTTATTTCAACAATGATTTTACCTAAATATGTTTTTTTTCTCTCTATATATAAATTGTTTTTGTTCATTTTGTTTTAGTTTAAAACATGTTTTATTGTTATTGAATGTTTTAATGCCGTCGCTCATGATATATTGCAAATGTATGTTGAAATTTTTATTAGGGTGGTATTATAATGAATATTAAAAAGATATTTGTGGGTATAGATGGGTATTTTATGTAGAGAGAGATTAATTTATGATGAAAGTTTGATGTATTGTGTAAACGATTTAAAATTTTTTAAATGGAGATATCTGCTGATGTAATCAGGGAATAAAAAAAAAAAAAAAAAACAACGTAGATTTTTCTTGGTATCACACGTTTAGACAGACCGGTTTTTTTAAAATAACGGTTTAAGATTTGGTCCTCTTTTCAAATAAATATAAATATAAAGTATTCGAAAATTTGTTGAAGATTTTTAGTAGAATACTACGAGAAATTATTAATTTGTAATTTTGTGCATATTATTCATTTTGAATTATTGCAACAAATTTTGGTTAGTGCATATTTTTGAATGAAATTTAACACCTTAGTAGATTTTTTGATGATTAATTTCAAGCGTTATTCAACCCCTTTAGATTGGCAGGAGTTATCCCGCAATTCCCTACATACCACCCCCCCCCCCCCCCAAAAAAAAAAAAAAAAAAAATTTCTTTTTTTACTTTTTTTGTTATATCTTCTTAGCCTGAAACCCTGATTCTCCAAGATACCAAAATACATTAAAAATTTTAATCTTCGAAGCCCAATATCCCCTAAACTAAAAGAGATTAGATATATATATGGCAATGTTTTTTGTAGATCGCGACCTGTAGAATCCTCTTATATTAAAGAAATTCCAGAGGTGTCCAACTTTAGGACACTGTGGACCCTCCTCTAGTAAATGTATATGATGCAAGCTCAAAATGTAAACTTGCCTACACTTTCTCTATCATCGTATAAAATTTCATTGAAATTGGAAAAGTTTTTCCGAAATTCTATAATTATTTCCATTTTATTTTTTGAATCGCATACTATGCTACGTACTCTATACTTCCAGAAATATGAAAAATTTACGAAAATCTTTGACCTCAATACGCGTTTCGTTAGTATTGTCCATATTGATTAAAGCTTTAAGTATTTAGGCTATGGACATAATGCTACTTACAATACTGCGATCCATATATTATAAAATCCAAAAGCATTGTATGCATTTAGGCGTAATATCTATATAACATAATTATTGTTCTACCTTTACCAAGCAAAATTGTATTGTATTATTGGAAATAGCTATTTTTATGCATAAGAACATTAAAAAGATAGTTAAACCATTCATAAGTTATTGATTTTTGATCACTCATACCCCAAAAAAGTGTACTGCCCCTCATTCGTTTAAAACTTTTAAACACTCAGAATCTAATACATAAAGATATTTAATGATTCGATTCCATTTCAAATCTTCGATATTGATTTGGATTTAGTTGATATACAATTCGACTTAATAGTATTAAGTATTTAATGCACGAATATGGACAATATTTTTTCGTTGTTGTTGTAAACAGAGAAATTTCAAATTAAACCCGTCAAAAATGATGTATTGAGTTTTACGAAGGAAGGATTATGAGGTTGACCTTATTTTGCTGATGAACAAAATATTATGAGTTTTGAATAAATTAATTTAGAATATTTAGTTCCTAACTCGACTTAGTGATGTCCGTCATTCTGTCTAGCTATGTATGTTAAATAAAGTATACACATATAAAGATAATTCGGGAATTCACAAAGTGTGCTATCATGTCGTATTGTCATAATGTCATAAAATTTTACAAAAAAAAAGCAATAACAATATTTTTTATACATTGAATTATTTTAGGACAAATGACAATACGTCCATTATAGCATACCTTGTGAATCCTCCAAATGTAATTTAATAATTCAATACTGAATCAAATTTTATTATTGATTTAAACACAAAGTGCTGAATTCGAACACATATGGAGCAGATTCACTATTGACATGTATGTTTTCAATATTTCTCTGGATGTAGGTAACATTTCTGGAGAAAATTTCATAAAATTTGGAACGCATAATTATTTCAGTGCAAGGACAATTTTTTATGGATTTAATGAATTGCGATGGTATTAGGAAGTAGGTTATAGTAAAGAGGATAGATACTGTTTGTGGACACTAGACTTGAACATTCTAAAGTTGAAAGTGACAGTATAGACTTTTATATGAAGTTTAGTCCCCATACGTACAGTACTGCTAAAGAATGAGTTTTCCCTGTATATCGTACGAGTTTGTATTTCATAGAAATTACCTCATGTTGGGAACAAGTTCCCCGAATTTCTAATAAAACATTCCATTGTAATTATGATGATCTCTAATGATTCAATAAAGTTGGATACGCTACAGACACCGATAAGTACAAACGTACTCTACCGTATGAGGATGAGAAGCTCTATTATAGACTTTGAAGCAACGATCCCCGGATACGATTTTTGTTTCATTTTATGTCTGTTATAAAGAGTGAGATCGAAAACAACTTAACACACGTTTTGCCTCTTAACTTTTTTCGGAAGCAATATTTTTTTTTTTTTTTTTACCTTGTTAAAAAATATGTCAGTTATTATTTTTAATGAAAACCATGTTGATTTTTTGTGAGTTTGATCAAAATGAGTGATGAAAAAAGAACATGCTAAAATTAATAAAAATTAAAAAAAAAAAAAATTAAATTGGTCCTAAAAAAAATTGGCCAAAAAATTAGGGGTCTGCCATCAAACTGTTTCCAATGTTATTAACAGTATCAGGAGAATTTATCCATTGATAAAAAACCTGGTTCGGGAAGAAAAAAGGTCCACACGATATTGGGAAGGCATATTGAAACTCCAAACACATATGGCAGCAGCCAGGTTAGCTCAGTGCTGTGACTATTTGGTACGTTAAAGCCAATGCAGGCTTGAAATTACACAAAGTCCAAGAAGTTCCAGACAGGAATGCTGCAAGAAATTTAGAAGCCAGCAATAGGATAAGGAAATTGAAATCAAATTTCATACAAATGTATAATATACGTCGAAATGTTTTTTCGCAGCTTCCAGGTCAAAATATGTATGTTGGTAATGCTCGAGAAAATGTTGGAGATAAGTTTAGGACCCAAAGGTAGACAAAATTTTTTAAAAAATTTCTGTCTTGGTAAGCTTTATGCAGTTGCGGCAAAAGAAGAAAGTTAGAATAGACTCTATAAATATACATCAAAGAATGTTTGCAAAAAAATTTTCTTTCATAAGATAGCACAATATGTCCACATATTTTTGGTCCGATTTGGCATCATGTCACTACGGTAAGCAAGCTTTGGATTGGTACCAAAACAATTACATAGTTTTTGTTCGAAGAGAGGTCAATCCTCCAATTTTTCCTGAACCTAAGACCGTATTGGGTTCTTGTAAAAAGAGAATTGAAGAGCCCAAAAAAGGTGTACCAAAATATCGAAGATTTTAAAAGAAGATAGGCAAACTGTTTCAGAAAAAGAGACTGAAATAATATAATATCAATCAAAAAAATCAAACCTATAAGATCAACCGTTTTCAAATTATTGAAGTTTATATATGTTAAGATTTCTTCGATTAAATTAAGAAGATCAAAAGAAGCGAAGTATCTCTTGCACTATTTTAAAAACTTTAGAAGTTGAAAATTTTTTCATAAATATATATAAATAAAACTCTATATGTATGTAGGTAAATTTTTTTTGTATGAAAACTACTAAATTTTATAAGGAAAAAATCACTATTTGTAATGCCTCTTATTCTGAAAATCATTTTAATTATTTTTTTGTTTATATAAATATTTAAGTTTACGTTATAGTTATTACTCATTGATTTTTATATTGAACAACATTTCATTTTATCCGTATTTTCAATTTCAGCCTTTCTATAGATTTAATTATTAAAAATAAAGTAAAACATGTAGTGAAATGCAGTTTATAAAATTGCGCTAATATTTTGAATATTTTAATATAAGAAGAAGTGATTTCATTTGTTTTAAGTAGTACCACCTTAACCATACTAATGTTGAACTAAGTTTTACCCTATTTTCAATATCTTGTGATGATTTTATAAGAACAAATACATACATATCCCAACAGTCCTTCTAAAATCAATATATGTAGCTTCCACGATTGTGATCGGGTAGTGAAGTTATAAATTTCAAATTAACCAATTCAAAAATAACATATATTATAATTCAAACTGGCTCTACCAATTCCAGAGTTTAATGATTTTAAAATATTACATCAGCTACTAGATTGAACGCTTTGAGATCTGTGGAAGGTAAATTAATTTTTTCCAAAAATAAATATGTATTAAAATATGTAACCATTCACAGCAGTTTGTTAAATTACAATGACCTAATTATCAAAAGTTACTCAATCTAGGACACTTAACAGAACTGCAGGGGTAATGCTTTATTATCATTTGTTTTTATACCCTTCACCACAGGTGTAAAGGTTATATATAAATTTGTCATTCCGTTTGTAATTTCCATAATTTTCAAAGCGAAAAAAATTGATATTTTCGGGATCCTTGTAAGAAATGATGACGATAGGACAATGACGATAGGACCGTGTCCGAATCAAACGATAGGAAATCCTTTCGAGAAACAAGAAAACCGGATTTTAGAACCAGTTTTCCTGTTTTCCGGAAGGCTCGGATATTTTTTCTGAATTTTTGTGCTAAAAAAATGAAATAAATCGGTTCAATAATAACTGAGATATCGGGAAAAACGCATTTTTGATTTCTTGAAGCTCCTGTTTAAGCCATAGATTTTTATTTTTATATAGATCGTTAATAATCCACCGAGATATGGGCCAAAAACTAAAACAAACCTGTTAAGAATATAAATACAGACACAAACATGTGTATTAAGCATTGTAATGACTGTTAGTGATGTTGTTGTTTTTTGTATAGAGTCAGTCCATTTAAAACCAACACGAAAAATTCCAATTTTTGACTTTTCCTCTCCGAATTTAATGATATTTGGTACAATCATTATTCTTGTCAAAACTAATACTAATTCAAAATTTCAGATAATTTCATCAAGTGGTTCGCGAAATATCGAGGTTTGAAAGTGCAAAATAACTCAAAATATGTACAAAGTTGCATACATAAAATAACAAATATCTTTCGAAGTATTTATTATATAAGATTTATTGAGATATCATATTAAAGGTATCAAAATTACCTTTAATATGGCGTATAACATGACTTTTTTCTCAACATCAAAATGGTCCATATCTCGCGATTTTTCGTTCGCGGGTAAATATCTCCAAAAGTGGTCTTATTAAAAATTTAAAAAAAATATATGTTAATGATGAAAATGTTTTCTATAACCGTGGAAAGTGGCATTCTGGGACTCGCAATATTTTTGGATTTTTACAACAAATGTCATAATAAATACGAAATATTTATTGCAATTTGTATTGTTTTATTTGTAATAAAATAGAAAAATCAACAATTTCTTCCAAAAATCATCCGAATGTAATAAAAAATATTTATATTGACGTTAGTAATGCCGAGTTTAAGTTTGATTAACGCAATAGTTCGCGATTTATAATATCTCAAAAATGAGGAATATTGTCTTTTTAAAAATACAAATATCTTCCAAAGTATTTACGTTGCAATGATAATTAAGACAAATATTTAAAGGTAATGAAATTACCTTAAAAATGACACCTGAAACATATTTTTATATTGAAATTATATAATTCGCGAAAAATATACATGTAAAGGATGGAACCATTTTGAATGTTCTCTGTAAGTATCATGATAGGACTGTCAATAGTTTCTGAGTTAAAAAAAAAAATCACATCGAATAAAGTGAACAAATTCATGCTTGAAATTTCTTTAAAATTAATTATTTTTTGTAATAAATAATTAACAGCGTTGTTCTTGTTGTTGTTTATATGCAGTAATTTTTTTTTGTACATGCATACAAAAATATATAAATATGGAATTGTTGTAGTTGTTTATTTTTTTAAAGCAATGCTTGCTATGATTGTTTATTTTTGCCTTGGTATTCAAATTTTCGTAGTTTGAAAAAAAAATGTAGATTTATAAATGTGAAAGTATGAAAGCTTACATTAAGGCGGAAATTTTATTATTTGTCGGTAAAATGGTGAAGTGTATAAAAGATTCGGCACAGCCGAATCTTTTTTTAATTTCATTTTATTTTCTACTTTTTTTTTCGACTTGTACTTGTGTTTGTCTTACGTTTTAGTTTTGTAATGCCAAAACAAATAAAATCAATGCACATGTGGAAATTGTCAATAATTTCAATTTGATTTCATTTTGATTTTTCCACACATTTAGTAATTTATTTTTTTTATATATTTTCTTTTATTTTGCTCTATTTTAGTTTTGTAGTATTTTTTCTTTTCTTTTTGTTAAGGTATTTGGTATTAAAAGTTCTTGATTTTTTGCTATTTGTATTATATTCTATATATCTAAAAAATAGAATTTATTTTTCTTTATTTTATATATTCATTGTCTAATAATGATTATCTTGATTTTTTTTTTTTTTTTTTGTTGCTCTATGAATCTACTTTTTTATATTTATTTTTTTGTATTTTTTACGTAATTTGAATTAAAGATTTATGTTTGTATTTAAGTTATGATTGCAGAATAAAGATATTTGCACTTGTGCTAAGGAAAGAACAAATAGTGTGTTTTTGGCCAATTATTGGTTTTATAAGAATTCCAAATATAATTCTTAATGGGAAAATTATTTAAACCTAAAGTTCTTTTGCTTTAATTATATTTCCAAGCCTAAACTCTTTTTAAAAGTGCTTAAAGTAGAAATTCTATTCAAAATAAACCCATTTAAATAGTTTATTTTTAAAAAAGGAATTTAAAATTTTAATTCTTGCCTAAAATATAACTACATTTTGAAATATATAAAATATATTTTACTATATAAATAACAAAAATAAATTAAATAATATTATTTAATATATATTATTTTACTTAAATAATAAAATATTTAATAACTTTTTTAACTTTAAAACAAGAATTATAAAAACCATTTAAGAAAAAATTCTTAAATATAAAAAAAAAAAAAATTTCAAGCATTAATTTTAATCACATTTTAAATGTTCAAAGAATTTGTATTCATACTCGTACTTTTGGGCTTTCTTTTTTTTTTATTCTAAGCTTTTTCTAAATATTGGAAGACTAGACTTTATTTTTTTGAGAAAAAATAAAAAAAAAAAGAAATATAATTTCTTAAAGTAAAAGCTCACAAAATGTATGACAAATCAACCGTACATTTTTATCTTTTTTGCTTTTATACATACAATTTCTTTCAATTTTGTATATATTTATATATATTATATGTATTTTTTGTGTAAGAAATACTTTATTATTATTTTCCTTAACAAAGCAAACAATGAATTTGTCTTATTTTGAGCTGGGGAAAAAGACAAAATGAAAACGAAATGAAAAAAAAATAAACGAATCAAAATGATTGAAAAAGAAACATAAGGTTCAGTTGAGTACAAATTTGAGTGCTACATTTGGTTCAGTAGACTAAAGGATATTATGGGTTCATTTATTAGGTTATATATAATAGAAAAAAAAATATTTTTTGAATAAATAAAATTAAATGCTGTACAGTGTATTTAAATACAGTGCGGAGCAGATTCATGATTTTAAATGTTAAAAAGCGTTTTTTTATTTATAGTTTTTGTACTTTTCACGTAAAAATTTATTACAAAATTATTTATTAATATAATTAATTTTCTTATAAGTTTACAATTTTGTTGTTGAATAAATTTACAGCTCTTTTTTAAAAAAAAAAAAATATATAAAAATATAGAAATAAAATAAATCTAAGTAAATTTCCAACAATTTTCAGCTCAATATAATTATTTAAAACAAGCGCGAATGTTAAATTCGGCCGATTCTATGTACCCACCATCAACTTTTCAAATTTTACGTTATATGGGAGGGGGCGGTAAAGTGGGAGGACCACGCCCATTTTTTGTTTCCGAGTTTACATTGCTCCTTGAACTATTTGAACACAATTTCGTCGATTTTCACCTTATATGGGAGGTGGGCGGTAAAGTGGGCGGTAAAGTGGACGGACCACGCCCATTTTCTGTTTCCGAGTTTACATGTTGTCGTACATGTTTTTGTTGAAGAACTATCAGCAGAAAAGTATAAAACGGGCACCCTGTGTTTGTAGTTTTTAGCCCATAAATTTTTGTTTATAAACCGATTTTGTCCATTTTCAATTCCAAACAAACCTTATATAAGATAAACATTTGTGCCAATTTTCGTCCCTCTACGTTTTCTCGTTCGAGCCCTATCCTGCTTTCAACAGACGGACAGACGGACGGACATAGCTAGATCGACTCAGAATCTAATCAGGACCCAGAAAATATATACTTTGTGGGGCCTTAGATGATTCCTTCGACATGTTGCATACGGAATGACAAAATCAATATACCTCCCATCTTTTTGATGGTGGGTATAATAGAAAGATATACAGGGCTATTCCTGTTCTCACTTTCACAAAATTTTCGTTTTTTGGGGTGTGTAATTCTAAACAAAAATGCATAAAAGTTATATATTTCGCTTTAGAGTGCAATTATATAGAAAAAACTGAGCCGATAATAGGCCTTAATTCTTTTATGAGGACTTTATTTTAAGATTTATTTGATAATTTATTCTGTCGAAAAGTGAAGCGCGTTTTCCCGAATAGCCCTGATAGTCGGTCAAGCCCGTCCATATGATACCCTACACCTTCATTTTACTAAGTGTAAAGTAAAATATTCAAATACAGAATACAACGTTAATACTAACATTTTTAAGAATTTATGCGCTTTAGGGTTATTCCCGAAAGTGGGTATATATGGGAGCTATTATAAATTATAGACCGAACCTTATAAAATTTGGCAATTTGATTTCTACTTAAATAAAGCTTATTTTTGTTAAATATTTACTTGTTACTGACATTTGTTTGGGATGTATGCGCGTTAAAGTGATTTTCGGAAGAGTGATTTATATGGGAGCTATGGTCAATTATGAACCGATCTAGATGAATTTTGTTACAAATATTGACATTTATACAAAACTTCTTTGCACCTAATTTCATTAAAATATTGCTATATTTAAGACATTTATTATCGTTAAACCTCTATTCCGAGAGGACATTTGTATGAGTGCTAGGTGAAATAGTGGACCCATCATAACCAATTTCAACAGGCTGTATGGCAAACTAATTATTCGTGCCAAATTTCATCAAGATATCTTCAAAATTGCAACCTGTACTTTGTTCATAAGGTTTATATGGACAAACAGGCAGTAGACCAGACGGACGGACATCTTTAAATCGATTCAGATAGTGATTCTGAGTTGCTTGGTATTCTTTAAGATATTCGAAGATATTTTCTGTGCGTTACAAACATCAGCACAAACGCATTATATCCCAACCACCTATGGTGGTGTAGGGTATAATTAATTAATATAATTTTTTTTCTGTGTGGTTTACATGAACAGCTGTACAGACGGACAAGATTTAACTTATATAAGTTAATTTTTCTATGGATAACACTACATACCTATTAGAAAACTATAACAGTCCTCTACTTTTCAGACATTTGTTAATACCTCTTTCTTTACGAAAAAATTAAAACAAATTCAGATTTACTTTTTATGGAAATTCCAAAAAAAGAAACCTGGGTTTTCTTTTCGAAAAATCTATTTAACGCTAAGGAGAAGGTATTAAAATTTTGCTAAAATTTGTCATTAGTAACAAGATATTTTTAAACCTGGAACTTAAAGATATCAAAATCATTGACTTTCAATTAAACTGATAACCCTTTTGAAATAGCATTGCTCTTAAAATTATCGAAGCAATTTAAGAGAAAGTCTGTACCTAATCGCTTTTCTTGATAGTGAAAAATATATAGGGGAATGATGCGCTAGAAGCTATTTTGTAATGTCTGAATTAGTACTTTTTTCCATCTGGGTACGAGGATATAAGACACCTAATGAAAAGTACCCAATGAACATTTTATTTAAGACAACAGATATAAAGCAGTAGTTTCCACGGGAAACGGAATTGAATTGCAAGATTGTGAGATGACAGGAATATGGATGATCTATCTTATATTTGACATCATAAGCAATGTATCTTTACCATGCTTTTAAGAGAGAATGGAAATGAAATTCAGTAATTTCAGTGACATTCCAAATTTTGCATATAATTATTAAACCACATTTAGTTTCACTTCCTCCACCGTTTATATTGTGATAATTAAGATATTCTTCAAAATATTAATGGGATATATATTTAAGCATTTAACAGACCTTGTAAGGCTTCTCAATATAAAAGTAATGTCATGCTTCTAATGAAACTTTCAAACATGTTATTGGTAAACATTTCTTGAACTTCAAGAAAAGAACTTTCCTTAGTATAAGTTTGTGGTATTTACAAATAAGTTTTGACATTACCTTCTTTGTAAGTTCTCGACAAAAACATACTCAAAAGCAATGATTTTTACACACAATTTTCATTAAAGTGAAGTATTGACATTAATAAAAAAAATAAATAGCTGCTGAAATTGTGATTTTAATCCATAGTTTTAATTGGGATACAAAATATAAAATATGCACTTATTTCTTTTGATATAGAAGCTATAAAAAAGTTAAATTATTTAGAAGAACTTTTTTGCTGAGATAGTCTCGAAAACATTTTGTAGTGAACTTTTTTATAACGACTAATCATATAAAGGTGTACTACACGTTTTTGCCTCATAACTTTTTTCGGAATCAATATTGAAAATTTTTTTTGACCTAGTTATCATGCAAAAATACGTCAGTTATTATTTTTAATAAATAAAATGAGTGACGAAAAAGATTTACGTCCTAAAAATTATTGAAAAAAAATCAAAAAAATTCCAAATAGGTCCTAAAAATAATTGGCCACAGAATTAAATTTCTGCGTCAAACTGTTTCTAATGTTATTTAGTAGTATCAGGAGAATTTGACCATTACTATGAAATCTGGTTCGGAAAGAAAAAAGGTCCACATGATATTGGGAAGGCCAGAAATTTTAAAGCATATTGAAAGCAACTCCAAACACATCTGCTAAAAAAGCAGCTCAGTTATCTCAGTGCTTCGACTATTTGGTGTGAAAATTTAAAGCTAATGCAGAGTTGATAACATATAAAGTCCAAAAAAATCCAAACAGGAATGCTGCAAAAAATTTAGAAACCAAAAAGAGGACACGCAAATTAAAACCAAATTTAAAACAAAAATACTCAAGTTGTATAATGGACGAATAAACGTATGTGCTGGCAGAATTTTTGCAGATTCTGTGTCAAATCTTTTATATTGTTAATACCTGCCAATATTAAAGATAAGTTTAGGACCCAAAAGCAGAACAAATTTCTTACAAAATTCCTGGTATAACAAGCTTTTTGCAGTTGCGGCAAAACAAGAAAGTCATTTGAAACATTCGTATCTATAAATACCAAAATATGCATAAATGAATATTTGCAAAAAAGACTTCTTCCTTTGATAAGAGAGCACAACGTGTCCACATATTATTGGACCATTTGATATCATGTCACTACGGTAAGAAAGCTCTGGAGTGGCACCAAAACAATAACATAGTTTTTGTACCAAGAGAGGTCAATTTTCAAAATTATCCATAGCTTAGACCAGTGGAGAGAAATTTAGCTCTTGTGAAAAGACAATTGAAGAGCACAAAATGGTGTCCCAAAATACTGAAGATTTTAAAAGAAGATTTGCACACTGTTCCAAAAAAGAAACTGAAACAACTATCAAATCTCTAACGGAAGGGTTATCAAAAATGGTCCACAAGTTCATAAGTAGTGGTTAGAACTATAAAAGTTATATTTTTCTGTAATCTGTAATAAATTATCAATTAAATAAAAAAATAATGAAAACCATTTCCAAGTTATTTTTCGAACGCACTCCTTTCATTCTACATTAATAATCAAAAATTTTTAAACACATTTTAAAGGTTAATATAAGTTAATTCAAAATCTTATCATAATTTTGATTTAGAGAAATCTCTATGTCACGTTACAAATGCAGTAACAATTTTATTATTTCCCTATTTTACAATACCGAACATATAAAGATAAAGCTATGATAATATTTGAGTAAAAAATAAAATTGAAAACCTTAAGGACATTGACTGATGTTGTTACGAAATATTTTATATATATTTACTTCTTTTTTTATAACAACATTCGTCTAAAAAAGTACTTTTTATTTATATATAAAGACTTGCACATACAAACACCTACATATTCTTAGATAAATATTATAAGAAAAAAAAAAAAAAAAAAAAAACTGTAACTGCTTTTGGCATTTGTTATCAGCCAGCTTAAATATCTTGAACAAAAAAATAAGAAAAAAAAAAATTGTGTATCTAGGGGATGTGAGTTGTTCTTTAAGTAAAAGTTCACTGTTGGAAAGGAAATTGGTATTCTTATTTACATAATATTTTTATACTTATATACATATATGTATGTAGGTATAAATATATATTATGAATGAAGGTTGAAGAATTTATTTATAAGTCTAAGTGGCAGATGATTAGTAGAAATTCTTAAGATTATAGACTAAAAACGAAACATTTGTCAAATTAATTTTATTTTCATTTGAAAATGGAAATATTTTTAAGTATTTTATTTTTAATTGTGTAATAAAAAGAAAATCAATGATATAAATACGTTTAAAATAAAGCTTAATATTATAATATTAACATATGAAGCGTATGAGTAATATTTAGTATGAAAAAATAATAATTCAATATTAATCATACGTTAAAATATTGCTATAAAAAATTAAAGAGATAAAATAATGGTTATAAAGATATTGTTTTATTCACCTGTAATAATACCTTTAAAAGTTAGTCTCTAGCTTGTTTAATATATAAAACTATTTTATTTATTATTAAACGTAACTTAATATTAATACTCACAATTTTTCCCTTAAAAAATTCTGTAACTATATATGATCATATTCACTCATATCCATTGATGTAAATTTTTTTAAATAAATGCAAACCTGTTCTTGTATTTTTTTTTTTTTTTGTACTCTCTAAAATTTCAAAGAATTATAATTATTCTATACCATGTTTTTATAACGATGTTAATTCCGCATTGTAATTTAAATAGATATTTTAAATATAATTATATTTTATTTTAGTTAGGGGCAGGTATCTAAAACACACACTTATAATGATAATGACTCATATGTCGATATATGCAGTTCATTCTAAATACAACACAAATTTGCAAATTACAAAAAAAAAAAAAAAAAAAAAAAATTGCTTTGAAATGTGAATATTCATTAAAATTTTGTTTATACATTCTAATACATATACATACACACTTGTCTGTTATACTATGTTTAGTTATCCTAAAAATGCATTCGTGTATAATTGTATAAACAACACGGGGTTTTAAGTTCATTTCATATTAAATGTTATAGTCAAAACCATGAAAATTTCAGAATACATTTAGATTGTTTTTTTTTTTACACTTTGTAAATACTTATTAATACTGTGTGCAATATATACTTAGATTTTTATGTTTGTTTATGTAGACATTAATATTATCATTGTAGTGTATAGCAAACTAAGAGTATGGTGTTGCACGTATTTGAAGGAATTAAATCAATAAAAAATAAAAATTTAATTTCTATATAGATAACTGATGAAGATAATGTAATCGTTACTAATCCCTCGGTGTAAGGTAAACTATTTATATCTAATTAATAAAAGTGGCATATTGTTTCACAAAATCTATCGCTTCACTTTGTCTTTTTTATAAAATATCTAGAGTATCAAGTATATCAAGTACACCTTTGGAACGGAGGGGGCATGAGTCCAAAATTTTATGATTTGAGAAACACTTCCAATTGTCAATATCTGAAGTAAATTTCATAGACAACGGAGATGACAAATCTGATTGCTGTCCATTTTGACATGGAAGCACTCAACAATGAGTTTTTGGTGCTAAAAATAATAATAATAAAATTAACTTGTGTTATCAAACAATATATCATCATAGGTAGAGGGGTATTATGCATTTGTACAGATGTTTGTAACGCATATTTGAAAATCACTAATGGCTGTTAGTGAATCAAATTTTTACTCAGATTTAAAGCCTAACCTTAAACAAAATCACATAGTTTTCATACAAAATAATCATTTTAACTGCAGTTGAGCTTTAACTTTTTGTAAAAATATTATTAATTAACAGAACTATATTTAATAACAGTTTATATCTAAACAATTTATATTAGATAGAATCGAGTTTGACACAAAATGAGGCTTAGCCCAACATACTTGGGTAAATGCATGGTACGTCCAGTTTTCAGGTTATAAGGATGACTTCATCCAGTTTAGAGTCGGTGTCCATAGAGACCAATGTGATCTATTATGATTCCTTATTTAGGATATCTGGTGGACTGCAACACACAAAAAAATATGAGTTATAACAGTTATATTTACAAACGCATCACCGACCAATGCCTTACATAATTTCCATATCTTTAATGAAGCATTTAGAAGTAAAAGACTACAGTCTGACGTCACTCTAAAATGTGTCTTTGCACATAGAGGCTACTATGGCAATAAAAAATAAAATGGTATAAAAGGTGGATCTACTTCAATGCAAAATCAGTCTCAATTTCGTTGAGGATCAGTGGAAATAGTATTTTCGTCTTGAAGTAGGTGAAAACAAGTGAGTGAAGTCTAGATTAATTTCAAAGTTGCTGAAGTTCTTAAAATACCCTATCAAAAGATATAGATTCCTGGATCTGGATCAGGCTAAATGAATTATTAAAAACTCTCATGGCTATAGGATACATTCTTAATCCATTTTTTAGTATCTGAACATATTTTAAGACGAAAAAATTATGAATTTAATATGAAAATTACTTCTACAACTTTTTATTGCTTTAACTGTAATACACCTTTAGATATGCGAAAATTAAAATTTTCTTTGTATAGGGTCTACCTCTCCCCTGGAACTATCCTTCCTACTTTAATTTTATCTATGCGAAATACTCACAAGAAATTTGAGGGCCCTCAAAATAGTTTCTTAGATATACCATAATTAGTTTTTGTTTATATGAAAGATACCACTCCCCCTGCTCCGATCGAAAAATAAAATATAATGTTTTAATTTAGGGACACAGAGGATGATTCTTTAGAAATGTAAAGCTAATCGAAGAGCCTTTTTAGAGTTTTAAAAAAGTGGGCATAAAATGAGATCGAACATATCCTATACAATTCTGCAGTTCAAGTACTATCAATCTATCAAATTTCATGTAAAAAATACAAAATTAAAAAAAAAAATATATTTTTTTTTTTAATGTGGGCGTAACTTCCAATAGAAATTTACCATAGCTTTGAATCATTACCTGTACAGGTAATATCTGTGTGTAAAATTTCATTTAAAATTTCTGAACTTTCCTGCGAATTTATATAACTTAAATGTATAAGTGTACGAGGGATGCCTTTTATATTTTGCGAAAAACGTATAAAACAGTAATATTTCTTTTTGAAATGGACATTATTGTTTCCTAGAGTAGTATTCTTGATATTCAATATCTTCCTTGATACGTCTGAACCAAGTCTTAATGCAGTTTTTCCATTTTAATTGAAGCACCTCTAAACCATGTATTTTTGTTACAATAACCGACAGTTGGAGAACTGTCGAAATAAGTTGGCCCCGCTATTTTGATACTGGGTAATGCAATAAAGTTATTGGATTATAATAAAGGGTTACATAAGGAAAAATGCTATAATTCGATGTTTGCGCTGATAATATTGGCAATGTGTAAAAGCTATAATTATCGCAATGGAGAAACCCGAGATTAGTAGATAATTTTCCTTACTTTTTGGAAGAATTTTGAGAAGAAAATAATGGCATACTATTCACAAGTAATTTTACTTTTATACACAGAAAAAAGTCACCAATTAATAAATATATATGAAAATAATTCATTAAATTATAAACTTGTTTAAATTTGCACCTCTCATCAAAATGATTATATCAATTACTAAAAACTATAAAAAATACAAAACAGAAAAAATTCCCAATTAATTAAATCAATCAAGTAGATGATTGAATTTTTTATTTTATTTTTTCTTGAATATATTTGTTAAATTTTGATGCAAAATTAAACAATTGAGTTAATTGTAAAAAAGACGGTAATAATTTTTTCTGTGTACTCTTAACAGTTACTACCAAACTTTCCTGATTTCTAGCAAAACAACCGCTTTTAAAAGGCATTCACAAAATTCATTCAAAATCCAACAGCGATATAAGATGGCATCCTATAGAGCTTGGTTTCCCAAAGTTAATTAGAATTGAAAAGTATATTGTTTTTCAATTAATCGATATCAAATTGGTAAAAAAAATCATAGCACGAAGATTTTGTATTGTAAATTTTTTGACGAAGAAAATTTTTAAGGTTAGTTTAGGATACAAAATTAGCCTTCGTATAAAAATTATGTGAGAACGTAGGACCTTAAAAGTATCATATTTAATGATCCCGTTGTCAGATCTAACATAAGTTTATTAATGTAAACGTTCTGATCAAACTACTGAAGTATGCATTCGAATAAAACATAACACATAGAAATAATGATATACACGTTTCCAGTCAACTTTACAATTATGAATGTATTTTAGGATTTTTTTTCTTCAGATTTATCACTTGTATAAATAAAGGATAAATTAATGATTAGATATGATTTTTTTTATTTTCTTTTAATATGTATGTGTTAATAATTTGTCAATGCCTTTCATTAGCATTAACCTTTCTTAATTTTCCTTTGATAAGGATGTCTATGGCCGAAATTCTAGGCTGTTTGGAAGGTTGGAATTTTTCGAAACAAAATTAACATATTAAAATTTTGAAAATTTTCTTTTACTCTCGCGATATATCGCTATTTGTAAAATAAACGAGATTGTGCCATATGATTTGAATGAAGTATATCTTTTTTTATTTGAAAAAAAAAAAATTATCTTTATGACTAAATAATAAAAATTTGCATTTGTCATATTTACGAATTTTTATTATTTTTTTTTTTTTTTAATTTCTGTACGAAATTAAATTTAATTTAAAAATAATGTAGGTAAAACAATACTAAGACAATACTAATTAGAATTTTTTTGATATTGTACTTAACCAAATAAGAACAGTCGTTTTCGAGAAATAAAATAAAAATTAAAAAAATCAATTTAGAATTAAATCCTAATTAATCTAAATAATAATTCACTCTTTAAAACAAAATGTGTTTTGCTTCAATAGAAAATTTCGTTGAAGTGGGGCTGTTGAATTGTTTTATTTTCTGATACACACTCATTTTCATTTAAAAAAAGAAAAAAGATTCAAAATCCCCAGTGAGAAAAAAAATGTATTGCACACATTTGCAAAAACAAAAAACTTACCTTGTTTGGGTGAAGCACTCAATGCCTGTTGTGGTGATTGTTGTTGAGAATGTATTTGATATTGTTGTTGTTGCTGTTGTGCAGCAGCAGCAGCCACAGCTACAGCCTGCTGTTGGGCAATACAAGCTGCAGCAGCAGCGGCAGCAGCTGCCTGTTGTTGTTGATGTTGTTGTTGGGCAGCTTGTTGTTGAGCTGCTTGCTGTTGTTGTTGAACAGCTTGTTGTTGTGCAGCTGCAACTTGTTGTTGTTGCTGTTGTTGGGCTTGTTGCTGTTGTTGACTATTAGCAGACATTTGTTGTTGCTGCTGTTGTTGTTGCTGCTGCTGTTGCTTGGTATTGTTAGCCTGCTGATGCGTTTGCTGTTGCTGCTGCTGTGTTATGTGAGTCTGATGTATGGCCAGCAATTTAGTTTCATATGGTTTAGCATGTGGAGCACCAACTGATAGTGGTTGACTGCTAAGCGTCATTTGTGCTGTGGCTGGCATCATGAGTGTGGGCATTGCCAACATTTTTGCTTTGCTTTTGCTAAACAACACTGGGTTCTCGGTTATCTCAGTTAGTATTTTTGTATACTTTTGTTTTTAACTACACACGTAAACAAGATGTCGTAAGCTCGTGTGTGTGTATGCGAGTAGTTTGTATACGATTTTACAGTTATTTTGGTTAAGCCGGTTGTATTTTTCTCTTTATTTTTGTTTAGAAATGTGGATTTTTTTTTTTTTTTTTTTTTGTTTTTTTTTTTCAGTTGTTTTAGTTTGTAATGCTTTTGATGTTTTGCGGTCAAGTTACAGTTATACACTCATACAACGTTATAATTAACATAAACATATACACATACTTTGTGTCCTTAAACAACAATGTTAATTCTATAATGTTCACGTATGTTAATGTAGTCAAGGTATGCTAATATATTCAACTGTTTTATTTATTTTTTTTTTGCTTCTCTACCTTTTTTCTTTTTTTTGTTTTTGTATAAGTAAGAGTGTTTGTGTGTGTGTTTGTATATATATATTTACTATAGACGAGATTAAACGAGTACTTTCCTGTTATGCTGTTTTCTAGTTTATTTTTTATTATTTTCTGTCCAACACCCAACAGTCGTTGAAGTAATATTATTTAGCAGTGGTAGTTAGTAGCTGAAGTATTAGTAGTCTCGTAGTTTGAGTGGTGATGTTGGCGGCTTTAGTCAATAGTATACGTTCAACATGTAAATGTATGCATACATAGACTTAAATGTGTTTGTATGTTTTAAATACGTATAGAGTTAATGTTGATGTGGATGTTGTGGTTTTACAAAGTGGTAAAATGTTCGCGTTGATGGCAATAACAAATTATTTATATACGAAAATGAAACAAAGAATTTTACTTTTTTTGCTGATTTTTTTCGGGGTTGTAATTCCTGCTGTTTAAAACAATTTGATGTTTTTGAAAAATTAAAGTTTTAAATGATTTTCGGGGATAATTTGCACTTTTGCTTAGGCAGTTAATTAAATATTTGTTTTAAATTTTTTTTTTGGTTTTACAAAACTTTTTGTTTTGTTTTTTATTTGTTATATTGTTGTTTTTATTTTCAATGTGGTTTTTGTGTGTTTAATAATTGTTTCATTTATTATTATGAAAATATTGTTTATTATTTCAAAAATACCAAAACTTATTCACTTTTATTTTATATTTTAGGGAGACTGAAACCGCACTTGTGTTTTGTGTTGAAATGGTTAAATGTTTAATTAACATAAATGTGTAATTTTGCTAAAAAAAAATTATTGTTTTATTTTTAGGAGGGAGGGGCAAAATTTTATTTAAAACTTTTTGTTTTTCTTTAAAATTTTTTAGATATTTTTTAACAAAATTTTATTTAGCTTGACCTTCACTTATCACAGACCAATGAAATAGTTGAGAGTTTTATAATTCGTTATTTTATGTTTAGTGAAATTTTTCAAATTATTATTAAATAACTAAGTATGAAAAGTTTACTTTCTAAAAAAATGGGAGATGCAAAAACATTTAGTAAAAAATATGTAAACAATTATGTAGTTGAAAAGTGAAATTTTTAAGTTTATTAATGAGGGAATAACTAATTTTTAAATAATTATAAATATTACTATTAAAACAAAATTGCTTTTAATCTGATACACAAAATACCCCTAGTTAACAAAAAATTTTAAAAATTCATTTCCAGTTTCGTACCAGTGCACATTGTGTTAAAATGTATCAAAAGTGGCAATAAATTGAATTTTAAAATTAAAATTTTCGTCAAAAATTTTGGTACCGATTATAAATAGACAAAATTGTGTGTCAATAGCAATTTAAATCTTCAAGCTAGGTTGTGTTTTTTTTCTTGTACGTAACTATCAAAAATAATATTATTAATATTTATTTTTTTACATTTTTGAGAAATAGTAAAAAAAATTAAATTTTCATAAATTTTTGGTGTATTTTTTTTTTTTTTATAAAAAGTCTTTAAGTAAAAATTTAAAATAGAATCATCCACTTAAGGGATTTAAGTTCACATTTCTTTAATTTTTTTGTAAATTGTAATTTGTCTAAATAATGTTGTTTTTTTCTTTTTTTAAATTGTCCTAAAATATACTTTTCAAATTACATGGAATACAACTTAAAATGTTACAGAAAGTTTGTTCTGAAAATTTATTCAAAAATAGTACATATTGTGTACTTTTGAAAAAAATTGTGCTCATATATAGCCCGATTTGAGATTTTTTTTTTTCAAATAACTCCAGTAGCTCTCATATATAAAAGAAGTTGCAGACTATTTTCCTTCCTTTATCAATCATATACAGTGCAACAGAATCGAACATCTGTAACATCTAATCGGCTGGTTGGATTTAGATAAAATTTCACATAGGCGTAGGAGAGGAGGTAACATTTAAGTTAAGTGAAGAAGAAATTAAGGACTGCGCACGAAAAAATCCGTGCATGCTCTTGGGCTTATAACTTTTGATGTGGTAAGTTTCATGGTTATAGCGAAACTAATTTTCCTTAAAATGGAAATTGAACAAAACACACCAAAACGCATAATAGAAATTTTACATGAAATCTTATATCGGTCATATAAAACAACTGCTAGGAAGGCAGCTGTGTCATAGAATACAGTTTTTTGGGTCATAATATTATACAAATAAGTCATGGTCACTGAATGGAAATCAGGTTGTGGAAGAAAAATAGTATCTTCAGACTGTAGGATTCTGAAAAAATAGAAAGGATTTTCAAAGAAATTCCCCTCATCTCTGGAAGAGAAGTGCCACAAAAAGTTTATTGCTTTGAATTTTTATTAGAAAAGTTGAAAGGAAATCTAGTCTGATGACATATAAAGTACAAAAAATCCTAATAGAAACGTAAAGCAAGAATTTGGAGGTGAAAAAAATAACGCGAAAGTTCTTCGAATTTTTCAATAATTATGATCAGGGTATAATAGATGATTAAACGTTCGTACTGTCTAACTTTTTTCAACTTCCTGGCCAGGAATTCTATGTTGCAGATGCTAGAGGGAATATGGCAGAAAAATATCGCATATCAAAGAAATCAAAATTCCCAATAAAGTTTTTGTTTTGGGAAGCCATATGCATATGCGGAAAAAAAGCACTTCATTCATAAAAAGTGGTTCCATAAACACAGAAATATACGTGAATGAGTGACTTTGGGAAAGATTTCTACCTTTCCTAAGAAAATATAGTGTATCCATTTTTTTCTGGCCTGTTCTTGCTTCTTAACATTACAGCAACAAAACAATGGAGTGATAGTAAAGAAATTTTTAGTGTTTGTACCAAAAGAGGCTAATCCATCAAATTGTTCGGAACTCCGAGCATATTGGGCTCTAGTAAAAAATAATTTAAAGAACATTAAAAGCTTAGTTTAAAATAAAGCGGAGTTTAAAAATAAGTGGACTTATTCGAGCAAAAAAGTGACCGAAACACAATAAAAATTTTAATTGACAATGATGAATATGTCTGAAGGATTTTCGTCGAACGACATAAAAATTATAGTGATATTAGTGACGAAGGCGATGCTGGTAACGTTTCTAACAATATTATTTCAGGTTTAGTCTTTGATACATTCCTTTAAACCAAAATGTGATTGTTTATCATAATGATTATAAAATAGGATCATCGAAAAGCATAATTTTTACGTATATAATGATGTTTGTGTTGAAATTTTTGGTCAGCATAAGGGAAAATAGAAAGGAAGTCTTAAATAATTATAGTTTAGGACCGCAAAAGTCATTTGACACTCTGTATGTTATATTTACTAGAATATTCAAAGGTGTATTCCTAACACAATTAGTTTTGATGATCGTGATGCAAATAATCTTTTACTACCAACAGCTATAATAAGGCGTTATAGAGGTGAATGTTCCAACTAAAGGGTTTGTATTTAATGCTGAATGTTTAATATATAAATTGTGTTTCTCAATACCATACTAGAACTCATATTGAATTGTATCTCCTTAAAAAATTTGTCAATAAAAAACATTTTTTTTTTTTTAATTTACTGATTTTCTTCTTACAAAAAAATATCTATGTAGTGCCTGGCGTGACCATATGGTAACGGCTTGTTCTGCCCGACCTAGGGACCGAAATAAAATTTTATAAAATAGGTAATTTTTTTAGGCTCCATAGATTTACATTTGAAAATTTTATTATTATCTGAAACAAAAAACATTTCCGGTCAATTTGGGTTAATACGATTATTAACTAACTTTATATTGGAATTTAATTATATAATTTATTAATTTTCTAATTGGTTTAAAATTTTTTTTAAAGTTATTTGACAGCTCTGAATAAAATTTGTGTATAAAAATATAGAAATAAAATAAATTTAAGTCAATTTCCAGCTCATTATATCTATTTACAGGTAAGAAAAAGCTGTTAATAAAATCAATTATTATAGTTATTAATAAGTATTATCGTTTTGATGATTGTAGCAAAACAAAACAAAAATTAATTATTATAAGCAATTTCGTAATTGAAATCCATTTTTACTTTTTCTGTGTATGAGAGGAAAAAAAGTGTTTTTGTTATCCTCTGAAAATAAACCTTATTATATTTTATAATGCTACTCAAAATATTATGATTTTACTTAAGACCGTTCGTAAGCTGGACGGTTTCTAAAAAGGTTATTTATTTTACTGATGCCTGTTGTAGTTTTACTTCAATATTCTTTTTCGAGTTTTATAAGGCAGTGAATCTGATTTAAAATTTTGCATAAATATAGTTAATATGGATATCAAAATTCTTCTTTTAATAAGAAGTACCCGTTTACAAAAAGACCATTTTAAAAAAGGCTTTTTGGGAAATATCATACAACATACTACTATTATTTTTAAGGGGAATAATATAAACACGTTTTCCAGTGAGGCCTCTTAATGTAATGTGTTTAGGTTAGTTAATGTACTACATATAAGGAATGCGATCGAAAAAATCTTAACACAAGTTTTGCCTCATAACTTTTTTCTGAAGCAATATTTAAATTTTTTTTTTTTTTTTTGATCTAGTTATCAGTGAAAAATATGTCAGTTATTATTTTTAATGACAACCATGTTAATCTGTTGTGAGTTTGATCAAAATGAGTGGCGAAAATGATGTAGTGCATTAAATTATTAAGAAATTTAAAAAAAAAAAAAAATTTAATTGGTCGTAAAATAATTGGTCAAAGAATTAAATGTCCGCTGTCAAACTGTTTCCAAGGTTATTAAACAGTATCAGAAGAATTCGACTATTGATAGGAAACATGGTTCGGGAAGAAAAAAGTTCCACATGATATTGGGGAGGCCAAGAAAATTGAAAGCATATTGAAAAGAACTCCAAACACATCTGATAAAGCATCCCGATTAGCTCAGTGCTTTGATTATTTGGTGCGAAGAGTTAAAACTAATGTGAAGTTAAGAATATATAAAGTCCTAAAAGTTGCATACCGGAATGCTGCAAAAAATTTAGAAGCCAAGAACAGGGCACGAAAATTAAAATCAAATTTCATAAAAAAATAGTCATGTTGTATAAAGAACGATGAAACGTATGTACTGGCATATTTTTCTCAGCTTCCGAGTTGAAATTTTCATATTGCTTATGCTCAAAGAAATGTTAAGGATAAGTTTAGGACCGAATAGCTGACGAAATTTCCTAAAGAATTCGTGGTGTGGCAAGATTTATGCAGCTGCGGCAAAGAAGCAAGTCATTTGTTACAGCGGACTAAAATACCTAAAAATACATCAAAGAATGTTTGCAAAAAAATATTTTTCTTTTCATAAGAGAGCATAATGTGTCCATATATTTTTGACCCGATTTGGCATCTTGTCACTATATAAGAAAGCTCTGGGGTGGTACCAAAGCAATAACATAGTTTTTGTACCAAGAGTAGACAATCCTTTAAATTGTCCAGAGCTAAGAACAGTAAAGAGATATTGGGCTTTTGTGAAAAGAGAATCAAGAAGGACAAAAAAAGTGTCCCAAAATGTCGAAGACTTTAAAAGGAGATTGGCAAAAAAGTGACTGAAACTACTATCAAATCTCTAATGGAAGGGTTATCAAAGAAAGGTTTACGAGTTCATAAGTAGTAGACAGAAGTATAAAAGTTATACTTTTCTGTGATCTGTAGTATAATATCAATTCAATCAAAACTGTAAGATCAACTGTTTCCAAATTATTGAATTTTATATATGTTAAGATTTTTTCGATCGCACTCCTTACATTAAGGAGTCTCAATATATCAATGGCTTAATATAGAAAACGAATTTTCAAATGAGTAGGTTTATTTAATATATACGCATTAAAATAGATGACAACCATGTTGATTTCCATAAGGGTTATAATTGGTATTTAAATATATTTTTTTTTTTAATATTTTGAAAAAAAAAAAAAAAACACTGAGGAAATGAAATTTAAAAAAAAAAAAAAAAAAAAACTGATATAAGCCTTTTTTCTTATTAAACCACCGATATGTTTTTAAACTTAAATAAAGTATTTACAATGTATATTTTAGATAAATATTTATGTAAAATTCTTGGTATTCTCTTACTATAAACTATATGTTTTTCAAAACTAATTAATCTCTTAGTATAAATATATCCCCTCTTTTTCTCTCCAAAATATATTGCAAAAATAATTTCTAAGAATTTACATACTTTTTGGTGACAAACTTAATGGAAATTCTGAGAAAATTTTGTTCAATAAAAAATATATAATTAAAAATTTCACAATACTTAACAATTCATGAGAATGGAAAAACATTTCAAGGGATTTCGTAGAAAATAAAATAATGGCTTACAATGAAATTTGATTTTTTTTTTTTTTAAATTATCTGCAACATAATGTAACTAATGTAAAACAGATTAAGTTAATTAATAAATATAAGATAAGCTAAAAATATAGGTAAAATAGTGAAGCTAATAATTTGTATATACTTAGTACAAATTTACAAAATTAAATTAATAAATTTTAAAAATATATGTAGTTACATAATTCTACAAAAAAAATATTTCTTATAAGGAAATTGAACAAAAACACCTAAACAGATAATTAAAATTTTTCATGAAATCTTATATTAGTCACATAAAACAATTGCTAGGCAGTTATGTCACAAAATACTTTTTTTTGAGTCATATTATTATACAAAGAAGTCAAGATCACTGAAAAAAAACCTGGTAGTGAAAGAAAAATAGTATCTTCAGGTTGTAGTACTCAGACAAAATGGAAAGGATTTTGAAAGAAAATCTCCTCATATCTGGAAGAAAAGTGTAATCATAGTTATGTTGATATTTGCACAACTGATACTTTTATTATTATTATTTTTTATTATTCTAAAGCAACGGTTCTCAAATGGGGGTCCGCGACCCACAAGGGGTCCGTAAGGACATGCGTAGGGGGTCGCGAAGAGTTCCCGAAAAATATTCAAATGAAAATTCCAATAAAAGCATGAAACAATTTAAAAATGGAAAAACATATTTTTACAAAATATATCCAAATTAAAGACAAGCGTAAAGTTTTTTTTCTAAAATGAGTTATTTTTAGAAACTACTAATTAAGGAACTTTTGATTGAAAATATTATGCTTGATAAATATAACAATGATCAAACGAAGAAAATAATGCTGTCCAATAGAGTGTCCCGAGGAAAGTTTTTTTCGAGATTTCGAAGTAGGAAGGCCCCTCAAACGATTTGTAAAAATTAATTGGCTAAAAATTACGAATTTGTCGATACCCATTTCAAGACAAGACTCAAAATGTGGACAAAATGTTGAAATTTGAAATTTTTTTTAATATTTTTCCCAAAATTATCTAATTTTACGCATCGTTTGAGGGGTTTTTGTCTACGGGACACTCTACTGTCCAATGATACAGTGTGAAGAAAACTTTACGATATGTCAGGGAAAATAATTAATTAAAAAGATAAATATGTAGTTCACTTTAATTTGATTAAACTATAGTTTTTTCGCATGAAATTCTACTTTTATTTTATAAAAATATAAATAAATTATGCCAAGAACTTTTTATAAGATCGTTTTCAGTACACAAAACTTTTATTTCATCGATAAGTTTTCCGGCTATATAAAGAAAATTTGCTAAAGCAACTTTATAATTTAAAGACAGAAAGTCCTTTCAATGTTAATATTAAGAAAGTACCAGGTTCATTTCAAAAAGTGTTGAAATTCGTTAAATTTTATTTTGAATCAACAGATTTAAAAGCATTTTAAATAGTTGAAATATAGCAAAGTTTATCCGTTTGTTGGCTCCGTAACCCTAAAAATATTAAAACATTTTTCTTTAACATACATTTCTATGTAAAAATATATTATATATATAGACGCAGAGAATAATATTAGATTTATTATATGAAAAAGTCTCTTAATATGCAAGGAAAACAATGTCGAAATTATTAATATTATTTTTTAAAATTACTTTATCTTTACATTTTTTCTGATTTTTTAATTAGTCAAAGTAATAGTGGGTCGCGCTTCCATTGCAATGTCAAAAGGGGGTCGCGAAGCGAGGTCTTGTGAGAACCCCTGTTCTAAAGCTTTCAATTAACTAATTCGTTGTGTTTCGTTGTAAGTAGTTCCGTCAGTTTAAAATAAAGCGGTGCTAAATTTGAAGTTGCTTTTAAGCAGTCTTGGGGTCGAAAGGGATAAAAAATAAATTAAAAAACATTAAAATGGAAAAGTTTGACCAAAAACCATCATTTTATACTCTAGTTAGGAATAAAAAAAATATTTATAAAATATATTAATGTTTTTTGCGTTAATAAATTGCATTCTATTATAAGGCCATAATTAATTTTTTCATATACATATTTCGAATATTATATATCACAAAATATATTTTTCACAAATTTATTCAAAAGAATCATTTTAAATCAATCAACTACATATTCAGGGCTGTCATAGAAACCAAGTCGGATTTGCTTTTTCTCAGAATTACAAACCAATATTAATTTCATTTCATGCCATGTAACCTTATTGGTTTTGTTATTTTCGAATGTATTACTTATTATATTTTCAAAAATAAAAATTAATCCAATTACTTTCTTAATTGTTTCATTTGTTCAAGTAATCAAAATTCGAATTTTCTAAAATTTTTTACTAAAAATAAAACTGTTTATCGACTTTCAATTATTTTTTTATTGTATTACTTAATATAAATAAAAATTAGTGATAATTTGAATAACTGTATATAATTCTTTAATAGGTTGAATTTCAATAAATAAAATAATTGAATACGTCTTATTCGTTATTTGAATTGGCTTTTAGATTTTCTATGTAAAACCCCATTTACATTGGCGCAAAATCTAGTTTAAATGAGATTTTACCAAAATCTAGTAAAATTTAAATATATTTTGAAAATTTTCATTTTTCAACACTGTTTTTCTTTTGGTGTGTTAGTAAAATACAACAATGTGGTATATAAAAATGACGTTTGTATTTAAACAAATATTTTTAAAATTAAGAAATAAAAATTTTAAACAAAAATTTATTTATTTATTAATTTAAAAAATATTTGTTAAATACAAATGTCATTTTTATTTAGAACTATATTATATTTTACTAACACACTAAAAGAAAAACAGTGTTAAAAAACGTTTTTTTTTTCAAAATCTAGTTAAATTTCAGTCGATTTCAGTAAAATATTGTTAGAAACTAGATTTCGATTTGTATGGAAAATCTAGTTGAAATCTAATAAAATTATGTAGATTTAGCTTGAAATCTCATTTAAACTAGATTTTGTGTAAATGTAAATGGGGTATAAGAAATAAAATCTTTCATGCAAAATTAAACAACTGTTTTATAATAAAACTACGTATTCAATTTTTCTTTAAGACGTAAAGTTTTCTCTCAGAAGGCCCATTTAAGGAATTTAAGAAAATTGTATCAAACCAACATGGATGTTAAATGAAGGTTAAAAATCACTTCAATGTGATAAAAGATTAAAATTTTGTAGCACAGTATGTTAAAAAATATTATTTATATTACATTTTAAAAACAATCGATATTTTTATATAAAGTTTTGAAAATCAAAATGTTTCAGTACTGAAACTTTTAAATAATTCGATTTTATTGGAATTTGCGCATACTTTCTTATGTATTTTTAATTTTATTTGTTAAAATCCCACTTGGTTTTAAATTTTTAAAGAAATTGTAAAAAAAATATATATGGGTCATTTTACAAATTTATTGGTGCACAGTATTTCATTTTATAGGAAGAAAATAAAAAATTTGGAATTGGAAAAAATCCTGAGAAATAATAAAATATCCCTTCTTTAAATTTTTTAAAGTTCCCTTCCACTTTTGATTGCACTTGAGATCTACAAAATGATGTAATAATAAATAAAAATTTTTATATGTGAAAAATATTGAAAAAATTTTGCTAAACAGAAATAGTTAATAAAAAATTATCCTTTTACATTTGCTGGATTTTCTTTTAAACAAATATTAAAAAATATATATATTTGAAACATTTTATTTTAGTGTGCAAATTTCGTTTGAACTGAAATTTTATTAAGTAGTGTTAATAAAATATAATTTATAGACATTTTTGTTTTTTCAAAGGTATCCTTGATTTTTTAAATATATTTAAAAGTAGACAACTTTCTGTCCCTTAAATGCTATAATTTAAGTGGTGATAAACGATTTTAAATAAGATTGTTAAAATAAGAATTTTAATATATTCGAAGTTTTGACAAAACATCGCAAATCATGACCAGGCAATTTTCAGTTTTTAGTTATAAAAAATACATTTTAATGGCACATCATTTACATAAAATTTCTTCATTTTTTGAACAGTTTTTTTTTAATTCTCCTGAAAAATTGAAATTTACACTAAATAGTTTTGTCAAGCCAATATGTATGAAAATAATTAAGTATATCCCGTTTATAAGAAAAATAAAAACAAAATACAATTCCTATAATACTCTATTTTTTGCGAGTAATGCAGTTTAAGTGTATGGAAATAAATAATTATTTTTATGTTTTTAATGTTTTACTATTAAAAACGTTTATCAATTTCCAATACGCCTTCTAAAAAAATTTTTTTTTTTTATTTTTAAATCGTTTTAAAATAAAAACCTTCCTCAACAATTTGTTAAACCTTTTTGGAAATTGTATTTCGGAAATTTTTAACTTTTAAAAGCTTTTCCAAAAAAAAAAAAAAAAAAATTGTTAGTAAAAATTGTAATCTTTTCAATATTTTGTGAAATACTAAAAATATTTTTATTTATTTTATTTGATTTGACTATGTTATTTTGCTAAAAACAAAATTTAAAAACCAAGTTAGTTTCTTTATATATTAAAAGGTTTTTGAGTTCTTAAAAAAACGTTTAAAATTTATATTTGAAACTCGGAATTTGAAATTTACGATTATCACAGAAAAAAATATTTCAAATAATTTTTTAATAAAATTATTAATTAACTTAGTATTGGAATTTAATTATATGATTTATTAATATAATTAATTTTGTAATTGGTTTTTAGTTTTGTTTTTTAATAAATTGACAGCTGTTAATAAAATGTAAAGAAAAATTAAATATTTGTCTATAAAAATACAGAAATAAAATAAATTTAAGTAATTTTACAAAAATTTTCAACTCATTGCATCTATTTAAGGAAAAGAAGTAATAATAATATCAATTATTCTAGTTATTAATATTATCATTTTGATGATTGGAGCAAAATCAATTAAAAATTAATTAATATTACAAATTTCGTAATTGAAGTCCATTTTTACTTTTTTCTGTGATTTGTCGAAAATATTGTTGTTGTGAAATTATTAACAATGTTTTAAGTTTTTAATCGTTTTGAAAACAATTATCTCATTATGTGCCCAAAAAAATTTTAGATATATGAAAAAAAAAAAATAACATCAATAACATGTCAACTGAAATGCAAAAGAGCATAACAACAAAAGAATTTTAATTGTGCAGTTCAATAAAAAAAATATTATTAAATATTTTTAGAATTGTAATGTCAAAAAAAAAAAATATATATATATATATATATATATATATATATATATATATATATATATATATATATATATATATATATATATATATATATATATATATATATAACAAACAATTTTAAACAATTTTATAACAAAATCAAAACATTTAAGTTTACATTTTTCGATGTGACAAAAGTATATATATATATATATATATATATATACTTTTGTCACATCGAAAAATGTAAACTTAAATATATATATATATATATATATATATATATATATATATATATATATATATATATATATACTTTTGTCACATCGAAAAATGTAAACTTAAATATATATATATATATATATATATATATATATATATATATATATATATATATATATATATATATATATATATATATATATATATATATATATATATATATATATATATATATATATATATATATATATATATATATATTTAAGTTTACATTTTTCGATGTGACAAAAGTATATATATATATATATATATATATATTTAAGTTTACATTTTTCGATGTGACAAAAGTATATATATATATATATATATATATATACTTTTGTCACATCGAAAAATGTAAACTTAAATGTTTTGATTTTGTTATAAAAAAAAGTCGTTATTATAATCACAATACACAGAAAAAATAAAAATGAACTTCAATTACGAAATTGCTTATATTAATTTTTTTTTTTTTTTTTTTTTTTGATTTTTCCCCAATCATTAAAATGTTAATATTAATTAACTGATTTTGTTATTATTGATTTTTTTTTAATAGATGAAAATTGTTGAAAATGGACTCAAATTTATTTTATTTCTATATTTTTTTTAGACAAATTTTTAATTTTTCTTTATATTTTTTAGTTTAATATAATTAAATTCCAATATAAAGTTAGTTAATCGTTTTATTAAAAAATAATTTTAAATATTTTTAAAATTTCTGAATAAAAAAAAATTAAGCATTTTAAATATTTTACACCATTAAATAATAATAATAATAATGTTTTTTTTTTATTAATAAATTACTAATAAATATACAGTGGTGATTTAAGAAACGAAGCCCACCTGATCTGAAATTTTTTTCTTCTAGAAAAATGTTTTCTCACTAAAATTTCCTCAATTTAATTAAAATGCTTTAATAAACTGTATTTATTTATATTAAAAAAATAGTTTTTTCAAAAAATTTGTTTGATTTTCTTAATATACATATTTAAAAATGGGACCAAAATTTTTGTCCCTTGAATTTTATAAGTTAAATTTTTTTAAATTACGTTTTAACATAAAATATAAATTTAATACTCCAATTTTTTTGATGCAATATATTAAGAATATTATAGTCAATATATAGAATTAATAAAATAGAAAACCTTTTCCTAGAAAAAGAAAATAATGTGTACAAATTTGCATAATAGGTAGGCTAAAATCGTAACCACCACCGTATATATTTTTAGCTTTTTTTTCAATAAAGAAACATAGATATTGATATTGTTCCTAATGTATATAATTTTGTAAAAGTTTCATGAAAAAAAAAAAAATATATATGTATATATTTTATATAAATTGTTTCTTTTCAATTTCAATTATTTGTAAAAAGCAAAAATTTCCGACAAATTTCAATTAAATTACACTGTGCTAGAAAATTAGATTTTTTTTTTTTTAAAGATGGGCAACTATTGGATAAAACTAAGTCGACAATGATGAATTTAATGGCGATAATGTTTTTTAAGGTTAGCGCTAATTTTTTGAGACATTTCACTTAGAATAGTTAAAAGAGGAAAATTATTTTTTTTTTTTTTTTTTTTGATTTAAAATAAACAACTAAGATTATACTGAAGAATGGGATCATAAATTGTTAATATCAAATTTATTTTTAACGCTAAATTACAACACAGCAAAAATTGCTTCTATTACGAAATTGTTTTTATTAATTAATTTTTGTTTCATTTTGCTCTAATCATGAAAATTGTAATATTAATTAACCATAGTAATTGATTTTGTTATAACTGCTTTTTTTTAACAGATAAAATAAGTTGAAAATTGTTAAAAATTGACTTAAAATTATTTTATTTATATATTTTTTTTAGGAAAATTTTTTGTTTCTATTTATATTTTTTAAAAGCTGTCAATTTATTAAAAAATAGTGTAAACCAATTAGAATGTTAATTATATTAATAAATAATATAATTAAATTGCAATATAAAGTTAGTTAATCATTTTATTAAAAATAATTTTAAATATTTTTTTCTGTGCAAATAACCAAAAATATTATTAAAAACGAGCAACTTTTCAAGCAAAATTATAAAATTAAATTCAGATTTTATATAGAAAAATCAACTAACAAATTATTTTATTAGTTGAAATTTAATCTACTAAAATAATTTAATGTTCATTTATTCAAATTATCACTTATTTTCTTATATTTCATAAATTTATTAATTAATAATTCAAGGCCGATAATTTGTTTTATTTTTAGTAAAATAAAATATTTGAAAAATTTTTATTTTGATTACCTTCAATAATTGATACAATTAAAAAAGTAATTGAAATAGTTTTTAACTTTAATAAATCCTTTGTACCATATTTTGACTTTTGGTTACCGATTTGGATAAAATTTGGTGCGTGTTTTTATTTTCAAAATATGGCAACTCTATAGCTTTCAAAGTTATGAACATATTTTTTTTTTTTTTTTCAAATTGCGATAAGTTTTTTTGTATAAAATAAATCAAAATCATTTTGCAGTAATTTTTTTTTTAAAGCTTGTATTTAAGTCATATAAAAATTTTAAGAATGTATAAAAATTGTGTTTGAAAACGTTTACTTTAGAAACTTCACCCTTAATTTTATATTTTTTGGTATGATAAGGCTTACTTACTATAGAAAAATTTCAGAGTGGTAAATATTTTTTTAAATTTAAAATGGAATTGCTCTATACAAAAAAATTTTGCAATTTAGGTAAAGCTTTTGGGGTAATTTATTGAATTTTTTTAAATCTTATTAAAAATACGACATTAATTAGAATTTAAAATTTACAACAACAAAGTCAATCAGTTTCAGTGTTGCATTTTGTATGTAATAATTAAAAATGGAACAATTTAAAATTGCTTCGATTAGGCAATTTTTACAGAATATCTCCTAAATTATTAGAACCTTAGCAATTCTTTTAGTTACAAACCCTCGAATTTAAATATTGTATCCCAGCAAAAAAGGATGTAAGTTCTTCAAAAAGAAAGAAAATTTTCACAACTTCAAAAGTGGAACAAATTGTATATTTTAAAAATTGTGGGAATAATAAAATATAATAATAATTACTTCCAAAAACTGGATTTTTAGTGGGTAAAATGGTAATAACTTCTAATAAAATTCAAATTTTAAAAATGTTAATGCAGTTTTATTACTACTTACAGAATTTTTATTGAAAAATTGTATAAACATAGTTTTAAGAGAAGTGCTTCAAAAGCAGTGAACAAGAAGTATAAAATGCCAATCATGAGTTAAAAAAGAACTTCTACAGCTCTTTTTCCCCACTAAGTACATCCTTCCAATGACAACACAATGTTAAAATCATGGCTTTTTCAGTTCTTTATTTGCTGGGATGTGATCCATAATGAATTGAGTTTTCGCAGAAAAAAGTAAAAATGGACTTCAATTACGAAATTGCTTATATTAATTTTTGTCTGATTTTGCTCCAATAATCAAAATGATAACATTAATAACTAAAGTAATTGATTTTATTATTACTGCTTTTTTAAATAGAATTTTCAGCTGATTAAAATTGTTGGATAATGACTTAATTTATTTTATTTCTATATTTTAATAGACAAAATTTTCATTTTTGCTTATATGTTATTAAGAGCTGCTAATTTATTTTAAATTGTAAACCAATTAGAAAACTGATTATATTAATAAATAATATAATTAAATTCTAATATAAAGTTAGTTAATAATTTTATTAACAAATAATTTGAAATATTTTTTTTTTCTTTTTTTGTATATTTACACAAAAAAAAAAAAAAAATGTACAAAATTTTGTTATAAAAAAATTTAGAAAAAGGACAAAACAATTTTTTTTTTAAATTTATGCTTTCAAATAAATTTAAACCAAAAATTAATAATAACATTTTTTAATACATATATATATTTTTTTCTTGCCATATCACTTTCCTCTTCCTTTAACAAATGCTTTAAATTTTCAATCATATCTGTGAGCACCTTTAATGAAACTATTCATAGAAAATTTTCAATTCAAGTTTTTAAACAAATATAATAAAAAATTTTTTTTTTTTTGGAATTCTTGCCATTTTATTTATAAAAAAATTGCTCATAATGTTATTTCCTGTTAAATAGAAATAGTTTTAGGCTAAATCTTTAATAAAGTTTTGAAAAAAAAATATATATATATACACAAAAAAAAATATTTCAAATAATTTTTTAATAAAATTATTAATTAACTTTATATTGGAAGTTAATTATATGATTTATTAATATAATTAATTTTCTAATTGGTTTTCAGTATTGTTTTTTAATAAATTGACAGCTGTTAATAAAATATAAAGAAAAATTAAATATTTGTCTATAAAGGTACAGAAATCATATAAATTTAAGTAAATTTTCAAACATTTTCAGCTCATTGCATCTATTTAAGGAAAAGAAGTAATAATAATATCAATTATTCTATTTATTAATATTATCATTGTGATGATTGGAGCAAAATCAATTAAAAATTAATTAATATTACAAATTTCGTAATTGAAGTCCATTTTTACTTTTTTCTGTGTATATACACAGAAAAAAGTAAAAAATTGACTTCAATTACGAAATTGCTTATATTAATTAATTTTTCTCCAATCATCAAAATGACAATATTAATAACTAAAATAATTGACTTTATTATTACTACTTTTTTTTTTAAATAGATATAATGAGCTGAAAATTGTTGGAAATTGACTTAATTTATTTTATTTCTATATTTTTATAGAAAATTTTTTTTATTTTTCTTTATATTTCATTAAGAACTGTCAATTTATTTAAAAACAAAATTTTAAACCAATTAGAAAATTAATTATATTAATAAATAATATAATTAAATTCCAATATAAAGTTAATAATAATTTTATTAAAAAATAATTTTAAATATTTTTTTCTATGTATATTTTAATTTAAAAATGTTCTTTACAATTCCTGGAATGTAAAAATGTTTTTTTGATTTCATGTTAAATTTTCTTTTTAGTTAAGGGACAAAATTTGTCAGTTAGCACTTTTTAAAGAAAGTAAAAAAAATAAATAAAAAATTAATTTTTATTGTACACCTGATATCTGCCACAACGTGTTGATTACATTATTTATTTTGTCGTAAAAAAATTAATTTAATTTTTGAAATATGAGAACTTTCTTATTTAAGGTGCTAAAAATGTATATACAACCTTTTGTTTGTTAACAAATGCTGCTGTATGTTTTTGTAAGAATCTTTTTTTATAAAAAGTTGAAAAAAAAAGAAATAATTATATTTCAAAGATAAAGATATGTACTTTTTTTATTGCTTTTTAGAGGCAGGATGATATATTTTTTTATAAGAGTTGCTAAACATTTTACACATCATTTGTAAATTTAAAAATGGTAATAATAAAAAGTATTTTTTTTTTATTTTTTTATTTTTTTGTATACGTTGGAGGCAGTCGTCTGCTATGTAATCTATATTGAAACATGTGTTTAATAAAAATATATAGACATGAGTATAATATTTATTAGATAGCGAAATATTATATTTTTATGTTATTTTCTGCCATTTTATTTTTTTGCTAACGGAAATCATTGATGTGTAAGTTTCCGGTTTTTATATAAAAAAAAAAAAAAAAAACATATCAGTCAGTCGTAAACATATAATGATGTATATAACGAGACATACATATTAACCATTATATACATATATATGTATATATAGAATTTATGTTTATGTAGATATATATAAATAAAAAAATCTATATATTTTCCATGTTAAAAAATCTGAAGGAAATTTGCTAACAACAAAGGAAAACCATTGAAAGTAAGAACAAAGAATGAAATCGTATTATATGGTAAAAATACGAAAAATAAAAAAAAAAAACATTGCAACAACTCCCATGCTGCTTTAAACGTTTAATGACTCTGTTTCCACTTTATACTATATACAAATACACATGCATAAAAATGTCTGTATATATAAAAATGTACATATACATATGCATATATATATATAATAAAATATCACTTTTGTAAGTGTAAATATATATTATATATATAATATACGCATAAGTATATTGGCATATAAACAGACATACTAAATTGTTGTACATATGTATATTACAATTGCTTGGTATTGCATATTTGCACATACACATATATATGTATATAAAAATAATTTCGCATATGTATAAATTTGCTCGTAAATTCTTAATACCAAAATCGATTCGCTATTAAAGAAATTTGTTGGAATATCTTGTTTAATTTTTTTTTTAATTTAAAATGTTAAAGACAATTTATCTATAAAATGTTTAAATACCAAATTCTTAATTTAATTATGGAAATCGTTTTCTAAAATAATTTGGAAACCTAACTAAGAGCCTAGAACTTATGCTACACAATTTTGTTTTAAATCTTACTTGTTTGTGTATAGTGCCTAAGTAGATTTTTCTCTTTTAGACTTAAAAATTTCACTTTTTTTTTATTAATATTTATTATAACTTTTTCATTTATTTTATAAAATACACTAACTTTTATTTAAAAATTATATTTATTTGATTTTATTTTCAACTTTGATTAATTTTTATTTTCTTTATTTTTTATTATAAAATTCTTTATTTATTTTGATTATTTCACTTTTTCGCCTTTTAAAAAAAATCGTTTTGATTATAATTTTTTATAACACAATTTTATAATTATAATTAATTTTTGTTTTAATGAAATTTTGAACTTTCTTTGTATACGGCTTGTTAGTATTAGTAGTAGTGTTAGATTAAAGATGCTTCTTGTTGTTTTTTTTTTTTTTTTTCTTAAAAAAAAAGAAAACTTAAGTATGACTTTTATTTTGTTGGTTAATTTTTCAATTCGAAGAATATTTTTTTCTTTTATTTTGATTTTTTCTTCTTAGAACTTTTGCTTTTACATATATAATTTCTTGTTTAAACTTTTTTCAACTTTTTGTTAGATTGAACAAAATAATAACAACTTAATAACAATGTAACGAATATCCTTTCATTACGAGGACACAATTCAAACTGAATGCGAAGTTTATTCGTCGTCTTCACAAATAGTCATACACATCGTTTGATTTTTCAATATTATCCTTCTGTCACTGGTTATTGTTAAATTGTGCTGCTCATTTTCCCCCAAAGAAGAAACTCGCACATACACTAACGCTCTCGCACACACACTTACAAATAATACAAAATTTTTGTGAAAAAGCAGCAATATTACCGTTAACGTTATAACGTTGTTTTTTAAATACTTCTCTCTTTTCTTTACACTCTTGCTATAGTTCTTTGACTTCAACTCTCCTCAATTACTCATTCGTTTTTTACTTACTCTAAATTAAATTCAATATTGACAAAAATATTTACGTTCGTGTTTTTCTTTTCTTTTACTCGTGTTCGCTCTATGCAACGCACCCTTTCGTGTTTCTCTAATAGTTTAATTTTATAAACTAAATGTTTGTGATTTTCCTTTAATACTCACGCCTGCTCTAAGCAGATTTTTTCTCTTGTTTGCTTCATTCAAAGCGGCATTTTATATTCACCACCTTTGTTATTGTTTTCTTATTAACGCCGAATTTTCTATTTCTTTATTCGCAATTTCAATTCGAATTATCCCGGACACAAACAATTAAAGTGGTGAATTAAAGCCATCTTTTCTTAAAGGTTGAAGTCGTAACTAATATAGGGTTATTTTTTATGAAGTTATAAATTATAGCAAAGGATATGAATATTATAACGGTTACAGTTTTTTAAATGTTATAACCATGTAATACATATGACAATAAAATTTCACCACTCAATTTATATTACTGAAGCTGTTATACGCTTTTTAATACGTAAATAAAATGCTTATAAACATCTTAAATGAAAAATATATCTTTTTTATTTATAACAATATGAAAATACTTGAAATAATAAATTTATTGAAACGAGATCAGTAAATCTAAAGCAATAAAAAAACTATAGTTAGAATTATTTCACCACTTGAAATATAGAACTTTTTATTTTTAAAAATCACTCGAGAAATGACATGGCCTACAACACCATCTTTTGAACACAATAAATCAGTTTTAAATAATTGCAGTAAACCCTAAACATTAGGTGTTATCTGCAAAACAGCTATCTTTGGTATGTTCTTGCACATAAAAAAAAGGTATATTAAAGGATTTATTAAAGATAAAGAAAACCATTCCAATAACTTTTTTAATTGTATTGTTACAAAATTAGGAAAAAAATTCTGCTACACGGGGTTAATTTGTAGACACGGTATTAATAAGTACTAAGCCTCTAATCCAACGGTTCTGTCCGTACAGACATTCGTGGGGGGTCGCGAAGAGTTTCTGAGAAATTTTCCTGAACACACAATTTTTTTTATGTAAATGTTATGTAGAAGTATAAATAAACATTCCAATGAAAGCATGAGACTATTTAAAAATGGATAGATATTTTTATGCAAAAAAAAAAATTTAATTATTACTTTTGATAAACAAAACAATGATCAAATAAAGAAAGTGAAGCTGTCGAATGAAACAATGCACAGTGTGCGATTTTAGAAATGAAATGGAAATATTATGGAACTTTAGAACGGCAGCTCCGATTTCCATAAAATTTAACAGTTTAAGTTTTGAGCTTGGACCATATAGACTTACAGGGGGTGAGACCATATGGTCCCAAAATTGGACACCTCGGGTATTAAATTTATTAAAAACGATCCTGATTCCTTATATCTGAACTGATTTCAAAGATTTGTATATGATATCTACAAAAAACATTATCGCATATTATCTTTTTTAGTTTAAGAGATATTAAGCTTCAAAAATTAAAATTTTTACTTTTTAGCCTGTCTTGGTAAAGTTTTTTCGCTACAGTGCGTCCAATTTTAACCCCATTGTTTTAAAGTGTTTCTTATTTCATTAAAAACAAATACAAAAGTTGTGCAAAGAAAGAATTTTGAAAAAATATTTACGGAGCCAAAGTTACAAGCATTTAAATTTAAACTTTCAAAAAAAGTTGATTTTTTCCCGTTTTTTTGCCAAAAAAGTGGTAACATTCTTTTTCTGTTATATACAAATTTTCTTTAGTAATATATACAGTGGTGGCCACGAATTTAAGACACGACATGTAACGAACTAAGTTGTGATAATTATTACAACCCTGCAATATAAAATTAGATTTTGTTAATTTTTCAGTGTACCCTGTAATGTTAAGATCAATTACCGTTATTTGGTTTTGTTTGTGTATACATTTTGTTGCTGTTTTTATTATATTTTCGTAAAAACGTGCTTTTGAAGCTGGTCACGAATTTAAAACATATAAGAAATATTTGGTTTTTAAGTGATTTTTTGGTGTTTTTTGAAGCTAAAAGGTAAGTAATGAATGTTTTATTCCATTTAATGTTAGAATACATCAAAATATTTAGTTAGAAATGGCCAGAGGTACTTGGAGTTCGGATGCCGAGCGAAAATTGATCCAACAAATGAATACTGATGGAAAAACAGTAATGGAAATTTCCAAGCTACTAAAATGTTCCAGATCCAAGATTTACAATGCACTGGAACACATCAAGCAACATGGCACTACCAAAAATGTCAAACAGCACCCTAGAGCCCGAAAAACTACACCCAGGGAGGATAGCTTAATTTATAAATCAGCTGCTAAAGATCCTTTCAAGAGCTCAAGTAAAATTAAAAATGAGATTTCATCGGATTTTGGTATTAATATATCGTCCAGGACAATAAGAAGACGTCTGAATGAGAAGAACTTACGTGGGTGTATTGCACAACGTAAACCACTTGTGTCAAAAAAAAATATTAAATCCCGACTAGCGTTTTCAAGAGAAAATCTCAATAAGCCGATGACATTTTGGAAAAATATACTTTGGAGCGACGAGTCGAAGTTTTGTCGCTTTGGTTCTGATGGAAAACAGTACGTATGGCGTCCTCCAAACCTGGAGCATCACCCAAAGTACACCCTTAAAACGGTTAAGCATGGTGGTGGAAATGTCATGGTGTAGGCAGCATTTTCCTGGCATAGTGTAGGTCCCATTCAGAAGATTATCAATAAAATGGACCAGCATATTTACAAAAACATACTGACAAGCATCATGATACCATTCGCTGAAGACAACATGCCTCTAATGTGGAAATTTATGCATGATAATGACCCTAAGCACACTTCACGCCTAGTGAAGAGTTGCTTAGAGGAAAATAATATCACAGTTCTGAAATGGCCAGCTCAATCCCCGGATCTCAATCCAATTGAGAACTTGTGGAATGATGTTGAGGAGCATGTACGAGCAGTAAAGCCAAAAAATTTGACTGATTTATGGGAAGAAATTCAAAAGGCTTGGTATGCCATTCCAAAGGAGCGCTGTATGGCCTTAGTTGAAAGTTTACCCAGGAGATGCGCTGCTGTGATTCAAAATAAAGGATTTCCCACCAAATACTAATATTGTTTTATGAAGCTGAGCTTTACTTTTGTGAATTAACTTTTATTTTGCCTATGTCCTAAATTCATGACCAGGCTTAAACTTGTATTAATCTGTATAATATGTAAATAAAAATTGGAAACTAAATATAGGTAACAAACTATTGTTGATTTTTTTTCATAACATTACTAGGATCTTTAAAAAATAACATGGATCTAAAATTTGTTCGATAAGATGTAAAAATTATCAGAAATATATAAGTGAAATGTCGTGTCTTAAATTCGTGGCCACCACTGTATAGTATTTATATTTTTCTGAAAGATAACTAAACACAAAATATTTTAAAGGAAAAATAGTTTTTAAAAATCATTTTTTGCGAGAACCAGAGTTTCCCAAATTTGACATATTTTTTCAACTAATTTCGGATTTTCGGCTAAATTTCTCAAATCGCAAAGCTGGAATCAAAAAATGGTTATACTTTTTATTTAGTCTAAAGTGTTTTAATTTTTCTTGTAATAGAAATTTTTGCTCTCCGTTATCGGTTATAAAGATATAGCAAAAAAAGTAAAAAATCCCATGTCTGTAAATTTTTTAAAGTTTTTTGAGAATTACGGAATTTTTGTAGATAAATCTAAAAAAGTAAATATCGCTTTTAATTATGCATTAAGAGATCTACACAGAAAAAACTAAATTTCATATTCTATTACTAAATTATTAAAATCAATTATTTTTTTTACTAAAATCGGACTTATCATTGAATTTGTAAAACCAAACATTAAAATTCGTAAAATGTTTATTGAAAAAAAAAAAACTGATTTTTTTCTTATTAAGATATTTTTAATATTTATAAAATAATTATTTGAAAATTTTTCAAATTTCTAAAATATATTTTATTAAAACAATGAGAATAGTAATTAGGTTTAAAGATATATTCAAATATTTTTTATTTTAAAATCAATAAAATTATTAATAAGAATGCTGTTTAATCTTAATATATATTTTTTAATCAAATTATAAAACGCGTTTTTACAGGAATATAAGTTAAATTTAGTGTAACAAAACAATTTATTAATGTTAATATGAATTTAAAGCTAAGGTCTTATATAAAAAAATACTTAGGTATAATTTCTGCATAAAAATATAAATTTGATAGAAGTAATATACATAACTTCACCTAAAAGGAAAAGGCCGTATCAACTGAAAAATCCAATGTTATTTTTTTAATGGATTATTATGTACTGACCCAAACTACATCTACGCCAAAAATTTCATATTAATATCTTCAAAAATTACATGAATATTAACAAAGTAAAAATGCTGTAACATCAAATAGTTTTGCTTCAAGTGAAAAATTAAACATTTATACTAAATTGCTTAATATTAAAGCAAAAAATAAATTAAAAAAAAATTATGGTAACGGCCTTTTGTATTTTAGGTGACGATATATTTATATACTATATATATATATATATATGATTTTATTGTAATATTGTGTTTTACAATCATATTCTTTTTTTTTTTTTTTTTTTGCAATTATTATGCACAAATGCCTTTTCTTGAATATTAATACTTGTTTTTTTTTTTTTAAGATGACCAAAATAATCTAAGGGATAGAAAAAAATCAAATAGGATAAAAAATTTCAATTATTTTATTAAAATTTACAATTATTTACCTCTTGCGATTCAAAACAAAGGTGTGACTTCATATGGGCAATAAACGAAAAATCGAATAGCGGAATACAAAATCTCATGAAAATGGATATTTATTAATTTCTGTCCATTTCCATCGTTACATCCTTCCTCAGTGTAGTTGGTGAAAAAATCACAATACATTAACAAAAAGCAATACAAAAGGAAAAACATTATTTTTCGAATATTTCATACCTTAAGAATCGAATATTGCTTCGTTGTCTCTAGAATAAGGCCTTGGGTACAACTCCTCTTCACTCTCCCGCAAAGACTAAAACAGTTTTCTGGGTGTTGAATTTTACCATCAACCATTTATTGAAAGCAATAGTTTTTCTTAATTTACGTATTGTTGACAAAAATTTGTCATCCATTTGAGAGAAAATTTGACATTTCATGGAAAATTCTGCAAGAAGAACGAATATTGTTTATTTTATTTAGGAAATATCCATTAAATTTACATAACTTACCTTTGGAAGTCTTAAAACCATACAAAAATGTGTATAATTTATTTTCTATTTTTATTGAGACTGTCAAAAATAAAATTTGTTTTTGTTTTTTTTCATTGGTTTACAAATTATTTAAAATCAATAAAATCAAATATTAGAATTAAACAATTTATTTTATAAAATTTAAATTTTAGCCAAATAAATATTTGTTAAAAAAAAATTTAGTCATATTTTTTTCTGTGTACTTATGTGTGAAATTTCGTTCAAAATATTCATTAACAAAAATTTTATTATTTATTTTTTAAATCGCACACTATGCAATGTAAAGAAACCACATCGTAGTTTTCTTTACGTTATACATTTTTCACTTTTATTTTTTGCAAGTTTATTATGCCAATAATTTTTTATAGGCGTTTCAATGTCCTTTCTAAATTTAACCATGGAATAACATCCAGTGTAATAAGATTATTAAAATTTGCTCGAATGGTGTGACTTCTTAATGCTAAGTACTAGGGTATGCACTCGAATATTGTTTGTTCCATTAATCGACAAATTAAATTCAAATATTCTTAGACAAGGAATTCAAAAACAATTTGTTTATATGAATGTCTTAAGCAGGGACAATAATTATATATAAAATTATTTTTCTTTTTCTACGCACCTTCGTTATTTTACTTAAGCCGCTTGGTTTTTTACTGTGCAAAATAGTAGTAGCAAAATCATAAACATTGGAAAATAGTATTATTGTTTTATTATTTTGAATAATTTTTGGGTTTTAAGTAAATTACATAGCCGTGTACTGTATATATAGTGAAATTTAGCTTTTAATAAATTAAAAAAATAGGTGGCACGAAACACTGTATTCCTAGCACCCTTACCTTATTGGTAAAAATACCTTCTGAAGGTAAAACATACAAATTTCTCCAAAAATTTTGTGGAATGTTCTCCCGCAGTTATTGTAGACTTAAAAATATATAATCCAAACCAACAAACACGAACTCGCATGTAAAAAAAATCTTCTAAGTGACTTTACGCGTAAAAAGCGAATGGTTAACTCAAAAACATTTCTGACGAACACTAAGGCAAAAGATGACTTAGAGCTGAAAGTTGATGTGTCAACTATTTTTTGACATCTCCAGAAACAATATCTGTAAGCAAGATTCCAAAGAGTAAACAAAAAAACAGGCATTTTCGGATTTGATATCTCTAATTTCAATAAAATTCGCAACAGTTATTAACTATTGCAAGTGTTGCTCAATTTACAGATATTTAGAGTGAAGACCCTTTCCAGTCGAAAAATATGACGTTTTAAAAATTAAAAAACTATCGATATTTTTTTAAAAGTGTGCATATTTTATTGCTCATAACTTCTAAACTGTACACTGTAAAATTCTAATTTGTATTTCATTTAAAATAAAAAGTTATTGAATTTAAAACACCGTGTATACAATTTATTTTCTTTTAAAGTTCAAAGGTCAAAATCTATAATATAATGATCACAGCTGAATATCTCGAAAAACGGTATTTTAAAATTCTTAGAAAAATGATGTGTTGATAATTTAACTCTGCTTTTTAATCGAGCCAAAATTCAAGTCAGAGCCTCATTTGGTTTAGGAGTTACGAAGCAATATATGGAATTTTTTTCTATGTAAAAATTTAAAATATTTAAAAAATTTAATTTAAAGTATTTTTTTTTTTTTTAGGAAAAAAAATTAAATTCGACTTTGATTTATATTTTGTTACATAACTTCTAAACTAAATGTTTCCAATATGAAATTTTGCACGGGTATGGGCAAGAGTTGTATTAAAAATATATAATTTTTTAAGAATTTTAAAAATATCGCTTTCGGAGATATAAAGGTTTAATTTTTATAAGTTTAATTTTGACCTTTGAACTTTCGAATTAAATAAATTTACTTTGTATCATTTTGAAGGCAATATCTTCATCTTTAAAATGATACTAAAACTAGATTTTTATTGTGTATAGTTTAGAAGTTACAAGTGATTAGATTTTATTTTGGTCCATAACATTTAAACTTAATGAGGCTCCAACTTGAAATTTTTCGTGCGTAGAAAGAAGAGTTACGTCAACATTATATACTTTTTCCAGAATTTTAAAAATACCGTTTTTTGAGATATAATGATTTGATTATTATATGTTTAACTTTGACCTTTGAACTTTTGATGTAACAAAATTTTATAAATATCGTTATAGAGGTAATATTTTTGTGTTTAATATGAAACTAAAACTAGATATCTACCATGTATAGTTTATAAGTTATTAGCAATTAAACAAGTACACCTTTGTAAAATGATTAGCTTTTTTTCGTTTTTTAAACCGCCATATTTTTTGACCGGAAAGGGACATGAGAGTAAAATTATATGATTTGAGAAACACTTCCAATTGTCAATATCTCTAGTGAATTTCATAGACATCGGAGATGTCAAGTCCGATTGCTGTCTGTTTTGACATGGAATCACTCCAAAGGAAAGTTCCATCACTAAACTACAGACAGGTATGCAATCACTCTTATTTCGCTATACTTTACTCCGACTGGCACTTTGGTGGGAAAATCAACATTTGGGGATGTTTTTCATATCATGGTCCATATTTTGGATAAGAGGTAACATGGATGCCCCAATGTTTGTGGAAATAGTAAGAACAGTCATATTTTTTTATTCAGAGAATAATATGCCACTCAAATGAGTGTTTTAGCAGGAACATTTTTCTAAGAAACGAGTAAATTTTCAAAAAAATGTTTTTTCGAAAATTAAAAGTGTTGCTTTAGAGTGATCGACTCAGTCACCATATCTGATCTAAATTGAAAATCTTTGGGGAGATGTCAAAGATGCTCTTTTTAAAAATAAACTGGGAATTTTGCAGGAATTATGGACGCCAGTGCAGTCAATTTGGAAAAATATTCCCATTGAGAGGACCAGGGGTTATTAGTGCCGTTTTTTTTGCGAAAAAGGTAGTTACGTTCTTTTTGAGTTATAAAAAAAATTATTAAAAAACATATATAGTATTTATACTTTTCTGAAAGATTACTTTATGAGCAACTGTGTAAAGAAAAACAATAATTAAAAACTTTAATACTGCGTGAACCAGGGTCTCTCAAAATTGACCCATTTTTTTATGATTTTCCAATTTTTGCCTTAATTTCTCAAATCGCAAAGCTGGAATTAAAAAATAATTTTTTTTTACAAAGTCTGATGTGTTTTTAATCTTTTGGTAATAGAAATTTTTGCTCCCCGATATCGGTTGGGAAGATATAACAAAAAACTTAAAAAATCCCATTTTTGGAAATTTTTAAAAGTTTTTTTTGGGATTTGCGTGATTTCTATTGAGAAATCCGAAAAACTGACTAAAGGTACAAATTAAGCATCAAAAAATCTACTCAGGTGCAAAATTTTATTTAAAAATATTACCTAAAAAAAATGTTAATAATTAAAATGAATAATATGTTAGAAATCCAAAATCTGTCCCTCCTCGGTGTTTTTTGCGAAAATTCTTCAATAAGTTTTCGTATTATAAAGATTTTTATATATATTTGAAAAGAAAACAAAATTTCCTAAACAACGATATAATATATATTATTTGTTAGCATGATGGCTATAACAAAAGGATATGAATTAAGCACTATGCTCAAAAAAACGTAAATGTTAAGCTTTATTACAATCAGCGTTACCGTTACCATTGAGAATTTTTGAAAAAGGGGCCAACTGATTTAAAATCTAAAAAAGTTCCTTAAAATTTATTCATTTGATACCTACAAAAACAAAAAATTTTGAATTTTAAGAAAAACTGCAAAATTTAGTTTTATTTATAACAAAATAATTTATAATTATTTTACAAAAATTTTATTATTGCAAAAATAAAATTTTATTAAAAAAAAAAATAGTTAACATACAATCCTCTTTTTATTAATTAAACTTCTATACTTTTGTACTAGTTCTTCACTCGTACTCCAGTCTTTTAAATACCCGTCGGACAAATTTTGGGCGGAACGCATGGATCCACAAGTATTGACTTAAGTCTGTTAGACAAACAATTTTGTATTATTGATAATTTAGTAAAAAGACACGCTTCCCCAAGGAATTTCTTTGAGGAATGTAAAAATATAAATTAAAATATAAGTTCTCATCGAATCTTTTTTCATTTTTTCAATCCAGTCGAAAATATTCGGCATATAGTGATATAAATGGCTTTACATAAGCTTCATTATTATTTTTAGTTACAAACAGTTTCAGTTCATTTACAAATACTCCGGTTTTTTATATCACTATACTGTGAGACAATCTCAAAATGATTAATTAATTTGTTTAAATTGATATATAATGGGTTGATATATGTATTTCAAACAAATTAGTCGTCATTAAGCACATAGTGTTAAAAAGTCGCTATTTAAAAAAGGGGCAAAAAAAGTGGCCAGGTGATTGAAAAAGAGGCAATTGGCGACTAAAGTCGCCAAACGGTAACACTGAATACAATATTTCTTGATACTGCATTATCAGAACGGCATTACCAATCATGGAAAAATTTAACAAATTAACCAAATCACATGTAATTATTAAGTTTGAATCCTATAATTGTATACGCAAAACAGAGAATATAGACTTGTTATACACCAATATTTAGGAAATTATGCCTTCTTTTCAAAAATATATAAAATATTTTGTAATAAAAAAATTCGTTGCATATTTTTGTTTTTTTGCAAATTATTCAGTTTTAAATTTGGAATAACATTTTTGTTAGGAAATATTTTTAAATGAAATTTTGCACCTGAATAGATTTTTTGACGCTAAACTTGGACTTTTAGTAACTTTTTCGGATTTCTCAATAGAAATCACGCAAATCCCAAAAAACTTTCAAAAATGAGATTTTTTAAGTTTTTTGCTATATCTTCCCAACCGATATCGGGGAGCAAAAATTTCTGTTACCAAAAGATTAAAAACACACCAAACTTTCTAAAAAAATAAAATTAGTTTTTAATTCCAGCTTTTCGATTTAAGAAATTAAGGCAAAAATTGGAAAATCATAAAAAATGGGTCAATTTCGAGAGACCCTGGTTCACGAAGTGTTAAAGTTTTTAATTATTTTTTTCCTTTACACAATTTCTCATAAAGTAGTCTTTCACAATAGTATAAATACTATATATGTTTTTTAATAATTTTTTTTTTATAACTCAAAAAGAACGTAACTATCTTTTTCGCAAAAAACGGCAAAATATCTACTTTTTTCAAAACTCAAATTCAAATGCTTATAACTTTCAAAAAAATCGAGTGAAATTTGGGCCCGTTATAACGAAAAAACTTTACCAAGATAGGTCCAAAACTAAAAATTTTAATCTTTGAAGCCAAATATCTCTTAAACTAAAAGAGATATAATCCACTCATAAAATCTTTTAAATCGGCAGAGATATAACGAATCTGGATCGTTTTAAATTTTTTGAACACCCGAGGTGTCCAACTTTAGGACCCACCCCGTTATGTCCAAACTCAAAACTTAAGCTCGCCTACACCTCTACTAACACTGTCTAAAATTTCATTGAAATCGGACCAGCCGTTTTGAAATTCCAGATTTATTTTCATTTTATTTTTGAAACGGGACACTGTGCAGCGGTTTTTAATTTAACATTATTCGTCGAGGCACACCCAAAGTGCTAAATAAAATTGGAGATGATATATGTCAATCTGTAGCTGCTTTAATACCCTCTATCAAAATCAATATGGCGTTCGAAAAAAAAGTACGATTTTGCATTTAACGCAACTTTAGAGATTTGAGTAAGTTCATTTAAAAAATGTATATAAATGTATGTGTATCATAATTCGAAGAGGTGTCATATTGTGAATCTATACTTTTACTTAGTGTAAAATAAAATATAGAAATACAGAACATTACGTTAATACTAGGATTTATTTGAATTTATGCGCCTTAGGTTGATTTCCGAAAATGGGTTTATATGGGAGCTTTTATAAGTTATGGGCCGAACCTCATAAAATTTGGCACTGTGATTTCTACTTAAACAAAACTTGTTTGTGTCGAATATTAACTGGATATTGACATTGGCATGGGCTTTAAGCACGTAAGCTATGGTCAATTATGGACCGATCTGGATGAAATTTGGCAGAAAAATTTACACAAAACTTGTTTGCACCGAATTTCATTAAAATATTGCATTTATGATCGTTAAACCTTTATTCCGAGAGGACATTTGTATGAGCTCTAGATGAAATAATGGACCGATCAATAGGCTTCATCATTATGCCAAAATAATTATTAATCCCAAATTTCATTAAGATATTGTTAAAATTGCGACCTCTACTTTGTTCGAGGTTTACATGGACAGACAGTCAGCCAGCCGACCAGACGTACGGACGGGCATCGTTAAATTGACTCAGAAAGTAATTTTGAGTTGATTGATATACTTTAAGGTCCGAAGATTATCATAGCCTACTGTCTTTTCATAGATTAAAATTATAAGTAATAAATTTTATGTTGAATAAGTATAAATACTAAACATACAACCTTTTTAACTTTCAAATATACTTTCAAATCATCCAAATAATATTGTTATGTTACACATAAGGTAAGAATAGTTTAAAATTTATGACTATATTGGTTTTGCTAGCACAATGTCTTGCTAAACTGAAAATTAAATTTGTTCTTACGAATAATTTTTAAATCGTTGTATGGATTAATGTAATAAGTTTAGAACCATAATATTTTGGTATTTAAAACTAGATATTAGCATCTTAAACATGTATATTTTTGGAAATTATTTGCTGGAAACTTTCAAGGATATTAAAGGATGAAGTATTTGAAGGACTTTTTTGAAACTTTTATTTGGATTATTTTAACAAAAAGTTAAACGTGTTAATGTCAAAGTTATACTCTTTCATATGATATCCATATCATTATATAATGTTAATTATAAAGTATTAAAATTAAACATTAAAGTCCTTTAAAAAGGAAACATGAAATGAAAAACTAAAAACGCAGTTATACTATATTAAGTCTATAATTTCACGTGTATATGGAATATATCATGTATGAGAAAATTTTTTTAGTTTTTGTCGTACGGTGTTATCAGAACACTATTAAGTATAAGATGGTAAACAAAATTTATGACCCTAATACGTAGGTTTAAACAAAAAATTTTAGATTCCAAGATTGGACTTTATATCGTCCCTGCACTGACTAAATTACCTATGGTATTTTTAATAACTTTTCAGGAAAGCTGAAAAACTGTTTAGTTTTGCAGATTCTTCGTTGCTTCGCTTAATTTTAAAAAATTTTCTTCGTTTATGAATAGGGTTAGTAACACAAATTATGTGTTTTATGAAAAAGAATGAAATTTTCGGCGTGTTTTGGAAAAAATCAAAAATCAAAACTTTACAAAAGTAATTTTGTGGAGCAATTTTTTGTTAAGATATGATTGTGCTTTTCTTTTTGCAGTTTCTTAAGTTCATTTAAATATAAGTTTGAACTACGGAAAGACGTATTATTATTAATATCTTGTTAAAATTTCAACTTTATAAGATAATTGGAACATGCTATTAAACGGTAATTTGTTGATGATCCCAGACAGACATCATCAAGGCTTTAGTTGACGTAAGTCTATGTCAGTTAATTTTAGTGTAACTAGTCTTGGGATGTACACTTTCAGGCGGCATATCATAAGCAAACAATATTTAATATTTTATGTTTAAATTTTAATATTACCATTTTCTCTAAGAATATTAATAATATTAACTGGTATGAACAATTTTTTACATAGGTAATTTTGTTAGAACATTTTATATATGGTTTTACATAGGTAATTTTGTAAATCCTTAACTAGTCGAGATATCGACAAATGCTTTGGTGGTCATATGTATAACTAGTGGGGAATCTAAATGCAGCAATAAAAAAAATCCAAAATCTTTACATAGGTAATTCAGTCAGCGCAGGGAGGATATGTAATCATCAACCGCATGATAGTTTGGAATCATTTTAAAAATGCTGTCTACTCAAAAAAGCTCAATGTTGGAGCATCTGGAGGTCGATAATACTATACAAACGACTTTAGAGCCTAGTTCTACGGCAAACAAGACTATCTTAAGTATGTTTGGTGCGATTTGAGGAGAATTATACCTGTTACCCCAAAAATGGAAAAAGGTCATCGTCATCAATAGCAAATATGTACATGACTGAAATTGATTTTCAGTAAAGAAAATTTTAGTTCAACTTTTTTCCAAAACAAAACACGAATACTTTTCATATGACCAATATCATAATTAATCTGGAAATAATCGCAAAAAAGAAACTAAAGAATTTTAATTGTACTAACATTATAAATTATTATGAAGATTATATTTTATTCATTTACATCTAAGGAACATGTTAAACTGTCAATAATAGCCATTCAATAATTTTATTTTTTTTCTCTTCTTGGAAAAAATATTTAAAACTTCATTGTCATCTTAATGACAATAATTCACAAAAAGTACAGTGTTATAAAAGCACAATAAAATTTACACCAATAAGACATCAATGCAAGTGAATATAAAAGGGAAAAAAATCTAAAGAAATAAAAACAATAGACTCTCAAGTGCCAATAATCCAAATGTAACAACAATATTGGTTACTTGGCTGGTTGCTTGGTTCGTATCAACACCATCGTCATCTTTATTGTTTTATACTTAAGCGTTTAAGGTCATTGTGTTATTCCTGTTTTCAAACACTTGTCTTTTACTTAAGAAAACTAATTGTGTTTTAGTATGACTACAAATGGAGAAACAAAAAAGTAAAAAACAATTGAAGTTAAAAAAAAAAAAAAGATTTTAAACAATAGAAGACAGTTAAAAAAAAATGTTCTTGGCAAGAATAAATAAGATTTAGTATTTAACTACTTTTGTATGTATGTGTATATGCATTTATTTTAAGCTAAAATACGAAAGGCGTCAAAAAGGCTGAAAGCACTATGGTGATTTGACCCTATAGCAGAAAAAGTTTAAAAAAATGCGTATATATTTATACATAGCCAAGAATAATTTTGAAAAATATTTTATAAATCTTTAACAGGGGTTAAAACTATTAAACAAGTATTATTACAACTATTATAGATTTTCGATTAATGTTACAATTTTTTAATGCAACTTGCTCAATTTTTTTATATAACAGTTTATCAGCTTAAAATGTAGTATATACATATACCAACATAATCGATGTTAATTAATAATTTTACATTTAAGCCTTCAAATTACTTGAAATTACGCGAAACGAAAATCTATTTATTTTATAATACAAAACATAACAAATATAATCTTAGTAAATGCAATTTTCACTAAATTTTGTATAATGAAATTATTTCTTCTACCGTAAAATCTTTACACTATAATTTGCACGCATCAATTCACTTAAGTTAGGACATGTCATTAAGTGTTTAGTGCATTTTAATAACAACAACTTATACATAAATTCTATTCAAGTATGGCAAGTAGTTATTATACATATTAAAATACATACACATGCCTAAACATAAAACTCTCATATAAAATTAAACATAATTTGAAGCCATAGAATAACTTTATTTTTACTCTTAAGCTACGGTAACTGTTGTGTCATAATTTCTGATTTATTTTCATTATACTAACATTTTCCTTCAAAGTAGTATCTACTCATGTGTATTTACGAATAGTTATCTGTATAGGTGTAAGTGTTTTATGAAAAGAAAAAAAAAAAAACTTATTTTAATGTTTGAGAAAAAAGTAAATTATAGCTTTATACTAAAACCTACAATAAAAAAAGTTTTTTTGTTTGTCTTTTTATTATAATTTTGTTTGTTTTTGTTGCTTTTATGATTACAGTTAAAATGTTAACAAAAACGTTTAACAGAAAAGTTTTTGACATAAAAATTCTATAAAAAATAATAAAGCTCTACATTTTATTCGTTCAACAAACAAAACTATCATTGTTTTATGTAAGTTGTCGTTGTTGCTATTTCAGTTGGATTAAAGTGTTTGTACTATATACTTAAACAAAAGCGACAGACATATAATGAAATGAATATTTTATTTAAGAAATCGTTAGTTATTTATAAAAAGAGAATGGTTAACAAAAGTGTATTCTTATAAGTGTAAGAGTATATTACGAGTACTTCCCAGCAAAAAATTGTGTTAATTTGCACCATGAATAGGTAAAAAGTCTCGCACACAGTCAGCAACTTAAAATTTTTAATTCTTGGAATCTATAGAGAAGCTAAGAATATACAATTAATTTAGAAATAAATTGCATCCATCAGTTGTTACTGCTTCCAAATTTGTTTTGCTGGGTTACATTAGTTTTATATACTTAAAAGAGAGAAAAGTGGTACAAAACACAATTGATTTTATATACTAACAAAACGGGAAATTGAATGTTCTACGAATATATTTTTTTCGGCAGAAAGGCTAAATTCGAACTCATAATAGTTCTGTTTATTGCCAATACTCTAAGAACTAAAAAGATATTAAGATTGTTTTGTCTTGGCCTACACCATTAAACAATATTTTTAATTTTCTTATCTTAAAGAAATATAAATATGAATTAAATTTGTATATGGACAATTTTCAATAATTTCAAACACGGTTTTGTTTTTGCCAAAATGGCTAACAACACAGGTCGTCAAAAAAATTCTCCTCCAAAGATTAATAGATGGACTTGATGGATTTTTATATGTTGAACACGAATCTGCTTTCAGTTTTTCTCCATGAGGTCTGAATTATTTTTATGGGCGTGTCTAATATTTCACCCATAATAAGGTTATTACAAAGTACTTGACTTGTAAAACTCCACAGTGGTTTGTCCATTTAAGACTATAACTCAAGAACCGTCTGTACAATAATAAATGATACCAAAAATATTTAGATGAAAATTGTCTTTAAGTCAGTTCGACATTATTTTTTATTCGCTTAATAATTTCAGAGGCAAGGATCAATTTCCCCGAATTTTTAAAATTTTATTGATACGAAATTTATTAATACAATTTTTTCCTGGACAAAACTCTGTTGCTAAAAAATTTATTAAGTTTCAGACATATTTAATGCATAAATAAGCGTTTGACCTATTTTCGGGAAAAAATTTATATTGGGGCTCAGTAAAATAAGTGTTCAATTATAATTTTAACATGATGTAGTATTGGCCCAAGAAAAGCTCACGTACCGAATTTTATCTTTAAAACGACGAACTATAGACTATCTCAAATGTTGGATATTGATGTACAGACTGCCTAACAGACAGTGGTTTAGGCTAAAAAATAGTAATTAAATCAGAAAGTATTTATTTGATGTATTAATGACACAATAATAACAAAAAAGATTTAAATGAAACGCTCTACCTCCTCCCTGAAAAAGCGTCATTTTAGCCGACTCACAGTGGGGTTAAACGCAATTTTTTTGTAATAAATCTGTATCTCCTAAACTACTGGTCGAATCAAATTGAAATGTATGGAAGAGTTGTGAAGGAAAACCTAAGCTTTAAGAAAAATTATTTTGTAGTCACCCTGTGATAACAAAAGATAAGCTACAGGATGTCAAAGTTGACTACCTCGAGTATGTAAAAGTTTAAAAAAATCTTGACTTCTACAAATGAAGTCCGATTGTAAATATTTTTATATTTCTGTAAAATGCTTGGCATGGCAAAGAAAAAATAAGCTTACTCATTTAAGTTATCTCCTACTAGGGATCGCAATTTCCCGGACTTTTTGATTTCCCGGGAAAGCGGGAGCAGTTTTGAAACAGGATTGTAAATGTAGGGAGAAAATAAAATTCGAATAATTGATTAATCTACTGAATAATTAAATACTGACAACCTTAAAAGAGTTTTGTGGGTATCAATATAATATTAGGCAAAAAAAAACTAATTATTTTTTATTTAAAAGATATGAACCATAAAAACAAAGAGTAACAAGAGACAAAACTAATTATCAAAATCCTAATTCGGTTGTCAAAACCCTAAAGGCTCCATTACTCTACCATAAATGTAAATGTAAAATCGTAAATGTAACTGGAAACGTAAATGGATGCTTACTCAAAAAACGTAAATGTAGCCAGTACTTTGTTGTTGTTTTGTACACATCAATATCAGTGATATAAATTACATATTTTTTCAGTAAATCAAATTCAGCTTAAAAATCGCTAGATTTATTGGTTTGTATTTTAGCGACTTGTATACAAAACGAAATTTGTGCTTTCATGACAAAAATTTTAAATTTTAATTTATTGATTCAACTCCGCACTTTATTTAAATTATTTGAACAAGTTTTTTCCGTAGAAAACTGCAAAACAAATTGTTCAATTATAAACTTATTATGTCGATTTTTTACGCAGATTTAGTATATTGAAATAAAAAGCTGTCAACACTGTCCTTTCAGCTGTCACGTTAAAACGTAGAGCGACCTAATTTGATTAGGTTGCTACGTAACATTTACGTTTTTGAGTACACATACACACATAACTCTCATAAAGAAAACGTGTCAGCTGATTCGCTACATTTACATTTACGGAAGAGTAATGGAGCCTTAACTCATGCAACAAAAAAAAATAAAAAAATTTAATCAAATACATTTTGTTGTTGCCAAACGAAAATAAAAACACATTTTTATTTACAAAACAATCAATCGAGAATTTCCTCTCTATTTGTTACTTTATGCATAAAACAATGTATTTATGACAGAAATAGAGATATCAAAAATTGACTAAAAAAATATTTACTAAGCCAACGATATCATTCAATAAAATTTTTAGATAGTTTCGTAAATCAATATAAAATTTAAATTAATTAAAAGTAAACTAAAAAGAATTTATTAATTCTTAAAGAAGTGGTTGATGATCACCTTTTCGGAAACTCATAGGTGTGATTCAAACGTGAGTTCAAACGCTATTAAACTGTTTGTAGCTTCAATATCGTAGTCCAATTTAAACGTAGCTAATATTTTGAAAATATTTTGACTAAAATGTTACAAATAATGACTTTATTCCTATTTTAAGGTAGGTTTAAATATAGCTTGAAAAATTAACTTTGGACCAGTAAGTTTCAATTTCTTGTTTATTAATTTCGATTTCATGTAATAGATTAGTCCAGACGTTCTCAAACATAACAAAGAATATTATTTGTAGCTTTCCAGGACTCACTCATAATTCTTCTCATAACTTTTAATTTTAATATTTTGTCAAATTTCTATGAGACAAATTCCGTTGTCTATACTACTGACAACTTATAACGAATAGGTACGTATTTAAAATGTCTAATATATTATATTAATCAGTTTTCACTAATTGTTTTTTAGTGGAGACATTTTATTAAGATGCTTAATTGAATGAATGCCATAAAGTCTTCCTAAATAAACCGTTTTATATATTGTACACAAAAACATACTAATGGAATTGTCGTAAAGTTTTAATTCCTAGCCGAACTTTTAGTTTAATTTTGTTTAAAAATGACAAAAGTGTATAAATTTTTGCTAAAATTCAAGCAGTTTTCTTCCATTTAAGTGCTTTTAAAATTCCCGGGAATCCCGGACAAAATTCCCGGGAAGGCGGGAAATGAAAAATGTTTAATTTCCCGGGAATCCCGGGACGGGAAATCCCGGGATACATTCCCTATCTCCTACAGTTAAAAAGATATTTACGTTTGAATTTTGAACTTTTGATTTTTTGCCTCGACTTACTTTACTTATTTGAGAATAAGTCCTGAGATATATGAGATAAGCATTTTTTAAAAATATTCTGCAATTCTCCATATATTCCAAAATAATATACAAAAAGTATTTTTGGATTTTCTCAATTCGACTAGACGTGAAAAATATTCAAAGTCAGCACTCTGAAATTAGTATGAAAAAGTGCTATTTTTTTACCAAAATATAGTTAAAATAAAGTGAACAAATTAAAGGAAAAATGAAAAAACTCGGGGGGAAAAAATCATTCACGATTAGGGGAATTTTATTTTTTTTTTTTGCATGAAATTACGAATTTCTTGGTAGCCATTTCGAGACAAAACTTAAAACTTATTTTTTGAAAAAATGTTCTAGACCCGTAATCACTCGTTGGTTCCAAAACTCATTTTTTTTTTTAAATAATTATGTATCATGGTCAGAGCTAAGGTGTTTTAAGTTTAACATCTCGGACATATTTTTTTTTTTTTTTTCAAAAAGGTGGCAATATTTAATTTGCTGATAAAATTAGTTTTTTGTTCTGAACTTTTGAATATTTTCATAAAGAATCTTAGTGTAAATACATGTAATAAAATCCGGAGGAGCTTGGGGCAAAGGTCTGTCCACAAGCTCTATCCAAACTTTGTCAATTTTGAAGGTTTTAAAAAATATTTGTTGTTAAGTTCTTAAATTGCAAAGCTGGTATTGACTTAAAATTATTTTAGTTATATACTATATCTCCATATGTAAGGTAAATACCCAAAAAGTATTTTCTGACGGGCACTCTTTAGAACGACAAAGTGACCATTTCAATGAAATAATAAATTTTTTAAACACGTTTTATGCGGATTGGAAAAGCAGACCATTTTTTTCTGCTTTTCCTATTTTAAAATTATTATTAATTGATTTAATCATTTTGGTAATTTAAATAATTTTTAATTGAATGAATTGTTTTGGTAATTGGTGACTTTTTCATTCAAGTTTTGGGTAGAGAGATCTAAATAACACACATCTCATCCTACACTGATGCTAAACATTTAAATAAGGATTGTGATCGAAAAAATCTTAACACACGTTTTGCCTCATAACTTTTTTCCGAAGCAATATTTATTTTTTTTTTTTTATTTAGTTATATTTGAAAAAAATTACAACCATGTTGATTTGTTGTGAGTTTGATCAAAATGAGTGACGAAAAAATGTACTTGCTATAAATCATTAAAAAATTTCCAAAAAATTCAAATTGGTCCTAAAAATAATTGGCCAAAGTATTAAATATCTGCTGTCAAAATGTCTCCAAGGTTATTAAACAGTATCAGGAGAATTCGACCATTGATAGGAAACATAGTTCAGGAAGGAAAAAGATCCATATGATATTGAGAAGGCCAAGAAATTTGAAAGCATATTGAAAAGAACTCTACATGTATGGTTGAAAAGTAGCCCGGTTAGCTCAGTGCTCTGACCATTTGGTACGAAAAGTTAAAGCTAATGCGGAGTTTAAAACATATAAAGTCCAAAGAGTTCCAGACTGGAATTCTGCAAAAAATTAAGAAGCCAAGAATTGGGCACGGCAATTAAAATCAAATTTCATACAAAAATACTCATATTGTATAAAGAACGACGAAACGTATGTACTGGCAGATTTTTCGCAACTTCTGCGTCAAAATTTGTATGTTGGTGATGCTCGAGGATATGTTGAAGATAAGTTTAGGACCGAAAAGCTGACGAAATTTCCTAAAGAATTCCTGGTTTGGTAAGATTCCACATATTTTTAGTCCGATTTGACATTCTTTCACTAGGGTAAGAAAGCTCTGGAGTGGTATCAAAACTATAATATAATTTTTCTACCAACAGTGGTCAATTCTCTGAATTGTCCGGAACTAAGACCAGTGAAAAGATATTGGACTTTTGTAAAAAAAAATCGAAGAAGACAAAAGGGGTGTTCCAAAATATCAAAGATTTTAAAAGTATATGTAACTGAAACAACAATCAAATCTCTAATGAAAGGGTTAACAAAAAAGGTCTACGAGTTCATAGGTAGTTGTTAAAAGTATAAAAATTGTATTTTTCTATGATCTGTAGTATAATATCAATTAAATAAAAAAAAACAATCAAAACTCTAAGATCAACCGTTTCCAAATTATTGAATTTTATATATATTAAAATTTTTTCGATCGCACTCCTTATTTGTTAAATCATTCTTCGTAGTACCTCATGACAACAAAACTATTATTTAACTCATATTTAAATCTTTTTAAATAGCTTTAATATTTCTTTTACTATTTTTAAATCAAATACCTTTACTTAATTGTGACGTGAGTCGACATTTATGCATTTATTATAATTTGAAGATTATCCATAGTTGTTAAAATTTCTCTTAAAAATTCAGAACTTTGAAGAGTATGGGCGGTTTCCAGTATTTAGTATACTTAACTGGAAATGAATACCTTCATTACTGTTTTAAATTTAGATTGATGCAGTAGTTCAACCGATAAAATATTCTCCGTATAAATTTTTATTTACATTCTAATAAATTTGCATGTAAATTTACTCTATTTATAGTAGGTAACTTGACTACTTATTGTGTTTAATTTTAAATATTTACGCAATTTGTGTTTAAAAAAATGTATAAACAAAATGTTTATATCTACTCTTATTTATGTTTAAAAAATGTTTAGAAACATTAGAATTTAAACTATTTTTGTTTAAAAATTATTGAAAATATATGTAAATATATACATAAATACATGTACGTATGTATGTCTGCACGAATGTATGTAGAATATAATGAAAACTCATATGTATATTAAGAGAAATTATTTTAAAATAAACCACGATTTATTAAAATTAATAAAACGCTTTTGATATGCTTTAACATTTGAGCTAAACAGCTTAAAAATTGATTTATCTGACATCTTGATTGAAATGGAAACTGGATCAGTTTAAAGAAAAGTAGGGGCATAGTGTGTGATATTAGAATTTACAGCACTCAAATCTTAGAAAGATCAATACCACTAGTGCAACTCCTTGGAAGTAGGATTTATTTCTTTGGTCTGCATGTCCGTATTTCCTTCTTTAAAATTTGCCAGGAATTGTTCATTTTTTTTACCGAAACACTTCTTATAAAGTATACAGATATAGTGCGTACATATTTTTTTTACAGTTACCACAGTATAGTTTTTTTTTTCACAATATCGAAATATATTGCATCGATTTGAAATTCTTATGCTGCTTAAGTAATAAATTTTTATGAAGAAATATTTATTAAAAAATTATCAAAATTATTTTATTAAAAAATATTTCTGACACTATCCGTTATATTCATTAACATGTGTAATAATAAATTTAAAATGTTTTTTAAATTAAAAAATGTTTATCAACATTCAAAACACTACACTTTGTATGTACTTTTGTAGACAAAAGTAAGTAATTAATTTGTTTAAACATACTGTGTTTAAATTTACATGCATATTTTAGAATGTAGTACAACTTATAAAATTTGTATTAAAAAAAAAAAAAACGCTTAACTTACTAAACATCTTAACTTGAATACTATGTAAAATTATGTAGACAAAACTATTAGCCAAGAAACTGATGAAGAATGAGGACTTATTTGGAACACTCACATTTTTTATGTCAGTAATTTAAGCTTTGGCAATAAAGCCAACTAACTGCATATTTACTAAGTATTATTCTACTACAATTTCAATTTTATTTTCTTACATACATATATAGATTGTTATTTTTTATACTTTCTGTTGTCCCTGCTGCAAAAAAACATAAAGGAAGAATAAACTATGAAAAAATGGTAAAAGTTTTCATGCTGAGAGGCTCTTTAAATGAATCTCGTAATGTTGTTGAATTTATTGAGCTTAAAAAGTTTGCTGGTTTCTCTTAAAGTCCTTTTTTCTACTTTTATTTCGCAACTTCTACAATGTTATTTATGGCAAACGCTTTATTTAATTGTATTTGTATTGTACGAATGTCAAATTGTTTTATATAGATACAAATATATAGTATATTATTTGTTATTTTTATTAAAGCAAATCCGAAATAGAGGTGGTTATTTTTATACATGTTTATAAAGTTTGTTGTAAATTGTATATAAAAAATTTAAAAGTAAAACAGATTTATCATTTTATATTGTTTAACATGTAGAAAATTGTTTTCAAAACACAGAAGAACTTCAATTTAATGATGTATTTTGGTCCTACATAAATAAAATGATTTCCCAATAGCTTTTTATAAATAAAGAGCTTTTTATGCAACTATAAAATATGGTTTATTATTAAGACATTATTAGCAATAAAAGTGGTAATGGCCAGTATTTATTTTTATTTAAATATAAGTATATAAAATTTGATATTAATTTTTTTTACGATTTTATTTGTAAAAGGCTTAAAATGTACTTACTTTTTACATTATCATTGGAGTTTGATTCATCTTCTCCTTCTTCTTCATCATCGAATGTCATGGAAGTATCATTATTTTCATTACTAACGCCATCAGTGTTGTTTTCCTAAAATAAAATAAAAATAAAATGTGTTTTGAAAAGTAAATATTTATAAAAGGCACAAAAATATTAGGTATTTATAAAAATCATATTATTAACTCAAATCAGTAAAAAGTTTGGAACAATAAAAAATTTTAAAATAATTTTTTATGAAACTTTTTTAATATATATGAGATTAGAGAGCAGGATACAAAATGATTTAGGTATAACTTGGAGATAATTTGCATCAATATTTTTTGGTATTTTATTTAACTATATAATACAATTCATTATTGAGGTATGCGGACATATTTAGTGGAACCTCTACAATTTTTTATTCAACGGTGCTTTTGTGTTAAATAGTTATAGTTATTATTTGCAATATTAATTTAATAACGAGTATATATCGTTCCCACTTTAATCCTAAATTTTTAAATATTGTTTTACAATTTTAAAAAGGTTGACTTTTTATACTTTTACATAAACATTATAACACAACAACAAGATGTAACAATATAACAACAACTTCAATTAAATTTTTAATTGCAATTTGTTTTAAAATTTAGGTATCGATGATTATGACAATAACTAATCGCCACGATAAAAAATTGTAGCTTTAATGAATTATTTAAAAATATGCAGGTTAAAAATAATAAAAAATTATTAACAATAGTATTGTTGCTGCAAAAGAAAAAACCATACATAAAAAACTTAATAATATATATTAATCTATCCAAATCAAAAATTTTACGAAAAAAAAAAAACTGGAATCGATTTATAAGTGCATGTTTTTGTATATTTAGTTGAAAATTTATATTTTCGCATATTTTTCTTACTAATGCATATTAATTTGCATATTTTTCAATTTGGAAATAATTAAAATTTATAACAATTAGGAAGAGGATTTATGTATATGAGTCATTTCATTTAAAACCAACCAGTTGATTTTCTCACAACTTTCGAATTTGATAATATTTGGTACAATTATTCCCAGCACGATTCTTACAGAGAACATTCAGAATGGCTCCATCCTCTACATATATGTTCTTCACGAATTTAAAAATATCATTTTTGGAGGTACGCGACCGCGAAATTTAATTCGCGACTTATCCACCAATAAAATTCAACAAAAAACTTGTTTCAAGTATAGTGTTTATAAAAAACCGACTTTTCAAAAAACCGGTTTGACGGTTAACCGAAAATTGAGTAAAATTAAAAAACCGGTTTTTCGGTTAACCGTCTACTAAAAAACCGGTTAAACCGATTAACCGACATTTTAATAATTGGTCTAATTTGAAGCTTAATAAGAATATTTTTGGTTAAAAAAGTGTTTCAACTTATTGGTTTAACCATGCACCAAATAATAAACAGTGCACTGCACTGTTTTTTATATATTGCGATTGATTTACATCGAAAATTTATAATACTTTTTTTCAGCCTTTAGACTAGTTTTAATATAATTTATAAAAACAACTTTTACGGCATATTTTAGCACAGCTTTTGAAGCTTAATAATGACCTAAAATTATTCTATAAAGTATTTTTCAGTTTTTTTTTTAATTTTTCTAGGTTAAAAATAAAATTAAATTATCGAAATTTTACAAAAAGGAAGCTTTAGACCTAGGATAATGTACTTTATATTATGATTTATATTCACCGCATTTAAAGTTTTTCTCTCAAGGAAAAGTTTATATAATTTTTATAAAAAAATGTAATAAAAATATCTGCATAAAATTGCAAAAAAAAAAAAAAAATAATTAACATTATTTCTGCTAAAAAGAAATTTGTTTTTAATTTTTAGAAGATTATTAATCACTTAAAAGTACATTTTCTGCACTTATTTAGTTCTACTTTTGAAGTCTTTATTCCTATTATCCTATATAAAATCTTCGTTTTATCTTAAGCTATACATTAGTAGGTGTAATGTTACATAAGTATTTTCTTCTTTTGGAAAATTTCATTCGCATGAAATTAAAGTTTTTGTAAATGGAATGCTTAATTATCTATCTGATTTATTATACATACAGTTTTAAAAGAGTTAACTTCCAACAAGTAAATATATATCACCTGGCTACTTGTTAACTCAAACAGCAAGCATTTTTAGTAGTTTAAAAATATTTTCTTATATTTTAAATTCAGAAAAAAGCAACTAAAGGACAAAATTTTGTGAAATTTTTAGCAAATTTTTGAAACCGGTTAACCGACACAGAAAAACCGGGTAAACCGGTTAACCGAATTTAAATATTTAAAATTAACCGGTTCGCAAATAACCGAAATTGGAAGAAAAAACCGGTTTTTCGGTTAACCGGTTAACCGGTTTATAAACACTATTCAGGTATCATTTTAAAGAAATTGCTATTCCTCAAAATGTAAATATCTCAAAACATGCCAGTTTAAAAACATTAGTAATAAAAGAAAACATTCAATTAGTATAACAAATATAATTAATCTCAATTTGCCATTTGTTAAATGAATGAGGAATGTAAACAAATTAATATATAAAAATCGTAAATACCGTCCATTTTTAAAGGCAAGAAGCACGCTTTAATTCCAAATGTAATGAAATACGTGTATTTTTTTTAACAAATATATATCGTCCATTCTATGAGAGATTTATAAAAAATGCCAATTTTTTTGCGAAAGGTCATTCGATTTTGTTCATATTTGGTACGCATATGACCTGTGGAGCCATATAAATATTACCATTCTTATTTTTTTGAACTTTAAAAAATTCGCGAATTTATTCACGATTTTAATTTTTCGAAAAGTAAAAAAAAAAATCGGAAAAGTGTGTAAATTTATACATCAATGTCTCTAAAAGTTGTTGACGGATTTTAATGATTTAAACTGCATGTAATAGATGAATATGTTCTCTTTTAATGTAACATATGAAAAGTAATATTATAATTTAATGATGCATAATGCAAATGCAATTTTAGGATGCATTTTTGAAAAATGTCTACCCTTTCGAATTTAATTTTCTTTTAATACAGTCATAGTCATATATATTTACACATTTTAAAATTTTTCGAAAATTTGAAAAAGAAGTCAAATATTTTTATTGTTATAAAATATTTTGAAAAAGTTCTTTTGTTGTTGTAAAGCCTGAAATGTGTATAGTAAATTGTGCTAAATTCTGAAAAAGTCCCGGTATTTATTTCCGATATTGAATGAAAAACATAGCAACGATTGCAGAAATTTTTGAACATTTTATAAGTGATGTTAAATTTTTCGGACAGATTTTTCCTAAATTCTTTTTAAATTGTTTTTATTTTTATATAATTATATCTTTTAACTAAGGACTATACCATCCTTTAACAATTCCCATTCCTTTTTTAAAACTATAATGACGATGTACTATTTTAAACATTCATTTATATGTCATCTTGGCTCTTAATGATTTTTTTCATCATTTTTGTCACTATTTTTAGATTTTTTCAACTTATTAAAGTTGAGATTGTATCAAACGATTTAACATTATCTTATGGACAATATTTGGAGTCATCTTTAGCAAAGTCAAGCGTAAATAATTGACTTTTTTAAAGCTATGTAAATAATTATGAAGTATAAAAAATGTGTGTAAATAATTTTGAATTAAAAAATGCGCATGAATTTTTATTTCAATATCAGAAATAAATACCGCTACTTTTTCAGAAATTAGCACAATCTACTTTACATATTTCAGGCTTTACAACAACAAAATAACTTTTTCAAAATATTTTATAACAACAAAAATATTTGACTACTTTTCCAAATTTTCGAAAAATTTTAAAATGTGTAAATATATATGACTATGACAGTATGCCAAAAGCAATATCTTTTCTATAAAATGCAAAAATATGTGTTCTGGGACAATAAAATCTACTATTTTAATTATTTTTTTCCAAAAATTTTCCATAAATTTTTTCACACATACATTTTTTATTTTTTTAATTTTTATTATATTTTATTTTTTGGTTATAGAGTAATTCCATATCAAAACGGACAAAAAACAGTCATTTTCGGATTTCATGTCTCCGATTTCAATGAAATTCGTTACTGTTATTACCTATTACCAGTGTTGCTCAAATTGCAAACTTTCAGACTTAAGACCCTTTCCGGTCTAAAAATATGACGTTTTAAACATTTAAAAACTATCAAATTTTATCCAAAAGTGTACATAGTTTATTGTTCATAACTTCTAAACTATACATTGTAAAATTCTAATTTGTATCTCATTTAATATAAATAGATATTGGCTTTAAAATTACTCATATAAAATTTATTTACTTCGAAAGTTCAAAGGTCAAAATATATAATATAATATTCAAAGCTGAATATCTCAAAAAACGGTGTTTTAAAATTCTTAGAAAAATTATATATTGATAACTTAACTCCATTCTATACTCGAGCCAAAATTCGAGTTGGAGACTCTTTTGGTTTAGGATTTATGAAGCAAAATATAGTAAAAAGTAATTTTTTTGTATGTAAAAATTTTAAATATTTACAAAAATTCATTTAATTTTTTATTTTTTTTTTTTTTTATTTTTGTTTAAAAAATATGAAATTTTATATACAAAATTTGACTTTGGTTTACATTTTGTTACATAACTTCTAAACTAAAAGAGTGTCCAATATGAAATTTTCCACGGGTATGGACAAGAGTTGTGTTAACATTATATAATATTTTAAGAATTTTTAAAATGTCGTTTTTGGAGATATAAAGATTTAATTTTTATAAGTTTAAATTTGACCTTTGAACTTTCAAACTAAATAAATTTACTTTACATAATTTTGAAGACAATATCTTAATCTTTAAAATGATACTAAAATTTAAATTTTTATTGTGTATAGTTTAGAAGTTATAAGTGATTAGATTTTATTTTGGTCCATAACTTCTAAACTAAATGAGACTCCAACTTGAAATTTTCCGTGCGTAGGAAGAAAAGTTACGTCAACATTATATATTTTTTCAGAATTTTTAAAATACCGTTTTTTGATATATAATGATTTGATTATTATAAGTCCAACTTTGACCTTTAAACTTTTGATTTAAGAAAAATTTATAAATATCTTTATAAAGGTAATATTTTTGTCTTTATTATGAAACTAAAACTAGATAACTACCATTTATAGTTTTTGGGCGTCTCTCATGATACGATAACTTGTGGTAAATTTTAGGCAACAATTGGAGTTTATTTTTTTAATCGTTCTTGTTTCATTTTAGTCATGCCCTTAAAAATATAGAACGTGACAAAAAAAAAAAAAAAAAAATGAAATCTGATTCTTGTATAAATTCTACGATTTATCATAATATTAATTTTGATTAATTAAATTTTGTTAATTTTCTTCCCAGATGAATGTACCAAAGAAAATAATGCTAATAACTTATAAGTAGTGAGATCGAAAAATTCTTAACATACATAATATTCAATAACTTGGAAAGGGTTGATCTTAGGGTTTTCGTTATTTTTTAATCATTTGATAATTTAGCACAGATCACAGAAATATATAATTTTTATGGTTCTAGCCACTAATTATAAAATTGTGGACCATTTTTGAAAACCCTTTCTTTGGAGATTTGATAGTTGCTTCAGTCACTTTTTTGGAACAGTGTGAACATCTTCTATTAAAATCGTCCATATTTTGGGACACCTTTTTTGTGCTCTTGAATTCACTTTTCACAAGAGCTCAATATCTCTCCACTGGTCTAAGCTATGGACAATTTTGAAAATTGACCACTCTTGGTACTAAAACTATATTATTGATTTGGTACCACTCCAGAGCTTTCTTACCGTAGTAACATGATACCAAATGGGTCCAAAAATATGTGGACACGTTGTGCTTTCTTAAGAAAAGAAGAAGTCTTTTTTGCAAATATTCCTTTATGCATATTTTGGTATTTATAGATCCGAATGTATCAAATGACTTTCCTGTTTTGCCGCAACTGCAAAAAGCTTGTCATACCATGAATTTTGTAAGAAATTTTTGCTGTTTTTGGATCTTAAACTTATCTCCAACATTGCTTCGAGCATTAGCAATAAACATTTTTTGAGACACAAGCTGCGAAGATTCTGCCAGCACATAAGTTTCTTCGTCAATTATACAGTTTGAGTATTTTTGTATGAAATTTGGTTTTAAATTCCGAGTCCTATTTTTGGCTTGTAATTTTTTTTTTTTTGCAGAATTCCAGTTTGGAATTTTTTGAACTTTATATGTTATCAACTTTCCCATTAGCTTTAAATTTTCGCACCAAATAGTCGAAGCACTGAGAAAACTGAACTGATTTTCTACCAGATGTGTTTGGAGTTCCTTTCAATATGTCTTCAATTTTCTGACCTTCCCAATATCATGTGGTCCTTTTTTCTTACCGAACTAGGTTTCACATAAAAAGTCAAATTCTCCTGATACTGTTTAATAACATTAGAAACGGTTTTACGGACGACATTTAATTCTGTGGCCAATTATTTGTAAGACCTATTTGGATTTTTTGAAATTTTTTAATAACTTGTAGGACGTAAATCTTTTTCGTCACTTGTTTTGATGAAAAAAGGACAAATTAACATGGTTGTTATTAAAAATAATAACTGAAGTATTTTTCCATGATAACTAGATCAAAAAAAATTTGGAATATTGATTCCGAAAAAAGTTATGAGGCAAAATGTGTGTTAAAATTTTTTCGATCTCACTCCTTAGACATAACGACTTCCTGACGATAACAATAAATTGTGTATACAAATTTTAATATCTTTTTTAACGCTCATCTGTATGCATATACAGTTACATATAAGATATATTATAATGAATTTACAGCATAAAAAGAGCAAATAGGAAAAATTAAAACATTCGACTATCTATGTACCCTGCAACAATTGTTTACCTCCCAAAAGTATAACAAAAGTTCAATTACGAAAATTTCATTTTGTGAAATGTTCTTTAATTATATTATTAACCCTTGTCAAAGTAATTTTTGCAACAACATGAAACAATGCCACTGTAGTAAACAACTACTATGTCGTTGTTATGAAGACACAAAAACCAAAAATTATACACAAGTTACACAATTTATTAGCACAACTTGTAATAGGACTAGGTAGTATAAATGTATTTTATAAAAAAAAAACTATACATACTTATTTGAAGAAATGGAAACAATTTTATTTACAATTCTTTTTTTCCTTTCAATCTCTATATAGGCATGTCCAGTTTTTATTGCTAAAAATAATTATGTTATTTGTGGGGATACAAAAATAAGACAATTTCTAAATCCCAAATATCTATTAAACAAATATACATGCACATAGTTACCTAGATATAAACATAGCCATATATGTATGTATGTATGCATGCATATACACATCATTGCACACAAGTCAACACACATAAAAATAGTTACATTAATTGCTGTACAATTTTCCAAGAAAAAAAAAAAAACAAGTAAGAAAGATATAGTCGGTCAAGACCAATCATATTATACCCTACACTATTTTGTAATACCAATATACAAATACAGAAGAATGTGTTGATACTATATGACATCAATATGATTTTATGCGATTATCGGAAATGGGTTTATATGGGAGCAAATGGTAAATGGTAAGGTAAATTATGCACCGATACTCGTAAAATTTGGCACTTTTGTTTCTATTTTATATAAACTTGTGTGGAATATTAACTTGATATTAACGTTTGTATGAGATTTATGCATGTTAAAGCGATTTTCGGAAGAGGGGTTTATAAAGCCAAATTGCATGAAGAGGATCTTTATGCAATTTGGTACACATTTATGCCATATTAAAGGTATTTAAAGGTAAATATTTGCAATATTAAAGGTGTTTTTGTTCGTTAAGTCCTATTCTGGGAAGAAATTTGTATGGGAGCTAGGTGAAATAAAGAACCGATTGTAACAAATTTCAATACAATTCCTTCCTGTGCCAAAGTAGCTATTCGTAGTAAATCTCATCAAGATATCCTTAAAATTGCGACCTTTACTTTGTTCACAAGGTTTACATGGACAGGCAGACAGTCAGATGGACGGACGCACATAGTTAAATCGACTTAGGAAGTGATTCTGATATATTTTAAGGTGGGGTTCTGATGATTTTTTCTGTGCGTTACAAACATCAGCACAAACGCATAATACTCCAACCACCTTGGTGGTGTAGGGTATAGCAAAAAAGAAAGAATTATATTCCATAGATAAATGTCAATGTGTAACCTACTTATATATGTATGGAATATAGTATACGTACATATGTACTTATATATGTATTTAACTTCTTTGCAAGTATTATAAGAAAAACAAATAAAATAAGTTCACTATATACCGGATAAAAATGTTGCAGAATGTTTGACAGCAGTTTTAAGGATTCTTCAATAGTTAGATTTTGTTTTGTTGTATAAAACAAGTCTTTTGAATAAAGTATGAGAAAATAATATTTTTAGAAATTATTCACAAGTTTTCCCAAAAATATTTAAGATTTTAAAGATCAATATTTAGTCATTGATATTTTTGTCACTACATTTTTACCTTAACTTTAAATTATATGTCTCCTTGCTATTAACTAATCATTTTTATCCGGTATATTTATTTTTTCTAAATCAAAAAATACATGAATATCTACATAGATAATTTAATATAAATGCCTATATTACCTGATCTATGTTAAGTTAAATAATTAGAAAAACTGCAACCTAGTTACACATATAAAATTTCTACAAATGTTCATTATCCTGTTTGTCTTTAACAAAGATATTTTAATTAACTCCAAGACTTTGCTAAATGACCACTCGGAGAGTTTTGTAAGTCAAAATAATATTGTCGTTATGATTTCTACTCTTAAATGTATACTTTATTACAATAAAATAAATAAAAAAGTTAATATGTAAGTAGTTTTACATGTGAGTTTTTGAGTTAGTAAAATAACATGATTTTACTTTTTCACATAAGTAGGACTTTTTAAAAATATTATTAATTTTAATCATGCAATTTTATGCTTTAATTTTAATTGGAAAACTAGAATAAAATTGTGTCAACATGTATTTAAATATTTTAATTTTGTTTAGCTTCTGTATAATTGTGTTCTAAAAGAAAAATGGTTATGAATTTTAAATATCTAGTTTAGATTATTACAACTAAGGTAAATTTAATCTTGTCATTGTGTAAATGCTTTTGTATCTAGCGTGTTTAAAATGTAAATAACAGTTATAATATTAAGCTACAATAGATACAATTATTTAAAATATGGTACAATTTTAATTTCTACACATTTCAACATAAATAATTATTCTATTACACAGGTCAACACTAAAAAATGTTGCACATGTTGTAGGTATAGTCATCCCAAATACCAGAAACATTTCGGTTTCTTTCCATCAAGTCACATTTTTAACCCATTGATTATCTATTAACCCTCATAAAACCATTGAAAAATGAGGGGAAAGGAGTGGGTGTAGAGGAAAACGTTGTATTTGCTATAATAAACAAAAGATTGTAGATCTCAAAAATAGTAAAATTTTTTAAAATCGAACTGACAAAAAATGCATAGTCATCCAAAATTTGAAAAAAATAAAAATACCAATTTAAATAACAGAGTTCGCAAAAAATTATGAGAAAACGAGAGAAGATATAGTCGGTCAAGCCCGACCATATGATACCATTTCGATCCACATAACTTTGTTTTTACTTATATACAACTTACTTGAATTAAATATTAACATAATACTAACATTTGTATGGGATTTATGCACGTTAAAGTAATTTTCGGGAGAGGGGTTTATATGGGAGCTATGGTCAATTATGGACCAATCTTCATGAAATTTGGTAAACAGATTTGTGCTTATATAAAACTTATTTGTACTAAATAGGGTTTTGGGGTCCAGGAATTCCCGGGATTTCATCGGGAATTCCCGGGAAATTTTTTAAAATTTTCCCAGGAAAACGGGAATTCTCTGGAATTTTTTAAAATTTTCCCGGGAAAACGGGAAATTTAATATTCATGTAGTTTTATAATCCTATAGCGAAATACGATTTTTCAAAAGTATACGTCTTGAAATGATTAACAATGTCTTTCAAATGTTAAATGAAAAATAATTTTTATAAGATTTCCGAACACTACACATTGGACCAAAAAATATAGTTGAGAACCAATTTTAAAAGTTTTTTTAGATTTTATTTTAAAACGAATTAATACGACAAGAAAAACTATTTATACTGAAAATTATGCCATAGATTAGGGTATATCTTTTTTAAATTTTTAGCATGAAAAACTATTTAACATAAAAATCTGAAGTATACATTTTTTAATTAAAGATTAGAAATACAAATTTCATTCCATTACACCATTCACAAAAGCATGCTTAATAGGTTTGTTCCCGTACATTTTGGGAAAATGAGAAAAGGCTAATGTTTCTCTCAAAAATGTACAAAAGTACGGGAACACAAAAAACAATTTCTTTAGCCAGAAAGAAAATATCAAACTATTTGCAAATTCATATGTGAATGTTATTTTATTTATAACATATATCAACGTTCTTAATTTTTTTAATTGAGTCTTTCTTCTTAATTACAAAAACAAGATATTTTTTATTTATTTATATTCAAAGTTTTTATTTGTATATTTTTATTTTTGTTTATTTGACAATTTACTTAGTCTATCCAAAGAAATAGTCTGGGCTGTTTCGCACAAGAAGTAGAACATTATTCTCTTAAAATCTCTCTCATTTCCCAATTTTCGAGTACGGGAACACTTTTCGGTAAAATAGGCATCCCGCGTGCTCCCAATTTAGAGCACGGGAACAGTTTTGTAATATTTTACAAAACGAATAAAAAAATATTTGCTAAAGCTAATTCGTAATGGATTTAAATAGAAGAAAATTTGAATGATTCAAAACATTTTTTAAGCTTGAATTGTATAGTTGGTAGTGAATTCTTTAAGCAATTAACTCTTGTGAAGTCAAAGAATTTAAGTCTATGAATGAAATTGTTATGAATGTTTAAAAAAAATTTAATTCGGTTTTGAAAATTTTTAAATTTTTAATTGGTTTTACACTATAATTCTTTGTATAAATACCAAAAATATTTTCAAATGTATTATGCGCCTATGTGATGGAAATCACACGATTGTCATTTCACATGCGTTTTGAAAATCGCCAAATTTATTTCAGCAGCTGCAGTTCACGCGTTTTACTTGTTCGATTTCTCTTAATTTGATCAGCTGTTTCTATAAAATCGCTTATGTATGAGAAAATAAATAAGAAAGAGAATTATGGATTAAATTTTAAATTTTATATTTTTACTTAAAATTGGTAGAAAATATTACTAGTTTTTATATAAATGAAAAGAAAACATATAAAATTTTATTTGTAAGCCATATTTATTGCTTTTTGAAGCCATGTTTAAGCAAAATAGACAACTTCACTTTGGTTTAAGCAAGCGATTTGAAATCGCCTCTTTTCCTATGATTGTGAACCACATCACACCTATTATGCGATTTGAAATCGTATTCGCCAATTTTATGCGATATGCGATTCTCATCACATAGCCGATGGTGTAAATGCTTTGTATTTTGAAGTTTTTAAACTTTTGAAATGTAATTGCATCTCCTAAAGCAAATTTCGGCACATTTTTTTATTTGTAGTTTTATTTGTATTCAATTCTATTAAATTTTTCGTTTATAATTTTTTTAAAAATATTTTAATAAAGAAAATTAAAAATATGACATTTAATAATACTTTCCTAAATACATTTTTTGATATGTGTTATAGAAAATGAAACTCTGGTATTAACACAAAGTATTATAGAGTAAAACCACCTTAACTAATCATAAATTTGATTTATAATGTTGTTTTATAGTATTATGTATAGTATACATCTGCATCAATTCATTTGTAACTCATTTTTAATGATTCCCTTTCTTTTCAATTGTTGACTGTTATTGTTTTTTAAACATAAAATCAATTCGCTGTGTGTGCGTACGGATGGAAAAGACAAAGAAACCAAAACAAAAACAAACAAAATCATTTGTGCAGGGAGTCATAAAAACAATTTAGCAACAAATCATTTGCAACTGAATTGAATTGAATTAAATATAAAATGCAATACTGTCATTTGTTTGTTTTTTGTTTACAAAATTTTAAGTGAAGGAAATATTAAATGAAAAAAATTTAAATAGTATAGATTTGTAATTAAAAGTAAATAAAAATATCATAAATAAAATAAATTTTATTTCATTTAAAATATAATTAATTATAATTGAAATAAAAAATAATTAAATTTTCTTAGCAAAAAAATTTAAAGCAAACGTAATCATAATCTATTTTTTATTTAAAAATAAATAATTGTTACTTTCCATGCATTTTTTCATATTAAAGTAAGGGAATGACAGTAATTCACAGTTTTGATTTTATGTTTTTTATTAAACATTACTGTTTTTGAAAAAAATTTCTTATGACAAACAATTTCTCAAAGAGAACATAACATGATTTGTTTTTGTTTCATCATTTCAATTCAACTCAATTCAAATAATATTTTTTTGCGTGGTTTGTTTTGTATTGTTTTGTTTTTTATTTTAGCATTAATGTGAGAGCATGTATTAAAAAACATTACTGTGAATTGAAAAGCAAATGATTTGATGCAGATGTTTAATGTATACATTATTATTACATTATACAAATGTCCCCCCAGAATTGAGTTTTAACACTCAAAAATGCCTTAAAAATAAGAATATTTTAATGAAATTCAGTACAAAGAAGTCTTGTACAACTATCTACCTTTGTATCGACTTTTATGAAGATCGGTTCACGATTAACCATAGCTCCTATATAAACCTCTGTTCCAAAATCACTTTAACGTGAATAACCTAGCCCCCATACAAATGTCCCCCAAGAATTGAGTTTTAACACTCAAAAGTGCCTTAAAAATAAGAATATTTTAATGAAATTCTGTACAAAGAAGTCTTGTACAAGTATCTATCTTTGTATCGAATTTTATGAAGATCGGTTCACTATTAACCATAGCTCCCATATAAACCCCTGTTCCAAAATCACTTTAACGTGCATAAATCCCATACTAATGTTAATATAAAGTTAATATTCGACACAAATAAGTTTTATATAAGTAGAAATAACATTGCCAAATTTTATTAGAATCGGTCCATAATTTAGCGTAAATCTGCACACTTATTTAGATTTATATGAAACTTATATATGCCAAATTTTATTAAAATACTGCTATATTTAAGGGATTTATGATCGTTAAACCATTTTCCGGGAGGACATTTGTATGGGGGCTAGGTGAAATAATAGACCGATCATAACCAATTTCAATAGGCTTCGTACCTGGACAAAAAGAAACCTGTGTACCGAATTTCATTAATTTTGGTTCAAAATTGCGACCTGTAGTTTGATTACAAGGTTTACATGGACGGACAGACGGTCAGACGGACGGACGGACGGACGGACATCGTTAAATCGACTCAGAAAATGATTCTAAGCCGATTGGTATAAATTAAGGTGGGTCTTAGACCAATATTTTTGGGTGTTGCAAACATCAGCACAAACGCATAATACCCTCCCCACCTATCTTAATAACTTTTTGATTTTTTAGGCGATTTTATATAGGGATATTTCAATTTATTTCAAACAAAATAGAATTTTAAGCTTTGTTAACAAATATATATTGATTTGAGGAAAAAAATAATCAGAGAAAATTACAGTAAAATCCAAATTCAGAAAAAAATCGAAATAAATTCACAAAATATATTTTCAACTTTAAATCGTTTCGAAATAAATTTACATCACTAACTGGAATAACAAAAACAAAAAACGATAAAAGAAGATATAGCTGGTCAATATGATACCCTACACCATTGTCTATGTGTACCAAAATTCCGAAGGCAGCTAATTGTGTACCGATTCTTGTATTAAGTGTAAAAAAACAAAATAAATATTACATCGTTACTAACATTCACATTTATTTATGTACTTTTGGTTGATTCTTGAAATTGGATCTTATATGGGAGTGATCTTAATAACATTTTGAGCTATCATTTATACTTATAAAAAATTTATGTGTCGAATATTAAGTTGATACAAAAATTTTGATGGGATTTATGCACGTTTAAGTGATTTTCGGAAGAATGTTCATATGAGAGCTATGGTTAATTATGGACCGATCTTCACGAAATTTAGCATACGGATTTTTACTTATATAAAACTCATTCAAATTTCTCTGCCAAGTTTAATTAAAATACTCTTATTTTTAAGGTAGTTGTGTTAAAACTGTATTCCAGATGACATTTGTATGGGGACCAAGTGAAATAATGGGCCGATCATGACTAAATTCAATAGACTTCTTCCTTTTTCTCTGCATTACATAATTTGCACAAACACATAATACCCCAACCACCTATGGTAGGGTAAAATGACAAGCACTTTTACCGAAAAATTTCGAGGTGATTTAAACTGTATTCAAGTTTTTGTAGTTTGAATATTTCTAATGCTTTTCAAAATCTCTGGATTCTTTGTTGAAATATTCGGTAAAATGTGGGAAAAATCCAATTTCCGGGAATTCCGGAACGAGAAACCTCAGGATGCATTCTCTACATCTACAATGTTTTCTTTGACTAAAACTATTGAAAGTATGAGACCAATAAGAAGAGGTTGATTTCTCTTGATAATTTTATATATTATTACATATATTGCAAAAGGATCAGCAATTTTTATACAAATAATACGAATGATTCATTTAAAAAATTTTGTTGTAGTGAATACACCTAATACGCACAAATTTTAATAAAAACAAGCGCGAATGTTATATTCGGCTCGGCCGAATCTATATACCCACCATCAACTTTTTCAAATTTTACGTTATATGGGAGGGGGCGGTAAAGTGGGCAGTAAATTGGGCGTACCACGCCCATATTTTGTTTCCGAGTTTACATTGGTCCTTGAACTATTTGAACACAATTTCGTTAATTTTCACCTTATATGGGAAGTGGTCGGTAAAGTGGGCGGACCACGCCCATTTATGGTTTCCGAGTTTATATCGATCCCCAAACTATACGTACAAAATTTTGTTGTCGTACATGCTTTTATTGAAGAAACATCAGCATAAAAGTATAAAACGGACACCCTGTGTTTATAGTTTCTAGCCCATAACTTATAACAAAATTGTTTTCTGCAGCGTAATAGTAAACGCATCAATTAAGCAAAAATTGCATTTTGTTTTTTGAAAAATAATTTCGCTTTAGCCAGCGATGAAGCAAACATTAACAAATTTTATTGCGTTAATAAAAATACTTTGTTTAAGTAAACGTATTAATTTTTTTAAATAGTTGCTTTTATAATTAGGGAGACAATGCCATAAAATATTTTTTAAAGAAATCAAAGATGATGGTGCGTATTCCATTTATGAAAAGTGAAATATAAGAAATTCCATACTGATTGACAAAAAAAATACTATGTTTTTATTATATTTGGAGAAAAAATTTTCGCATTATCCCAGCTGGAAACAATAAACCGAAATTAGAATGACGTTTGATTCATCAATAATATTTTGCCAAAACTTGCCAATTGGGATAAAAATCTTTTCTATAGGTATTTTTTTTTTTTTTTTTTAATTATATATTTTTTAATATTTGGCTAAAAGTTTTCTCGAAAATGGAACATAATTTTATTTTTAGTCAATATATTTTCAACAAAGTCGGAAAACGAAGTAATATTAATTAAAAAATTAATTAAAATTAAAAAGATAATTATAGTCCTCATTTTTAGTCTTTAATCACAAAAGGGTTAAGAAAAAAACATTTTTATTTTATTTTTATTTATTTATAAAGAGCGTGTGCCAAATCGTAGCAAAGTTCTGTGGAATTTAAATTTTCCTATGGAGAAAAAAATGTATAGTTTTGCTGTGCCAAATGAAAACTTTTCCCGTGAAAAATTTTGACAAAATCATTAACAAAATTTCACAAAACTTTAAATAAAATTATTATAGTTTTTAAAATTATTTGTTTTAAAAATAAAAACTATAACTTTATAAAATAAACATTAAAAATCTCAAACAATTTCAAATTATTTTAATTTATTATATATTTTACGACTTTCAAATTTTTCTATTCTCTTGTCAAAAATTTATGTAGCACTTTGAGCTAGTGAAATTTATTTTCACCTCATATACTTAAAAATTTTACTTTTCTACATACTTTGCTACCGTTTGGCACACATTCAAACCAAAAAATTTTGTTTTCTTCATAAAATTGTTTCCTAGAGTAGTATTCATGACAGTCAATACCTTATCTAATGCGTTAGAACCAAGACAACCTTGATTGAAGCACCTCAAAAACATGTGTTTTTTTTTTTTTTTTGCAATAACCGATTTTCCAAGTGTTGAAATAAGTTATCTACATCACTTATTTTCATACTGGGTAATACAATGAAATTGTTGGATAATAAAGCAGAAGGACATAAAATCTTACAATTTGATGTTTGCGCCGACAATATTGGCGGTTTTTTCAAACACTGTGTAAAGCTAGTTTTATCGTAGTGCACCCAGAGAAATATCAATCACATACGTGTTGAAAACGATACCATTCTGTGTCAATAGTGAATCTACACCGTATGTGTTTAAATTAAACACTGCGTGTTCAATTCTTGTTGAAAATCGATACCTAATTGGCACCAAGTTGAAACCATTTCGGTATCAAATTGTTAAATTACACATGTTTTCTATTAAATTTGTTAACGAAAGGTATTAAAAAGCTGTTACCGTAAATTACCAATGTGAGCACAACCGTTGTTGATTTTGAATCGAATTTTTTCCCTTAGTGTGGAGAATTATCTATGTTTGGCAGAAGACTTTTGATGATGGCATAATATTCACAACTAATAGAACTCTTATATACCTAAAGTTCACTACCAAAGTGTCCTGACTTTGTTTTTTAATGCTTTGTGTGGGTGAAACTTTTGTATTTTGTTTCGGAGTCTTACGCACAGATACAATTTTTTTAACTGTAACAATCTCATAAGCACGACTTTAAGGACATGGGATGAATTTTTACTTCCTCTTTTTGTAAAAATCAACGCGCTTCTTTTTTAAACAGTTTTAAACTTACATCGGATTAAAAGTGAACAACTTTTGGACACCCAAATTTTTATTAAATAATGAATACTTTTTATTGAATTAATGCCCAGAAATTTCTCCATCATACGATAGGTGTAGCATAATCATAGCATGTATAGCATTAAGGTTTTTTTTTTTAAATAAAACAACCGTTTTTAGAAGACCTTCATAAAATTGATTATTGGGCCAACAGTATCCATGATTGAATTCCGCAGATCAGCAATATAATATGGCCCCCTATAGAGCTTAATTTCTAATTAGAGTTAAAAAATATATTAATTTTTAATTAATCCACAAAATCAGTGATTGAAATTTTTTATTTTATTTTATTTTTTTTTTTTATAAAATTAACTTTTTTGACGAAGGAAAATTTTTAAGTAACTTTAGAATAGAGAAATAGCACTTGTATAAAAAATGGTCGGAGAACATAAGACCTTAAAAGCCTCATATTTTATGATTCCATTGACAGATCTAACATAATTTGCTTAGCTTTGCCGTTTAGCAAAATATAAAAAGTACCCCTCGTATACAATAGAAATCTAAATTAAAATATATAATTTTAAAATAATTTCTTAAGGCAAGTTTTTAGTACTCTAAAATTTAAATTCACAAGCATAAATTCAAAAATATTGTTAATATAATCTGATCACAAAAATACATATGTATAGACAAAATTTAATATATGTACATTTCCAAAAAAATTTCCTAAAAATATTCAAATAATAAATATTTATTAATATACATTTATATACGTTGTGATCCCAGCCTCTATAAGTTTTCTTATTTTAAGCATTGGTATTGGACACAAATGTACTTGTTTTCTTGTTTGTGTATGTTAAATTACTATTAAATTACTGCTTATAGTCGTACACATAAACATAGAGATTTCCATTAACATTCAATTTAACGATAATTACATTTACCCCTTTTTTGTGACCATATTCCTATTTATTTATACATAAATATGTTAATATGTAAAAATTTTATATGTGTGTGTAAAAACACACTTTCATTATATTAAAGAGAATATTTAGAAAATTTCCAAAAATTTTAAAATTTTGTACACATTCACATTTTTAATATAAAAATGTGTGTAGATGTGTGTGTAAATAGCATATCTATATGTTTAAATATTTAAATTTTAGATGGCCAAAATACTAAAATCTCTACAGCGATAGGAGCATAAAAAATTTAAAGTACTTGTTATATCATTAAGGGGATACATGATTTTTAAAATCAAAAGTCAAATATTTAAGTACTCATTTTAGACTGCACTAGATATTCCTTTTACATATTCATTTCTAAAAAATTATTTGTCCACGACACAGTGGGACCAAATTCATAATGATTAGCAATAAAACTGTATCTCTTAAACTACTGGTTGGATCGGATTGAAATGTTTAGAAGAGTTGTAGAAGAGGACCTAATCTCTCAGAAAACTTATCTTGTCACCCTGTTATAACACGAGATATACTACCGGTTGTCAAAATTTGTTTCCAAAGCACTCTCAAATTAGTATGAAAAATTGCTATTTTTACAAAAATATATTATTTCACATTTTTCTTAGTTATTTTTAACAAAAAAAGAAAATAACGGGATATTAGCATAATATTTTCACTATTATTTCATATGTGGTGTATAAAATATATATCGTCCATTCCATAAAAGAACGCCCAAAAATATACCAAGTGTCCTCCGATTTTTATAAAATTTTACACGTATAAGGTCTATGGGTGTCTATCAATATTTCCGTTTTCAGATTCACTAAATTCAGAAAATTCGCGTTTTTATTTCGCCTTTTCAATTCCGAAAAAATCTAAAAAATCTCCAAAGTATACAACTTTAAATACAAATATTCTGATTTAAACGGCGTTTGAATTGTAATTATGTTAGCTTAAACGTGAATATTTTATAAATAAAAAATATTTTTAAAAAATGCATTTTAATGCAATTGCATTTTTAAATTCATATTAATTTTTTAACATAATTGAAAAGTTTGGAATCTTTACATTAAAATAAAAATCTAAAATTTTTGGGACGCACACATGTACTGTGCATAGTTTCCCCTTTTCTTCAACTAGTTTAAATTTTTTCATATAAAAATTATATATATCTGGTATTATGAGTATCTTTACGTATTTTGTTAAAAAAAAAATTATTGTGTTATTTTTTAAAAAATCCTGAAAAATAGTAAAACTTTATGTATCAGACTATTTATTGTTTTAAGTTATAATAAACAAAGCATTTTTAAATACAATTTGAAAAATTAAAATTTCATAAATTCGCAACTAACAAAAATGCATCTAAAAACTGCATTTATATCTTTAAAATATTATGGATTGAAGACGTGGTTTTTGAAATGCTGACTAAATTACACAAAAAATATACAATGGCCTTTTAAATACTTTTTAAATTACAAAAACAAGAAAAAATTTTAATTTTATATGAAAATTTGAAACATGTTTTTATAAAAATTGGATTATGCATATAAAATTTTCGCGTCCCAAAAATTTGACACTTTTATTTTAATGTAAAGATTTCAAACTTTTCATTTATGTTAAAAAATTCAAAAATTTTAATAGCATATTTAAAGAAAAATGCATTTGAAAAATGCAATTGCATTAAAATGCATTTTTAAAAAATCTTTTTTATTTTTTAAATGTTCGTCGTAAAGCCGCCATATGCGAAATTTTAAGGCCGTTTAAATCATTAAAATTCACAAAGTCTTTCCAGAGATATTGCTATTCAAAGTTACATACTTTTGAAATTTTTTTGGTTTTTGGAGAAAATTAAAAAGCGAAATTAAATCGCGAGTTTTTGCAATTTCACAAAACTGAAAACTGAAATTGATAAAAGGCTTAATAGAGTTTTTGTATACACATTTTTTATCGAAATTGGAAGCCACCAAGTAAAAAAATATACTTTTTCGGGCGTTCTTTCCTGGAATGGTCGATATTATCTTTTATTCCTGAAAAAATAATTTAAAATGCATTACAAACTAATTTTTGGTAATTTTCCAAATGTAAACAAAATTTACTTAATTTAATCTATTATTACTAGGGAGTGGATTTATATGCATTTATTTTTGGAAAATATGCGCATATAAAATGCACTTAAAAATTCAAAATATACCCTAAAAAATTAAAAAATTAGTTAGATAGGTACATATTTTTTAGTATCACTAGAGTCTAAAAATAACTACTAGAATTCATGGACAACTCGAACAAAAATAACTAGTTATTGAGACAAGAAATAAGTAGTTTATTTTTATTTCCAATTATACCTGCTAGCTTACCACACAGAAAAAATTATGACAACATTTTTTTTAACAATTTGTTATTTGGCTTAAAATTAAATTCTATAAATGCATTTATTTGATTTTAATATTTATTTTATAGATTTTAAAAATTTCAAATATTTCTTAAAAAAAAAAAAAAAAATAATAATAATGTTTTTTTTTTTTTTTTTCTTTCTTGACAATTTCAAATAAAACTAAGAAAATAATTTATTTATTCACAATTTTCAACAAAGAAAAATATAAATAACAATCTGATTTCTTTAAGGGATCTAACCGTGAGTAATGGGATATACTATATAGTGGAGTTCCTAATAAACTAAAATTTATTTTATTTTAGACTACAAGATAGTACTATGCAGTTCCAATCGTTTTGTGTGTGAAACAACCAAATTTATATCTACTGTTGAAAATAAAATTGGTGTGAATTTCGTCCCTTAAAAAATGTCAAAAACATATCAGCAAAACATGTGAGGAAAATATTTTTTCTAGACGGCATAATTTGAAGATATCAAGTTTCTTAATTCAAATATTTTTGCTCCCTATCTATTTGCAGGGGACATAGGCTATGATAAATTTAACATTAAAGATACCAAAAATCCGCAAATCCCGCTTTTAACCAGTATCCTTATTATTTATGTTTAGTCCCAGCAAAAAATGGAGCTTACTTAGAAGCATTGCATATAAATAAGCCGTTTCAATAAAGTAAGGGAATAAATGGTATGTTTTAAGCGAGTGAATTTTAGTAATAATTCTAACAAAAAAACATGCATCCAAACTAGCATCTGACATATATATATTATAATGCTTAAATATGGTAATTCGCCATATTAAATTCATGTCTTCCGTAAGGGAGAGGGCAAGCGCTAAGACATTCACGAAAAATCACAGAGCGCTTCGCTTCTGCTTACAGAAGAAATGATTTTTATATGGCGAGTTACCGCTTGGAAGTATTACATTTTTTAAGTAAAACATTATTTTTGTAATCATAAGTGGTATGCGGATAAATATATGCCAGAAGCTAGTTTGGAAGCATGCTATTTTTTGTTAAAATTATTGCCAAAATATACTCGCTTACAACTTGCCGTTTTTCCCTTATCTTTGTGATTTATATAAGTATTTTTTAAAGTGAGGCAGAAAAGTGTTATTTATCTGCAGTCCTTCGAGGATAGCTAAAATTTTTTAATGGGGGTATTTAGGTTATTTTGTGCAATATACATATATTATTTTAATAAAGAAACACATTTTACAAAAAAACATTTATATACAAGTGTTGGTATTATGTTAATATTTAACACAAGTAAGTTGTATATAAGTAAAAATAAAATTATGTGGATTAAAATGGTGTAGGGTATCCTATAGTCGGGCTTGACCGACTATATCTTCTTCTCTCGTTTTTTTTTTATGGGCGAGTCTAATATTTTGCCCGTACTAAGGCCATTACTTTAGTATATTTCCTCATAACTCAAGAACGGTGTGTACGATTGACATAAGTGATACACCAAAAAATGCGTAATAAAAATATCTTGAAATCATCAAAACTTAATTTTTTTATGTGCTCAACAGTTTCGAAGTTATTTTGAAATAATTGCCCGAAAAAAATCATTTTCATGCAAAATTGTTGATTTTTTTGTTACTAATATTTCTTATAATAAATGAAAACATCTGAAATGTTAACGTTTATTATCTTTATCTTAAAGCTGGTAATGCTGCGAATAAAATAAGGCATGTGTCTTCAAAATTGATACAAAAATCTAAATGTTATTCACAGTTAAGAACAAAAAATACCCATGTTACATACAATTGAGTATAAATACAGTGGTGGCCAAAAAAAAAAAAAAATATTTTTTTATTTTTTATTGAAACAAAAATAGGTCAACTAGGTGGATTTTGACGAGATAAACAAGTTTTTTTTTATCGGGTACTGATTTTTTTTATGTGCATGACTAATATCATTACCTTATTCAGCGGCAACACTATAAAATTCGAGAATGGTTTGTCAAACATAGGCTATAACTCAAGAACACTTTACACTATTTTGATAAGTGATACATAAAAAGATGCATACGAAAATTGTCTTCAAGATGTGTCAACAATATTTTTCATTCGCTCAAGAATTTTAGAGCTATGGATCGAAATTTTCACCACTTTTCAAAAAAATAAATTTTAAAATTTTCGGTACTAATTACCGAATAACTACGGAAATATTAAATGGACAAAAAATTCGAGTAATCGACATATTTAGGGCACAATATTAGACACGCCCATAAGAAAAAAATCCCGACCTGATGGAAAAAAACTGAAAAAAAGTTTCGAGTTTAGCATGCGGAATTCCATCTAGTCTACATATTTTTTTATTTTTGAAGGAGCTCGAAAATTTTTTATTTTTTTTGTCGACCAGTGTAATTAAAGGAGTTGACTACTTTCGGAGGTTCTTCTTCTGTCCACAGACCAGCTAGAAACTTGTGCTCCTCCAAAACAATTGCAAAGCATCTCAGAAATAAATGTGTGAAATTTTATTGAAATATACTTAACGGTTCAAATAACACGTTGAAACTGCTGTGCTCTTATGCACGTATGTTATCGCTTAATTCAGGGAAAGGTGATATCAATATTTTAATGATCACGTTTTAGTTCTGTATCTATTAGTAAATAAAAAAATGCATTTTTTGAATTATAAGAATTTTTTTTTTATAGAATGGTAATGTCCGTTAGTCTATACATTGGCGTTAAATGGGTCGAAAATTGCGCTTATTGCAGAACTGCTATCCGTATTTTGATAATCACGTTTTTTTTTATATTTATTAGTAAGTAAAACAATTAATTTTTAGAATTCGAAAGTTTTTTTTTGGAAGAAATAATGTCCGTATAATTTGGGTTAATTGGGTCGAAAATGCGAATAAATCAGAGTAAAGTGGTATCAATGTTTTAATACTAACATTTGTTTTTCATATTGATCGAGAAATAAAAAAAAAAAAAAAATATTTTTCGAATTTTATGATTTTTTTTTTTTTTTTTTTTACAGCATTCTAATGTCCGTCCATTCTTTCATCTGTTTGTTAATTTTTAAAAACGTTCCAATTTAAAATAGTTTGTTTTTTGATTCAATAAAGATATCGACTTAAAAAAAATCCTTATTTCGAGAGATAATTTTGTTCTTTAAACAATTGCATAAAATATAGTAAAATCGGTTGAAAATGATGGGGTACATATGGAAAATCTTATGTACCCCATCATTGCAAAATTGAGATTTTTGAAATTCCAAATATATATAACTCGAAAAATATCTAATATAAGTAGTAAATGCAAACATATTTTTCATAGGATTTATCAAGAGCTTTAAGATGATATAAAAATCTTGGAAATCGGGTAAAGAACAAAAATTCGCTAGTAGTCAGAAATTGTCTATGTCATTTTAACCCTATTTTGAGCCCCAATAGCTCCGCTCCTGAGGAGTATATGGGGTCCCCCTTCCAAATTCAAAATTGTACACTCTTCGCTAACCATATAAAATTTTCAGTTCTTCCTCACTGTCTAATGTTTAATAAAGCAAAAAAAAGTCTGCACTTAAGCTGTTTTTTGTATGAGAGCTACATATGCGCTCGACTTTTTTCACAGTGTTAATGTACTTTCACAAAATTTTCAGAACAAACATTCTGTAACATTTTAAGTTGCATTCAATAAAATTTGAGAATTTTTTAAATTTGTACTTTAAAAGACTTTATACTTAAAACGAATACACCGAAAGTTGATGAAATTTTTTTACTTTTTTCCAAAATGTAAAAAATGTTTAACTTTGACAGCTCCGTACAAGAAAACTATATAACCTAGCTTGATGATTATAATTACTCAAGTTTATTGAAAAAATTTTAATTTCAAAATTCAATTAATCGCCACTTTTGACACATACAAATAGAATTTCAGTAATTTGCTAACTGAAGCATTGCAGAACTAAATGAATTTGTTACAGGTAAATACTCAGAAAAATAATAACGACTTACTAGCGGGTAATGAATCTAATAAGTAGTAGTCATTACTAATAGCAAACAAATTTTTGTAAAAAAAAAAACTAAAAAGAAATTACCTTAATATAAAAATTATACTCTCACGCCAACATATTAAATATTTTTTCATGTAAAACAAAATATTTTATATTTTGATGGTCATAATTGTTATTGACAAACATCAAATAGGATAACACAGTTTTTATTACAAACACATATACATAAGTAAGAAGTATGTGTATATGTATATAACCTTTTGTACAAATCAACATCATAATAATATGAAAACAAGGAGTAAATGTGCTCAGAGAGTTCAAAAAGTATCAACATACTTTTGCTTCAGCTGTACTTTACAAACATACACTTACATATGTATATATTTATACATATGTGTATTTGTTATATGCATATTAATGTTTTTCATACAGTTATTGTTGCTGTTTTTCGTAAAATTTCCATTATAAATATTTTTTTTGTCCCTTTTCTTTCTAGGGCCATTAACACTGATGACGCATATTAATGGATATTTAATGCAAATTAACTGCTAAAAGCTAATGACAAAGAAAAATAACTACAGCGACAACATTACTAAAAACCTAAATGTAAATGTAAAATTGCATATTAAATATTTGCAAATTAAGTGTGTTAGAGAACACCTTCGTTTTCATTTAAATTTACATTTTAATATTTTTTTTTTTTTATTTTTTAGATTTTCATTTTGATTGCAGATTGTAGTACATTCCATGTTTAATTGTGAGAATTGTATGTTTGATAAATTTACTTTTCCTGTTGTTTGTTATTTGTTGTAAAATAAATTTTGATTATCAAACTGCGTTTTTATGTCACCAGTAATAAATAATATTATACATACATATATAAATGCGTTTTTCTTTTAATATTATAATAGGTTGAGAACAATGGTATTTTTAAAAATAAAATAATAAAACCCAGATAAGTTGTATTTAATAAATTGACTTTATTTGTAAAGTAATTATTTATATTTCCTGTTTATAATGTTTGACATATAGTTATAGTATTTTTTATTTTGTAATTCAATCGGGACTTTAATTTTTTAAGAGAGTTTTACAACACCATACATATTTTTATGTATATGCCCAGTATGACTTACCACTTACATACCTCGAATAGTCTACAGTTTTGAAATAGATAAAGTTGCCTAAGGACTCAATCTTCAGGTGATCTATAAAAGCACCATCGAAAATGAAGAGATTTACTTTAAATAAAATCTTAATAATTTTTCCAATTACAAAGCCTCTTCTATTCGTCCTTGTTTATTTATAAATTTTTGTAGTTTTTCTTTTATATTTGCATTATTTTATTATATTTCTCTATTGTTTTTTATTTAACTCAAATTAAATGCACTTCAGTTCCGTGCTTTTAAGCCATATTTTTCATTCAACAATCGCGTATGATTTATGCTTGCCAACAGCGAATTAAATCAAAACTATTTTATTTAACTCAACGTTTTTTCCACCATAATTAACAATTGGATTAGCAAAAAGTAGGGAAAAAATAAAAATAAAAAAACTTATTTAATGCAATAAATATTAGAAAAACTTTTACGTTTTACAATTCGCACGCATTTTAGGCTTAAATGAACATATTGTAAGATGGTTTCTAGTGGTTTGATTTCATATGGCAATTAATTAAAATGTTTTAAATTTGTTTAAACATACAACAAGAATAAAGGAAATTATTTATAGTGTTTAAAGCAGTAGAGTGCATAGTGGGGCAGAATCAACATTTTTGTTTAAATAAATCTGTAACTTCTAATCGGCTGGTTGGATGTACATAAAATTTCACATAGACATTTGAATGGGGCTACGTGGGGCTCTCAAAATTGGGTTTCTATGACATAGGCTATTTTTTACTGTTTGCCAAGTATTTGCTCCTTAGATATACGAATTCAAATCTTATTAAAGCTCTTCGGACACAAGGCATTAAAAAGTACTAAGCCTCTAATCAACCTTTTTTGAATTGACTCCAGTTCTTGCGATAAATTGCGATTTGTAAAATTAAGGAGGTTGCACTATATACTATACTTTTTTGATTTTGTTTAAAAAAATATTATAAAATTTTAATTAAAATTATCTTCTAGTCGTTCTTACATTACTTTTTAATACGGACAACAGTTACAGAGATTTTAAGCACATCTTTTGAGAAAAATTTAATTTTATACAAAATTTCAAGAAAAAAAATGTTTAAAAAATCATTAAAATTTGAAAGTGTCCAAAATTAAAATTTTTATTCCTTAATCATAAAGATAAATTTATTGCACATAAAATAAGGTCTCCTTAATTAAAATTAATGCATAAATTAAGATTTTATGTACAAATTTTTGAAAATACTTATTTACAAGTTACATTTTCACTAATTAGTGATTAAAATCAAAGCTAATGATTTAATTGATTTTAATGAAGTTAGTCTTGTTTCATTTGCAACAAATTTATCTTTATGATTAAACAGTAAAAATTATAATTTTTGACACATTCGGATTTTTATGATTTTTCGAAGAAAGATTTTCTTGAAATTTTGCATAAAATTTAATTTTTTCTCAAAGTATGGGCTTAATATCTCCATAACTATTGACCGCATTAAAATGTAATGTAAAAACGACATGAAGATAATTTTAATTCAAATTTGTTGATATCTTTTTAAACAAAATCAGACAAGTCGTTTTCGAGATAGGCTTCAATATATAGTGAAACATCCTTAATTTTACAAATGGGCAAAATCGGTTAATAAACAAAAAAGTTATAGGCTAAAAACTAGAAACATAGGGTGTCCGTTTCATACTTTTCTGCTGATATCTCTTAAATAAAAGCATGTATGACAACGAAATTTTGTACGGATATAATATAAACTTTTACAAAAGACGAAAAAATTTTAAAATCATAAAACTTAATCGTTTTCTAAACTTTTTTCGATATGTGGTAATATTTATTAAGCGTCTACGTGTATGCAAATTTCCGCCAAACTAATTGTGTTAGAAATCCGCCTTTGAATATTGGCCATTATATATATGCCATTATATACGTAAAAGTTCTGCTTTTCAATGTTCCTATTTTGTACCCATTATGATAAACAATCACATTTTGGTTTAAAGGAATGTATCAAGGACTTAACGTGAAATACTACTGTTAGAAACGTTACCAGCATCGCCAACATCACTAATATCATTATTATTTTTAGGCCGTTCGATAAAAATCCTTCAGACATATTCATCATTATTACTTCTTCCAAGCTTAATTGACGGACAATTTTCCGGAAAAGCAAGTTTTTTAGCAAAAAAAAAAAAAATATATATATATATATACATTTCCTGACAAAATTTTCAAAGAAATGCACTACGAAAAAAAATTTCCATGTTGTGTCTGGCGCACCCATATGGTAACGCAGATATATAGTCCATAAAATGTAGGATAAAAACATTTTACATATTTTATTGATTTATACTATAGTACTTCCTGTTTATATAAAAATCATAAAACATTTTTCTGAAAATTTACAGAGTGTGAAAAAATGTATGAATTACTTTTTCATGTTAATTTTTCACATTTTTAACAATAATTTTTTTAAGGGTTTCATTTGCTTCCAAGCACATAATATTAATGACATTTAAATGTGCTAATATTATTAACAAGTTTCTATATGAAGAAATGTAATTAAATTTTTTTTTTATTTTGAATATTTTCTTTGCTATATAGCTTTTTATATAACCGTTGCGTTACCATATGGATGCGCTAGGTCAATTTGGGTTAATTCCTGAATGTAGTTTTTATATGGGAGCTATGGCGACTGTGGTAAAATTGTACACTATGTTTTCTCACATAAAAATCTTATTCGCCTCAAATATTATTGCTATATTTATATGGAAGCTATAGTAGTAAATTCGACCTATATATATTTGTGGATTTTGGCACACTGATTTATACATATATACTGCTCACTTGGTTCTAAGTACATAATAAATGCCATGTAAATGATAATATTACTATAATATTACAGATACATACATATGTTTTACATAAATATTAATTACCATCACCAAATTTTGTATAATTGGTCGAAAATTAATCATAGGTCTCATAAGAGACCACCACCGAAAATATCGAAAATGCATTATGTAGGGCATTGAATGATTGGATTTAACTGACTGGATGTTGCCTACTTGCTAAATTTATTATTATTTTTTTATTTTATTCGATTTTTTTTATCATCACTGAAGAAATTATTATAAACTATGAAATTTTAATTAATTATTTCTTTTTTAATAATTTTGAATTTATATTTAGACTCAAGTTCATTAATGTAATAATTTTTCCACTGTGCCTTTAGTGCTAATTTAAAAGATCTTCCATTTAACTCATACTTTTGAAGAAATAAAATACGTAACTTCATAAATTTACATATTATAAAGTCTTTAGTAGAAATGAACAAAAGCTTTTTGTTATGTTTATTGTATTCTACATCATTACAATGCACAGTGGGGAAGAATCGAATAATTTTGGAAATAAATCTGTAATCAAGGTCTTAATTATTACAATTTTTATGTCAAAATTTTTAAATTGTAACTATTATATGCAATTTTTACTTTTTTCCTTATTAATAACTATTTGCTTTCAATTAATATATTTTTATCGAAATAATAATAATAATTATGATTGTGAAAAATAATGTATATTATATATATTAGTTATTTTTTAATTTTTATTTAAAAATCATTTTATAATAGTTATTGAAAAATATAATCCAAATAGTTAGAATTAGTTATAATTTTTAAATTCATGCATATTTTATTTGGGTATTTTTTCTTTGAAATTTGATGAAAACAATATACGTAAGTTCAATTAGGTTTCCAATTATTATAAAAAATTATTATTATAATTGATATTAAAAATATATCGAAGAATAATAATTATTTAAAATTTATATTTTTTTGTTCATCAATATTTATTTTAATTAATTTTTAAAATATTAGTTAAAAAATAATAGTTATGAGTAACTTATATTTATATATTATTCAATAATTATTAAAAAACTATTTTTTGTAATAAGTCTTAAAAAGTGCCAATTTTTTGGATTTCGAAAATACCCACACGTTTTTTTGAGGACCAGTCGTCCAGAAAATGCCAAAAAATATTAAACTTTTTAAAGAAATTTAAAAAAAAATTAAATATATAAAGTTACTTTTTGGACAAAAAATTTAAATTTTTGAGACCTGTTTTTAAATTTTGACTCTGACATTTTTTTTCTTGTTAACGAATTGAGACAACTTAAAAATTATGGGGCAAAATCGCAAAAGTCAAGGCCAAATATGAAAAATTTATTTTTTGAAGTCAAAAATGTATGTTTTAAACCAGGCGGGTTTTTCTTTGACTTGCTTAGGATATTTAAAATCGGTTCGTATTTGCAAAATTATAAGCCTCGATATATTTTTCACCTTTGAGGTGGTCAACTTTGGCCCACTTTAACGGAATCCGTGCTCCAGCTACACACTCCAGCCAATAACATTCTGAAAGCCTAACTGCTCCTTAATCGATGTTCCGAGTTTCATTTAAATCAGTTCAGTGGTTTCAAAGATCAAGTCTTATTACCAATTATTTTGCATTTGGCCCCACTGTGCACTGTGGGCCTTAAAACAAATTTTGTAAAAACCTTCTAAAAACTTTCTTCTTCAAATGTTATGGATAATTAAAAATACAACTTTGTGAAATATTTTTTTTTATGTAAAGCTACAATCGGATTTAATTTTTTATACCCTCCACCACCACTAGTGGTGAAAGAGGGTATACTAAGTTTGTCGTTCCGTGTGTAACACCTAGAAAGAATCGTTTAAGACCCCATAAAGTATATATATTCTTGGACCATATGAAATTCTGAGTCGATTAAGCAATGTCCGTCTGTCCGTCTGTTGAAAACACGCTCACGTCTAAACTGATTGAGCTATTCCAATGAAAATTACTCAGGTTATTTGTTGTTCCCAGACGCTGTTTGGGATTGCAAACCAGCCAAATCGGTTCAGTGGAAAAAAAGTTATATACCAAAATCTGGAGAAACCCCTAAATCAAACTTTAACTGACAATATTTCAATAAGCCACAAACGAATTTAAGTAAAATTTAGCACAAAAGTTTATCTAGGTTCACCTTAGATTACTGCCAAAAATTAGTTAAATCGGTTCAGTAGAAGAAAAGATATAGACAAAAATATGAACAGTTTCTATGATTCCAACGTCATAAGTGTTTCTTAAACATCATGTTATAATTTGTATATGGAGTGCATATGTGTATGTTCGCCTCAATATGAATGTTGATAAACACAAAGGCATACAACTATGTTGAGTTTGATGTTTGATCGTGGTCACCATCGAACACACCACGACATTGTATGTTCGCTACTTTTCAGCAACATATGTTGATAAGTTTATTAAACTAGTTAGTAGTTTGGTGTGTTTCAAGCTGTACACATCGGTAGAGAAGGATACGTAATGGTTTTATTAAAAGTTTGTCTGCTAACATAAAGATATAAATAAATATAATGTTGATGGAATAAATTGCATAAATATGAAATTGTTTTGAAAATGTTTTGATTTTTATTTAGCACATTGAAGAAAAAGTACTGATACATAATTATGTTACTTTATAATTTCTTATTCATTATAGTTTTTTGTGCGTTTATAATTAATAACTTGTAAATGTGGTGATATTTTTTTAATTTTCATTGTAAAAATAAAACTGTAATATAATTAGTTATGTGAGAATTTTGTTTATCTCTTTTTAATTTATTTAAATAACTATCTTTAAAAAGCATTGCTAATTTTTATCATTTTCTTAAAGATTAGTATTTATAAAAGTTTTCAAATATAATTTTTCAGAAATTTTGAGAGCGCCGTTGGGCAGAAATAATATAATTCAACAGTAAATGCTTAATTCATGACCGGTTAGGGTGATTTATATAAATGCAAATTACGAAGAGGGAAACTCTTATAGTTAGTTTATATTTGCTTTAGTTTACTTATTTAGTTTTTCCAACATCATCAGAGAAACGGCTCTCTAATCGAATCGTTAAATATAAATTTGAGGTAAGCGAAGATTTACAGAAATAATTGATCAATTTTATTATATTGATTAAAAGAATAAGTTTTAAATTCGGTAATATAAAAATGTTTCTGAATAATTATGGCCTATTTGGTGTATAAATCTGTTTTTACCAATCGAGCTTCAATTTTAACGCAAAATAAAATTTCAGTTTTTCGTTCTTTAAATCGACTTTGCACAGAAATACAAAAAAATTGGTGGATAGTTGCATAAAAATAAAGAAAGTCATGCTTTTATTATTCGAGTGTGCTTAACCCATTTACGACTGCTGTTGCGTTTTCGCATCAGTAGTTTTAACATCGCCTAATTATTTAATTATGCAGTCGATGATGAATTTTTTCACAGCTATTATTAGATAATATGTTGTCTTAAAGATAAGAGAAAAAATCAATTTTTATATAAATACTCTGTCCAGAATTGAGTGTTAAAGCCAGGCGTATCAAATAAATAGTTGGTGTAGTGAAAAGGCGATATTTTCAGATCTGCTTTTCGAAAATATGTTTTTATATTATGGGTGTATTCCAAAGGTAAATACCTTTAAATTTGAGCTAAAAATGGTACGATTTCTGAAATTCTCGAAGCATTATATTTCGGAATCAAAAATATGTAGGTGTCCAAATCTTTTTAATTTGTTATAACAGTCACAAAAAAAAAAAACTTCATGCTAAATTTCGTAGTTATCTTAACGGAATCGGGTAGTGGTCGGAAATAGGTTAAATACACATTTTCTACATTTAAATGGTAATAATTGTATTTGTAACAAAACTAAAAATACAGATTCTTTACAAACACATACAAGGTATTAAAAAAACTAACAAAATAATTTATACAAATCAAACTACAAAAAAATCTGTAAAAAATCGGGTTTTTTGATAAGAACTCCAATTTTTGCGAAATATGCAAGAAATCACATATTTTCATTTCTCTTAGCCCTTAGATTTCTTATAGAATAAATTAGTTTTCACTAAAAAAAGCATTTTTTTGTGAAGATAGTATATAGTAAAAACAAATTTTCGTTCGTTTCGCTCTGCCACTACTATTTAACTTTCTTACAAAATGCAATTTTTTTACTAAATGAAAAATATACTTTTATTTAAAATGAAATATTCTTTTTTTTTACCAAGATAATCAACTTTTTGTAAGAAAAATAAGGCATATAGATTTTCCTCTTTTTTTTACTTTTTACACATCATTTGCATAATAGTTTGTTAAAATATCTTATATACAATACAAAATCTTTATTAGAACAAGTTCATACTACTACACTATTATGGACGCCAAAAATTAATAAGTAAATTAGAAAAACATCACTTTCCGAAGAACTTTTCCTACATAAAAACTGATGAAAACACTATCTCAGTGGTGGAGGGTATATAAGATTCGGCATGGCCGAATATAGCATTCTAACTTGTTTTTAATTAAAACAGATTTGCTTTGAGGTAGTATTAAACCAAATCGGAATATCTCATAGAATTCATGTAAATAAGAAATTTCTTTTGGAATAAAAAAAAAAGAAAATAATAAACTAAAACTTAAAAGAAAATCCGTAGCTATACTGAATTTATAAGTAATTAAAGCAAGAAAATATTTTAGTCTTAAATATTTAAATAATCCATTAAATGCATACGATTTTAGTATTATTCACAAGAGCAAATTTCAAGTAAAAAATAGTTTAATACATTTTTGTCCATGCATCATTGACAATATCTTGAAATGTTTGCAGTGTGTGCTTTTTAAGGGGATGAACATAATCATACTTGCTAAATTATATCCTTACTATGGAACAAGAAAAAAAAAATGTTTTCCTATTTGATGAACAAATGGCAGAAAGAGAGAGGAAACTTAAAAATGCAACAAGAAAAAAGAAGGGAAAACAAATACAGAATATAAAACTATCATCACAAAAGCATAACTACGACTATTTAAAGTTTGTTGTTCTCTTATTAACATGCATTTGTATGCATTCACATTCTCATAAATGAAGAACAAAAGCATAAACATATACATACGTAAATGTAAACATACATACATACATACATACATACATACATACATACATACATACATACATACATACATACATACATACATACATACATACATACATACATACATACATACATACATACATACATACATACATACGCATTCAGGCAGGCACATTCTTACGCATATAAATGAAAATATGAAAGCACATACATACATATAAAGTAAGATAACATATGGTTTACACTATACATAAATAAAAATATTCACATTTGTAACCCAGTAAACATTGTTACTAAACAATACATTTACTTCTAAGTATCCATTAGAGGTCTGTAACGAATAAGTTTTCGCTGCATATGTGAAGACCGACATCGAATATAATTACTAATCTTACTCTCTCTCTCAGAACACAAGTACTGAAGTGTAGTTAACCGTTGTTTGTCGAATAACTACGAGTAAGTAGCAACTAGGGTGATCGACTTGGTTTTCCAACCGGTTTTTAAACCGGTTTTTTCAGTCAATGTGCTGTCGGTTTTTTCAAAATGTTCAATTTTCGAATGTCGAATAGACCGGTTTTTTAAAACACAAAAAACCGGTTTTAAAAATACTTTTTTATTTCAAAAACCATGCACTAAATTTTGATATTTGATTTGAAATTTATAATTATTTTTTTAATCTTCATAAAGTATGATTTCTAATGTCTTAAAAATATAGTTTAATGTTAAATAAATATATTTATATTTATATTTATAAATAGTAATTATCCTGAATGAAATTTGTTTTATCTATTGTAACACCTCTAATATTTTTGCAACCTAATTTAAATGTTTTAGTTTTTTTTTTTTATTCAACGAAGAAATTGTTCTTCAAAGATTTTGTTTTAAAAAAGTTTCACCTGCAGAATCGTTTCAATAAAATTGATTCTGGCTTTTTCCGTATTAACCCATGGTTAAGTAAATGTTAATATCATTTTTGATGATTATTTTATAACCTGTATTATGAGTTTGTACCAATCGGCTTTAAGTCGACTTAACGATGTCCGTCTGTCCGTCCATGTAAAACTTGTAATCAAAATACAGGTCGCAATTTTGATTTCTTATAGTCCAAGGATGAAGCGTGTTGAAATTGGTTATGATCGATTTATTATTACACCTATATCAGTTTATTATTACACCCATACGATTAACCTCCCAGAAAAGGGATTTAACGATCATAAATCCCTTAAATGTAGCAGTAATTTTTGCACATCTAAGTTCTTTATACGTTTAAATTTCAGTGCCGAATTTCATGAAGATCGGTCCATAATTGACCATAGTACTGGTCCACAATTCCACAGATCTAAAAAAGACCCCTCCTCGAATTTTGATGCACACAATGGTGTAGGGTATTTTCGGTCTTGACCGACTATATCTTTGTTCCTCGTTCTTAATGGGTTAATAGTAATTTCCAAAAATAAAAAAGATTTATTGATTTTTCTTTAAGAAATGTAGTCTTTTGATAGAAATATTAACTTCTGCAAAAAAACCGGTTAACCGGTTTTTTCTGAATTTAAAAAAGTGCAACCGGTTTTTTCAAAATACCAACTATTCGAACTATTCGAAAACCGGTTTCTCCAAAAAGTCGAATAATCGATCACCCTAGTAGCAACAGAAAAACATGTTCCGAAAAAAGTGAACACAAATAAATGTAATGAACAAACAAAAAGTACTACAAGTATATTGTTCACTTCACATGGTACCACGAGTATTTTCATATTAAAGGTCAAAGCTGAAATATAATTTTACGGAAAGTAATAAATAAACTGATCTATTTTATTATAATAAAATTTATGTTATGGTTTCTTTGCACTGTTTTGTTTATATTTTTTAGAACGAATAAGTTTTTAATAATAATTTTTGTTTAAAAAAAATAATATATATATTTTTTTTAATTTATATATATTTAATAGGAAAAAAATCGAATAACAAGGATTTTTAAATTTAAGAAAGCAAAAATAAAAATATAACCAAAATATATAAATTATAGGTATAAAATCAGAATTTATTTATTTTTTTATTTATAAAATTAAAGAAAGGAAAACTAAAGTTTAAATATATAATTTTTTTTTATTTAATTTAAAAATATTGTTGCATTTTTTGCATGCCTATCCGTTTTTATTTAAAATTCATGCATATAACTTCCATATATATTCTATTTAATTATATTGTTGTTTATTAATAATAAAAAATATGTTTAAACTAATCATTGTTTGTTTAAAAAAAATATAACTTAAGTACTGCAGGATTATAAATTTTTCGTTGAAAACCAAATTCCAATAATACAAATGAAACTAAAAACACTTTTTTTTCTTTTCCTACTAAACTGAACACTGTACATTTAGTACTAACTTCAGTTTTACTATCTATCTTGGTATGTTTAAATAAAATTGAACATGTCGGCAGTGTTCGTTAATAGCGAACACAGTCAAATAACAACAAATAGTTATTCGAAAGTTTTGTTGTTCACAAATATGTGTACATCTTTTGTTTGCAACGCTTCGAGTAAGTGTACATGCTTCGCGAGTACACGTGTACTCTACATATACAAATATATTTATGTAGTATTCATTAATATGCATTCTTCCTTTAACAAGGTCTTAGATATTTTAAAGCGCAATAACCTTGAACTTACCTATTTCTGATAAATCTAAAAAATAATTTTTTTCACAATTGAGCATTTTGTGTAGGGAAAAAATGTAGTCCCCATATTTTTTCCCTACTCAGGTTTAGAATTTGTTTTATAAATTGATTGTTTTTAGTTTAGACGTAATGTACAAAAATAGGAACAGAGGTATAAAAGACCCACGTTTCAGACCTAGTTTTATTTTATTTGAATTATGAGATATGTAAATTTATGTGTAAATAAATTACTATAAATATTAGAATGAATTGGAATTAAAGCTATGTTTGAATTGGAAAAGGGTTGTAGAAGGGGAAAGACAACAGAATTTAAAATAAGTAAAGAGTTATGAAAAGTACTTATATTTGTATGCAAATATTTAAATACGAGCAGTATAACTGCTACTTCGTTAGCGTAGATTTTTTAAATAAAATAATTTTATAATTTTCCAACTATAAAGATTTTAATAATATTTCTAATAGCTTAAACGCAATGCGTTTTGCTAACCCATTTTATTGATATAAAATAAAAGCATCGAAATAAAATTCAAAAACAGATAGACTAACAAACGTAGATTCAATTTTATATAAATAGCATTTAACCTGATCTTGTACTCCTTTAGAAACAAAAACCAAATAAAATACCAAGATTTCTATCTTCCGTGGGAACAGTGTTTTGACATCATTAAAAACAGTAAAATGTTTAAATACTTTAGTTACCAGTTTCCTACATCTTTAACGTTCGAAGGTTCTAAAACTACCAAATTATTTCTATTATATTTTAGTAAAGAAGAATGTGACCAATAGAGCTTGTGGATTCTAAACACAGAACCATATATCTTTAATTTCACGTTTGAAAGTTAATTTTTATTACAAAAAATTTAAAAAATAATATTATAATAACTAAAAATACCACAAAATGTCCTCTTATGGAGTGTTTCATTGACTTAGGAATATATATATTTAATTTCATGATTTTATGTTCAATTTTATACGAAATTCTTAAAGTGCCATTAGAAGAACAAAAAAGTACCACAAAATCTCCTCTTAGAATAACAAAAAATTAATACAAATTCTCTTTTCTAGATTCTCATTCACTTAGGATAACATATTTTATATTTCATATTTGTAGGTTCAATATTATAGACAATTCAAAAAACTACCATTGAAAAAATTAAAAAAGTACCACAAAGTTGGTGTTATGGGTTCTTAATCTCTTAGGATCATATATTTTTAATTTCATGTTTCTAGGTTCAATATTAAAGAAAATTTAAAAAGTAACATTAGATGAACGAAAAAGTACCACAAAATCCCCTATTATGAATTCTATCTCACTTAAAACTATATGTACGTAAGTTCATGTTTCTAGGTTAATATACTAAAAAATGCATTACTTCATTTGAATAAAATTTAATTTCCCGATTTTTTTTGGTACTTCTTAATCCCCTTGAATGTGATGAAATTGTATTCCATAAATTTCTAAATTGTACTAATTGAATGTTAAAATATTCATATGTATGTGTCTGTAAAAAGAAAAACATATTTTGTGAAAAAAGCACCAAAAACTGGTACGGTTTTACTCCTTAAACGTTCGAATTTCCAAAAAGTAAAAAACTTGTATTCGCCAATTTTCGATAAGGTACTAATTTGATGCACATTTTATTTCTATACTTACTGGATTAAAAGATAGATAGGTTGCCAAAAAAGTACTAAATTACAGTTTTTACCCATTTTCTCCCTAAAAGAGCCGAATTTCAAAAAAAGTACCAAACACCAATCCGATTATTTTTTAAATAAATAACGGTAACTATTCAACTTTTTTTGTATCTCTATATGTTTAGGATATAAAGTTACCGATTTTACCCGTTGCGATGCTGAATTACCAAGTACGTCAGTCAGTCAATCACTCAGTGACATTACTCTTTTATATACATATTAGGGTGATCGATTATTCGACTTTTTTGAGAAACCGGTTTTCGAATATTTCGAATAGTTGCTATTTAAAAAAAAACGGTTGCACTTTTTGAAATTCAGAAAAAACCGTTTAACCGGTTTTAAGCAGAAGTAAGTAATTATATCAAAAGACTACATTTCTTTGAACAAATCAATAATTCTTATAATATTCAAGTTAAAATTTATTAAATACAAGCCTGACAATGCCAGGAAAAATAATATAATAATGAAAATTTGCACAAACAAATCCGAAAATTAAAAGAAGAAAACAAAAATATGAACAACATATGGACACCTTCTTCTCCCTAATCGAAGTCAATTATTTTGCCGTTAGAATTTATTAAGATAAGATTAATAAATGTTTTAAATTCGTAAACCTTTCAAAATAAAAAATCGTCATAAATGTACTCACAGGCCGAAATGCAGAATCAGTTTTTGATAGGATTTGGGGAGCAAATAATAATTATAGCAACTCAAAAGTTCTTAATACCAAAACAGACTTTTCGTTCCCTGATAGAAACATCTGGCTCCGTTGGAATTTGTAGAACAAATAGTTTTATAAGTAAGCCGATTTTTAGTTTCTTACGTCGTCTGGGAGCTTCAAAAAGCTCTGGAGAGAAAGCAATGAAAGATATATATAAATCCATATATATAAATACACGTATTTACGTTCCCTGATAGAGATTCCAAAATCTGGCTCAGTTAGGATTTGTAGGACAAATATGGTTTAAGTAAGCCGAATTTTAATTTTCTACGCCTTCTGGGAGCTTTAGAAAACTTTGGAATGGCAAAAACTTCTTAGAAAAATATACATAAATCCTCTTATATCCGCTCCCTGATAAAAATTTCAAAATATGGCTCCGTTAGGATTTGTTGGACGAAAAGTGCTTCAGAAAGCTCTGGAAAGAGAAAAAATGCTACGCAAATTATATATATAGATGACTAAAAGATAATTATTAGTTATGTTTCAAAATTGTAGAAAAAAAATCATCAAAAATTAGACTACATTTTATTTAGCATAAACAGAAACCATGGCTTAATATGGATGCCTGTCTCAATTAAAACTATTCTGCAGGTGAAACTTTTTTAGCACAACACCTTTAAAAATGAAGGAAATATTGGATCAAAAAAATTAAATTGGATCTAAAAATATTACAGATATTACAAAAATTGATACAGGATAAATATTACTTATTTATTTGTTTAATATCACAGAATAAATTCCAATTTAGACTTAAACTATATTTTTAAAACTTAAGAAATCAGTTTTTATGAATATTTAAAATAATATTCCTAAATTTCGATTCAAGTATCACTATTTATTACATGTTTTCTGAAATAAAATGCTATTTTCAAACCCAGTTTTTTGTGTTTAAAAAAACCTGTCTATTCGACATTCGAAAAATGAACATTTTGAAAAAACCGACAGCACATTGACTGAAAAAACCGGTTTTAAAATCGGTTGGAAAACCGCATCGATCACCCTAATACATATATAGATATTTATGTAACTATCTAAATGTTATCTCCCAGGAGTAAAAATAAATTTACTTAATGGCTTGTTGGGTGCAAGTAAAAAGCAAACCTTCTTATTGTACATTTGTTAGTGTGTATTAATAAATGCATTTATATCAAAGTATATATGTATGCTTGTATACGTATACATGTATAACAAAAGAATAGTAAACACTAAAAACAGGAGCAGACACTTTGTCGATCTAATAAATTCATACAAGTTGATAGAGGAAAATTGCATCTGAAAGTTTTATGAGGCAATAAAACAGAACGATTGCTATTTAGAAACAACAAAAAAAGTAGAAAAAAAAAAACACATTCACACAGTAAAGAGAATATTTTTGAAATAACAGTGATGCAATGACAAAGGAAGTAAGAAAGAATTCATGGATAAATATTTTGAATCTGAATAATAAAAGAATAATATTTCTACGAGTATGTTAAACATGCAAACAATTTTCATTGGTTGTTTAGTTATTTGCCAATAATGATTTAAAGATATTTTTGGAACATTAGCTTAAACAATAATGACCTTTTTAAAAAACAAATTAATCCATATTCGTACTAAAGCATGGTCCTTTTCATTATCGAATGGTTATAACCAGTGTTGCCAGTTTAGCCCTTTTATCGTTAAATCTAGCCTTTTAACTTTTTTATTTTAGACTTAAAACTTTTGTTTTAAATGCTTTAAAAAAGCTACAATTTTAGTATTTCAATAATAATTTCTTATTTTCTTTTACGAAATCATCCATTTAAACAATTTATTGTATTAATTCGCACAAAAAATCTAAATTATTTATTCTTCAAAAGTGTGAGTTAAATGAAAGATCTTTACGATTAGCACTAAAAGGCACAATGCATGCTGAAGAAGATCGTAGCGGATCAGAAAATGCATTCCATCCTGCTAGTGTCTGATAAAAATTTTTTTCAGTATTCTAGAAAAATTATTACAATAATGAACTTGAGCCTGAATAAAAAATGATTAATTCATAGAAAGTTCGAAAAATATTCATAATTTACTAAAAATTATTAAACATGTTTACTTCAGGCGCACAGTGGGGGCAAACGCAATTTTTTTTTGTCAGTAATAAATCTTTATCTCCTAAACTACTGGTCGAATTAAATTGAAATGTATGGAAGAGTTGTAGAGGAAGACCTTCAGAAAAATTATCTTGTAGTAACCCTGTGATAACACAAGGGGAATTTTAGAAAAAAAGTAATTTTTATCGACTAATAAAAAAATCTCACGCGAGAGATTTTTTAAACTAATTGATGATATTTTATCACAAACTAGATTTAGAACGATTTGACACTAAACTGCTCCCCGTCCGGTTAAAAACGAATGTAGAAGTGGAGATTTTATGAAAAAAGCTAATTTTTTAAACGACCTTTTTCCAATAACACAGAAAATCATGTTAGCTTAATATTTCACTATTATTTCTTATGTAGTGTATAAAATAAATATCACTCTTTTATTTCTGCAAAAATCATTAAAAAATCTTTACAAACCGATTTTTGAAAATTTTTCTAAAATAAAAAATATGAAAAAGATATAAGACCAAAAAAAAAATAATTTTTTGTAAAGCAAAACTCCGCCTACTTTCCAAAAACTTTTAAAATATTACAAGAGTATAAAAATAGACTTATTTACCAATTTATTGATGTATAATATGTATATATATATATTTAAAAGCATTATATCATGGTCTCAATGCTGACAACTTAAGTCAACTCTCACCAAATTTACTGTTTTACAATATTTCCATATGTGCGTACACAACTGTATTGGCGCTAGGGTTGCCAGACGGTCTTGAATGAACTTGATTGGCAAGATATTTTAGGAGTTGCCAAGTTATAAGTTCAAATGTAAATTGTCAAGTTAAAAACAATTAATTATTACAAAATTATTACATACTGAAAGTGAAACATTTACAGAACTACACACCATAATGAATATATGAGATATAGGTATCATTTTACAAAACTGAATTGTTTTGAACAAAATCAGTTTTATACATCGATTACTGTTTTCTCGATACTTATTTAAAAAATTACAAAACACATTCGTTTAAATGATATAGTATTTTTTTAATATCGTGAAATAGTATTCAAAAGGAATATTAATAGATATTGAAATATTTGTACTGAATCAATATTGAAAGAAGCTGTGCAATATATTTTCGAATAACGGATTTCAACTATTTTTTCACGACGTAATTGGATATGCTATGTAAACTTATTTTCGCTATATCCCTATTGTACCGACATATTTATTAACTTACTTCATATAGGTTTCATATAAAAAGTAAGTGATTTTTGGTAGAAGTCGGTTGTCAAGTTTCTTTTTGGAAATCAAACTCGTTTTTCAGGAATTTCAAGTTAGATCACAATTCGAATCTGGCAACCCTAACTGGCTCCTTTTTTTTATTGAACGAGATAATATTCGTTATAATCGCTTATATTTACTAAATATTGTTTATTTTTGAAAAATTGTCAAAAATTTATTTGAAAAGCTTTTTAAATTGTTTTTGCAGGAATGAAAAATCGATTTATATATTTTATACATTACATAAGAAATAATTGTGAAAATATTATGCAAATATGCCTTTTATGCAATTAAAAAAAGTCGTTTAAAAAATTCACTTTTTTCATAAAATCTGCACTCCTGCATTCGTTTTTAGCCGGGCGGGAAACAATTTAGTATCATATTGATCTCAATATATTTCTAAAGTAAATGTCAATAAATTAAAAAAAAAATCGCGAGACATTTTCGATAAAAATGAAACTTTTTTCTAAATTGACTATTTTCGACAAACGCTGGATGTAGAGTGCAATATTAAATAAGTTAAAAATGTTTATATTAACCATTTTGAAGTCTTATCTTTTGAAATACATAAAGAAAATATTTTTTTTTTAACCAAACTTTGACGAAAAAAGTAAAGAATTGAAGTATATTTTTGTTAAAAATTTTTAATTTTTCATACTAAATTCAGAGTGCTGAATTTGTTGATTTTTCTAAAGACTTATGTCCTACTCTGCAACTCTTCCATACATTTCAATTTGATCCAATTCAATAGTTTAGGAGATACAGATTTATTATCAAAAAATTTGCGTTTGGCCTACTGTGAGGCGCTTCATTCACAAAATCAAGTATAACTTTACTCATTTTTATTAATTATTGTAATTACTTTATCAATTATTATAATTATCTGGACAAGTTTTTCAACCTTTTCGCATTTGTATATTTCAAAAGTATTTCACAAAAATGCTTGTTTATAAATCTTTGCACAAATTGGCATATAATAGATACAAAAATTAGTTTTCTTAACAAAAACGTCATTTTTTGGAGCTCAGTCAATCAATCAATTAATTTCTATTTTTTATTTTTTTTTTTTTTTTTTTGTGAAAATTCAGAGTCATTCCATTTAAAACCAACCAGCTGATTTTCTCACCTCTTCCGAATTTGACAATATTTAGTACAATTATAATTATTGTCAAACTAAGACTAATTCAAAATTTCAGATAATTTTATCAAGTGCTTCGCGAAATATCACGATTTGAAAGTGCAAAATAGCTCAAAATATGTACAAAGTTGCATGCACAAAATTACAAATATCTTTTGAATTATTTATTATATAAGATTTACTGAGATGTCATATTAAATGTATCAAAATTACCTTTAATATAACGTATAAGTAACATAACTTTTTTCTCAACATCAAAATATACCATATTTCGCGATTTTTCGTTCGCGGGTAAATATCTATAAAGTGGTCTTTTTAAAAATTAAAAAAAAATATATATATGTTAGTGATGAAAATGTTTTATATAACCGCGGAAAGTGGCATTCTGGGACTCACAAAATTTTAGGAGTTATTACAACAAATGTCAGAATAAATGGGAAATATTTATTTCAATTTGTATTGTTTTGTTTATAATAAAATAGAAAAATCGACAATTTCTTCCAAAAATCATCCGAATGTAATAAAATTCGGCAAGAATATTAATATTGACGTTGGTAACGCAAATGCCGAGTTTAAGTTTGATTGCCGCTATAGTTCGCGATTTATAATATCTCAAAAATGAGGTAAATTTTCTTTTTAAAAATACAAATATCTGCCAAAATATTTACGTTGCAACGTTAATTAACGCAAATATTTAAACGTAATGAAATTACCTTTAAAATGACACCCGGAACATGTTTTTATGTTGAATTTTATTGGTGGATAATTCGCGAATTAAATTTTGCGGTCGCGTGTTTTCAAAAATGGTATTTTTAAATTCGTGAAAAATATATATGTAGAGGATGGAACCATTTTGAATGTTCTCTGTAATATCGTGATGGTACTCTCAATAGTTTCTGAGTTATTAAAAAAAATCACATCGAATATAGTGAACAAATTCATGCTTGAAATTTCTCTCAAATTAATTATTTTTTTATTTTACACTGCGTTATATTGAGCGGATAAAAATTTGATAGTTAAGCGACTTAAAGCCAATGTTATTCCACATATTTTGGTGTATTATATATTTAAATCATGCATACCGATCTCAAGTTATAGTGAAATATACTCTAGTAATCGGCTTATTTAGGACGCAATAATAGATACGCCCATAAAAAAAAAAATTCCGACCTGATGGAAAAAAAACTGAAAGCAGATTCGAGTTTAACATGCGGAATTCCATCTAGTCCACATATTTTTTTTTTTTTTTTGAAGGAGCTAAAAAAAAAAATTTTTTTGTTGACCAGTGTTATAAAAAATTTTTGATGGCACATTAAAATCCTTTTGTATACATATAAAGTGATTCGAATGCATGTAGAATCAGTTCGCGTTAATTATTTCATGTGAGGGGCCCGAAAGTTATGGCGGTTTAAAGTTGAACATATAAAAATTTTTACAAACCAGAAGTTTATGTACAATTCTGGTCAAAATTACATATAATATCAATACCTACTGAGTTATTCAAATAAAATGTATGATATTTTCAATGTTTGATGGTATTAGTGCAGAATTATTTTGGATTTCCTAGTAAAATTTTAAAAATGTTTTTTTCAATAAAAATCGCGATTTTTAAAAATTTTGTGAAGCATTTGGATCGAATCTAAGTTACTTCTCCATATATTGATTGAAAATATATTTTGTTAGAGTTTATTACATAGAAATGATTTTTAATATTGTGATTAGGGTTTGGGGTCCGAGAATTCCCGGGCGGGAAATCCCGGGAATTCCCGTGATTTTTGCGTCGGGAATTCCCGGGAATTTTTTTAAATTTTCCCGGGAAAACGGGAAATTTAATATTCATGTAGTTTTATAATCCTATAACAGAAAGTTTTAATGTTTGTATCGACTCAGTGACATTTTACATTAATGTAAACAAACTACTTACTAAAGGCATTTTTAGATGTTAATACAAAATATAAATAAAATTAGATACAAGTGACTTTTTATATTATTGAAAAACATTTTATCGGTGAGCTGATGAAAATTTCTATTTGACTACTTTTCACTAGAAAAAAAAAAGTTTTATTTTGTCCATTCACAGTTCGAATACTCGAGTTTTTTTTACTACATATTTCTATAATTTGTTAAACATTTAATGATGATGTACCATTTTAAAACTTCATTTAAATACTAATTTTTCATTCCATAACACCATTCCCAAAATCATACTTCTATTGAATCAATTTATAAAGGAATTACTGAATTTTTGTTAATTTAATCTTTATATTTATATTTTTTAAATATTTATGTTTTTTTAATAGGTTTGTTCCTGTACTTTTTGAGTAAAATGAGAAAAGGCTAAGGTTTCTCTCAAAAATGTTCAAAATGCACGGGAACACAAAAACCAATTTTTAGCCAGAAATAAAACATCAAACTATTTGGAAATACATATGTGAATGTTATTTTTTTAGCATATATCAACGTTCTTATTTTTTTTTTAATTGAAACTTTCTTCTTAGTAACAAAAACAAAATATAGAAATAGAGTTTTAACACTCAAAATGCCTTAAAAATAAGAATATTTTAATGAAATTTTGCATAAACATGTCTTATATAAAAAAAAATCCATTTGTGAATATCGGACCATAGCTCCCATATAAACCCTCTTCCGCAAATTTCTTGAACGTGCATAATCCAACAGAAATGTTAGTATTTGTTAATACATAACACAAATAAGGTTTATATAAGTAAAAACAAAATTATGTTGATCGGAATAGTGAAGGGTATCATATGATCGGTCTTGACCTAGTGTACTTTTCTCGTTTGATTATTTGTTTATTTGACTATTTACCAAGTTTATCCAAAGAAATAGTCCGAACTGTTTTGTGCAAGAAGTAGAATATTATTTTCTTAAAATCCCTCTTACTTCCCAATTTTCGAGTACGAGAACACTTTTGGGTGAAATAGGCATCCCGCGTGTACCCAATATTTTCCCAAATTTTTCAAAAAATATTTTCTAAAGCAAATTCGTAATAGATTTGAATAGAAAACAAATTTAATGATTCAATATTTTTTTAAGCTTGAATTGTGTAATTGGTAGTGAATTCTTTAATCAATTAATTCTTGTGAAATCAAAGAATTTAAGTCAATGAATTTGAATTCTTATGAAGGCTTTAATGAAATGACTGGGAAAATAATTTTAATTCGATTTTAAAAAGTGAATTAAAGAATTAAACCTTTGGAACCTTGCTTACAATAGGCACTTATTTAAAATATTTAAAATTTTTAAAGTTTTTAATTGGTTTTACACTATAATATTTTGTATTAATACCAAAAATATTTTAAAATTATTATGCTGTAAACACTTTCAATACTTTGTATGTTGAAGTCTTTAAAATTTTGAAATGTAATTGCATCTCTTAAAGCCAATTTCTGCACATTTTTATATTTATAGTTTTATTTGTAGTCAATTCTGTTAAGTTTTTGTTTTTATTTTTTTTTTTTTTAATATTATAATAAAGAAAATTAAAAATATGATATTTAATAATACTTTCCATAATAAATTTTTTGATATTTATTATAGAAAATGAAAATCTGGTATGAATATATAGTATTATAGTGTAAAACCACTTTAAATAATCATACATTTAATTTATAATGTTGTTTTATAGTATTGAATACAAAAAAAATTACATTCTTTATAAGAAATCATTGCTTCTTTTTCAAAATTTGAATTTCCCGGGATTCCCGGGAATTCCCGGGAAATTGAATTTTTTATTCCCGTTTCCCGGGAAACAAAATATCACGGGAAACCCCAAACCCTAATTGTGATCTTTTTTTAACACAAGTAAATTTTTTTTGGTCCATAAAATGTTTATCTTTCAAAAATTGTTGATGCGCCTCCAAATTTTAAATTAAGCATAGCAAACGCCTACTTATTATATCAATTATAGTTAATTTTATGTTGTCCACATGATGTGCCTTTGCGAAATGTGTTTTGACAAAAGTGTCCCTTTTTCAATTATCAACGACATTTGACCTAAATTTATGATCCCAATCAATTATATTTATCGCCACTCTTACATCAATATATCTAATATCTGTTTAAATTGTAATTTTCCATATAAAAATACAAAAACAAAAAGTGTAATTTTTGTATAATTTTCAAAAAGTTATGGACTTTTGTATTAAATTTATTTTTAATGCTCCTCCGATTTTGTTATGTAAAATGACAAAAAACTAAGTTCACGCAGTAATCCAAGCAATTCCATATGAAAATGTGAATGTGTCTCGCGAAAAACTGACTTTTTGAAAAATTTTCGCTCTTGTTTTCCCAACTTTGACACTATCTACTACATTGACTATTTCGGGCACATCAACGGGATGTAGCGTAAAATATGCACAATTACAACAAGTATCAATGCCTATCTCACATTTTGTATTCGGTGGATGGGCGCACAGACCGCGCCCAAAAAACTGAAAAATTTAAAAAACCAAAAAAAATTTTCATCAAAACTTTACTACCCTGTATTTAGTTGTTGAAAATCTGCACAATAACAAAGATGGTGCAGAATTTATGTAAAAAGTCCGATTAGTTTATTTATGATAGAGTAAGATCAAAAAGTATAAACGCGCGAACAAAAATTGTAGAAGAATGGTAAAAACTTAAGTAGTTTTTATCAATTTTTCTATATTCTTGAACTTTGAACAACAATCATGGTTAGAAAAAGAAACCTATTGTGCTAAAATTTTGCACTGTATTAGTTTCAAGTCTTGTGAGTTCAGATCTGTAACTAATTTGTTCAAAATATCATTAGCACAAAACTTATTAAGGATTTAAGTCAGTTTCAGCCAGGTTAAAAATTTTTGATAATTGCCCATATAACTGTTACTTTTCCTTAAATAATTGTGCAAAAAGCTCAATTTTTAAATGAACAAACACCAAAAATATTAAACATGTCAAAAAACCCAAACGCAGTAAACAATCGCCCAATTTGAATTTGTCTTTTTATTGGGCGTTTGTTCGTTTAAGGGGTTTGGGCGATTTTCCTTTGGGCGATTATTCTTAAATTTATTTATTATATGGATAAAATGAAAATAGGTTTAACTTTGGCCTGGTTAGGATTAAAATAGTTTCCTAGGCGACCGGCTGGACGCAGGGGCTTTCAAATCTGACGTATTTTAAATCCCGGCTTCGCTAAATAAAATTTTTCTTAATGGGATGACCTTCTCAAGCATATTGTAAAAACTAAAAAAAAAAAAAAAACTAAAAAATAAACAAAGGCGAAATATCAACCAAAATAACAAAAAAGTGTTATCAAAAAATAATTACGAAAAATCACCGCAAAATTTTGCTGAATGGTTCTTGAAGGAATGAAATCTTCCATATCTAAAAAAAAAATAAAAGATTTAACAAATTGGGAAATTTACCATCATATCAAGTTGTATAATACGAGGTCGGACCAATAAGTCCGTGACTTTTTGAATGAAACACAGTGTTTTTTGCAAAACAAAAATTTATTTTACAACATAATCTCCTTTTAACTCAATACACTTAGTCCAACGTTTCTCCAGTTTTTGTATCCCTTCCAAAAAAAAGGATTTTTCGAGGTCCTTAAAATAGGCATTTGGGTGGTCAATAATTTCATCGTTGGAGCTGAATCTCTTCCCACCAAGCCATTTCTTTAGGTTTGGAAATAGGAAGTAGTCACTAGGGGCTAAATCCGTAGAATATGGCGGATGAGGTACCAATTCGTAGCCCAATTCATAGAGTTTTGCCACTGAGACTGCACACGTGTGCACCCGTGCATTATCTTGATGAAAAAGAACTTTTTTCTTGGCCATATGGGGTCGTTTTCTTTTTAAATCCTCATTAAATCGATCTAATAAGTTGGCATAATATTCGCCATTTATTGTTTTTCCCTTTTGAGGGTAATCGAAGTGGATTATCCTGCGTGCATCCCAAAAAACTGTTGCCATCACCTTATTGGCCGACAAACTTACCTTGGCCTTCTTCGGAGCAGGTTCACCCTGAGAAACCCATTGTTTAGTACAGTAATGGATCCATGTTTCATTCACAGTTACAAAAAGCCGCAAAAACTCATTCGGATGGCGGTTAGACAACTCCAAACAATCCTTTGAAGTTGTCACACGTTTACCTTTATGGTCAATTGAGAGCAAACGCGGCACCCATCTTGCAGACAACTTTCTTAAGCCCAGCTGATCATTTAAAATCGAAACCGCACTGCCATATGAAATTCCTATTACATCAACAATCTCACGCACTTTTACTCTTCGGTCGGCCAACGGTGTACTGACCTCAATTGGCCGTCCAGAATGTTCAGCGTCATTTGTACTTGTGCGACCACATAGTATTTATCGAGCTTTTCCTTGGTTTTTTTTCGCAAAAAATAATGTTTAATGAGCACTCGAAATTCACTTTTTTCCATTTTTAGAAAAATACACGAGTTTGTATGTTTTGAACAGCTGTTAAACGCAAAGTATATGACGACACTTGCTCAAAATTTTACAGTAGTCTATTAACAGGTGGTACTTGATGGGAAGAGTGTTGCATTTCATATAACTACAAGGGAAGTTCGAAAAGTCACGAAAATATTGATCCGCCCTCGTACATAAAGCGAAGCGGACCGAGTATTAGCTAGTATGTATATTAGGATGGTCCAACATTGTATGAATACAACCATACACTTTACACATACATTTAAACGTACCTTAAATTATGAAAGGGGACATCATATAGAACATATGTATTTGTCAAATTTCAACTTCCTACGATGACTAGAAAAGGATGCGATACGGCCATTTATGTTAATGATTCCAGAACAAAAATTAAAACAATTTTTCAAAATTAATGATATATCAAACGATAGCTAATCAAAATAATTATATTTTATATAAAATTTGTAAGAAAAGATTTACTTTTCTTTCTATGTAATTTATAATATGAGTTATTTTTATTAAAATAACGATTTTATTCTTCCTACTAGCTAATTTTTAACAAATAAAAAAATGGGTATATTTATTTTTTTAGCTATAGTTTGGTGTATAAATCATTTTTATTGATGAAAAAAAAAAAAAATAAGATTTGTTCTAGGATAATTAACAATGGCCATTAGAATGTCCCGTAGACAAAAATTTTGTAGGAACACTCCTCAAACGATGCGTAAAAATTAGCTGAATGTGGGAAAAATATTAAAAACATTAAAAAATTGATCTTCAGTTCCCCACCACCGATTGAATGTCACGGGTCTAGAACATTTCGTCTAAAAAATAGTATTGAGTTTAGTCTTGAAATGGGTATCAAAAATTTCGTAATTTTAAGTCAATTATAAAAATAAAAAAAAATAAATAAAAAAAAAATTAAAAAAAAATACATCAGTAGTACATCATAAAAAAATCGATATTTTTCTTAAAAAAAATAGATAAGAATTTTATAATTTTGTTCCTTTTAAGGCTAAAATTTTAAAAAATTGCATTGTAGTAAGAACTGTTGATAATATGTAATTTTCCAGATTTTTAAAAAAACTTGTTCATCAAAATACCTTAAAAAGTCTTCTAGCGAACGAAAATCCCATTGGAAACATTTTTTAAATATTTTTTTCATAACCAGCATAAAATTACGAATTGTTTGATACCCATTTCGATTAAAAAATCTAAACTTTTTTTTGACCAAAATGTATGGGACCCATGATTTTAAAATTGCTGATAGGGAACTGAAGACCAATTTTTTTTAATATTTTTCTCATATTCAGCCAATTTTTGCGCCTCGTTTGAGGGGTGTTCCTACATCGAAATCTCGAAAAACGCTATTCTCGGGACACTCTAATGGCCATGTTCCGATCATCTTAGGAAGTTGGAGTTTGGAAAAGCTTTTTTCTAAATGACATATCCTTTCATAATTAGAGGATCGTTTAAATGCAACTCACAAAAAATAATTTTGGACCACCCTAATGCATATATTAGCATCACTCATAATAAATTTGTCTTTATTTTCATATTCAAAATAGTTCATCATTTCCGAAACTATGACTATGATTTGCTCATAAAAAGGGTGATACAAAACCCAGTAAAAAATGTAGTGTCGAATGTAGTAAGTTTATAATGGAGAAAAATAAAATAGTGTTTTCACTTTCCCATTTTTTTTTTTTTAATACTAAAAGAGTAAAGAATATTATATTTTTAGTAAGCATGATGATAAACTTAAAGTATGTTTAATTTTTTACTTTTACACATACGTATCATAATTATAAAAAATTCATTTCAGAAGTATCTCTTTTTACAAAGTGACATCAGATTTTCAATCACCCTTTAAAGTGTTGGTAATGTTGAAGCAAAAAGTTTTGTGGCTACTACTAGATGGTGTTGGTTTTCTTTACCGGTATCATCTTAAGTAGTAATGTTGCATGTATAATTGTAAATTGTTGCATTTTTACTAAAATGCATCATTGTGGTGTCATTTGCCATAACGTAAAAACACATAACCAAAAAAAAAAAAAAAGCTGTAAAAGGAACAAATTTATAACTAGCCATCAGATGCATATCCATCATCAGCATTTGTCACTAGCATGCAACACATAGACATACATATGTACTCTTTTATACTTTGTTACAAACAAACATTAATTTCAGCAGGTTTTCTGTCACGCGTTATGCTTTTAAAATTTTTCAACTTTAGTGTTGTTGTTCCACTAGTGGCATTTGTGTTGGTAGATGGTTGAGTGTTTTGGTGGTTCTATGGTTTGTTTTGAAGTTTAATGATGATTCTACTATATTGATGTAATTGAACTGGTATAAATGTTGAATGTTTTTCGCTAAAAGTGTACAACTTTTCATTGTAGAATGTAACTAACAATTTATTCATTTCGAAAAATCTTTAGTCATAGCTTTAAATTAGCATATTTAAAACAGACTAACATTTTAGTTTTATTTACAAATTTGAATGAATAAGATTGAATAGATTTCTCATTGATGATTTTTTTTTTTTTTTTTAATTTTAATATAATAAATAATTTTTATAACTTGTAGTTTATAACTAAAAAAATAATCCATTAGCTGCCAATACCTGCTTCTTATAAAATTGTACATAAAACATTTTTAAGAAATCTGTCTTTCATTCGTTGCAATTATAAAAAAGCACGTATGAAAGATTATAAACTTTTTCTTAGAATTTATTAATAAATACCAAAGTGAAATTGTTTTTTTTTTTTTTTAACAAATAACAAAATATTTATATGCTCGTATATTTGTCAATTTTAAGGTCAAACCGCCAGCACATTGTAAGTTAAACGAATTAAATGCAATTGACAGCTGCAATTTTACCAAACCTGTCAAACTAAATCCTAAAATGCCGTAAAATGTTGTTTTACAAATAAACGAGCAAACAGACACAAAATAGTAACAACAGCAGCAGAGAAATACATAGTGTATTTAACCTCGGAAAAAAAGAAATGTATTATATAACTAGAACCCAAAAGAAATTAAATCTGAAAAAAATAAGAAGCCACGAAATTGAAATCAACTGTGTAGAAAGAAAATCATGAGTAAAAACAAAGAAGCAAATATTTCTTGCAACACACAATGGGGCCAATCGCAAAAATGCTGTAAAAATCTGCATCTCCTGAATTGAACTGGTCGAATGTAATTTAAATGTCTAGAAGAGTTTAGAGAAAGACTTAAGCTTTTAGAAAAATCATCTTGGGGTCCCCTGTCATATTATGGGTATAGTTACGGATAGTCAAAGTAGATTGCCTTGAGTATGTGAAAGTTTCAAAAAATCGTAACTTCTACAATTCAATCTAACCAATATTTTAGAAGATACAGACTTATTACCAATATTTATTACTTTTGGCCCCACCGTGCTACAGCAACTTCTTGTCGCTCTGTGAATTTGCTGTCAAATAAAGGAAGCGCAATGTACAAAAATTATCAAAATCCCAAGATCACAAAAAACAGAAGAAATACTATTCTCACATGTAAGTATAAAAAAAATCAGACACATATTTTCAAATAAACAGGAACATACAAGTGAATTTTAAAGTACTGTTTCTGGAGGGGAAAATTGTATCATTCACAAAAACGAAAGAAAAAAAAATGAACCGCAAACAAACTGCATTGTTTGAAGCGTAAAAAAATGCTTCCACTACCAGCAAATGTATGACAACAAAAAACTCTATTGTACACATGTTATTTGTTTGTTCTTGTTATTGTTGCCAATGTTCCAATTGAAAGTTTAGCAGAATACGAAATAACACCAATGTTAAACATTTTGATGGGTTTGAACTGTCAGTAGCATTTCCAAAAATACAATTGGTATAGAACCAAAAAAGTTTATAGTTTTAACGAAAAAAACCTAAACTTATACATACACGCAGAAAAACATTAGAATGTTTTAACATGTTTAAAAATCATATTATTTTTACTAAGATTATTTATAAAACTTATCCAAACATTTTTTTATTATTATGGTTAGAGTAACCCATCGCTATCGTATACATATATATTTATAACAATTATTTATTTGATTACATTATTATTTGACCATAATATGTTTCACTAACAATATAAAGTAAAAATTGAATATGGAACCATCAAATTCAGGTATTTAAGTATACTTTAATTCAAATATTTATAAGTTATATTTTGCCTACACAGAAAAAACTAAATTTCAAATTCAATAATAAAATTCTTAGTCAATAATTTTATTTACTGAAAGAGAACCTATCACCATGTTCGTAAAAACAAATCCAGATGAGTCTGCATGAGAAAGAACAGTACTTTCCGAAAAATTATAACGAATTTCTGACAAGTTCGAATTTATAAACCTTTTAGATAACTGCTAAAGGATTATATTGTATAATTTTTATCTTATTTTGTCAAATGGTTTTGTTAAAAAATGGCCCTGTGCCTAAAAATGGATAATCATCATTATTAAATGTTAAAGAGATTATATTCAATGCATCGTACAACTTACAAAAACCCAACACCATATAAGATCCAACATTTTATCCAGAAGCCAGCGAAAAGTATCGGATGCCCCGATGGCCTAGTAGTTAGTGACCTAGTATGTTAGAGTGGTCTTTTTCACTACCACAAGCAATAGCCTTCGTTACTCCGATCGGTAAGAATTAGAAAATAATTTGTAATTGTATTGTAATTATTAAAAAATAAAAAATAAATAAACTTACAAATAACACTAGGATAGGTTTATTATACTCATCAGCTGCTGTCAAATGCAATAAGAATAATATGACCACGGACGATCATTCTGAGTTAGTTTCTCAGCAAATACTTATTTTTATATTATTTTGGAGTTACCTAGAAACAAGTAGAATAATTGGATACTTATTACATATTTTATTACTTACCTCTAAATCCCTTAAAAACACGCGGATTCATTCTGTTTTTTTTCTTATTAAAATATTGTAATAAATTTTATTTTTTATAATTTTATCAAATTGTCAAAAATAAAAAGCAGTTGTTTTTGTTTTGTGTATATGTTTGAAATTATTTGAATTCAATAAATTAAAATATTAATATCAAATAATCTATTTCATAAAATTTAATTTAAATTCAAATAATAAATTGTTCAAAAAAATTATATTTCATAATTTTTTCTGTGTAATATCTTTATTTTTTGAAAATTGTCCTAAAATACATTTTTTAACTTTTCAAGGCGTATATTTAACCTGATTTCGGAAATTTAAGAAATCCAATAGTGTTTTTGTGATTGTGATAACAAATTAAGAAGATTTGAACGCCTAGATATTTTTCATTCCGAAATACAGGGACTGGAAAAAAATTTTCTAAAGAAAATTTGAAGTAGATATCGTTAGTGAGTTAAAAAATAAACGATTATAATTGGCAGGTTTTCAAAAATTAATAAAGAGATGGACGGAAGGAGGGATAGTATAATTCTCGAAAAGAGTCTTAAAATTCCAAAATACATTATTTTTTTACTTCTTGAGCAATATTAAAACAAAATCTAAATATCAAAATATTGATATAACCTTTCCCTGAATTAAGTGCTATTTTCGACCCATTTAACCCAAATATATAGACGGACGAACTATGCCATTTTGCCAACAAATATTTTAGAATTCTACTAACTAATAAATAAGAAAATTTTAGCGTGACCATCAAAATTCGGATATCACATTTTTCCGAATTAAGCGCCATTTTCGACTCATTTAACCGAAAAATGTATGTATATACCTACGGAGGGACATTTCCAATCATATTATAATTCTAAAAATGCATCTTTTTAATCACTAATAAATAGAAAAATTATGAATTATGAATCAGGCGAACAAATCAAAAAAACTTATAATTCTAAAAGTAATTTTATTTACCTAATGAGTCATTCCATTTAAAACCAACACGAAAAATTACAATTTTGGACTTAACCTCTTCGAATTTAGTAATATACGGCACAATCATTATTCTTGTCAAAACTAAAGTTAATTCAAAATTTCAGACAATTTCATCAATTTGTTCGCGAAATATCGCGATTTGAAAGTGCAAAATAGCTCAAAAAATGTACAAAATAACAACTATCTTTCAAAGTATTTATAATAATAAATTTATTACCTTTAATATGACGTATAACATGATTTTTTCCTCAACATCAAAATGGTCCATATCTCGCAATTTTTAGTTCGCGAGTAAATATCTTGAAAGATGGTCTTTTTAAAATTTTTAAAAAAGTATACGTTAATGTTGAACATGTTTTCTATAAACGTGATAAGTGGCATTCTGGTACTCGCAATATTTTATGAATTATTATAACAAATGTCATAATAAATACGAAATATTTATTTCAATTTGTATTGTTTTGTTTATAATAAAACAGAAAAATCGCCAATTGGATTCAGAAATCTGAATTTAATGAAATTCGTCAAGAATATTAATATTTTAATATTTTAGCTGGATTTCCGCGATAGCTCGCGATTTATAGTATCTCAAAAATAAGATAAATTGATTTTTTAAAAATACGAATATTTTCCAAAATATTTGCGTTACAACATTCATTGAAGCGAATAGTTAAAGGAAATTTAAAATGATACGTGAAACATTTTTTATGTTGAATTTTATTGGTGGATAATTCGCAAATTAAATTTCACGGTCGCGTATCTCCAAAAATAGTATTTTTAAATTCGTGAAAAAAATATATGTAGAGGATGGAGCCATCTTGAACGTTCATTTCTGGGACTCTCAATGGCTTCTGAATAGAACAATTTTATATATACATTTGAAAAGAAGACAAATTTCCTTAAACATTAATGTACAACAAGTTTATATTGGTATTTAAGCATTTGCAATTGAATGATTATAAATTTATGATTTCAAGAAATTTGGCCAACTTTGACTAATTTTTATATGAATGGTAATGCCGGTCATGATAATGTCGTAAGAAGAAATATTTTAATAAAGCTCAAAGTTTTCATTTTTTCAGTATAGTGCTAAATTCATGTTCTTCTGTTAGATCCGTCAGATAGATAAAAACACATATTATATATCAATGTTTAGGAAATTTTGTCTTCTTTTTAAATATGTATAAACATTTTTTCAATACGAAAACTTGTTGAAGACTTTTTGCAAAAAACACTGAGAAAGGATGGATTTGTGATTTTTTTACATATTTTTAATTTCTAATTATGCAATAAAATTCTTGGCAGTTAATAGTTTTGAATGATATTTTACACCTAAGTAAAGCACTATTCACTTTTTTAGATTTGTCTACGAAAATCCCTTAATTCCAAAAAAAAACTTAAAAAAAATTCCAAAAATGGAATTTTTTACTTTTTTTTTGCTATTTCTTTCCAACTGATATTGTGCAGCAAAAATTTCTATTGCGAAACAATTAAAAACATATTAGGCTATATAAAAAGTACAACTTCTTTTGATTCCAGCTTTTCGATTTGAGAAATTAAGGCGATAATTCGAAATTTGTTGGAAAAATAGGTCAAATTTGGGAAACCCTGGTTCTCGCAAAAATCAATTTCAAAAAGTTTTTTTTTCCTTTGTAGTATTTTGTGTTTAGTTATCTTTCAGAAAAATATAAATATTATATATGTTACTTAAGAAAATTTTTATATAAGAGAAAAATAATATTACCACTTTTTTGGCAAAAACAAAATACGGAAAAAATATACTTTTTTTCAAAGTTAAACTATAATGCCTGTAACTTTTGACTCCGTAAATATTTTTTCAAAATTCTTTCTTTGCACAATTTTTCCGTTTGTTGTTAAGGAAATAAAGAAATTAAAAAAAATAAAAATTGGGTGAAAGTTGGACTCGCTGTAGCGAAAAAACTTTACAAAGACAGGCTAAAAAGTAAAAATTTTTTATCTTTAAAGCTTAATATTTCTTAAACTAAAAGAGATAATCACCCCTATCGTGAATAACAAGTGGAATTTTTGTTCCCATGAATTTTTATTCCCCTAGAAGGGAAAAATGCTATCGTGAATCTCCCGTGAACAATTTTTCCCGCTATCAGTTCTCAGTGAATGTAAAAAGGAAGAAAATTAAAATAAAAATCAAAATAAAGTTTTTTTTTCCAAAAATATACACGTACATACTAATATTTTAAAGTGGAAAAAGACAAAACAAGATATTTAGTATTGGAGTGATAGTTTTATTGCCTCATTAGTTTATTGTACTATTTAACTTTTATGTAGCAAAATAATTCGGCTAATTTTTGGAAACCCAACAAAAAAAAAAATAATAATAATAATTATAACAATTAAAGTGTACAATATGTTTAGAATTGGAACAATAATTTTATTTTATGTTGAGCAATATATCAGTTTGTGTCTTATTAACTGATCGTGCCCTTAAAATAACTTTAATATCCGAATTATAAGAAGATCTACTTACATTTTCTGTTCTGTTCCCCAGCAAAAATAAAGTGAACAAATTGAAGGGAAAAGTGAAAAAACTCGGGGGAAAAAAATCATTCACGATTAGGGGAATTTTATTTTTAGTATGAAATTATTCACGGGGAATTTTTTCATGATTGCAAATTTGGGGAAAGGGAAAACATTTCTAGGGAAAAAGTATTCATGATAGGGGTGAATATATCCAGAATATAGAATCCTCCAACATAAAAATCTTTCAAATCGGTTCAGATATAAGGAATCAGGATCGTTTTTAACAAATTTTTTACCCGAGGTGTTCAAAACTCGCCTACACCTCTATTATAGCCATGTGAAATTTTATGGAAATCGGAACAGCCGTTCCGAAGTTCCATAATTATTTCCATTTCATTATTTGAATCGCACACTGTGTATCGCGGAAATTCAGCTAAAATATTAAAATATTAATATTCTTGACGAATTTCATTACATTCAGATTTTTGAATCCAATTGGCGATTTTTCTGTTTTATTATAAACAAAATAATACAAATTGAAATAAATATTTCGTATTTATTATGACATTTGTTGTAATAATTCATAAAATATTGCGAGTCCCACCGTTATAGAAAACATATTCACCATTAACATATATATTTTTTTTTTTTAATTTAAAAAAAACAAACGTTTTTCGAGATATTTACCCGCGAACAAAAAATCGCGAGATATGGACCATTTTGATGTTGAGGAAAAAGTCATGTTATACGTCATATTAAAGGAAATTTTGATACCTTTAATATGACATCAATAAATCTTTTATCATAAATACTTTGAAAGATATTTGTTATTGGGCGGTACAACTAAACGGCTATTTACATCGATGATCATGTATCATCTATCTCGTTTTTTTATTTTTGGTGATATTCAATAGGTTAGAAATGCGACAAAATGGAGATAAACGAAATGTTCCTAGCGATTGGGATGACTACACATACAATATCTGTATCAAATATTTTTCAAGATACTTTTTTACTGTCGACATGTGTATTCAGCTCATTAATATGCAAAATATACAAATTTCTCTTCAGAGGGATTCTCTATTATACACACTTTTAACTACACAATTAAAAATGTTGAACTTTTAAACAGCAACCAATTACTATTTACATCTTTATAATTATGCCGTAAAATAATCGACTCAATTAGTGCTAACCACGTATATTTTAGCGGTTTAATTAAATGTTTTAATTAGTGACAACAACTACCATTTAATGATTAATGATTGGACAACAGAAACGTTTAAAATAAACAATAAATTGTCTGACACCTCATCTATTATGGATCGGTGCAATAATTATTTAGGCTAAAACCTAATCTGAAAGCGATGAAAATGTCAAGATAAATGATGGGTAAAAGTGATGTTATTGTTCGTTATATTTAATCATCATTTACGAAGGATAAATAAGAGGACATATTCTCATATACAAAAACACATACACACAATCAATTTATAGGAAACAAAACAAATACAAATATATACAATATATATTGTATGTATAAATGTTGATGTTAAAAGTGTTTTCAGTTATTGTGTTATATTCGTATCATTCACATATACATATAAACGGAGATAGTTCGAAAAGTGATTATTTTGAAATAAACACAGCGAATAAAAATATACTTCCATATTTTAAGGCTTATTTACGAGTATAACTCTTAATATACGTGAAATAATTATTACCGTAAATTTATTTACTGTTTTTATTATTCCTTGCAACCATATACCAAAATTTGTTCTAATAGCATAATTAGTTTTTCTTGGAATGAAAATTAAACAATATTCATTAAAAAACCTGAAATTAATTATCGAAATACATGTTTAATATATAAAATAAGTGCTAGGATCGTAGGTGAGCCAGAAAATAATTCAGTTATAAACAAGCGAGAATGTTATTTTATGGGCATCAGAAACAGAGGCAACAGTAAAATTGAAAAAATATATATATATATAGTAAAAACAAAAATCTTTATGTATATTTTCATTATTATTATTATTTTTTTCATTAACATTATTCGGTGGGTCATAATATTAAAGCATTTAAATCTAGAGAAAATTTTTCAACGAAACCAATCACTTAAGTTAACATATTGCGGTTTATTTAATGCCATGTTTGATATACCTGTGCCCCTGTAAGGACTGTAGGACTGAAGACAAAATAATACAAATATTAAAAGAAAATCATTATATTTTTTGGAAATTTTATATTATTTTCGAATAGAGTCATTCCATTTAAAACCAACACGAAAAATTATAATTTTTGACTTTTCCTCTCCAAATTTAATTATATTTGGTACAATCATTATTCTTGTCAAAACTAAGACTAATTCAAAATTTCAGATAATTTCTTCAAGTGGTTCGCGAAATATCGCGATTTGAAAGTGCAAAATAGCTCAAGATATGAACAAAATTGCATACACAAAATTACAGATATATTTCGAAGTATTTAGTATATAAGATTTATTGAGATGTCAAAATTACCTTTAATATGACGTATAACATGACTTTTTACTCAACATCAAAATGGTCCATATCTCGCGATTTTTCGTTCGCGGGTAAATATCTCGAAAAGTGGTATTTTTAAAAATTTTCAAAAAACATATATTAATGATGAAAATGTTTTCTATAACCGTGGAAAGTGGCATACTGGGACTCGCAATATTTTAGGATTTATTACAACAAATGTCATAATAAATATTTATTTCAATTTGTATTGTTTTGTTTGTAATGAAATAGAAAATTCGACAATTTCATTCAAAAATCATCCGAATGTAATAAAATTCGGCAAGAATATTAGATTTGATGCTAGTAACGCAAATTTGTGAAAAATATATATGTAGAGGATGGAACCATTTTGAATGTTCTCTGTAAGTATCATGATGATACTTTCAATGGCTTCTGAGTTACTACAAAAAATATAACGCAGTGTAAAATAAAAAAATAATTAATTTGAAAGAAATTTCAAGCATGAAATTTTTCACTTTATTCGATGTGAATTTTTTAATAACTCCGAAACTATTAAGAGTCCCATCACGACACTTACAGAGAACATTCAAAATGGTTCCATCCTCTACATATCTATTTTTCACGAATTTAAAAATACCGTTTTTAAAAATACGCGACCGCAAAATTTAATTCGCGAATTATCCACCAATAAAATTCAACATAAAAACATGTTTCAGGTATCATTTTAAAGGTAATTTCATTACCTTTAAATATTTGCCTTAATGAACGTTGTAACGTAATTATTTTGGCAGATGTTTGTATTTTTAAAGAGACAACTTTCCTCATATTTGAGATATTATAAATCGCGAACTATTGCGGTAATCAAACTTAAACTCGGCATTTGTGTTACCAGCGTCAATATTAATATCCTTGCCGAATTTTATTACATACGGATGATTTTTGGATGAAATTGTCGATTTTTCTATTTTATTACAAACAAAAAAATACAAATTGCAATAAATATTTCGTATTTATTATGACATTTGTTGTAATAACTCCTAAAATATTGCGAGTCCCAGAATGCCACTTTCCACGGTTATAGAAAACATTTTCATCATTAATATATATTTTTTTTAAATTTTTAAAAAGACCATTTTTCGAGATATTTACCCGCGAACGAAAAATCGCGAAATATGGACCATTTTGATGTTGAGAAAAAAGTCATGTTATACGTCATATTATAGGTAATTTTGATACTTTTAATATGACATCTCAATAAATCTAAGTGAGAAAATCAGCTGGTTGGTTTTAAATGGAATGACTCAATATATGTACATAGAAATATGATTGATTTGAGATTTTGTACATATTATTCGTCTTTAATTATGCAATAAATAGGTAATTTTGATACTTTTAATATGACATCTCAATAAATCTAAGTGAGAAAATCAGCTGGTTGTACATATTATTCGTCTTTAATTATGCAATAAATAGGTAATTTTGATACTTTTAATATGACATCTCAATAAATCTAAGTGAGAAAATCAGCTGGTAAATGGAATGACTCAATATATGTACATAGAAATGTGATTGATTTGAGATTTTGTACATATTATTCGTCTTTAATTATGCAATAAAATGTTTGTAAGTAAATACACAGCAAAAGCTTTGCTTTCCTGGAAAGCTAGCTGGTATATTTGGGAACAAAAATAAACTATTTATTTTTTGTCGGAATAACTAGTTTTTTTGTTCAAGTTCCCCACAAATTCATGTAGTTATATTTAGATTCTAAGGATAATCAAATATATGTACCTAAACGAAAATAAAATTAAAAAACGTCAGTGAGATTTGAACTTGGGACCAAATTAACTAATCGTTTTTAATCAGTGATGCCAGGTTAAATTAAAAAAAAATCCCTCTGTTTAGTTTAAATATTCCTTTTTTTTAGAAAAAAATTTAACTCCATTTTTCCCTTCTCCTTAAAATCGCATTTTTTTTAACAAAAAACTCCAAATTTTTAGTAAAAAATGTATTGAAATTTCATAAATGCAGTTTTTGTTTGTACATAATTCAATAAAAAAATATACAAGAAAAAGTTGTAAAGGCTGCTTTCTCCAAAAAATAAGGCCAGAAAAAAGCTATTTTTTTTTATTTTTCTTATTTTAAACATTTATTTTCTAAGTTTTTGTTATTTTTTTAAAGATATTGTAATAAGTTTATTAATAAAACATAAGATAGCTGCCAGCAAAATGATCCAATGAAAAATTGCTCACAAAATTCCCAAGCAAAATCTGGGTTGTATAAGTTATAAAATGTAATGATGTTTTGAAGCGATTTTTCATAATTTTTGAAATATAATTACTTTTTGATTAATAATTTTTAAGTAACTTCGTTTTTATAAGAATTTTTTAAATAATATTGATAACCAATTTCTGAGGTTAATGAACTACATACATATATTACAAAATAATTATTACTAATTGATTAATAAATATGATGAATTATATAATATTTTATTTACTTAGAAAATCATGCACTGCAGCCGAAAATTTTTGTAAAATTTAAATAGTGTCTACTTTTTGTGCTAATTGTCACACAAAATTGCCAAAAAGGATTCTGTGAAAATGAAATTATTAAAAGCAAATATAAAACGATTTCCTTCTTTGCTGAAGTACAAAAGTTTTAGCCTTTTTAAGGCAATTTTAAAAATAAACAAGCGCGAATGTTATATTCGGCCCGGCCGAATCTATATACCCACCATCAACTTTTTTAAATTTTACGTTATATGGGAGGTGGGCGGTAAAGTTGGCGGACCACGCCCATTTTTTGTTTCCGGGTTTACATTGGTCCTTGAACTATTTGAACACAATTTCACCTTATATGGGAGGTGGGCGGTAGAGTGGGCGGATCACGCCCATTTTTGGTTTTATATCGACTCCCGAACTATATGCACAAAATTTCGTTGTCGTACATGCTTTTGTTGAAAAAATATCAGCAGAAAAGTATGAAACGGACACCATGTGTTTCTAGTTTTTAGCCCATTACTTTTTTGTTTATTAACCGATTTTTCCAATTTTCAATCCCAAATAAACCTTATATAAGACAAAAATTTCGCCAAATTTGGTTCCCCAACGTTGCCCCGCTCGAGCCCTATCCTGCTTTCAACAGACGGACGGACATAGCTAGATCGACTCAGAATCTAACCAGGACCCAGAAAATATATGCTTTGTGGGGTCTTGAATGATTCCTTCGATATGTTACACAGGGAATGACAAAATCAATGTACCCCCCCATCTTTTTGATGGTGGGTATAAAAAGGCTAGAAACTAAAACGAAAATTTTGAGGCTAAAAGTAAAATAAAATAAAAAGGCTAAACTGGCAATACTGCTTATTTACTGTAACGTAATTAAAATATATTGAATATTGGAAGTAAACCATAGTAGTTGGTAATATAAAATTAAAAATGGTTTGATGAATTAAACACGCATACATACGATACTTTTCAGACTACCCTTGCACACAAACACAATGAATTCTTTAATCTTTTGTTGTTGAGCGGACCTTTATTTTGTTAAATTTTCTTTGTCATTTGTCACATGTTGATTACAAAAAGTGGCATGTTACGCATATCATGTTAAATGTCATTCTCTCTCTCTCAAAAAAAAAAAAAAAAAAACATTATTTGCTTTTTCTATTTTTTTCATTTAGAAGGGGACAGAGTTAAAAATGAAATAATTGTGAAAATTCCTACTAAAAAAAAAAAAAAAACAATAACGAATACTCACATTACATTGACACTGTTAAAAGAATTTTTATTAAAAATAATTTGCAAAACAGAAAATATTTAATTCATTACAAAGGAATTTTTTATTAACAATTAAAATTGCTCGATATTTTTTATTATTTTTATTTTTTTTTTTTATTTAGTTCATCAAATAAAATTGCATGATGCGAAATGATTTGAAGGCATTAATGTAGAGGGGAAAATATGTTATTTTGTATCTAGAATTAAAAAAATAATATATTCAAATTAGATATCATGTCATTTAAAAATATATAGCATCATATTGCTCTAAAGAATGTTTTAGTATATACATATATCTATGTAAATAATAGGGTGATCGACGCGGTTTTTCAACCGGTTTTAAAACCGGTTTTTTTAGTCAATGTGCTGTCGGTTTTTTCAAAATGTTCATTTTTCGAATGTCGAATAGACCGGTTTTTTTAAACACAAAAAACCGGTTTTAAAAATGGCATTTTATTTCAGAAAACATGTACTAAATAGTGATATTTGAGTCGAAATTTAGGAATAATTTTTTAAATATTCATAAAAACTGATTTGTTATGTTTTAAAAATATATTTTAAGTCTAAATTAGAATTTATTCTGTAATATTAAACAAATAAATAATTAATAATTATCCTGTATGAATTTTTTATCTATTGTAATATCTGTAATATTTTTACATCCAATTTAATTTTTTTTTATCCAATATTTCCTTTATTTTTTAAAGGTGTTGTGTTAAAAAAGTTTCACCTGCAGAATCGTTTCAATTGAGACAGGCTTCCATATTAAGCCATGGATTCTGTTTATGCTAACTAAAATGTAGATGATTTTTTTTCAACAATTTTGAAACATAATTATCTTCTAGTCATCTAGATATATAATTTGCTTAGCATTTTTTCTTTTTCCAGAGCTTTCTGAAGCTCCCAAACGACGTAGAAAATTAAAATTTGGCTTAATTATAAAACTTTTCGTCCAACAAATCCTAATGGAGCCATATTTTGAAATTTTTATCAGGGAGCAGATATAAGTGGATTTATGTGTCTTTTTCTAAGATTTTTTTCACTTTCCAGAGCTTTCTAAAGCTCCCAGAAGACGTAAAAAATTCGGCTAACTTATAATCCTATTCGTCCTAAAAATCCTAACGGAGCCAGATTTTGGAATCTCTATCAGGGAGCGAAAATACGACGTAAGAAACTAAAAATCGACTTACTTATAAAACTATTCGTTCAACAAATTCTAACAGAGCCAGATGTTTCTATCAGGGACCGAAATGTCTGTTTTGGTATTAAGAAATTTTGAGTTGCTATACTTATTGTTTGCTCTCCAAATCCTATCAAAAACTGATTCTGAATTTCGGCCAGGGAGCGCATTTACGACGGTTTTTTTTTTTATTTTGAAAGGTTTATGAATTTAAATTTTTTATCAATATTATCCCAATAAATTCTAACGGCTTCCAATAGTTTACTTCGATTAGGGAAAGGAAGGTGTCTAAATGTTCTTCATATTTTTTCTTTTAATTTTCGGATTTGTTTGTGCATATTTTCATTATTATATTATTTTTCCTGACATTGTCAGACTTTTACGTTTGTATTTAATAAATTTTAACTTGATTATAAGAATTATTGACTTTTTTAAAGATATGTAGTCTTTTGATATAAATATTAACTTCTGAAAAAAACCGGTTAACCGGTTTTTTCTGAATTTCAAAAAGTGCAACCGGTTTTTTTAAAATACCAACTATTCGAACTATTCGAAAACCGGTTTCTCAAAAAAGTCGAATAATCGATCACCCTAGTAAATAATAATACATACACAGACAATACAGTTTCGTTGTGGTAACCGAATTTTTAACCAATCGAATTCGTTCGGTTACACGTGATGACATAATATTTTATTTATGTGTATCAGAGTAGAAATTATTATTTATAAAATTATTTAGTAATTTTTACATTTTTTGGTCCTTCGAGCCGGATCGGCGAACTATGAAGAAATAGTCCCATCCGAAAACTTCGAGGCAAAAACAATATTGCCTCAACACCGGAACAGAACCGGTTCAATTTTTCTACATACAAAAGAAAAAAAAAAAAAAAAAAAAAAAAAAAAACAATAACAAAAATGTTGAGTCAACAAGACTTAACAGAACTAATAGTGCAAGCCATGGCAATTCAGCAACAATGGCAAATGTTTTTTGAACAATTCGAAAAAACTAGGAGCAGTCAACAATTAAAATCTAAAGATGTTGAACAATATAACGATGATGATAAATTGGAGGTAGCAGAAGAAGCAAAAACTGAGGAATCGGAGACAGCCACAAGTAGTGATGAAGCTATAGCAGAAGAAGTAACGGAAAAGCTAGAAGAAGATAAAACGGATGCTGTTTTAGAACCAGCTGTTGAGTCTATTGAAAGTTAAGAAGCAGCTGAATCAAAACACATAGAAACAGAAGAAATACAGTCTGTTGAAAATATAGCAGAGGAAAGGGAAACCCCCTTTCCTTTTCCAAAGGCAAAAGAACCCACACCAGAATCAATGGAAGTTGTTTCCAGTTCAAAAGGTAATGAAGCTTTACAAAAAATGGAAAACAATAAAGCTGAGGTTGTTAACGAGGAAGTACAATCATCTGCAGCTGAAACATCAGCAGAAATAAAAACGTCTGTGGCTGTTAGTAAGATAAACAATGTTGAAAAGATTGAAGAAAAACAAAACTCAGTAGAACCTATTGTTATTGTCGCTCTCCCCATATTATTATTGCCAATTCATCTGATGTTAAAAAAGGCAGTAGATCCTGTCGCTACTGATGTTGTCAATGCCAATGAAAATAATATGCCGAAACTAAGGCCTGGAGAAAGGCCTGAGAAAAAACCCGATCGCTAAATGTCCTCCTTGCTGCCCCGAAGAATCCGGAAATTTTTTTATTATATCTTATTTTCATAATTTTCTTAATTTAATTTCCTCGGGCAGAATGTTCAAATTACTTGAACATGCATTTTTCAATCTCAAAAGCAATAAAATAGTTTTATTACTTTTATTTTCATAATTTTCTTAATTTAATTTTCCCCGGGCAGAATGTTCAAGTAATTTGAACAATCATATAATTGGTAGTCTTTAATGTTTTTTCAGTTAGAATGCCTGAAAGTAATGATCGATACAACTGAAACAATACCCAAAAATTCGGTTCCAAAAATAGAATTTTTAAATAAATAACAAAAGGTCAAAAACGTAAATTATATTTTTATATTTTATTTATACAACAATAAAACATTAATGTGCATAATAAATTATTAATATTTTCATGTTTATAAAGAAGATACTGATGGACTTCCTGTTATTCAAGCGTTTGGGACTACCGAACATGATCAAATGTGTTACCAGGGAATATCCTTGAAAGAAATTCAGCATCAGTGGTTGTGCAAATTAAGTTGCATACTATTTTATAATACTATGTTTACCTTGTAGAAATTAGTTCTTGATTCCAATGTACATATCACATTCATAAAATAAAAAAAAAATATTTTGTAAAGAAGAAATATGTATAACTCTTAAAGAATTATAATAACATTTAACTTATTCCCATGACTTTCGCAATAGGTTTACACTGGATCATCATTAGCTGTACCTTATATGAGTTTGATGTTTTTATTTAAATGCAATTAGTTTTTCTTCGCAGTTTTTATGTATACTTTATAACACTTTTCTTTTTTAGTTTTTTATACCCTACACCACCATAGGTGGGGAGGGTATTATGCGTTTGTGCTGATGTTTGTAACACCCAAAAATATTGGTCTAAGACCCACCTTAATTTATACCAATCGGCTTAGAATCACTTTCTGAGTCGATTTAACGATGTCCGTCCGTCCGTCTGTCTGTCCGTCTGACCGTCTGTCCGTCCATGTAAACCTTGTAATCAAACTACAGGTCGCAATTTTGAACTAAAATTAATGAAATTTGGTACAAAGGTTTCTTATAGCCCAGGGACGAAGCCTATTGAAATTGGTTATGATCGGTCCATTATTTCACCTAGCCCCCATACAAATGTCCTCCCGGAAAAGGGCTTAACGATCATAAATCCCTTAAATATAGCAATATTTTAATGAAATTTGGCGCATATAAGTTTCACATAAGTCTTAATAAGTGTGCCGATTTTTAAAAAGATCGGTCTATAATAAACCATAGCTCCCATATAAACCCCTTTCAGAAAACCACTTTAACGGGCATAAATCCCATTAAAATTTTAGCATCAAGTTAATATTCGACACAAATAAGTTTTATATGAACATAAATGATAGTGCCAAATTTTACAAAGATCGGTCCATAATTTACCATAGCTCTCTTATAAGGCCCTCATTCGGGAAACATCCAAAAGTGAATAAATTCATATAAATGTCAGCATCAACGTAATATTCTGTATTCGTATGTTTTATTTTACACTTATGAGTATCGATCCACATTTGACTCCAAGTCTAATAAATGACCCCTCCCCGAATTATAATGTACACAATGGTGTAGGGTATCACATGGTCGGGCTTGACCGACTATATCTTTTTCTCTCGTTCTTTTTTATAAAATGTCAAAACAAAATTATACAAATATGAATTCGTTTAGGCGAATAGAGTTCTTTTGTCTCTGGTAACCGAATTCTCTAATTGGAGACAAATATTGGAGACTGAACTTAAAAATGTATTATGTAAACGAATTTTGATTGAAATACTAAAATATTTGGTATTTGGGTGAATTTAAAAGAATTTAATTCGCTTACCTTAAACGATATTGTAAATTGTTAATTAATTGGTTGATCCGAATATATTGTTTTGTATCGGAACACATATACCATTGGGGTAATATTAAAATTGTGATAAACTTAGAAAATCTGCAAAATTTTGTAAATTTTTAATACCAAAAATTTATTCCAAATATCCGAACAAATATCTTTCATTATTTTTTTTTATATTATATATTTTTTAATTTAAAGCACTTCTTGCCGTAAATATTATACCAATTGAAAATGTAATAAAATATATGCACATGCATGTACGTTTAAATAAAATGTCATATAATTTCTTTTTCTTTTTAAATATTAATTGTTTGTCAAATTTTTCTAACCACAATATAAACACTATTAAAAATTTATTACAATTTTTGTACTTGCTTTTATGTATGTTTAAGTACATTTTTTATTGATTCATATTTAATTACTTGTTTTCGTTTTATTTTTGTTTAACATATGCATGAATACGTTTGCATTTTATTTAATGTTGAGAGAAAAAGGAAAGATTTTTTTGTAAATATTTGATTAAATTATTTTGGAGAATTTTCTTTATATATTTTATGTATTTATGCCCAAAAGATTTTTAAGCAACAATAAAATGTATTGATTTGTTTTCAATTAAACTTTTTCTTTGGCATTTGGTGAGTTGAAAGATAAATTATGACACTGTAAAAAAATTTTGTTAAACTTGAATTTATAAAAATGTTTCTTTCTTTGTATATACTCTTATGAATTAAACTCCTCAAAAAAAAAAAACATTACACACAAAAAAAAGTCGAGCTAATATTACCAAAGCTCGCTTTGGTAATTTCTTTTTATATGAAAACGAAAATGTTGTGTTTTCTTTATCTAAGACAATTGGTAATTAATACAATACATTTTACCTTAATACTGCTAGTAGATTTATGTATGTGTCCCAGCAAAAGCTTTGGTTGCCATGTAATGAGTTAAGAAGCTAATACAATGGGTCTTCGCTACTTACACATTAGCTGAATAACTAATTATTTTAACACGGTGATGACATTAGATGCAACTACTTAACCTATACATTACTTAGATATCATTACAATAACTAATTAGTTCCAAGCTGTTAAACAACGCATTAATTTTTAAGCATTATTGAAGTCAAGATTAGTAAGTAATAACAATAGGAACTAGTTACATTTTAGGTTTTAAATAAGTAATGAAATGTCAGGACTAAAGTATTTTTTTTTTTTTTTTTTTTTTTGTAAAAGTTGTTGTAAAATATTTTAAAGATTTTATTCATTTTAATTTTAAAGACTTAAGAACAACCAAAAATGTAATTAAAATAAATGTAGTAAAAATAAACTATTTTGGATTACAAATTAATTCATACCCAAATTTTTGCTTTTCATTTATGTGTCCCTTCTTCAAATATATGCATTAGTAACTGCATTATAAAAATTAATAAAAATTTATATTTTCAAAACTCTGATCATAAATAATTATTTACATTCGGGTTATAAATAATTAGTTACTAAACAACTTCTATGTAATGCTGACAGTATGTTGTTTTCATTACAAAGTAACTACATCCGTAACTACATGTCATTACCAAGTTTTTGCTGGGTATGTTATTCCAAATTTGTTGTAAACATTTTGTTTTTTGTTTTAATGTCAATTGAAAATAATTTTTAAAGAAAAAAATTTTAATTTAAATTTTGTCGTATAAAAAATAAAAAAATTAAAATGTATTCATGGATGCACAAAATATTAAACATCTTTATAAAGAGGGAATTAAAGAACATAATAATATCACCAAGCTGAACACATTTTTGCAAAAGATTATTATTAGATATCGGTAAAATGAATGTTTGCAAAATTAAATATTATCTTAAATAATTTTAATATGTATATACATATTTATGATTGCAGACAATTGTAACATCTACATTATGAAACTACTTCATGCTATATAGATTCCAAAGTCAAAAATAGTTGTAAGGAAATACTTCTGTCAAATGTAACTTCCTATTTCAATAATATAGAAGGGAAACTTTATATTGTTGTATGTGGAGAAGTTTTTAAATACTGAAAATTTTATGTCGTCCTAAGTGATTCAAAATTCGAAACTGGGTCCTTTTTGGAAGCAATGGAATATTGTTTTAAACTAATTGTAGTATTAAATTGCAATTTCCCAAAGCAATGTGAATTGGTATGTTCAGTTATTTTTATATCGTTTTTTTGAAATATTACCTATGTTTTCTTTGTGTGTAATAACACTGATCGGCAAAGAAATAAATTTTAAAATATATATAGGTATAGAATCTAATTTAGTAATGTGGCACTCCTTTTTAAATACTATTTTATTTTTTAGTCAGCTTTAAATATCCTTTTAATATTTTTTTTTTTAATATAACCCAACAATTTAAAATGGACAGAGCTTTTGCATTGGATTGGTTTTCCTTAGTAGTAGCACCATTTTTTTGATACTATTCAGCTATATTTTTGTTGTAATGTCAGAATGCCACATTATATTAGACAAATTGCTTGCTCACTTGAATACATTTCTCAAAATAAGTGTCCAGCTTGAAATTTTGCACGGGTATGGAGAAAAGTTATATCAACATTATACATATTTTTTAAGAATTTTTAATATACCGTTTTTCAGATATAATATTTTGATTCATATATGTCAGACTTTGTCCTTTAAACTTTTGGTATAAATAATGTTGGTACATATCATATTAAAGATATTTGTCTTTAATATGAAACTAAGTAAAACTAAAGATCTAGCATGTATAGTTCCAAGTTATGAGCAATTAAAGGCATTTCTAGACGAGCACACAAAATAATAATATTTTTCAAAAATAAAATTTATTTTTAGCAGCGAAAAGTTTTAATAATTTCTAAGAAAATTAAAATTTCGCAAATTTTAAAAGAAGAACTTCCTACCAATTTCAACTATGGCACAGTGTCACATTTGGCAGTTTTAGAACGACAAAAATCCAGTTTTGGAGATATTTGTCTGAAATTGTATATTCTGTTAGTAGATAAGGACGTAAATATTCCCACTAAAAATGGGAGGGTAGAATCACTGCCACTGCCATACTGAAAAAAATTACTTTATTTGTATGAATTTCACATATATTTTTGTAAAATTTATTAAAATAAAGGTTTTATAAAAGTAGGCGTGGCAAGATCTAATCACACCAATCATAATGTATCATTAGCATAACAAATTTTCAACCATTACCTTAAAATATTTAAATAATTCTTAAAAAATTGCTAATATGAGGTACCGCACCTTTTATTATAATATTTTAAAAGATCGCAAAAAGTCGCAGCCAATATTCTCAAATATAATTTTATAGATGTTCTTTTATATAACAATCGTATTTTTAAATTGGAACTTTTTACTTCCAGTCCATTAAAATTCGAATTTCCCAAAAAATATTTTTTTAAAGATTATCAGGCCTATCACAGAAAACCATTCCGATCGAAAGTAGAATTAATTCCGTTCAAAAAACATGAAACGAAGAAATTTTTCGGAATGAAACCACTTTAGATTTTCAAAGTGGAATTGATTTGTGGTTTCCACACCAAAAAATTTCTTTGTTTCATGTTTTCTGAAGAAGCAAAGTACGGAATTAATTCCAGTTTCGATCGGAATGGTTTTCTGTGACAGGCCTGTATGATTTCTTTTAAATAAAAAACAATATTTTCAGTATTGATTTTTAACCCAGCAAATTATAATGGAATAATTTGGATATATTTATTATTACATAACAAAAAAAATTCGTATCAATATCTGTAGTATTAACTGAGATATCTGAAGTTAAAATTAACATACTTCTTTACAAAAGCTTTAAATAAAATTAAAATATTGTTAAAAGTTGCAACTTTGAAAATCCATAATTCGCGCAATAGACACTTTCCAATAATTTAAGTATTTTTTCCATAATATATGATATGTTTACTAATAAATGCGAAAAGAATTATTTCTATTAATAAGCTTTTATTTTCGTATTTTTATCGTTCTAATTTGAATAAATGTTACACTGTGCATGGTTAAAGAAGGAACTTTCGCAGCTCTTTGCAGAATTTCCAATGCAAACGCAATGTTGTAATCAAGTATTTTTCAGTTCGTCTTTTGCTAGGTTGCTAAATATATTGTAATCACAATTTCAAATTGCTGGCATTTTAAAAAATATTTAAATCATCAAGAAATCAAAATCATACACAACTAATGCATTTAAAAAATCAAAAGTTGATACTAAATTTATTTATTTATTATTAATATTTATATTATAATTATTTTTTAAATACTTTTTTGAGTGAAAATTTAATTTATAAATAACAACTTTTAAATAAAATGATCACGTTAAATTTTTTTGCATAAAGTTTTTCATTATTTTTTTATACATTTTGTTTGCCGCCCTCGTTAGATCTGAGAACTTCCAAATTTGGCCCTTCATACAATTTCTTACAGAAATATACATTATGCTTAATACAAGTATTACACATATTCAATTAGGTAGGCTATCATATGATGGTGCTTAACCTTATTTTTTTTTTATCTCTATTCAGCTAAATAAGCGAAACAAATTCCAGCAAATATAAGCTTTTAACCGTATATACACGAAGTTATTTGATTTATCCAATTTTGTACAGAATTTGCTTTAAGTAAAATAAAAATTCTTTATGAATTCTACTAAAACAGATGAAATTTTCATTCAATCTGACAGTTTTTAGTTTTTCTAATTAAATTTTATTATTTTTATTTATCCAGTGTACGTCTTGGAAAAATATAAATAATTTACTGCATGAATATTTTAATATTCATTTTTAGTTTTTTACATTTCTTGCACTTGACTTATACATTTATGCCTTTTAGCTATAAATATTTTTTCATTTGATAATCTTCAAAGGCATTTTACTTGCAATTTATAAATGTATCAAAAAGTTAAGATGAAATACACACTTCAATGGAAACTAGTTACTTTTTGTGATGTATTTATGTAAGAAGTTTTAAAGAATATGTCTGTGGTTGAAAGTACATCCTAAATGATGATGTTCTTGGTATTGTAGTTGATGATTATGATGTCGATGACGATGTTGCAATTGAAAGATATAAAGTTTTTCTATTTATTTATTGTATATAAACTACTTGAAGTAGAAGCATACGTACATTTACGTAAAAAATACAATACATACTAACATTCCTGTTAAAATTCTTTTGAGAATTTTGAAAAATTTATTGAATTGGAAAATATTTCTATGAGAAAAACTTGTCTAACTTTTTATGAGTATATCTAAACGTACATACATATAATGTAATTATTATGGAATTCAAAATATGTTTTTTTTTTTTTTTTTCATTTGGTAATATACATACTTATAAGTAGCAATATGATCTCTATTAAATACCAAATACATATGAGGAATTTCAAAAATTTTAAGAAACAATATTTTTAAATTTTTAGATTTGTAGTTTTATTAATGTATATTTATGCATTCAAAATCATTTTTATCAATGCGCGCAAAAGTTGTGGGTTTGAATTTGAAACTTTCAAAAAAATCCTAAAAAAAATATAGCTTTGGCTTTATCAAAATCAGAACAACACGATTTTATAGAAATTCCAAAAAACAATATTTATCGAAATACACTGAAAAGAACAATTTTTAGTTTTTGCACAATTTCGTAAATAGCAAAAAAAAAAAAGCAATATTCCCAAAATTATGAGTAACAAAAGACATATACCGAAATCATTTGCTAAAAAAGTTAAATGAATTTCGGTTTTAGTTTGGAAAATATATTCGTTTAAACATTAATATTTATAATAATATCCTAAAAAATGTGCGATTTCAATTTTTTTTATATGGTTTTAGCAAAATTTTTAACTTGTTTCTTATGATACATTTTACATCGAAATTTGCTTTTATTATTACAAATTCGAACAATAATTTTTTAAGTTAATAAATTTATTTTTTTTTTTTTTTGATCCATACAATTATAAGTCCTTCAAATATTTTGACGCTATCTAAATTCTAGTATTAAGCTAATAAAATGCTTTCATTTGACACCAATATTAACATTATTAATACTTCGCGATAGTTGAGTTTGACATATATATCTCGCTATACGTATTATGGCTCTTTGACCCTCAATGGTTTCAAATGTGCATGCATGCATTGTTTTTTCCACAACAATTTTTTTTATATTTTCATATTTTTTATTTTCAATTAAAATGTCTTACTATGATAGCCTCAACTCTTATGACTGTGTACATATAAAGTCTTAATTCTGAATAGAATTTTAAGACTATAGTCACAATTTGTGTGTTATGACTATTTTTCAGTCACAATATTTTTTGTGAATAGGCATGTTATTTCCATTTTATTTTTTGAATGGGTCATTGTGCGACATTTATCTCCAAACTCAGGTCGCTTGCTTTTCTTGCAGATTTTTATCGGAACTTGCATTCTATTTTGCATATTATCCGTTCTTTTTTGAAAATTTAAAATTTTTTTACAAAATATTTTATTTTTATTTTAAATTGACAAGAAAAGTCTAAATTTTTACTTTGCATAGCATGTTAGCATGTTTTGTGACTATGTTAACAGAATAAGCAGTTGTGATTGAGTCACAACAATAATGTTAACTTTTAGTCTTAATAAAATTGTGACTTTTTTAATACTTTTTCTATGAATAGGCATGTAAATCTTGAATTTCCAAATGGCTGATCCGATTTCAATAAAATTTCAGACAGTGTTAGTAAAGGTGTCCCGCAAAAATTTTTTAGGTACTGGTAAGCAGTGGAAAATTATTCATGCCTACCGATAGCACATCATTGATGCGCATTTGAGTAAGCTATAAAAGGAAGCGAAAAATTTACATTGGGTTCATATTTTATTTTACCGAATTACAACCTGCATCCTCTCTCGCTTACGTGGATGCAGGATTGTAAGCGAATGACTTTCTTCTCCCCATTTTTATTTACAATTTAATACAAAAAGTGCTAAGTAGGATGACGCAATATTTTCAATTGAGTTGATTAGTTGTGATCGAGTGTTCAAGTGTTAAGAGGTAAGTTTGTTCGTGAAAGTCGGAAAAAATATTGTACAAAAAATATATTAAAGTTGTAAGTAAAATGATTATATTTATTTTAAATAACAATTATATTAATAATACTTATAATATTATTTATTAAATTAATAAAGCTCTAAATATGTATATTGTTTTTAGTTTTCTTTATAATATACAAGAAATGATATGTTTTGTAACGTATTTTGTGTTTTATTACTTTTTTTTAATTTTCAGTTTGACATTTTTTGAAGAAATTTTGTGTTTTTGTTTTTATACGATTAGAAAAAAAAATGCGATTAGAGAAAAAACAATGGGTTATTTTTTTTTAATATACGGTACGTATAACATAATCTTATGTTTTTGTGTTAATTTTTTTCTATTAATAATATATCTTATTATTATCTTTTTTTTTTTTTGCAGATTAAATAATGAAGGATTACCCCAATAAAAAGGCCAGTTGATGATATGATTTAAAAAATTGTCAATTTTTCTTTTTAATTTTTTATAAAACAAATCAAATAAAAAATAATAATAAATAAAAACAATATTTTTTATAAATGCATTATCTAAATTCAAGGCATGATTTCACAGCTTTTGGGATCTCTAAAAGATGCACATAAAAAAGGCATGAAATCATCACATCTATGATGCCTTAAAATGTGCATAATAAAGGCTTGTATGAACCTAATACATAGCGCAGCAAAGTGGGACATCACGAACAAAAATCATGCCTTCTTGAAGCAGGTTGGTAAGGGAGAGTTCTTTAATCTCTCCCTTACAAACCTGCTTCTGGGTATGCAGCAATTTTTGCTGGGGTAGGCGAGTTTAAGTTTTGAGTTTGGACCTTATAAGCATAACGGGGACGGTTTCATAGGGTCTTAAAGTTGGACACCTCGTGTGTTCAAAAAATTTAAAACGATCCAGATTCATTATACCTCAGCCGATATAAAAGAGATCTACAAAAAACATTGTCCTGTGTGTATTTTATCTCTTTTAGTTTAAGAGATATTGGGCTTCAAAGATTAACATATTTATTTTTGGACCTATCTTGGTAAAGTTTTTTCGCTATAGCGGGTCCAAATTTCACTAAATTTGTTTGAAATATTTTTCATTTTATTAACAACAAATAACAAAATTGTGTAAAAAAATTTTGGAAAATCTTTACGGAATCAAAAGTTATATGCATTAGAGTGAATTTTGAAAAAAATTCAAACTCAAATTTCCAAAAATGGGATTTTTTAATTTTTTTCCTATATCTTCCCAACCGATATCGGAGAGCAAGAATTTCTATTACCAAAAAATTAAAAGCACATCAAACTTTGTAAAAATATAATTATTTTTTAATTCCAGCTTTGCGATTTGAGAAATTAAGGCAAAAATTGGAAAATCATAAAAAAAATGGATCAATTTTGATAGACCCTGGTTCACGCAGTATTAAAGTTTTTAATATTTTTTTTCCTTCACACAATTTCCTATAAAGTAATCTTTCAGAAAAGTATAAATACTATATATGTTACTTAAGAAAATTTTTTTAAAACTCAAAAAGAACGTAACTACTTTTCTCGCAAAAAGACGGCAAAAAATCGATTTTTCAAAATTCAAATGCATATAACTTTTGATTCCGTAAAGATTTTTCCAAAAAATTTTCTTTTGCTTAATTTTGTTATTTGTTGTTAATAAAATTGTTGTTAAAAAAATTTTAATCTTTGAAGCCCAATATCTCTTTAACTAAAAGAGATAACCTTCATATACGACAATTTTTGTTTGTAGATCTCGCCTAGCAGAATCCACTCATATAAAAATCGTTTTTTTTTTTTTTGTGTGTCGTTGTAGCCAATATAAATGACGTTTCCTTAATTTTTGTTTTTCATAATATCAATTTTAATCCTTAAGATGATTCTTTTTTTTTGCATTTCAAAAATTTTTAACGCCATTTTAATAATAATATTAATCTAGCACCGAAAAACTTTTTATTTTTATTTTTCAATCAATATAAATATCTTTATTGTTCAAAATTTATTGAAAAAAATATTTCAGGGATTTTTATTTTTAAATATAAATATCCATCATGATGGAAACAATAAATATCTTTAAAAATAAATATCTTCAAAAAATTATATTTTTTATTTCATTCATGATGAAAAAATTTAAGTATTGATGAAAATAAAAAAATATGATGGATTTTTATTATTCTTTGAACATTAAAGATTGTCTTTCGATTGAAATAAAAATAAAAAGTTAATTTTTTTAGTATTAAAATCTGGCCTCTGATATTAATAACCGGATAATATTAATAACAGATATTTTGAGCAACTTCTATAAAAGCGGATTCTGTCAGTAACGAAAAACATACTTTTACAAATATTTACACCAAATTATCTGGTTTCCTGACATCAACAAAATATGCATTAAGCTGTAGGTAATCACTTCGTCTTTAAAATTCTGCCCTCTAAATTTAAATCCAGCCCGGCCATATTATACCCTACACCATTATATATGTGCATCAAAATTCGAGGAGGGGATCAATACTTTTACTAACTTTTACACTAGTTTACACTAGTTACACTAGTTTTCGACTTGTTTTTTAAAAAAACACAAAGAGTTTAAACATCTTTGTGTTTTTTCTATTATTTTATTGGGTTTTTCCTTTTAGCCTGTTTTTCTCTTGTCAAAATGTTTTCACAAATTTTAAATTTAAATAAAAATTACACACACAGACACTTTTTAATTAACAAAATAAAATTTTCAAACAAATAAAATTTATAAACAAATATAAATTTCATTAATAATTTAAATTTTTTTGTTTTTAAACTGTTTGACTATTTTTACAAATTCTTTTTTCAACAATTTTCTATGTACTAAAAATAATAAAAATGTCTTCCCTGTATGGAAATTTAGTATGTTTTTATTGTGTTAAATAATTAAACAACTCGAATCGAGATGTTTTCTGGCTTTGAAATATATGAAAAAAACAAGTCAATTTCTTTGTGATTTTTAAGAAAACGACTCGTTTTTCAAAAAACCATTATATGTGAACATAGTATAAAATAAAATATATAGAATATTGCGTTAATACAAACATTTATATGAATTTATGCTCTTAAGGGTGATTCCCAAAAGTGGGTTTATATGGGAGCTATTATAAATTATAGACCGAAGCTCATAAAATTTGGCATTGTAATTTTTACCCAAACAAAACATATTTTTGTAGAATATTAACTTGATACTGACATTTGTATGGGATTTATGCACGTTAAAGTGATTTTCGGAAGAGGGATTTATATGGGAGCTATAGTCGATCTTAATGAAATTTGACACAAAGATTAACACTTAAATACCGAATTTCATTTGTACCGAATTTAATTAAAAATTTGCTATATTTAAGGCATTTATGATCGTTAAACCTCAATTTCGGGAGGACATTTGTATGGGGGCTAGGTGAAATAATGAACCGATCATAGCCAATTTCAATAGGCTTCGTCCTTGTGCCAAAATAATTTTTAGTACCAAATTTCATCAAGATATCTCTAAAATTGCGACCTGTACTTTGTTCACAAAGTTTACATGGACAGCCAGCCTGCCGACCAGACGGACGGACATCGTTAAATCGACTCAGAAAGTGATTCTAAGTCGATTGGTATAATTTAAGGTGGGGGTCCGAAGATTTTTTCTGTGCGTTACAAACATCAGCCCAAATGCATAATACCCCAACCACCTATGGTGGTGTAGGGTATAAAAACCAATTACAACTGTATAATTTAATTTAGAATTTGTTCCAATTCTAACCGTTTTCCAACTGATCATTTTTCAGTGTGTACTTATTATTGATTAATTATCAAAAATTCCTTTTGCATCCGTCTTAAACGTCAAAGCTTTTATTATAATGCATTCAATTTAGCGTCAAAAGTTCAGTGACAAAAATACTTTTACGTACGAACAACCAACAGTCAATAAGTACTCTTAGCTATTCATCCATATAAAAACCATAAAAAGCTTTTTTCTCCTTAAACCAAAAACATATAAAACGAAATCACAAAATGAACCCTGAAAATAAAGAAAATACTAAAAAAAAAATTATTTGCTCAAAATGAACTTTTACATTTATTACCAAAGTGTGCAAAAACCAAGAAACACATTGTAATAATATACTCACACATAAACACACACATTCATGTATAAAATTTCATCTACAATGAAAAACCTACAGATAAAGGAGAAATTGTATTCATCGAAGTACATACGTAGAAATACGAGAATGCTAACGCCAACTAGTGGATGACTCGAAGATTAAATTAACAGAGAAGATACCAGCTAATGAAATTGTATGCGTGATATCGTAGGTGTGAATGGGTTTAAGTGTGTGTTTAAAGAATGTAAGTCATCATTTTTAGTAGTAGAAAATCAATTGAGTGAAAATCCCTTGAGAATAACTGTTAACATTAATGTTAAATATTTGACATTTCCAAAGAGAGAATTATTGCTACACATATACACGTGTATTTTTAAGTTATGTATGAAGTTAAAGAAATATTTGCTAAAAAGTATGCAACAAGTTTAGAATTAATTTATCTAGCTAGTGAATATCTAAATAATTATTTAATCAATATTGAATTCAATACTGTATATAAATTGTTTTATTGTATTTAACTAATTTATTTAATTAATTTATTTGCTAAATAACTCTAGTCTTTTATACTTATGTTTTCGAATACAAAAATAAAATATTATTTTCAACATTTCTTGATTGTTTTCATTTTCTCAAAATATTTTTTTTTCTCCAGTTTCTTCCTTTGGCATTCGAGTAAATAAATTTTCTTTGAATTTCATTTCAATATTCAATTGTCATTTGACAATTTGATTCTTCTTACCTTTCCATAAGATTCAAAGAATCTCTTTGTGACAATATCCTTCAGCAAAAATATCATATTTACCAGAAAAAAATGTTATGAAGAAATAAAACAAAACTTGAAACGATTATCAGCAAGAGTATCTGAACGGATTTTACTTTGATGACATAAAGTACGTATTTTTATTTTATTCATGCATTAATTTATTTTTAACGGACATAATACGACAAACGTCAGAGTGAATAGTGGAAGGAAAAAAAAAACTAAATTGCAAAAAAACAACGAAACAAGAAACTAAAAGGGCATCAAAGGAGTTGGAGGTAAAATTATCCTCAGGGTTTAGAATTAAATTACGCAACATTACGTTTGCAACTTTGTTTTATATATTTTTGTAAATGTTTATTCGTTAAAGAAATGTCAGTAAGCAAAAAGTTTAAATGTTTGTCAATAACACAAGCAGAAAATTGACAGCGTAATAGAATGCATAGGAAAAGAAATTCTAGTTAGATTTAAAATATATTCTAAACGACTATAGAATTAGAGTTAAGTATGCTTGAATTTCAAAGACGCTACATTTTTATAGACGAATAGTTGGACTTAATGAATTTTGATGTGCTAATCTGCTTTTAGTTTTTTTCAGTTCTAGTTTTTTTTTTCTATCTAATGTTATCTGTAGACCTTCTTAACCCTTAAATGCCCCTGGTATCTTTAAAGATACAACCATTATAAAAATTCCTACGGCCACAATATTCATTAAATTTTTCTTAGATTGGTTTTATATCGTTTAAAGCATAACATGTCTTTGTAAAGAAATAGTTTTTATTTCTTAGTTACTCCGTTTTGGAAATATTTCAAAATGAAGTCAAAAAATATTTTTTATTAAAATTAAATAAACGTACTTTTTCAAAGTGTAAAGTCTGAGAACCTATTAATATTTTTAAATGAAAAAAATTATTGCCGTTCTTTGAACTATGTTCTTTAAAGATATTGAAAAATATTATACTGATATAAGTAAGTAGACAATTCTCTAGAAATTATAATATTCCGTTTGTATCTTCAAAGATGCACTAGGCGTTTACAGCTAAAGTGGCATTTTCGTATATGATATTGCCTTTGCTAGACCAAGTTCACTTGTTTGGGGCTAAGTAAAATAGTGTTTTAGATTTTAAATTATTTAATAACATTTTTTAATTATAAAAATTTAGTTTATATGCACTTTTGTAAAAAGTGCATATATGTCTGATGATGACGTATGTAAACTAATTTGTAATACCGAAATTATAGGTGATAATAGTATTTAGGATACCTATACAAAAATGTTGATATAAAGTGGTGATCTAAATTTTGCTCATTGATATATAAGGACAGGTCAAATGCAGGTGATAAGTAGCAGACAATGATGAAAATATGAATCAGAATAAAAAGCATAAAAAGATTCAAAAGCTCTTTTTTAATAACAAAATCTCACTTATTGCTAATGTTGTTTTGTGATGAACAAGGCATCTTCTACAAGTTTTAAGTTAATTACCCTATATCTGTTATTAAATTTTTTATAATATTTATATATATTATTTAAGCGAATCACAAGGAGGAAGCATATTATAGACTTGTATTTTTAAGTTTTTTTAATCAATTAAAGCTGAAAAAAGTTTAATGTTAATTCTCGACGAAAATACATCCCCGGAAAAATTTTTTTATACATTTTTTCTGTATTCCGTATTGCATTGTATTTTATTGTTTGAACACGGAACACTCTAATGTACATTTGAATATGACATTACAAAAATTCATAAAAAGGTTTTAAGTTAAAAATTTTACATTTCATTCCTTACAAATTCTGTTCCATGTCCACTTAACAATAACACGACGAGCATCAAACAAAACAAAAAGATATATAAACTACAACATCCACTAACAAGTACCCCTTTAATACTTTATTCTCTTTGTGAATCGAATGGACGAAAAATATACACTTTCAAAGAAAAAAGCACAAAAAAAAAAAAAAAAAACACGAAACCAAAAACAACATTTATAAAGAGAAAGTAACAGCAATAACAAGAACAAAAAAGAAACTACTTTTAAAAACAAGTAGACAGAATCATCTACAACGGAATGAGTGAATATGAAATATGAATTCACTTACGAATCACAGTGACCCCAAGGCCATTAAGACACATGTACAGAGACCAACAAACATACAAATACATTTTTAAGGACATTAATATAAATATTGGATTTATACATACGTATGTATGTATTTATTTCATTTTTTGTTGCAAATATTACACTTAGAACTGCATTACAAAAACATAAGAAAAATTAAAGGCAAAACATAAATAAAAAAGTATCAGCATCGACGTCAGCAACAACTACTTTATTTTGTAGTTACAACAACTATCAGGAAAAAAAAAACAAATTTTGTTGTTTCTGTAGAAAATAAATGTAGGTCCTTTTTATATTTGTATGAATCCAAAAACAATATTTGTATAAGGTTTGTGTTTTTTATATCGTTCCTAAAATACACATTCGTAGTACAGTGTCAACAGTGGAAACCGATATTTCAAGGAAGTAGGCCTATTGCTCAAAATTTTCAGCAGCTCATTTTATTTTGAAAACTATGTTAAAAAGAAATATATGTGTATTTGTTAATTTAATATCTTAATTTAAAATACAATAACATTTTCAATAAATTGAAGGAAATATTGCTAACTAATAAATTTAGCAATTAGTGTGTTTAATTTGAAATTCTTTAAAGATGTTTCTTTTTTTATAAGAAATATTTAAACCAATTTAAATAAATTTCTTTAAAATTTTGAATGTTACTGTTCTATAGTTAATATTGGCTCATGAATGTAAGATAAACTAAAAGAATGTCCAAAAAGCGTTCTTACAAATAAAAATAGTAAAATCATGAAAAACACATGGGACAAAAACACATGAGTATATGATAAAAAGAATAACTTTAGATTGGGGAAAAAGGATTTTACAAATATTTTTGACATATGGTTTATATTTTTAAAAATTTTTTATTGAATTACGTTAGGAGATTTATGTGATGTCCCGTCACAAAATGCAGAAAAACCTAACTTATATGTATTTTTATAAAAAGATTTGGTCAATAATACTATATATTTATTATTAATCACGGTCCTAGTAAATTAAAAAAAAAAAAAATAAAATCCTTAAGAAAAATAATACAGATAATTTCCTATACTAAGATTTTTCTAAGAAGAATCATCTATAAAATATGAAATAAAATATATGTGATTCAATCCACCAGAAATTTATAAAAAATGGAATTTTTTACGGAACGTCATTTGATTTTGTTTAATTTGGTATAGTCGCTAAACGTCTCTTGGTTGGGAAGCATCTCGTGCGTCATTGCCATTATCGCTTAAGGGCAATCAGGCCGTTCGTGTTCGTGAGTGTTTTCGACTCACTTGCATTGTTTAATGTTTGCGCGTCACATAACTGTACCGAGTTACAGTTTGTTGGTGTGGATTCATTGAACACATGCTTTCGTTTTACCTCCTTTGAGGTTAAGTTTTTGATTAGAATACATATATAGATTCAAGTTCCTTCTTCCTATATGAAGGTATAGGTCGTTTTGGGACTTTGAGTCACCGTGGGATAACCTAGAAATTTGAGAGTATAATACTCCTCCAACCAAATTTTTAAGTTAAAAAAAAAAAAAAAAAAAATTAAAAAAATAATTTGGTATAACCTACACAGAAAAAAAATTATGCTCATATTTCTTTAAACAAATCATTATTTTAAAATTTTATAAAAATTAATTTGATTTTATTATTTTGTTTTATTAATTTTAGACTATTTCAAAACAAGTATAAAAAGACAATTTTCTATATTTTGACATTTTCCATAAAAATAAAAATTAAATTGTAAAATTGCTAAAGCAAGAACACCACTATAAAAACCAACTTCCAAAGGCAAGTTATCTTGATTTTGGTACAGATTTTCCAAATAAAATTATTGATACTATTAATCTTCTACCAGGTCATTTTAAATCATAAGACGTAAAAATGTTGCAAGGTTTAGCAAACAAATTTGTAAGAAATATTTATATTTTACTATTTGCTAAGGAGTGCGTTCAAAAAAATCTTAACATATATAATATTCAATAACTTAGAAACGGTTGATCCTTGAGTTTTCATTCTTTCTTTATTTAGTTGATAATTTATCACAGATCACAGAAAAATATAACTTTTGTAGTTCTAACTACTACTTACGAACTTGTGGACCATTTTCGGTAACATTTCCTCTAGAGATTTAAAAGTTGCTTCAGTCACTTTTTTTAGAACGTGTGCACATATTCTTTTAAAATCTTCGGTGTTTCGAGACACCTTTTTTGTCCTCTTCAGTTCACTTTTCTCAAGAGCTCAATATCTCTCCACTGATTTTAGCTACGGATAATTTGGAAAATTGACCTCCCTTGGTACTAAAACTATGTTATTGATTTGGTACCACTCCAGAGCTTTACCGTAGTGACATGATACCAGATCGGGCCAAAAATGTGTCTTTTTTGCAAATATTCTTTGATGTATATTTTGTTATTTATAGATCCGAATGTATCAAATGACTTTCCTGTTTTGCCGCAACTGCAAAAAACTTGTTTAACATTGCCTCGAGCATTAGCAATATAAAAGTTTTGACACAGATGCTGCGAAAATTCTGCCAGCACATACGTTTCTTCGTCAATTATACAACTTTTGTATTTTTGTATGTAATTTGGTTTTAATTTCCGTGTCCTATTATTGGCTTCTAAGTTTTTTACAGTATTCCTGTTTGGAACTTTTTGCACTTTATATGTTATCAACTCTGCACTAGCTTTAAATTTTCGCACCAAATAGTCAAAGCACTGAGCTAACTGAGCTGCTTTTCTACCAGATGTGGTTGGAGTTCCTTTAAATATTCTTTAATATCATGTGGACCATTTTTTCTTTTCGAACCTGGTTTTTTATCAATGGTCAAATTCTCCTGATATTGTTTAATAATATAAGAAACATTTTGATGGCAGAAATTTAATTCTGTGGCCAATTATTTGTATGACCTATTTGCATTTTTTTAAATTTTTTAATAATTTGTAGCACGTACATCATTTTCGTCACTCATTTTGATGAAAATCACGACAAATCAACATGGCTATTAAAAATAATAAAAATAATAATGGCTAGTTCTCTGTAATTTTTTGCAAAAATTTTGCTGGATATCTCGCATAAATTTCTTAAATGTCTCGATAAATTTGTGGTATAAGTATTTATCATTGCATAATAGGAAATAACGCATATAACTAGCACACTAGACAAATAGTATAGCTTACGTTTATGGGATCTACAAACCCTCCATAGAAGCTCAATTATGGAATCTTAAAATAGGGCACTACTGATAAAAATTTACAACCCTAGTGTGATTTTTTTTGCAAATCAGACCAGCCGAATATAAATTGCAGATTTATTTCAAACTGATCACACTTCGCATTTACATATAACGTCTTTGTTTAATTGCAGTTTACCCTCGATTTACTTATCTTTTCTCATTGGTTTATGCTGGGTAGTTTTGACGTCCTTAACTAAAGTATACATAAAAACAAACTATGTATACATAGTGAAGTGTTTAAAAACTTGGAAAAATCCATATAATAGTAAAATAAAAAGAGTTTATGAGTTGTACAAATTTTAAACACTGCACTGGATCTACAATTTTCATCCGATTTTATACCTTTTTGTTTTACAAATGAAGTATAGAATTAGATTATGTATTAAAAAAAGTATGTCTTTTAATAGAGTATCGGTCAAAAATAGATATAAATTCAAAATAATGGAAGAAAAACTTCAAAAACTGAATTTGTTTCTTAAATGTTCAAGATAGTTTTGCTGTTCATTTAAATGAATATATAGTTTTAAATGAATATATAGTTGTCTTTCTAATACAGTTTAAAAAATTTAATTTGGTCAACTGGTATTCTAGATATAAAATTTTAAACCGCCAAGTCCGAACAAGCGGTCCTTAAGATATAGCTCCCGATTTGAAAGGTATATTTAAAATTCTAAAAATTATATAATAATCTACTGAGCATTATATATAAACTACATTATATTATATCCAAATATTTTTATTGTTGTAAAAAAATATTTAAAAAATCCCTAAAGTGCAAAATTGAGTACATGCGAGTTATTTTCGTTTTGTCGGATTTTTTCGTAGAGCTTTTATTTTTAAATTATAAATTATTTTATTAAACACTAAACATTCAATTAAATTAAAGAAAAATTTTTTGGATTTGCTCTTCTACTTTTATTTTTATGCAACGACAAGTGCACAAATTACAAGCATGTACTCATTTGTGCTACATACTGTACATATTCTATAAAGTTATATTAGGCTCAAATAAATTTAATGTAAGCAAACATTTTCGAACTCGATAACTAAAAAAATAAAAAAATGCTTATTTAACGAAATGTTTTATTATCTTACCTAATAGTACTTTTTATATATATTTATATTGATATCCTTGAAAGATGATATCAGAAAATAACATGATTCAATATTCCCCACATACTTACTTGTATAAAGTAGAGTGATGCTGCCGAAATAAACGCTCTTGCCCACTGGTCTATTCTGTTTGACCACTACCATAGAATTTTTATTTTTTTTTATTATTTCATACAACATCTCTATTATTCATGTTGCACTTAGTAACTTTCATTTTAGACATTTGTTTAGTGTATACAAGACCATAAAAAGAAGTCTTTTTTTTTCGTAAGTTGTTTATTTTTTTTTTTTTTTTTGTACAACATACTTAAAATTACTATGAACTTTGTCTGGTGTTAAACAATAATTTTGACATTTTGATTTCAAGCTTAAAGATTTAAGATTTTTTTAAGCACAAACATTTTCACCAGCATTCGAATTTAGTTTTTGGTAGATCATAACAGGATTAAAGAACTTCATTTAGGTTCTTTAAGAGAACTTTAAAATAGCAATTGTTTAAAATTTATTCAACAATCAAGAATTGAAATAAAAAATAATATGGAAAATTATAATTATAGTTTCTTTTTTTTTTTTTTTTTTTTTTTTGATTTTCTGAGAAGTTAAATTTTACTTGAGTCTTATTTCTAATTAAGATTCTATTACATCAAAAAATATATCAAATCTCACTATCCATATAAAAACTAAGCGACATAAAATGTCATCTGTTAGAAAAAAAATATGTAGTATGTAATTGAAAACTTATCAACCTTCTCCTTGTTGAACATGTGCTTTTGTCTTTCTTATTTTTTTTAATAAAAACACATTGTCAAAAAAATACAACATAACAAGAAATTTTATTTTTTGTTTCTTTTTTGTTTCATGTTTTAAACAAATTCAATCTAAATAAGAATTTTGGATTGTTTTACTTTTATTTTTTTTCTAGTCCTTATATCTTATATTTTCTTTTTTTTTTTTTTTTTCGTTGTTATAACAAGCAAATTGTTGCTGCTTGTTGAATCAAGTTGTATGTACTTCAGCTGTCCATTTTGTTCGTTTATTTGACAGGGATACCGTACATATCTGATAACTTTATACTGATTAAAGACAAGTTAAAAATATATATATAAAAAAAAAACAAATAACAAACCTGATCTTGTTATTGTACAACGAAATAAACAAGCTACAACAATAATAAAAAGGTAACACGAAAAAAGTTGTTTAAAAAATAAAACGAAAGAAAAAAATACTGTCTAAAAAATATAAAAAGAAAAAATTCGTTTTAAAAAATGTGAAAGAAAAAGAATAACGAAAAGGTATCTTGTCAGATGAAAATATTTATAATAACACGAGCATCAACTTGTAATAACACACAATACAGTAGTTTGTTTAACCAAAATTTTATTAAAAACAAGCAGTATTTTTAGGAAAACTGATAAATTTAATTTTGGTTTACAACAGCATCTAAAAAATAATAAATTTTTTTTAACATTATTTGAAGAATAAACGCGAAAAAGGGCGTATAAACCATGAACAATTTTTTTCAGAAGACGATAAAAAAAACTTTATGAAATCATAAAACTTAATCGTTATATTACCTTTGGTAAGATTTATTAAGCATTTATATATGCAAAATATCAAATTTTTCATCTGAAAATGGCTTAATAAGGAATAAAATAATACAATTTAAAAAAAAGTTTTTTATTGAACACGATTTCATTAAAATTCGGTTCAATATAATAATAATAATATTATCTTTTTATATTATGATAAGAGATTGCAATAAAACAGCATGAATTTTAACAAGAACTTATAAAATAGTATATAAAGAGTAATGTTTTAAAGAAGATTAAGATAAAAATCCAGGTCGGAACTATATCTTAACCACAATGTTATTAATATGGTTTTACATACAATTCATTAGTTGATTTTTATGGAATGATTTTATAGCATGAACTCAATTTTATTTCTTAATAAAATCTCAGTACTAAACCCCAGCAAGTGAAAAAGTAGATCTGTTTGAAACATTCATGTAGACATCTTTAACATAATGAATGAGATCGAAAAATTCTTAACACACATTTTGCCTCATAACTTTTTTCGGAATCAATATTAAAAATTTTTTTTGATCTAGTTATCATGGAAAAATACTTCAGTTATTATTTTTAATAACAACCACGTTAATTTGTCCTTATTTTCATCAAAATAAGTGACGAAAAAGATTTACGTCCTACAAGTTATTAAAAAATTTCAAAAAATTCAAACAGGTCTTACAAATAATTAGCCACAGAATTAAATGTCGTCCGTAAAACCGTTTCTAATGTTATTGAACAGAATCAGGAGAATTTGACTATTGATGTGAAACCTAGTTCGGTAAGAAAAAAGGACCACATGATATTGGGAAGGCCAGAAAATTGAAGGCATAATGAAAGGAACTCCAAACACATCTGGTAGAAAATCATCTCAGTTTTCTCAGTGCTTCGACTATTTAATGTGAAAATTTAAAGCTCATGGGAAAGTTGATAACATATAAAGCTAAAAAAATTCCAAACTGGAATTCTGCAAAAAAAAAAAAAAAAAAAAAAAAAAAAACAAGCCAAAAATAGGACTCGGAATTTAAAACCAAATTTCATACAAAAATACTCAAGCTGTATAATTCACGAAGAAACGTAGGTGCTGGCAGAATCTTCGCAGCTTGTGTCTCAAAAATTTTTATTGCTAATGCTCGAAACAATGTTGGAAATAAGTTTAAGACCCAAAAGCAGCAAAAAATTTCTTACAAAATTCATGGTGTGAAAAGCTTTTTGTAGTTGCGGCAAAACAGGAAAGTAATTTGATCATTCGGATCTATAAATACCAAAATATGCATAAAGGAACATTTGCAAAAGAGACTTCTTCTTTTCTTAAGAAAGCACAACGTGTCCACATATTTTTGGATCCATTTGGTATCGCGTCACTACGGTAAGAAAGCTCTGGAGTGGTACCAAATCAATAACATAGTTTTAGTATCAAAAGAGGTCAATTTTCAAAATTGTCCATAGCTTAGACCAGTGGAGAGATATTAAGCTCTTGTGAAAAGTGAATTCAAGAGCACAAGAAAGGTGTCCCAAAATACCGAAGAATTTAACAGAAGATGTGCACGCTGTTCCAAAAAATTGACTGAAGCAACTATCAAATCTCCAAAGAAAGGGTTTTCAAAAATGGTCCACAATTTTATAATTATTGGTTAGAACCATAAAAATTATATATTTCTGTGATCTGTGCTAAATTATCAAATGATTAAAAAAATAATGAGAACTCTAGGATCAACCGTTTCCAAGTTATTGAATATTATGTATGTTAAGAATTTTTCAGTCTCACTCCTTATATTATAAATTAGTCAGTAATATAAACAACACGCAGAATTTATCTCATAAAAATTTTACAAAATATTAAGAAAGTTAATATAAAAAGTTTGTAGTGAGTCCGAAGTGCTTTTTGTCATTTTTGAAACGTTATAAAATTGCAAGTTTTTACAATATGAAACTCTAATGATACCAAATTAAAGGTGATTATCTTTACTTTTGACCAAAATATGATACCCTACACCATTACTATCCACATAATTTTGTTTTTACTTATATACAACTTACTTGTGTTAAATATTAACATTTGTATGGGATTTATGCACGTTAGTGATTTTCGGGAGATGAGTTTATATGGGAGCTTGGTCAGATAGGAACCGTTCTTCATGAAATTTGGCAGACGGATTTTTGCTGATTAAAATATTCCTATTTTATAAGTCTTAAAACTCTATTCCGGGAGGACATTTGTATGGGGGCTAGGTGAAATAATGGGCCGATCATAACCAATTATTATTATTATGCTGAAAAAAGCATATGTATAAAATTTCATAAAATTATCTTCAAAATTGCGACCTGTACTTTGCGCACAAGCTTTACATGGACAGCCAGCCAGCCAGCCGACCAGACGGACGGACATCGTTAAATCGACTCAGAAAGTGATTCTGAGTCGAACGGTATACTTTAAGGTGGGGGTCCGAAGATTTTTTCTCTGCGTTACAACTTCTGCACAAACACATAATACCCCAACCACCTTTGGTGGTGTAGGGTATAATTAATATTGAGTTTTAACCCACTTTGGAATAATTTGCGGTTTTGTCTCCTAACCTCACTTTTTTACTTTAGACACGTACTAATCTATGTGCTACACAGAGGTTTTCAGTTATATTCAAAATGCTTTTACAATATTTTTAAGTATCGATGATCTACTAAAGCGTGATTTGTTTGGAGCATAAAATGTCTTATAGTTATAGCGAAAAAATATTTAAAGATATTTAGTAAACATTTTTGATTCATTGTTCAATTATATTCAATATTTAGAAGGTATTCAGATGATCATTTATTATTATACAAATTTATACAGTTTTTAAGGTAATTTACTCTTATTTGTATTATAATGATCTCGTGATTATGTTAAATTTTGTGCGAAGAAAATTCGCAATATCAGCGAACAAATAGAAGAAATTCTACATAAATTCCATAAATTTGTATAATCAATTAGTCAAAAATACAATTAGTTAGAATTAACTACTTTTCTCGATTTAATAGATAATGTCAAAAAATTGTTTCTTCTTTTTTCCTATTTTTTTTTATAACAAAGTACATTCGACTCCGACCAGTATAATATTTTACACAAATATTACATGGACTTGTGTCAATTAGACTGTGAAAGAACTGTGAAAATATATTTATTACTTTCTAAGTTATTGCATTTTGAAAATGACAAAAAGAAGTTCGGACCACCCTTTACCAAAAAGAAAAAAACAAATTGTAATAAAATTTAATTTTATTTCGAAATTGAAATTAGTTTTAGATATTATATATGATGTTCAAAACTTTATGAAGGCACGTTAAAATTTGTTATATATTTTTGATATTTTCATACAATGTTGGATCACCCATTGAAGCTACAAACAATTTAATATAGTTTTAAGACACATTTGAATTACCCCGAAAGTTTTCGGAAAAGACGATCTGCTTAATATTGTGTCGATATCCACAAAGCTCTTTCACGATAGCATTCATTCGACTTAATTAATCATTAGATTAAGCAATTGATGAAATGCCTCTTTCTAAGTACATTTACAATTCTGTTTTAAGTCTGCTAATGTAAAAATATATATCCCTTTGGGTCTAAGTTGTTCAACTAATGAGAATAGTATTACTTATAGTTTTTAATCCGGGATCCCGGGAAGTTGAAATATTTTTTCCGCTATCCCGGGAAAATAAAAAGTCCGGTAAATTAAAACTCATAAGATATTATATTATTTGGCAATATGAGTAAATGTTTCATTCGAATAATGAATTGTACTCAATTTATTCAAAAACGCGTAAAAATCCAAGATTAAAATTAATATGAAATTATAAAAAGTTCATAAAACCGTGACTTTTAAGTATTTTTTCAGTGAAATTGGCGAATATCTAAAATTATTTTTGTATAAAGAAGGTAAATTTGGAAATAAAGATACCATGTTTTATTCAAAAGTTGTACTAAAAGATTCCAATTTTGTAAAAATGACTAATATTAATTAATAAGTATACGCCCGATAAAAAAAATATTTATAATGAGTTTTAATAAGTGGTGCATCAATTTTAGAGTTTAAACTTTAGCAGGTAAATTTTTCTTTGATTCTTAGAGATACACTCGTACAAAATTTAACTGAAATACAAAATTACTCGCCAAAAACCTTGCCAATTACTCACTGACTGCTGCTGCTCCGAAGCGTTTATAGGAGGAATCAGATTTGGACGAAAAATTATCTTTTAGGAAGAGAGAAATTTTTAAATTAATCTATTTATGATTTGCTAAGCATTTCTTCTATTTCCAGAGCTTTCTGAAGCTTTCAGACGACGTAGAAAATTAAAATTTGGCTATAAATCCTAACGGAACCGGATTTTGAAATATGTAACAGGGAGCGGAAATAAGCGTGTGTCATTTTCTAAGAATATTTTTTCTATTTCCAGAGCTTTCTGAAAATCCAAGACGTGGGGGAAAATTAAAATTCAGCTTAATTATAAAGTTATTTTTCCTACAAATCCAAATGGAGCCAGATTTTGAATTTTATGCCAGGGAACGAAGATACGTTGGTTTATAAACATGTAATTTCCTAAGCATTTTTAGCTTTTCCAGAGCTTTCTGAAGCTACCAAACGATGTAGAAAGTGTAAATTTGGTTGACTTATAAAATTTTTCGTCCTACAAATCCTAACAGAACAAAATTTTGAAATTTGTATTAGGGAGCAGAAATAACGTCAACATAAAACAAAAAATATCGGCTTACTTATAAAATGATTCGTCCTGCAAATCCTTACGGAGCCAGATTTTTCCATCAGGAAGCGGAGATATGCAATTTAATTTTTGTAATATTTTTTTAAAGTCCGTTTTGGTTTTAAGAAATTGGAATTTGCTATACATCGTTTGCTCTCTAAATCCTATGGAAAACTGATTTTTCATTTCAGTCAGGGAGCGTATTTACATCGATTTTTTTTTTAGCAATTTAATATTTAAATCACTATTATCCCATCAGATTCTAACTGTTTCAAACCTTAGAGAGACGAAAGGTGTCCAAATTTTGTTCTTATAAGTATATATTTGTTTAAGATTTTCTAATTTGTTTGCACATATTTTTATTATTATCAACACAAAGAGAACTACGGACCAATGTGAGTTTTCTCTGTGAAGGAGCAGCCTGAGAAACCTAACATATTATTATTATTATATTATTTTTCCTGGCATTGCCTGGCTTATACGCTTGTGACTATATAAATAAGTAAAATTCCTGATATGGAACAACTACAACCCGCATTATGGCATTGCAACCATAAAAGATTACTGTTTGGAGCGATTTTTTTATCGATTATATTATTGGTCTGTAATTTTTCAAAAGAGACTATAATAAGACCAACATTATAGGCATCATAGATCAATGTTAATACCATTTACTTCGCCTGGGTAGAACAAAATGAACTGTACGATTATTTCGATTTGCTCGAATTGAGTTTTGGACAAAAAAACATCGGACCTATGAGCGATGTATATAGAACGGCACTACAGAACACACAACCAATTCCACACTATTTTCTCAAATTTCTGAATTGAATAGAACTCAATCGAAATATAGACATGGTATTGTATCCACCAGTTAGAAAGAAAAAAGAAAAACAAGCGCGAATGTTATATTCGGCTTGGCCGAATCTATATACCTATCACCACGTTTTTTAAGTTGTACATTATATAATCTTTATGATGGTGGGTATAAAAAAAAACAACTTAGAAACAGTGGCACAATAATACAACGATGAGACAAGAATAGATGGAGATTTTAGTTTTGAAAATATTGGTCGAAACACACGCCTACTGTCCATTTATTCTAAAATGAACAAATACGTTTTCTCCTAAAATGCTGGTCAAAACAATATCAACATTTGCTATAGCCATCTTTTATAAGCTTTAATATTCTATTAAATTTTTAAGTAATATCGATTTAATATCACGAAATATTTTAACATAAAGATTTCTGAGGCTTTTGTGTAAGAAAAGGAACATTTTGAAATTTATTTTTCTGTTTCTTTTAAATATTAAAAAACAATACTATGTTACAGAATCAAGACAAAAAATTTCCAATTTTTCTTACTCCATTGAATTTATATAATTTTTGTACCCAATCTTAAAAACTTATATAATTAGCGCCATCTTGTAAGAGAACTATTTCTTAATTGTTTTTTAGATTTCGAAATAATTTTTATAATTATTTTTGTACCCTACACCACCATAGGTGGCAAAAATTGAAACGCAGAGAAAAAGATCTTCGGACCCCCACCTTAAAGTATACCGTTCGACTCAGAATCACTTTCTGAGTCGATTTAACGATGTCCGACCGTCTGGTCGACTGGCTAGCAGGTTGTACATGTAAAGTTTGGGCGCAAAGTACAGATCGCAATTTGAAGATAATTTAATAAAATTTAGTACATATGCCTTTTTTAATACCTATTGAATTTGGTTAGGATTGGCCTATTATTTCACCTAGCCCCCATACAAATGTCGTCTTGGAATAGAGTCTTGATATTCATAGATTCCTAAAAATAGGAATATTTTCATGAAATTTGACAGAAATAAGTTTTATATAAGCGCAATTTCGTTTGCCAAATTTCATGAAGCTCCTATATAAACCACTTAACCGAAAATCACTTTAACGTGCATTAATCCGACAGAAATGTTAGTGTTATGTTAATATTTAACACAAATTAGGTTTATATAAGTAGAAAAAAATATGTGGATCGGAATGATGTAGGGTATCATATGATCGGTCTTGACTGACTATAATTTTCTCGTTATACAAATAAACAACTTAGTGCTTATACGCAAATTGCATAAAGAAATATATTTCCTTATTTGTCATACCGGATAGGAAAAATACAACTATTACCATCGAAAATTCTAGAAACGTAAAAGACAACGCCGTACGTTTTATTTGCAATAAGTTTCACTAATTTTCTTAAGATACTAACTTGCAAATAAAATATTAACTAAGAGATGCGTATAAACGCTATAAGGAGTGCGATCGAAAAAATCTTAACATATATAAAACTCAATAATTTGGAAACGGTTGTTCTTAGAGTTTTGATTGTTTTTTTATTTAATTGATATTATACTACAGATCATAGATAAATATAACTTGTACTTCTGCCAACTACTTATGAACTCGTAGAACTTTTTTGGTAACCCTTCCATTATAGATTTGATAGTGGTTTCAGTCACTTTTTTGGAACAGTCTGCCCATATCCTTTTAAAATTTTTGATATTTTGGGACACTTCATTTGCCCTCTTCGATTCTCTTTTTTGGTAACCCTTCCATTATAGATTTGATAGTGGTTTCAGTCACTTTTTTGGAACAGTCTGCCCATATCCTTTTAAAATCTTTGATATTTTGGGACACTTCATTTGTCCTCTTCGATTCTCTTTTCACAGTCAAACATCACTTCACTGGTCTTAGCTCCGGACAATTTAGAGGATTGACCTCTCTTGGTACAAAAACTTTGTTATTGATTTGGTACCACTCCAAAGCTTTCTTACGTAGTGAAATGATTCTAAATCGGGCCAAAAATAAGTGGACACATTGTGCTCTCTTATCAAAGGAAAACTATTTGTTTGCAAACATTCTTTGATGTATTTTTCGGTATTTATAGAGCCTTCTGTAACAAATTACTTGCTTCTTTTGCCGAAGCTGCATAAATCTTGCCACACCACGAATTCTTTAGGAAATTTCGTCAGTTTTTCGGTCATAAACTTATCTTCAACATTTCCTCGAGCATCAGTAATATAAAAATTATGTCCCGGAAGCTGCGAAAAATCTACCAGTACATACGTTTTGTCGTTCTTTATACAACATGAGTATTTTTTTATAAAATTTGATTTTAATATTCGTGTCCTATTCATGGCTTCTAAATTTTTTTCAGCATTCCAGTCTGGATCTTTTTGGACTTTATATGTTTACATTAGCTTTAACTTTTCGCACCAAATAGTCTGAGCACTGAGCTAACCGGGCTTCTTTTTTTTTACCAGATGTGTTTGGAGTTCTTTTCAATATGCTTTCAACTTTTTTGGATTTCACAATATCATGTGGACCTTTTTTCTTCCCAAACCATGTTTTCTAACAATGGTCGAATTCTCCTAATACTGTTTAATAATCTTGGAAAGAGTTTGACAGTAAACATTTAATTCTTTGGGCAATTATTTGTAGGACCAATTTGGTTTTTTTTTGAAAATTTTTAATAATTTATAACTCACATATTTTTCAATGATAACTAGATCAAAAAAGATTTTAAATATTGTTTCCGAAAAAAGTTATGAGGGAAAACGTGTGTTAAGATTTTTTCAATCGCACTTTTTATATAGACTTTTGTGTAAGAAAGTGGATAAAACACTACGAATGCTGACAAAGTTTGTAGCGGCAAAGAACATTTGTATGTCATTCTCTCTAACCATATTCCACAAACTCTACTTTATTACCGTCAAAGAGAGATAACAAAGAGGATGTAGGCTTACGACGTTATTGTTATCACGTATATAATTGCGTTTACGTCTTCAGGTTAAACCTATCTTCATACAAATTCTAGAAGTTTATCTGAAATTAATAATTATAAGAAATAAAAACCAATCATCCAAATCCAAAATTATTTACACCAAATCACTGTTTGCTTTAAACTCTAGATTACAGATATAAAAATTCATAATTTTGCTTCGAGCAATGTTTGTGTTGATGACAATATTGTTGATGTTCTTTTTTTTTTTTCATCTCTAACATTTTGTTTTATTTATATTTTATGTTCATTGGTTTTTTTTTTTTTTTCTTTGAAGAACCAAACATACAAACAAACAAATAGAAAATATATTTTATATGAATATAAGATGTATTATAACAACTACTTTAAGAAAATTGCACATAAAATACACTCATGATTTATTCATGCCGTATAACTTTAAGTCCTCTTTGCGAAAATTCCAAAATATGACTCAAAATAAAAGTAACAACAAAAATCTAAAATACATATAAATAATATAACAATAATACATGAGTAACTTGTCTACTTGTACTTACTTTATACTATTTCATACCTATGTACATATATACATTCCATTATAAATTTCTATAATAAAAACATATTTTATATTTTCTATAATTCTGGTTGCTGTCTTTTTAGTTTTTTTTTTCCTTTTTTCACTATTCAAAAGTGAAAAGGAAAAGAAAACCTACACACGTAACTCATTTTCCAAACAACTAACCATTTTGTCTTTATGCATTTGGTCTACTTATTCTACATTTTCAAGTCATCTAAATATATTATTTTTATATCTGTTTTTAAAATTGTGTGCTAAGCGAAAAAGAGAGCAACATTTATGAAACAGGAAATATATATTAGTAACTTGTAGCATTTTTTAACAAATTTAGATGAAATCACCTATTACAGTTAATTAGTCTGTTCTTTTGATGCGTATTTTGTAGACAGACATCGATTAGTTGGAATTATACCAACAAAATTATCTTTCTGGAAATGTATTAACATATTGGCTGTTAAGTCATTTTTCTAAGTACTTCATGTCTAACTCTTTTCTATCTCTCTCTCTCTCTCTTCATTATTTACTCTTCACACATAAATCCTTTATGTTTATTCACATCTACTTAAGTAGTTTTATTTATCAAAACTCTTTTTAAAAAAATACCAACACGTAAAATAAGTAAGAAGAATAAAAGTAATTTTTTTGTTCTGCACATTTAAATGTTAAATCTTTCATGAAATAGTATCTTTTTATTTGTAATATTTGTAGTTTTTTTTTTATATATATTTTCATACATAATATTAGCTATTGTTTTTTCTATAAAATCTTTTATTCTTCAGACAATTTTTGTTCATAGAAATAGTCTTTATCTTTGTTCCTACGGACTAAATATTTTCGTATGTATGTTTATGTAAGTACCTATTTACTCTTATACAAATATAGAGAAATGAATATTTATTACTAGAATTACTTACTAACTTTGTTCTGTAACAACTTTAGTCTTTTGTTTTGTTGGCAAAGTTCTTGTTATTTTTAAATAAAATATTAAAAATTTAGATGTACTGTGTATATGCATATAATAATTTTAAGACATATAAAATTCTCTATTTTATTGTAGTCATACGTTTAGAACAAAATGATAAAAAGGAATATTTTTTTTTCATTTTATTATGTTGAGTGCAATTTTAAAGAAAGGGTTACAAAACTACGTAAATGGAAAAGTGTTTTGATTATTTATAATTAATGTTGTGTAATTTTATAAATATATTAAAAAGATTTTTATAAAAGGAAAACAAATAAAAGGGTTTTAATATGAAAAATAAGATTTTAATGAAAATATTATGATAAAGCTGGACCATAAGAATATACATCTTATTACACCACCATAGTTGGTAATTGTATAATGAATTTGTACTATTATTTATAACACCCAAAAATATAGGTCTAAGAACCACCCCAGTTTATTCCAGTAGACTCAAAATCACTTTCCGAGTAAATGTAACGATGTCCGTCCATCTTTCTAACCTCCATGTAAACTTTTTAATCCAACTACATATCACAGCTGAAAAATATATATAATAACCAGGGCAAGTTTTTCAAGCTTTTCGCTTGGAAAGTAAGCGTTTACATATTTAAAAAGAATTTCACAAAAAATGCTTATATTTTAAATCTTTGCATAAATTTGCATATAGTGGATACAAAAGTTAGTTTTCTTAACAAAAACACAATTTTTTAGAGTTCAATCAAATGATTTCTAAAAAATTTTTGTGAATATTGTAAAGAAAAAAAAAATTCGGAAGCGTCAAATATGGTACTTAAAATTAAAATAGTTATATTTTTATAAACATCGAAATCTATTAGAGATTGAAAGTTAAAAAATGCATATTTGTGCATATTTTCTACACATTAATATATAAGAATGCATAAATTCGTCGGTTTCTATATACATATTCATGCTATTTTTGCATATTTCTGTGCATACACCATTTTTTCGTGCTTCTTCAAGCGCATATTTATAATTTTTTTGTGCACATAAAAACTTGCCCTGATAATAACATAATGAAATTTGGCATATATATGTTTTATATAAGCATAAGTGTACCGGATATCATAAAGATCGGCCCATAATTAACCATAGCTCCCATATAAAGCCCTCTCTAGAAAATTACGGGCAATAATCCATACAAAGGTTCGAAAGGCTTAATTCTTTAATTAATTTCCTTAAATCGAATTAAATTTATTATCCTAGTCATTCTTTTAATGCATTCAAATTAATTTAATTCATTGAATAAAATTTTTTGTACTTCATATGAATTGAATTAATTCTGTTATGAATTTATTCCTTAAAGAATTCATTTATCAATTATACAATTAAGCTTAAAAAATATATTGTATCATTCAAATTTTCTTCAATTCAAATCTTCTACAAATTAGCTTTAGAAAATATTTTTTTAATTTATTTTGTAAAAGATTAAAAAACAAACTATTATAAATTGAATGAAAGAAAAATTTTTTCATTCAATTTGGGAAAGATTTGAAATAACACAAATTAAATGAATTCTTTATGAATTAATTCAATAAGGAATTAATTCTATTCAAACAAAAGCCTTTGAATTATAAGCTATTGAATTATATTTTGAAGAATGGTATTATGGAATGAAAAAATAGTATTTCAAAATTCAGAATTAAGGTTTAAAGGAATTAAGCTAACATTTAATTAATTCTTTTGAAGCCCTGAATCGATAGTATCAGATAAATATTTGACACAAATCAGAGATAGAAACTGAAATTTCAAATTTTTTTTATCAGCCCATAGCACAGTGCAACAAGAAAAAATTGTCTGAAAAATATTCCGGCTGTACGAATAATAACTTATAACTGTTATGAACATTCACCCAAAAACTAATTATACTGTTGTAAAAACTTTATTCAGCCTAATTGTTTTTTTTTTTTTTTGTAATTTTTCTATAATTCAGCTATAAATTCGAAATAATAAAAGTTTTTTTATCAAACAATATTTTTCTTGAAAACCGGGAGGAAGTAAAGGTTTTTAACTTACATTATTTAACGCTTACATAAATTTTATTTTTTACATCAACACTTTCACCGCTAAAAGTACTATTATTGACGAAAAAATAAAATAAAAAATCGGAAAATAGGGATCTCTAACTATGTTTACTTTTTTTCGTCATTAATATGTTTAATGGTGAAAATATTGAAGTAAACGTTTTTGAGTGCAATTGAGTATACATAGTTATGGGCCTTCGAAAGTCTTTCAAGAACATATTTATATAACTGTTATTTTTATTTTATTTTATTCTATTTTTAGTTTTTTTATTTTTCTTAAAATAATTGCGTAAAAAAGAAAATTAAGTCAGCGAAGCCGCTTTCGGAAATACCACAGAGTTAAAAACCCTTCCGCCCGGCCGGAGGCCGACTAATAAGAAAAATTATTTCGCCTCATGCTAAAATAAATGAATATTCGTCCAAAAAACATTTTTGGGTAATGGTAATATTTTAGTTACCAGTTTTTTTACGTTTTTAACGTTCGAAGTTTCAAAAACTACCAAATTATTTGTATTATTATATTTTATTAGAGAAGAATGTGACCAATACGGCGTGTGGATTCTAAGCTCAGAATGATATATCTTTAATTTCACGTTTAAAAATTAATTATTATTACATTATATTCAAAGAATTATATAATAACGAAAAGTACCACAAAGTACCCTCTTATGGATTATCATTCACTTAGAATCATATATCTTTAATTTCCTGTTTCTAGGTTCAATATTTTAGAAAATTTAAAAAGCACCATTAGAAGAATGCAAAAGTACCATAAATCCTGTTTGCTGGATTCTTATTCATATAGGACCATATATTTTTAATTTCATATTTGTAGGTTCAATATTATAGAAAATGTAAAGAGTACCATTGGAAGAATGAAAAAGTACCACGGGGTCTCCTTTTGAATTTTTACCCACATGTGAATATTGTGGAAAATACAAGAAGTACCATTAGAAGAATGAAAAAGTACCACAAAGTCTCCTGTTATGGATTATCATTCACTTAAGATCATATATCTTTAATTTAATTTTTCTAGGTTCAATATTATAATAAATTTAAAAAGTACCATCGAAAGAACAAAAAAGTACCACAAAGACCTCTCTTGTAAATTCTCACTACATAAGAACAGACGAATTTATCTTAACACTTCATTCATTATAAATTTAATAAATGGGGTCACAGTTTCCGAGTTTCTTGTTCATAAACTTGAATTCCATATCCCATTTCGTCCAACAAGGAACTACATCCCGCTTAAACTACAATACTTCCGTAACAATTATTCCAATTTTGATCCGTTTCGTAGAATGTGTAATGATTTTAATATGTTATACGATCATATTGATTTCTCCTATGATGTAAATGCTATCAAAGAAAAAATTCGTAACTTTTTGAACCTATGATTCTTTTTAGTTTTAAGTTTTCGTTTTTATAAAATTTGTAATCCTATATGAATTTTAAATTAATATATATATATTGTACCTTAGCCTGTAAGAAATTATATTTCATTGGCAAATTAAATAAATAAATAAATAAATAAATAAATAAATAAATAAATAAATAAATAAATAAATAAATAAATAAATAAATAAATAAATAAATAAATAAATAAATAAATAAATAAATAAATAAATAAATAAATAAATAAATAAATAAATAAATAAATAAATAAATAAATAAATAAATAAATAAATAAATAAATAAATAAATAAATAAATAAATAAATAAATAAATAAATAAATAAATAAATAAATAAATAAATAAATAAATAAATAAATAAATAAATAAATAAATAAATAAATAAATAAATAAATAAATAAATAAATAAATAAATAAATAAATAAATAAATAAATAAATAAATAAATAAATAAATAAATAAATAAATAAATAAATAAATAAATAAATAAATAAATAAATAAATAAATAAATAAATAAATAAATAAATAAATAAATAAATAAATAAATAAATAAATAAATAAATAAATAAATAAATAAATAAATAAATAAATAAATAAATAAATAAATAAATAAATAAATAAATAAATAAATAAATAAATAAATAAATAAATAAATAAATAAATAAATAAATAAATAAATAAATAAATAAATAAATAAATAAATAAATAAATAAATAAATAAATAAATAAATAAATAAATAAATAAATAAATAAATAAATAAATAAATAAATAAATAAATAAATAAATAAATAAATAAATAAATAAATAAATAAATAAATAAATAAATAAATAAATAAATAAATAAATAAATAAATAAATAAATAAATAAATAAATAAATAAATAAATAAATAAATAAATAAATAAATAAATAAATAAATAAATAAATAAATAAATAAATAAATAAATAAATAAATAAATAAATAAATAAATAAATAAATAAATAAATAAATAAATAAATAAATAAATAAATAAATAAATAAATAAATAAATAAATAAATAAATAAATAAATAAATAAATAAATAAATAAATAAATAAATAAATAAATAAATAAATAAATAAATAAATAAATAAATAAATAAATAAATAAATAAATAAATAAATAAATAAATAAATAAATAAATAAATAAATAAATAAATAAATAAATAAATAAATAAATAAATAAATAAATAAATAAATAAATAAATAAATAAATAAATAAATAAATAAATAAATAAATAAATAAATAAATAAATAAATAAATAAATAAATAAATAAATAAATAAATAAATAAATAAATAAATAAATAAATAAATAAATAAATAAATAAATAAATAAATAAATAAATAAATAAATAAATAAATAAATAAATAAATAAATAAATAAATAAATAAATAAATAAATAAATAAATGGTCATATATCTAGGTTTAATATAATAAAAACGCATTATTTAATTTGTATAAAATTTAGTTTCCCGATTTTATCTTCATTTTGGGACTTTTTTATTCCTCCTAGATGTAACAAAGATTGTATTCTAATGAATTTATAAATTGTACTGGGATCTTATGTTAAAATATTCATATGTATGTGTCAGTAAAAAGAAAACAATATTTTTTGAAAAAAGTACAAAAATCATGTACGATTTTTACCCCTAAAACATTCGAATTTCCAAAAAGTACAAAACTCGTATTCGCCAATTTTCGATAAGATACTAATTTGATGCACATTTTATTTCTATGCTTACTGGATTTAAGATAGATAGGATTCCAAAAAAGTACCAAATTACAGTTTTTATCCGTTTTCTCTCTAAAAGAGCCGAATTTCGAAAAAGTATCAGACACGTATCCTATAATTTTTCAAGTGAATAACGATAACAATTTAACTTTTTTTTTTCTCTATCAGTTTAGGAGATATAAAGTTAAAGATTCGAATTTCCAAAAATCCCATCTTAGTGGCTCTATTCGCTAGGAGACCAATCTAGAGTCCATATTTCATCTTTCTAGCTTTAACTGTTTGGGCTGTGCGATGATGAATCACCAAGCAAGTCAGCCAGTCAGTCAGTCAGTCAATCACTCAGTGATGTTACTCTGATGATCCCAGAAAAATCTTTAAAAAAAATTAAAAAAGAAAATTTACCAATATTAATGTTAAATGTATCAAACGATAGCTAAAGAAAAATTAATGAACATGTATTTAATGATTTTTAGAAAAAAGATTTTAAATAAGATAAAATGAATGATTTACGAAAAATTCCTGAACTCAATAAAGTGCGTCAATTTGTGTTAAGACAAAAAATGTTGCAAGTGTACTCTCCTAAAATTAAAGATTTATGTGTCTTAAACTAATTCCCAAAATATTAGGAATCAATAATTTCACTTTCGTGAGCTGGACCAATTTTAAAGTACCTTCAAAAATATTATTTTCGATCAACACTATACACGACTTTTAATTTTCCTGTTCTGATTATTAAAAAAAATAAATAAATTTTATAATAATCTGAAACTGAAAGACAGACAGACGGACAGACATCATCAAAGCTTTAGTTGATGAAAGTCTGTATCAGTTAATTTCGGTGCAGCTAGTCTTGGGATGTACACTTTTAGGCGGCATATCATAGGTGTGCAATATTAAATATTTTATGTTAAAATTTTAATATTACCATTTTCTCTAAGAATATAAATAATATTAATATTTATAAATAAATATTAATATTATTTATATTATAATATAAATAATATTTTATTTTTGTTGGAGCATTTTATGTAGGGTTTTACATACGTAATTTTGTAAATCCCAAACTAGTCAAGATATCGACAAATGCTTTGGTGGGCATATGTATAACTAGTAGGGGATCTAAATGCAGCAACAAACAAATTTCCAAAATTTTTACATAGGTAATTTAGTCAGCGCAGGGACGATGTGCAATATTTAATGAAATATATAAAATTTAAAGTTAACATACCTCTTTACAAAAGTTGTAAATAAAATCAAAAAGTATTTTTAAAAGCTGCTACTTTTAAAATCCATAATTAGCGCTATAGACACTTTCCAATACTTTAAGTATTCTTTTAGCATTTTTTTTTAAAAAATGCGAAAAGAATTACTTCAATTATAAGCTTTTATTTTCTTATTTTTGTCGTTCTAATTTGAGGCAATATTTGATTACCCAAAATTTATCTTATAGTGTATTTCATAATAGTTGTAAAACACATACTAACAAAGTCTTTAACTCGAAAAAAAAAAACACGCTAAAGTTCATTCGCCCTTCAATGTTAGTATTAAGATACAATTTTGCACATATAAGTTTTATAAAAGTATACAATTTCGGACGGTTTCCACAATTTCCATATTTTACAGTATTATCATTAGATTTTTTTGTACACGTTTTTCAATGCTTTTTTAGTTGATAATTCTCATTCAATATTATAAACTAAGTCACTTACACTTTCTCTCCTAGATAAAACTGCAGCAGATGCTGTTGATCTTAATGACGGAACACTGCGCATCTGATTGGTACTTAATGGTTTAGCAGGATATGGTTTATTTACCAACGGTTGTAGATGAGAATGATGAGGACATGTGTTTTTTGCAGAAGAAGACATTTGATTGGTGGTAATTGTTGGTCCTGTACCACCAGCCATTATGTTGGGTACATTAAAAGGAACAAAATACATTTGATTATTCCCCGACATCGTTGCTGATGAAGATGCCTGAGGTGTGGTCGGTAAAAATGTTGGTACTGTCGGCGGTAATGGTGGAGGGGGTACTGGAAATGTCATTATAGGCGGCACATTTAAATTTTGATTTGCAGAACAATGACAATGGGCTGATAATTGTTGATGATGATTGTGATGCTGATGTGAACAGTTTAATTGATTGGTCAATTGTTGTTGGCGCATTTGTAGTTGTTGATGCTGTTCTTGGTCCATTTTCAGTTTACACTGGATACAAGGTCTTACCGGGCTGGATGTAGCGTTTGCGGTGTTTATAATATAAGGTGCAGCATTGGCGCGTACCTGATTGGAAAGTGTAGATATTTTGGGTGCCTTGGGACCATTCCAACATTGACAAGAACATGGTAAAAGACCCAAATAGCTCAGCCCTAAAGGACTGGCTTCGTTTAAATTTGCTGCGGAAGTAATTTTGAGGCTGTTGTTTTATTTCCAATTTCCAAAGAAGTGATAATTTAATCTAAAATATAGATAAAAAGCAAAAGCATAATAAAATAATGTTTATAAATAATTCATATGCTTCTAGTTGTAGCTTTACTAAAGTAATATTTAAACAGTATTTTGAAAACCTTGTATGTATCAATGTTTGTTGCTGTTAACGAACATTTTGTCAACATAAAGGAGAAACCAATTTTTCAGCTGACTGCTTCTTAATTTGCAATACGCCCTCCTATCGCCCAATGCCTTTTTGCATTTTAAGAAGTTTGTTTTCATTCTTGTGGTAATATTTACTATTCTACGACTTTTTTTTTTTTTTTTTCTTTAATCTATGAACAAAAAATTTTTGTTTGAATTGTGATATTTCATTCAATTCTTTGAAAATTGAAAACAGCCTCAAATGCAATCATATATATGTGCAAATATCAAAACATGTACCATAATAAACAAACAAAAGTTGGAAAGAAAAACAAATATTCTTACTAAGAAAATAAAGAAAGAAATATTTGTAACGGACATTTGGAAATCATAAGAATCTTATACAGTAACTAGTAAATTGCACAGCTAGTAAAATAAGCTGTTAGTTATGTACGTTATGTACAAGCAAATATTACAACTCTTAAAAAAAGTCTAAAAATTTAAATATTCCCCTAAAATGAAGATCTAATTTGATCTAAACTTTTATTTTGTTTCAATATAAGTATTATTTAACAACAATTCGAGAAGAAAATGTGTATAGTAACTAAGTCAAAATAATGGACAAAGTTTGTACAATTGTAAAAGGGTTCTTTATAGATTGATTACATGTAAGTGAATAGGCTAATGGATGAATGGATATACGTTGAATAGTTTTTGGTAGTTTTGTTCCAATATTTACATAAAAAAGTCAAATCAATTTATAAAGCAATTCTAATTCCATTATATTATATGTATATGGATTCATAGCAAATCAGCCAAGATCTCTAGTAGTATCCAATTATTCGGGTGTTCATATTAATCGGTTTATTCCACAAATAATTATTCGATTAACCGAACAACCTTATTTAAATATGTAAAACATATAAATTACACATATTATAGCATTTAATCTATTGAAATATTTACTTAGAAACATAATATAAAATCAATTTTTTTTTTTTTTTTACAAGGGGATCATTTTGTAATTATTTTCTCCTATTTTTATGAAAAAATTTAATTTTTTAGCTAATACTATAAAATATTCTCCTAACTCCGCTTTTTCACGTAAGTGTATTTTTTGTGTAAGAATGATAATCGAGTCTAAATTAATATTTTTTGGGTACATTTAGGAGATGAAAATTAAAAGTATTATGACTTGTGTAACTTTGTATGTACTTTAATCTAAGTAATGTTTTACGAATTTCTATTGATACAAGTTTAATCATTTATGAAGATATAATATTATTACCAGGGCAAGTTTTTCAAGCTTTTCGCTCGGAAAGTAGGCATATTTATGCATTTTTTTTACATATCAATATATAAAAATGCATAAATACGTCGGTTTTTCTATGCATATTCATACTATTTTTGCATATTACTGTGCATATCATCCCATTTTTTCGTGCTTTTTCAAGCGCATATATTAATTTTTTCCATGCATATTTAAAACTTGCCCTGATTATTACCTTTTCTTATCGCTTTTTATAAAACATTCTATCTCAACAAAAAATGCATCCAAAGAAGTCAATAAGATACTGAAATTGTGATCCAGAAGTAGTACAAATTCGTATACTTTTCAATGAATTGAATTTTTTGATACCTGGGTTATGTCATTTCATGTTCACGATGCGCAAAATTGCAATGAATATCCATTTTTTTTTAACTCCCCAAGGAAATTAGTTTTAATTTTTATTATTATTTTAATAAAGAAAATTATGCGTAACATTGTTTTTCATTTGTTTCATTTTTTTTTTCTTTTTTGTAAAGATAACATCCAAATCAACGTCTTATAGCAGAACAATTAATTTAAATCTTTCTATATATATTGGAACCTGCTTTATTTATTCTAAAGCTAAAGAAAAAGTTCCTCACTAAAAATTATTTTTATTTATTTTTACTGGAATGTAACAGTAATATGTAGTTTATATAAATTTATCATAAAAATAAAAAATTTTCTAATTTATAACTCAAGAAAACTACATTTCGGTTAACCGGTTATTCAATAGAAATTATTCGGTTTATTCGTTATTCGAAAATAGACAGTATTAAATTATTCGGACAGTTAATCGACGAAAACTAGCCGAATAATCGAATGACGGTTAATCGATTAGATTCTCTAATAAATAGTTACATATATTTATTACACTTTTAAAATAAATAAAAATAAAAAATAGTACCCATTAATTTTACTCCTGCTAGATATTTTGTGTAATACATCTCGAACTATCTGTATAAAATTTCGTTATCGTACATGCTTTTGTTTAAGGGATATCAGCAGAAAAGTATGTAATGAAGCTACAACGGACACCCTGTGTTTCTAGTATTTTGCCCATAACTTTTTTTATAAACCAATACTATATATATACTTTATGGGGTCTTAAATGATTTTTTTCAACATGTTACGCACGGAATGATGGTGGGTATAAAAATTGTTATAAAATAAATATAAATTATTTTGTTATTAATAAAACTGAATTTTGTAGTTTTTCTTACAATACAATTTTTTTTTTTTTCTTTTTGTTATTATATAAACAAAATTTTAGGAGTTTTTTTTTAGGTTTTAAAGTTAAAGTTTAAGGCAGTTGGTCCCTTTTTTTTCAAAAAATCTCCTTTTTGGACACTTTTTAAAAGCTCTCAACGGTAACGCTGTTGGTAGATTCAGTGATAAAAGGTTTTGTCAAGAGGTCAGAAAAAAATAGGCTAAATTGGACTTTAAAAAAGGTTAGAAAAAGCTAAATGCTCCAAAAAATTAAAGCCAAAAAAAAAAATGCTAACATTTTTTTTATTTTAAAACTTATTATTTATTTACTACTATTACATTTTTTTTTTTGTAAATAAAATATTAAACGACTACCAACAAATGTATCCAATGAAAAATCGTACTTAAAACTGCCATTCAAATTTGGTTGAAAAATTATCTAATTTTTTCAAGTGCTTTTTCGTAATTTTTGAATTATAATTCCTTTAAATTTTTTTTTGTGTTTTTTCACATTAATAGTATTTTTTAAAAGTTACTTATATTCATAAGGAGTTTCTATGGTCAATGAAGTTTAATAAAAAAAATATTTATAAGAATTACTTTATCAATTCTTATAAATAAGTCCATAATGATTTGGAGAATGAATAGCCGCAGTCGAAAAATTAAGTTAAATATAAATAATCTACATTTTTGTGTGAATTAATACACAAAAAAAGATTTAAATACATTATTAAGTAAAAGTTAAATTAGTAAAAGCAAATAAAAAAATATATATATATATATTATTTTTACTTTGTTGAAATACTAAAAATGTTAGCCGTTTTAAAGCAATTTTGAGAATCTAAAAAGGCTAGAATCTAGAACAAAAATTTTAGGGCAAAGAGAAAAATAAATAGCATAGATTTAGCCTTAAAAAGGTTAAACTGGCAACTGGTGATAACCAGTGTTGCCAGGATTATAAAGTAATTAGTTTATATGGGTAATAAAGTTTGTCAAAAAATAATTGTAATATTTTTGTATAATAAAACGCCGCAGGCGAAAATTTTCATTAAATATAAATAATTTCGATATTTTTGTAAGAATTAATATACACAAATGCTTAAATTGATGATTTTGTAAAAATAAAATTTGTAAAATTTTATCCTTTTTAAGGCTATGTTAAAAATAAAAAAGGCTAACAAAAAAACTAGAAGCTAAAACGAAAATTTTGAGGCTAAAATCAAAATAAAAAGGCTAGATCTAGCCTTAAAAAGGCTAAACTGGCAACACTGCTGGTGATAACACTGGAACAGCGTTACCGTTGAGAATTTTTAAAAAGTGTCCAAAAAAGGGGATTTCAAAATAAAAAGTCGCCAAAAAAGGGGATTTTTTGAAAAAAAGGGTCCAACTGATTTGAAACCCCAAAAAAACTCCTCAAAATTTGTTTATTTGATAACAACAGAAACAAAAAAATTTATATTTTAAGAAAAAATACTAAATGTAATTTTGTTATAACTTATTTATAATTATTTTACAAAAATTTTTATTGTTGCAAAAGTAAAGACTTATTCACAAAAATAGTTGACATACAATTATCTTTTTATTAAATACACTTCTGTATTTTTGTACGATGTCTTCACTCGTGCACCAGTCTTTCAAATCCACGTCGAACTGAACGTATGGATTCACAAGTATCGACTTAAGTCTGTAAATGTTAACAAAATATAAATTATGATATAAGTATTCATCGTATCTGTTTTTTAGTTTCTCAATCCAGTCCAAAATATACGCACATGATGATTTAAAGAGCTGTTCATAAACTTTATTATTATTTTTAGTTCCTAACAGTTTCAGTTCATTTATAAGTACTCAGCGGCTTTTTATATCACTATACCGTGGAACAATCTCAAAATAATAAAATTTATTTGTTTAAATTGAAATATAATAGGTCGATATATTTCAAACAACTAAGATTACTGTAATTTAGCACATAGTTTGAAAAAGTCGCCATTTAGTCGCCATTTACAAAAGGGGCCAAAAAAGTGGCCAGGTGGTTGAAAAAGGGGCAATTGGCGACTAAAGTCGCCAAACGGTAACACTGCACTGGAACCAGCATGAGTAAGTATGAGTAATATTTATTACTAAAATATTGCGTATACGTATAAGGGCGTATAAACCTACTTTTGCAAAAAACTACAGGTCGCTTTTTTGAAGATAATTAAAAAAAGAGATGCTTTTTGAACAAGGACCATGCCTCTTGATTTTTATCATGATTGATCCATTTTTTCGCCTTTCAATAAAGTTTTAACACTCATAAATACCTTAGAAATAAGAATATTTCAATGGAATTTGCCACAAATAAGTTTTCCAAGATCGGTCCATAATTGACCATAGTTTCCATAAAAGTGTTAATATAAGCTTAATATTCGACACAAATAAATTTTATGAAGATCGTTCCATGATTTCGAGAATCATCCAAAGTGTATAGATTCATATAAACGTAATATTCTGTATTCGTATGGTTTATTTTACACTTAATACAAGTATCGGTCCACAATTGGCCACAGATCTAGACCGGAAAGAAAAATGTATTTAAAAATTTTAGTTGTTTCTTGAAAAAAGTTATTGTTTATCGAGATCTTTTCTTTGTTAATTGCCTAATCTATTTTTAATAGTGTCATAAAGGAAAGACGACGAAGTGCTGATATCTCTTAAACAAAAGCATGTACGATAACAAAATTTTATACAGACTTTACCGACCACCTCTCACATAACGCAAAGTTTGAAAAACTTGATGGTGGATATATAATATTGGCGCTTGTTATTATTTAAAAAATAAATATTTAATCACAAAAAAGGTAACATACCATCCTTTTTTCATTAATTAAACTTCTGTACTTTTATACGGAAAGCATAGATCCCCAAGTATTGACTTAGGACTTTTTTTTATTATTGATAATTTAGTAAAAAAAACACGTTCCCCCGAGGGATTGCTATGTGGAATGTATAAATATAAATTAGGATATAAGTATTTATCGAATCTTTTTTTTATTTTTTCAATCCAGTCCAAAAAGATTTAGCATATGATAATATAAATAGCTGTTTATACATTTTATTATTATTTTAAGTTACTAACAGTTTCAGTTCATTTATGAATACTTCGCTGTTTCTTATATCACTATACTGCGAAACAATCTCAAAATTATTAGTATATTTGTTTTAAAGTTTTAATTTTTATAAGTAAAATTTTGACCTTTGAACTTTCAAATTTAATCAACTTACTATATATAATTATGAAGGCAATTTTTTTATCTTTGCCATGTACTAAATTTTATTATGTATAGTTGAGAAGTTATAAGTATTTGAATTTTATTTTGGTCCATAACTTCTAAACTAAATGAGTCCCGAACATGAAATTTTAAATGCATAGGAAGAAGAGTATCGCCAACATTTTATATATATTTTTTTTAAGAGTTTTAAAAATAAATGTTTTTCAGATATGATGATTATGCCTAACTTTGACCTTTGAATTTTGATGTAATACAATTTTATAAAAATCGTTACGTCTTTGTCTTTAACATATCTGCCGTGTATATTTTAGAAGTTATTAGCAATTAAACAAGTATATCTTTGTGAAGTATTTCGTGTATTAAACCATCATATCTGTGGACCGAAAAGGGACACTAATCTAAAATTTTATAGAAGAACTTCTAATTGCCAATATCTATAATGAATTTCATAGACATCAGACATTTACGTCCGATTGTTGTCCTCTTTGACATGTATATTAGGCTGTTCCAAAATTTACGAACTTTCTAATTTTGATCGTAACTCTCCATAGAATTGTTCTTTCGGTTACATCAACGTACTGTGTGAAATATAAGTGAAATCGGATATCGTTAACCCGTGCTGCATCGGACCTAGAGTTTGTAGCGGTGGTTTATATAGGAAAAGTTGGACTTTTTGTAGGAAAATAAATATTAAAAAATTATAATCTACTCATAATTATCTATCAAATAAAAAAGATATAAAAGGAGAAAATCGATAAAAAAAAATGCTAAAGTTATTACGAATTTCCCAGACCATTAACTTTTTTGAACTGATGTTCAAACTGATAAAAATTATTATGTGATAAGGTAAGACTTATGCCGGGAAACCCATTCTGAAGTTTTTAAAAAAATTGGGCAAAAATAACCCTTAAAAAAGTCAAAATTAGAAGAAATTACAATTTTGAAGGAAAACATAATAAAAAGTAAATTATTTTTGCATGGATTTCTATGAAATTTAATGGTAATATTATTGAAGGTTATATAACATTAAAAAAGGCAAATATAAACCTCTGGGGTCTGCTTTTTAAAAGCCCTCTTTCATAAATATATTAAAAGAAAATTTTATTGGTTAATATCTTAATTAATATCAAGTAAAGCCATGAAAAACCAACAAAATTAAACAAAAAAATTATTGCATCGAAATACAGATAAAAGTAAATTATTTTTCGTCACGTTTTCCTTAAACATTTTAATTTCTTCTAATTTTGACCTTTGACCTAAGTATTTTAAAGGTTATTCTCGTATAGTTAAAAAAAAAAACGTCAGAATATGTTTCACGACATGTTTTTTACCTTATCACATAATAATTTTGATTAGTTTGAACATCACACGTTGGGGTAAAAAGGGTTAGTAAAAAAATGCATTACAAGAATCTTACAAATTTTTTCTGCCTGATATGTAATGTCCGTCCGTCTGCCTATATATTGGGGTTAAACATGTCAAAAACTAAGCATACTTCAGAAAAAGTGTATCAGTACTTAAGTGATCACTTTTGACATTATTATTTATTAGTAAGTAAACAAATTCACTTTTAGAATTCTAAGGCTTTCTTTGCAGAATGGTAATGTTTTCATGCAAAAAAAAAAAAAATCTTCATCAGTGAGAATAATCAACTGCGGATTGTGGTAGGTCTATATGTTTTATTTTATACTTTTTCCCCATACTTGATTGGATCGGAACTTATCAAAAGTCTATTAAATATATCTTCGTTTAATTTTTGTCTACTACATTTTCGTGAAAAATGTTTCGGGTAATTTTTGAAATCTTTTTTTCTTGCTTCTTGGGTGTCTCAGAAAGTTGGCCATTTCGTAGAAGAGCATGTTTTATAATTTCTGGGCCGTGAATAAAAAACTTGTGGAGGATAGGAGACATACAATACCATGTATATTTATCAACGTAGTATCTGGCTGTATTGTTCGCATAGTTCCTGAATTTTTCAATATTAAATACCAAGTACCAATATAAGACACATCACTTTGTAGAATATAAAAACATTACATGAAATCATGTTCATTTTAACTGAGTTCTACTGTATTAAGCAGTAAAATTATTTTGTTTATTTAAAATAATTGTACAAAACAACAGTGTTGCCAGGACTTGAGAAAAAAAGAAGCTAAATTGGACTTTAAAAAAGGTCAGAAAAGGCTAAATGCCCCAAAAAATAAAGCCAGAAAAAAGCTAACATATTGTTTTATTTAAAAAAGCATTATTTTTTTTTTTCCTCATTAGATTTCGGTATTTCTTAGAGATATTTTAGTAAATTTGTAAATAAAATTAAATAAACTATAATTAGTTTCTATGGATAATAAAGTTTGTCAAAAAATAATTGTAATATTTTTGTAGAATGAAGCGCCGCAGGCGAAAATTTTCATTAAATATTAGTAATTTCTATATTTTTCTGCGAATTAATAAACAAAAGTGCTTAAATTGATGATTCTGTACAAATATAATTTGTAAATGTTTTAGCCTTTTTAAGGCTATGTTAAAAATAAAAAAGGCTAACAAAAAAGCTAGAAGCTAAAACGAAAATTTTGAGGCTAAAAGCAAAATAAAAAGGCTAGATTTAGCCTTAAAAAATCTAAACTGGCAACACTGCAAAACCACAAAAAAAAAAAAAAAAAACAATAGTGAAATAACGAAAAATAAAACAAAGTAAAAAATTAAAAAAAATCTGCACTTAACATGCTTTGGAGTAACTTGAGTTTTTTCACAAAAATGTAAATTTCTAAAATCGGGCAATATATGCGCACGATTTTATTTCAGAATGTTTAAGTAGACAATATGTAATATTTTTCAGATAATCTTTCAGAACAAAAGTCTTGTTATATTTTTAGTTACATTCCATAAAATTTAAAAATTAGTGCATTTTTGGACTATTTTCAAAAAAATAACAAAAAATACCAGGACAAAAAAAAATTTACAAATTCTTCCATAAAAGTAAACTCAAATACCTTTAGTTGATGGTTCTATTTTAAAATTTTTCTTTAAAGCACTTTTTATTAAAGAAAAATTCACCGAAAGTTCATGAGAATTAAATTTTTTGCTCTTTTCTTAAAATATAAAAAAATTTTGAACTTTGACAGCTTAGTACTCAAAAACCACGCAACCTACGTTAATGACTTTTATAGTTGTTGATACATAATTTTGTATATTTTTATTCGGTACCCAATTTTATTTAAAAAAGTTAATTATCAAAATTCAATTAAACGCCACTTTCGACCCCTTTTACCCCAACGTGCATCAGTTCAAAAAAAGTAGATTTTATATCTTAAAAACTGGAAAAAAGGCCTTTTTGCCGAAATCCGCAGAATTCAAATCACAGGCACGGCTTAATTTTTAAGTTTTTATTAAAATATTTATCAAAAAATTAAAAATTTCGTTGTACGTTTCTTAAACAAGTGTTCTAAAACACATTAATGGTATAGGGAAATCGTAATAACCTTAGCATTTTTTTAATTGATTTTCTCTTTTTATATCTTATTCTATAGAAAATTATGTGTAGATTAAAATTTTTAATATTTAGGTGCAAAAGAAATATTTAATTTTAACATTTTTCTAAAAACTGCAAAAAGATCACCCTTTTACCATATAAATGCACCCTACAAACTTCAGGTCCTAATATTTCACACGGTACGCTTTTGTAATCCAAAGAACAATCTAGGGTGAATTACGATCAAAATTCGAAAGTTGGTAAATTTTGGTGCAGCCTAATGTACATATCAACTTAATCCCTTGGCAAAAACAGTAAAAATAAAACGGAAAGTGACAACAGAATTTCAAAAAAAAAAAAATATTTTCGAAACTAATTTTAAAGAATTTGTATCAAAGCAAAAATGTTTAATGAATTTTTCTGTAGCTAGAAGCATCAAAATATATAAGTATGCATACAAACATACATATGTACAGTGTACACTCTATAAAAATATTATGAATTTATAAAAATATAGGTAAATATACAAACATTTTTCATATATCGTCAGTACAAATGTTAGCTATATTAAAGTACATATTGTAAATTTATAAACGAGAAAAGTACAATCGGACAAGACCCACCATATCATACCCTACACCATTCCGATCCAAATAATTTTGTTTTGTGTTATATATTAACATAATAAACACTTCTGTCGGATTATGCACGTTAAAGTGATTTTCGGGAGAGGGGTTTATTTGGGAGATATGGTCAATTATGGGCCGATCTTCATACAATTTGGCAAATGAATTTGTGTTTATATATTTGTATAAAATTTCATTAAAATATTACTATTTTTACGGCATCTATGAATGTTAAAACTCTATTCCGGGAGGACATTTATATGGGGGCTAGGTGAAATAATGGGCCGATCATAACCAAATTCAATAGGCTTGTCCTTGTGATGAAAAACAATATGTATCAAATTTCATCAAAATATCTTGAAAATTGCGACCTGTACTTTGTGCACAAGCTTTACGTGGACAGCCAGCCAACCTGCCGACCACAAGGACGGACGGATATCATTAAATCGACTCAGAATCACGGTGTACTTTAAGGTGGGGATCCGAAGATTTTTTCTCTGCATTACAATTTCTGCACAAACACATAATACCCCAACCACCTATGGTGGTGTAGGGTATAAAAAGCAAAGTTCTTAAAATAATAGGTGATTTTAAAAGCGTTGATAAATTAATATTTTTATTTAATCATTTGTTTGTTAAGGTCATTTGCGTTTTAAATAACGATATGTATTTTTATATAAAATAAACGAAAACAATCAAACAACTGCTCCATCCTTAACAAATTTTTTGAACTTAAAAAGGGAAGAAACAACAGTATCCCCAACCACTAAAACTAACACTCATTTAAAGTGTTTTAGTGTAGAGAGATGGGAGATGGTGATGTTCTTAGTAAGAGCATTACAACAGCTGGTGAGTGTGTTTTTAAGCTCTAAGTTAAATTCAAACCAATAAAAACTTGTTACAGTGACCCGCAATATATGCTTAAGCTCTCGGTGGTAGTTTAATTTTTATTGCCAATACTTCACCGGGGAAATTGCCACGAAGTTATATTAAAAAACGTACCTTAGTACATATTTGTAATTATTTTATTATGTTCTCATTAATGTTTTTATATTTTTGTCATTCACTGTAAAACATATGTTATTTCTACAACTACCATCATAATAATCAACACTTCTCCTGTTGTAGGATATACAAATATAAACTAGTACCACTAACAACCAATTTTACACCACTTTTCACTGTGGTGAACATTCGCTTGCCTACCAATACCATCACCAAAAACGATAAAAAACAAAATAAACCAATTTGTCCGTTGGCCTTAATTAAATTTAAATATTTTATCAACAAAAAATTGCTTGTTACAAGATGGGCTAAATACAAAAAAAAAATATTAAACTGATGAAAATAAATGCAAAGAACATGGACTGGACCAATACAAAATTTTTGTTATTTGGGATTTCATTTACTTTGAACAACCAATTTTGTTACTCTTATTGTTGTTGTTCACTTACCACACTTCACATTCAATTGAGTTGAATAATTGCCGCATGCTTTATGACCAACAGTTTTTGACACTTTTTCATATGTTGTTTGTATTCGTTTGAACATACATGAGTGGTAAAAAAACAAAACAAAAACTTTATGTTACCAACAAAGGGTTAATGCAACTTAAATCTTTTGTTTAAATTATACTTTTTTTTTAATTATATCGGTCTAGCCAAAGTTTGATATGTTTGCGGGTCAAAAATAAACAACAATGCAGCACGAGATTTTTATTTGATGTTCTATGTAGGTGAATGAAATATAGATACATACATAGTTACACAGTATTGTTTTAGGTTAATTTGAACACATTTATAATATAAATTTTCCTAAAAAACTAGTATATTATTTTCCAAAAATACATACTTTGAAAGCAAAAATAAAATAATTAAAGTAAAAATTGATTTTGAACTCTGGCATGAAGATATATGCTAATATAAAACTGCTTTGTACCGCATTTCATTAAAATATGTTTACTCTTAAGGCGTTTATGATCGTTAAAACCTGTTAAAATTCCTAAAGAATATTTATATTGGTAATAGGTGAAATAATGGACCGATCACAAGCAATTTAAATATGATTCTTCCTTGTATTTAAATAATAATTAGTGCCAAATTTCATCAAGATATCCTTAATATTGGAATCATTAATTTCTTCACAAGTCTCACATGAACATATAGGAATTCGTCCATATGGGAGGTCGGAAGAACGGACAGAAATCGCTATATCTACTTACTTGTCACATTTCAAGTATTTCTCACATGAAAAAAATTATCATTTTAATCGTTTTATTGTCCGACGCTGCATAGAGGGGCACAATAAAATTTTTTTGGAAATAAATCTGTAACTTTTAACTGGCTGCTTGAATTTACCTTAAATGAAAAAAACGCCGAAAATCCCAAAAATTGTTTTTTTCATATTTTCGACTGTAAAATAAAAAACTTTTAAAGCCTGTCCCACGATGTCGAACGAAAATTTCGATTCGACAATTTATATGGAAAACAACAAATAAATTTAAAATTTTGTTATTGTTTCCCATACATTTTGTCGAACGAAATTTTCGTTCGACATCGTGGGACAGGCTGTTAAAAACATGTTGTAGATTTGTAAAAAAAAAATTGAAGTTAAAATTTCAAATGCAAATAACTAGAAAACTTCAACAGATAAATAGCAAAAGTAAGCATATTTTTTATATTTAAAATCGGATAAGAAGCAAAACTGCTACGCCAATGTGCAATTTTTGATTCTTGTTATCATTGATAGTAATTTTAATGCTGAATATAATGATGTAAACATTTTTGAGTTAAGTAAAATCGTACTTCCTTAAGAAACTGATATTAATAAATTTTTTGTTGTAAAAAAAATTTAATAAAGAGGAAAAATGTAAATATTTAAAAAAGTCGAGTTAATGAAACTCTTATGTCCACAATTCCATGAAACAACGCCTAAAAATTTACCAAATGTTTTTCAAATTTTTTAAAATTTTGCACGTAAATGGTCTATGGATTCGTTCTCAGATTTGCGAATTTCGTCTTTTCACTTTCTTAAAAATCTTAAAAGTATACAATGCAATTGCATTTTTTATTTTTTTAACATATTTGAAAAGCATGAATTATTAACACTAAAATAAAAGTCTCAAATTTTTGAGATGCACACATATACTATGCACAGTTTTGCTTTTTCTTCAACCTATTTAAATTTTTAGTATTCAAGTTATATTTTTCTGGTATTATTTTTAAAATATGAGTAAGTTTAATATTTTTTAAATAAAAAAATTTACTGTGTTACTTTTTAAAAATTCGTTAAAAAAAACCTTATGTACTATTATTGTTTCAATTTATATCAAACATAGTATATACTTTTAGAAAAATTAAAATTTTATGAATTCACAATTAACAAAAATTTATATAATATAAATTCCATTTATATTTCGAAAATATTTTGGAACCAAAAAAAAAAAAAGACAATGGTATTTTAAGTGCTGTTCAAATTACGGAATCCATCAATAACTTCAAGAGATATGAATATTCAAAATTGTATCCTTTTTTATTTTGTCAACTTTTATACAAATTAAAAAAAAAATATATATATATTATTATATGAAAAAATTGGAAACATATTTTTATAAAAATTGGATTATGTATACAAGATTTTCGCGTTCCGTTCGACTCAGAATCACTTCCTGAGTCGATTTAACGATGTCCATCCGTCTGTCTTGTCGGCTGTCCAAGTAAAGTTTATGCGCAAACTACAGGTCGCAGTTTTAAAGATAATTTTATGAAATTTGGTACATGTGCTTTCTTCAAAACAAGGACGAAGCCTATTGAAATTGGTTATGATCGGCCCATTTTTTCACGTAGCCCCCATACAAATGTCCTTCAGGAATAAAGTTTTAACACTAATAGATGCCTTAACGAGAGAAGAAGATATAGTCGGTCAAGCTCGACATTATGATACCCTACACCATTTTGATTCACATAATTTTGTTTTTCCTTATGTATATACAACTTACTTACAAAAGAATATACGATATATGAACTAAATAAAAGACAAAAACGGCAATGTCTTATTTTAAAAGAAATTAAAATTAAAAATTATTTACAAACTATATTAAACTCTCTTCTTATATTAGTTAAGTTGTAATTTAAAGATTATTTTGGAATATACTTTATATAAGAGAATAAGATATTCAATATATTTTATGCTCTTAAATCATAATTTATGTTCAATTTATGTTACATTTATGATCATAGCATTAGCACAACACAAATAACATTAATTATAAAAATATCATGTTATGTTATGATATAAAATAATCATGTCTGACATCTAAACTGGAATAGTTAGCAACATTGAATAATTACGATAACAGATATAATTATCGAGTAATTGAATTTATTGCATATCTTATTAAATCCGAGTTATAGTTTTTTCAGTAGTTTTTGGAAACTTGTTTAACAAACTTTTTTAAAATTTGAAAATGGTCTTCCAAAATGTAAAAAAAAAAAAATTCCAGAAAAAAAACAGACATTTTAGGATTTGATATCTCCGATTTCAATGAAATTCGCTACAGATATTACGTATTGCAAATGTTGCTCAAATCACAAACTTTCTGAGTACTCTTCCTGGTCCAAAAATATGACGTTTCGAAAATGAAAAAGCGGTTGATTTTTCACACTTTATTGCTCATAACTTCTAAAATATACATTGTACAATACTTATTTTTATTTCATTTAATAGAAAAGCACATTGAATTTAAAACGACTAGTAAAACATTTATATACTTCGAGAGTTCAAAGTTCAAAATCAATAATATAAAGTTTAAAGCTTAATATCTCCAAAAAAAAAATAAAATAAAAAAATTAAAAAAAAAAAATAATAATAAATGCCGTAAATAATGGACAGATGATAACCAATTTCAATAGGCTTCGACCTTGTACCAAGATAATTATCTGTGCCAAATTTCATCAAGACATCTTTCAAATTGAGACCTGTACTTTGTTCACAAGGTTTACATGGACAGACAGCCAGACGGACGGACGGACGGACATCGTTAAATCGACTCAGAAAGTGATTCTGAGTCGAACGGTATACTTTAAGGTGGGGGTCCGATAACTATTTCTGTGCGTTACAAACATCAGCACCAGTGTTGCCAGTTTAGCCTTTTTAAGGCTAGCTTTTTTTATTTTTAACATAGCCTTAAAAAGGCTAAAAATTTACTAATTTTATTTCTATAGAATCATCAATTTAAGCATTTTTGTGTATTAGTTCGCACAAAAAATCGAAATTATTTATATTTAACGAAAATTTTCGCCTGCGGCACTTTATTCTACGAAAATATTTTAAGTATTTTTTAACAAACTTTGTTACCTATAAAAACTTTTTATGTTATATTTACAAATTCACTAAAATATCTTTAAGAAATACCAAAATCTAATGAGAAAAAATAAATAAATGCCTTTTTAAATAAAACAATATATTAGCTTTTTTCTGGCTTTATTTTTTTGGACATTTAGCCTTTTCTGACTTTTTTTAAAGTCTAATTTAGCTTCTTTTTTTCTTAAGTCCTGGCAACACTGATCAGCACAAATGCATTATACCTAACGTGACCAGACGTCCCGCTTTTTAGACTTCGATCCCGCCTAAAATATTTTTCCTGCTTTTTAATAAGAAATCCCGCTTTTATAACTCTAACAGTTACTTATTTGATTTCCTTATTTACGTTTTCTGCAACATTCTTACCAATATTTAAGTGTAACTTAAAATATTTTTTTTAACTGGAAAGTTGATAATTTTTTACAAATCGTTTTTGATAATTAAAAGTTTTAAGTATTTTGTTACGCGGATCATCTTCTTTACTAACAAATCTCAAATCACTTTGTTTGTATTTTTTGACGACTTCGGTGTAGGAAGACATACCAAAAGATACGCATTATTATTAAGCTCGTTGAAATATTTACATTTTTCTACCAGTGAATGAAAAATCTTAAGTCTGATATATTTTGACCAAAAAAGTTAAGAATTTTTTTCCAAAAATAGGTTTAAAACTTTAATTGTTATGTTAGAATAAAATATAATTTTTGGAGGAAGAAATTTTGTTATTTTAGAGAGATTTTGAGATATTAAAAACTCATTTCGTGAGAACATTTGTGTGGGGGCTTTTTAAATAATTTTTCTATTTTATTTATCAAAATGTGCCATTTCAAAAAGATGTTTTGACATGAATTTTGATCTCAAGGTTAACATGGATATTTTCATCTTTCATTTTAAACAATGACACTTTTTTATTTTTGTATAAACTGAGCTATAGAAATATCTGGAACAATATTTTCTATTAAATTTACTTAAAATTAGTGCTTCCGAAAACCATGTGTTAACGGTTTTGTTTTAACTTTTTATTTTAACTGAATATTTGAGTTTAATTTATTGGCAACCGATTCAAAAGGTGAAAAAGTATTTCATCTTATAAACCGTTATTAAAGGTATTATTTTAGTAACGGTTTTTTTTAGTTATTTCGGTAACGGTATTTACCGTTATTAGTATTTCGAGTTATTTCAGTAATGGTATTTTATGGGTAACTGTTGTTTCAGAAATTTCGAAGTATCGGTTCAAGACTATAGAATATAATCTAGAGCTAACGTTATTTTAGCGTTAAGGGTATTTTGAGCTATTTCGGTAACGGTTTTTTAGCGTTATATATTTTAGCGGTAACCGTTTTTTTAATTATTTCGGTAACTGTATTTTAAGGGTAACGGTAGCCAAGTTGAATGGTTTTTTTTTTAAGCGGTAACGGCAATAAACCTTAGTTTTATTGTTAAAGGGTCTAAGAATTAATTAAGAAACACTATTGCTATCAAATTCAAAACATATCATTTTTTTTTTTTTTGTCAATCCGCATTTGAATTCATTCTTAAAATTTAACTAAAAACATTTTGAAAACATTTCGAGAAATATGTTAAAATTTTAATTTTTAATTATTCAGTTTGTATGGATATATTTACTTATTTTGATGTTCCTAAATTTTTATGGGTCGTTCTCAATTTGTAACGTCTCAATTGGGGCGTGACCCAAGTGCTTGCGAGAGAACAGCTGATTTAGATTTTAGATTGAAATATAGAAAGAAAATACCAATTTTTTTTACCAAAACTTTTCAAAATCCCGCCTTTTCCATAAAGTTTTGTTCAGAATCCCGCTTTTTAGTCGTACGGGTCCCGCTTTTTGACAAAAACCCTCTGGTCACGTTAATTATACCCCAACCACCTATGGTGGTGTAGGGTATAAAAAATTAAAATCTAAAGGGTAGACATTTTTAAAAAATTCATCCTAAAATTGCAATTGAATACATTTTTAAATTGCAATATTATTTCTAAATTAAATTCGCGAATTTTTTAAAATTCAGAAAAATAAAAATGTTATTTTAATGGCTCCATAGCTTACACTGGTCAACAAAAAAATCCCCCCCCCCCCACAGACGAATAGTTGGACTTGATTTCCATCAGGTCTGGATTTTTTTATGGGCGTGTCTAATATTTCGCCCATAGTAAGGCCATTGCTCTAGTATATATCCTTATTACTCAAGAACGGTGTATACGATTGACCAAAGTGATACACCAAAAGATGCGGACTAAAAATATCTTCAAATTCCCCAAACTTAATTTTTTTATGCGCTCAAAAGTTTTGGAGTTATTTTGAAATAAGTGTCCGAAAAAAATCATTTTCATGCAAAATTTTAGATTTTTTTGTTACTTAAATTTCTTTTAATAAATGAAAACATCTAAAATGTTACAGTTTATCATCTTTATCTTAAAGCTGGTAATGCTGCGAAAAAAATAAGGCATGTATCTTTATAATTGATGTAGAAATCAAAATTTTATTCACAGCTAAGTAAAAATACCCATGTTACATACATTTGAGTAGAAATACAGTGGTGGCCAAAAAAAAAAAAAAAAAAAAAAAAAAAAAATTTTTTTTCTTGAAACAAAAATAGGTGGACTAGGTGGATACTGACGAGTTAAACAAGAATCTGCATTCACTTCTTTCTATCGGGTACTGATTTATTTTATGTGCATGACTAATATCATAACCTTATTCAGCGGATACACTATAAAATTCGAGAATGGTTTGTCGAACTTAGGCTATAACTCAAGAACCGTTTACACGATTTTGATAAATGATATATCAAAAGATGCATACAAAAATTGTCTTCAAGTTATGTTCACAATATTTTTTATTCTCTGAAGAATTTCAGAGTTATGGATCACAATTTTCACCACTTTTTAAGAAAATAAATTTTAAAATTTTCGGTACTAATTACCGAATAACTACGGAAATATTAACTGGAAAAAAAATTGTATAAATTCAGGTCAAAGACAATTTAGGTCGCTATATACTAAAGTTCAATTTGTCTTAATTGGACAAACTGTTCTCGAGTTCTACAAGTGTGGCTGCCTAAAGGCATGGTAATAGTAGTCATACCCATAAAAAAAAAATTAATGCGTGATAGAAAAAAAGTAAAAGCTGATTCTTATTAAGCACGTTGAATTCCATTTAGTCCACCTATTTTTTTTTTTTTTTTTTTTATTTATTTAAGTGTGTATTTCCACTTAGCTATAGGTATGTATAGGTATCTAAACTTAACTGTGAATCCAATCAAGATTTGTGCATCAATTTTTACAATATGTGGCTTTATTTACTCGAAGTTTTGCCAGCTTTGAGATAAAGGTGATAAACTTTAATATTTTTGATGTTTTCACTTTTAAAAAAAAGTTTTAGTAAAAAAACGTTGAATTTTGCGTGAAAATTTTTTTCCGACATTTTTTTCGAAATATCTCCTAAACTATTGAGCGGATAGAAATTTGGTAGTAAAGCGACTTAAAGCCAATGTTATTCCACATATTTTGGTGTATTATTTATATTAATCATGCATACCGTTCTCGAGTTATAGTGAAATATACTCGAGTAATCGGCTTATTTTGGACGCAATATTAGACACGCAAATAAAAAAAAACCCGACCTGATGGAAAATGAAATTGAAAAAAGATTCGGCTGTGCCGAATCTTTGATACCCTTCACCATATTACCATCTTAATATCTTATCGACATCATATTACCGTATTACCGACAAATAATAAAATTTTCGCCTTAACGTATGCTTTCATATTTTCACATATATAAATCTAAATTTTTTTCAAACTACGAAAATTTGAATATGAAAAAAAAAAAAAAAAATAATAGTAGGCTTTGCTTTTAAAAAATAAACAACAACAATTCCATATTTATTTATTTTTTTATGTGTGTATATACAAACTGGCAGCATATACAAAGAACAACAACAATACTGTTATTCATTATATTACTTCTGTTGCTAACTAAACTACTTGTCTTATAGGCAAAAACGTCACTAATAGTCATTACAATGCTTAATATACATGTTTGTGTATGTATTTATGTATATTCTTAACAGATATGTTTTAGTTTTAAAAAATAAACAACAACAATTCCATATCTATTTATTTTTGTACAGACTGCATATACAAAGAACAACAACAACATTATATGACTGCTGTTTCTAACTAAACTACTTGTCTATACAAAAAACAAAAAACGTCACTAATAGTCATTACAATGCTTAATATACATGTTTGTGTGTGTATTTATATTCTTAACAGATTTGTTTTTGGGCCATAACTCTGTTGATTATGAACGTATTTGGTTTATTAAAAAAAAAACGAAATTTTATAAAAACATTTATGACTGACCTATATAAAAATAAAATCTGTAGCTTGAACAAGGGCTTCAAAAATAAAAAAAATCGTTTTCCCCGATATCTCAGTTGTTACTGAACCGATTTATTTCATTTTTTCAGAACAAAAATTCAGAAAATAATTTCCGAGCCCCCTTTAAAAATTCGAAGTCCCTGGTATATGCACAGGCTTCAGAAACTGAAAACCCGGTTCCAAAAACCGGTTTTTAAAGCATATCTCCGCCATTTATAAACCGATCTTGCTGATTCAAAAAACCGAAATTTTATAAAAATATTTGTGACCGATCTGTATAAAAATAAAAATCAATAGCTTAAACCAGGGCTTCAAAAAATAAAAAATGCGTTTTATCCGATATCTCAGTTATTATTGAACCGATTTATTTCACTTTTTCAGAAGAAAAATTTAGAAAAAAATGTCCGAGACCTCTTTGTAAAAACGATGTCCCTAGTATATACAGAGGCTTCAGAAACTGGAAAACCGGTTCTAAAAACCGGTTTTTTTAACATATCTCCGCATTGTATGAACCGATCTTGCTGAATTCCAATAGCAAAATTCTCGAAAGCATTTCCGATCGTTTGATATATATATTATATATGTCAATTATCGGTGGGCTTCATAAACGCCATTTCAACCGACACACGGACGGACGGACGGACGGACATGGTCCTATCGTCATCATTACTTACAAGGATCCCGAAAATGTAAACTTTTTTGCTCTCCGACGAAAATTATGGGAATTACAAACGGAATGACAAACTTATATACATATACCGTTTACACCTTTGGTGAAGGGTATAAAAACTGAAAGCAGATTCGAGTTTAGCATGCGGAATTCCATCTATTTTTTTTTTTTTTTTTTTCAAGGAGCTCAAAAAATTTTTTTTGTCGACCAGTGTTATTAGAAAGAGTGAAAGAAATTCTAGGGTTAATTTCAAACATATATTTTTTTTTTTTTTTGAAGGAGCTCAAAAAATTTTTTTTGTTGACCAGTGTTATATGCATATCAAATATGAACAGAATCGGATGACCCTACTTAAAAAATTTGCATTTTTTATAAATCTCTTATGGAATGGACGATATATATATTGATAATGTAACTCTACTCTATATTTGTGCCAAATTTCAATTTGGAGCTTCGTTTGGTTTAGGAGTTACGAAGGAAAATATGGTAAAAAGCAAATTTTTTGCATGTAAAATTTAAAATATTTACAAAAATTGTTATGAAATTATTTTTTTCTACGAGCACATGAAAAAAAATAAAATTTTATATAGAAAATTTGACTACAGTTTATATTGTGTTACATAACTTCTAAAATGAAGCAGTGTCCAACATGAAACTTTGCACAAGTATAAAAAGACTTGTATTTATTTTATGTATTTTAAAGATATTGTTTTCGAAAATATAAAAGTTTATTTTTGTAAGTCTTATTTTGACCTTTGAACTTCCGAACTAAATTATATATATGTCTTCATTTTATCATTTTAATATAATGTCTTTGTTTTTAAAATTACACTAAAATTAATATTTTATTTTCTATAGCTTAATAATTATTAATAATAATAAATAAATTTTATATCCATATGGAGAAAAGTTATGTTAAGAATGTATAATTTTTTAAGAATTTTAAAAATACCGGTTTTTGAGATATAATAAGTAGTTTTAATTTTTTTATGTCATTTTTTTTTTTTCGTTTTTTAAGCCGTCATATTTTTGGGACTGGAAAGAAACATGGATCTGAAATTTCATACTTTCGGAAACACTTCTAATGGTCAATGCTTGTTGTGAATTTCATTTAAATCGGAGATGTCAAATCCGATTGCTGTCGGTTTTGATATGGAATCACTCATTAATGGTCTGGGGAATTCGTAACAACTTTAATATTTTTCAATAGATTTTCTATTTCATATCTTGTTAGACTTCTTAACATTTAGTTGCAAACCAAAGTATCCCTGTGGGAAACTTGTGACAATTGCAGTAATGGACCGGTCTCTCAGTACCAGTTGAGTACCAATTGACACCTAACTCGTCACCAAAGTTCCATTTGAGAACCAGTTGACACAAACACAATAACTATTTAACATTAGAGAGTCAATTTATTACGAGTATATGCCTGTTAAGTGCGCAATTAGCAACTCGCGCGAAATAACAATCAGTGGCTGAGTGGTTAGCGTTGAAGACTTTAAAACATAACATACGATAGATGGACATGGATTCGATTCGGGTTTGCCGTCATCGACATAAATGAAAAATTGTAATATAAAAATAAACATAATTTAATAAAAATAATAATAAAAAATGTTTAAAAAATAAACCGAATTTTCATCAAATTTTTATTATATTAATCGACACTGAAGCTGTCCTCTTGGACCAGTACTGTAATCTGTTCCAAGAGGCTAATTAGCCACCTCCAATGACAACCACATGTAAAAGTGACAGGTTCCTCTCATATAAAGTTCCGGAACTGGGACCGGTCACTTGGCCCGAGAACCTGTCACCTGACTAGTTTTGAACCGGTTCTCTTTATTCTAGGGATTTAACAGCAAAATTTTTCTAACAACTATAAAAAGACAAATTTTTTTCCATATAAACGCACCCTACAAACTTGAGGTCCGATGCGGTACGGGTTAACGATATCCGATTTCACTAACATTTCACACAGTACGTTCTGTAAGCCAAATAACGATTATTGGGGGAGTTTTGGTTAAAGCTCAAAAATTGATAAATTTTTTTGCAGTCTAATATACATACATATATTTTAAAAGATTTTGTAGTTTGGATAAGTTCAAGTCATATAAGTTATCAGCAAAAATCTACCATAGTAATGCTGGTATTCTATAAAATAACAAAAACATTAAAACTAAATAATTTAAATTAATTTTATTTTCAATATTGAGGTAATTTCTAGTATCTGACCAAACGTTCGAGTTCGGCTACGGTGTTCGGTAAAAAGAGTTGTTCAGTGGATGTTCGGCGTTCTGCAATTTGTTTGACCGAAAACAGATGATTTTATCAAATCTGAATTTAAAATGTATTTGATTTGCTAAAAGTATAAAAACTGTACAGTTACAATTATAATAATCAATAGTATGAAAAAACACAAAGAAATTAAAATGAATTTAATAAAGAAAATTATATTTATTTGACTACAACTTTAACTTCTCCAAGTACAAATATCTATACATTTTCAAATTATATTTCTTTTATATGCGTTTAAACAGCATCTAGAAAGTACCTCGAGGTATTTTTGTTGATAATAAATATTGTTTTGACGCTTTTAGGCACTATAACAGAAAGTTCGGGTAAGTTCTAGAAAGTTCTTTTAAAATTTACCGAAGTTCGGGTATGGATTCTCCACTCGGTCGGACTCTAGTAATTTATTCTTGTTGCACTATGTTACCATTACGAGCAAATTTTGAAAGCGACTTTTTAAAATAAATTTTTATTTTATAAAACCTAAATATTTTTTATTAATTCGTTTAAATTTTGTATGTATTTTTTATATTTTAGAAACTTTAAAAGCAAAAACAAATTATCTTCAGAATTTAACTAATAACTAACTTATTAATCTTACATTACATAATCTTACATTACATTCAACATACGTATAATATTATAGTTACATACATATGTATGTAATTTAATGCACTTTACATTTATGATTTACGACATCATTTAAATTACAGCACTGCGACTAGTTATTGATGTTCTCGTTGTTATACAAAAATATAATTAGGGCTTTAATTCTGCCTCATTCTAAAATAAAAACGCATAAAAATAAATCTGGCAATTTCTGTAATTCTTCTATAAATATCCTTGCTTTGTCCATTGAAGATCGAAAGAAAAATTTTTGAAATTCTAAATTATTATTGAAAAATATTCAAAGGTTATCTTTTACTTTATATCTAATTAAAGTTATTGTTAAACTATAGGAAACTCAGGTAAGAATTTATGATGAATGTTGAATTTAATTTGCAATTTGCATAAAAAATAAAAACTATTCACTCCGAAAATTTTAGAAAACTCATAGTAAAAAATTAGAAATTAAGTATTGGCCAAACTAGATTTCAAAGCGATAAAATTTCAGATGGCTGAGTATAATTTCAATTTCTCAAATACATTTTTATTTGTTTCTAATGTGATTAAGCAAAATATTCAAGTTTCCTTTACTCCTTGACCAAGAGATTCCAAATGAGTGACTCAAACTGGTAACCGGTCTTTTTTATATGATCTATTTTGTAGAATGGCGCATAAAAACCACCACATTGATAAAAAATCAAATACCGTAAACATAAACAATAATAACAACAAACTGCAATACATGCATAAATACTCATACTCATTTCAAATAACACTACTACATAAACAACAATATAAAAACTGCACTCACACTCTCGCTCTCAGCACGAGGAAGAAGAATAATAACAACAATTTGTATCGACTATTCTCAGCAACTGTCACCAACGGAAATGAGGAAAACACAACAAAATACACGAAACGATTAAACACTTGTTTTGCTAGTCTACGGTAATACGAATTAAAAAAAAAAAAAAAAAAATCGGGGGCAAAAAAACACTTGATGCGCAAGATTTCTATTTATTTATTTGCACTAATTTTTCATTAATTATTTTGTATACACGTTTCGCTAGCGTTTAAAACGGGAGTTTCTTAGTAAACAGCGTAATTTACGTATAAAACACCGCCTTGTAACGTCAATTTAACACTAAAACAATGTTTTGATGACTGGTTATGCGTTGAAACGGACGCAAGGGTATCATAATACTACCACTAAAATCACCACTATAAGCTAGAGTAAAATAAAATATTATAAAAAAAAGTCAAGTTGAATAAAAAAAAAGTAAACACGAACACAGATTGTGCAGAAGAATAAAACACACACACACACATAAACTGTAACAATTATCCAACAAATAGTAACCCTAATGTAAATAAGCGATACCCCAACAATATATTTAAAGGAAAAATAGAAAAAAAAAAACGCTTCAACGAACACACGATGCACAGTACACAATGCTTTAAAATAGAAGAAAGTAAAACCTGCATAAAGTTGACATTACCATGTGGCTACAAACACAATACACTTACATACATACTTATCAACCAGCAAACACACACCCATTATTTTGGAGCCACATTCTATTGCCATGTCTCAGTGATAAGCATTGCCGGTTGAGCCAAAAGAAAACACAAACTTTTTTTTTTTTTCTTTTTTGGCACACAATTGCCATAGCAGAGAAAACATACCATTTTAAACAAAATCATTTCAAATCAAATGAAAACTTTTCTCATGCATATATGTGAGTGTTTAGGTGAGTATGTGTGTTTGTGCGTAACGAAAAATTCCGCCTCTTTATTCAAAAGAGTAAAATTTCATTTATGGATTTTCTTTTGTTTTTGTCAAAAACACAAACACTGCCACACATAAAAAATTATCACATTCATTTAACCAAAAGAATTGTTCTTTAAATATTTATATTCTTGAAATTATGAGCAGATCCCCTGTAAGTTAAGTGTACTCTCTATCCTTCAAGTATTTTATTTTTTTTAATATGCTAATTTGCTACTAACAGATTTTCTTGGAAAACCACACATTGTTTTTTGAGAGCAACCAAACGCAAATTAAACTTAAACACCTCTCATAGCACTATTCATGGTGTAATTTGTTGGTGCATTTTATATTTGCACAATGGCATACAGGATATATTATAATATTATTTTTTTTATTTTGTTTTTTTTTTTTTTTGGAAATAGTTAGTGTTATATCGGCATAATTTGATGTCAAAAAATGTGGAAAAGTTTTTAAATTTTTTTTTATAAGTTATCTTAAATCTTAAACATACGAAAATGATATAAAGATGCAAATATACTCTCTAGGTCGGCTTCCATAGTCTCAGAGGCCGAGCGTCAGTGTTACCGTTTGGCGACTTTAGTCGCCAATTAACCCTTTTTCAACCAACTGGCCATTTTTTTGGCCCCTTTTTTAAATGTCGACTTTTTAAGACTACGTGCTAAATGACGAGAAATATGTCGATCCATTATATATTAATTTCAACAAATAAATTAATTATTAATAATAAAAGATACTTATATCCTAATTTATATTTTTACATTCTTCATAGCAATACCTCGGTTTTTTTTACTAAAAAACTGGTCGAAAAATTTTTTTTTCGTGCTCCTTCAAAAAAAAAAAAAAAAATTGTTTTAAAAATGGAGATGGAATTTAACATGCTTAATAAGAAACAGCTTTTGCTCTTTTTCTATAACGTATCGATTTTTTTTTATGGGCATGAATACTATGACCCCGCCTTTAGGCAGTCACACTTGTATTACTCGAGAATGGTTTGTCCAATGAAGATAAATTAAACTCCAGTAGATAGTAATTTAAATTATCTTTGAGCCAAATTTACATAATGTTTTATGCATTTAATATTTCCGTAGTTATTCGGTAAATAGTAGCAAAAAAAAAAAAATTAAAATTTGAAAAATCTTGAATACTTTAATCCATAACTCTGAAATTCTTTAATAAATAAAAAATTGTGTTGACAAACTTATTTATTTTATTCTTATTTAACTCGTGAATACAGATTCTTATTTAACTCGCCAAAATTCACTTAGTCCACCTATTTTTGTTTCAAATAAAAATAAATAATAATTTTTTTTTTTTGCCCACCACTGTATTTCTACTCAATTGTATGTGTACATGGGTATTTTTACTTAACTGTGCATAAAATCAAGATTTGTTCATCAATTTTGAAGATTCATGCCTTATTTCATTCGCAGCATTACCACCTTTAAGATAAAGATAATAAACTGAAACAGTTTTGATTCTTTCACGTTTACAAAGTAATTTTAGTAACAAAAAAATCTAAAATTTTACATAAAAGTTTTTTTTCGGACATTTATTTCAAAATAACTTCGAAACTATTGAGCACATAAAAAAATAAAGTTTGGGTGATTTTAAGATATTGGTGTATCACTTATGTCAATCGTACACAGTTCTTGAGTTATGAGAAAATATACTAGAGTAATGCCCTTACTATTGTCGAAATTTTAGACACGCCATAAAAAAAATTCAGAGCTGATGGAAAAAACTGATAGCAGGTTTGTGTTTAGCACATCAAAATGCATCAAGTTTAACTATTCGTCTTTGGGGGAGGATTTTTTTGTTGACCAGTGTTATCAATAATAAAAAATAGTTTGTCTAACAGATTTAAGTCAATACATGTGGATCCGTCCTAATTTAATTAATTAAAGGAGGAATTTAAGTTAACTATTTTTGCAATAATAAAAATTGTTGTAAAATAATTATAAATTATTTTATTAATAATAAAACTGATTTTTGGAGTTTTTCTTAAAATAAAAAATTTATCAAATAAACAAATTTTTACGAGTTTTTTAAGTTGTAAAGCAGTTGGCCCCGTTTTTCAAATAATTAACTTTTTTCCGACTTTTTATTTTGAAATCCTCTTTTTTGGATACTTTTTAAATTTAATCACGTCCCTTTTTGCCGATCACTGATCTTAATACATATTTTTTTTCTCTAAAAGTTCTTTTCTTTAAGTTCTTTTTAAATAAATCAAATTTTAAAACAAAAGTATTAAGAAAATGCGGGAAGTAAATTTAATTCTAAAAAAATGAGAAAAATATATGCATACTTAAAAGGGGTATTTCGGTGTACATACTGAAAAAAATAATAATATTAATTAAATATTATCTTGTGAGTTTTAATGCATCAAAATAAGAACAAGTAAATAATTCGATAATATTGTAATAAAATAATAATATGATCTTTTGATGTGATGTCAAATCCAATCATTCGATGCTCTATGCACTTTCAATATTTTCAGTGATGGTCTCTTATGGGACCTATGGTAATTTTTCGACAGATTCTTGTAAAAATTGGTGATGGTTATTTATATTTATGTTATAACATATGTATCTGTAATATTATAGTAACATTACCTTTTTTATGGCATTTATTATGAGCCTGATTCCCGAATGTAGTTTATATATGGGAGCTATGGTTAATTTTGGACCGACTGTGATAAAACTTTTCACTAGATTTTCAACTCATTAAAAACTTAATCGCGTCAAATATTATTGCTATATTGGCATTTTATGAACTTTAAATTATTTTCAAAAGATGAGCTTATATGGAAGGCATGGTCAGTTTTCAATCGATCTTCGTGAACTTTGGCATCGTGATTAATTTAAATGATTTTTGTTCATTTTTACATTTTTGTCTATAAAACTTAATGGATATAATCCCTCATTCCATTATAAACTTTTTTCAGTCGAAAAATTTTGCATGTTCTAATCCAAATTTTTTGGAGATACAGATAGACGCTTAAAAAGTGTTATCAAATAACGATACAAGTTCAGAAAACGATTAAGTTTCATGATTTTATGAAGATCTTATAGTTTTCTGTAAAAATTTGGGTATGGTTTATACGCCCTTGTACGCGTCCGTGCTTCAAATGTTTTTCCTTGAAGAATTAATGCTTATTATAAAAGATACAGTAAGAAGACCCTACTAATTGATAGTCTATCATTATGGAGGTCCATTATGGCCTTTAATTATTTTAATTTATCGTAATGGTAAGTCAGAGTACTGGTAAAATGTTATTTGCGTTTAATATTTAAATTTGCTACGTAAGCGTATGAGTAACATTAGTTATGAGTAAACCAAAATTATTGTAGTCTACTAATTGTTATATAAATTTACCTTAATAACTTAAGTGGAACGGTGACCAATAATGCTTAATTTTTTTTTTTTTTATTTAAATTTGCAGAAAATGTCTTTATTTAGTTTCAGAACATATGCACAGAGAATAGAGTTTCTTTGTGACAACCGAATTGTTTGCCAATCGAATATAGTCGATTGTGTCTACTATCGTTTCAAACCATTTACAAATACTAAATAATTCGGTTGTAAGGGCTGAAATTATTAGTAGTTACAACTACAAACTGAAATGAAATTTTAAAAATTATATTTATTTTTATTTATCAGTATAATATTTGTTTACATAATATTACACCAAAATAAATTTAAACATGATTAAACAAGCAAACTACCGACAACGCACAGTGTACGATTCAAAAAAATATTCATGGAATTTCTATACGGCTGTTCCGATTTCCATGAAATTTCACATGGTGATAGTAGAGGTGTATGCAAGTTTAATTTTTGAGCTTAGACCATATAGACTTACAGGTGGACTTACGGGTATATAATTTTTGAAAAACGATCCTGATTCCTTATATCTGAATCGATTTCAGAGATTTTTATATAGGAGGATTCTGCAAATCAAGGTATTATAAAAAACATCGTCATAAATATCTTATTTCTTTCAGTTTAAGAGATATTAGGCTTCAAGTATTAAAATTTTTACTTTTTAGCCTGCCTTGGTGAAGTTTTTTCGCTACAGTGGGTCCAATTTTAACCCGATTTTTCTAAAACTTATTTCATAAACAACAAAGGGAATTATTGTGAAAAAAAAAGAAAAAATATTTAAGTTCATTTAAATTTTAACCTTAAAAAAAAAGTAGATATTTTTCCTCCTTTTTTTTTTTTTTTTGCCAAAAAATTGGTTATATTCTTTTTCTGTTATATAAAATTTTTCCTAAGTAATATATATATAATATTTATATTTTTCTGAAAGACAACTAAACACAAAATACTTTAAAGGAAAGAAAACTTTCTAAAATTGATTTTTATGAGAATCAGGGTTTCCCAAATTTTACATGTTTTTCCAAAGAATTTCGAATTTTCGCCTTAATTTCTCAAATCGCAAAACTAGAATCAAAAAGATGTTATACTTTTTATATAGTCTAAAGTACTTTTAATTTTTCTGTAATAGAAATTTTTGCTCCCCGATATTGGTTGGAAAGATATAGCAAAAAAAAAGTAAAAAATCCCATTTCTAGAAATTTTTTAAAGTTTTTTTTGGGAATTAAGGGATTTTCATCAACAAATCTAAAAAAATTAATAACTCCTGAAATTAAGCATCAAAAATCTACTTAGGTGTAAAATCTCATTCAAAAATATTCAATAACAAGAATTTTATTGCATTAAAAATGAAAAATATGCACAAAATCACAAATCCATCCTTTCTCAGTGTTTTTTGCAAAAAGTCTTCAACAAATTTTCGTATTGTAAAATTTTTTATATATATTTGAAAAAAAAAAAAAAAAGACAAAATTTCCTAAACAATCATGTATAATATGTATTTTTTATCTGTCTGACGGATCTAACTAACGGATATGTATTAGCACTATGCTGAAAAAATTAAAAATATTTCTTGTTACTGCATTATCATAAGGCATTGCCAATCATATAAAAATGAGTCAAAATTAGCCAAGTTACTTGAAATCATAAATTTATTTATAATAACAAACGCAAAAATACCGATATACACTTGATGTACATCAATGTTTAGGACATTTTTTCTTCTTTTCAAAATTTATATAAAAAATTTTACAATACGAAAATTTTTATGCTTAATTTCAAGCGCTATTTACTTTTTTACATTTGTCGACGAAAATCCCGCAATTCCAAAAAAACTTTAAAAGATATCCAAAAATACTTTTTTTTTGCTAAATCTTTCCAACCAAAAAATATAAATATTATGTATACTACTTAAGAAAAAAAAAAAAAAAATCAATTTTTTTTTTAAATTCAAGTTTAAAGCCTGTAAATTTTGACTCCTTAAATATTTTTTCAAAATTCTTCCTTCAAAAAAATCAGATTAAAATTGCACCCGCTGTAGCGATAAAACTTCACCAAATCAGGGTAAAAACTAAAAATTTTATTCCTTGAAGCATAATATCTCTTAAACTTAAAGAGATAACCCACTCATACGATGATGTATATCTCGACTAGTAGAATCCTCCTATATAAAAATCTTTGAAATCGGTTCAGATATAAGGAGTCAGGATTTATACCTGAGGTGTACATCTTTGGACTCGCCCCCTGTAGGTCTATATTGTTCCATATGAAACCATATGAAATTTCATGGAAATCGCATCAGCCGTTCCGTTCCATTTAACTTTTTGAATCGCACACTGTGCGCAGGCTAAAATATTCATTATATATAAATAATTTAGATTTTTTGTGCGAATTAATACACAAAATGTTTAAATTGATGATTTTGTAAAAATAAAATTATTAAATTTTTAGCCTGTGCTAAGAATCTAAAAAGGATAGAAAAAAGCTAGAAGCTGGAAGGAAAATTTTGAGATCAAAAGCAAAATAAAAAGGCTAAACTGGCAACACTGATCCTACTTAACAAATTTGAAGCTGTTGAAAAAAATTTTATCTAAACATGCGTAAGCTTTCCAAATTTGAATATTGATTTACGCAAGCATTCACTTTCTTTTTAAATATAAAAACCCACTTATAGTTTAATCCTTTAGCGTGGCTAACAAATGAGCTGTTACCGTTTTATGACACAAAACTATTGACAGCACGCAACACATAATAAGTAAAAAGTCCAAAATTCTCTTAAGTAACTGGGTTACATATTTCAAATATATACTTACCTAAAGAATGTCACGCAATTTGAAAATGATAAGATTTTTATTTCTTTGTTAGCATGCAAAAGTCTAATGTAACATTTCAGGCAAATACAGCTAGGATTTGAATACATAAATATACAAAATCATAGAACCAGGACAAAAAAAACTTTGTTCTTTTGTACATATTGTTTTATTTATTAAGCTTTTTAACCAAAAAGATTTTAAACATAAAATAGCATTATGCCATTGTGCATAGTAACAAACCATTTACATGAGGTGTCATCAAGTTGGCAAACAGCTGAGAGCATTTTAATTTTTCTGCAAAGTTTTTCTCTGCATATATATTTTAAAGAGCACATTACAGAAATTGTTAGTTAAAGGAAATTAAAAGGTAAAATTCATATATTTTATAATATTAGGGATAAAGACTTTAATTTAATATTTCATTTAGTTTTAATTTATGTTTTTCTTTTTTTATATTAATATCAAAAAAATATTCCATTTACAAATAATTTAATGGCCTTTAAAATTTCCCTATGATTGTGTCAATTTAAGTTTTTTAATGTTTCTTTTTTATGTAAATAATTTAACCTACATCAACTGTCAAAAGCATTGATTGTTCATAAATAGTTGGCGTTTCATTAAAATATGTCGAATTAAATCTTTTTTAATTAATAGTTTGCAAATTTAAACTATTAATTTTTGCAATCATATCAAGTGAGCTCATTAAATATTCAGAAATTTACAACTTTCTTTAGTTTAGGTATATCTTAGAGGTTTAGGTTTAGGGTTCTCACAAACTCTTTCTTCACGATTACAATTCATAATTTTGAAGAAGAGTAATTTTATCATCAAATTTACTATTGAATGTTACGTTAAAAAGAAATTATTAATATATAAAACGAAATTCAAACTTAAATACAAATAAAAAATTATATATATGTACATTTGTATATATTTTTCAATTCATTAGCAATCGATATTGTCAAATCAGGCTAAATTTAAGAAAATTAATAAGCAATGAATTTATTTCGTTCAGGCTTTATTTAAGCTTCACTAATAAATATCAGTATTTTTAGTTTCTGATTTGGATTGCAAAAATTATAATTAATTTGGAAAAAAAAATAAAAAAACTTTATCAAAATTGACAAAGTTTGGATAGGAATTGGGGGGAATCATTACCCAAAATCGCCTGCGATTTATCTTTACACGCATTTACGTTAAGATGTCTTTTGAAACCATTACGAAAATTCTGTAGTACGGAACAAAAAAATTAATTTAGAAATGAATAAATTTTACCACCTTTTTGGAAAAATCAACCCAAAAATGTAATTTTTTTTTTTTTTTAAGTTTCAATTTAAGATTTATATAACTATTTATCCGGTAGATATATTTATATGATTTTTTCCAATAATATTAGTTAGAGTTTTGTAAGTGATAACTTTCAAAAAATTTTAGAGCTCAAATTGAGTTTCCCAAAATAAAAATAAAAACTTAAAAATAATGAGGCCAAAAATTAAGGTAAAATTTGGTTCGACCTAAGAGAAAACCTTCAGATGTAAGCATGTTTTTTTGTAATTTTTTTACATTCAAGTCATAAATGAATTTTTGGCGAATTTAAAACGAAAATATGTACATACCTCACACCTCAGCACTGACCTTGTAAAATTTCGAAAAAAAAAAAATCCATTTGGGACCACTGTGCGCTCTCTAATAGAAAAATATGGCTCCGTTAGGATTTGTAGGATGAACGGAGTTATGAGTAAGCCAATTCTTAGTATTTTTACTACGTGTGGGAGCTTCATAAAGCTCTTTAAAGAGAAAAAATGCTTACAAAATGACACATAAATCCGCTTATCTCCGATCCCTAATAGAAATTTGAAATTCTGGTTAGGATTTGTAGGACAAGTTTTATAAATAAGCCAAATTTTAATGTTGTATGTCATCTGGAAGCTTCAAAAGGCTTTGGAAAAATAAAAAATGCTTAGGAAATTATATGTATAGATTTTAAGGCGTCTCATTCAAAAAAGTGCTTTTGTTACGCTCCTCAAAATTAACATTGTTCCCCAGAATACCTCAATATTTTTGTATTTCAACATATTTATTAGGATTCGTTTCGAAAAGAAAAATTTCTTTTGATATTTGGATATCATACCTTTTTAGAAACTTTTTGCAGCAGTAAAAATAATGGCGTATCTTTTTTTTTAAATTTCTTTTTTTACAGTGAAAATATACTATTTGCTTTAAAAAATGGCACAAAAATAATTAATCTACGACTTTTCGCTTTAGAGTTATAAGACTAAGAAATTTTCAAATAATAACTATGAAAAATTATTATCTAAAAAATAATTGTTATTACAAAATTTTAAAACATGCGCATTATAAATCACAGTAGCCTTTGCATTTTATTGTTACAATATTCAATATTTTTAATTTTGATTTAAATAAAAATTTTCTTTTTGCCTTATAACTTTAAAGCGAAAGTTGTAAAGTAAATATTTTTGCGTTATATTTCTAAGCAAATAATATATTTTCATTGTATTTAAAAAAATATATATTTTCAAAACTTTTTTGAAAAAATAAAATTTTTCGGACACTCTAATTGGAATACGATGCCTTTTAAGCGGGTGGAATAGTGCTCATTTTTACAAAAATTTTATGTAAAATTGATGTATAAAATACATTTTTTTTTTTTTTTAATCATTTGGACTCGTCTCTGCGCAAAATGGCGCTTAAAATGTGCGTTTTTAGCCGCAGATATGCAGGGAACTCCTTTAAAAAAAATTACGCCATTATTTTTACTGTTGCAAAAACCTTCCAAAAAGGTATGATATCTCAAAATCAAAATTTTCAAATTTATATTATTTTTTCTGTTTCAAGAGCGTTTTTACATCAGAATTGAAAAAAATTATGTTCCATGGGATACTATAACGTACGTATATGTTATATATTTTCTAAATATTACTTATACGTAGTTATGTTCTTACTGCTTAATGGCAGCCGTTTTATGTTTTACTTATAAATTTATTACAAAATCTTTAAAACAAATGAAAAGTATGCTAGAATAAAAAAAAAAAAAAGTAAAAAAAAATATATATATATATATACATATATATATATATATATATATATATATGTATATATATATATATATATATATATATATATATATATATATATATATATATATATATATATATATATATATATATATATATATATATATATATATATATATATATATATATATATATATATATATATATATATATATATATATATATATATATATATATATATAAGGAGTGAGATCGAAAAATTCTTAACATACATAATATTCAACGAGAGAAGAAGATATAGTCGGTCAAGCCCGACTATATGATACCCTACACCATTTCATATTTACATAATTTTGCTTTTACTTATATACAACTTACTTGTGTTAAATATTAACATAATACTAACATTTGTATGGGATTTATGCACGTTAGTGATTTTCGGGAGAGCAGTTTATATGGGAGCTATGGTCAGTTATGGACCGATCTTCATGAAATTTGGCAGACAGATTTTTGCTGATATAAAACTTATTTGTGCTAAATTTCATTAAAATATTCCTATTTTTAAGGCACCTATAAGTGTTAAAACTGTATTCCGGGAGGACATTTGTATGGGGGCTAGGTGAAATAATGGGCCGATCATAACCAAATTCAATAGGCTTCGTCCTTGTTAAAAAAAGCATATGTACCAAATTTCATCAAATTATCTTCAAAATTGCGACCTGTACTTTGCGCACAAGCTTTACATGGACAGCCAGCCAGCCAGCCAGCCAGCCGACCAGACGGACGGACGGACATCGTTAAATCGACTCAGAAAGTGATTCTGAGTCGAACGGTATACTTTAAGGTGGGGGTCCGAAGATTTTTTTTCTGCGTTACAACTTCTGCACAAACACATAATACCCCAACCACCTTTGGTGGTGTAGGGTATAATAACTTGGAAGCGGTTGATCGTAGAGTTTTCATTATTTTTCTAATCATTTGATAATTTTGCACAGATCACAGAAATATATAATTTGTATGGTTCTAACCACTAATTATAAAATTGTGTACCATTTTTGAAAACCCTTTCTTTGGAGATTTGATAGTTGTTTCAGTCACTTTTATGGAACCGTGTGCACATCTTCTGTTAAAATCTTCAGTATTTTGGGACACCTTTTTTGTGCTCTTGAATTCACTTTTCACAAGAGCTCAATATCTCTCCACTGGTCTAAGCTATGGACAATTTTGAAAATTGACCTCTCTTGGTACTAAAACTATGTTATTGATTTGGTACCACTCCAGAGCTTTCTTACCGTAGTGACATGATACCAAATGGGTCCAAAACCATGTGGACACGTTGTGCTTTCTTAAGAAAAGAAAAAGTCTTTTTTGCAAATATTCCTTTATGAATATTTTGGTATTTATAGATCCGAATGTATCAAATGACTTTCCTGTTTTGCCGCAACTGCAAAAAGCTACTCATACCATGAATTTTGTAAGAAATTTTTGCTGCTTTTCGGTTTTAAACTTATCTCCAACATTGCTTCGAGCATTAGCAATAAACATTTTTGAGACACAAGCTGCGAAGATTCTGCCAGCACCTACGTTTCTTCGTCAATTATACAGCTTGAGTATTTTTGTATGAAATTTGGTTTTAAATTCCGAGTCCTATTTTTGGCTTGTAATTTTTTTTTTTGAAGAATTCCAGTTTGGAATTTTTTGAACTTTATATGTTATCAACTTTCCCATTAGCTTTAAATTTTCGCACCAAATAGTCGAAGCACTGAGAAAACTGAGCTGATTTTCTACCAGATGTGTTTGGAGTTCCTTTCAATATGCCTTCAATTTTCTGGCCTTCCCAATATAATGTGGTCCTTTTTTCTTACCGAACTAGGTTTCACATCAATAGTCAAATTCTCCTGATACTGTTTAATAACATTAGAAACGGTTTTACGGACGACATTTAATTCTGTGGCCAATTATTTGTAAGACCTATTTGGATTTTATGAAATTTTTTAATAACTTGTAGGACGTAAATCTTTTTCGTCGCTTATTTTGATGAAAATAAGGACAAATTAACATGGTTGTTATTAAAAATAATAACTGAAGTATTTTTCCATGATAACTAGATCAAAAAAAAAATTTTAATATTGATTCCGAAAAAAGTTATGAGGCAAAATGTGTGTTAAGAATTTTTCGATCTCACTCCTTATTAGCTGTTTTCTGGCTTTATTTTCTGGGCATTTAGCATTTCTGACCTTTCTTAAAGTCCAATTTAGCCTCTTTTTTCCTGACATCCTGCCAACACTGATGGCCGATTAATGCAAAATAATTTTCGAATTAGATTACATACATCTAAAGGTTATTAAGTCCATAAATTTATTATTGAATGAAATCGCTAATTAAAATTTAATTCCACAACTTTTGACTATTCATTGCAATTACATTATAATTTGAAAATAAAAAGTAATTACCTTCCAAAGCTATAAAGGCTAAAATATATTTATATGTAAGAATCTTAATCAAACCTATTTAAGAGCAATTTTTAGTAAATTAGGAATCAAAATAATAATTCTTAAACGACATTGCTAATCTAAAACTAAATCATAGTGTTTTTAATTTGTGTAAACTGTATAAAACTATCTGCTAAAGGACCTTAAAATGTGCATCATACAATATTTCAAGAGAATAATGCACATACTCTCTTTGCAGAAAAGTACACAAATACATGCATAACTTTATATTTTCACAGATTCACAATGAAAATACACAGATATAGTTCTCCTTTAAAATAACAAGCACTAACATTGGTAAAGAAATGACAAACACATGCAAACCAGAGGCGGAGTTTTAAACTATATACTCTTGTCAAAACAAATTAAAAAGGGAGGTCCTTAAATGCTTAGCAATTGCATAATAAGCGGAAGAAATAATACAAGGAAAATATACAAACCGTTTATTATATCTGTGATTTAAAATAAAATGTTAAAGTTCCAAAAACTTATAAAAAATTTAATTTAATACTTTTTTTTAAGCCCCTTCTATCATTAATTTATTTCTCCAACACTGACCATTGTTTACATGTTGTTTATTCATAAACAAGTAGGTATAAACAAGAAAAAAATATATATTCGTATACACAACAAAAACCTACTTATTTTAACTGAAGAGTATGGCCAAGTACTGAATACGTTAGTTAAAATACTCAACTGCCGTGAAAAGTTCATCATCATCGTTGTACAATTTAACTCTGCAAAACATTAACTGAGTACTGGGAAATTTTTTGTTGTCTTGTATCGTTATATTTTCATTTTTTTATTGCCACAAACCCAACTGAACTTTTGTAGTAGAAAAACAACTAAAAACGATACAAGGATACAACACAGTCATACTTCAGTAAAATATGTTATATTTAGTAAGAAAAAAAAAATACACTTTTTGCTTGAATTTCTCTAATAAATCTGTAAAAATAAAGTGAGAGTAAAATTACACGTGTTTGATTTTTTTCCTTTGCTGCCTTTCAATATTGGTTTTGTTTCTATTTTACCGGCGTCTAAAATGACAGTTTGATTTTATCAATTCAATTTGATATTGCAACTTAATTTACATTGGTATTACATTTGTTTACATATCTTATTGAAAGGAGAACATAATGTCACTGTCATAAAATCAATTGTTTTAATGAGTTTAAAATATAATACATTTTCTATGACGTATTCGTAAAATTATAAATTTTTTTTTTTATTAATATACACATTTTCAATGTAGTTTAATGAATACAAAATGATTAAGATCTGATGTCTTATATTTGTGATATTAAATTTCCCTCTACACCCATTCCTTAATTAGTTGAAAAATTCTTGATTTCTAAAAATCTAAAGAGTTCTAGGAACAATATTTTGGCAATAATTATGTTTTACTTCAAAAATGTAATACTTCCAAGCAGGGTTGTCAGATTTTTTTGAGCCTCTGTCGCCAAATTGTTAATCATAAATCGCTAAAAATCGCCAAAATTAAATTTTACATATTTTTTTAAGAAAAACCAAAAACAATTAAAATATTTATACAAAATTATACAATGAACATTTGTCCTATTAAGCTTATAAATTTAAATTAATTTATGCATTAACGTTTTCTTTTCATTATGGCCCATAAGATGATGGAAAACAAATTGTCAAACATTTATTGAAGATATTTATAAATTAAGGATCTTTATTTTGTTAGTCGGCGTTCATAAACAGCAATTTTTCTTACTGCAATTCTGAGTTCGTAAACGAGAGGGGTGAAGTGAATGTAAATGTTTAGTATTCCCTTCTCATCTCTCTCCTACGAACTCAGGATTGCAGCAGGAAAAATTGTTGTGTGTGATCCCCGACTTAGATCAGGGGTTTTTACAAACTCTTGCTTCGTGCCTTTAAATTTTATAATTTAAAGGTATTTTTGAAAATATGTAAGTTGAATTACAAGTTTGAATAAAAATTAATATTCATTTGAAAAAAGTGATACTTTCTCAATTTCATATCAAATATATTCCTCAATAATTCTTAATCCAAAAATAAATTAATACTTAAAGATAAAAATTAATGGCATATTCTCAATTTGAAACCAAATTCTTTTGTTAAATCAGGCTATATTTAAGAAAATAGTAAAAACATTTGACTTCAATTAATTATAAATTTAAGATAAAACCTTTGTATTTTAAAATTGGTAATAAATGTTTTATGCCAAGGACGAAATATCATTAAATATTTTTTACAATTTGCAAAAATTACCAAAATTATAACAATATTAATAATCATGTACAAACAATAGTTTTAGAAATTAATATATAATATGTGTTATCTGTTTAAAGAAATAATGTTTAAAAAAATAATGTTATGTTCAAGCAAAAGGTCTTAGCAACCATCTAACAATCTTTATACGGACCCCCATTTGATAACCGCCGTTTTGGATAGAAAAATATTAAAAATATACGTTGGCTAGTAAGAAAACATAATAGTTTTACTGTGCGAATACCTATTTAATAAAATTTAAAAAATTAACCAAATAAATCGCCACCTTGTTAAAAATCGCCAAAAAATTCGCCATGTCGCAAAACGGAAAATTCAGTCGCCAAGAGCAATTAAAAACCGCCACGTTTAGCGAAAAATCGCCACATCTGACAGCCCTGCTTCCAAGCGGGAACTCGATATATAAAAATCATGCCTTCTGAAAGCAGGAGCAAAGCTTATTTATATGCAGTACTTCGAAAGAAGCTCCATTTTTTACTGAAATATCGACAAAAATTCAAAAATTTTCATTTATTTCATTATTACTGCGTTTTTAAATGATTTTATCATATATTTTTGAATTCATTAATACTTAAGTATGACAAAAGCTTCCATACGAGCTGTTTTGCAAATATTACTGATTTAAACTTTTAGAATAAAAACGTATAAAATTGATCCTTCGGCTATTAAATTTTTTATTATCTGTAATTTTAAATAGTATCAGAAGAGACCTTTTTCAATGGTACTTGAAAAAACAATATATTTTGAACCTTTTCCGAAATAAGCAAATTTATGTTTAAATAATGTAAACTTTAACAAATTTTAATAAAATATTAATATTTTGTAAATTCATATAAAGAGATATATTTATGAATTATTTAAATGCATATTCCAACTGCTAGTATATTTTTATTATATTTTGAAGTCGACTTTCATATAACGAAAACTTTGATAATAGTACTATTTATAGAAATATGCATTTTGGGAGGTGTTTTAAAAATGGTACAGTTCGTAATTTTTAGAGAATCATATAGACACATACTAATCTTCATTTCTAGAGGGCTACATTTGCAATTCTTTTCGAAATGCAGTTTATATATATTTGGGTGGCACACTTTTATATGGAAGATAATAAAGTTTTTTTTTAATTTTCAGCCTCTCCACCTAAAAATGTTCGAATAGCCCAAAAACTATAAAATACAAAGTTTTATATTGATTGAAACAAATTTAGAAGTGGCTCAAAGCGATTGAAATATTAGTAAGTTCAACCATAAATAATTCATTCGAACTTAAATTTTTCTGGTTTTCATCTTTTTGAATTCCTACTTTATTACATTTCTGAAATGACCAAAATGAAGAAAATTGAACAACCAATAATATTATACTTATTAAAATAAAATTAAGTAAAACGCGTAATTTTCAACGAAATACACCCCTGTAATATAAGATTTCAACCAAAACTTTAGGGAGAGAAACGAAACTCGGCATATAGTTTTGTCTTGGTATCTTATACATCATGTCAAGATCTTTCAATAATCACGTGTGATCTACGCGAAATGTTCACGATCAAATTTCATAAAAATATATTGTTTTGCATATAATTCACTTACGTATTTCTTGGCTATTACAAGAATTTTGGATCCTTAAATTATTCAAAGGATCTATAAAACGTCAATAGAAAACTACATGCCAACTTCCGTTTCTCTCTTAAATTCTGGTAGAAATCTTATTTTGCCGGAAAATTACATGTTTTACTGTAATTTTATTTAAATAACAATGTTATTAGTTATCCAATCTTTTAGGAATTTCAAAAATCCCATAATCTGTGGATTTTATTAAGAAATAAACCCAGAAAATAGTATTTAAAATTAATTATTTATGATCGATGAAAGAAAAAAAAAAAAAAAATTAAAAGTTATAATTTTAAAGATTTTGATCTCTTTAAGCCAACTCTACTAAGAAAAAAGTAAAAATGGATTTCAATTACGAAATTGTTTATGTTAATTAATTTTTAAGAAACTAAATTAGAAAATGAATTATATTAATAAATAATATAATTAAATTCCAATATAAAGTTAGTTAATAATAAATAATAAATAATTTTTTTAAACATTAAAAAATAATTTGAAATATTTTTTTCTGTGTAAGTTTTCGTCAACACTTCAAAACTTGGCATGTCTTAGTTTTTCGACTATTCGAACATTTTCAGGGGGTAAGAACCAAAATCAGGACACTTTTTGTAATGTGGGCCACCCTAATATATATGTATATATATATACATATATATACATATATATATATATATATATATATATATATATATATATATATATATATATATATATATATATATATATATATATATATATATATATATATATATATATATATATATATATATATTTATATATATATATATATATATATATATATATATATATATATATATATATATATATATATATATATATATACATATACATATACATATGTATATATATGTATGTATGTATTTTTAAAGATGAGATAATTTTTAGTATACACATATTTTTCTTTTTTAATTGAACAAAAACCATAGAACTTATTCGATTTGATTTCTAATGGCTTACTTTTGCCCCTAGAAAATTGGTCCAAATAATAACACAAAAATTGTGGACAGTTTTTCTATATATTTTATTTAATAACTTAATTTCTAAGTTTTAATATATCGTATTACACTATGCAACAGTATTTTGGGGGCGGAATCATTACGATTGCAATTGATATCTGTAATAAACCCTCCAAAGGATTTTTCGCTGGTAGGCAAAATTTTTGTTTTATGACCACTTTAACTTTTCTATTTTTTCATCGAAAATAATAATGTCAATATAGTTCGAAGCTAAAATAATTTTCCATAAATGTTTAGAGCATTTAACGGGGAATATTTCATTAGAACTTTAAATTCATTTATCTTAACTTATAAGGTGTCATTTCTAGTCTGTTTTAAGGAAATGACATGAAAGTTGATTTAAACTTGAGTTTAATGGGTTAATATGTTCTACAGATATTTTCTTCTTCAAATTTTACTAGGGGTCTTCTTTTTGGAATTTTTCCCAAATATCTTATATAAACTCCTTAAACTAGGCAATGAAATATATCATAAAATTAAAAGTTTTGTACAAATCCTAAACAAAATTAATAATAATTTCATCAATTTCATTTCTTTGAATAAACGCTTCGCCGTATGAACTTTTGACCTTCGATGAGCCCTAGTGAAATTCGACGTAGAAAATTTCTGTAGAATATATTAACCCATTAAACTCAAGTTTTAATGGACTTTTAATGAACTTTTGTTTAATTTTGTTGCCATTTAAGTGCTCTAAACATTTATGTAAAAATATTTGAGTTTCTAACTATATTTATATTATTTTTTCATATTTATCTGAAACTACTTAGGTGCAAAAATAAAAAATTTAAGTGGTCATAAAAAAAAATTTTGCCTACCAGCGAAAAATCCTTTGAAGTGTTTATTACACATATCAAGAGCTATCAATTACAATCGGAATGATTCCGCCCCAACCCGATGATCATCAATTTGTTGCATAGTGTTATCGAAAAGTTAAAGAAAGATGTAAAAATATTTTATTAAATTATGATAAAAATGGAATTCGATAAATTGCCTTTTCTTTAGCTAATGTAGTTGCAACAAATGTTAAGCTATTTTATTTATTATTTGTTTTTTCTTTTCTTACACTAATAACAAGGGCAAAAAAAAAAAATGTGCTTTAAAAATTATTTTTTACGCAAAAAATAAAAAACTAGCTAAATTCGTCTTTTCGTCCTCATTAAGAAATAAAAATAATAATAAAATATGTGGACTACATGAAATTTTATCTGCTAAATATGAATCTGCCTTCAGTTTGTTTCCATTAGGGCGTGAATGGCATGTCTAATAAGCTGAATGCATGAGTAGATTTTAGAATAACTAGGGAACTGGTTTTTAATTCTTTTAAAGAATTTTCTTTCACATGCTGATTTTTTTTATGGGAGTGACTTTTATTACCCCTTTTTAGGTAGTTACACTTGTAGAACTCGATAAAAGTTTTTAGAAAAACTAAACATTAATAATTTTTGCTTAACCCAAATTGACATGGCTCATCAGTATGTTAATGCAAACAACCCACAGTGTAACATTTGGCAGTTTTTGAACGATAAAAATCAAGTTTTGGAGATATTGGTCTGAATTTGTACATTCTGTTAATAGATAAGGCCGCAAATATTCCCACTAAAAATAGGCGGGTAGAATCACTTCCAATTCCATACTAAAAAAAAATACTTTATATGTATGAGTTTCGGACACTTTTTTGTAAATTTCATTAAAATAAAGGATATTTTAAAAGTACGAGTGGTAATCACACCAATCATAGTGTAACATTACATATACATAACAAATTTTCAGCCATTACCTTAAAATGTTTAAACAATTCTTAAGAAATATGAGTTGCCGCATATTTTCTTCTAATATTTTAAAAGACCGCAAAAAGTCGCAGCCAATATTCTTAAATATACATGTATTTATGTTCTTTTATATAACAATCGTATTTTCAAATTGAATCTCGTTGGAAATTTTAGTTCCAGTCCATTGAAAATATAATTTTCCAAAAAATATATTTTTTATTACTATGATTTCTTTGAAATAAAATTCGTCTGTAAGAGAGGATTTGTTTGCCGAAAATGCCAAAAATATCGAAATTTATTTTCTTTTCGAACTTCAAAATGTGCAAAGCTAATAAAGTGTATTATAAAATTTGTATAAATTTATAAAATAAAAATTATCAGGGAATCAGTTCTAAAAAACGTAAATGATGAAAAATTATGTAAAACTTTTTATTGGGTGCAAAATATGCAAAATTTTCCTCTTAAATATAAAAAAGCAATAATAGTGCTAATAGATTTCCTATCTAAATATTACTGCTAAGCTCCAAAATAAGCAAAAATATACTGCTATGACCAAAATATGCATATACAAATCCATGGCAAAATTCATAAAATTCCCTGAAACAGATAAATATTAGTTCAATTCAGTGTTACCGTTTGGCAACTTTAGTCGCCATTTTCCCCTTTTTCAACCACCTGGCCACTTTTTTGGCCCCTTTTTTAAATGGCGACTTTTAAAGACTATGTGCTAAATGATGAGAAACTAAGTTATTTGAAATATATCGACTCATTATATATTAATTTCAACAAACAAATTCATCATTTTAAGATTGTTTTACAATATAGTGATATAAAAAGCCGCGGAGTACTTATAAATGAACTGAAACTGTTAGTAACTAAAAATAATAAAGTTTATGAACAGCTATTTATATCATCTTTTTGGACTGGTTTAAAAAAATATTCGATGAATACTTATATCCTAATTTATATTTTTACATTCCTCATAGCAATCCCTCGGGGGAACGTGTTTTTGTTTTTACTAAATTATCAATAATAAAAAATAATTTGACTAACAGACTTAAGCCAATACTTGTGGATCCATGCTTTCCGTCCTAAATTTGTCCGATGGGGATATGAAAGACTGGAGTACGAGTGAAGAACTCGTACAAAAGTACAGAAGTTTAATTAAAAGAGTATGTTAAATATTTTTGTGAATAAAACTTTATTTTTCCAATAATAAAAATTGTTGTGAAATGATTATAAATTATTTTGTTATTAAAAAAACTGAATTTTGTAGTTTTTCTTAAAATATAAAATTTTTATTGTTTTTGTTTTTAAATTAACAAATTTTAACGAGTTTTTTTAAGTTTTAAAGCAGTTGGCCCCTTTTTTTCAAAAAATCCCCTTTTTTGGCGACTTTATTTTGAAATCCCCTTTTTTGGACACTTTTTAAAAATTCTCAACGGTAACACTGGTTCAATTGAAGCCCAAGGAAAAATATGAATTAATATATTCTTGACTCCCTGTTAATAGCATATGTATATTAAAGAGCCAACGAAAAAAAGTTCCAAATGTACCCCTTTAGAAATGAAGATTAGTTTGTTCTTACATGATTCCCAAAATATTACATCCCAATGTTAAAATTTACGTGAGCTGGACAATTTACAAAACACCTCTAAAATTACGTATTTCTTTCAATATCATTATTAGAATTTTAGTTATAAGAAAATTAACTTCAAATTATAATAGAGGCATACTATGACCTTGAATATTTATTTAAATAATTATTGTAATTCTTTTCAGTCGAGAAATATTAAGATTTTACTAAATTTTTTTATCACATTTTCATTGTCAAAACATGTAATTTTATATATTTCGGAAATTTTTCAAAATATATTAGGTTTTAATGTACCATAGGAATGGTCTATACTGCTACTATTGAAGATAACACGTAATTAACCCATTAAGAGCTAAAGGGTCAATTTTATGCATTTAGTTCCCAAAAAGTTAAATTAGCAATTTTTTGCAAATAAGTTGCATGGAAGTATTTATTACACTTAAATATTGATAAATTTATGAAAAACACAATAAGCTTATTTAAAACAGCGTTAATAGTCGAATGAAAATGAGCTTTTGAAATTTAGCCGTTATTTTACACTAATTTACAGCTTTTTTGATAAATTTATCCTTTCGGGAATATTTATATCCTTAGCCGTTAAAATTAACTTAACCAATTATGGACCGGAAATTCCAGAATTTTATTTGTACAACTAAATGGTTAAATTAATGCACATATTAATAGTATTTATTGAGACCTTTCCATTATGATTGAAAATATCCAAAATATTCAAACTTTAATAAAAGACTATTTAAAATAAAATCATTGAAAATTTTACAAAAATGTTAATTTCGCGAGAATGAAAACAAATTTTAAATTATTTTTTGCTCAATATGTATTAGACGTCGTTTTTCTATCACATGTTGTAATTTTTTGACAATTATTTAGAAACTGTGCATACTGTTGATCGAAAATCATATTTTTGGAGGTATTTTAAAAATGGTCCAGCTCACGTAAATGAAATAATTAAACCGAAATATTTTGGGAATTAGTTTAAAATATATCAATCTTTAATTTTAGTGGGGTACATTTGAAACTTTTTTTTTGTCCCCATACAAATCAAGGCACTTGTATGTATAGTAAATAATATTGTAATAATGTCTATGTTTCGTGGAACGAATGTATTTTATATCGGCTAAAATATGTACTAAATTAGTGAATGAAGATATTTGGTTTCTTTATTAAAACATTTTTTCTCTGCCTCCATCTTATACATTCCTTTACAGTGTGAAAATAAATTGTACGTACAAAATATATTACCAATCAAATACTTAATTAATGTGATCATAATTATTGTACAGATGACTTTATTTTGTTTTTATATTGTTTGTGAATAATGCAGATATTGCGAAATTATTTGTTTGACGAAATGCAAAACTCTATAAGTTTTTTAATCGACTTAACTAGATTTAATTCTAAATATAAAAATATTTTTAAGACTTTGTGAAATTCTTTAAGTATTTGATAATGAAAAAAATCTATAATAAGATGAATTAACCCATAATAATATATTTTTTGCCTAGTCTGACCATACCTTATAAAATAAAATCTTGTTTTCCACGTTATAAACTATTATTGTTCGTCACATTGTTTAAAACACCCTTTCAATTTCAAATTACCTCCCCAAATATTTCAATGAATTTTCCATTACTGTTTAGTAGCCTGTGTAATGTCAGCAGCATTAGTAGCAGTAACAACACCCGCATATTGTTTTTAACAGCTGTAACAGCATCGCAAAATACTATTCACATACACAGAAAAATAACTTTAGTCTGGCATGTGTCTGGTAGTTGGCTAGATAATTTCAATGTTCATGTACTAGAAACATGAACAAAAAAATATTAGGTACAAATATAAAAAGGTGGATATGGAAGGTTTTAAGTTGCTGCAAATAATTTTTTATGTTTATTTTCAGTTACAATTTTTATTTTATTTTTCTTCGTCTATAGATTTTAACATTTTCAAAGCTGTCAAAGTATGGCTAAATCACTTTCACAGGTTTTGTTTCGTTATCATTGTTGTAATAGTTGTGGCAGTCAATTTATATACACACATACATATGTATATAATACTTTCTATATTAACGCCCAACAATTACTTCGTATGAAATGGTGTAGACCTACATACATATTTATTTCAAATTATTCATACATACAAATTTACTTCTGTATGTAAGTAGTCAAGCATTGTCTCTAGCTTTATGTATGTTTAACTGTCTGTTCGTTAGAATTTACATCAATATGAAAGTTTTCACATCTGTGTTTATTTTTAATTTCCGCATACAATTTCAAGTGCTAATAACAAAGAGGAAAAAGCAATAGACAAAAAATCACAATTTCTCTTAAAAAAATACAAGCCTGAAAAAAATTAAAGCATTGGATAAAAATTCATACGATATGCATGAATTAAAGAAGGAATAGTATACGAAAGTCTAAAAGAAATAAGGTTTGACTTAATTTACAAGACAATTAACAAAAATGTCAGAAAAAAATAAAAAATTAAAGCAGAGACAATTTTATGCGTCCAGACACCTTAATGAAAGCAGCTGATAAGAAAGTAAAATATGGCGCGGATTTTTGGAAAAATGGTTGCCATATCAATATATAGAAACATTTATAAGAGGAATAAAGGATCAAAATTCTTATTGGATACATTGCTGCACCTATTGTAAGAAACTTGTATATACCAGTTAAATAAGGATAAATTAACCCTACGGTAAATACCCAAAACAATTAACGTTAATTAATACCCGTGGTATCCGGGTACCATAATGTAATTTTCGTTGATTTTATTAAAAAAATATATATGATTATATAATTTTATAAACATATTTATTACGACCATTTAATTTGTCACATAACTTAATGCAAATCGGTAAATATACGTAAAACGAGCAAACTATAGTCGGTCAAGCCCGAAAATTTGATACCCTACATCATTGCGTTTGTGCACTAAAATGATTTCCGATCCTAATGAAATTAGTCAATATGGTTTCTGCTTATTTGTGTCAAATATTTCCATGATGCTATCATTTATGTGCGATTTTTGCGAGTTAAAGTACTTTTCGAAAGTGGGCCTTATATGGGAGCTATGCCTAATTGTGGACCGATCTTTCTGAAATTTTGCACTCCGATTTATCTTTGTATACAATTTTTTCCTACCAAATTTTATAAAATAGTGTCTTTTTGTATGGGGGCGAGATGAAATAATGGACCGACCATGACCAATTTCAATAGTGCGATCGAAAAAATCTTAACAAACATTTTGTCTCATAACTTTTTTTCAAAGCAATATTTAAAATCTTTTTTTTGATCTAATTATAATTGAAAAATATATCAGTTATTATTTTTAGTGACAACCGTGTTGATTTGTTCTGAGTTTGATCAAAATGAGTGGTGATGATATACCTGCTATAAATTATTAAAAAATTTCCAAAAAATTCAAATTGGTCCTACAAACAATTGGTCAAAGAATTAAATGTCTGCTGTCAAACTGTTTCCAAGGTTACTAAACCGTGTCAGGAGAATTCGGCCATTGATCGGAATCATGGTTCGGGAAGAGAAAGATCCACATGATATTGGGAAGGCCAAGAAAATTTAAAACATATTGAAAAGAACTCCAAACACATCTGGTAGAAAAGAAGCCCCGTTAGCTTAGTGCTTTGACTATTTGGAGCAAAAAGTTAAAGCTAATGCGGATTTAAGAACATATTAAGTCCAAAAAGTTCCAAACGGGAATGCTGGAAAAAAATTTTGAAGCCAAGAATAGGGCACGGAAATTAAATCCAAATTTCATACAAAAATAATCATGTTGTATAATGAACGACAAAACGTATGTACTGGCATATTTTTCGCAGCTTCCGAGTCAAAATTTGTTTGTTGCTGATTCTCGAGGAAATGCTGAAGATAAGTTTAAGACGGAAAAACTGACAAAATTTCCTACAGAATTCGTGGTGCGACCAGATTTATGCAGTTTCGGCAAAAGAAAAAGTCATTTGTTACAGTGTGCTCTACAAATATCAAAAAATACACCAATGAATGTTTGCAAAAAAATATTTTTCCTTTGACAAGAGAGCACAATATGTCCACCTATTTTTGGTCCGATTTGATATCATTTCACTACATAGGAAAGCTCTGGAGTGGTACCAAAGCAATAACATAGTTTTTGTACCAAGAAAGGTCAATTCTCTAAATTATCCGGAGCTAAGACCAGTGAAGAGATATTTAACTTTAGAGAAAAGAGGATCGAAGAGTAAAAAGAGGTGTTCTAAAATATCAAACATTTTTAAAGGAGATTGGCAGACTGTTCCCAAAAAGTGACTGAAACAACTATCAAATCTCTAATGGAAGGGTTTCCAAAATGTCTACAAGTTCATAAGTAGTAGGCAGAAGTATAGAGGTTATAGTTTTGTATGATCTGTAGTATAGTGTCAATTTAATAAAAAAAACAATCAAAACTCTAAGATTAACCGTTTCCAAATGATTGAATTTTATATGTGTTATAATTTTTTCGATCGCACTCCTTATGTGCCAAATTTCATCAAAATTGCGACCCGTACTTTATACACAAGGTTTACATGGTCAGACAATCAGCCAGTCAGCCAGCTGTCCAGCCAGTCAGCTAGCCGTTCAGCCAGACAGCTAGCCGTCCAGCTACACAGCCAGCGTCCAGCCAGCCAGACGAACATCGTTAAATCCACTCAGGAAATTATTCTGAGTCGATTGGTATACTCTAAGGTAGGTGTTGGGATATCTTTTATGCGCGTTACGAACTTCAGCACAAACGCATAATACCCCAATGGTGGTGTAGGTTATAAAAACATGTTTGAACATTTTAGCGATGTCCGTTCGCCTGTGTGGCCGTCCATATTAAACTTTTAATGAAGCTGCAAGTAGTCTTTACAATAATTGGATGACTTTTGGCTATATGATGCAGACACGAGCTCTGTTAAAATTATTTGATAATGATAATCTATTATAAACAAGTCACCAAAAAAATTTGTATACGCTTATGGATTTTTTTAGTATTGCATAATTTATTACAACCAAAACTCAGAATATACTAATTTAAAAATGAAAAACATATCCGGGTATGGTTGTCAACATAAGGGTTAAACAAGAAAATTATAAAATTTAAACTTTATATGAATTAAAAAACAATAAATATAAGATTTTCAATAATAAATTGTGCAAAAAAAAAGTTTATTGTAGGGCAAAATACAGAAATTATATGAGGGTACCCGGGTACCATGGGTATTAACTCCCATAGGTATAATTTTTAAAGCTATTTATACCCTACACCACCATAGGTGGTTGGGGTATTATGTGTTTGTGCTGATGTTTGTAACGCATAGAATGGGTTATCCAACACCCACCTTAAAGTATACCAATCGACTCAGAATCACTTTTTAAATCGATCTAACGATGTCCGTCCGTCCGTCTGGATGGACGGCTGGCTGGACCGCTGGCTGGACGGCTGGCTAAACGGCTGGCTGTCCATGTAAACCTTGTGCACAAAGTATAGGTCGCAATTTTAAAGATAATTCAATGAAGGTGGAATTTTTATGATACAAAGACGAAGCCTATTGAAATCGGTTATGATCGGTCAATTATTTCACCTACCCCCCATACAAATGTCCCCCCGGAATAGAGTTTCCACACTTAAAAATGTCTTAATATTAAGAATATTTTAACGAAATTCAGTCCAAAAAAGTTTTGTACAAATACCAATCTTTGTACCAAATTTTATTAAATTCGGTTCGCGATTGACCATAGCTCCCATATAAACCCCCCTTCCGAAAATCACTTTAACGTGCATAAATCCCATACGAAAGATAGTATCAAGTTAATATTCGACACAAATAAGTTTTATTAAAGTAGAAACAACATTTCCAACATTTGTGAGAATCAGTCCATAATTTACCATAGCTCCCATATAAACCCACTTTCCGGAAATCGCCCTATAATGCATAAAATCTTCAAGATGTTATTATTAACGCATTACTCTGTACTTGCATGCTTTATTTTAAATTTAGTAAAAGTGTTGGTCTACAGGTCTAATATAAATCCACTTCCCGAATTTTTATGCTCATACGCAATGGTGTAGGGTATCATATAGTCAGTCTTGACCGACTATATCTTCTTCTCTCGTTTTTGTATAGACCAAGTTAATAAGATTTAGGTTTTTCAGTTTTTATACTGTTTAAACATTTTAATCTCGACGATCTTAAGTTTCATTGCTATATCTTTATTATTAAAGAAATACGAGCACTTTAAAGTTAAAAATGGTACCCGGGTATGGTATCATAAAGTTAATTAAATATAAATCAGATTTTCACTTTTTTTGTGTATTGGCAGCCCTACTTTTATTTGAATATTAAACAATTGAGGGTGTAGCAAGTTAAAAATTAAACAAATGTTTACATTAAACATCCTTATTTGCATAATTTGTTTAAGAATAATATAGAAAAAAGTAAAGTTAAGACAAAAGAAACGAAAAAGGGATGCTTGAGTATTTTATACATTCTCTAAAATAAATTGATTTTTTTTATTTTTTTTTTTTTTTTTTTTTTTTTTTGAAGACAGTAAAATACATTTTTATGGTTTAAATGTAAAAAATTAAAAAGAGATAAAGTGACCTATTTGGAAATAGTGGCCACTCGTCCGAGTTCTACCCACACCACTTAATGATTTACAATGAACTCTGTCACAAATTTATGTTACATTTGATATTATGATCCGAAAAGTGAAATTAATACGAGATTCCTCTGTATTACTTTCTAAATCAAACAATTTTGAAAGTGTCATAATGTCAAAAAGAATAAAATTTCATTGGTCTATTGGATGTAATCAGCGTTACCATTGAGAATTTTTAAAAAGTGTCCAAAAAAGGGGATTTCAAAATAAAAAGTCGCCAAAAAAGGGGATTTTTAGAAAAAAAAAGGGGCCAACTGATTTGAAAAAAAAAAAAAACCCCTTAAAATTTGTTTATTTGATAACAACAGAAACAAAAAATGTTGTATTTTAAGAAAAACTACTAAATCTAATTTTGTTTTAGTTTATTTATAATTATTTTACAACAATAAAATTCACAAAAATAGTTGACATAAAATTCTCTTTAAATTAATTACAATTCTGTATTTTTGTATAAGGTCTTCACTCGTATTGCGGTCTTTCTAATTCCCGTCGAACTGAACATATGGATTCACAAATATTGACTTAAGTCTGTTGGAGAAATGATCTTATTATAATTTAGTAAAAAGTCACGTCACAATCCCTGAGGGATTGCTATGAGCAATTAAAAAGAATATATATTATGATATAAGTATTTATCATATCTGTTTTTATTTTCTCAATACAGTCCAAAACATTCACACATGATGATTTAAATAGCTGTTCATAAATTTTATTAATTTTAGTTCTTAACAGTTTCAGTTCATTTATAAATACTCAGCGGCTTTTTATATCACTATACTGTGAAACAATCTCAAAATAATAAAATTTATTTGTTTAAATTAATATAAAATATGTCGATATATTTCAAATAATTAAGATTCCTGTCATTTATCATATAGTTCGAGAAAGTCGCCATTTATAAAAGGGGCCAAAAAAGTGGCCAGGTGGTTGAAAAAGGGGAAATTGGCGACTAAAGTCGCCAAACGGTAACACTGGATGTAATTAGTTGTGTTATTCAGAGACAATTTGGTTTAGCGAAGACGATGCACATTGGGAAATTTTTATAATTTTCTGATCATAAGTCTGTAACTTTTTAATTCTTTATACTATATAAACAAAATAGTGTGCCAATAATCTTGAGAATATTTTCCATAATATTAGTTAACTAGCTCATGTACCATTCCATTGCATATGGAATCAAAACATATGGAATCCTACTTTTTTTTTAATCCTAATTTAAGAAAAAATAATATGCACACATTTTTCAATAAAGTTGAAAATGAAAACATAATATCTTTAAAAATTATGATGTCATGGAAATATTTTATTTATCTTTCTATACTATATTTGGTCTAAGGAGCCCAAATTTTTCAAGATGTATTTGTATTTTTTTTTTTTTTTTTTAACTTTGTCATTTAAATTTGGAATTTAATTTCTTTTGTTATTTCTATCAAAGTGATTTAAAAATGTATTAGTTACATCAAATACAAATTTCCCATAAACTCCCACACCTTACCCCTCAATTTTCTATGGTTTTATGATGGTTAATTGAGATATTCTTATATTGTACAACTTTAAAGACTTCTAGGGACTATATATAACAAGTTAGAGTCTTGACTAGTGCAGCAACAACTTATTACAACGAACATTTTATAACATAAGATCTCCTCAGGAAATCAAATTATCTTTCTCTATTATAATAAGTATTACAAAGGTTATTGGATAATTCAAAAGGAATATTTTTGTTAAAGATTCACTCAGAACTTGAATGCATTTTTAAGAGATTTCTACCCTTTTTATTATAAAAATTTCAGCTTAATATTAAAACAAAAACAAAAAAACTATTTAGAAAACATTATAATTTTTACATTATCAGAGGGAGACAAAAATTTAAAAGAATAGAAATTTTTTAAAATTATTTGACTTTAGAATAACAAAAATCCTTATTTATTTCGTTAGCATACCCCGTACATCAGTTGTGCTTACACTACGGTTATTACAGACTTTTGCTATTCTTTTTTGATTATACATTGCAGACGCCACGCCTCTGTGAAATTTTAGATCCTGCCCCACTGTTGTTTTAAAAAATTACAGAAAATTACACATTTTTTTTTACTTGATTCTGTAATTTCGTGTTATTTTTTAATATATTCTATATGTTAAAATATTTCATAATATTAAATTGACATTACTTTAAATTTTAATACAGTATTGAAAACTAAACGAGGGAAAAAGTGAAAGTCGGTCAAGCCTGACCATATGATACCCTACACTATTGTCTATGTATACCAAAATTCGGGAAGGGTATAAAAGTGTAAAAAGAATATTATATCGATACTAACATTCACATGTAATTATGCACTTTTGGGTGACTCCCGAAATTGGGTTTTATATGGGAGCTATAGTAAATTATGGACCGATCTTCATTAAATTTTTCACTGTCATTTATACTTATAAAAAATTTATTTGTGTCCAATATTAACTTGATACTAACATTTTAATGGGATTTATGCACGTTAAAGTGATTTTCGGAAGAAGAGTTCATATGGAAGCTATGATCTGTTATGGACCGATCACGAAATTTAGTACTCAGATTTATACTTATATAAAAGTTATTTGTGCCAAATTTCATTAAAACATGTTTATACTTATTAATACCCTAAAAGGGTATTTATAAGTATTAAAACTCTATTCCGGGAGGACATTTGTATGGGGGACAGGTGTAATAATGGGCCGATCATGACCAAATTCAATAGGCTTCGTCTTTGTACAAAAAAAGTTATATGTACCAAATTTCATCAAATTATCTTCCGAATTGCAACCTGTACTTTGCGCACAAACTTTACATGGACCGCCAGCTAGCCAGCCGACCAGACGGACGGACATGGTTAAATCGACTCAGAAAGAGATTCCGAGTCGAACGGTATACTTAAGATTTTTTCTCTGCGCTACATAATTTGCACAAACACATAATACCCCAACTACTTCTAGTGGTGTAGTGTATAAAAAATATAAATCTTGGGCTGGAAATCGGGGAAATTTAGGCAAATTAATAAGTTACTAAAGAGAAAATGTAGGTGCAGAAATTAAAATGATATTAAAACAAGCGTGAATGTTATATTCGGCTCGGCCGAATCTATATACCAACCATCAACTTTTTCAAATTTTTCGTTATATGGGAGGTGGGCGGTAAAGTAGGCGGACCACGACCATTTTTTATTTCCAAGTTTATATCGACCCTCGAACTATCTGTCAAAATTTCGTTGTCGTATATGTTTTTTTTAAGAGATATCAGCAGAAAAAATTGAAATGAAGCTACAACGGACACCCTGGGTTTCTAGTTTTTAGCCCTTAACTTTTTTATTTATTTATTATTTTGGCCATTTTCAATACCAAACAAACCTTATATAAGGTAAATATTTGTCCCCCTACGTTGTCCCGTTCGAGCCCTATCCTGCTTTCAACAGACAGACAGATGGACAGACGGACGGACATAGCTATATCGAATCAGGATCGAACCAGGACCCAGAAGATATATACTTTGTGGGTTCTTAAATGATTCCTTTGACATGTTACATACGGAATAACAAAATCAATATACCCCCATATACCCCCTTTTCGATGGTGGGTATAAAAATGATAGGGCTTGGAGGTAGATATGCCCTTGCTACTATTAAATCAAATATTCTCTCTGACCCAGTAAAAGCTTATTTCCAATGGCAAAAGCAAATTTTTAAACTGTTTTGACAGTATTGTAAAAAAAATACGTCTTTATCATTTAATCCGCCTACTTTAGAACTTTGTGTATATTAACTTTGGGTAATATATGTACCAAATTTCAATTTTCTGCGACTTCTCCTTCTATTTTTATAAAATTCTAAGAGCGGTATTTTAGTTAGAAATGCATTTTTTCCCATTTCGGGATATATGGAAGGGATGTTCCGATTCAAATAAAAATTTTCAGACTCATAAATAATCTATATTTAACTGCAATCACAACTTTTTGTGGAATTTTACTAGAATTCGAGAAGTAAATCAATTGTTTAATTTCAATATATAGATTGTTGACGTGTCCTTGCTTCGATTAAAAAATAAATGAAGAAATCTATTTGTAATAGAAGAAACAAATTTTGGTAAAATTCAGTCCAGTATCTTCTAAACTTCTTCTAAACTGAGTTTTTCAATTTAAGAATATAAAGTTGCGAGCATAAAAAATACCACGCTAGGCTATATGATTATTGATCGTAATGATTAGAGCTAGAACGTCATTAAATTAGCCAATTCTGTAGCGATTTTATTCTTTGCAGCCTTAGGCAACTATTGTATGTCATTTTGTTCCAAATTGTTACGCATACGAACAGTAAATAATTTTTTTTTTTTTAAAGTTGTAAATTTAGGGGAGCAAAAAAATATAACTCCTAAAAAATCACCGGATTTTTTTAAATTTTGATAAAATTAATTATTGAAAAATGCTGAAAACTTTAACTTGGTAGTATTACCACTAATTACTACCAATACATATAAATTTAAGGTAATTTTAACTACAAAGGATATAAATAATATAAAAAAACACTATTTTATCCATACTTTTTAAGAATTTTAGAATATTTTTGAATAACATTGTGATAATGGCAGTGAAATAATATTAATATGCAGTTCTAATTTGAAGATTCTTAAAAATTATCTTATAGAAACAATATTGAAACTATCATGCCTGTAACAATTGATACAAGTCATTTAACAGTAGACATTTTATATTATCTGAATGACCACATTTGGCCATTTAAAGCTACTATTGATAGCAATGGTTGATTTAATGATGTAAATATGGAAACTGGATATTCCTCTAACATAAAACACATTATTTACTAAAATCAAACTACCACCTTTATTTTTAGAGGTAGGTCCTTTATTATTTTTACGAGTACTGTATAATGGAAATGAGAACCTATTACGATAACTTGAATTAATATTTGAAAATTATAGCGATACTGGGCATTCGATAGTGTCATATCATTGCGAAAAAAAAAATATTTTAAGCTATTGATTCAATTACAATAACGATCGAAAGTGGTTGCGTTATTTCGGCCGAAAGGTCATACTCAATGATAAATTATGAAGTTAAGCCAAACTATCATAAATATTTGATCGCTTATTTATATAAAATTTTTGCTGGATTTAAAATATCTAACAAAATAAATAATAAATCCAAATATATCAAACTCTATTGAAAAATGTCGCAAATAGTTCAGAAAAATATCAAAGTTTTTTAAAATTGGAATTTATTGCTATTATTTATATTATTTGTAGATTTCATGTATTTTAGTCTATATGCAAAGATAAAAAATCATGTTTTTTAACAATATTATAGTTTCCAATGATTTTCAATAAAAATTTGTATAAACTTTTTTAAAATCATGTTTATTTGTTTAGAATTATTTTTTTTGCTCATTCAAATTTATAACTGCTTTTACTAAATGTTCAATAAATTTCCTTACGTACAAAAATATTCAACAAAATTATATGCCACAGGTGTCTATGACCACAAATAATAAAATTACAATAGTACTGTTTCATTAAGACTTGCTATAAGCAAACATATGCGAACAAAGATCATATTATATAGCGTTGCATTTTTAATGCTCGCAACTGCAAACTTCAAGGGACAATTGGCGACTAAAGTCGCCAAACGGTAACACTGCGCAATTGTATGTGATATAAGAGTGTTCATTAGGGTAATCCAAAATTCCTTTTTGCAAGCTACATTTAAACGTACCTAAATTTATTAAAGAGGATGTCTTTTAGAACAACTTGGCAATATTTACACTTTCTACGATGATTAGAATAGGATTCTACGCAGCCATTTACGTCGATGATACTAGAACCAATCTTAAAAATTGGTTCTCACCTATATTAATGATTTATATGTCAAACGATAGCTAATGAAAAATAATAAACGCTTAGTACTTATTAATACCGTGTATCCGAATTGACTGAGAAACACCGTGCCCCAGAAATTTTATTTAATTTTGTAACACTGTGCAATTTGTATTGAAAACGTCAAAGACGTTTGAATTTCATTTTTGTTTTCAATATAAAATTTTACAAAATGAGACCCTAAAAGAATATTAAGAAATAATTTCGTTGAATTAATACTACTTACTTATATTGTTCCTAACTTTCGTTTTTATTAACATCATGAAAAAGACTAAATGAGCCCTTGACCCAATTATAACGTTATCAATTTACTTTTGACTGACACTGATTTTCAAAGTTACTTCAAAATTCATCAATGTCTATATTATGATCGTTTATTCTAAAATAAATATTTACATACATTAACATTAAAGTAATTCATTACGTGATTACTCACCATTGATGCACAAAAACTACAGTTGATACATAAAATGCTAAATATATTTTTGAAAAATGCTAAAAAATGTGCCAAATACTAAATAAAAATTTGCTGGTAAATCGAAATAAAAAATGCCAAATTTAAATGCAAAACTGGTCACACTGCCCATATTTAAAATTTTTTTAAAATAGCTAATAAAAAGGATAAAGTTATTTTTATGAAAATGACGATCATTTTTAACTGATACTAAAATATTACGAAGAAATAAAAAGCAAATCTACTAATGAATTGTATATAAAATGTAAATTTTTCAATCATATTAACCCTACGATACATACCCGGGTACCATTTTCAACTTTAAAGTGCTCGCATTTCTTTATTAATAAAGATATAGCCACGAAACTTCAGATCGTAGTGATTTAGATGTTTATACAGCATAAAAACTGAAAAAAAAAAAAACAAAATTCTGTTAACTTGGTCTATATGACCTTAAAGTTGATACCTACGGGAGTCAATACCCATGGTACCCGGGTACCCACATATATTTTCTGTATTTTGCACTACAAAAAATATATATATTTTTTTTTGACTATTTATTATTGAAAATCTTATTTTTATTGAACTTTGATTCATATAAATTTAAAATTTTAAAAATTTGTTGTTTAAACTAGGGAATAAGCATGTCCAAATTACCAAATTATAAGTAGGGACTCCATTAGTTTCAGATATAAGCTTTTTTTGATATTTCTAAGTTATTTAGGATTTTAAGAAAAAGAAATAAAGGATAATATGTGACAAGTTAAAAAATTTTCCAATTATCGTTGTCTTCAGCAAGTATTTATGAATATGAACATGATAGCGCAAATTTTGGCAGTTTTTACATTTTTAACCGCATTGACTTTGATTTTTATGAATTTTTTTCAGTTTCTAAATATCATGTAGTAATGTTCATCACTTTTAATCCAATATATCATGCAAGTGCTCAAGATATTGAAATTATTTCCTATATTCGTGCAAAGGAACGTAAGCTTTCTATATTGTGGCTCCAAACATGATAAGACGCTATGATAACACTGACAACATTCCTTAGTGTTGAAAAAAAGGTTATTCTTAGACGTGACCTATTTTCGGTCAGAATATTTTATGGATCCTGTGCTTAATTGTGCATGAAGTCAGTGCTAATATTCTTTACGACTGTAAGAACGTTATAGTCTTTCTTGACCGATTTTCTCAGAGAGTTTATATGGAACATGTGATTTATTTTAATTCGAGTCTTATCGTAAAGTTTAAAATTTAAATTTATACTTTCTACAATCTTTTGTTTAAAAAAACATGATGTTTACCAATACTAATTTATGCACTTTATGATGATTTTCGGAAATGGATCACATATGGGAGCTATGGATTTTTGAGGTGCGAACCTGATAAAAAATTTTGTAGATCAGTTTTTACGTTAATTAAAATTATATTATAAAATTGAATAGGGTTTTTAACGTCCATAAAATTTGTATATGTACTAAACTATGCAATACTAAACAAATTTATGAACGTCAAAACCCGATTCTAGGAGAAAAATTGTATGGGGACTCGGTTGTAATAGGTAACCATTATAAACTTATTTTAACAGTGAACGTGTCTGCATCATATAAAGGCAAAATTCATACAATTATTTCAAAAACTGCAATTTGTAACTTCATTAAAATTTTATTATGGACCGCAAGACAGACGGACGGACATCGCTTAAATACTCAAACATGTCTTTCGACATGATTTTATCGATTTGCTTTAAGATCTAGGGCCAACTAAATGTTTGTAATAAATAATTTGTATAAAGTTATATATTTTTTGAATAAAATCAACGAAAAATACACTATGGTACCCGGGTACCACGGGTATTGACTAACGTTAATTTTTTTGGGTATGTACCGTAGGGTTAACTTTTTCCAAAAATTACGGGTATAGTTAGTTTTTATTAGTTATCGTTTAATGTATATTTGATTAATTTTGGTTAAATTTCTTTAAGATTTGTTGTAGAATCATCAACTTAAACCACTATCTAGCCTGCTGTTCCAATCATAGTCTGAAGTTGAAATTTGGTAAATATATTCTAAATGACATTCCCTTTCATAATTTTAGGTACGTTTAAAAGACCGATATACTTTGGCATTCCTCATACAATGTTGGACCACACCAGTCCAAATCTTCAAAACTTCGAATTTATTTATATTAATCCTAAAATAATATGCATACCAACGTTGACAACTGTGCTTTAGACTATCTTATGAATAGTCACTCTTACAGTTAAAAAGATATTTGCAGTTGAATTTTTAATTTTTGATGTTTTGCCTCGACTTTCTTTCGTTTTTCAGGAATAAGTCCTGAGGTATATGAGGTAAAAGTTTTTTAAAAATATTTTGTAATTTGTTATATATTTAAAAATAATATGCTGAAAGAATTTTTGGATTATCTCAATTCGTCTAGGCGTGAAAAATATCCAAAGTCAGCACTCTGAAATGAGTATGAAAAATTAAAATTTTTTAACAAAAATATAGTTCAATTCTTTAATTTTTTTCTCAAGGTTCCGTTAAAGAAAAAAATGTTTCTTTATATATTTCAAAAGATAAGGCTTAATAAATGTTTAATAAAGAAATTTTGAATTGATTTATGTCTTAAATAATAGCGGATTTTAGATTATTAAGCTCATTGCAGCCACTGACGCTGTGAGAGATGGAGTGAGTGAATCTTAGTTAACATTTTTGTGAATGGACTCAATCTAGCCACCAAGATGATATGATTAATGTGTGTGAGCTTAGTTTGTGTAGTATTCCTGTAAAAGTTCGAAAATACTTTTCTTTATAACTATTTATTCAAAATTTTCTTTAAAAAAAAAACATATTTATATTTAATTTTGTTACCTTCTCTCCTGTTAAAAACCAATTACCGAGTTGTGTATTTATATTTGTGCAATTGTTTTTTTAATTTTCATATTTTTAGTTTTTTAGCTAAACTCAACAATTCCTCCTACTACTACAACTACATACAATTTGTTTATTCCATCATATTGAATTACTTCGTATGCAAATATTGTGTTCTTTTAATTTTTTCTCCACATTCATGTTTATTTTACATTCATGGATATGATTGGTTTTGAAGTTTATTCGGGTTTTTGATGATGAGAAATTGTTATTTTTCTTCATATTTTTGTTTTGTTGTTTTGAAGCCTTTAGGTAATAATGATGAACTTTTTTTTTTATTTGTTATTTAGGATAAACAGTAAAGGGCAACACGTAAACTGGTGTTTAATTATAAAGGCCGCAATTTTTTAGAAATTTAATAACTTAAAGAAAAAATAGAATTTCCAATCTCTATCCCTATTAGACAAGAAACGTTGAGTTTTTAAAAAACAGTGATTTGTTTCAATTAAAAATATTGTAAAGAAAATTTTACAAATGCAAGGAAATGTTCAATCAAATAACACCTCTTATTGTTATTTTAAAGTTTTTTTATTTTCTTACTCCTTCTAACTTCTCCGCAACCCTGTGAATCCAAAAAAGGAAAAAAAACCATAATGTGCAACAGTACCAACTCAATTCTTACCTGAGGTCATCTTTGCAATAAATTTATGAAAACATTCAACATGTTTTACTTTCATATTTTTGTATTTATTTAAGCGAAATTGAATATATGGTTATATTCTAGTATCTCATACACACATATTCAATAAATAAAACGCATACGAAAACACAAGATGGTCGAAAACACAGTTGTCAGGGATCGACCGTGCAATAAACTATAGCTGCTACTTGATATATATGGGCTTAAGAAAATTAAACAGAATGTCGTTTTTGATTTGTTGGACATAAATTTGTACCTTCGTGTCCACATTTATAGATTCTTCGGAGAAATATATAAAAAACGAGAAAGAAACTATAGTCGGTAAAGACCGACCATATGATACCCTACACCATTATGTATGACCATCAAAATTCGGGAAGAGGACTTATATTAAACCTTTGGCTAATCGTAGACAAACAAATTTCCTCAGTTATTTCCTCAAAAGTCAATTTTGAGGAAATAACTTCAATATCATCCTTTATAATTAAGATGAAAATGAAAACGATAGGAACAGGGAAATAGTATCTTCCATAGATAGAAAATACTAATTATGGGATGATTTAAATACTATTTCAGCAAAAGTCTTAATATTTTGTAGAAAAAACGTTCTCATCAATATCCATTATTTAAAATGAAGTGGGTTAGGTAAGACTAGGGAAAATGCTTCCCTTCATGCAAAGAATATATTCTTAATGACGTTTCTAACGATATATGTATTAAAGTGAAACCAATCAAATTTTGTTGTACTACTTCCTTATCATATTGCATTGATGAAATGAAGGAGTAGCCCACATACATTTTAATTTTTTACATAACATAAGGAGAAATTGTTAGAGCTTTCATCGGGGAGTTTTATGGTGGGGGCCCTCAAGTTTTCTGTGAACATCTAACTTATCACAAAGCATTGTTAAAATAAGAACAGTACAGATAGGTAGCCCCGATATAAAGAAAATCCAGGAGTAGAATTAGCCCCCATATAAAGTAAATATTTGTTATTGGATCAAATTGGGTAACGAAGCGCACCGGGAAAAACTAGTTAAGAAATAATTTAGATAAGCAGCGAATTTTGTATTTCGAACACGTAAAATTCTTCTGCATTTTTTTCTTTGGGTCAACAATCTTCGCCAATACGACTCAAGACTTGAAAGCCAACATTAGTTGTAGCTGGAAAGTGTGTCTGAAAATAGGACCTTCAGAATTTATCACATAAGGCGTAGATGCGATCAACATACAAACGAAATTTTTTTTAAAAAGTAAATATAGAGCATGTTTTTCGGGTCTTAATAAAGAGTCCGATACCAAATTCTATTTTAAGATTTTAAAAACTTCTACATAAAAGAAAAATAGCAAATGTAATACCATTGAAAAAATTCAATGGATTATTAAGAACTTTAAGAAGATGCAAAATTCTTTGACATCTGATAAGAAACTGACTTTATTTTCTCAGTCAGAGGTACTCTACTTTTAGCTTCACTTCCAAAATAGAAATTGTACAATCGTCTGCAAAATTATATATAAATTCCTGGAAATAAAAAACATTTTCACTTTGTCTTCGAATCTTCCTAAATCTATATTTTTACACAGCTTTCATGGTTTGAAGTGTATAGCAAGTTCTTCTAAAATTTATATTTTATTTTTAATTGTTTCATTGCAATTATTTTACATGCATACATACATATATACTTCTAACAGCTTGTGGCAGAATTTTTATTAACAGATGTTGTCCATTTTTTTCAGAAATGTTAATGGAAAAGAAAAGAAAAAACAAAACAACTAACTACAAAAGTTTGAATTGTATGTACAGTTAGGGACAAAACTATTTGTACACCTCATATATTTCATATACCATCAATAGTTTATAAAGAATTTAAAATTGTCGTATGCAGTATTATTTTTAATATGTTTTTATTTAATTAAGTTATAAAAACAAAATTAATATCCAACACATTATTTAAAAAAATACAAAATAATGAAAATTCATTGGGACAAAAGTATTTGTACATATAATATACACCTACTTATAATACTTATATTGGAAGAATTTAATATTTTGTGGGTCCTCCTTTTGCATCTATCACGGCCTGTAATCTTCTGGGCATCGATCGGACCAAATTTCTCGTTTCATCTGGAGATATTTCCTTCCAGGCTTCCTCCAAAGCAATTTTAAGTTCATCCCTGCTTCGGACGTGCTTTGTAGCGACTTTACGTTTCAAAATATCCCAACAGTGCTCGATGGGGTTTAAGTCAGGTGATTGGGGAGGAGAATTAAGTTGTCTTGGTGCATGGTAAAGCAACCACTCCTTCACTGAACGCGCTGTATGTTTTGGGTCATTGTCCTGTTGGAATATCCAACTTTGGCCAAAACCCAAACCATCTACGGAATCCTTCAAATTGTCTTCCAATATACGTTTATATTGATGCTGGTCCATTACACCATCTATAAATACCATTCGCCCTACCCCACTGGGTGCTATTGCCCCCCATACCATAACACTTCCCCCACCATGTTTCACTGTTGGGGTCAAATTGTTAACATCTAACGCTGTATTTTTTTTGCGCCACACTTTTCCCCTGCTATCATTTCCGAAAAGATTGACTTTGGTTTCATCAGTAAACAAAACCCTATTCCAAAATTTTTCGTCCTTATCAATGTATCGTTTGGCAAACTCTAAACGCAAATGCTGGTTTTTTTTACTAATCAGCGGTTTCTTGCGGGGAATTCTACTTGCATATCCCGCAGAATGTGAACTGTTTTTGGATGAACAATTGTTCCGGTAGTATTTGCGATTTGTTCCGCTAATTTTGCCCGAGTTACTCTTTGATTTCTTGCCACTTCTTTTATCACCAAGTTCGCTTCCCGTCTGGAAACCTTTTTTGGCCGTCCAGTTCTTTGCACATTTTCAACAGATCCGCTGTTTTTATACTTGTTTACAATGTATTGTACTGTGGAATGTTGCAAATTTACTAAATTACTTATATTCCGGAGAGATTTTCCTTTTTTATGTTCATCAATAATTAAATTTTTAATATCCAAACTCAACTCTTTTCGCTTTCCCATTTTTGATGTGCTTATTATTCAAAACGTTAAAACCAACTTCTTATTTTGTAAAATAAAACTCGATTAACGAAGAAAATATAACGGTATTTAAAAAAAATCATCATACAAGAGTCCAACGTACAAATAATTGTACAAAGTACTGATATACAAATACTTTTGTCCCAAAGATTTTTACTTAAATTGTACTTTTTTTTAACAATGTTTATTCTTTATAAATTATTGAAGATATACGAAATGCATGGGGTGTACAAATAGTTTTGTTCCTAACTGTATGACATTATGATAAAAAATATTGTATATAATTGCTAAACCCAGAGAATTATTATAATTTTTTCAATATTAGCATAGTCAATAGATTGAAAATATTTGTATACTATTGAAAAACAACTATACTTTTTATTAATTATAGTTTTCAACAATTCGACAATTAGCGATTTTTTTTATAATATATTTTGATTAATGACTGTTATGTTTAAGTTCTAAACATAAAACAAAAAATTATTTTCTGTTGGTTTTTAAGGAAATATCTGATCTTTTCCAGAATTCTTCTATTTACAGGTTTTATTATGTTTAGGTCAGTTTTTTCTCGAATAAGTCCACATAAGGTGTGCGATCGAAAAAATCTTAACACATGTTTTGCCTCATAACTTTTTTTCGAAGCAATATTAAAGTTTTTTTTGATCTAGTATCATTGAAAAATATGTCAGTTATTATTTTTAATGACAATCATGTTAATTTGTTGTGTGTTTGATCAAAATGAGTGACGAAAAAAATGTACGTGTTATAAATAATTGAAAAATTTCAAAAAAAATGCAAATTGTTCCCATAAGAAATTGGCCAAAGAATTAAATTTCAGCTGTCAAACAGTTTCCAAGGTTTTTAAACAGTATCAGGAGAATTCGGCCATTTATAGGAAACATGGTTCGGGAAAAAAAAAAAGGTCTACATGATATTGGGAAGGCCAAGAAAATTGAAAGCATATTGAAAAGAACTCCAAACACATTTGGTAGAAAAGCAGCCCGGTTAGCTCAGTGCTCCGACTATTTGGTGCGAAAGATTAAAGCTAATGCGATGTTGACAATATATAATTTCCAAAAAGTTCCAGACAGGAATGCTGTAAAAAATTGAGGAGACAAGAATACGGCACGGAAATTAAAATAAAATTTCATACAAAAATATTCATGTTGTATAATGAACGACGAAACGTATGTACTGGCAGATTTTTCGCAGCTTCTGAGTCTAAATTTGTTTGTTGCTGAAGATAAGTTTAGGAACGAAAAGTTGACGAAATTTTATAAAGAATTCTTGGTTTGGCAGTTGTGGCAAAAGCAAGTTATTTGTGAGAGTGGGCTCTTTAAATACCGAAAAATACATTAAAGAATGTTTGAAAAAAAATGTTGTTCTTCCCATAAGAGAGCACAATGTGTCTACATATTTTTGGCCAAATTTGGCATCATGTCACAGCGTAAGAAAGCTCTGGAGTAGTACCAAGACAATAACATCGTTTTTTTTCCTCTAAGTTGTCTGGAGCTAAGACCAGTGAAGAGATATATAGCTTTTGTGAATAGAGAATCGAAGAAGACAAAAGAAGCGTTCCAAAATATCTATGATTTTAAAAGGAGATGGGGAGACTGTTCCAAAAAAGTGACTGAAACTATAACTATAAAATCTCTAATGGAGGGGTTACCAAAAAAGGTCTAGGAATTCATAAGTAGTAGCTAGAAGTATAAAAGTTATATTTTTCTGTGATCTGTAGTATAATATAAATTAACTAAAAAAATTATCAAAATTCTAGGATCAACCGTTTATTAATTATTAAATTTTGTATATGTTTTTTTTTTTCGATCGCACTCCTTATTATTAAACTCCGTTTCTTTTTAATGTCTGTTTTTCATTTTTTAATGTCCTTTAAATTATTTTTTACTAGAGCCCGATATCTTTCAATTACACGGACTTCCGGACAATTTGATAGATTACCCGCTTTCGGTACAAACACTAAGAATTTCTTTATTACCACTCCACTGTTTTGTTGCTGTAATGAGAAGAAGCAAGAACAGGCCAGAAAAAAGTGGATACACTGTATTTTTTTAGGAAAGGGAAAGTATCTTTTCAAAAGATACTCATTTACATATATTTCTGTGTTAATAGAACCATTTTTTTCAACCATATGCATATGGCTTCCCAAATCCAAAAACTTTTTGGGAATCTTGATTTCTTTGATATACAATCTTTTCAGCCATATTCCCTTTAGCATCTGCAACATAGAATTCCAAGCCAGGAAGTTGAAAAACGTCAGCCTATACGAGCGTTTCATCGTCTTTTATAGAGTAATCATCTGAAGTATTTTCATGCTTACTTAGCACATTGCTAGTGAGAATAATGACAAATATAAACCAATTAACAGAATTATTTATTTTTCACTACATCAAGAGTTATAAGAACCGAAACATGCACGAAATTTTCGTGCGCAGTCCTTATTTTTCATTAATAGAAAAATTATATGTTCCTATATACTTATATAAAAGAATTTTTATTATTTCATCTTTAGCACTTAAGGTAATTTTGCGTTTCAATGGCTCTTAAGCATTATCTTACCACTTTCATCTGTAATTGTCTTGTGTTTTGTCAAAAAAGCAACATAAATTTCGTAGAAATTTATACGAATTTAGATTTATTTAAATTTCAAGGGATCAAAGAAAACTTCTTCGTTTAATTTAAATAAAAGGAAAAACAAAATGAACAAAAAGTGTTTCTTATGTCTTAATGCATTTTAAATATGAAATAACTGCTAGAATACACAAAGACTGCTGCTAAGTGTGTGAGTGTTACAGTACTTCCTTTCTCACAAAAAGCTTACCCTTAGTTGTAGATTTAGTTGCTTTTATTTATTTATTTTTTTTTTTATAAAAATGAAAATACATTATTGTCATTTAAAATGCAAGCATGCATTAGCCTGTCACATGTCCTTTGAGACAAGACTTGCTTATTTTTTTTTTGGTTGCTATTGTTGTTGCTGCTATTTCATTACGTTATTTTACGTTTTGTAGTTGAGTTTGCCCTTGTTGTTATTTTATACATTTACTATGCGGCTTTAAGCAAAAACAAAAGCTCAGGGAGCTTTACTGTTTTCATTTGTTTTTTTTTTTTTTTAGTGCTGTTTGTCCTTCTGCTTATTTTCCCAGCAAAAAAAAATTAAAACGGCAACATAAAATACAACAACTGTAACACAAACAAGAAAAAATGAAATTTGTTGCATTACGTTTATTATCCACTCAAAGAAACAAAATTTCCTTTGGAGTTTTTTTTTTTTTTCTATTAAGCAACACAAACTAAATGCATGACATTATTTTATTATTTTTCTTTTTTCTTTTACTTATTCTTGTTTTTCGTTTGTTGCACATTGCTTTGGGATAAATTTTCTGAGACGAATTTAGAGAACGATTTTCCATATGCAATTAGGAGGGTCGTGTGACAAATGGCCTAGTGAATAAAATATATAAAAAATACAGCGTGATCATAAGAGGTAAAAAAATTGTTATATGTTTAGCTTTTTAAGTTAAAATTTAAATTTTAAAATTTTCTCTTGACATTAAAATTTGCGTATTGGCTTCCAAATTAGAAGTTCTGAATTATTCTGATCTTTAAAATTGTCTAAAAATTACTAAAATTTTAAAATTTCAACTACCAAAAATATATTATTTTATTTGCTGTTACCAGCACAAACAAAAATACGCAAAATTGTATTCAATCAAACTGTTAGTTAAGTATTTATCCATTTCAAATAATTTAAATATTTTTTTTACACAGATTTGTTACAGCAAATTTTATAATTTCCAAATAAAATATATTTGCTTTGAATGTTTTTAAGTGGAAAAGGAACATATTTTTAAAAAATTACTATTTTTTAATTTTATAACCATATACAGTGACAGGACAACGATCGTCACGCTTATTTTGTCCGTTAACGGGAGATGTCTGTCTATGGGATAGGGTACGTAATATTTTTTTACAAGAGGTATTTCAGTACTATATCTTTTTATTTCAAGATTCAAGATTAATTGCAATGAATTAACTTACAGATATACTACTCTTATTTATACATATATATATATAGTATACACAAGTAACCACTGAAAAATCAAATGTTGGTTTTATTTACTGAATGTACTGACTCAAACCACATCTATACAGAAAATTGCATGTCCATAACTTCAAAAATGACATCAATATTGATCAAATTCAAAAGATCGTAAAATTAACTTCATAAACGAATCAGTTGTAAAATTTTTCCATTTAAGAAATATTTTATTTAAATGATGTTTTATGATTTATACGTTTTTGCATTAAGGGAATGTTTGAAAAATTTTACTTAATGGCTCAACCTTGTTTCTTTTGATTCTGCGGTAAACGACATTTTGCATTTTCATTTAGATATTATTTGCAATAAATTTTATGAAATTTATTTTATAGAGTATCAGGCTTTGTTTGAAAGTGTCCTGATTACAGTTTGTTTTTCAATTTACACATTTTTCGTACACGTAAAAATCACCTCTTGACTGGCTAAGGGTCAGACTTCTTTCAACAGTATTTTTACTAACGATTTCTCCAGGAAATTTTAAAAATAAGAGAACAGAATTTGACAACAAGGTCATCTACTTATGTTGGTATGTTACTCCATTCAAAAACTACAGGATTAACTTGGGAAAATTATGTTCGTGGACTGGCCTCGATCCTTAGCAGCATCCAACTACATTTTTTATATGACTGATGATAATGTTGCTCTGCTTATTGTGCAGAATTTCTATGCCCTTTGTTCAAAAAAGTTGTCAAGATTTGTAGGAATCTGTCGCCATTGTGTTGTATGACAAATCATGGACCCATCGTCGAGACTGTCTTTACACGCAGAGAAAAAACATGGTTACAGCATGATCATCACAACCGTTTTCTCGTTGATTTAAATATACTGTGATCATCATAGCAACGTTTATGATTCTGCTTTATCATTTAATGATTACCCACAATCAAAATTTTAATATGGTTCACTGAATTATAATATGTTTTTAAATAAGTTTATATGAAATCATATTTATGAATAAATACAATCATTTAGTCAATTCTACAATTATTTAGTTAATTCTATAATCATTAAGTTAATTTTACAAATTTAGTCAATTCTACAACCATTTAGCTAATATTTTTATTTGATTTTAAGTCATATTTTATTGTTTTGCACAACTGTTGAATGTTTGTTTTTGAAAATGTTTATGTTTTTCTCAAATATAAAATATTTGTTTTGGACTATAATTTGATTTCACACAACTATTGTATTTTTATGCACAACTGTTGAATGTTTGTTTCTTAATATGTTTATGTTTTCTTTAAATATAAAATATTTGTTTTTGACTATAATTTGACTTCACACAACTATTGTATTTTTATCGTTAATCATATTTATTTTCTACATAACTATTGAATACACATTTTTGTGTATAAGTTCAGTAGTTTGTTAGAAGGCAAACGGTATAGCTGTGTGTTTTTAGAAAAGTGTTCAATTTATTTGTGTTCTAAGTTTAAAAAATTGTGAAATAAAACCACAAAATAAAAAAATAAATGAAAAATATGTCCTATTCTGAGATAAGCAGGATTGGTTTTCTATATTGAAATGTATGAAAATGACGTTTCATTATTTGGTCATGTAAACCACATATATTGCTCTAATGAATCTTACTATCTTTGCGGTCAAAGGCTTTCAAACTATGGATTTAACTCACATTTTCAAGCCTTTCAGCAGGATTATGAGGATTTTTAGTTTTTAATATATATTCTATAGCCAATAAAATTTTATAATCAAATCTTATTGGCTATATTTGTATTACTAAAGAAAACATAAAACTGTTGATTTAAATTCTTATGTAAATATATAATATGTAAATAATATTTAAACAATGAATATGTAAATATATGTTAAAAATTAATATGTAGATTATAAATATTATATAAAAAACTATAAATAACTTATAATTTTATAATTAAAAATTAATCAATTTTTATACCTGAAAAATTTTTATTCAATATTCTCAATTAATAAATAATAATTTCAGATAAATGTGCTTTATTTTAAATATATTCAGTATTACAAAAAGGGGGTTATATATATGATAAAATGCGATTATATATATGATAAAAGGGGATTATATATATGATAAAATGGGATTATATACATGATAAAATGGGATTATTAAATGATTAAATTCGTTTATATATATGGTAAAATGGGAATATTAAATGATTAAATTCTTTTATATATATGAGACATTTAAATGATAAAATGGGATTATATATATGATAAAATGGAATTATTAAATGATAAAAAAATTGGGAAATCGGAAGAAATATTATAAAAAAAAGTTATAAATATTGATTAAAATGATTAAATGGAATCAGAAAAATGATTACGTACAAATATACTTATTGTAACCTGGGATCATATATTACAATCATAGTATGTTGCTCTTAGTTTATGATCACCCGAACCATATTTTTTCTTTGCTTGTAGGATATAGATAACTGGGACAACATCTGTTTTTAGGAGTCTAGTTTTCATTTTCTCTGTTCTTGTATGTAGAATTTTTAATCAAGTGTAAAAGTCAAAGTTAAAATAAAAAAAACAAGAGCGAAGGTTATATTCGGCTCGGCCGAATCTATATACCCACCATCAAGTTTTTAAAGTTTTACGTTATATGGGAAGTGGGCGGTTTTTTATTTCCGAGTTTACATTAGTCCTTGAACAATTTGTACAAAATTTCGTTGACGTTTCACCTTATATGGGAGGTGAGCGGATCACGCCATTTTGGTTTCTCGAACTATCTGTGCAGAATTTCGTTTCATACTTTTTCTTTTGTTTAAGAGATATCAGCAGAAAAGTATGAAATGAACGGACACCCTATGTTTCTAGTATTTTTCCCATAACTTTTTTGTTTGTTAACCGATTTTGCTTATTTTCAATACCAAACAAACCTTATATAAGATAAATATTTGAACCAAATTTCGTCCCCTACGTTGCACAGTGGGGCAAAATCAAAATTTTTTGGAAATAAATCTGTAACTTCTGATCGGCTGTTTGTATTTGCTGACATAATTCTTCGTTATTAGAGTATTCATTTTACTCGACTTTTTAATTGTTCGAATAATCAAATAACTCGAAAATGCAGTTTTTAAGTTACTCGAATAGTCGAATAAAGATTTTAAGTTACTCGAGTTATTCGATTAATTTATACCATAAAATTTTACTCGATTTTTCAATAAAATAAAACAAAAATATAGCTTAAAATAAGAAATAGTCTCTCCAAAATAATAGAATAATTAAATTTTGCTTAAATATTTGTAAATATTTGTTTATTTTGCTTTGATAATGCCGTTGCTTCTCTAAATTTAATATATTCAGTGATAGTTAAATTGATAAAAATTAAAATTAATCAGTTTTTATCCATTTTGGAATATTTGCGATTTTGTCTCATAACCTCACTTTTTAATTTAGACACATACTAACCTACATATGTACAAAAGTATCGGAGATCTACTAAAGATTTATTTCGAGAATAAGGTTTTATAATGCTTTATAATTCATTGTTTAATTATGTTTAATATTTGGAAGGCCTTAAGATGATCATTTAAAATTATACAAATGTATAAAGTTCGTAATATAAACTTGTATAACAAATTAGTCAAATATGAAATTAGTTAGAAATAATTACTTTTTTCACCATTTAATAGACAAATTTATTGTGAATTTAAAAGAATAATAATTCTTTCTCTCAAATGTACGCGTACAAATTATAATTGGCTCTATTATGAATTAAACCACAATTTCTACCAAAATGTCAAATATTTTATTTTATATATTATTTGGATTTTTCTCCGTTAGACTGTGAAAGAATTGCGAAAATATATTTATTAGTTTCTGAGTTATTGCATTTTAAAAATTAAAAAAAGCACTTTGGACTATCCTTTTTTCAGCTATTCCTAAATAAAGAACGAATTTACATGCTAAACTTATTTTTAGTCGAAATTCTTTCTATAATACAAATTTCATTTAAACTATCACATCCTGTATACGTATTGCAATTTAGGCATATATTCGGTTTTTTTACTAAATACATTTTTTTTAAATAAAATTCCAATTTATGGTACCAGTTTAATATTCAAAACATTCTATACAAAAATTTTGAAATATTGTTTTTAAGCTAAATTTTTTAGAAAACTAAAATTTAAACATCCTAAAAATTAGTTAAGAAAGGAAATATTTAAAATATTTTTTTGCTCGAATTATTCGATTAATCGGAATAATTTGCTCGAATAAATTGTTACTCGAAATTCTTGATTTTAATTTAATCGAACAATTATTTGATTTTCATTTGTCGATTAATCGAACAAACAATACTCGAGTGAATACCCTATTCGTTATACAGAAAAATATTGAAATCAATATCTTATACAGAACCGAAACTATACCACTTTAAAGTTTCATAAGTCACAGAAAATTCCAAAAAGATTGTACTATTGTGGATGTGAAAAAGTCATAACAACATAAATAATTTGTTACCGTAGCCAATGTTCGAATGTGTGTTTGTGCAAAAATACACAAAAAATTTAATTTTCCGTGACTTAATAAATTTTAAAGTGGTATAGACTTTATCGTAGAAAATGAGAAAGTGAAAAATACCTTTAGATTTTTTTAAAAGGAACCCCACAATTCCTAAAAATATGGCGAAAATCCCAAAAATGGGTTTTTTTCACATTTTCGGCTATAAAATCCACATTTTTCCGAAGTCCCGTAGATTTTGATTGAAAACTTTTAACAACATATTGCAAATTCTTAAACTGCATTCCGTTTGCCAATTCGTGCTTTGGGATTTGAGAAAATATAGAATAAAATCAAAGCTTTCATAAAAAATGGGTCAAATTCGGGAGGGTGTGTACCTTGACCACTTCAGTTATTTTGATGATACTTTTTATTTTAAAGTCTTTTCTGTGAAGATACCTTTCAGAAAAGTATAAAATTTGTATACGTTGTTAAAGAAAATTTTATTTTAGAGAAAAAAGAATGATGATACTTTTTCGGCCAAAAAACACAAAAAGTCGTAATTTTTGCAATTTTCAAATTCAAAATCGTTCATTTTTGAACTCGGTAAGATATTAACTTCAAATTTTTTTTATTCAATAGATAATTTTGTTCTTTAATTAGCTAAAGAAAAAAAAAATTGGTTGAAAATACTAGCATATATATGAAAAAAAAACTGGAGCAAGAACATGCAAAGTTTAGGTACTTAAAAATTCAAACGAAAATAACTCAAAAATAGGACATGCAAACATGTTTTTTGTAGGTCTTATCAGTGCCTACAATAATGTATAAATATTTGAAATTGGACGAGAAACAAAAATTTGGCAAGCCCCTGAGGGGTCTGGTCGGTTCCCCTTCCAAACCTAACATTGTACACTCCTCTGCTATGCCTGTACCATGCAAATCCAAACAGCCGATCAGAAGTTACAGATTTATTTCCAAAAAATTTCGATTCTGCCCCACTGTGCATTGTCACGTTCGAGCCCTATTCTGCTTTCAACATATAGACAGACGGACGGACATAGCTAGATCGACTCAAAATCTAACCAAGACCCAGAAAATATATACTTTATGGGGTCTTAAATGATTCTTCCGACATGTTACATTCGGAATGACAAAATCAATATACCCCCCATTTTTTAATGGTGGGTATAAAAACTAGATTTTGCTTAAAACCAGCAAAAAGTTAAGTATAAAACTAATAGTAAACTATTTAACTTCAAATGAAATTAAAAAATGATTCAGCTCTTTGATACCCTTCACCATCTTACCGACAAATAATAAAATTTTCGCCTTAACGTATGCTTTAATACTTTCTCATTTATAAATCTACATTTTTTTCCAAACTACGAAAATTTTAATACAAAAAAAAAATAAATAAATAAATAATAAAATAAATAAATAAAAAAACAATCACAGCAAGCATTGCATTAAAAAAATAAACAACAACAATTCCATATTTATATATTTTTGTATGTATGTACATATATACAAACAAACTATAAGTACAAAAAAAAAAGGGCAACACTGTTAATCATTATATTACTGCTTTTACTAACTAAACTACTGCCTATACAAAAAACAACAACTTCACTAATAGTCATTACAATGCTTAATATAAATGTTTGTGTGTGTATTTATATTATTAATAGTTTTTTTTAGTTTTTGGCCCATAACATATATAAAAATAAAAATCGGTAGCTTAAGCAAGGGTTTAAAAAATCAAAAATGAGTTTGCCCGTTATTATTGAACCGATTTATTTAATTTTCATAAAATTCAGAAAAAAATGTCCGAGCCTTCTTTGCAAAAACAAAGTCCCTAGAATATACAGAAGCTGGAAAACCAGCTTTTAAACATATCTCCGCAATGCATGAACCGATCTTGCTGAATTTCAATAGGAAAATTCTCGAAATGATTTTCAATCGTTTGATATATGGGAAATTCTTCAAACTCGTTTACTTTTGATGTTCAAAAAAATTTCGAAAATTTTTAAATGGCATATCAACGATATTTAGTACCAATATTCCTTGGCTCTAGTGGAACACAGATCTGTTTGCGTGAATGACTTTACCGAACGGCATCAATGTTATGGCGGTTTAGGATAAAAATTTATAAAATAATTGCCAAAATTCTATTTATAGTCCTAAATCAGAAATTATATTATCTACAACGCTGTATCGAAAATACAAATTAAAAATAATGCGATAAGTTAAGTATGCGTGGATATATTAGCGATTTAATAATTATTAAACCTTCTTATAAAATTTGCCAAATTCAGTTTTTAATGATGTAGTGTTGTTCATATTCATCCATTTATTGCAAAATTCATTATTTTTTTTTTTTTTTTAAATAAGTCATAAGACAATAACATTTAAGTATATACATTTTTTAATTGCACTTAGTCAAATCTCTAAAGTTGCATTAAATGAATAATCGTACTTTTTTCAAACGCCATATTGATTTTGATATAGGGTATTAAAGCAGCTACAGATTGACATATATCATCGCAAATTTTGATTAGCGCCTCGGGTGTGCCTCGACGCTTAATGTTAAACTAAAAACATCGAGTTCTTAGCCTATGAAAACAGTTGATGAATAGTTTTAGTGAAATTATATTTTCTGCGTAAGTAAATTTTTACACAAGAACTTATTTCAGTTTAAAATTGATTTATAACACCAAAATCCGCTATAACAAAATATGCAAAATTGCTGAATTCTTTAAAATTCCTATACACGTTTAGCAAATTAATATTTTGAAACGCCACAATGATTTTTAAATGTCATTTGGAAACCTTCTTTGATAACGCTATACTCTAGCTCTATGCGAGGCATAAAAGGCACCTCTTGGAGCCATTCACGTTTTTTCTCGCCATGTTTGGGTACCTCCTACAACATTTCTGTTGAGGGCACATTAACGAGATATATGTCAAATGATGCATAATTTCAAGAGCTACTAGGCTCTGTTTTGAATTTTGAAATATCCGAAACGGCGTAAAATCCATAGTGAAAAAACTGCAAAATTTTAAAATATTTTAAAATTTGGTTTCACGACTTTTGCACAACACAATTTGACACTGGTTAATTGCACGCTAATTGAATCCATGGTGGTCATTTTCTACAAGTGTTTATAGTCTACATTAGAAGAATTGGACATTTATGCTAAATTTTGCGACTACAGCAAGAAAAAGAAGTAAAAAAACCTTGTTAGTTTCAAACACTTTTTTTGGAATTTTTGACTTTGGGTGCTTGCCGGCAGCGTTACCGTTGAGAATTTTTAAAAAGTGTCCAAAAAAGGGGATTTCAAAATAAAAAGTCGGCAAAAAAGGGGATTATTTGAAAAAAAGGGGCCAACTGATTTAGAGTCTACAAAAACTCTTAAAAATTTGTTTATTTGATAACAACAAAAACAAAAAATTTGTATTTTAAGAAAAAGTACAAAATTCAGTTTTATTTATAACAAAAAAATTTATAATTATTTTACAAAAAATTTTATTATTGCAAAAATAAAGATTTATTCACATTTTATTGATTGTATGTTTACAATCTTCTTTTAATTATTTAAAAGTCTGTACTTTTGTACGAGTTCTTCACTCGTTCTTCAGTCTTTCAAATCTCCGTCAGACAGATTTAGATGGTCTAACAGACTTAAGTCTGTTAGACCATCTAATTTTATTATTGACAATTTAGTTTCTATGTGGAATGTAAAAATATAAATTAAGATACATCGATTATTTTTTTCAATCCAGTTCAAAAAGATTCATAAACTTTATTATTTTTAGTTACTAACAGTTTCAGTACATTTATAAACACTCCGCGGTTTTTTATATCACTATACTATGAAAGAATCTTAAAATGACTCGTTCATTTGTTGAAATTAATATATACTTGGTCTATATGTTTTAAACAACTTAATTTCTCGTCATTTATCACATAGTTTTAAAAAGGCGCATTTAGTCGCCATTTGAAAAAGGGGCCAAAAAAGTGGCCAGGTGGTTGAAAAAGGGGCAAATGGCGACTAAAGTCGCCAAACGGTAACTCTGCTTGCCGGCACCGCATGGAACCGTTTCAGGTCTTAAATTTTTTTTTCTGTCACAGCAAAAAGTGTTGTTAACATAAGTGCATTAAAAGTTGTTTAAAAGAGCCAGAATTAAAAAAAATATTTGAGGTTGAATGTCGTTTTCATAAAGGCAAACGTAAAAAGAGAATTGCCCATATGCTTTTTTGAGGACTTTTTAGGTTATATAATTTTCTAGGTAAATAAAAAATGGTAAAGTAAAATGGTACTACATAAATGTGTTATAAGTCAGGTTTCCATTTTGCCACACAGAAGAATTTTAAGTTGTAAAAATCAAGAACTTCTTGACTTACCTCATAATGCCATGGAAAGATGAGGTGTAATTATAGAAGGAATAATTAATATAATTAAAAAATAATCGAAATTTTAATAACAAACATTAGAGAAATGTTTACGAAATATAGTGAAAAATATTAAACGTCAATGTTTAAGGAACTTGAAACCTTTACAACTAAGCCTAAATATTTCAAATTATTTCTTGTGGGCATAATTTTTATATACATACTAGCTTTTCCCGGTGCGCTTCGAAACCCCATTTGATGAAATAACTAATATTTAATTTCTGTAATTTCTGTTCAAAATTTTAGAGCTCTCACTACAATAGTTCTTTATATATATACCATTACGAATACTTGTTTTGTGTGGAGGGTATCATCTCCCCAGGCCCGACCCATATTATTCCTACGGAATGTTAAAGCTTTTGCCGTAGTAGTTAATAATATATACGATATTTAGACACTCTCGCAAAATTTAAGGGCTTTTGCAGCAATAGTATTAAATTTATCCGATAGTTAGTATTTTCTTTGTATGGAGGCTATCACTCCCCCTGGCAGTACCCGGCCCATTTTCATCTCAATTATGTAAATTGATAACATAATTATTTCCACAAAATCTCAGGACTTTATCTGCAATAGTTCTAAAGTTATGTGATAAAAAATATTTACTTTGTGTTAGGCTAACATTCCTTCAGCTCCTATCGAAAAATAAAGTTGCATATTTTACTTTCAGGTATAACAAAATGATACTGCGTTTAGCATCCTATAAAAACCAAACAAACATAGTTTCAATTTTATATATATGTAAATAGATTTCCTAAATTTATGCCTAAAATTATTTTGCGATCCTCGTTTCTATAATTTCGTCTGTGAATTAGTCGTTTGTTGTTCAAAATTTTTATTTTGTTTTGATATTCATACACAAATTATGACTTTACAATATCCTTTGGGTAATGTAGTCAGCTAATATTGCAAAACAAAGCTCTTATCCTCATTGTTATTGTCTTTTCATTTTCTACTTCTCCTTCAATACTTAATTAACTTGTTTGAAATGTTCAAAAATATGTTTATAGCATAAATATACCAAGTATTCATGTTCATATTTGTATTGCCTTACTTACCTTTAAGACTATTATCATTTCCTAATCTAATGTTTAATGCATACTTTAGGGAAATTATGAAACTTTTATGAGAAAATTTTGAAAATTTTTAAGTTCTATGATAACTGTAAAATGAAAAAAAAAAAAAAAAAATGAGCGGAAGAAGAAATGAAACTAAACAACAACTGCATATTGAATCATTATTGCCTTGTGTAAAACTCGAATTTGTAGTTATAACTGAATCTAAATACTTTTAAAAAGAACACTCACAGAAAATTGTCACTAAACTAAAATATTCTTTGTAGGAATTTTGTTCAAAACTCAATATATTATTGGATAATTGCTATTATTCTTTAGTAAAGGTTACAAAAGATATTATTTTTGCACTGACCGTAATATTATAGAAGTTTAGCTTGTTATGTATATAGTTAAATATTTTTAGTGAATTGTAAATGTTTGTATATAGAAGTATTAGATTCCATCACTCTCTTAAGTCTTCGATATTACAACAAACACTTCTCTCTGAGTGTTACTTTTGCATAAACATCCCAACAGAAGTCATATTGTAACTTTAGTACTTACAATTGTAACAGTGTACATACAATTTGAAAGTGCAAATTTGACAAGTTTTTAGTATTCGAAAATTGCTTTCTTATCTAATATTCACATTTTTTCAATGTTATTCTCCATTGGTTTGGTGAGAAAATAGCTGTAAAATTATTTTGTCAGTTCGAACGACAGCTTGGTCGCCAATATGGCGCTATTTTAAAGTTTCTTTTTCGTTTTTTCCTACTTCAGTGGTTTAACCCAAAGGATAACCATGAGTTTTTGCAATATCTTATAGGAAATAAAATGAAATTTAATTTATTTTTTTGTAAGCATTATCTGTGGTCAGACATATTCATGATTTTTTGTACATGCAGCTAAATTGAAAAGAAATTATATATTTCAATTTAGGTTGCATTATTTTTTATATATCAGGGATATGGGAGTTTGTGTGTGTTGGAGAAAAATAAGTTTTTATTGCGAAATTGTGGTAAACCACAGCACTAATTTATTTGGTACTCATTGCATATGTCATAATGTATTTTTGCAAAATTATAATTTTAACAATAATATATTTTTTAACGCCAAAAAAAAAAATCTTTATTTATATTACTTTCTAAGTACTCCATTAATTCTGTAATTTCAACATATTCCTCACTTTTAGTTAAAAGCTGAATAAAATGTTAAACTTTTCAGAGTAATTTGTCCTAGGTATATATTACAAAGCAATATTTAAAATTTTTTTGATCTAGTTATCTGAAAAATATTTCAGTTATTATTTTTTAGTGAAAACCATAGATTATGAAGATATGAAGTTCCGTTGTCAGAAACCTAAGTGGGTTGTGAAAAAAAACCTAAGTCTAAGAATATGTTAGTAAAAAATTTCATTGAAAGCAAAAACAATTGTAGTAAATGTGCCTTTTTGAATAATTTTTTAATTGAATTTTTTTAAGCTTCATATGTAAGCCAATAATATGTGGTGAAAACCATGTTGATTTGTTATGAGTTTGATCAAAATGTGTTACGAAAAAGATGTACGTGCTATAAATTACACTGGTCAACAAAAAAAATCCTCCCCCATAGACGAATAGTTGGACTTGATGTATTTTGATGAGCTAAACATGAATCTGTTTTCAGTTTTTTTCCATCAGGTCTGGATTTTTTTATGGGCGTGTCTAATATTTCGCACATAGTAAGGCCATTACACTAGTATATTTCCTCATAACTCAAGAACGGTTAATGAAAGTGATACACCAAAAGATGCGGACTAAAAATATCTTCAAATCACTCCAACTTAATTTTTTTATGTGCTTAATAGTTTCAGAGTTATTTTGAAATAAGTGTCCAAAAAAAAAAAAAATTCCATGCTAAATTTTAGATTTTTTTTTTACTAAAATTTCTATTAATAAATGAAAACTTCTAAAATGTTTCAGTTTATCATCTTTATCTTAAAGCTGGTAATGCTGCGAATAAAATAAGGCATGTATCTTCAAAATTGATGCAGATATCTAAATTTTATTACAATTATTACAATTGAGTAGAAATACAATGGTGGCCAAAAAAAAAAAAAAAAATTTTATTTTTTCTTGAAACAAACACGCAAAGAAAAAATATGGTTCCTGTGACCATAAACTAAGAGCAACATACTATGATTGTAATATATGATTCCAGGTTACAATAAGTATATTTGTACGTAATCATTATTATGATTCCAATTTATAATTTATTAGTAAGGTTCATAACCTTATTAATAAATTCTAGTAAGTTTTATAACCTTTTCTTAAGTATTGCTTTCAATTTCATCATGTTTTTATCATTTAATAATTCCATGTTATCATATATATAAACTAATTTCATCATATATATAATTCCATTTTATCATATATATTAAATAATTTCATCATATATATAATTCCATTCTATCTTATATATGAACTAATTCCATCATAAGTATAATTCCATTTTATCATATATATAATCCCATGTTATCATATATATAATTCAATTTTATTATATATATGAACTAATTTAATCATATATATGAACTAATTTAATCATATATATAATCCCATGTTATCATATATATGATCCCATATTTTCATATTTATATTCATTTGTACCACAATATGTGGTACATTCATCAAACTGAATAAAAACAAAACTCGTCAATTTATATTTGTTCATATATAAAATAAATGAGAATTATAACTACTGGACTGATACACAAAAATGTGTATTCAAAAGGCATTAATGGTTGTAGAATTAACCAAATTTGTAAAATGAAATGAATGGTTATGTAATTAACTAAATTGTTGTGGAATTGACTAAATGATTGGATTTATTCATAAATATGATTTCATATAAACATATTTAAATACATATTTTAATTCAGTGAACCATATTAAAATTTTGATTGTGGGTAATCATTAAATGATTAAACAGAATCATAAACGTTGCTATCAGGAACACAGTATATTTAAATCAATGAAAAACGGCTATATAATTATTGAATAATTGTGGTGATCATGCTGTAACCATGTTTTTTCTCTGCGTGAAAATAGGTGGACTAGGTGGATTTTGACGAGTTAAACAACAATCTGCATTCACTTTTTTTTCTATCGGGTACTAATTTTATGTACATGACTTTATTCAGCGGTCACACTATAAAATTCGAGAATGGTTTGTCAAACTTAGACTATAACTCAAGAACCCTTTACACGATTTTGATAAATGATAAAAGATGCATACACTAAGGGAAAAAATTCGATTCAAAATCAACAACGGTTGTGGTCACATTGGTAATTTACCGTAACAGCTTTTTAATACCTTTCGTTAACAAATTTAATAGAAAACATATGTAATTTAACGATTTGATACCGAAATGGTTTCAACTTGGTGCCAATTAGGTATCCATTTTCAATAAGAATTGAACACGCAATGTTTAATTTAAACACATACGGTGTAGATTCCCTTTCAACACGTATGTGATTGATATTTCTCTGGGTGTACGAAAATTGTCTTTAAGGTGTGTCAACAATTTTCATTCGCTCAAGAATTTCAGAGTTATGGATCACAATTTTCACCACTTTTTAAAAAAATAAATTTTAAAATTTTCGGTACTAATTACCAAATAAATACCGGAAATATTAACTGGACAAAAAATTGTGTAAATTCAGCTTAAAGACAATTTAGGTCGCTATATATTAAAGTTCAATTTATCTTAATTGGACAAACAGTTCTCGAGTTATACAAATGTGACTGGCTAAAGGCGGGGTCATAGTAGTCATGCCCATAAAAAAGAAATCAATGCGTGATAGAAAAAAAGTAAAAGCTGATTCTTATTTAGCACGTTGAATTCCATCTAATCCACCTATTTTTTTTATTTAAGACGAGAAACAATTTTTTTCCCACTAGTGTATTTCTATTTAATAGATATGCATGGGTATCCAAACTTAACTGTGAATCCAATCAAGATTTGTGCATACATTTTTATAGTACGTGGCTTTATTTACTCATAGTTTTGTCAGCTTTTAGATAAAGGTGATAAACTTAAATATTTTTGATGGTTTCACTTTTAAAAAAAGGTCTTAGTAAAAAAAAAGAAATCTTGAATTTTGCATGAAAAATTTTTTCTGACACTTTTTTTGAAATATCTCCTAAATTATTGAGCGGATAAAAATTTGGTTTAAAGCTAATTTTATTCCGCATATCGTGGTATATCATTTGTATAAATCGTGCATACCGTTCTCAAGTAATAGTGAAATATACTCGAGTAATCGGCATATTTAGGGCACAATATTAGACACGCCCATAAAGAAAATCCCGACCTGATGGAAAAAAACTGAAAGCAGATTCGAGTTTAGCATGCGGAATTCCATCTACTCTACATTTTTTTTTTTTTTTTTGAAGGAGCTCGAAAAAATTTTTTTTTTTGTCGATCAATGTCATTAAATGATATCAGAAAATTTTATAATTGAAAGGAAACCTGGTTCGGGAAGAAAATAAGGTCCACATGATATTGGGAAGGCCAGAAAATTGGAAGCATATTGAAAAGAACTCCAAACATATCTGGTAGAAAAACAGAACGGTTAGCTCAGTGCTCTGACTATTTGGTGCGAAAAGTTAAATCTAATGAGGAGTTGAAAACATATAAAGTCAAAAAAATTCCTGACAGAAATGCTCCAAAAAATTAGGAGCCAAGAATAGGATACTGAAATTAAAACCAAATTTTATACCAAAATTTTCATGTTGTATGTATAATGAACGACAAAACTTTTGCTTGCAGAATTTTCGCAGCTTCTGGGTCAAAATGTTTATATGTTGCTAATTTTTGAGGAAATGTTGAAGATACTTTTAGCACCCAAAAACAAACAAAATGTCTTTAAAAAATTCTTTATATGACAAGCTTTATGTAGTTACGGCAAAAGAAGAAAATCATTTATAACAGTCGGCTCTCTAAATGCCGAAATATACATAAAATAATGTTTGCATAAAAAGGCTTCTTTCTACCTTTCATAAGAGAGCACAATGTGACCACATATTTTTGGCCCGATTTGGCATCATATAACTACGGTAAGAAAGACCTGGAGTGGTACCAAAACAATAACATAGTTTTTGCACCAAGAGAGGTCAATTATCCAAATTGTTCGGAGCTAAGTCCAGTGTAGAGATATTGGGATCTTGTGAAAAGTGAATTGAAGGGCACAAAAAAGGTGTCCGAAAATATCGAAGATTTTAAAACTAAAACTGTTCCAAAAAAGTGACTGAAACAACTAATTTATTTCTTGTTTTCCATATCATTTCTAATATATCTACAAGCAAAATAAATTTAAGTAATAACTAATTGCTAATTGATTTTTAATGATTTTTTTTCCAAACAAGAGGATTTTTTAGGTAATTTTTTTGTCTCATCTGAATAGGTTCAACATTATTTATTCAATAAAACAAGAAGATGTATTTATTAATATAGTTCTTTTTTGTTTTGTTATATTATTCGGAAATTATTAAGAATAGCCGTTATTATTCAATTTAACCTAAAAAATTATATTTGGAAGAGACTTATAGAGATTTTCAACTTGTAACAAAGAATGTTTACTCCAACTTTTTTTAACCTCTTCAGATAATAAATTTTTGTGCTCGTGTTATCTGTCCGACTCATAAACATTACATGACAGCAATTTCCATACATTTTCTGTTATATTAAGGTCGAGAGAGTATGAAAACCACTGCTAAGTGGTAAAATTTTGACTTCGAATGCTTTGTTTTCATGCTCTTGCGGTGTGAATAGGGGCATTGTCGAACTGGAATGTCCATGAAATGAATTGAAATAGTGTTTTCCCGTAAAATTTTGTAAGTTTTTTCCGTAATTCTATGCGTAGAAAATCGAAGTTCTCATGTCTCATAATATGAAGTAGCACTCTATGCCATTACACTTCATTCGCATCTTTATGGGATACATAATTAGCTTCCTTTTTTCTCAAATGACGAAAACATTAATATTTATAGTCATTGGAGCCTTCCATATTGTTTTTTTTTTTTCATTCTATAGAACAATAAACAATGGAGTTTAGAGATGGGTTCTTTATAATTTTTAGTTTTCTTATGTGCACTGGATTTCGAATAACACGTCTTACGGTAAAACACTTGCTAAAATACCTGATTTTTGTTAAATTTTTAATGCAGAATCAGTAGAATTGGAGGCATCTCGAACGGTGAATCTTCTGTCAGCGTTCGTTGTTGCTTTATAAGTACCTCTTTTCATGTTTTTTCCATAGCGTAAGTGATTTCTTAAAAAGTTGTTGACAATATTTTAACTTTGCTCAATTTTTCTTCGCCATATTTCATTGATTAAATCTGAATTGTCCATACGCTATAATTTTGCATTTTTCTTTATCGGAAAATTTTTAACGCGACCAGATTTTTAAGATTCTTATAGAAAACAGTTGAAAATGTAAGGAAAACACACAATTATGGGTGAAATCAACAAATACTTGACGCAAATTGATTTTATTCTTAATGAACCTATTCAGATGAAACAAAAAATTGCCTTAAAAAATACGTTTGTTGGAAGAAAATCCTTTAAAAATCATAATACATTCGATCAAGATAAAAAATTTTAACTATCTTTATTATATTGAAAATAATACGAGATTTAATGTAACGAAAATCTTGAACCTATTCAGATGAAATGCACTGTAATTATAATGTGTAAGTGTGTAACAATTTTCATTGCAAGAGTTCAAGACACTAACATCATATTTTAGAAATTTTTTTTTTTTTTTTTTGGTTATCGCTGATTTAGACCAATTATAATTGCCATAAAACTGCTGCATATTGGAGCTGTATGGTTGTAGCGTTTCTAGGTTTACTGAATTATGAGAATCGGCTTTGGATGTCTTTCCGCATCAATTAAACTGGCTTTGCAATAAAATTATCCTTCTCCTATGACACATTTTGATTAGGAAAAAATAATATATTGTTTAGTGTATGATACCAGAACTAAGGAATGTGTCATTTATTTATGACTTTTACACAAACATATATAAGTAATAACTTTCTTATAAATTGTCATAAGGCCAAATTTTTTTTAAATTACTATTTTAATAAAATAATGGCCAAAAATCTTATAAGGGAAGAATTCTGATTTAAATATAATGAAACCAACCACCCAAAAGGACAGATACCAAAAGAAATCTTAGAGGTGTGAAATCATATAGCAAAGATGAGCTAATGATGGTATTGATAACAGCTCCATTTTTATCTTAATATGGCACATAAGGGTAACTACATATGTATACGGAGACCTTTGGCAATAAATCAAAATTCAAAGATGTATTTTATGATTAAATTTCTATATAACTTTAAAGAGGACATCTTTCTACACAATTTTTGTTGATAACATCTTTCGTCAACGCTAATGCGTGTTTGTGACTGAAGTTCAAAGTGAAAGAAAAATTTAATACTTTTAAATTAATAATATTTTTTATTTTCATACGGTACACATTAGAGTTAGAAAATATCATCTGACTTTATAATAGAAATAAAGATATTTTACTTTTTATGATGACAAATTTTGTTAAGAATAAGTGTAAAAAATTTTGTATAAAACTGCAGTCGTCAAGTGATCAAATTGACAATTTATCAAAATTTACTTTTTTTTAGGTTTCAAAAATTTTGAAAGCAAAAAATTAATATAAATATCCAGAACTATCCATAGCAATTACATACACCTTAAAGATCAGAATGTCCATTTATATATTATTTTTTAAAATTTTGCGAATTTTTTAAAATTTTAAACCATTTTGAAATATCATTGAATCTTTTAAACCTTCAGCTCACATTTTTGAAAATAATTGAATGAAATTTGGTATAAATGGTTATTTTACACAAGAAGAATTATTACTAAAATTTGTTATAATCGGTACATATTTTTACCTTGCTTCCATACAAAGATATCCCCGAAATAGAAGTTAAATGATATATATGATGAATTTGATGAAATTTTACAATACTACATGTTTGGTAACCATATATTACTCTACCAAATTTCAAGGGAATTGGTTCACACTTGACCACAGTGTCTATTTAAAGTACTTCCCGAAATTCATTTAAAGTGCATAAACCACATAATAATTTTATCATCATAATTTTATTTTATCATTCTACAAATTTAGAGTCATCAGAAATGGAGCAACACAGTGGTATTTGTGGAAAAAATAATTTTTTATCAAATTTATAATTTTTTCTTTTATGTTGAATAAACAATGGTACAATTTTCTGCATGTTTTTACTTTTTTTAAATTATTGAATGATACAAAAACCTTTAAAAATTTAATATTCACCAAAGAACAAAAAATATATATATATGTATATATATATATATATATATATTTATATATATATATATTTATATATATATATATATATATATATTTTCATTATTTTGGCATTATGTTTAAAATCTAGAGAAAATTATATTTTCAATGATACCACACTTATGATAAAATACCGCGGTTTATTTAATGCCACGTTTGGTATACCTTTGCCCATATGTGCATGATTAAAGAATCAAAAAACAAAAAGTAACATGACTTCTACACATTTTTATTATACCCAATACCACCATAGATGGTTGGTCGGTCCATTATTTCACCTAGCCTCCACACAAATGTCCTCCCGGAATAGGGGTTTAACGATCATAAATGACTTAAATATAGCAATATTTCATTTTCATATTTCATTCTCGGTACAAAGGAGTTTTGTATAAGTGTCAATCTTTATACCAAATTTTATCAAGATCGGTCCATAATTAACCATAGCTCCCATATAAACCCACTTCCTGGAATCGCCCTAAAGGGCATAAAATCAAATAGATGTCAGTATCAATGCATTGTTCTGTATTTGTATAATTTATTTTACATTTAGTAAAAGTGTTGGTCTACAATTGGCCACAGGTCTAATGGTGTAGGGTATCATATGGTCGGTATTGACCGACTATAGTTTCTCTCTCTTTTTTTATTGTTATTCATTTAGTATTTTTGATCTTTTTAAGAGTAAACAAAAAACTGCAGGTGTTACATATGACGCCATAGTTTTAGGTGATTATCGTAAGATTCAACTTAATGAATCTGATAATATTAGTATGAAACACATATAGATTTGTTTGAGGTTTGAATTTTCAAGTTCTCTCTAAATGTTTTTCTTGTAAAACATTCGCAAAAGTTTTTACAATCCTTATTAGTTTCCTCCTGCGTTTTTTCGAATAATTACCCAGTAGTTCTGATGGCACTTTCATCAAGGATGTCGTCAATTTGTCATATTTCGAGCCATACTCACGAGTTAAATGTCCAGCAAAAATGTCGCGAGTTAAACCAAACACACGAAATTCTGTATGACAATTATTATCAACATCTATTTTTAAAGATACTCAGCAAAAAAGGAACTGAAAAAGAGCTGAAAAAGGAAGTACTTACTGGTGCAAAAGAGCGGAAGAAGTTCTTTTTTTTAACCCATGGCTGTCATTGGTAGGATGTTCTTCTTTTATACTTCTTATTCATTTCTTTTGAATTACTTCCTTAATAACTATGTTTATGAAATTTTTTTAAAAAAATTAAGTTTTAGCCTTATTAAAAGATAATAACAATGCATTAAAATTTATAAAATTTTAATTTTCTTAGAAATTATTAACCTTTTTTCCAGCTAAAATTGCATTTGTTTTCTCTTTTTTGGAAGTAATTATTAAGAATTTCTTTTTTGGAAGGATATTCAGGTATAATTTGATCGTTTCTTTGCTGGATATTTTTCGACAAGATGAATAAATGCATTTATTAATTCATTAAAAAGGAGAATGGTAGCCAGCGTTGCCAGTTTAGCCTTTTTAACCCATTTCCAACCATCAGTAACTTTACCATCATTAACTTTACCTATACCGTAACTAATTTAGTTTAAAATGAATGATAATGTTTTATATATGTACATTTAGCTTGGAATGTTAATTGAATTGAGGAAAAAAAATTAATTCCGACGAATTTGTACCCCCGGTAGAGCGCATCAAAAAAAGATCTATAAATAGACCTTTTTTAAAATTTAAAAATTCATTCGAAGAATATTACAAAATATCTTGAATAACTTTTTGATTTAGCTACTTTACGCAAGGTGGCGAACTGAAAATATGGAAATTTTTAAGGTAATAAGCAGGGCAAGTTTTTCAAGCTTTTCGCTTGGAAAGTAAGCATTTGCATATTTTAAAAGAATTTCACAAAAATGCTTGTTTTTTAAATATTGGCATAAATTTGCATATAATGGAAATAAGAATTAGTTTTCTTAACAAAAATGCAATTTTTTAGTGATTTTTTGGAGTTCAATCTAATGATTTCTAATTTTTTTTTTGTGACTCTTTTCAGTACGTTGTAAAAATTGTAAAGAAAAAATCCAGACGCGTCAAAAATGACTTTTGAAATTAATATATTTGTATTTTTATAAAAATCGAAATCTATCAGAGATTGAAAGTTAAAAAATGCATATTAATGCATGTATTTTACATATCAATATATAAAATTGCATAAATACGTCGATTTTTCTATGCATATTTATGCTATTTTTGCATATTTCTGTGCATATTATCCCATTTTTCAAGCGCATATTTTAATTTCTTTCATGCATATTTAAACTTGCCCTGGTAATAAGTATATTAAAATTATGCACAATAATTAAAAAGCCATTATATATGAACGAATACAGAATTTTTTTTAATTAAGACTTCATGTGCAATATAATTTTTTACTCTAGCCTTATAAAAGTTGTATGCTACATTATTTATGACTTATGTAGTAAAAAATAAGCAATTGTCAGTGGTTATATATTTTACACTCATTGAGAACAAATGTAAGAAAAAGAATTTCTAAATGATCGACGCTACCTGAATATGAAGTGTATTTTTTGAGGGATGCTATTATATTGAATATGATCACAAAAATTCAAGGAGTTACCTGAAAAATGTCGAAAACTGATGAATGAAACCAATAAAATTATGTAATTTATTACAAAATTTTTTCAACTGTCTTAAAAAAGGGATAATAAATTTTCTTCAAAGGTCATAAAATTTGCTAAAGAAGAACATAATAATATTTGCAATTTTTATGATTACACATTATTATTTTTTATTCAAAGTATTAAAAAATTTTAAAAACCAATGTGAATAGGTAAAATTTCATAATTTTCGAAACAGCCTTTTTCTATAAAAGGCTATGCTCATAGATTAACTACTAGATATTTATGTGAGAGAAAAAAACCTAATTCAATTGTCAGAAACCTAATTCATACAAAAACAAAATACATGTAGTCACATATATTTTGTTTTTGTATTTTCAAAAATATGAGTAAATTTTTTGAAAATTTAGTATAGGGTGGCTCTCACATAAACTTCTAGTTCTATTCTATGGCTATGCTCTCTACTCAATAATAGTAATAGTTCATTTTGGGTTTTCAATTAAATGAGATTAAGTGTATTCACTTCAAAATAAAAACAAAATAAAATCTAAAAGGATATTCAGGTATAATAAATGAAAAATCTGTGAATATATGTGCATGGATAAATGAAAGCAAACAAATTTTTTCTTAGTCATTTGAAAATTGGTACATTATCCCAATTTGCAAATCCTGTTTCAATTGGGATGCATCAATTATGAGCCACTGCATTTGGTACATTACCAGGATTTACGATTTTACAAATTCGTGAATATTCTACAAGAATAACGGAATCGATTTACGTAGCATTAGTGTTTGAAACACAACTTGGTTAGGCAGTCTGTACGAAGGACCAAAATGCTTTCCTGACCACCGTATTGAAATCCTAATCGAGATGATGCGCAAACTGTTAATCGAATGCAATGTGCATTACATTCCAAATGCTTTAACGTGTAACATATTTTATTTAATACATAATCTATTTTATACATTATATGAAATTATTTATTCTTACACCGTAAGTTATTTAACGTTTTTACGTCATTATTTAGTTGCCTTAAATTTTAATTGGAATGATCCACCTCCATTTTTTTGTTCACATTTAAAATACTTAACATACAATTTGTAAAATAATCACAAAAATAAATTTAAATGACAAATAAAACTCATTTTGCCATACAATTTGTTTAAACGTCTACTTCTTGTATGAGCGAAACAACATACCCCTCTAATTGACCATTGATGCGTTTTCGCAACACCCGATATCTCGGAAAATAATATAGCTATGATCACAAATCTTTCGATTTTATGATCACAATCACTAAAATGGACTCCATACCAAAATTTATTAATTTATCTTAACGAGATCGGGTAGTGGTAAGAAATGGGTTAAGGCTAAATCTAGCTTTTTTATTATGCTTTTAGTCTCAAAATTTTCGTTTTAACTTCTAGCTTTTATTTCTAGCCTTTTTTGATTCTTAACAAAGCCTTAAAAAGGCCAAACATTTTTTAATTTTATTTTTACAGAATCATCAATTTAAGCATTGTTGTGTATTAATTCGCACAAAAAATGTAAATTATTTATATTTAATGAAAATTTTCAAATTTAAAATCACAACCTTTTTTTTAATTAATGTTGTTGACTTCAATATGCATGACGATGTCGCTTAGGTTTTCGTTGATGACTTATGTTCCTTTTGTTCGAAAAAGTCGGAGATGTTGTCTTTTTGTCATCGAAGACTATTGATATTGTCTGCATGACTCGGACTACTGAATGGGTAATAGGTACAATACATATTTCGTTTATGCAGTGTAGCGGGCATATCGAGCCTTAATGCTGAAATTTAAAATGTTTAAAAACCTCCGGAATGTTTACTAGGCCTTCTGCAAATGTTTAATGAAAGAAGAACATTTATTTTCAGTATCAGACATTGATAAATCAATCTTTTCAATCAACCAACTCCTATTGGAATATAAAAACAAAGCACATAGTCTTAAAAAGTCGCCATTTACTTTCATTTTAAAAAGAGGACAAAAAAGCCATTGAAAAGGAGTAAATGGCGATTAAAATCACACAACGGGAACGGCAACGGCATGGGGCTATTTAAGCAATTTTAACAGATTTTGTTCCTATACCAAATTTGATCGATTTACCTTTAAAGTTGCGAATTGTAGTTTGACAGATGTACGGAAGTCGTTAATGGTCTCAGCTAGTGACATAAACTTTATTTGTGTACTATAAAATTTACCTTATCGCAAAAAATAAAAAAAAAAAAAAACGTTAATATAAAAAATATAAACTTATCATCAGTATATTTCCAGAAATAAATTTTTAAATTAAAAAATTGCGATGGATTTGTTTTTTATTTCCAAGAAAGAGATTCCTTTTTTTTTAAACGTTGCCCGCATTAAAAAGTACATACCATAAAATTTGTTCATAATAAAATGCGTTCATTCAATTGTAAAATTGTAATATTCACACAATTTAATTAACAAAAACAAATATTATCACAGCAACATGGATTAGACAACAAACAAAACAAAAATGTAGAAAACAAAGAATAAAACGTCAAGAAAGATTTTAAACAATGTACTTGTATGTGTGAATGTAAACAAATAAAATGATAGACACAATTTAAACAAATGAATATGACAAAAGAAGCAACAGAATGTCAGGACATCAATACAACAATAACTTCTGCTTAATAACAGGGTACAAATGAAATAATTTTTAAAGGAGATGCTGAGTATAACGAGGCCTCTGTTAATGTTAATTGGGGGAAAATATCATGTAAAACAAAAGATTTGTTTTATTTACAAAAACATCAGTAACAAGGCTTTAGACAATGGCTTTCATTTTTAAAATATATAAGAAATGTTTTCTTTGAAAACAGAAAATTATTTAAAAACTATGTGTAGCTTATCGAATTAAAATCTGCTTATGAATATATCGTCACCGAAAATGCAAAACAACGTGACATTAAAATTTTCAAATTTGTGTTTTTGATGAAATATAGTTTATTTTTCCAAAATATTTCTTAAGTCAAAATAACGTAACATCACATTTGTTAAAAAAATAAAAAGAAAAAAAATTTTTTTCTACAAATTTAGATTGCAAATTATTAAAAATATAATATCTATAAACTTTTTGAAGTAAAAGTTATCAGAAATCTTTTTAATTATAATTTTTCTCAAATTTGTATTGATATTACGTTTTTTTTTTGGCTTCAGAAAATTTAAATCCTGAAAAACTTAAACCACATAACTTAAAAGATATTTAATAGAGTCCGACAGAACGCACTTTTTCAAACCGAACCCGTATTCGAACCCGAACTTCGGTCAATTTTGCAAAGTTCGGCCGAACCCAAACTTTTTGTTATAGGACCTAAAAAGTGCAAAAAAAAAAAAAAAATATTATCAAAAATACACACAGAAAAAAGATTGGTTGGAAAACGGTTCCAACAGAAGACATTTTATTAAAACAACTAATATTTAATTAAAATTATAAAAAAATCATTAACTCTATAAGTTTTTTATATTTATAAAAGTTTTACTGTTAATAATTTGCAATTGCGGTTACTACAAAAGTAAATTTAATCAGATGAACGAATATGAGCTTTTGTGTATTTAATTTAACAAATTTGATCAATACAACCGAATCTTATTACTATGATTTGGTAGTTCCAACCATATTATAATTATGATTATGAAAGAAAAAACCAAATTCGGTGTTTTCAATCAAATGTTAATATTTTGATTACCTTTGATACATAAAAATAAATTATTAATAAAATTCAGCTGAAATATGTGGAAATTTTTATAATTTAAAATAAAATAAATTCAAAAAACATCACGAAAAATTTTAATTAGCATCTTCAAGAGTTTTGATGGTAAGTATGCATTTGGATATACATACGCATGTATTAAATTATATGCAACGGAGCTAAAACCACAATAACTTTATATGTTTGTAGGCAGCAACATCATATATCCTAACAGTTGGTTTCAATGGAGTAACGGATCGTAGTAAGCGGAATACATCAATAAATCAACCAGAATAACCATCGATAAAGACTTAATTAGCTGGGATTGACGATGGATAAGCTCATTAATTTGATAATAATTCTGTCTATGACTTTTTGTTCATTTTTATTATGGTGTCTCCGCCCTTGAGAACGTTTCTGTTTACCATCTTAATGCTCCATATTGGAAAAGGTTTTCAAGACAAAGGTAGGGAACGTTTCACAAAATTCATCAATATTCTTTTGAAAAATGTTTTTTTTTTTTTCTTAACAGCTTTTCATCTATCTATTAAATTAATAAAACGGACACAAGCAGCGTTACCGTTGAGAATTTTTAAAAAGTGTCCAAAAAAGGGGATTTCAAAATAAAAAGTCGCCAAAAAAGGGGATTTTTTGAAAAAAAGGGGCCAAGTGCTTAAAAAACTAAAAAAACTCCTTAAATTTTGTTAATTTGATAACAAAAAAACAAAAACTGGTATGTTTTAAGAAAACTACTAAATCCAATTCTGTTAGCAACAAAATTATTTATAAATATTTTACAACAATTTTTATTATTAAAAATTAATGATTAATTCATAAGAATAGCTGAAATACAATTCATTTTTTTTATTAAGTAATTACACTTCTGTATTTTTGTACAAGGATTTTACTCGTACTCAAATCTTTCAAATCCTCGTCGAACCAATTTAGGACTGAACGTATGGATCTAAAAATATTGACTAAAATCTGTTGGACAAACTATTTTTTATTATTGATAACTTACTAAAAAAACACGTCCCCCTAGGAATTGCTATGAAGAATGTAAAAATATAAATTAGGATAAAAGTGTTCATCGTATCTGTTTTTTATTTTCTAAAAAAATTCGGCATATAATGATTTAAATAGCTATTGATAAGCTTTATTATTTTTTAGTTACTAACAGTTTCAGTCCATATATAAATATTCCGCAGTTCTTTATATTACTATACTGTGAAACAATATTAAAATAGTTAATTTATTTGTTTAAATTAATTAATTTTCGTCATTTAGCTCATAGTTTTAAAAAGTCGCCATTTAGTCGCCATTTAAAAAAGGGGCCAAAAAAGTCTCCAGGTGGTTGAAAAAGGGGCATTTGCATATTATTGTCTTTAAATAAAACAAATTTAAAAAAATTAGCTTTCATTCAAAATAGTGCTATTAATATTTTAAACCCCAGCACAGAATTGTTTTTGAAAACAGTTGCGTATACCGAATGCATATAGTAATGACAACCGAATTACATGTTAGTACTTGCAACTGACAAAATTCGATTGGCAAAAAATGGTTGCCACAACAAATCAGTTTTCTCTGTGTACCAGGATAAGATAAGTTGTAAGATAAAATTGTGGATGTAAATAATATTTTTGATGGCAATATTAGTAGATTTAAGTGTAAAGAAAGCGAAAGTGCATAAACGCAATAAGTATTATATAATAATAAAGCACCTTGTATATCTAATGTATTTTGTTTACTAAACCCAAATTTCTTTGAGTGCATTTTTTCTACTCTCACAAACACAACTATATTTTTAGTCATTGACATTCTATACCCTGTTTAAATGCACATAAATGAAATAGAATTTGAAAATGTATCGATATTTGTATTTTGAGAAGTTAAAGTGTAGTGAAACAAATTTAATTTTATTTATTTTCATCCACTTCTTTGTATTTTTTATTTTTTTTTTATTTTCGTAATTTTGATTTTTATAATTGCAGTTGTATCGTTTTTATGCTTTTAGTCATACAAATACATGTTAAATTCAGATTTAATAAAAAGTTCGGTGTTCGGTAAAGTTCGGCCAAAAAAATTGACGAACCCCGAACACCCACCTAACAGCACTTTTTACCGAACACCATAGCCGAACCCGAACGTTCGGTCGGACACTATTATTTAATAAAAATAAAAACATTCATCATCAATATGTTAGGCGATATTTAAGGATGTTATAACCCAAAAATCTTGATAGTTTGTAAATTTGGATTTTAGAAAGTTTCCAGCAGCTTTTTCGGAGTCAATTTACCCGTTTTTGTTGGCGATTGGTTTTTTTATAGGTCACAAAAACGTCAAAAATGTAAGTAGTTCATCCATTGGCAGTACAGGTTGGGTTACTTGACTAACGGCAATAAATACATGGTAGGACATTTGGCTCTGATGCATCTTTTTCAGACGTGTGTAGTGTCAAATATCAATTTATTGACTCCTTGGTGCTTAACAGAGTCTTTAGTATTTTACTTTGTAAGAAAATATTTAATAATGTTTTTTTTTTTTATGTTTTGCGTACTACATTAATTAAATGTGTTTTTAATTTAAACACGTGGAGTACATCCAATGGAAATGGATTACCTCTCAATTATTTTATATAATACAATTATTATATAAATTTTCTAATTATAATTTTCAATTTATTAAAGAAATCACTTTTTGGTCCTGGGGTGTCAATAGACTTCCTCCTAGGAAATCTCCATGTTAAAGTGACTAGTTACCTAATTGGTAAAGTGTCCAGTTAAAAAGATTGTCAGGTGACTGACACAATTTCACCAGTAAAAGTATTCCTATGAATTGACTTTTTCGTACTAGTCACTATATAGCCACCTTTTGGTTCTTTGGTGCCAATACACTTCTTCCTAGGACATTCCCATGTTAAAGTGACTAGTCAGGTGGTTAGTAAAGTGACTAGTGGTGCCCTAAAGTAGTCAGTCAAGTAACTGGTTTCGGACAGTCACCATTGAATGCAGGATTTTTTTTTGCTTCCTGTAAAGTTATGAAAAGTGATGTTTCGTTGTTTTGCATTTTCGGTGACGATATGTAGATATGTACATTGTGAGTAAAATGATTTAAATAATTTAATATTTTAGAAAGCTAGGTATACATTGGATATCATTATTTTTTTAATATTTAATTTGATTTATGTCAAAATAAAATATTTAGTTTTTTCTTTGTTGTATATGTATACCATTTGTTATGGTGGTTGTTTGACAACTAGTAATATGATTGCCAATGTCATCAGGAAGTTATCAGGAAAAACGTAAACTTTGCTACTTTTAATTTTTCATGAACAAGTCAAAATCAGTTCAATAACATAAATGCATACACATATTAATAATATATTAAGTAGTATGCAAGGAGAAAATAAGGAGACATTACAAAGCAATTGGCTGAAATAAGTGTCAAAGTAATTGATAAAATTTTTTGGATATTTTTTAACTTAACGCATGTAGAAAGGACACTTTTAATGTTGTTTATTCAAAATTCTTCATTACTCCTTTGATCCGGATGCTATCTGATGACGGTAGAAACTACATCCATAATCTCGGTATTGTGTTAACTACTATATTTTACATATTTCAGATGTCTGTTTCTTTAAATTGGTCTCCGCTTTTGTATTTCTAATCAAATTTCCATATTTATTGTAAGTAAAATCTGCCAATTCGTTTGGTAGTTTTAGATGTGTGTTTAACAATATGTCAACTATTTCTCAAGCCGTAAATCTTTGAATATAAAAATACTAAAGAAAGTAAAACCCAAAACTTTTCAAATACGATATAGAGTAAAATATTTTTCTAAAGTTGTGTTTCTTTTTTTCTTTTAAGTTACTCTTACCATTTATCATTATGACAACAAACTTATGTTGCCATCATAATCATCCATAACAAACTTTATTTCAATTGACTTGTGGTACTTGTATTTGTGTTTGTATATATTTGTTGTCTCTTGACATGTCTGTCCGCCTTTCTAAGTGTCTGTCAATGTGTCTACCTTAAGGGTTTTAGTTCAATTGGAAAAATCAATTGTGAATTTTGTTGTTAAAAAATCATGATTTTGTTTGTTGTGTGCATTTGTGTTAGTTCTTTTTTTTATTGTTGCTGCTACTTGTTATTTTTCTTTGTCGTTTACATTGAACTGATGTTTTCAAGGGTTTCCGTTTATCTCACTATCAATTTGTTTGTATTTAAGTAGTTTTTTTTTTTTTTTTCTTTTTATCTCTCACTAAAGCTGAACGTTTTCATTGTTTCCGTTGTGTTGAGTGCGTGCTGAGTTTTAAATGTTTTTCCTATTTTATTCTATTGCTACGTAAAAGCTGAAAATATCAGCATAGTGAATTGAAAAAAGTTGTTATCTGTGCGTGTAGTCTGTGTATGTGTCCTATCTTGCATTTTGGAAAATGAAAGTTTTATTGTTTTAAATGTTGTATGTAAATTACGTGAAATATATAATAAAATTTTACACCGTGATGTAATCTACTAAAGTATAAATTATTTTAAATATATTTTGGTAATGCTATTGAAAATAATATCTTTTTTTTTTTTTTTTTTTTTGATAAATAAAATTTTGCATAAGAAGACTGTATTTTGATATAAACAGTAGTCGCAAAACGAAATTTTTTGGAAATAATTTTGTAACCTAAGAACTGCTGCATGTGTTTGAATGAAATTTCACATGGACAATTCTGAGGTGTTTGGAGGAGGAGGACCCACACCCTAACATGTGTGGGTTATCTCTTTTACTTTAAGAGATATTTGGACCAAAGTAAAATTTTGACGCATTTTTTGACTTGTTTTTTTAACTTGGCGGGCTCAATTTGAGTCCTAAAATTTTCTAAGATATTCTGTGGATTTTGTAAAAAATTGTAAACAATTCTCGTGCAAGAATCATATAGCTATGTGGTTTAGATAAAAAGTTATATTATTTTGAAATAGAAAGTTAAAAAAAAAAATATTGTGACTTTTTGTAATTTTTTTTCAAAAAGGTGGTAAATTTTTTTCACTTTAAAATCCATTATTTTCCTCTGGACCATACATTTTTTTCTTGTTTTAAAAAGAATACTTAACATACTTAACATTTTGAAGAATTCTTCAATACACTAGGAGATCGTTTCATGGCATGTGGCGAATACCATGCGAAACACACTTACTGAGGTTACAGATTAATGAACCCCAGAGGTAGACAGCTATATAAGCTCTAGTTGATCGCAAAAATGGCTTGAATTTTGTGTCCCCTTACTGGCCGACTGATCCTAGAAAAACTCCGGATCTCATTGATTTTGACATATTTAAATATATTAAACGAAATTAAGTATTGAATTTTCAAATGATTTATCTTCTGATCATTCTCCCAAAATAGTAACTTATTATGAAAGAACTACTATATTAAAATTTCCCATGATTACTTCATACACTACAAATTGGTTGAGCTATAAGAAATACATCAGTAGTCATATCCACACAGACCCTTCTATTGAGTGTGAGGAAGATATGAATAAATCCGTCAATAACTTTACGTCATTAATTACTTTAGCTCTAGAACATTCTAAGAGTCAAATTCTTAAGAAATGCAAAACGCATATTTCAAATACTGATACCGAAAAACTTTCCTTGAAAAAATATAATACAGAAGACAATGGCAACAATCTAGATCGCCCTGTGCAAAGCTGAGGCTGCCCATAGCAAGTAAAAAACTGAAAAAAGCCCTTCAAGTAGAAGAGCATCGCCAAAATAAAAATTACGTTGAAAATTTGACAAATAATAAGCACACAATTTTTTTTAAGTCACCGGTAGAAGCACAAAATCCTTTAAGGAATGCTGACGGTACTTGGGCCCGTAGTGCAGAAGATAAAGCCATTTTATTTGCAAGTTATTTATGCTCCGTCTTTCAAGAAAATCCCCAAACTAATGACTTTGTATTGGGAGAGACACCTGGCACTACATTTAACTATGATGACATAATTGTTATTAGCCCAGAGGACATTAATACAATCATCAAGGAAAATATAAATGTAAGAAAATCACCGGGACATGATTTAATAACACCATTAATGATTAAATACCTACCCAATGTGGCTATTATTGTGCTATCTATAATTTTTAATGCGATCTTGAAATTAAGAGTATTTCCAAAAATTTGGAAAACCTTTCAGTTTTCCAAATGATATCAAATCCTACAAAAGATTTAACTATAGACCTATTAGCTTACTTCTTTGTTTGTCGAAAGTTTTTGAGAAACTATTCAAAAGAAAATTATGCCGTTCTTAAACGATAGAAATATCGTCCCAGTTCACCAGTTTGGTTTCCATCAAAAGCATGGAACGATTGAACAAGTAAATCGTCTAACTGGAGAGATTAGGAAAGCTTTTGAATAAAAGAAATATTGTTCAGCTATTTTTTAGATGTCGCAAGCATTCGACAAAGTATGGCACAAGGGTTTAATATATAAAATTAAATGTTTACTACCTGTATCCACAAATGTCTGGAGTCTTATCTATCTAACCGTCTATTTAGAGTAAAGTATAATGATTTTGTGACAGAAAAATATGAGATAAAATCAGGTGTTCCACAAGGAAATGTTCTTGGACCTATACTCTATTTACTTTACACTTCTGACTGGCCTACATGCGATGTACTGACTATATCTACATTTGCTGATGATAGAGCAATAATCAGTTCTCATGAAAACCCATACATGGCATCTAGTCAACTAAATATTTACCTACGAGAGACATGGAGACATGGTTAGAAAACAAGTAAATACGGGTAAATGAATTAAAAAGTAACCATGTTACGTTCAGCTTAAGAAAAGGCAACTATCTGCCTGTCACACTTAATAGTATAAAAACACCACAGTCAGATCATGTCACTTACCTTGGTATCCATTTGGATAGGCGACTTACTTGGCATTGTCATATAGAAACCAAGAGACTTCATATGAAGTTGAAAGCTTCTAGCCTTCACTGGTTAATAAACAGTCAATCAAGACTAAGCCTTGACAATAATGTCATCCTGTATAAAACCGTTTTATAACCAATTTGGACTTATGGCATCCAATTATGGGGTACGGACAGTAATACCAGCATTGATCTTATACAGAGGGTCCAATCAAAAATTCTTAGAACTATGTATAACGGGTGCACCATGGTACGTAAGAAATGAGAATATCCATAAGATACAACTGGTAAAGGAAGAATTTAAAAAATTCAGTGAAAAATATATCCAAAAACATCAAAGTCATCCAAATCCACTCGCTAGACTCCTTGCTGAAGTGCAAACATATTCAAGGCTTCGTAGAGCCGACCTACCACCCCGCTAATGAGAGGACTACTTTACATCTTAGCTCTCCTTAGAGAGTAAATAGCTTTAATTTTAATTCTTAAGATTTGAATAATTACTGTGAAGCTACTAAAGGCAGATCCAGTAAACAAATGGAAAGTAAATAAAAAAAAACACGAATCTGCTTTCAGTCTTTTTCCATCAGGTCTGTTTTTTTTATAGGAGTGTCTAATATTTCGCCCATAGTAAAGCCATTACTCTAGTATATTTCTCAAAAACAGTGTGTACGATTAAAATAAGTGATATACCGAAAGATGCGGACTAAAATATCTTCAAACTTCCCTAACTCAATAGTTTCGGAGTTATTTCGAAATTAGTGTCCGATTTTTTTTTTTTTTTTTCATTCAAAATTTAAGATTTTTTTTTTTTTTTTTTTTTTTTTTTTTTTACTAAAATTTCAGTCAAAAATGTTTCAATTTATTATCTTAAGGGTGGTAATGTTGCGATTAAAGTAAGGCTTGTAGCATAAAAATTTACGTACAGATCTTGATTTTATTGACAGTTAAGTGTTGTTCATTATTTTGTATAAATTTTTCACTAATAATTACCGAATAACTACGGAATTATTGAATCAATAAAAAATTTTGTGAATATAATTCAAAGATAATTTAAAGTTTAATTAACCTAAATTGGACAAAGTGACAAGTGTGACTGCCTAAAACCGGGGACATGCTCATAAAAAAATCAATATGTGATAGAAAAAAATGAAAGCATATTCTTGTTTAGCACGTTAAACTCCATCTAAAAAATCCATTTTGTTTTATTTAAGACGAACAAAAAAAGTTTTTTTCTTCAATTTTGCACGAAAAGTTTTTCTCAACCTGATGGGAAAAACTGAAAGCAGAATCTTAGCATGTCGAATTCTATCTATTCGACATATTTTAAGACATATATGTATATTAAGAAGACAAAAAAATTTGTTTGCTGTCCAGTATTATTAACAGACTGTACCATAGTTTTGTTTGCAATAAAATTACGCCCCAGTCCAATACAGAACTCGATTGATATTGAACCAAACTCGAGAGTGGATACCGATTTGCAGCACCATTAAATATGATTGTACGTCGTCAACTAGTATCAAGAAACTGTAATAAGTTGCAATCGTTTATCGTTTATTTGGTGGTACCAAAGAAAAGTGTATGGAGTTCGTTGAAACCTAAACATTCTCAATATTGGTTTTAGTTTTCCTTTTCTCGTAAGTTGGCAGCAATGCGATGTCAGAACGATTTTTAGATAATGGCGTCACTGTACTGGGTCTTTTCAATACACGCTAAAAGTGTGTTTTTATTCCAGTTGTTCATAATAATACAAAGTAATTTTTTTGTTTTAAATATAATTGCACAAAAACTAAAAAGCCCCACAAAGTCCCCATATCTGATTGGTACTGTGTAATGAACGTTACTACCACATAATTCTGCTTATTTGCATTTTATATATATATTTTTTGTTTGTTTTTTTTTTTTTTAAGTTGAACTCTTATTTCTAGTTTTAATAACTATATTTTCTATTATATTTTATTTTAATAATTCCAAGGTTTTCTCTTGAACCTTGAGTGTTAATAATTAGCCAGTATGAATTATCTGGAAACAGAATATTGGGAACAAATTAAACACTTAATTAATATTTTAGGTAATTTATATGGTTACCTGCTCACTTTATTTTATAATTTTATTGAATTCTTTTAGTTAATGTATTACTTATTATTTTTTTTAATATGAAGTGTTTATTTTCCCCTTTATTTCAAGTATTGATCATATGTTTTTGCATTGCTTGTTTTTTATTTTTTTTATTTTGGTACAATGCCATAAATTGATAAGTATTTGTAACAGAGTGGTTTGCATCTTGGGTAAACGTATGGATCTCTTGTATATCTGCTATCGATATTATGAACATACAATTTGAAAGTGGCAACTTTAATTTTAGTTAATTATTGTAATTCTACCTCATATTTTGAACACTTCCAAAAGACTGAAATGTCATAACTTACTTGCTGTAGCTGACTTATTGGAAACCTTCTTTTTAATTTAAACGTGGTCAAGATAACTTTAACTTTCAAAGAAAAGCTTGAAAAATTCTGAAATTTTAAATCGTTTAAACCTTCAAACATCCTAATTTGTAGTACCCAGAAATATAATCCCTATTGAACTAAATCAAAGCAACTAAACTTCCAAGGTAATTTTTGTGCCTAACTTTGCATAATTTTTATTAAAACTGTGTATTTTGAATTCAGAGAATCCTTTCGGTTATTCCAACACGTGATTACATACATAAGGAAGCTACATCCTTACCTAATTTGTGACCAAGTTCCTTTTTTTCTATGTGGCTTGATACCAGCCACGCAATTTTCAAAACCTACTTTTTATAAATACAAGCGGCGTTTCTATAAAAACTCGGACAAAAGAACGGTCTTTAATAACAAAGCGTGTAAAGTGAATTATTTTGGAACACGATTTTCGCTTCTCAACTATCTTCAACTTTAAAATTATCCCTCAAGAAAATATACATACGTTTCCAATCAAATAGGTAACTATATTAAAATCTATTAGGAATCTTTTTAAACACATAATTTATTTTCTCACAGCTGCGGATCACAAGAGTAGGGAAAGCTGCAGACTTTTGTGATTGAGAAACTCTAAATGTTAATGCCTCCGTGCACTAACAGTTCCCCAAAGATGAATAAAACTGTATGTTTCTCCCAGCTGTAAATGTTATCATTCTCTTCAAATTACCCACTGATCAACATTCACACATCTACCCATACCTTAGTTCGGAGCATAGGTACACAGTATAAAAATACAAAACAACCAGAATCGATCCACCGTGGAAATAACAGAAAAAAAAGAAATAACTTAACAATTAAACCAACAGAATATAAGTGCAGTGATTCCCAAACAAAAAACAACCAAAGTTATCAAAAGCATCTCAGAAAAATCGTTGAAATGATTTTAGTGTAACAAACAGAACGCTTATTTGATCTTTTACTTATATTACTTTCTCATAAAAAAGTTAAAAAAACAAAATTAATAAATTCTAAAAGCATTTAAATTTTTTAACCATGCAAAATAATTATAAAAATTACAAATTAAGATTAAAAAATCTATTTTTTTTCTAAATTAAAAATTATCTACTTAACCTAAAATATCACATAAAAAAATCACTGATACAAATTTCACTACAAAGATAGAAAAAAAAAAAAAAAACATCTAAACATTACTAAAAATAAAATCTAAAGCAACATATGTACCTATGCAAGAACATAAATAATTTTTAGCAACATATAAAATGCCCTGTTTAACAACATGATCGAGTTCAATGCAAGATCGATACAAGTTGGTAAGTGAAACAACAAAAATACCACATTCTTTTTTATTATTTATTCTTGCATATTTATAATTTTTAAATAGAAGCAAAATGAAGAATAATTGAAACAATAACTAAGAAGAGATTTGCTCCAATTAATGTTCAATTTTCGTTCGTTTCATACTCTTTGTATGATGTGTAAAAAAATTAAATAAAAATAATAAAAAAAAGTCTACTCTCATTTATTTAATTTTTTTACTAAAGTAATATATAACCTTGACATTGAAAATTTTGCTTCTATTTACTTTTCAAAATATATGTTTAATTGTTTTTTTGCGTAAAATCAAACTGCACCATCGGTCGGTGCTTTCAAATTATAATCAAAATTTAAAACAGCTTTTTAAAAAAAAAAGAATTTTGCAATCTACGTAAACATTTGTATGTGATTTTCTTTTTTTAATTCCTATTAAATATAGAATATATAAATATATGTTTCCCTTTTAAATGCAAATTTGAAATTATTATAAGTTATAGATTTTTAAATTTATGAAATATATTTATATATTTTTTTTTTTTTTAATTCTATTAAAAATAAATTTTGTTTTCCATAACTTATGTTAAAGAGAACTATATTCTTCTTCAAGTCATTCAAGACTTCTAAATACTAAAATGTTATTTTCCTGAATATAATAAATTACAAATAATGGAATTGTAAATTAAATTTCAGTGGCTTTTAGGGTGATCGACGCAGTTTTCCAACCGGTTTTAAAACCGGTTTTTTCAGTCAATGTGCTGTCGGTTTTTTCAAAATGTTCATTTTTCGAATGTCGAATAGACCGGTTTTTTTAAACACAAAAAACCGGTTTTAAAAATAGCATTTTATTTCAGAAAACATGTACTAAATAGTGATAGTGATATTTGAAAATTTAGGAATAATTTTTTAAATATTCATAAAGACTGATTTCTTATATTTTTAAAATATAGTTTAAGTCTAAATTGGAATTTATTCTGTAATATTAAACAAATAAATAATTAATAATTATCCTGTATGACCCAATTTAATTTTTTTGATCCAATATTTCCCTTATTTTTTAGAGGTGTTGTGTTAAAAAAGTTTCACCTGCAGAATCGTTTCAATTGAGACAGGCTTTCATATTAAGCCATGGTTTCTGTTTATGCTAACTAAAATTTAAATGATTTTTTCTACAATTTTGAAACATAATTATCTTCTAGTCATCTAGATATATAATTTGTTTAGCTTTTTTCCTCTTTCCAGAGCTTTCTGAAGCTAGCAAACGACGTAGAAAATTAAAATTTCGCTTAATTATAAAACTTTTTGTCCAACAATTCCTAATGGAGCCATATTTTGAAATTTTTATCAGGGAGCGGATATAAGAGGATTTACGTGTCTTTTTCTAAGATTTTTTTCCTTTCCAGAGCTTTCTAAAGCTCCCAGAAGACATAGAAAATTGAAATTCAGCTTAATTATAACCCTATTCGTCCTACAAATCCTAACGGAGCCAGATTTTGAAATCTCTATCAGGGAGCGAAAATACGTGGATCTTTATATATGGATTTAAATATATCTTTCCTAATCAATGTTTCTTTTCCAGAGCTTTCTGAAGCTCCCAGGCGACGTAAGAAACTAAAAATCGGCATACTTATAAAACTATTCGTTCAACAAATTCTAACAGTGCCAGATGTTTCTATCAGGGACCAAAAAGTCTGTTTTGGTATTAAGAACCTTTGAGTTGCTTTACTTATTATTTGCTCTCCAAATCCTATAAAAAACTGATTCTGTATTTCAGCCAGGGAGCGTATTTACGATGATTTTTTTATTTTGAAAAGTTTACGAATTTAAAACTTTAATCAATATAATTCCAATAAATTTAAACAGATTCAAATAATTGACTTCGATTAGGGAGAGGAAGGTGTCTAAATGTTGTTCATATTTTTTCTTTTAATTTTCGGATTTGTTTGTGCATATTTTCATTATTATATTTTTCCTGACATTGTTAGGCTTTTACGCTTGTATTTAATAAATTTTAACTTAATTATAAGAATTAATTTTTTTACAGAAATGTAGTCTTTTGATATAAATATTAACTTCTGCAAAAAACCGGTTAATATTTATATCTGAATTTCAAAAAGTGCAACCGGTTTTTTAAAATACCAACTATTCGAAAACCGGTTTCTCAAAAAAGTCGAATATTCGATCATCCTAGTGGCTTTCTTTAATGTGATATGATGTGGATAGAATAAATCGTGTTTGGGGCTCTAGATACGAACTGATATATGCCACTAGAGCAATGGTAGGAGAAGGTTCTGCGGCATTAGTCCCCATTTACATCAGGGTGACTTCAAAATTTTAGGCTATAATAATAACTTATTCATTTGCTTTAAATTTCAACAATGACTAGATATCAGGGGCTTTGTTTATTCATTTGTTTTATCTAGTTATCCTGGACCACAAGTAACTTTAATTATTAATATTGTAATTTAATAAAATGGGAGTCTATAATAATAGACATATTGTACCAAAATAGATATTGATAGGAAAGGACCCGAACCCCCCACTCGGCTACTAAGCTAGCAATTAAAAGGCTCCCGCAGTCCTCAGATCAATATTCTCGATGCATTTAAAAACTTTACTATTTATGTAATTATTTATTTACCCAGCAAAAATTTGTTGGCTTTTGGTAATGACTACTACTTACTAGACTCATTACCATGTAATGAGTTGTCATTATTTTTCTCATTTCTTCGAGTAGTGGAATAACTAGTTACCAGTAAACAACAATTTCATTTAGTACTGCAATGGCTCAGTTTGCTAGAGCGACAGCGTAGCACTCAGAAGGTTGTCGGTTCAATCCCGAACTAAACCCAAACGTTTTTTCAGTAAATTATTTTAATTTCTAATGGTATGTTGAAACTGTTAATAACGCACACAAATTTTAACACATGCATGGCGTAGTGACTAAGACAGTAGTCTTCGAAACTTGAACGAATGTTTTTGTCTAGGTTCAAATCTCAGTTGAGCCAACATTTTGTTTTTAATTTTTTTTAGCAATTTTGTAGTTTTGAAGTATTTGCAGTTTTGTAGCATTTGCTTAACTACTTATTTAATTTTTTAAAATAAGTACTTTAATAATGGGGACCCATGAATTCGTGGACATCGCCATATAAATGTAATGAGTTTTTCACCCGAATTATAAGTAGTTACCGCATTTTAGCAATGTAATATATTGACTTACCGGGTAAGTAAAGTTTTTGCTGGGTAGATAGAGTAACCTGGCATCTGTAACCACACTTTGTGTTGGTGTACATTACAACTGTATTTCTAATAGTTTATTTTCCAAAATTAGTTATAAAATTTTTCTCTAACTTGCCACTTTTCAAATCTAATGTAATTATTGGGGAACTATTTGTATTATATCGATTCCTAACCGCAAAAATGTCTTAAGTGCTGGAAACAAAACTTTTGTTAGAGTTACAGAATTAAAAATGAAACCAACCGAGCGTAACAAAATGGCTTGTTTCAAATTTCATCAATATATGTAGCTTTCTTAATTACAGAAATATATACTACACACTCAGAATATTAAAAACTCATACTGTTCCACTTTATCAAACTTTATAAAGTTTGGTTAAAAATTTACTCTTTACTCTTATATAACGCCCAACTACGAGAAAAAATATAACAAAATATTTTCTAGAACAACAAAGAAGACAGTAAAAATGCCTAAACATTTTTCTTTGAATGCATAAATCCCTCCACAATTGATCATAGTTCCCATATTAGACCCTCTCCAAAATCACTCAGCAGCACATATGCTTTAAGTTATATTTCACCTTAATTTGTTGCATTAAGAGTTGCAAATGTTTGCAACATTTAAACATTTATTTCATGAAATTAGTATTAATACTTATTTTATATATAAAAATGCATTTCTTTTCTAGATTTAGATAATTCAAATTACCAATATAGATTAAAAAAATTTCAATTAACATTTATTGCATATAATATCTTTATTTTAAATTTACTTAAACTGACTTACTTAATAGTACTTTTTTATTAAAAATATATTTATGTATTTGTATAAGTACATATGTATAAGTACATATGTATATGAGAACATTTAATGTCTATGTTAGAGTTGGTATTGTGGTTGTGTTTATATTTTGGCTAATGTTCTATTATTTTAACCACTTTTGATTTTGACACCAGCTGATGCTGTGGTCATTCTGAAAGAGAGTTCTATCTATATAATATTATATAAATCTATAAAATATACTTGTAAGTGCTAACCCAACATATATTGAATATAATCACACAAACAATTTATATTGAACACACATACAAACAACAACACCCATGCACTAACCATACATAGCTGGTCTATAGTATGTATTAAAAAAAAAAAAAATAAGCTGGGTGCCCGGACAAATACATATTCACATGTTTGTTCAGCTCGAACATGCAGTTTATACCCAACAAACTTAATGTCAAACATTTGAAATATGATGACTTTAATATTTGATCTCAAACTTGTTTCAAATGTAGATAGATGTTAAAATTTTAAGTTTGATTTCAAATCGGAATCATTTGAGAAAAAACTTTTGAGAAATTATACTTTCTAAACTTGATATCAAAATTATCATTAAATCATTCTCTAAACTAAAAATGAGTTTAAAAATTTTTGAAAAGTAGTATTTTCTCAATTTGATATTAAGTATTATTAAATCATTCTTAAAGATATTTGAATGAATATTAATATTTTTTCAGGGACCGTAGCGATTATGAGTTTTATAATAAAAATCATGATTTAGTGATTATTTCTTGACTTTTATTTTTTACTTAAAAAATAACAATTATTTTTGATTTTTTGCTCAAAAGATAATGATTATTTTTTTACTTTTATTTTTTGCTCAAAAAATAAATTCTACACAGAAAAAATAATAACAAATATTTTTTTAAACAAATCGTTGTTTCATTAAAATTTAAATCTTATTAATTTAATTATTCAATTTTAATATTTTATTTTATTGGATTTGAATAACTTGTGTATCTTAAACAAAATAAAAACAAATTTATTTTTGACATACTTTTTAAAAATACAAAACAATTACATAAATTATTTTTTATGATTCTAAACTTTCAGAGGTAAGTAACATTGATTTTTACAACATTTCCTAACAATTAATAATACTCCTCCTCTAAAAGGGACCATTTTAACTCTGCTAGTAAAATTGGTTTATTAAATGAGATATCCGAGGGCTTTTAACTACAAACTTAAGACTGCTCCATATCGATGGCATTCAACTATTCCAGGTTAAAAATATTTCTTGTCAACTCAATTTAATGTATGCAAAAGAGGAATATGTTTGGCATCTTGAAACATAAACTAGCAAAGTCACAGGTTCCTCTGTATGGATATTTTTTCTACATTCAAATAAAGGATGCCTCTTTCAAGTAAGATGTAAAAATTGAGTTTATTCTTATATTTGTTTATGCTAAACTGGTTCTGTTCAATTTTAAGGTCTCTTCCGCGCTGAATTAAGATTTGCAAAACAAATCTGTCCATTCCGGATTTAATAATACAAATCAATGTAACGGCATATACCCAAAGTTAATGGGAAGCAATGACTCTAATATGTATTTTAAAGATGGCAGAATTCAACACACATAATTTGCAACATGAGAATCCGACTGCCGTTGACCACGAGTCACTTAATTGAGTTAACCTTACGCATCCACTTTAGTCGGTCAATAAAAAATTTAGCAAAATTTAGAGTATGAATATCAAATTATAGACTGAGTGATTATCGAATTAACTTCTCATGTAAGTATCACTTTGAGATCGTTTTTTTGAAACAGTATAATAATATATTTTCTTTTTATAGGTTGAATTGGCATTTTTAATTGGAGGAATGTACTTTGCGAAAAGAAATAACCGCCTTTGTTTTTCATTTTTAATTTACACTAATATTATCTGTAAGAACATCTAAATTATATTAATGTAGCATTAGTATTCATAACACTGCATTAGCTTTAATAAATATATTTATTTTAATTTATTATTACTATTATTTATCACTATATTAATTGATTTTATAATAAATTTTGCTTGAATTTATTTTTAAAACCAAATATTATTTTTCTTGTTTTACTAAAAAAAATTATTGAATTTTAGAAAATTTTCAAATATTATATTTTATAAATAGCAATAATATTTTAATAAAGAAAAAAACTTTTTATTTTCAATAAAATATTTACGAATGTGAGTATTTGATTTTACTAATTCAGTGATAGGTCCGATTTCATTTAAAAATATTATTGAGTTTAAGAATTTAGTAATAGAATTTGAAATTTAATTTTTTCTGTGTAGTTTTGATTTTTATTTTCTGCTCCAAATATAATGATTAATTTTTATTAAAAAAAAATTATAATTATTTGAAATTTTTATTTTTTACGAGTATATAAAATTTACATTTAATAAATGTATATCGAGAGCTTATATTCAAATTGAGCCTCATGCAGATTTACAAATTTTTTGTCTTTTGCGTCAGACTCTTCAGTTTTCTATTTTTTATATATGGTGTTAATTTTGGAATCAAAAGTTAATTCTAACACTATGTTTTTCAATTTTTGTTTTTGGGTTTTCTACAAACAGTATTTTTTTTTTAAGGAAAAACGGGCTATCATTTTGTTTGATTTTCAAAGAAATGTAAAAATTAAAATTGATAAATAATGAGAATTTTCTTTGCGATTTAAACTTTTTTTAAATGTTTTGAATTAGAGTCATAATATATCTCACAAATCTCAATGCAGTCTGAAGAAAAAAGCCATTGAAGTTAGATTTTTAATCGTTTTTAGATGCTTATAGATCATACGCGGGTACACCTATCAACATTTTATGAAAATGTTAATCAAATTCGTGATTATAAGCAAAACATCTTAGATACCAAAAGCAGTTTCTGAAAAAATTATAATTGAATAAAAAGTGCAATAAACATCGTCTTTAAAGGTTTAAATAATTTTTGAGTTGTTGATATGCAATTTAATACAATTTTAATTGGTTCAAACATTTTTTTTTTCTTGCAAACTTTTTTTTTACAATTTTTTTTCGCATTTTTTTTTTCAAAAATAAATTTATAATTTTAATCTTAAAAACATTTTCGTAAAAATGGTCCAGCCAAACACAAAATTTCGCTTTTTTTATCTCCTGATTGGTATGATATCATAAATTTAACATATTGTCAATTTTTTTTTCAAAAATATTATGTTTTACTTCTTTACTTCCAATAAACAAAACGGGCTATATGAACATTTTATAACATACATTAAAAATAATTAAGACAAAACCAACCATAACTTCGCGAATAATGGAGTTAAAAGATTTATTTTTCAGTGTGAGGCTTAGTAGACGTAATATTATTAACTCGTAGAAGAACGGTTTGCAAAATATTGAAAAATGAGGGAAATAAACAGTTTTTATGTTCTCCTGAACAATTGTGTCTTTGGATGTGGCCCGTTTTGAATATAAGCCCTCGATATGGGCCGTTATCAACAATTTTTAACTTGGCTGAAACTGACTTAAATCCTTAATAAGTTTTATCGTAAATATAATTTAAACAAATTGGTTACATATCTGAACTCACAAGACTTGAAACTCATAGAGTGCACAATTTTAGCTCCATAAGTGTGCTTTTATAATCATTATTGTTATTCAAAGTTCGAGAACATAGAAAAACTGCTAAAAATGGGAAAAAGTTTTTCCCATTCTTCTACAATTTTTGTTTGCGCGTTTATACTTTTTGATCTCATTCTATCATAAATAAACTAATTAGACTTTGCAGATAAATTCTGCACGATCTTTGTTGTTGTGCAGACTTTCAACAGCAAAATACAGGGTAGTCAAGTTTTGATGGCAAAATTTTTTAGTTTTAAAAACTTTTTAGTTTTTTGGGCGGGGTCTGTGCTCCCCTCAACCGAATACAAAATTTGGTAGGGATTGATACTTTTCCTACCAAATTTTGTTTTTCTGTTTTTATATAGAAAATTGCAGTTTAACCAAATATTATATATATAGATATAAGAGCGGCGATAAATATAATTGATTGGGATCACTAATTAGTAGATGTTTGTTACAATTTCGAAGTTAAACATTTTATGGACCAAAAAATATTTAATTGTGATAAAAAAGGATCACAATATGAAATAAACTCTAACAAAATATATTTTCATTCAATGTATGGAGAAGTAACTTAGATTCGATACATATTTTTTGCAAAATTTTTAAAAATCGCGATTTTTGTTATAAAGATTTTTTAAATTTTACTAGGAAACCATTAGCTGCACTAATACCATTAAACATTAAAATTATTATAAATTTTATTGGAATAACTCAGTAGGTTTTGACCAGAATTATACATAAACTCCCAGTTTGTAAAAATTGTTATATGTTCAACTTAAAATCGGTAACTTTCGCGCCCCTCCAGGAAATTATTAACGCGAAATGATTCTACATGCATTCGAGTCACTTTATATGTATACAAAAGAATTTTAATGTGCCATTAAAAAAAAAAAAAAGAATTTCTTTTTGAAGGGCTAAAATCAAAAATGAATATATCTGATTTTAATTTACATTAATAAATAAAGCTTTTACCAAGGTATTAGAAGACATATTACATCTGAAATCACTCAAAATCAATTTTAATGCTGTAAACGCGTTATTTACGCTTACTTGCATAGCGTGTACAATATGTAACACTTCTACCATCTTATATAAATGAGGATAGGCCAGTGTTATCAGTAAAAAGTTTTAAAAATACCTACGACTAATGAAAAAAAATCCGATTTTTCCCTACGCTTCCAAAAAAATTTCCCTACAAAAAATCCCTAAACATTTTAATTACTAAAATGAATATAAATAAAACATTTAAACTATTTTCTTTTAAAATACTGTACTTTTCACTGTTCAAAACATTTTTGCCTTTTTAAGGATAAATTAAGAAGAAGGCACACATCAAACTTGAATAGCTAAAATATACGAATTAAAATAGATTTTTGTCTGCAGGTCGTTAGACAAAATTAGATATTAATATTCAGATTTAAGATTTTAATACTTATTGTTAGTTCATGTAAGGACAGCGCACGAAAAAATCGCAACATGCCAATCTGCTTACAGAAACTAAACCAATAGTTGAATTTTTTTTAATTATAGTTTTATTAATGACTGTTATGTTCAAGGTCTAAACATAAAAAAAATAAATTTTCTGTTGGTTTTAAAGATATTTTCCAAAATTCTTCCAATTAAAGGTTTTATTGGGTTTCGGTCACTTTTTTGCTCGAATAAGTCCACTTATTTTTAAACTCATTCATTTTAAGCTAAGCTTTCAATGTTCTTTAAATTATTTTTTACTAGAGCCCAATATCTTTCAACTGCTCGGAGTTCCGCACAATTTGATAGTTTAGCATCTTTCAGTACAAACACTGACAATTTCTATATTATCACTCCATTGTTTTGTTGCTCTAATGAGAAGAAGCGAGAACAGGCCAGAAAAATTTTATTTTCTTAGGAAAGGAAGACATCTTTTCCAAAGTCACTCATTCACGTATATTTCTGTGTTAATGGAACCATTTTTTATGAATGAAGTGCTTTTTTTCCGCATATGCATATGGCTTCCAAAAACAAAAACAATCTGGGAATTTTTATTTCTTTGATACGCGATATTTTTCTGCCATATTCCCTTTAGCATCTGTAACATAGAATTCCTGGCCAGGAAGTTGAAAAAAGTTAGACTGTACGAACGTTTCATCGTCTATTATACCCTGATCATACACACAGAGAAAAAATATGGTTACAGCATGATCACCATAACTATTCAATGATTATATAATCGTTTTTCATTGATTTAAATATACTGTGTTCATGATAGCAACGTTTATGATTCTGTTTAATCATTTAATGATTACCCACAATCATAATTTTAATATGGTTCACTGAATTATAATATGCATTTAAATATGTTAATATGAAATCATATATATGATAAATCCACTAATTTAGTCAATTCTACAACAATTTAGTTAATTGTATAACCATTTAGTTAATTTTACAAATTTGGTTAATTCTACAACCATTAAGCCATTAACTTTTAATGCCTTTTAAATACACATTTTTGTGTATCAGTCCAGTAGTTTGTTAGTATATTAATTCTCATTTAGTTTATATATGACCAAATATAAATTGACAAGTTTTGTTTTAATTCAGTATGATGAATGTACAACACATCGTGGTACAAATTAATATAAATATGAAAACATGGGATTATATATATGATAAAATGGAATTATGTATATGATGAAATTAGTTTATATAAGGAGTGAGATCGAAAAGTTCTTAACACACATTTAGCCTCATAACTTTTTTCGGAATCAATATTCAAAATTTTTTTTTTTTTTTATTTTTAATAACAACCATGTTAATATGTCCTTATTTTCATCAAAATAAGTGACGAAAAAGATTTACATCCTACAAATTATTAAAAAATTTCAAAAAATCCAAATAGGACTTACAAATAATTGGCCACAGAATTAAATGTCGTCCATAAAACCGTTTCTAATGTTATTAAACATTATCAGGAGAATTTGACAATTGATGTGAAACCTAGCTCGGTAAGAAAAAAGCACCACATGATATTGGGAAGGCCAGAAAATTGAAGGCATATTGAAAGGAGCTCCAAACACATCTGGTAGATAATCAGCTCAGTTTTCTCAGTGCTTCGACTATTTGGTGCGAAAATTTAAAGCTAATGGGAAAGTTGATAACATATAAAATTCAAAAAATTCCAAACTGGAATTCTGCAAAAAAAAATTACAAGCCAAAAATAGGACTCGGAATTTAAAACCAAATTTCATACAAAAATACTCAAGCTGTATAATTGACGAAGAAACGTAGGTGCTGGCAGAATCTTCGCAGCTTGTGTCTTAAAAATGTTTATTGCTAATGCTCGAAGCAATGTTGGAGATAAGTTTAAGACCCAAAAGCAGAAAAAATTTCTTACAAAATTCATGGTATAATAAGCTTTTTGCAGTTGCGGCAAAACAGGAAAGTCATTTGATACATTCGGATCTATAAATACCAAAATATGCATAAAGGAATGTTTGCAAAGAAGACTTCTTCTTTTCTTAAGAAAGCACAACGTGTCCACATGGTTTTGGACCCATTTGGTATCATGTCACTACGGTAAGAAAGCTCTGGAGTGGTACCAAATCAATAACATAGTTTTAGTACCAAGAGAGGTCAATTTTAAAAATTGTCCATAGCTTAGACCAGTGGAGAGATATTGAGCTCTTGTGAAAAGTGAATTCAAGAGCACAAAAAAGGTGTCTCAAAATACCGAAGGTTTTAACAGAAGATGTACACACTGTTCCAAAAAAGTGGCTGAAGCAACTATCAAATCTCCAAAGAAAGGGTTTTCAAAAATGGTCCACAATTTTATAATTAGTGGTTAGAACCATAAAAATTATATATTTCTGTGATCTGTGCTAAATTATCAAATGATTAAAAAATAATGAAAACTCTAAGATCAACCGTTTCCAAGTTATTGAATATTATGTATGTTAAGAATTTTTCGATCTCACTCCTTATATGATAAAATGGAATCATACTTATGATGGAATTAGTTCATATATATGATAGAATGGAATTATATATATGATGAAGTTATTTTATATATATGATAAAATGGAATTATATATATGATGAAATTAGTTTATATATATGATAACATGGAATTATTAAATGATATAAACATGATGAAATTGAAAGCAATACTTAAGAAAAGGTTAAAACTTACTAAAAGTTATTATAAATGTTATGAACCTTACTAATAAATTATAAGTTGGAATCACAGTAATGATTACGTACAAATATACTTATTGTAACCTGGTAATATATGATAGCAATCATGGTATGTTGCTCTTAGTTTATGGTCACTGGAACCATATTTTTCTTTGTGTGTAATTATGTAAAAATTCTTCGGAAGAACTTTCACGTTATTTTTTCACCTCCAAAGTCTTGCTTTGCGTTTCTATTAGGATTTTTTGTACTTTATACGTCTTCAGGCTATATTTCCTTTCAACTTCAACTTTTCTAATAAAAATTTAAAGCAATAAACTTTTTGTGGTTCTTTTCTTTCAGAGATGAGGGGAATTTCTCTGAAAATCCTTTCTATTTTGTCTGAGTCCTATTCTATTTTTCTTCTGAGTCCTATTCTTTTCTTCTTCGTATAATATTATGACCCAAGAAACTGTATTTTTTGACACAACTGCCTTCCTAGCAATTGTAAGATTTCATGAAAAATTTCTTTTATGTGTTTTGGTGTTTTTTGTTCAATTTCCATTTTTAAAAAAGGATAAATCAAGCCTTTTTATTAAAACATATTCACGCTTGTAAAAAATATATAGTCGAAAAATTACAAAAAAATGGGAATACTTACCCACAAATTAAAGTTAAAAATTACGAAAATTTACATCAACACATTATATAGTTTGTCATGTGAAACATTACCCAAATTAATATTGGATTAGCGATTTTTATTGAGTCATAAGTTAACTTTACATTTTGGGATGTTTTAGCCTTCTTTTAGTTTTTGTTTTATTAAATTTAACTTCGTCTTCTGATATATATTTTTAATACTTTGTGTTCATATCGGCTCATAAAAATAAAATATCTGACGATCGAACAAATACTTAAGTTAACAGGATCAGCTCTAATATTGGTTTTTTGAAATACAATTATTAAAATATTTGTTTTGTTAAATTTCTTTACAATTTTTTTTTTATTTTTTTATTTTTTTGTATTCGTTTTCTAAATGATTTGAAAACAAAAATGCTTAATTTTTACTTCTCCCTTTATTAATGTTGTATTTATTTTAGCTGCTTAATTTCAAAAAAGTTGACTTTCACAAAAAGTACATACATTTTAAAGAAATCAAAAAATTTTTTCGATTTGCTCATTTAACGGGATTATTCCCTACTTTTGACAACCGTGAGATAGATATATTTTTTGCTCACTCAATACTTCATATAAAAAAAAACTAAAATAATCAAACAGTTATTTTTTGAGCAAAAAATAAAAGTCGAAAAATAATTATATATTTTGAGCAAAAAATAAAAATCAAAAATAATTGTTATTTATTGATTTTTTTATAAGAATCAACAAATAAAAGTATATTGCACAATTCGAATGCGTGTCCAAAAATAATAAAAGTGTTCTACAACATATTTCTAACATTTTTAAATCATTCTGATTTTTTTTTAGTTTAAAATTTTGTAATAGCCACAAAGGACACCCTATGTCTTACGAGATCCACGAACCTTAAGTGAGAACACAATTTGTTTACCCTTTCTGGGGGTTAATTATACAATATATCTTTATTTAATAATTCAATATTTAAGATTTCGGTAACGACAAATTATAATTAATACTTTTTGTGTTGAATAAATTACTAGCAGCACGATAATGTTAGGGATTCAGTCGGTTACGTCTCAGGTAATTCGGATTCTACTGGTAGATGCGGAGTTGAAGATGCGGTTCCCTCGGAATTATGCAGCAAGCAGGATCGTTGATGATACTTATATATATCTTATAAATATAGGCTTAAACAATATAATTTCTTACAACTAGGTTACAAAATTCAAACTTAATCTAATAGGTATAACAGACGGTACAATTCGCTGTGCCAAAACCGATGACCGAAGTCACGATGCCAAAACTAACAACCGAAGTTGCAGTGCCGAGACAGACGATAGTTCGCTGTACCAAAACCGATGACCGAAGTCACGGTGCCAAAACTAACAACCGAAGTTGCAGTGCCGAGACAGACGATAGTTCGCTGTGCCAAAACCGATGACCGAAGTCACGGTGCCAAAACTAACAACCGAAGTTATAGTGCCGAGACAGACGATAATTCGCTGTGCCAAAACCGATGACCGAAGTCACGGTGCCAAAACTAACAACCGAAGTTGCAGTGCCGAGACAGACGATAGTTCGCTGTGCCAAAACCGATGACCGAAGTCACGGTGCCAAAACTAACAACCGAAGTTATAGTGCCGAGACAGACGATAATTCGCTGTGCCAAAACCGATGACCGAAGTCACGGTGCCAAAACTAACAACCGAAGTTGCAGTGCCGAGACAGACGATAGTTCGCTGTGCCAAAACCGATGACCGAAGTCACGGTGCCAAAACTAACAACCGAAGTTATAGTGCCGAGACAGACGATAATTCGCTGTGCCAAAACCGATGACCGAAGTCACGGTGCCAAAACTAACAACCGAAGTTGCAGTGCCGAGACAGACGATAGTTCGCTGTGCCAAAACCGATGACCGAAGTCACGGTGCCAAAACTAACAACCGAAGTTATAGTGCCGAGACAGGCGATAATTCGCTGTGCCAAAACCGATGACCGAAGTCACGGTGCCAAAACTAACAACCGAAGTTGCAGTGCCGAGACAGGCGATAATTCGCTGTGCCAAAACCGATGACCGAAGTCACGGTGCCAAAACTAACAACCGAAGTTGCAGTGCCGAGACAGACGATAGTTCGCTGTGCCAAAACCGATGACCGAAGTCACGGTGCCAAAACTAACAACCGAAGTTATAGTGCCGAGACAGACGATAGTTCGCTGTGCCAAAACCGATGACCGAAGTCACGGTGCCAAAACTAACAACCGAAGTTATAGTGCCGAGACAGACGATAATTCGCTGTGGCAAAACCGATGACCGAAGTCACGGTGCCAAAACTAACAACCGAAGTTATAGTGCCGAGACAGACGATAGTTCGCTGTGCCAAAACCGATGACCGAAGTCACGGTGCCAAAACTAACAACCGAAGTTATAGTGCCGAGACAGACGATAATTCGCTGTGCCAAAACCGATGACCGAAGTCACGGTGCCGAAACTAACAACCGAAATTGTAGTGCCGAGACAGACGATAATTCGCTGTGCCAAAACCGATGACCGAAGTCACGGTGCCAAAACTAACAACCGAAGTTGCAGTGCCGAGACTAACAACCGAAGTAGTGGTATCGGGACTGACGACCGAAGTTGTAGTGCCGAAGCAGACGGAGCAAAGCCGCTGTGTCCGAAACAGACAGAAATGCTGTGCAAGGTATCCCCCTGACGCTCGGACCTAATCCGAGTACCAGAGAAACAGTGACTGATATTACGATATCAAGTGTCTTGGAATAAGGCAAGTTATATCGTAATATCAGCTGTCTTAGATTTTGGCAAATTAAATCGCAACTACTTCATCCAAACTTAGAGTACTTATGATAATAATTATATAAACTTAATGAGAATTATTAAATCTTAATTCTTAGAACAACAATAAGGGTGTTCAAAAGTAAGGTAGAATAATAATAGGGTATTCACAGATGCGATAATATAACAAGTTAGTAAATAAAATAATCCGGATAAAAATAATAAAAAAATGTATGTAATAACGTTTTATGGTATAAATTCGTTACAAGTGGGTATAAAAATTAAAAAAAAAAAAAAAAAATTCTAAAAACAAATTATATTTATTTATGTTCCACATGTGGCCACAATCTACAATTGAAAAAAGTTTGAGATATATGTTTATTATTATAAAATATTTCTTAAAGTTTGACATTTGAGAATAGATTTGACTACAAATCATTCTCAATTTGATATCAAACTTTTTTGTTTGCTGGTACATAACATATTTTTTATGAAATCTAGTAAGTATGTATGTGAAAATTGCAAAAAATATATAGATTTAAAACATTATTCTATATAAAAACAACCATTTGCTGTAGACATAAAATGCGTTTTAAGCTAAAATTCTATATTTTCATGAGATGGCATTTTCATGTTAGATAAAATTGTATATAATTTGGTTTAGAATATATGTATGTACGTATAACTTTTTTTTTTTTTTTTTTTTGTTTTTTGTGTGTTAGTTTTTTTTCGTTTTTTGGTTGAAATTTAGATTTAGATTTTAGTTTGATTTTGGGTTAACTATGGCCAATTGAACACAACCACACTTTACGTTACTGCTGACAGGCATTGCCCAGAGCATTGGGCATCTAAATCCTACCAATAACAAAATCCTTTAATAGATGCATTGCTTTTTATAAAGGATTTTGCATTAAAATGTGCAAGTGTGCGAATGATGGCTAATGCAGGCAAAAGAATATTTAAAATTTGGAAAGTATTTATGTTCGCTTTGGTAACTTTAAATTAATGAAAAAGAAGAACAAAAAAATAAATAAAGATATAAAACTGATGTACTTGAAATATTGGTATACCAGTTTCTGTATTTGTATATTAGTACTAGATTGTAAATGCCAACCTATTGATAATTTTATGATAAAAATATAATCATGAATAAATATAGACCTTAATCCATTTCCGACCACTACCCGATTTCGTTGAGATAACTTTACGAAATTTGGCAAAAATTCGTTTTTGTGATTTTGATCGATATTTCTCATTCCGAAAACAGGGCATGGAAAATTTCAGAAATCGTACCATTTTTGCACCCGGAATAATTTTTTTAGCTCACAGTTAAAGAAATTTTTTTTTATAATAAACCCACAGCATAAAAGCACGTTTTCGGAAGGCAGATTTAAAAATATCGCCGAAATGATCATTGATGCGTTTTCGCAACACTAACGTTTCAGGTGATCCGTCTGTCTTTAACACCTATTTATAAAAAAGTCAATTTTTTTATCTTATCTTTAAATATATTAATCTAATAATAACTGTAAAAAAATATCATTAACTGCATAATTTGTTAATTAGGCGATGTTTAAGTTACTGATGCGAAAACGCAACAGCGGTCGGAAATGGGTTAAGTACTCAAAAAGGTGCCCAAATAAAGAATTACAACTTTTCAGAAAAACATATGTTGGAGTTTATTGCAAAGAAATACTATTTGGTATTTAACTATTTAACTAATAAGTATTATATCTTTCGAAATTTTTTTGATACGCCACCTATAGAAAAAAATCGAAATAAAAACATTTTTTTTTTAATAATTCTGTAACTTTTGAACCTTTGGATATAATTAAATTTCACATGGTCAGAGCTGATTTGGAAGAGTACAGGTTCCTTCCAGGTCAGGGGTATAGTGCCCTCCAAAGTTGGCATTCTCGGATATGTAATTTTTTGAAAAATCGCCAAAAATTCAAGAAATTTTATATTTAGATAGTCCTAGTAAATCTCTACAAAAAAGATGTATGTAGGTTTTCTCTTTTAGTTTAAGAGATATTCAGGTCGAAATAAATTTTTAACCCATTTCACCCCATATGAATCCGTTAAAAAGTTGCAAAATTCTGAAATTTGAACTTTAAAAAATATTTTTTTTTTTCAGAAAGGTGGCAATATTTATTCGCTGATAAAATTTGTTCTTTGTTCTGGGCTTTATCATTTTTTCTTATGTTTTCAAAAGAAGTCTTATTGCAAATGCGAGTAAAGTAAATCCAGAGGATCTCCAGAGAATCCACAAGCCATATCCAAACTTTGTCAATTTTGAAAAAATTTTTTAATTTTCTCAAATTGCAAAGCTGAGATCTACTTAAAATTATTTTAATTATATATCTCCAGGTAAATACTAGGGTGATCGACGCGGTTTTCCAACCGGTTTTAAAACCGGTTTTTTCAGTTAATGTGCTGTCGGTTTTTTCAAAATGTTAATTTTTCGAATGTCGAATAGACCGGTTTTTTTTTAACACAAAAAACCGGGTTTAAAAATAGCATTTTATTTCAGAAAACATGTACTAAATAGTGATAGTGATATTTGAAAATTTAGGAATAATTTTTTAAATATTCATAAAGACTGATTTCTTATATTTTTAAAATATATATATTTTCTTTATTTTTTAAAGGTGTTGTGGTAAAAAAGTTTTACCTGCAGAATCGTTTCAATTGAGACTTAATTAATATACTATCTCCATATTAAGCCATGGTTTCTGTTTATGCTAACTAAAATTTAGATGATTTTTTCTACAATTTTGAAACATAATTATCTTCTAGTCATCTAGATATATAATTTGCATTTTTTCTCTTTCCAGAGTTTTCTGAAGCTACCAAACGACGTAGAAATTTAAATTTGGCTTAATTATAAAACTTTTTGTCCAACAAATCCTAATGAGCGGATTTAAGGCTATTTATGTGTCTTTTTCTAAGAATCTTTTCTCTTTCCAGAGCTTTCTAAAGCTCCCAGAAGACATAGAAAATTAAAATTCAGCTTAATTATAACCCTATTCGTCCTACAAATCCTAGGAAGGTGTCTAAATGTTGTTCATAATTTTTTCTTTTAATTTTCGGATTTGACTTTGTTAGGCTTTTACGCTTGTATTTAACAAATTTTAACTTAATTATAAGAATTGATTTTTTTAAAGAAATGTAGTCTTTTGATATAAATATTAACTTCTGCAAAAAACTGGTTAACCGGTTTTTTCTGAATTTCAAAAAGTGCAACCGGTTTTTTTAAAATACCAACTATTCGAACTATTCGAAAACCGGTTTCTCAAAAAAGTCGAATAATCGTTCAATCTAGTAAATACCCAAAATTATTTTCTGACGGACGCTCCTCAAACGACATGGTGATCACTTCAATGAAAAAAGTAAATTTTTTAAATATGTTTTATACGGATTGAGATTTCAGGTATTTTCATGGAAAAAGTGGGAGTTTTTTTAATTCTCTGATCTTAGGACAAATTTATACATATTAACATTTTTATTTATTAACCAATTTTGACCATTTTCAATATCAAACAAACCTTGTATAGGATAAATATTTCAATAAAATATAACTTGTTTTTGAGATACCAACGGTTCAAAAGTTACATAATTATTTCCAAAAATAAAAGCGTTTTGGAAACACTGTGTACCATTCGATATAAAAATATAAATTTGTATCGCGAAGAACTGAGTTTTTGAAAAACTTTCGTACATGTTTTTCAATAAGTGTAGATTCTTATTTCAAAATTGAATTTCGTTGAAGGGCGTATAGATCCCGCTCAAAAATACAAAGAATTTGAAAAATTAAAAAAAAATTTTGTAGTCAAAACTTTACGACACTGTATGTAACTGTTGAAGATATGTACAATAACAAAGAAGATGTGGAAATTATCCCCAAAAGTCCAATTAGTTTATATAGAATCGATTGAGATTAATCAATGTAAGCGCGAAAACAAACAGTGCAGTACAATATGTTAATTAATTTTAAGCCCATAATTACATTATGAAACCTATGGTGCTAAAATTTTCACTCTATTAGTTTCAAGTAGGGTTGTGCGATTAAGCTTATTTTTAGATTAATCAATTATTCGATTAATTTAATATATAATATTTATGATTAATCGATTTATTCTGATTTTAATTATTCAAAATTATGAATAATCAATTAATATGGAATTTGAATAATTAAAATTTTTAATAATTGAATAATTTTAAATTTATTGGACTTTATTATATAAAATGTGGGTCCTTAAAATACCAAACAACACATATTTTACACTATACACTTTTTTAGCCTTTTTTGTTTCATGTATTTATTTGTAAACTAAATTTTAGAACTTTGAATAAAATTATTCAAATTTGATTAATCAAAATTTAAAATAATTAATTAATCACAATTTTGATTAATTAGAATTGCTGATTAATCGATTAACTGATTAATCTGTGTATAGATTAATTAAAATTTTGAATAACCGATTAATCGCACATCCTTAGTTTCAAGTCTTGTAAGATCAGATTTGTAACCCATTTGTTTAAATTAATTTTACCACAAAGCTTATTAAGGATTAAATCAGTTTCAGTTATTATACCCTACACCACCATAGGTGGGGAGGGTATTATGCGTTTGTGCTGATGTTTGTAACACCCAAAAATATTGGTCTAAGACCCACCTTAATTTATACCAATCGGCTTAGAATCACTTTCTGAGTCGATTTAACGATGTCCGTCCGTCCGCCTTGTAATCAAAGTACAGGTAACAATTTTGAACCAAAATTGATAAAATTTGATACACAGGCTTCTTATAATCTAGGGACGAAGCCTATTGAAATTGGTTATGATCGGTCCATTATTTCAACTAGCCCCATACAAATGTCCTCCCGGAAAAGGGTTTAACGGTCATAAATCTCTAAAATATAGCAATATTTCAATGAAATTTGGCACATATAAGTTTCATGTAAGTCTAAATAAGTGTACCGATTTTAAAAAAAATCGGTCCATAATTAACCATAACTCCCATATAAATCCCTTTTCAAAAAATCACTTTAACGGGCATAAATTCCATTAAAATGTTAGTATCAAGTTAATATTAGACACAAATAAGTTGTATATGAACATAAATGATAGTGCCAACTTATACAAAGATCGGTCCATAATTTAACATAGCTCCCATATAAGGCCCTCTTTCGGGAATCACCCAAAAGTGAATAAATTCATATAAATGCCAGCCTCAACATAATATTCTGTATTCGTATGTTTTATTTTACACTTATGAGTATTGGTTCACATTTGACTCCAAGTCTAATAAAAGACCCCTCCCCGAGTTATAATGTACACAATTGTGTAGGGTATCATATGGTCGGGCATGACCGACTATATCTTTTTCTCTCGTTTTAAATTAAGTTTCTTTCATCATCATTTGATTAGAACCTTGTGTCAAAAGAACTCTTAACTTAATTTAGCTGAGCAATTCTAATATTTATGGTAAAATACCATGGAGATCAGAGCTTATATACTGTTAGGAGACCATCACAATATAATATATTGAATAGCTCTGTATTTTCAAAGGATATTTATGAATAGAAGAATAACTTATAGAAGTTTTACTTACATTAAATTTCTTTGTGGCAATATTCGAATTTGATTATTTACACCCAGAGATAAAACAACCACATACGTATTAAAAACGTTACCATTCAATGTGAATCAGCCCAAATTCAACACTGCGTGTTCAAATTTTGGTATAAAATTACTAAATTGCAATATGTTTTCTATTAAATTTGTTAACGAACGGTATCAAAAAGCCAATACCGCAATTTTTCAATGTCAACACAACCGTGTTGAATTTTGAATCGAAATTTTACGTCAGTGTATCTGCCCTGACATATGCATGAAATATAAAAATTCAAAATCATTTAAAGATGAAGGACTTCCAATATAGTAAATTGACCAGCTTGCTCCCTTTGTTGGACATTTCATATTATATCGTATTGTTTAGGACAAACAAAAAATACACACAATTCAAGGGATACAATCTCATATAAAAACAAAGAATTATTTAGTTTTAGTGGTATTAATAGAAGCTCGAATAACACCAAAACAATATTTTTTTCCTTTGATACTTGCATTAGCAAGCAAAAAAAAAATTCTAAACCTAAAAAATGATGGTAAAAGTATCAGTAGCAGTTGCTTTCATTTGTTCAACATTTTTTAAAATCCAGCGACAAAGCATCAAACCACAATGACAGTACGTTTATGTGTGTATTTTTATATATATATATTTACATACATATTTGTATGCTGATATTGCATCATTTTGTTACCACAAAACACATAGTGTGAGAGGGCAAATGTATACAAAAGAAAAAAAAATCAAATAAGCGACCAAATATTCGAAATTTATTTGTAAAATGCGGTTAAGGCTTAAATATATTTTGTTCTATATGTGCCTGTATTTATTTTTATTTTCTCAAAATGTTTATATTGCTATTTGCAGAGCTTTGTGTATTTGGAAAAATATCCTTATACTAATACTATCAAATATATACATATATTTGTTTGTTGCAGTTTGGAAGCCTTATTTGTACATTGTGCTCTGTGAAAGTGTGAAGTGTAAACTTACAATACAAAAATATATAAAAAAAAGAAATAATAATAAAAAAAGAAATTATTAGAATTTAGACTTTAATGTAATTAACACATGTGCATAAGTACTTAAACCTTATTTCTTGAAAAAATTAACATCAAACATTTTAATTTGTGGCGTATGATTTATATATAACAAAAATCTATTAGAAAAATATCACTTATCCGCTTATCCTCTTACTTGTTTTAGGAATTTACTAAGTACTTTCGACATATTTTGTAATCGTTCAAAAACCTCTTCAAAAAATTCTGGTCTTCACCCGAACTATGCATGATTGACAACGGATCTATAAATTTATCTTGAAGTCATTTGCAGATAATACATCTATGACAACAATATAGTTATACAGTATGATCTCTGCTTGAAAAAAAGAATTACCTATACCAAAATCTACAATTTTAGACAAAAGTGCACCGCCATACTGTCAATCATATTAGAAAAATATTAAGAGCCATCCTTGCTTAAATATTTTGATTCAACTGGTTAATTCTTATCAAAAGAAGAATCTTGATACCCGGCCTGAAGTTGTCCTTGGATATGTTTTATGTATATACCAGCGATCGCCACACTCATACATTCACAATTATGTTTATGTATATTTTGTTTTACTCTCCCGTTAAGAAATTGTACACCAAAAAAAAAAAAAAAAAAAATTTAATTTTTATAGTAATTTAATTTTGAAAGTTTCTTCGTGAATTCAATATTTGTATATAGAAATACATGTTTAGACAAAAATGCACCGCCATACTGTCAATCATATTAGAAAAATATTAAGAGCCATCCTTGCTTAAATATTTTGATTCAACTGGTTAATTCTTATCAAAAGAAGAATCTTGATACCCATATTGATTACACAGAGTTAAAAAATGAAAAAAAATTTCTGCGGCTCGGGGTTTCTCAATCAATTCGGACGCACGGTATTAATAAGTACTAAGCCTATTATCCACTTTTTTAAATAAGTCTAGTTCTCGCGATAAATCGCGATTTGTAAAATGAAGGAGGTTGCACTATATATTGAAGAATATTTCGAAAACGACTTATCTAATTTTGTTTAAAAAAATATTAAAAAATTCTAATTAAAATTATCTTCAAGTCGTTTTTACATTACTTTTTAATACCATCAACAGTTATGGAGATATTAAGCCCATCTTTTGAGAAAAAATGAAATTTTATACAAAATTTTAAGAAAAATTTTCTTCGAAAAATCATACAAATTCGAAAGTGTGAATAATTCTAATTTTTATTCCTTAATCATAAAAATAAATTTTTTGCAAATAAAGCAAGACCTATTTCATTAAAATCAATGCATTAGCTTTGCTTTTATTCACAAATTAGTGAAAATACTCATTTAAAATTGATTTTTTTAAATTTCCTATGTAGCTTGTTAATAAGTATTTTGACTAATTTGTGAATAAAATCCAAATTTGTACGTTGATAAAATAGGTCTTGTTTTATTTGGTACGAATTTATCTTTATGATTAAGGAATAAAAATTTAAATTTTTGACACTTTAAAATTTTTATGATTTTTTGAAAAAAAATTTTATTGAAATTTTTTATAAAATTTAATTTTTCTCAGAAGATGGGCTTAATATCTCCATAACTGTTAAGCGTGTTAAAAAGTAATATAAGAACGACTTGAGCCAATTTTTTTTTAAGTATTAAAGACAAATTTTATGATCCATATATGATCCTGACAGCAAAATAGTTTTTTCATAAACTAAACAATAATCTGTTAGAAATATTCTGAAATGTTTTAGGATCTCTTTGTATTTGAAACCAGTATTATAGGATTAAAATATTATAGCAGAAAAAAATGGTTGATTCATATATGTATCACTGCGCATTAAATGGTTAAATGATTTTCAAACTTTATCGCATTTTTGGGTGAACTTTTTTGACAACCTCGAAAAAGTAATACCATTTTTTTAAATAATTTTCATTGACCTAATCGACTATGCCAGGCCATTTTGTTTCCTACTGGACACCCTGTGTTTCTAGTATTTGGCCCATAACTTTTTTGTTTATTAACCGCTTTGGCCCATAAGATAAATATATGAACAAAACTTCGTCCCTCTAGATGCCACTTCAAGCCCTATCCTGCTTTCAACACACAAATAGACAAACGGAATGTTATAGCTAGATCGACTCAGAATCTTACCTGGATCCAGAAAAAATATAATTTATGGGGTCTTAAATGATTTTTGGACATGTTATACACGGAATGGCAAACTCAATATACACCCCATCTTTTTGTTGATGGGTATAAAATCCAATCAGATACAGCAATATCTTAAAGCAATTAAAATTTGAATTTTCATTAAAAATAATAACCTTGATTAACTTTGTGTAATATAAGCAGTGTTTCCAGGAAGTGAGAAAAAAAGGCTAAATTAGACTTTAAAAACGACAAAAAAGGCTAAAATAAAGCCAGGAAAAATCTAATATTTTTTGTTTAAAAACTTTTTTTTATTCGTTTTAGATATTTTTTATAAGTAAATATTGCAATAAATTTATAAATAAAACTTAAAACGGGTTGAAGTTGTCCTTGGATATGTTATGTATATACCAGCGATCGCCACACTCATACATTCACAATTATGTTTATGTATGTTTTGTTTTACTCTCCCGTTAAGAAATTGTACACCAAAAAAAAAATAATAACTTTATTTTTATAGTAATTTAATTTTGAAAGTTTCTTCGTGAATTCAAGATTTGTATATGGAAATACATGTAACTAGTTTAAAATTTGAAAGTAATAACCTGGGATCGCAACGATTATCATAATAATACGATTTAATCATTATTTTTATATTCTTTGATTAAAATATAACGATTGACATTTATTTTTTGTCCAAAATATGTATAACTATTATTGTAGGATTTTAATTTTTTATTAAAAAGTATCGATTAATAACAAATTTAACTCAACACGAACGATTATTTCAAATGTTTATGTTTTTTTTTTTTTTTTTTTTTTTTTTTTAATAAAAATTCATTTTATTAAATAGAGTAAATTATAACCGCAATGTCTTAGTAAAAATATAATAAAAAATAATAGTTTTTTCTTAATTTAGAAATAAAAAACTTCAAATTAGTCCTACATGATATCAAACATTTTTCATGAGTGTATTTCAAGCAACAAACGTAACATAACCACCTTGTTTGAATGCTCGTACGAGACTGACTTGCTTTGTGTGTTTTTTATTAATTTCAAGAGCATAACAAAAGATATAAAAAGCACGCGAGCTTAGGTTTTGGCGATCGCTGGTATATACCAATAGACGTGGCTTTTAAATACCTTTTAAATTATATCCAATTTCTACATGGTTGAAATTATTAAGCTTTTAGTATCGTACTAATATTATTTATTAGGTAATATAATTTATATATTTACTTTTTCCTATTTGCCGAAATCAATGAATACTTTAAAACATATCTGAGTGTCATAAAAAATCATTTGAATTTGTATAGTTAAAATAAAGTGTGTTTATTTAAAGATATATTTATAATGCATTTTGCTGGGTTGTTTTTTTATCCTTATGCATATGCATCTGTATACAACTGACACTTATTTTATTAGAATTGCACACATGCACGAATATACTCTTGCTATTTTTATTTTTTATTTGCTCGTATACTCGAAATATAACAAACAAAGTCGGGTGTCATTGCAAATTTATCGCTTTTAATTTTACGGAAGAATGATAAAAATAAAAATAACAACAAATATAACAAGTAAATAGGAAAACCACCAAATAAAACGTTTCTTTAATAGTTCTGCATACGAGAATATATAACCAGGCATACTCTTGGTGATTTTACCAAAAAAATGCTGTTATGGGTTTTGTTATTATTATTTTTTTTCTTTACCAACATGTTATGCTGCGGCAACTTATTGAAAACAATAAATAAAGATTTTGTGACAAGTCATCTTATAAACCATTTAACCTCCAGTATGTAGTATGTACATATGTATAGTATGCATACATATGTATACACTGAAATAAGAGAGTGTAGATGAAAAAAGAAGATTGTTATTGAAATTGTTTTTTTTTTATTTTTTTAATAGTATCATTTTTTTCAATGGTAGGCTGAGGAATGTTCCTTTTTATATGTTTAACCGCATTGTCATCAATGTAAAGTATAAATATTGTGATTATAATGCGGTTATAATAAATTTATCATAAGTAAAGTGATTAAATGCACATATTATATTAAGGATTTTATTCGTAATACATATGGGCAATTCTCATTTTACGTTTGCCACAAATATTTTTTTAAATTCAGACTTTTTTATAAAACTTTTGATGCAATTATATTAACAACACTTTTTGCTATATCAGAAAAAAAATTCAAGGCCTGATACGGTTCCATGTGGTGCCGACAAGCACCCAAAATCAAAAATTAAAAAAAAAAAGTGTTTGAAACTAACAAGTTTTATTTACTTCTTTTTATTGCTGTAGTCGCGGATTTAAACTTAAGAGTTCAATTCTTCTAATGTGGATTCTAAACACTTGTAGAAAAGGACCAGCATAGCTTTAATTAGCGTGCAATTAACCAGTGTCAAATTGTGTTGTGCAAAAGTTGTGAAACCAAATTTTAAGAAAATTCAAAATTTTGCAGTTTATTCACTGGGGATTTTACGCCGTTTCGGATATTCCAAAATTCAAAGAAGAGCCCAATAGCTCTTGAATTTGTGAATCGTTTGACATATATCTCCTTAATGTGCCCTCAAAAAAATGTGAATGGCTTTAGGAGGTGCATTTTTCGCGAGGCACACTCGTAATGTTATTTCAGTGAGTATAGCGTTATCAAAGAAGGTTTCCAAATGATATTTAAAAATCATTGTGGCATTTTAAAATATTAATTTGCTAAACGTGTATAGCAATTTTAAGAAATTCAGCAATTTTGCTGAAATAAGTTCCTGTGTAAAGTTCTACTTGCGCAAGAAATATAATTTTACTAGAAATATTCATCAGCGATTTTCATGGGCTAAGACAGAGATGTTTTTAGTTTAACATTAATCGTCGAGTCCAACTCAAGGTGCTAATCAAAATTAGCGATAATATATGTCAATCTGTAGCTGCTTTAATATCCTATATCAAAATCAATATGGTGTTCGAAAAAAAGTACGATTTTACATTTAATGCAACTTTAGATATTCGAGTAAGTGCAATTAAAATATGTATATAAATGATATTGTTTTATGACTTATTTAAAAAAAAATGATGAATTTTGCAATAAATGGATGAATATGAAAAAGACTACATCACTAAAAACTTAACTTTGCAAATTTTATAAAAAGGTTTAATAATTATTGAATCGCTAATATATCCCCGAATACTTAACATATCGCGATATTTTTAATTTGTATTTTATATAAACCATTGTAGAGTACATAAATGCAATAATTTTTGATTTAGGACTATAAATAGAATTTTGGCAATTAAAAAAAAAAAAATTGAAGCCGTTCGGTAAAAGTCATTCACGCGAACAAATTTGTGTTTCACTAGAGCCAATTAATATTGGTACTAAATATCGTTGATGTGCCATTAAAAAATTTTCGAAATTTTTTTGAACATCAAAAGTAAAAGAGTTTGAAGAATTGCCCATATCTTTTCCTAAATTAAAACAGTTAAATCTTGTAAAAACATTTCAGAAATATGGTAAATGATATAAAAGAATAAACTAAATGTAAAAATGTGTTTAAAGTGTTACTAAATGACTTCAATATTGTTGGATTAAGTGTTGCCGTTTGGCGACTTTAGTATCCAATTGCCTCTTTTTCAACCACCAGGCCACTTTTTTGGTCCCTTTTTTAAATGGCGACTAAATGGCGCCCATTATGTATTAAATTCAACAAATAAATAAATCATTTCGAAATTGTTTCACAGCATAGTGATATAAAAAACCGCGGAGTATTTATAAATGAACTGAAACGGTTAGTAACTAAAAATAATAATAAAGTTTATAAACATATGCCGAAACTTTTTAGACTTTAATTTATATTTTTATATTCCTCATAGTAATCCCTTTTTTAATAAATAATCAGTAATAAAAAATAGTTTGTCTAACAGACTGAAGTCAATACTTGTAGATTCATGCGTTTCGTCCTAAATTTGTTCGAAGGGGATTTAAAAGCCTGGAGTACGAGTGAAGAACTCGTATAAAAGTACAGAAGTTTAATTAACCCTTTCAGTACATGTTTTTAATGCGTCAGTCAAAATTAGAGTTTTTCACGGGAAATCCCGGGAAATCAAGCGGGAATTCCCGGGATTTCTTGTGTATGCAAAATGTTTATATTTTACAACCCATATATGGATATTTTAGTATATGAGTTTTTACATTTGTTTTTATTTATTTAATTTGATTTGTTACAAATTTAAATATTTTTAAGGAAATTTCTAATTTTGTTTGATATTTTTCATATAACAGTCTGAAAACAAAATATCGTTTTCTTTTTTGTTGAATAATTAAAAAAAAAATTAATTTTGCAATTTTTTTCATTGTGGTCAAAAATAATATTTTTAAAATGTACTAGTGGGAAGTAAATTCGATATTTAAAAAGTATATTTATTAAACGATTTGAAGATGAAATTTGCACGCATGTGAAAGTTGTAAGAGGAATCTTTTTAAAATGTTGGGAAACCTCAAACAACAACTTACATTTTTAATGCCCCAACGAAAACGTGAGACTAAAAGTATTCAAACTGTAAAATTCCCTGAGGTTTTCTTAACAACAAGCTTACTTCCGTATAAATATTGAGAGATTTTACCCATAGGGCATATGAAAACCAAGATATTGATTCGACTTTCGTATGAGTTGTTATATAATAAAAAGTATTCATTCAACATTCAATATTTCAAAAAGAATTAGTTTATAATTTTATGATTAATTAGTTCTTTTTAATATTTTTTATCTTTTATTTAACTGATTATTAAAATTTTTAATTATTTATTTTCGGCGGAAATTCCCGGGATCCCGGGAAATTTAAAAATCAATCCCGATTTCCCGGGAGCGGAAAAACTCCGGGAAAAGAAAAACTCTAGTCAAAATGTAAATTTTTTTCAGTTTTTTTGGCTGTAGTACTAATAATCTGTAAACAATTTTCTGAAAAAACCTGTGCATTTGGATTTTTTTAAGGTAAAATCGAAAACCACAAATACGAATCTACACCGAAGAAATTTTGGTGAAATTATATTTTTTGGCGATTGATATTAATACAAACTCTTTTCTAAATATTTTATAGACTTGTATGAAAAAATTTTACACTTTCAAAAGACTTACTTATATTTTTGCATTTTAATTTCGTTCTGAGATATTTGTTTTGTTTTGTTTTCCTTTTCTTTTTTTTTATTTTAATTTTATATACTAAAATATTTTTTTCCAAAAAGGTCAAAAAATAATTGATCGAATGCTTCTCTTAACCATATCCGAATTTTTTCAAATATTAGAAAAAATATTGATAACTGCAACTGAAAATATATTATGTAATCAAATTTTAGTTGCAGCTACTATAATACTTTATATTTAAGAACATTTTTGGTTACATCATTCGAATTGGTACATTAACAACTTATTGTTTACCTTAACTATATATATATATATATATATATATATATATATATATATATATATATATATATATATATATATATATATATATATATATATATATATATATATATATTTTTTTTTTTTTTTTTTTTTTTTTTTTTTTTTGTGAGAATACAAAAATTATTATGGGAACTTTAAACCTGGAAATGCTTCGTCGGTCGTTTCGACTAACAACAATGCTATTTTGAGTGATATTTCTTTATTCGTTGCATATTTTTTTTTAGAATTTTGGTATAACACCTGCCATAAATAAGTTCTTGAATTATCACAGACGTTGCTGTGAGCGGTCTGGAAGTTAGTATTTTGAGCAACCTTGTTAGTCGAAACGACTAACGAAGCACTTAATGTGAATTTTTTAAGTTTTAGCGATAAAGTAATTTAGTAAATATAGTAATGCAGTGAATTTAATAGAAAATAAATACAATAGACTTCCAGAAATAAAAATAAAAATAGCAAAACATAATTATATTTATAAGTATATTTTTTGTCACATAAAGGATTGATGATGTGGAAGCTCTATATCATATATTAAATATAAAAAGCATGATGAAGACTGAATAAAGCCATATTATAAAGTACTAACGATTACAGATCGACTTGATCTTACGAATTCTATAATAAAACCTAAGGATCATTCAATTAGAATTCAAACCATTATTATTAGAACTGTAACCCTTGCTTTATATAGTTGTAAAAACTTTAATCTTATAAAATAAAATTTAATTAATTTAAAAACTATATAATCATTAAACCTACAAATAGTGTAAATTGTAAAAGAAAGAAAAATAACTTTTCAGCTTCTGTGGCTAAAAAAAAAAAAAACAGAACTACTAAGGGATACTTTTAAAAAATTTTAAAAAAGTATCACTATTTTCAAATATGCACAGAGTATGCAAAAACATTTATTTTTTAACTCTTATTTGGTTACAATAATTATAGGATACATATATTTAAAAACATATATGTTGCCTATTCCAAATTTTTCACACAACTAACATAAAGAGTTATATAAGTACACCATCTCTGAAAAAGTAAAAAAAATTTAGGTCTTTCAGTTTTTGCTTAATATTTTGAAAACAAAGATAAGTATTTAGGAATTTTTGCTGTTATTCTATTTGAATTAATTGATCAACTAAAAATCATTTGTTTTATTTTTCATTTTAATGATACATCTTGAAATATTTTGAATAAAAGTTAATGTTAGTCGTTTCGACTAACGAAGCCCACGGAAGGGTAAAAATATCGAAGCCCTTCCAGGGTTAATATTGCTACAAATACAGAAAATATTTTAAATGAACATATTTTTAATAACTTCGATGTAATTTTATTTATTTCCTTTGAATTTTTATAATAGTAATCATTTTCCAAGTAATCTGTTTTCTGTGCTTAGAAAAAATACTACTATGGTCATAGAAAATTTTATAAACGTAAAAGGAAGTGACAAGGTCGTACGCATTATTTGTAATTAGTTTCACTAAACATGATCAGTGTTACCGTTTGCCCCTTTTTCAACTACCTGGTCACTTACATATTAGCCCCTTTTTAAATGGCGACTAAATGTCAACTTTTTAAGATTATTTGCTAAATGACGAGAAACTAAGTTACTTGAAATATATTAACCCATTATGCATATATAAATTTCAATAAATAAATTAGTCTTTTTATGATTGTCTTACAGTATAGTGATATAATAATCCGCGGAGTATTTATAAATTAACTGAAGTAATAATAAAGTTTATGAAAAGCTAATTTATATCATCTCATGCCAAATCCTTTTGGACTGGATTCAAAAAATAAAAAAAGATTCGACGAATAATTATATCCTAATTTATATTTTTACATTCCTCATAGCAATTCATCGGGGGAAACTGTTTCTATGTATGGATCTATGCGTTCTGTCCTAAATTTGTCCGACGGGGATTTAAAAGACTGTACAGAAGTTTAATTAATTAAAGAAGGATTGTATGTTAACTATTGTTGTGTATTAATTTTTTATAAATTTTTGCAATAATAAAAATTGTAAAATAATTACAAATTATTTTGTTATATATAAAACTGAATTATATAGTTTTTCTTCAAATACTAAATTTTTTGTTTCTGTTGTTATTAAAGGAGTTTTTTTTTTTTAAAAGCAGTTGGTCACTTTAAAAAAAAAAAAAAAAAAAACATTTTTGGACTCTTTTTAAAAATTCTCATGATCATGATTAGTTTTCGTAAGTTACTAACTCGCAAATAAAATATTAACTCACCGTTTATACGAAAAAATATTCATACCGCAGTATTTTAATTGCTATTAAGAGGTACGTACAAACGATATATGTATATGGGACAATTTTTTAAGGTAAAATATTTGTTGGACTTAGTTAACCCATTTCCAACCACTGTTGCGCTTTCGCATCAGTAACTTTACCTATGCCGAAACTAATTTAGTTTAAAATAAATGGTAAAATTTTATATACGCACATTTAGCTTGGAATGTTAACTAAATAAATTGAGAGAAAAAAATAATGCCGACGAATTTTTACCCCCGGTAATAGAAATTTTTTAAATTTAAAAATTCATTCGAAAAAAATTACAAAATATCTTGAATAACCTTTGAAACGATAGCCAAGATATCAAAAAATATGAAACTATTCACTTGTTTACAAATAATTTAAGGAGATAGAAACACCAAGCTGCCAAAAATTGGTGTTGCGAAAACGCATCAATAGTCAATTATGGGTAGTGTGATTTAGGAAATTTTTAAAATTATACAAAATAAATAAGAAAACCATTATAGGTGAACGAATATAGAATTTTTGGAATTAATTAAGTAAATTAAGTAAAAAAAAATAAGCAATTGTCAGCAAATTACAAGTGGTTATATTTTTTACAATCATATTGAGTTCAAATGTAAGAAAAAGAATTTCCGAATGATCGCTACCTGAATATGAAGTGTATTTTGTGAAGGATGCTATTATATTGAATATGATCACAAAAATTCAAGAAGTTACCTGAAAAATGTCGAAAACTGATGAATGAAACCAATAAAATTATGTATGTAAAATTCGCTAAAGAAAAACATAAAATTTGCAATTTTTATGATTACACATTATTATTTTTTATTCAAAGTATTAAACAATTTTAAAAACCAATGTGTTTAGGTAAAATTTCATAATTTTCGAAACAGCCATTTTCTATAAAAGGCTATGCTCTCTACTCAAAGTGATAGTTCATTTTTGGTTTTCAATTAAATGAGATTAAGAGGGTATCAAAATATAAACAAAATAAAATCTCCAAAGATATTCAAGGTATAACAAAGGAAAAATATGTGAATATATGTACACGGATAAATGAAAGCAAACTAAATTTTTTCTTAGTCATTTGAAAATTGGTACATTATCCCAATTTTCAAATCCTGTTTCAATTGGAATGCATCATATTATGAGCCACTGCATTTGGTACATTACCAGGATTTACGATTTTACAAATTCCGGAATATTCTGCAAGAATAACAGAATCGATTTACGTAACATTTGTGTTTGAAACACAACTTGGTTAGGCAGCCTGTAGGAAGGACCAAAATGCTTTCCTGACCACCGTATTAAAATCCTAATTGAGATGATGCGCAAACTGATAACTGAATGCAATGTACATTCCAAATGCTTTAAAATGTAATATATTTCATTTAATATATAATCTATTTTATACATTATATGAAGTTATTTGGTCTTACACCGTAAGTTATTTAACGTTTTTACGTCATTATTTAGTTGCCTTAAATTTCAATTGGAATGGTCCACCTCCAATTTATTTTGTTTGCACATAACATATTTAACATACAATTTGTAAAATAATCACAAAACTAAATTTAAATGACAGATAAAACTCATTTTGCCATACAATTTTTTTAAACGTCTACTTCCTGTATGAGCGAAACAACATACCCCTAATTGACCATTGATGCGTTTTCGCAACACCCGATATCTCAGAAACTAAAATAGCTAGGATCATAAATCTTTCGATTTTATGATCATAATCACTAAAATAGACCACATACTAAATTTAATTTATCTTAACGGGATCGGGTAGTGGTAAGAAATGGGTTAAGTATAATGTTTTATTTTCACCTATGATAAATATTTCAGTTGAATTACTTTAATACAAATTCATATTAATTACAGTTATTATATTTTACAATGCAGTTTCGAAACTTAATTTCAAAAATTGTAGTTCTTTTAAATAAAAATAAAAATCATAAACAATATGCAAACATAAAAAAACTAAAAAAAAAAAAACCTTTTATTCTGCGGTATTGAATTCTATACACTCTTCTCAAAACTAATAAAATTGTCTAAAAAAAACTATAGACTAAAACTTATAGGGAAACTTTTAAAACAAAAATTTTGTTTCACTTAATACCAAAGATTATGAATACATTTCCTAATAAGTATTTAAAGTATCTATCACCTTTTGTAGCGACCAAAAATATTTAACTAAATGTTGACAAACAAAGCAATGACAGCAAAAACAATTCAAGGATGATGCTGATGGTCACAGTTGCAAAAAAAAAAAAAAAAACAATACCAAAAATAACATCACAAAACAACAAATGACAAATTGCTATAAAAAAACTAAATTTTTTTGTTAAAAATTATTGCTGAAAAAATGCAACAAAAGCTAAAACTACAAACAAACCATTAGAGATGACCACAGGAAATTCGTAAGCTCACAATGCGTAGCATACGGAAACTTTTAAAAATATCATTGTAAAATTTTACTTTTTGTAAAAAAAAAAGAACACACCTATGGAAAAATGTTAGTAAATAAATGAAAAATTATACTGAGATACAATAAATAATCATTTACAGGTTACACGATGTAAAAATTATGAATTCTTTGTCTTTGACGGGATAAAATTTCAGAATTTTAAATAAAAAAGAAATTAAGAAAATATAGAAACAGCGTTATCGTTGATAAGTGTCCAAAAAAGGGGATTTCAAAATAAAAAGTTGCCAAAAAAAGGGATTTTTTGAAAAAAGGGGTCAACTGCTTTAAAACCTAAAAAAAAAACTCCTTAAATTTTGTTTATTTGATAACAACAATCAATTTTGTATTTTAAGAAAAACTTAAAAATTCTGTTTTATCAATAACAAAATAATTTATAATCATTTTACAACAACCCAGGAAAAAATTTATAACATGTTCTAAAATCATTAGATCTAGAACTGGTGTAATCAGAACCACTTCAGATTCTTTAATAGCATCCTCAGAACTAGTGGTATCACAACCAATTCTGACACTAATGGAGTAGAACCTTATTCTGATTCTAAATTCGTTTTAAAGAATGTTTTAGAGAACTAGTGCTTAAGAACTAATTCTGTATAACTTTTACATCACTTCTGAGAACAAATTACTTGTTCTCGAACTGTTTAAAATACTTGTATAAAGTTTCAAAAATTAAAAAAAGACTATTTACAAAATTAAATTGATTTCAAAAGTGGCCTTTATGAAAAAGCCCATTAGAATAAAAAATAAAATAAAACTGATTCTGAAACCGTTCCCTAACGCTTCTATGGTACTAGTTCCGAATGTGACAATCCCAGCAAAAACTTCGCTTACCAAATAACGTGATTTGTAAGCGAAGTCGGTATGAAAAACTGCTTCCATTTTTGGTGCTATAACTGATGAATTTTGTTCGAGACGTCCAAAATTAAATATGTTTTTTTTTTGGGTTCCAAAAGAGCTGTTTTGGATGCTGTTTTTTTTACGCACAATAAAAAAAAAAAAAAAACATTTGGCTCGGTTGAGATTTGAACCCACGCATCAACATGGTTGTGTTTGTTAGTCTGCAGTCTTACTCGCTACACCACAATCGCCTTATATTTTTGTACGCTAAAAAGTAGTTTTCATATAGGGAAATAAATAAACACAATTTATAAAATAATGCGTTTACCTTGAGTGGGAGTTGAACTCTCTTTAATTTTAAAAACACGTTTTTTTAGTTAGGCGCTCTAGACAACTGATCCACTTAAAAATCGAATTACTTTCATATTTACTAAATACCAGTTATTGAAGTAGTATTAAGTAATGCTGCGAGTGGCGAATAAGGCTACAATGTAATGCATACAGGAAGCTGTTGATTTTAAAAATAGCTGGGATATCGAACAAAAATCACTGATTAAAGAACTAGTTCTAGAACCGTTCCATAGAATGGATACTGGCTAGCTAACACTTCCATAGAACTAGTTCTGGAGGTGACAATTTCAAACAAAATTCATTGGTCGTTACGCCAAAGTAGAACAAGTACAGGCTATTTTCATGTGTTCTGGAACCAGTTGTAGAACTAATAAAATTTTTCCTGGGAATTTTTATTATTCCAAAAATAAATATTTATTTACAAAAATAGTTAAGATACAATCCTCTTTTAATTAATTAAACTTCTGTACTTTTGTACGAGTTCTTCACTCGTACTCCATTCTTGCAATTCCCTGTTAGACAAATTTATAACGTAACGCATAGATCCTCAAGTATATACTATTTTTTATTATTGATAATTTAACTAAAAAAAGAAACACGTTCCCCGAGGGATTGCTTTGAGGAATGTAAAAATATAAATTAGGATATAAGTATTCATCGAATCAATTTTTGTTTGTTTTTTAGTTCAGTCCAAAAAGATTCGGCATATGATGGTATACATAACTGGCTGTTCATAAACTTTATTATTTTATTTAGTTACTAACAGTTTAAATTCAGTTATAAATACACCTCGACTTTTTATATCACTATACTATAAAATAACTTCAAAATTATTAATTTATTTGTTGAAATTAATATATAATGGGTCCATATATTTCAAACATCTTACTTTTTCGTCATTTAGCACATAGTCTTAAAAAGTCGCCATTTAGTCTCCATTTTAAAAAGGGGACAAAAAAGTGGCCACGTGGTTGAAAAAGGGTCAAATGGCGACTAAAGTCGCCAAACGGTAACACTGTATAGAAACGTAGAAATAATCATAATTTTCTTCACTATTTTTATATTTAGTAATATTCTTTCTAATATTTTTTACTAATTTTTATTTTCTGAGTCTATAATCTCTACAAACTGATAGTTTATTGTTTAGTGTTTTATGAACAGCTATTTGTTTTGAGGTTAAGTAAAGTTTTAAATTTATTATTTATATTTTTAATTTTATATATAATTGCTATACTTTATAAAATAAATACATTTGTATACAGAAACAAAGAACAACATGAAATACTAAAAATAGAAGAAAAACTATATAGTCAAAATAATTACAAAGTTGGTCAACACCGCAAAATCACACAGCGGTAGCAACATAATTAAAAGTTTTGAATGAATAGAAAAATTTTATTATGTACGTTTTGCAACATTTTTTGGGTTAATGCTTATGTACTTATATAAAAATATATTAAAAAACAAATAAAGGAGAATCTTTATAATTTAAATGCCAAATGGAAGATTATATAGTGGTACTGACCATACTATATAATATATAGTTTTTATATATTTAATAATAGTACGATCGGACTAGGCAAATACTTTAAAAAAAAATAGCAAAGTAAAATAATGTTTTCCATATTTATACCCTACCTACCATAGGTGGTTGGGGTATTATGCGTTTGTGCTGATGTTTGTAACGCACAAAAAAAATTATTGTACCCCCACCTTAAAGTATACCGTTCGACTCAGAATCATTTTCTGGGTCGATTTAACGATGTCCGTCCGTCCGTCTGGCTGGCTGTCTATCCATGAAAACTTTGGAACAAAGTACAGGTCGCAATTTTAAAGATATCTTGATGAAATTCGGCACGAATAATTTCAAGGACGAAGCCTATTAAAATTGGTTATGATCGGTCTATTATTTCACCTAGTTCCCATATTTATTCCCGGAATAGAAGTTTAACGATCATAAATGTCTTAAATACAGCAATATTTTAGTGAAACTCGGTACAAGGGGTTTTGTGTAAGTGTCAATCTTTGTGCCAAATTTCATCAAGATCTGTTCATAATTGACCATAGCATAAATTATGGTTTGCATAACATAGAATTTAATTGATGCTGCAATAGCTTGTAATTTTATTGGACAAATAATGAGACCTTAGGTTAGGTTAACTTGTTTGGGCAGCTGTCTGCGTATATGATGAGACAGCTCACTTAGGTCCTGTCGGTCCCGTTGTGGTACCCTAGGAAGTCATATCAAGTTTCGAATCGAATCAGCCTGACTCATGTATAAAGGAATGGATCATTCTGATATCAATCTTAGATTGATCAGATAATACATGAAAGTACGTGCTGCCGAAGCTTATAGTCCTATCATTCGCAAGAGCGGACAGTGACATAGAAAGTTCTCCACTGTCTCCTCCTCTTCCTCATTTTGGCAACTTCTACAGAAGTTTTTCTAAGGCAGCCATTCGCTATTTTACCGCCCTTTTTATAGATTAGATCAGTGCTGCAGTGATCTGGCTGTTTGAAGGAAATATTCTTCCAGAATTCGGGAATGTAGACAATCCGTGCAACCTCTTCAGCAGATTTAAATCCATCGGTGTAAACCTCAATCAATGAAGTTGTCAGAATCTGATCGTTTGAGGTTGACACTCAAAATCTTCTGTCGAGAAAGGGTTTAGGGATACTATAGAATTGAGCCTAGTCGCGTACATCATTTCGACCTATTTGGCCATTAGGTAAACTGGCAACCAGTTCATTAAAACAAATAATGCCTTTGATGGTGTTGTGCAAAGCGCACCTGTTATCAGAGCTCAGAACCATGCCGAAGATTCTGCAGTAGGTGGATTTTTCCATTGACTTCCACTATACTAATGCACCAAAGACCCACTTTGTATTCCTGGGATTTAGTCCCTAGAACTTCCCAGTGGCTTTTCTACACATATAAAGGGCAATGTTTGTCTCCGATGCACTAATTTGGGTGTTCATGAGCTAGGATAGTTTGCAGTCCAAGATGATACCAAGGTGCTTCGAGGGAGTGGGAAAGATGGAATATTGTATCTCCTTGAAAAGAAAACAAGATCCATTTTTCCTGAATTGACACTTAGGCCGCTTTCTGTACTCGATTTCCTGATTAGGTCTAGTGCAGTCTGCTGGCGGTGGAATATGCTGTCCAGATACTTGCCAGATACAGCCACCGTAGCAAAATCCGCATATGCGATCGTTTTGAACTTCAATGAATCAAGATCCAGGAGCATTGGGTTCACGGCAATGTTCCAAAGGAGTAGAAATAAAACTCTCCCCTGTGGAGTATCACCGCTCGCTATCCTATATATGGTATCCGCTCCCATCGTAGAGATTTTAACTCTGTTGAATGCCTCTGGAGTCACATTAATGAAGGCTCCCTCTATATTGGAAAGGCCACTAATGCATATTCTCTATGCTCGAGAGCATTTTCTACATACCCTACAAGCGAATGTAACGCTGTCTCAACTGATGTGCACTTCATATAGGTTAGGCTCGATTGTCCTACGGTGATGTAGATCAATCAACCTTTCCAATGTTTTCAATAGGCAGGATAAAAAACGTAAAGGTCTGAAATCCTTCGGTCTCATATGAGAGGTCTTATCCCCCTTTGGAATAAATACCACTTTACAACTACTCCATTCCTCCGGGTTATAAGAGCATTTTAAATATGGAAAATATATCCGTAATAGCCAAGGAACTTTATATCCGCATTATATTGCAGGTCAGCAGGTATGATACCATCTGCATCCGGCAAAACTGTTCACTTTTCGCTATTGGAATATGAGCATCATCGACAGGGTTGTCTAAAATTAACGCATTCTCCTCAACAGGGAGGCTTCCCGCAAAATGCGTATCCATTACGACATCACAAGATTTCTGAATATAGTTTGGAACATCACGGGAGGATGCCAGAGTTGTCTTACACGCAGCTACAGAAAGCACTTCAAGATCTACGCTTTGCATTTCTAATCTGGTTGTTAAACTTGTTTAAAGAGAAGTAGACCAGTTATTTAGTACTTTTGAATAAACGACGACACTCTTTGAGAGAGTCAGCTATATCGGAGTTCTACCAGTATGGTTTGCTTCTTCCTCTACAGATCTAAGGTCTGCATGGTGTGGCAGTCGCTCTGTCAAAAGCATTTGTTGGCAGTTCAAGAAAGGACACGATATCACAACAATCCTTAATGATCTAGGAGGTTGGGCTGTTCTGAACAATTAGTCTTCCATCTGAATGGGTTTAATCCCAGGTATCCGGGATTATCCGAATATATGGGAAGAGTGTTGAAAAATATTATATTGGAATATTGACCATATCGAAATATGGACAGAATTAGACAACTTTGAACTGGATGGAGATGGAGTTACAATATTAATATATGTAGTATCATAAAAATATTATGATCCAATGGGAGAAATTACGAATATACACAAAAAATCCAAAGTAATCATATAAAAAGTAATTATTGTCTGGAGGACTATAATTACTAGTTATATGGTCGAATATTATATTACCAAACCTATGACATACCTATGGGAAATTCTCTATCACCTACGATACCTGACATAGTATTAGATAAACTTATAAAAATAGCATTATAGGAGCTGGAAAACAGAACATAAGGATAAAATTCTTAACAAAATATGTGGACGATCTTTTTGCGATAATTGGGGAGGATGATGAACACATACTTTAAACATTTAATAATTACACTGCCGCTCACTTGAATACGACACATACAAAAATTGCTTTTGGCATTTAATATTTCGCTAGTGAATAATAAATAAAGCTAGGTTAGGTTAGGTTAGGTTATAAGGGTCGCCCGCCATAGCCAGTGCACTCGGAAGCCATTAGGCCCATTGTGATGCCCTATTTGAGAACAAAACTCCTCTCCCTTTCCATATACAAAAAACTAACTTTCCGTTGGTCTATACAGAAACCAACCCGTACTCCTAACAAATCCAATCAGGTTAGAATGTGGCATGTCATTGAGACAATCCAAATCATGGAAGAGTTGTCTACCGAGGTGTCTCAGTCTACGCCCTTTCAGTGCTGGACATTCACATAACAAGTGCTGTACGGATTCCTCTTCTTCCTCATCTAAACAACTTCTACAAAAGCTATTCCCTGGGTAACCCATATGTTCCGACATATGCCCGATCATACAGTGCCCTGTGATTATGCCTACTAGAAGCCTTATCGATGATCTATCAAGAGAAAGTAATGCTCTAGTTCTACTCCGAGACCGGAGTGGCCAGAGAGTTCTTGATAGTCTACAAGTGGTGATTGAGGACCACCTGCTTTCTATCTCATTCACCGCCCATTCATCAAGAGTATTGGATACAGTAACGAAGGGAGTGAGAACGTCCTCGCAAGCGAGTGCCTCGTCCAAAGACGATGTATTTACTGCGCATTCATCCGCCATTACGTTACCTAATATACCTGTATGGCCCGGAACCCATATCAGCTCCACCCGAAAGTGTCTTAGCTGATTTAAGGAGCGTATACAGTCGTCAACACATCTTGATCTTACAATGGGGGAGTTCAGAGCCTTGATTGCTGCAAGGCTGTCCACATATATATCAATGTTCGAAGCGCAGAAATTAAATTCCTGAATTCGCTTCGCTGCCATGTTAATGGCATATACTTCGGCTTGAAAGACCGTGCACGAATTGGGTAATCTGAGAGACATCGAAATGTCTAAGTCATCAGAGAATATACCCGAGCCAGTGCCAGTATCTGTCTTAGAACCATTAGTGAATACTGAGATTGCAAATTCCTTAAAGACGGAATTTGTTGCCCAATCTTCCCTAGATGTGATTCTGATATCGAATGTTCTATCAAAATTCATTCTCGGTATTAAATAGTAAGTCCCCTGTATACGAGCTGATCTGCCTATTACATTCAATATAGTGCCGTGACCAACGCGACAATGCCTGAGTTCGCCCGACTCTTTGAGCCGTAAAGCGGACTTGGCGGAGATATTTCTAATAAAAATATCAAGGAGAGGGATGTCAAGCATAGTCTCCAGACTGGCTTGGGGGGTGGAACCCATTGAACCAGTGATTGAGAGACAAGCCAGTCTCTGCACCTTATTTAGAGTAGAGATATGTGTCTTCGTGCCTGCAGCCTTCCACCATACAAGAGCACCGTAGGTAAAAATGGGTCTAATAACATCCAATGGACGATACACGGTTTCAGACCCCATCTTTTCCCGAATGTCTTCTTGCATTTATAGAAAGCACACAGTGCCTTCTGCATGCGACTCTCAGCATTACGTTTCCACGAGAGCTTAGAGTCCAGAATCACGCCAAGGTATTTGGCTTCCTTCGAAAGTTCCAGAGTGATGCCATCAAGACGTGGTTTCTTGAAAGCCGGAACCTTATATTTCCTAGTGAAAAGCACTAGTTCGGTCTTTGTGGGATTTACTCCCAGACCGTTGTCCCTAGCCCATGACAATAGAACACTTAGAGCTGATTCCATGTGTTCACTAATCGTGGAGAGAAATTTTCCCCTGATGAGGAGCACAACATCATCAGCGTATGCTACCGCCTTGGTGCCTCTATTCGTAAGCTCAAAAAGGACTTTATTCACAACAAGGTTCCACAAGAGTGGGGATAATACCCCTCCCTGTGGAGTGCCTCTTGTCACGACCTTCCTTGAGGTGCTCAGACCTAAACTGGAATTGATGGCCCTGCTTTCCAGCATGTTCCCAGTCCAGTTCCTTATTTGCCGATCGACTCCCAGGTCATTCAGTGCCATAAGAATCGACGATATGTTCGCCCTCTATATCAAGAAAGGAAGCCATCACATACTCTTTCGGCCTATAATCCTTCGCGGTACTATGTTTTATTTTTCCCGCTTTGGGGATAAATACCACTGTAACCTCTCTGCATTCCCTAGGAATATATTCCAATTCAAGACTACCCCTAAATATTCGGATCAGCCATGGCATAATGACTGATATAGACTTCTGCAGTAGCGCCGGGAAGATCCCATCTGGGCCCGGTGATTTATAGGGTTCAAAAGACGATATCGCCCACGCTACCTTTCAACAACAGAAGCTACTAATTCACTAAAGTGGGTTGGTGACGCTGGGAGGTTTCCAATTACAGATTCCTCGTTCGTATCGTCTCTGCAGCCTGGAAAGTGAGTGCTCATCAGTAGTTCCAGAGTCTCCTTACTACTCTCGGTAAAGGTACCGTCAGGGTTCATGAGGAAACCGGGCGTGCAGGGATCCTTGGACAGTACCTTACGTAGCCTAGATGCATCCGTAGTGCTCTCCAAGTCTCCACAGAATTTTTCCCAAGATTCCCTCTTAGCCCTTCTGGTCTCTCTCTTGAAAGTGTTGAAACTGTGACGATAATTATCCCAGTCTGCTGCAACTTTCGACCTTTTCGCCCTATTTTTATATTTTAAGTGTAATAAATTTCATCACATGTAATTGAAATTTAAAATTGAAGAGGAAATTGACAACTCTTTACCTTATTTAGGTATTAGAATACATAGAGAATGGGCAAGGACAATTAAAGAGTGGAATACGGAATCGAGAATATCTTGAAAATAAATAAATTATAATTCTACACAAACAACATAATGGAAAAACAATGGAAAAACTCGGACAGAAACGACGCACTTGGCAACACAAGAATATGCTATAGTCTCTCTTTAATATCAAAACTTATGAAGAACAGAAAAATGAAAGAAATTTTCAACGATAAATGAGCAATAATATCACATAGTGCAAAATAATAGCCTCCTTGTTTGCGGGAACAAGGACAAAAATGGACATATATGAACAAAGTAATGTAGTTTACGGAATAACATGATGAGGAACGCTGTGGAGAAGTTTATGTGGGGAAAACTATGGGAAGCTTAAACAGAGGAATGTCAGAACACGAAGCAGATATAAAGAAAGGAAAACATACAACTGCATTCGCAACAACACTGTATGGAAAAGCAACACAATGCTGATCTTGTTAATGTCAAAATTTTAGACAAGGATATAAAGAAATCAAAAGATACAATCTTGAAAGCCTGAAAATTCGGCAACAAACAATAGGTGCAATAAATGGAAAGGAGGACAAGGTCAGCTAATTTGAAAAATTCTCACACTGTGAGACAGACAGACAGACAGACTTAAATCGACTATAGAAAATATTTCTAAGCCAGATGCATCAGCACAAAAACATAAATCCTGTCCACCTATAAAAATCTACCAAATTTATTAATTCTTACTTATAACAAATGTTCACTTAATTATTTCTTTAGCTACGCACAGAAAAAAATTGGCCCAACATTTTTTAATTATCATTGTTGCATGATTTTATGTAAACATTTAATTAAAAAATTAATTGATTTAAACAATTGTTAATTGGTTAAGAATTTTTTCGAAAGACGTACAAAATTTTGACATTTGTTTACAAAATAAAATATGCAAAAAACTGCAAAAAACATTTTCAAATTATGAGTAATTGATATAATTATTTTGGTGAGAGGCGCAACTTTAAACAATTCTTAAATTTAATGAATTACATAGAGTTACAAAATGAGAAAAAATTTTTGGGGCACGGGATTTCTCAGTCAATTCGGGTACACGGTATTAATACGTACAAAGCCTCTAATCCACTTTTTTTGAATTGACTCTAGTTCTTGCGATAAATCGTGATTTGTAAAATTAAAGAGGCTGCACTATATATTGAAGCATATCTCAAAAATGACTTGTTTGATTTTGTTCAAAAAGATATCAAAAAATTAAAATAAAATTATCTTCGTCGTTCTTACATTACTTTTTAATACGGCCAAGAGTTATGGATATATTAAGCCCATCTTTTGAGAAGAAATGAAATTTTATACAAAATTTCAAGAAAAATAATTTAAAAAAAAAAAAACATAAAACTTTCAAAGTATCAGACAAAGTACCAGACAAATTTGTTGCAAATAAAACAAGACATATTTCATTAAAATCAATGCATAAGTTTTGACTTTATTCACAAATTAGTTCATTTCTTCATATTTTTCAAAAGATGGGCTTAGCATCTCCATAACTCTTGACCGTATTCAAAAGTAGTGTAAGAACGACTTGAATATAATTTTAATTGGAATTTTTCGATATTCTTTTGAACAAAATAAGACAAGTAATTTTCGAGATATGCTTTAATATATAGTCCAGCCTCCAAAATTTTACAAATCGCGATTTATCGCGAGAACTAGAGTCAATTCAAAGAAAGTCGATTAGAGGCTTAGTACATATTACTACCGTGTATCCGAATTGACTGGGAAACTCCGTGCCACAGAATCCGTGTTTTCCTGTGTTATTTTGATGATTAAAATTAAAAAATATTTTTTTTTTACTTTTTTCTATGTCAATATTTAATTATTATTTATATAACACTCAACAAACTTATTCTGTACAATTGTTAATTTAATTTCTTCTGGTCAACGGTTTAATAATATTCATTAATTTCTTCAACAGGAAACAAATTAAAAAAAAAGCTAAAAATAAATATAAAAATACCTACATATGCGTATGTATGCGTTTATATTTCACGGCGCAATTTTGGTTTTTGGCTTTTGACAATATTGGAATTTCAATATTTTTTAATAAAAGCAAAATATTTGTCTTATATTTCTAACATACTAATGGAAAAAAAGAAGCAACAGCAATAACCAAAGAGAAAACTTAACCTTTCGTTACTCATCTAGCAATAATAGAAAACTTTTTTTTTTCTTCTGGACCAACAATCAAACCAATGTTGACTTTTTCTGTTGCCTTCAGGAGTCTATATAAAATTTTGAGAGGTTTTTGCAGCTTCTCTATATGAAGTTTTTTTTTTATTGCCACTACAGAAATTATATATGGCATTATGAGTAATATTATTTTATTTGTAACACAAATTAAATGTAATAGGGGTTTTCATACAATCAAATAAATGCCTCATAAACCTTATAAACTGATAAATATACGAGCTTGTAAAAACTTTGTCAAATTTTGTTTGAAAAATTAATTACACAATTCATAAATATTTACGCCTCAATTTCAATGTGTAAACTACTTCGTAAACTTTTACTTTTATAAAATCAAATTTGAAAAAAAAAAAAAAAATAAATAAATAGTTTTTTATTTTTTTTCATGTTCAAATGAAGAACAAATAAAATTTACGAAATAAAAAAGTTTGGAAACACATTTTATTTGCAAATTTCCACAAGAAAAATAAAACGGTACACATTTGTAAGGGGGCGTTCATGAAACATGTGTGTAAAACGTATAAATTTACTAATTGAGTAAATTTATCCGTTTGGATGAAAACCCTTAATATATTTTATTAATATGTATAATATTGATGGGTCCACGTATCTACAGATTATTAATTTGTTTAAAACTCTAAGGTAGTTTCGTCGTCGGCTGAGAAAGAAATACGACAATATATTCTTGCTTAGTCGTCTTCGGAATTTGTATTCGGATTAGGCAGGTTGAGTCAGTTTCGGATGACATGATCGCATTATGAAGGCTCCGGTTAATACAGTACTTAATTCTATTACAAGTATATTTAACTTCGGAACTGTAGAATAAAGCCATTGTAGTGAACTTCGGTATACCGAAGCCTTTAAACCAGTGACGGGCAGACATACACTAGTACCATTTTGTAGCCTAGACACGCTAGATAGGAAATTTAAAATTGCCCTTCACTGCTTTTAACTATACAGCAGACCAAAGTTTATGCAGCAGAAGTCTGTGTATTGATGAACAGATGAATGTTTCTGTATTGGCAGCAAACCGGAGCCTCTGCATTTAACCCATTAATGCTCACGGCGATCTAGCCAACTTAGAGATTTAAAATTTTGAACATCATGTCAAATAAGGCAAATATTAACGGTGAAAAATTTTTTATATTTGGTTTAGTAAAGAAGTTATCAGCCGTTACATATACGTAACAGTGGGCATTACTCAATAATTTTTGGACCTTGTATTTTCTATGTATATAAAACTCATGAGATATATAAGTAAAACCTAAAAAATTTTAAATTTTTTTAATAAAGGCACAATTAAATTAATATATTGAAGAAGTTTTACAATATTTATAATAACTCATCATTTAATTTTATTTTTAAATTCATATATGGAACGAAGTGACCACTTCCGGTTACCGGAAATGCCTTCCTCTGCTGGATCTATGATCGAGTCATCCTCATGATAATCGTTTTCATACAGATATGTGGCACAAGAATAAAGATATTCAAAAATAAATCTGACTGAATGCGTGCATAGTGCCTAGGGCAATATTTTCCGTAGGCCCCCTACTTATTTATACCCTCAATATTTATCAAACTGCTAATAATAAACCAGAACGGTGATATAATTACTTGTTTAAACAATTTATAATGTTTACTGCTCAAATAGTATATTTGATTAAACAAAAACAATTTTAATTTAGTCCTTTTTATATTGAAAATAGAAGGGGCCAAAAAGTACTGAGAATGACCCAGTGTTACACATACGTAACACTTTCTTTTTCTACTTTCTAATTTTTATCGTCCTTATATATTTTTACACAATCAAAAAAACAAATTTGATATGTTTTCTTTTAGGAAAAAAAAAATGTTTCGATAAAATATGTTGAACGTAAATAATAAGCCTTTTTGCAATCCTCCTGCCGTTAAAATCGAATTTTTACAAGCTTTTAAATAATGAAATTTTAAAAATCTCTTATTGCCACAATAACAGGAGAGAATGTGAAAGAAAAAACATTTGAGGATGCAAGACGATTATTAAATTACACAATTCATAACAAAATTTAAGTTTATATTATTCCTTTTTTTGACAAAATAGTTTTAAACTTAGACATTGTCGCGTTACATATACGTAACAGTGGGCATTAATGGGTTAACAGTATAACGAAGACTTCGTATACAGTAGACCAAAGTGCCTGTATTGAATAGTAGACCAAAGTTCCTGTACAGTAAATCAAAGCCTCTCTATTTAACAGCCTCTGCATTAAACAGAAGCCTCTGTATTAAGCAGTAGACCAAAGTTTTTGTTTTAAACAGCGGACTTAAGTCTCCATATTTAGCAGTAGACCAAAGCTACTTTAAATTACACAATTCATAACAAAATTTAAGTTTATATTATTCCTTTTTTTGACAATATAGTTTTAAACTTAGACATCGTCGCATTACATATACGTAACAGTGGGCATTAATGGGTTAACAGTATAACGAAGACTTCGTATACAGTAGACCAAAGTGCCTGTATTGAATATTACACCAAAGTTCCTGTACAGTAAATCAAATCCTCTGTATTTAACAGCCTCTGCATTAAACAGAAACCAAAGTTTCTGTTTTAAACAGTAGACCAAAGTTCCTGCACAGTAAATCAAAGCGTCTGCATTTAACAGTAGACCAAAGTTTTTGTTTTAAATAGTGGACTTAAGTCTCCATATTTAGCAGTAGACCAAAGCGTTTGTATTGAATTGAGGACGAAATATGGGTATAATAATTTTTTATTAACTATCGTTTCATGTATATATCACTTAATTTGTTTAAAACAAATTTCTGACGGTTTGTTCTGGAATCATAAATTTAAATGGTCGTGTAGCATCCTGTTCCAATCAGCTGGGTAGTGGAAATTTCGCAAATATATTCTAAATGATATCCCCTCTCATAACTTTAGGTACATTTAAGAGTACATTCTTCTTACAATTATAGACCACACTAACGTATATTCATTTTGCGTAATACAAAGATTGAAATTTTAATTATTTGATTATTATTATAATTAAAAATACTATCGGCTATATATGGATTAACACCTAGGCCGATCATGTGCCATTTTATTATTAATTTAATGCAGATCATGCGGAAATTTGCACGTGTAATTATTTTCGTACAAGGACGAAACAGGTTGTGATCGGTCCATTATTTCACTTAGAGCCCATACAAATATATTTCCGGAATATTGAGGTATTTGGGATATGATGAAGAAAACTCTATTGAAAACGCAATGTAGACTAATAAAAAGTACTTTCAAAAAAGAAGTTCAATTATTTTTATTGAAATATAAATAATAGTGCATTTTGTAGTTGGTTATGATCAACATTTCAGTTGTTTTTTTTTTTTTACTTTCATATTGCAACATACTCAATATACATATCCAGACTTCTTAAAATTACTCCGCACACATACATATATCCCAATACCAAAATATACACGCACGCAATTCATTTATTATGTCCTTGTTATACAATCTGTTGTATGTGGTATTAAATGTATGTATGACAGTAAGTATACAATGTATACCTATATGCGTAGTGTACATTTGTGTGTATTAAAAAAAAAAAAAAAAATCGTTTCCCAATTCCCTTTTTTTTAACAACGGAGGGGTTTCATATGATGTTTGTATTTTTCTGGCGTTAATTTTCTCAATATGGTTTAACCTGCAGCCAAAAGTTAATTAAAAACCAACAAACTCCAATATTGGTTAATAACACAAAAACACATCAACAGCAACAAGAGCATCAGCAAAGAACTTATATAGTGAAAAAAAAAAAAAAAAATATTTGAAATTTAAAACTTTGTCGAATTAAAATCAAACAAAAGCTATACATATACGGGTGCCTGAATATTAAACCAGGTAAATGAAATATATATTTCAAATATTCAAATTAAAAAATAAGTAATATGTAGTAGTAGATTATCGAGTGTATAAAAAAGTATGTAACACTTAACATATTTTGATATTTGATATTTTTAAATATTCATCACTCAATTCTGCGAAAAAAATATATGTATTAAACATATTTTTTTCATTAGGTGAAAAATATCAAAATCTTTTTGTTACTATTTTTTGTATTTTTTTTTTTTTTAATTTATTCTTTTATTTTTTTATTATTTTTTTTTTTTATAAATGATAGGGTGATCGACGCGGTTTTCCAACCGGTTTTAAAACAGGTTTTTTCAAAATGTTCATTTTTCGAATGTCGAATAGACCGGTTTTTTTAAACACAAAAAACCGGTTTTAAAAATAGCATTTTATTTCAGAAAACATGAACTAAATAGTGATATTTGAAAATTTAGGAATAATTTTTTAAATATTCATAAAGACTGATTTCTTATGTTTTTAAAATATAGTTTAAGTCTAAATTGTAATTAATTCTGTAATATTAAACAAAAAAATAATTAATAATTATCCTGTATGACTCAATTTAATTTTTTTGATCCAATATTTCCTTTATTTTTTAAAGGTGTTGTGTACAAGTTTCACCTGTAGAATCGTTTCAATTGAGACAGGCTTCCACATTAAGCCATGGTTTCTGTTTATGCTAACTAAAATTTAGATGATTTTTTCTACAATTTTGAAACATAATTATCTTCTAGTCATAGTAGATATATAATTTGCTTAGCATTTTTCTCTTTCCAGAGCTTTCTGAAGCTACCAAATGACGTAGAAAATTAAAATTTGGCTTAATTATAAAACTTTTTGTCCAACAAATCCTAATGGAGCCATATTTTGAAATTTTTATCAGGGAGCGGATATAAGAGGATTTATCTGTCTTTTTCTAAAAATTTTTCTCTTTCCAGAGCTTTCTAAAGCTCCCAGAAGACATAGAAAATTAAAATTCAGCTTAATTATAACCCTATTCGTCCTACAAATCCTAACGGAGCCAGATTTTGAAATCTCTATCAGGGAGCGAAAATACGTGGATCTATATATATGGATTTAAATATATCTTTCCTAAGCAATGTTTCCTTTCCAGAGCTTTCTGAAGCTCCCAGACGACGTAAGAAACTAAACAAATTCTAACAGTGCCAGATGCTTCTATCAGGGACCAAAAAGTCTGTTTTGGTATTAAGAACTTTTGAGTTGCTATACTTATTGTTTGCTCTCCAAATCCGTATTCTGTATTTCGGCCAGGGAGCGCATTTACGACGATTTTTTTTTATTTTGAAAGGTTTACGAATTTAAAACTTTAATCAATATAATTCCAATAAATTTGAACGGCTTCAAATAATTGACTTCGATTAGGGAGAGGAAGGTGTCTAAATGTTGTTCATATTTTTTTCTTTTAATTTTCGGATTTGTTTGTGCATATTTTCATTATTATATTTTTCCTGACATTGTTAGGCTTTTACGCTTGTATTTAATAAATTTTAACTTAATTATAAGAATTGATTTTATTAAAGAAATGTAGTCTTTTGATATAAATATTAACTTCTGCAAAAAACCGGTTAACCGGTTTTTTCTGAATTTCAAAAAGTGCAACCGGTTTTTTTAAAATACCAACTATTCGAACTATTCGAGAACCGGTTTCTCAAAAAAGTCGAAGAATCGATCACCCTAATAAATGATAATATCAAAAATGTTTCAGTTTATCATCTTTATCTTAAAGATGGTAATGGAGCGACAAAAATAAGATATGTATCATTAAAATTAAAATGCTCAAATCTTGATTTTCTTACCATAAAATTACCATAAATTTTTTCATAAAAAATTTAAATTTTATATAAATTTTATATTTTTAATCTTCTTTGGACGTTGGATTTTATTAATTTAAAAGCCAGTACAAAGTTTTTTACAATAAATATTGCAAAGTATATTGTATAAATCCAAAAAAAAATTTTTGCTAAAATTGTAACTTTCGGATGCAAAAAAAAAAAAAAAAATTATGAAAAAATTTTATGAAATATTAATTTTTTTTTTTAATAGTGGACCATTTTGTCCCAGGACAATTTATATTGCAATTTTTAGCAAACATAATAATTTTTATTATATTAGAGGGAGGAAAATTGCATTTGCATTATGAATACATTTTTAAATTATAAAATTATTTTTATATTAGTACATTTAAGCTTCATATGCAATATAAAATATATAAATCATTAAAATTAATTAACAACTTTTAGAGTATTGTTGTTTAAAGTTACACACTTTTAAGTTGATATACACTGTCGGACAAAATAAAGTGCGGTTTTTTGCTCTTTCTATTTAGTTCATAATTGTTGTGTTCTAGGTGCATAATTGGCTAGTTTTTATACAAAATAAGTTTCTGAAATATGTGTATTTCGAGTTTGGGGCAAAAGTGTTGTGTTGGTCATGCATTTTGTGCGACAAAATAAACTGACACTTTACTTAATTTCTTTAATTTGTCTTCCAATTTCCAAATTTTTTGATACAAAACGGAAGTCATATGCATAAAAAGTGCAAAGTTTTAATATTATATTTATTAAATTTATTATTAAGTTTAGAAAATAAGAATGAATACGGCCATATTATCGGAAAGTCTTCGACAACAATCCAGAAATTTAAAATTTTTGTAATAGAAGCTCGTATAAAAAATGTTTTCTTTACTTTGGTACATATGAAACTAATTTGTTTGTACCTTGTCTGGGCAGTTAGGCTAGTAATAATTAAAATTATTTCCTCTTTTATGTCTCCGCTTAGAAAAATGAGATTCTTTTTGGCAAGAATTGTGATATAGCTAGATTTTATTTCAAAGTATTAGGGTTTCTTTTATTTCTTCTAATTTTTATTATACCCTACACCACCATAGGTTGTTGGGGTATTATGTGTTTGTGCAGAAGTTGTAACGCAGAGAAAAAATCTTCGGCTGTTCATGTAAAGCTTGTGCGCAAAGTACAAGTCGCAATTTTGAAGATAATTTGATGAAATTTGGTACATGTGCTTTTTTCAACACAAGGACGAAGAGTTTTAACGTAATAGAGTTTTAACACTTATAAATGCCTTAAAAATAGGAATATTTTTATGAAATTTAGAACCAATAAGTTTTATAGTATAAGCAAAATCCGTCTACTGAATTTCATGAAGATCAGTCCATAACTGACCATAGCTCCCATATAAACTCCTCCCCTGAAAATCACTAACGTACATAATCCCATACAAATGTTAGTATTATTTTAATATTTAACACAAGTAAGTTTTATATAAATAAAAACAAAATTATGAGGATCGAAATGGTGTAGGGTATCATATTGTCGGGCTTGGCCGACTATATCTTCTTCTCTCATTTTAAATTGTAATTTTGTATAATAAAATGGTTCTTTTGGCCTCAGATTCTAAAATGTTGCTCTTCAAAGACAAATACATTAATCTTACTTCATTTTCTCTATCTGGAATCAAGAAACCTTACTGGATTTTTGTCGAAGACTTTCCGATGATATGGTTGGATCTATTCTTATTTTTTCAAAAGTAAGAATAATCAGAATAGAATTTAATGGATAGAATATTAAAATTTAACACTTTTTAAGCACATGCCTTTCATTTTGTATCAAAAAGTTCGAAAATTGGAAGCCAAATTTAAGAAATTAGGTAAAGTTTCACTTTATTTTGTTGCACAAAATCTATGACCAACACAACACTTTTACTCCAAAGTCGAAATTCACAAATTTCAAAAACGTCTTTTGTTTATTGAATTAAAGAATACAAAACGACAAATACGTGGACACCAAAAATGTAGACCACTATGAACTTAGAAGGCAATTATTATGAAATAAATAGTACGAGTAAAAAACCGCACTTTATTTTGTCCGACAGCGTATTTATTAAACTAGAGCTCATACATAATAAAATTGCGTACTCAGCTTTTCTCCAGGACATCAAATTTTTTCTCAAAATAACTTCAAAGTTTCGAAAAATACCCAGCTTCAAACAAAAATTATAAAATATGTACAAAATTATATCAACCCAATATGGATGTTAAATGAAAGCTAAGAAATTCCATATTGGAAAAAATTTAAACTTTCAGACTGAAGAATATGATTCCGACCAAAAAAATATGATGTTTAAAAAAATGAAAAAAACTATAAAATTTTTTTCCCAAAAGCCATATTTTTGTATGTAAAATTTTAAAAATATAAAAAAACGAGAGAGAAACTGTAGTTGGTCAAGACCGACCATATGATACTCTACAACATTGTGTATGAGCTAAAAATTAGACCTGTGGCGAATTGTAGACCAACAGTTTTACTAAATGTAAAAAAAATTATACAAATACAGAACAATGCATTGATACTAACATCAATATGATTTTAAACCCTTTAGGGCCATTACCGGAAGAGGGTCTATATGGGAGCTAAGATAAATTATGGACCGATTTTCATAAAATTTGGCAATGTTTTTTCTACTTATATAAAACTTATTTGTGTCGAATATTAACTTTACACTATCATTCATAAGGGATTTATGTACGTTAAAGTGATTTTCGGAAGAGTTGATTATATGGGAGCTATGGTCAATTATGAACCGAACTTGATGAAATTTGGCACAAAGATTGACACTTATACAAAACTCCGAGCTTCATTGAAATATTACTATATTTAAGGCATTTATGATCGTTAAACCCCTATTGCGGGACAACATTTGTATGAGGGCAAGGTGAAATAATGAACCGATCATAACCATTATCAATAGGCTTTGTCCTTGTGTCAAAATAATTATTCGTGCCAAATTTCATCAGTATATCTTTAAAATTGCGACCTGTACTTTGTTCAAAATGATTACATGGACAGATAGCCAGCCGTACGGACGGACATTGTTAAATCGACTCGGAAAGTGTTTCTGAGTCGAACGGTGTTCTTTAAGGTGGAGGTCCAATAATTTGCCCAGTCCGATTATATTATTATCTTTTGATTATTTTTTACTTGTAGGATACATGCATTTAAAAAAACGTATGTTTCCTGTTCAAAAATTTTTATACAACTAACACTAAGGGTACTTATGTAACACCATCTCTGAAAAAGTGCAAATATTAAGGTCTTTTCAGTTTTTGCTTAATATTTTGAAAAAAACGGAAAGTCAGAACTGCGTACGAAAAATTCCGTGCATGCAAATCTGCTTATAGAAACTAAACCAGTGGGCGAATTTTTTTAAAGTGATATTTTTATTAATGACTGTTATGTTTGGTATTTAAGGAAATATCTGAAATTTTCCAGAATTATTCTAATTAAAGGTTTTATTGTGTTTCGGTCACCTTTTTGCTCGAACAAGTCCACTCATTTTTAAACTCCGTTTCATTTTATGCTGAGCTTTTAATGTCCTTTAAACTAATTTTTACTAGAGCCCAATATCCTTCAATTGCAGGGAGTTTCAGTCAATTTGATGGAATAGCCTCTATCGGTACAAACTCTTACAATTTCTGTGTTACAACTCCATTGTTTTGTTGTAATAAGAAGAAGCGGGAATAGGCAAGAAAACAGGGGATACACTGAATTTTATTAGGAAAGGGAGAAGTCTTTTCCAAAGGCACTCATTCTCTGTGTTAATTTCTGTGTTAATACAACCATTTTTTAAGAATGAAGTGCTTCATTCCTGCGTATGCATATGACTTCGCAAATCAAAAATTTTCTTGGGAATTTTGATTTCTTTGATACACGAAATTTTTCTGCTATAATCCCTCTAGCATCTGCGACATAGAATTACTGGCTAGGAAGTTGAAAAAAGTCACCCTGTACGAACGTTTCATCGTCTACTATACAGAAACAAAATTTCTGAAAAAATTCGTCCAAAGAACTTTCACGTTATTTTTTACCCCCAAATTTTTGCTCGCGTTTCTATTAGGATTTTTTTCTTACTTTATACGTCTTAAGGTTAGACTTCCTTTCAAGCAAAAAGATTCATTTTTTGATAAAGATTCAAAGCAATTAACTTTTTCTGACACTTTTCTTCCAGAGATGAGGTGATTTTCTCCCAAAATCCTTTCTATTTTGTCTGAGTCCTACAGCCTGCAGATACTATTTGTCTTCCATTACCAGGTTACCATTCAGTGATCATGACTTCTTTGCAATTATTTTATATGACCAATGAAAGATTTCATGAAAAATTTGAATTATGTGTTTATGTTTTTTTTTTTTTTTTTTTTTTTTTTTTGTTAAACTTCCATTTTAAGAAAAAACAATTTTGATATTACCATGAAACTTAGCACATGGCAAGTGAGTATAATGCAAATACAAACCAGTTAACAGAATTATTAATTTTTCACCACATCAAAAGTTATTAGCCCAAAAGCATGCACGGATTTTTTCGTGCGCAGTCCTTATTTAGGAACTTTGGTTTTATTTTTCATTTTAATAACACGTCTTGAAATATTTATAATAAATGTTAGTGTTAGTTGTTTCGACTAACGAAGCCCTCAGAATTGTGAAAATATCGAAGCCCTTCCAGGGTTAATTCTACAAACCGTTTTCGAATTTTACTAATGTAGCCGCTGAATAAGTTAATGATATTGATCATGTACGTGAGAGAAAAAAAGTAAAAGCAGATGTTTACGTCATCAAATTCCTTATAGTTCACTTCTTTTTGTTTAAAGAAGAGAAAATAAAAATTACTATTATTTTATGTAATACAAAAATATTTGCAAAAATTTTGAATGCACATTCCTTATTTTATTTGTAGCACCATTGACGTTATGCTAAAGATAAAAAACATAAACATTTTTGGCATTTTCACTTTTTAAAAGAATTTTTAAGAAAAAATGTTCGTCAATTTTGCAGAACAAATTTTTTTTTATTTATTTATTTTTTTTTTTTTACATTAAAAGGAAGTAGCAGGATTTATTTTCGTGAGTTTCTAACTCGCTAATAAAATATTAGCTTACCGTTGATATGGCAAAACTTTCATAAAGCAATATTTTTAATTGCGAGAAAGAGGTGCGTATAAACACAATAATTGATAGATTTATAAAAAGAAGGAACAAAAAATAAAGATATGATATAAAATTTATAGTTTTATTAAAAGAAACTTTATAAATTTTAATACTATATTTACTATAACATTTCTCGGGTGCTTAGTTTTAAAATTCAATATTTAGAAAATCTCTAAAAAACAAACTATCACAAAATTTTGTCAATAAAACATAACATTTTAAATATTATTATATGGTAAAAAATCCTAAATAAATTTAATTTTGATTACCTTTGTCTGGATATTATCAAAAACTTACAAGAAAAGAAAGATCTCCAACAATAACCCTGTTGTTAACCCTCGTCCATAAAAATACGTCGTTGACAGTTGACTACAATTTCTTTTAAAGTGCCAAAATAAGAAGAAAAAAAGGTGAAGAATACAACTTTCACTAGAAAGGATATTTTTTATTTTACACTGAGTATTTTCTGCTCACATTGCTGGCTTAACATCTACAAGTTGTTGGTGTTGCTGACAATGAATTTTATTTTTTTATATTTTTTATGGTTTTTATATAAAAATTTATAACATTTTTTTAAAGTAATCTACCACAAAACTTAAAAAAATAAAATAAAAAGAAAGAAAGCTGGTTTCACGTAAGTTAACACTAAGGCTAAATAAGTCTACTAGTCTGTCTATTTGTCTGTCCGTTTATCTGTTTGGTTGTTTGTTCTATGTGTCTGTCCTTTTTGTCTGTGTGTACATAGAAGAGTTTCCCTCTATGAATGAATATTATGGTTGTTGCTCTTGTTACTGGTGATTATACCAAACCAACATACATAAATATTTTTTATGATGTTTTCTCTTATTATTTTTTTTTTTTTGTTATAATTTTTCTATATATTTTAATATGTTTTGTTGTTGTTACAAGGGCGGAAAGCTGTCATAAGCAGATAAGCTGCCGCAATAAGCTTTCGTTGGAGATATATTTACACTGATTTACGAGATTCAGTTTGCATATGGTAATCATAGGAAAACACAACGACCTTTTTAAAATTTTCATTCATTCTTTCCTTTTTTACCATTGCTATTTTATTTTTAATTTATTTAAAATTTTACATACTGTTTGGTTTTTCATCAGGAAATTTCTTCGTGTTCCTTTGTCATAATTTCAATTTAAATTATTCTTAAAATATGTAAATATGAAAGACAAAAAACTATAGTTTTACTAAATATACTTTAAAATTAAATGAAGTTGTTACTCCAAATGTCCCATTTTGTATTTATGCTCTTATGAAATAAAATGCATTAAATATATTTAAGTACATATACTACTATAGATATGTCTGTATGCTTCTAATTTTTAATATTTTTAAAAGCAATTTCTTGTTTTCTATTTAGAGTTTTTGTCGCTTTTTATTTATTTTTTCCTTTCACACTAAAATCCAATCTTAAAAATGGTTTCGATTAGTTTAATGTTCTAGTATTTTGTAGTTTAATAAACCCAATACACTTACTAACATTTATGTGTTAGTCTAATTAAGGCTCTCACAGATGTAGAAATTAGTTTAGTTTATGAAGAAAAAAATTTTTTTTTCATAATATAAGTATAATATGATGGTACTTTTATGTGACATGCCAGTTCCAAATTTGATTCTTTATAATAACAGGTTTATGGTAAACATGATATTGTTCCAAGAGTCATGGATCATATGGAGTGATATAAGCAGTAACAATGTAAAATCCTCTGACATCTTTCACCATAATAGCTCAATAAAAAATAGGGATTCTATTTTAGAAAAAAAGGGACTACATTTTTTTTTTTTGTTTGTTTGTTTGTTTTTTAAAGCAGTTTAAGAGTGAAGACAAACAGCATTATAATTAAAAAAAGGTGGAAGGAAATGGATTGTAGAATCCGTATTTTGCCCATTATAATGAAACTGAACCTAGTCCTGAAATCACAACAAAATTATCAAAGGACTCCGATCAAAATAATAAAGGCCTAGTAATAGAATGTAATGTAAAAGCACACCAGATTCTATGAAGTAATAAGGACACAAATGAGAGAGGATAATTTTATAATAGAGAACAAATTAATAATTGCTAATAAAGGTCAGAAATCTAGATTTAAGATAAGAACCCGATGAAGTTGCCAAAAAATTATCGGTAAAACGAGGGGTCTAAAACCACGTTTGATTTAATGGAAATATATATCGATAATTAGACCAATTTAAAAACGGGAGCACGTTTTTGGTGTCCAATTTCTGCTACTAAGATAATGTGCAGAATAGTAGTCAGAGATTTTGGACATTCATCTGTGAAATTGAAATAAAGCTGAAATCTGTTGGTGTAAAGAGATTATAACGATCACACCACCGAGAATGAACTCGGAGTTAAGGTCTTGAGGATAATTTAATGATTCAAAAAATTAAAAATGGTACTGACCGTGGAGTATTCTGCGAAAAACTATGTATCAGACATAGCTCTAGGCTGGACGTTTCGCTTCCTCTAAAAATTCGTTGCACTGTCACATCACCTTTTTAAATGTTTTTATTTTTATTTCTTTTTTGCTCGGGCACATTACAGTGTTCTATGAGCAGCTTTTGCTCACTCATCCAACCCAGTTTTTAGTGCACCAAAATATATATTTTGAGCTTTCCAAGTTTATATCCCTTCCTCCCAATCTGGTTCTTCTATATAGAGTCCCAGTACGGCCGCAAACGGATATTTTCGCATTGTGCATATATCCCTCTAGTTTGGGAAGGAATTACCGTATGCTCACTTTATATCGCACTCGGTGACAAATGAAATTGTTCACAGAGCTCTTGTAGGAGTTGTTTTGATCGCACCTCTTGTTCTCACACAGCACGTTGGTTGAAACTTTTGTAGAATTTTACATTAGATTTCTTATCCAATGTTGTCCACCATACTACTGAAGTATAGGTTATTGAAGGTCTAATTTACGGATATACATATTGACCAAAATCTGTAGATTTTTTTTCGCCAGGTCAATACTAAAATATTGTACACAGTTGTATATTTAAATTTCCTTATAAAAAAACAGAGAATATGTAATGTGCAAGTCCACTTAAACGATCATAATTCAGTGATATATTTAGAGTCTCTCACGCTGCATAATATATTCATATTCTCTTACTTTAGAGGTATTACAACCTAGTCCATGTAACAGACTGATTCATGTTCTTCATCGATTAATATTCTTAACCTTTATGTTTACAACCAAAAAATTATATGTATCCTTACAACCAACATACCAACATGTTATACTTTGTGAATGCAATATTTGACACTTTAATGTTTTCAAATGTTTTTACGATAGAAAGAAAAACACATGGTATTTGATAATACCATGAGTGGAAGAATAAAGAGTACAGGTAATTGTTTTATGTATTTTAGAAGAAAGCCAACAAGAAAGGCATGCAGGTATGTGCTGTACATTCAGAAATGTTATGGAACGTAAGAACTGCGCAATTAATCCATCTCTTCCATAGCATTTGATCGATCCAGTCTCTTAGCACCTGGTCAACCTGAAGCTTGTTTATGGATTGAATAGTTGATTTGAGTCATCCTTCCTTATTAATGCACACTGCTAGTAAATACACTTTATGATTGAACGAGAGAGAGTGATTTTGTGCAGAGTAATGTCAGTAACGACAGGAATTAAATGTTTTGAAGTAGTATTGAGACAGTAGGTGTGAATTTCTAAAGCCGTTCGTAAAAAAGTACCTCAACGCGATAGTAACATAGGGAAACACTGATTCTGCAACACAGGATTTTTTAGTCAATTCGCATGCACTTTACTGTGAAGTACTAAGCCTAAAAATCACTTTTTTAAATTGGCTTTTACCTCTAGCGATAAATCGCCATACAGACGAGTTTTTTTTCGAGATATGCTTTAATATATTGTGCAATATCGTGAATTTGACAAATATCGATTTACTGAAAATATTGTAGCCAATTCCAAAAACAATATATATATCGTCCATTCCACGAAAGATTTATAAAAAATGCATATAATCTATGGAGCCCATTAAATACCTCCAATTTTATTTTTTTGAATTTTAAAAAATTCGCGAATTTATTCACGATTTTGATTTTCCGAAAAGTCAAAAAAATCGGAAAAGTGTGTAACTTTAAACATCAATATCTCTAAAAGCTGTTAACGGATTTTAATGATTTAAACTGTATATAGAAAATTAATATGTCCTTTTTTAATGTAGTAATTTAAAAATAATATTGCAATTTAAAAATGCATTCATAATGCAAACTCAATTTTATGATGCATTTTTGAAAAATGTCTACTCTTTCGATTTTAATTTTTTTAATATGTTAAAAAGCAATATCTTTACTATAAAATGCAAAAATAACTGTTCTGGGACAATAAAATTTACTATTTTTAATATTTAAAAAAAAAAAAAAAATCATAAATTTTCTCAAACAAAAATTAACATTTTTCAAAAAATTTTGATTTTTAACTTTTTTTGGTTATACTTTTTTAGTAATATGTAATTTTAAATGTTTATAACTCCTTAAGTATACGTCGGATTTTATTGATTTATAAACTAGTATAAAGTTTATTACGATAAATATTATAAACTATATTGTATAAATCAAATATATAATGCAATTTTCGGATGCGTTTTTAAGAAATTTCTACCCTTTTGATTTTAAATATTTTTGCTTGATATTGAAGACAAATATGTTCATTATATAAAACATCAGCACTTAATCTGGGACAAATAGATTTTCAACAGCAAATAACAAATTATGAAATATTATGATTAAAATTAATTTTAAAATAAGCTCACAAAATTAAAAAATACAAAAATTAAAAAAAAAAAAAAAAATTGTATGAAAAAATTTGAAGATATATTAAAAAAAAAAAATAAATATTGAACCTTTTTATGCCATAACCATTTCTAGGTTTTTATCATTCACAATACAATAATCTGTAATAACCCTAAACAAATGTTTGTCTGCAAAATTCGGTTGCATGTTTTTTCTAAATAATTTTTTAAATATGTGTTTATTACACCATAAGAAATACTACGACTATTACAAATTGTTCTAAATAGTAAATATTTTAATTTCAATTTAATAAAAGGAAGTGTCATTTAATTTAACTAAGAATTCTTTTCAGAGGAATAATGGGATACAAAGCTAAATTAAAACGAATGCATTATAAATATTAAAATGCAAAAAAGAAAAACAATATTATAAACTAATATTTTAAAGTTAAAGAATTTTCTAGTTTTATTTTTAGTATTTAAAAGAGTTTCATTAAGATGAAAGGTTGCATTGTGCTTCCAAATCAACAACACATTTTACACTTCAAAAAGTACTTTGAGTTTAAAACTAATTTTAATTTTTCATCTTTGAAATTCATTCCTTTTTAAAACGCATTGAAAAAATTAAATATTTTTTGGTTTATGACACACACACACACAATCCCTTTTTAATTAGCATAAAATCTTCAAATAAATTTATTACAGAGTTGTTGCGTCGACTGCCCACATACAAACACACGCATAAAGAAATATTTGAAAACGTGTGCATGCATATAAGTATGTTGCATATTCAAAAATATCAACCCACCAAATAACTAACAAGTATGCTTCTAACTACTAAAATATCATCATACATATCAGTTATGTATACGACTGCCAAAAGAAGAAAAGAAAAAACATTAAAATTACGTGTGCATCCGACATTCAGGTACTTAAAAAAAAAGACAAACGACATGCTTCACTTAAAATAATGTCGGTAATGAAATTAAGCTAAAAAGTAAATCACTGCTCAGTGCATGCTCATGAAATGTAAATAAAGATTTCAAAACGCAATCTTAGTTAAGCATCAAACAACGCTAATAATTTATTCCTACAAACACAAAACAACTCAGGAAAAAAAGACCATCGAATAATAACAACAAGAACAAAATCAGTTACAGGACTTTATATTTTACTCGAAAACACCATTTTCCCACAACATCACTTTAGTTAATTTTGTGCCTTTTTCCGTTTAAGTATATTTTCAACGAAAATCTCAAAAACATGTAATTGGATAGAGTTCAACTCATTGAAACGTATAAACACGTTTTGAAAATTATGTTTTACCTTAATGCACTCTACACTAGAAAGAATTTTCGATTGATTCATTTGTATTTCAAAATAATTGTGAAATAAATAAAAAGGAAAAATATAAAGACTAGATTTAGCTTTAAAAAGGCAAAACTAAAGCACTGGCCACCTTTTTTATTTCACTAGAGCAATGGCACTCAACCCACAAGGGTTTTAAATATTATCTAGAACTTTAAATAAATAAAAATTTCAATGAAAACCTAAAACTATTTAATGAAAAAATACAAATAATACACAGAACAAAATAAAGATGGACTTCAATTAAGAAATTGATTATATTAATTAATTTTTGTTTGATTTTGCTCCAATCATCAAAATGATAATTTATTTTCCAATTTTTGTTTAAACAGACATTAAATATATGCAAATAGGCAAATAGGAAAACATGTTTTCTCATTGGTCACATTTGAAAAATTATTGTATTCAAACTAAATTCATTTTTATTAAAAATATAATTAAGAGCATGAACATTTTTTGATTTATGAAGTGGAGCAGCTTCGATTGCTTTTTAAAAGAGGAAGAAGAAAAGGAAAGTCAATGTCATAGGAATCGGCACAGACTGTTCACGATCATACCTTCTTCCTAGGGTGCATTTCAGCTGATTTGCCAGAGGAAGCAGCAGCACCCTTTGTCCCACCTGCATAACTAGCAGCTTTAGCAGCGACTTCAACACCACTCTCCATCGACTTAGGCGATAACGGTTTGAATCGTTTGCCCAAGTCCACCTCCGAACTGTCCAGCTCACACTGTCGCAACATAGCCGAAACTTACAACATAATATCGACATATTGCTAAGGTCTCATATAACCATGTTTTTGCTACACGGGTTATTCGCTGTTAAAGGTGCCAAAAATCAATTTTTTGCATATATCTCGCTCATTATGCATCATACGTGTTTCTATTATAACATCTATAGAATATAAAATTTACAACAACTTTGCCATATTGTAGGTATAGTCCTTTGACTTGCTCAATTGTGTGTCCGATGTCTTTTCATTTTGTTATTGTAATTTTAATATGTTGCCTCATTGAAAATTTTACATTTGTGGACACGCTAACTTGGATCAGGAAAAGATTTTCGGACAATATATCCAAAAAAAAAGAGTATTATTATTATTACTATTATTATTATTATTATTTTTACTATTACTATTATTATTATTATTATTATTATTATTATTATTATTATTATTATTATTATTATTATTATTATTATTATTATTATTATTATTATTATTATTATTATTTATTAATAGATATAAATAGTATTTGTTTATTTTTTATTTTGTATTACAATAACTTATAATCATTTATCTATATTTGGCATAACATTTTAGTTGTGTGCCAGATTGGCATAAATATTCAAGTACATAGTTAATTTATTATAGCAATATTTAAATTTGTAACTTAGTATAGTTTAAAAGAAAATGATCACATTTAATGTTAATTATATTCGTTAATAATTAGTTTAAGATATTTAGAAGTCTGCACTATACATTTGTACAGGGAGTAAAGATTTTTACCATTAAGGATAGTACGCACTTCATTAACACAAAGATGAGTCTTACCAAAAAATCTTCTTCTAATATCATTGTAAATCAGATAAACTCCTAAGAAATGACAGGTAGTCTCATCTTCATTTAAATTACAGATTGTTCACAAAGTTGTAGCTTTGATAAGTAATGTGTGCAGACAAATTTTCGGTCAATTCAGGAATGACGTTATAACTAAGTAGAGGATACATATCATGATGTTGTGAGCTTATTGCATTTAGTGCATATTCTTCACGTTCTCTTATTATCACTAAATCAATTATTTTCATCCACTCGGTGCAAAGTAGGCTACTACTATTGGGAGGGAAATTCACTTTTTGACAAATATCCGTTCATTCTTTTGCCCAGAATACGTTTTTTAATAGAACAGCTTCAGCAAGAATTCGAGGTAGTCGTTGAGGATTCATATTTAAAACTTTGTTTATGTAGCAAAAGTGAAGTTTTAATGTTGATGAGAACAAGAAGTTCATACCAGTTATAACCAAGGTATAACATATAGCTTGGTGTTGTAGAAGGCAGATGCAACATTTAAAAAAAAAAAAAAAAAAAAAAAACATTTTTTAACAGTATCATATTTTGCATAGCCCCACACTTGAGCAGCATAGAATATTATGGCAAAAAAGGGTAAATATATTTAGAATATGGTTGGCATAATTATCTTTAAAATTTTACTCTATCGCCCTGAAACATAGCGGATACTAAAAAACATTAAATATATATTGCTTTATATTTACGGAATTTATTGCTTTAAACTAATCATTTATTTAAATATTTAAAATTTTAATGATTTAGATTCAATAGTAAATAATATGGTTCGATACAACTATTATTTGATAATGGTTTCTCTTACAAAAATTCTGTTAGATCAAATAATTATATGCCAAAAAAATGGGAAAATATTTTCCATTATATGATCACACTGTGTTCATATTACTAACATTTTTGTTTGCTATTAAATAATTTTTTCTGCCCAAAATTAGATAATTTGTTGTTTGTCACACAAAAATATTTCATGGTCACATTAGGGCATGAGTTTCTGTCAAATGTTTCCCACTGTGACCGTACCTTTAGTTAAAAATTTTATTAAAAAAAAAAAAATAATAATAATAACTATTTTTTTTTCTATGTACAAGTACAAAATATACAAATAGTCTCCAAAATAAAGACAAAAGTAAAGATTTTTTATTAAATAAGTTCTAAGCTGCAAAAAAATAAAGAAACCCGTTCTTCGATTGAAAATATTATGCTTGATAAAGCCAACAATGATCAAATAAAGAAATTAATGCTGTCCCATGACTCAATATCAGCGTTACCGTTGAGAATTTTTAGAAAGTGTCCAAAAAAGGGGATTTCAAAATAAAAAGTCGCCAAAAAAGGGGATTTTGTGAAAAAAAAGGGGCCAACTGCTTAAAAACCTAAAAAACTCCTTAAATTTTGTTCATTTGATAACAACAAAAACAAAAAATGTTGTGTTTTGAGAAAAACTAGTAAATCCAATTCTGTTAGCAACAAAATAATTTATTTATAAATATTTTACAACTATTATTATTGTTGTAAAATATTTATTCACAAAAATAGCTGACATACAATCATTTTTAATTAATTACACTTCTGTACTCTTGTATAAGGTCTATACTTGTACTCAAATCTTTCAAATCCTCGTCGAACCAATTTCGGACTGAATGTATGGAACTAAAAATATTGACTGAAGTCTGTTGGACAAAGTATTTTTTGTTATTGATAACTTAGTAAAAAAAATACGCCCCCCTAGGAATTGCTTTGAAGAATGTAAAAATATAAATAAGGATAAAAGTATGTATCTGTTTTTTACTTTTTCAAACCAGTCCAAAAAGATTCGGCATATGATGATTTAAATATCTAATCATAAACTTTATTATTATTTTTAGTAACTAACAATTTCAGTCCATTTATAAATGTTCGGCGGTTCTTTGTATTACTATACTGTGAAACAACATTAAAATAGTTCATTTATTTGTTTAAATGAACTAATTTTCGTAATTTAGCTCATAGTCTTAAAAAGTCGCCATTTAGTCGCCATTTAAAAAAGGGGTCAAAAAAGTGTCCAGGTGGTTGAAAAAGGGGCTTTTGGCGACTAAAGTCGCCAAACGGTAACACTGCTCAATATAAAGAAAACTTTAGGATGTGGTAGGGAAAAAATTAATTAAAAAGATTAATAGATCACTTTAATTTGATAATTTTATCGAATTTGCACTTTTATTTTTTATTATTATTTATTATTTTATTTTTACTTTTTCATCGACATACGCAAATTACATAAAGAAATATGTTTCCTTATTTGTCATGACCAGGGGAAGTTTAAATATGAACGAAAAAAATTAAAATATGCGCTTGAAAAAGCACGAAAAAATTGTATAACATGCACAGAAATATGGAAAAATAGCATGAATATGCATATAAAAAACAAAGAATTTATGCATTCTTATATAGTAATATGTAAAAAATATGCACAAAGATGCATTTTTTAACTTTCAATCTCTGATAGATTTCGATTTTTATAAAAATATAACAATTTTAATTAATGACATTTATATTTGACGCGTTTTAATTTTTTTCTTTACAATTTTTAAAATGTACTCAAAAAACTAGCAAAAAATTTTTATAAATCATTTCAGTAAACTCTAAAAAATCATTAAAAGATGGCTTTTTTGTTAAGATTTAAAAAACAAACATTTTTGTGAAATACATTTGAAATATGCAAATGCTTACTTTCCAAGCGAAAAGCTTAAAAAACTCGCCCTGGTCATGACAGATGGGAAAAATACAACTATTACAATGCATACCCAATAAATAGTTTATCTTTTATTGTTGCAAGTAATGAATTTTCTAGAAAAACTTTAAAATATATTCTTTCATTCATAATTGTAACTAATTCCAGTCAACTTTTATACCAGTGTTTGTGGGATACGTTTTATTAGAACGCACACTTTAGTACTATTTTGCACTTTGAATGTTTTAAGTTCATTGTTGGCTGACACGTCTGGCAAGTACTGCTCCACCTTTTTGGCTTTGTGTTCATTTCGTGGTCTTTTATATTTTTTCCTGATCTAGGTTTTCCATCTATTTAACCAATTTCCGACCTCTGTTGCGTTTTCGCATCAGTAACTTTAAATCTCATAATTAACTAATTAATGCTAATTTTTTTGCTGTTATTATTAGATTAATATGTTGTCTTAAAGTTAAAAAAAAAAATCGAATTTTTTGTAAATTAGGTGTTAACGCAACACGGATCTCTTAAAACGTTATTGTTGCGAAACCGCATCAATGGTCATTTCCACGATATTTTTAAATCTGCTTTCCGAAAAGTGCTTTTATGCTATGAGTGTATTCTAAAGGTAAATAGCTTTAAATTTGAGCTAAAAAAATTTCAAAATGTTGTTAAAAAATGTCTGGGTCCAAAAATGGTACGATTTCTGAAATTTTTCAGACCCTGTATTTCGGAATGAAAACTATCTGGGAGTTCAAATCTTCTTAATTTGTTATCACAATTACAAAAACAAACTTTGTGCCAAATTTCGTAAAGTTATCTCAACGGAATCGGGTAGTGGTCAGAAATTGTTACCATTTGAGAACTAATTTATTAGCAATTCAAAATGTATACCAACTGGAAATTAATGATTTGAGATACATATCTAATATGAATTTATTTACATAGTGAATTTCAATGAAATCGGAGATATCAAATCCAAATAGTTAAAGTAAAAAACGAATGTAAATTACTAAATTTTATTCTAATTTCCTTGATAATAGATATATCCAAGTGCTTTTGAAGTTCTGGAATAAAGTCTGCAATACTGAATTATGCATATACTGTATTTAGAAAATATACTCCAATTTTATCACGTAACCTAATTCGTTGCTCTTATCGAATAATGAATCATATGTTCAACAGGTACGCCAATAAATTTAGCGATTTTCAATTTGAACTTGATCCACTGGAAATATGTGTAATTGACATCATGTGTACAAAACAACAACAAAGTATTGGCTACATTTACGTTTTTAGAGTAATCATCCACTTACGTTTCCCTTTACATTTACGTTTTTACATTTACATTTACGGTAGAGTAATGGAGCCTTTACAAAATTTCTACACTAACATATTTTATTTCCATATGTTGTAACTTATGTAATGCCAAACGAAAGGTGAAGAATTTATTTCGTCGTATTGTAAGTGCTACATATAGTCATAGTTAGCCGATTGAGATCCGAATAATTTATCTTAACGGATTTTATTTGATAATTGTATTTATTATCGTTTAAGGTTAAATTCTAGTTAGCTAATATGGGAACTGAAGTATTTATCTTATCGGATTTTATTTTATTATCAGCCGATTGAAAGCCGTAACATTTATCTTACCAGATGTTTATTATTTATGTATATTTAGAATTTAGCTATCGTTTCTCATCAAATTCTATTTAGCTGACTAAGGGTTGCATCCCAATAGTCAAATTATCGAAAGTATTTTATAACCCAGTTAGCCATATAATCGTAATCTGTTATTGCTTATCTTAGTTAGGTATCTCTTCGTTGATGTTCGTAATCAAAGCAAGCAAACCTTTGAAATTACTCGTAGAAACAAAAACTGCATTACACGGTTTGTTTTGGTTTCGACTGTGAAATCAATGTAGTAAAGAAGCTAAGAAAGGATGAAAAAATTAAAAGAACTGCGTTTCAAGTTTATAAATTTCTCTATTTTGATATAAAAGAGATCAAATGTTTAAACAATCTTCTTCTTCAAAAAATAAAAAAATCAGTGAAATATATGGAAAATAATAAACTTATATTCAGTGTTGCCAGGAGGTGAGAAAAAAAAAATTAACTTTAAAAAAGGTCAAGGTTAAAATCCCCAAAAATAAAGCCAGAAAAAAGCTAAAATTTTTTATATAAAAAAATTTTTTTTTTCTCTCATTAGTTTTTGATATAAATTTTTTAAAGCTATAGTAAAATATTTTTAATTAAAACATAGAACGGCTGCCAACAAAATGATCTAATGAAAAGTCGCCAAAAAAATTCCCAAACAATTATAATTCATACCAAAAATTTCTCAAATTTATAAAGTTATAATTCCTTTTCAAGTAATTTTTTCTAATTTTTGGGTGACTTTTCGCGTTAAAAATGTTTTTTTAAATTATATTTTTTAAACTATATTTGTAAGTTAGTAACTCACGAAAAATAATCGCGATTAGTGAAGCTAATTGCAAATAAAACGTATAGCGTTGCCACTTCCTTTTACATTCATAGAATTTTCGATGATAATAGTTTCATTATTTCCATCTGGCACGACAAATAAGGAAATATATTTTTTTGTGCAATTTGCGTATAAACAGAGAATTATTTATTTGCAATAATCGCGCGTATAAACGTAATAATTATAAAATTTATAATCGTTTGAGAGCAACACTATATAATTTAGAATTTCTTTTAGTGTGTTTTGGGAATCTTATAAGCTTATTGAGAAATCCATATGTAAACGAGTAACGTTACTGGCTAATTCATTATTCCAAAGACCGAATGCCTTAAGTTAGAGAGATGAAATGTTGGTCTCCCGAAAAATATATCTATTACGAAGGGATTTTTGGAAATTCTAATATTTAAGAGACTATATTTGTATAAAATATATGTTTTAAAATACATTTTAAGTTTAAAATTGGTTTGTGAAATTGGGGGTAAGTTTTTATTTTGTATTTAGTGAAGAAAGTTTAAAAAACATTAGGTCATCTTTGAATTTACTGAACAATTTTAAAATTCCACTAACATTAGTGGAGTTTTTTTTTGCACTAAATTGTTTAGTGAAGAAAAAAAATGTTGCACTACTATGCTTGAGCTGAAAAAATTTTAACTTTCACTAATTCAATTTAGTGAAAAAAAAAAAAATATTTTTACACTACCACTATGCTGATTGAGGATTATATTTTTCAACTCACCACTAAAAAGTAAAGATTGTAGTTAAAAATTTTGCACTATCACTAAGTGTTAGTGGAAACTGTAAATTTAGTGCACTACCCCCAGCTCTGACTGACGATACTGCTTATATTATATATATATACACCACAACATAAAAATTATAGAAAATTGTTAAATTTTCAAAAAGTATTTACAACTAGATAAGAGACTATTTTGTTCAATATTAAATAGAGAACCCATGAAGTCTACCTATACTCCTAACAATTTTATCAGTTCATTTAATGTGTGTTGGATAAACTTTTTCATCTCCCTTAGCTGTAGCCAACATACTGCATATATTTGTAATTGTGAATATATTTATGTTTGCTTGATTGTTCTGTCTCTTACCATGACTAATGCGGGCACCTTTAATATTTATAAGCTTTTTTCTACCAATAACAAAAACAACAAACAAGTTACTAGACCCCCATTAATAGTAAAACATTCCATGCAACCTCTGCCGAAGCCAGAGAAAAAACAACGAAAAATACAAAAAGTTTAGTGATTATTACTGACGGCATTACGTGACTGTTTTGGAAAGTGTCGAAAATATGTAGCATCAGTTTTATTTTTCAACATTGCCTTATAATATTGTTGTTGTTGCTTCTGATTTGTTCTCTTTTCATGGGCCACAACCAACAACCATCATTATAACCCTCAATAGAAGTTACTTAGTAGCAGTGATTTGTTAGAACTTAAAATATTTTAACACAGGGGATGTAATGTGTTTTAAGTAGAGATTGTGTTCTTTTTTATACTGCGTGCCTTTTTTTTACTTTCTTTTTTTTGCTTCACATTAGACTTATAAATGTCTATGAAAATGACCTGATGATGGGGTACATTATCCATAAATCCGATTGGTAGATGAATAAGAAGACTTACAATAACACACCAAAAACAACATTAGAGACATCAATAACAACATAAACTATTAAGTAGCTTGTAATTTGTTACTCTGCAGTCAAGGGAAGTTCATAAAATATATATAATGTACTTCTACTACATCTTTTAATATGAAAACAAACAAATAATTTCTAATTTCATGTTATACTTATGCACACGTTTTACTCATAGATTATTTTATAATGGATTGGGGTAAAGATGTTGAATTTGATTTTAATTTCAATTTCTTTTATGAATTGGACATGATTAAATGTACAAATTAAATCAAATTAACAATAAAATTATTAGAATAAATTAAAGATTAAATTGTAGTTTAGTTTATATTAAAAACAATATTCTTTAGAAATTTTTGTAAAATTTGGCAACAAAAATTTAGTTGATATTATATGTAGAAAATTTAAAAATCTAGTAATAATATCCCTTTAAAATGCATCATCGATATATGGCCGTTCAAATAAAAAAAAAAAAAAAAAAACCTTACAAAATCTGTTAACCCATTTCCATAGAAATTAAAGATGTTCGAAAATGTTATTCTCTTTTTTTAGGTTGGTATTAAAATCATAGCAGGAAAAAAATGCTATTTAAATTACCATATTCGAATAAGAGTTAAGCTTTGTCGTTTTAACTTTATACACACCCATCTAGCAATAAATACCCAATGAAACAATATGATATAGAATGCAGCAAAAGCCATAAACAAAAGGCAAAAAAATATACAAGACGACTCATCCATAAATTTGTAGCTGATGAATTTTAAGTATCCCTGTGATATTGTCCACAACAAGTCAATTCACGTTGCCATTTTGGCTCACATTTTTTTTTTAGGTCCCTTCCGCGGAAACAAATTTTTTCTTGTATAAATTTACATACATTTTGTTTTCAATATGCAGTTGATTTTCTTTGGCTTTTTTTATTTTCCGTTTTTATTTTGGAAATCGGGGAGGGGGGAAATGCTCGTTTATTTTTGTTACCGCCATAAACTTGATTAAATGCCGCCGCAAAGTATTTGTTGTTGGTTTCTTTTTTTTCGTTTCCAATGCATAAATTTAGAGATTTTACAGACAAAGACTTTTTTCTTTTATAAAGTATTTTCGTACATAAATATTTTTGAAGGATTTTTAATTTTATTACTATTTATTACTACAAACCATACATATATATGATATGTACATAGATTTTTAAAATAATGGCATACACAACAATTTTTAACATATTAATTTGTCCTTAAAATAACTGTATTTAAAAGATAGGAAAAGGAAATAACAAAGCCACATAAAAACATAAAATAACAGAATAATATTTATTTTCTTTTAGATTTTTTCTTTTTCACAATATGTATATTTTCAACCATTAACAAATTTATTAATAAGTAAAAAAAAAAAAAAACAATTAAGAAAGTTATAGTCAGTCACGTCCGACCATGTGGTACCCAACATTATTGGGTTTGTGTATCAAAATTTGAGGTGGAATCTATGTAGATCACTCAAATGTATTCCCATTTACTTAACTCATTATATATGAGATAATTAATATTAACTACTAAGTATGAACGCAAAAATTACAGAGGGAAACGAGGTTTCTCTGCGGCACGAGGTTTCTCAGTCAATTCGCATACACGGTATTAATAAGTACTTAGAGTCTAATCCACTTTTTTTGAATTAACTCTAGTTTTCGCTATAAATTGCGATTTGTAAAATTAAAGAGATTGTACTATATAATGAAGTATATCTCAAAAACTACTGGTCTAATTAAAAAAATAATAATCAAAAAATTCTAATTAAAATTTGCTTCAAGTCTTTCTTACATTACTTTTTAACACGGTCAACAGTTATGGAGATATTAATACTATTTTCTGAAAAAAATTAAAATTTTATATAAAACTAGCTAATACCCGGTGTGCTTCGCCAACCCCCGGAATGAAATACATAGTAATTAAAGGATTAAAAAAATATACTAATTTTTGTATTTAATTTTTATCCATCAAAAAATGTTTTGATGGATGTCAAAATTCTTTGTGCAAAATTTGAGCATTCCAACTCCCATAGTTTCCCAGATATACGAATTTTTGCATTTAATTCATATGGGAGGTACCATGCCCCTTACTTCTAGTCCGCCCATATTTTTCTTAAACATTAATATTGATACCAAAGTGGCTCCGACAAAATTTTAGAACTCTAACTGTTATATTTTCTCAGATGTGATAATTTAATATTTTCTTTATATGGGAGGTGCCATGCCCACTATTGCTAGTGTACCAATTTTTGTCCAAAATATTTATATTGAAGCTAATGCTAGTCGTACAAAATTTGAGCTCTCTAACTTTTATAGTTTCCCAGATATAAAAATTTTGGTATTAACTTTATATGAGAGATGACACGCCCAAAATGTTCACATTGACACTTAAGTGTATTGTAAAAATTTGGGAAATGTAACTGTTATAGTTTCCTAAATTTACGGCATTTGGTATTGGCAAGCAATATTAGGCGTGGGATGTGCCACACCCCCTATTGCTAGTTCGCCTATATTTTTCCAGAATGTTCATATAGGTGTCAAAGTTGTTCGTGCAAAATTTGAGGATTCTAGTATTACCAATTTCCGAGATATACTACTTTTAATAGTTATTTAGTAAGTGGGGGTGGCACCTCGCCCACAGGGAATTTCGAAATAAAAAGTAGCCTATTTTTCCTTCCAGGCATATAGGAACACACTGTGAAAAATTCAAGAAACAAACACACATTAATTTTAATATATATAGATTGCAAAAAATTTGTTTTTAAAAAAATCATAAAAATTTTAAATTTGTTGCAAATAAAATAAAACACATTTCATTAAAATTAATACATAAGTTTTGATTTTATTCACAAATTAGTGAAAATACTCATTAACAAGTTATATAGACAAATTAAAAACATAAAAAAACGAGAGAAGAAGCTACAGTTGGTCAAGCCCGACCATATGATATCACCATTTCGATCCACATAACTTTGTTTTTACTTATGTACAACTAACTTGTGTTAAACATTAACATAATACTAACAATTGTATGAGATTTGTGCACGTTAAAGTGATTTTCGGGAGAGGAGTTTATATAAAACTTATTTGTGCTAAATTTCATTAAAATATTCCTATTTTAAGGCATTTATAAGAGTTAAAACTCTATTCCGTGAGGACATTTGTATGGGGGCTAGGTGAAATAATGGGCCGATCATAACCGAATTCAATAGGCTTCGACCTTGTGTTGAAGAAAGCATATGTTCCAAATTTCATCAAATTATATTTAAAATTACGACCTGTACTTTGCGCACAAGCTTTACATAGTCAGCCAGCCGTCCAGCCAGCCGACCAGATGGACGGACGGACATCGTTAAATTGACTCAGAATGTGATTTTGAGTCAAACGGTATACTTTCTGCACAAACACATAATACCCCAACCACCTATGGTGTAGAGTATAACGAGATTTTTTTAAATTGTCTATGTAACTTGTAAATGAGTATTTAAACTAATTTGTGAATAAAATTAAAACTTATGCATTAATTTTAAAGAAATATGACTTGTTCTATTTGCAACAAAGAAAGAAGAAATCATAAGAGCACCGGTGTTATTTTTCTTGACATCGAAAAGTTTTCGATTCAATATGCCATGATGACCTTAATACCTTCAATTATCCAACGTATTTGCAAAGGATAATAAAGAGTTTTTTAGATCAACGTTTATTTGTTGTATCTATTGATAACATGCTATCTAGTGATAGAGACATAAATGCGGGTCTGCCGCAAGGGTCGGTATTATCACCTACTCTTTACTCTATTTATATTTCTGATATTACTGTTCGCAGAAATCAGGAAGTAGCCTTTTTTGCAGATAATAGTGCTTTTATCTGCTGCGGTAAAGTATCTAACGCAATAATCAAAAAGATGGAAGATGGTTTAAAATTCACCCACAAATACTTTGATAGATGGAAGATAAATGTAAATGTTAGCAAAACACAATCTATTATATTTCCTTGTAATAGGTCGCAGAAACGTATTCCTACAAAACATTTATATTCTAGGTGAGTTTTTATTCCACTGCAAGATAGCATCAATTACCTTGGAATTATTTTAGATAATAAACTTTCATTTAAACAACACATCTAAACTTAATGTAAAAAACAAGATTCTTATTTACAAAATGTGTCTACGGCCACTTTGACCTATGTTTGCCAAGTCTGGTTTCATAAAGCTGCTAAAATTTACACGAGAAAGGTTAGGTTAGGTTGAAAAGGGTGGCGTATTCACGCCTCCACCCAGAGACCAAAAAGTTCCATTGTGATCCCTTTGAGAAATAGAGAGAAATTGAAAACAGAACAAGAGAATAGAAAACTTAGATAAAGAACCTCATCTAGTTCATGCAGTGTGTGGCTTCCAAACCACTTCAGCCTACGCCGCTAAACTGCTAAACAATGACAGTGTGCTCCACTGTCTCTAGCTCGTCTACATCATCGCACGACCTGAAAAAATCTGTCGTGCCAATGTCCCATTTACTCATCATATTCCATATTGAGAAGTGATCAGTAATATTTCCTACCATGATTCTTATATTACTACGACTCATACCCAAAAGATGTTTCGAATCTGACAGTTTAAGACTAGGCCATAATGCTCTATATATCCTGCATTCCGTTCTGTTCCTCCAGGCACGATTCGTTTTGTCCAGAATCCATTCCCTTATGGCCCTAAAGTAGGACCCAATTGGAATTCTAACGAATGTCTCCACGAAAAACCTATCCAGTCCCGAGCCAATGCGAGTCAGCTCATCAGCTATTTCATTACCGAGAATGTCGCAGTGACCCGGAACCCAACAGAGTCTTATTTTCTAAACATTCATTAGTCTTCTCAATTCTCTCTTGCACTCAAAGACCAATCTGGATCTAACATAGTGACTTTTCAGGGCCAATAATGCTGCCTGACTGTCAACGTATATAGTGACCTCAGAATTCCGTTCTACATTTTCCTCCAGCAACCCTAGGGCTTTATAGATGCCCAGAATTTCCGCTTGGAAAACGCTACAACTGTCAGACAATTTATCTGACCGTCTGATATCAGTTCCCAGAAAGTAAACCCCTGCACCGGTGCCTACATCCATCTTCGAGCCATCTGTAAAGACAGAACAACCTCCGTGGAGCTTTTCTACTCCAACCCAGGTATTTCAATAGTGGGAGTAGCCCCGAAGTCAATTATGGTTCCGACAAGATCCGTAGGTTCAGTTACGGATAGTGTCCGACCATTAAATTGAACCATATCGAGTATGCTAGCATGCCCCGCTCTGAAGTTCCTCAATAATCCTAGCTCCTTCAATCTAAATAGACTACGAACAGCCATTCCCTTCACGAACTCCTCAATTGGAAGTAAGTGGAGAATGATGTCCAGTGCCGCCTGAGGTGTACTGCTCATAGCGCCAGAGATGCCAGTTGAAGCACACCTTTGAACTTTAGATAAAAGGTTCCTGTAGGTTATTTTACTTAACACCTTCCACCATACTGAACAGCCATAAGTAAGAATCGGTCTTACAACCGAAATGTATATCCAAGATACCACTAACGGTCTAAGTCCCCAATTCTTACCAATAGAGTTCCTGCAGGTGTAATAGGCATTAAGTCCCCTTTTGACCCTCTCCTGAGTGTTCCTTCTCCAAGACAATTTGCTGCCCAGGTATGTATTTGGGTGTATTTGGCCTCACTTGACAATTCAAGGTCCAAACCATTCAATACTGGTAAGCTAAAAAGCTCAACCTTATATCTCCTGGTGAACAAGACTAACTCGGTCTTCCCTGGGTTAACTCCTAGTCCTTTACTATCAGCCCAAAGAGACAAATCCCGTAGACCTGATTGCATAACCTCACTGATCGTTGGTAGAAATTTCTAAGAGACCAGTATAATCACGTCATCTGCGTAGGCTACAATTTTCCGTTCCCTAGCATCTCAGGATGACGTTCACGGCCAAGAGACATAGTAACGGAGAAAGGATCCCTCCTTGCGGTGTGCCCCTTGTCACAAGCTTCCTCACACAAGTATCTCCCATATTCGAGTTGATAACTCTAGTGCTCATCATTATAGTTATCCACTCAATTAGGAATTCACTTGCGTTGATTGAAACCAGTGCCTCCTTGATCGCCTCAATTCTAATATTATTAAAGGCCCCCTCAATGTAGAGGAAAGCTGCCATGGTATATTCCCTATGCAACAAACCTCGCTCTATGTAACTCACTACATCATGTAAAGCACTCTCTACAGACTTACCCTTCAGGTAGGCGTATTGAGCGTCACTGATTAAGTGAGTCCCCAATCTATTCCTAAGAAGCAGATCAATCAGTCTCTCCTTTGTCTTCAGTAAGAAAGACGACAGGCTGATTGGGTTTCGAGTGAGTCGGTTTTCCCGCCTTGGGTATGAAGATGACTCTAACCTCTCTCCACCCCCTGGGAATGTATCCTAACCTAAGGCACTCCCTAAATATATCCACAAGTAGTGAGACATTGACATTCTGCAACATAGCCGGAAAGATTCCATCTGGACCCGGTGATTTATATGGCTCAAATGTACTCACCGCCCATGTTACTTTATCTCTAGTAACCATCTCTCTAATTGTGTCGTTATCCCTCTCATCCGAGCCGGATAAATGTAGGTTTTCACTGACACTACCAGATCGCGTCCCAGACTCAATATCAGTACAGCCTGGGAAATGTGTCTCCATAAGTAAACTGAGGGACTCTGAGCTAGACTCTGTCCACGAATTGTCCGCGCGTTGTATATATCCAGGTGCCACAGGGTCCTTGAATAATACCCGTCTAAATTTAGACAACTCGTTCACAGAGTCCACGGACTCACAGAAACTTACCCATGATGTCCGTTTCGCTCTTCTTATGTCCTTCTTATACCTTGCAAAACTATCCCTATAGCTCCCCCAATCACTTTCGTTACCTGATAGCTTGGCCCTATTAAACAACCATCTAACTGTAGACCGCTGGTCCCTAAGTTCCCTGGTCCACCATCTTGGCTGTTTACGTTTGCCCGGATATACTAACGGACAGCTGAGCTCAAAACTATTCCTGATCACATTCGTGAGATTAATCACTACTGCCTCGATACCCTCAGCCGAATTCTTCTAGCTATCAGTATCCCTTAAATCCCTACTCATTAACTCATCAAAAGACTTCCAGTCTGTCTTCCTAGAGTTCCTATAGAGCTTTCCATTCGATCCTACAAGATCTAAACTGAAGGATATCATGCTATGATCCGAAAAGGAGTAGTCCATGTTTACCCTCCAGTCCCTAACGAAATCGCCCCTCCGGTTTGCTAGCGTAATATCTATAACTGTTTCCCTATCTTTCGTTCTGAACGTGGGTTGACTCCCCCTATTACAGATATGAAGATCATAATCAGTTATAAAATTAAAAACTAACTCACCCCTTTCATTGACGTCCCTGCTACCCCATTGATAATGGTGAGCGTTCGCATCACATCCTAGGATCATGTACAGTCCTCTCCTCCTGCAGTGTTCCGCCAACTGCTGCAGAGCGATGCCAGGTGGATCGGCCACCTAAAATGGCATGTACACTGATGCCAAAACCAGCTTACTGTTTCCAGTAGCTTCCCATTGTACAACCGTTAGGTCCCCATTACTGAAAGAATGAAGAAGATTAACATTTAAATCCTTCCTAACCATTATACATGTTCGTACCTTTTCCAATGTAGATGGTATGAACAGATTGTAGTCTATAGCTCTTAATCCACATACCCTGATGTTGTTAATCCAAGGTTCCTGGATAAGAGCTACATCCACATTGGAGTCAATAAGGAGTTTTGTCAATTCGGTTGAGGCTGCCTCACTATGGTGCAAATTAATTTGCACCACTGTTGTCCTCTTTGGTTATATTAGACTTAGAGTATCTAAATCTGATAACCCCAAACCCGAAATTGACAACTCCCCTTAGTGACTTCAGCTTCTTTAGAGACTCCTGATCCACAGCGAATCTGAAGTCCCTACCTTGGTTCTCCTTACAGATCAAGGTGTTGACAAGCTTCCATTGACCTGTAAAAAGACCTTCGTTCTGGTTCTCCAATACTGTCAGAATGGTTCCGACCTCTAGAATGGGTGGTAGGAACCATGCTGTCACTATTGGACGAAGTATCACCTCGAGTTTCGCCTCTGGATAGAGTGTGTCGCGCTTAGCAACTGCGTTTCTAAGAAATTCAAAAGATTTCTTATTTCCGCAGTTGATAGTTTTGACACCCTTCATCCAGTCTGCGCCTCTGAATGCTACCTCATCCGGCCTTCCTTACACGAAAGCGATTTCCTCAATGAGCCTGTGCTCAATCTGTCGCCATTGCTCAATGCTGATCCTCCCATCTGGATCAGCTTTGTCAATGACAGCAGCTTGAATACAATCTTGCATCACTGATTCCCTCGTCTTTTTTGATGTGGATGGCTGTTCATTACCCGAACCAGCTCTATTAGTTACCTCCGTATGGGGGCCCCTAAGCGAGCTACAGGGCGTATGGGCAGCCTTCTTTGCCACCGAAGTTTGTTGGTCGTCCCCAGACCTGGCCCTCTTAATGACTCCCTTTTGGGAGCCCTTAAGAGTGCCGGATGGATTCTGGCCAACACTCTTCGATGAAGATGACCTCATGTCAGAAGTTTTGGCAACTACACCAGTATTGTTGAGGGCTGATCATCCCCAGGCTTAGCACCCCTGATAACCTTTTGTGGTTGCCAGATTTGCTGGATGGTATATGATCAGCCTTAACTTTGGTACATTTTGGTTTGCCTGCTGTAACCCGCTGTTCCATAAGGGTTGCAGGTTTAGCAGGTTCGCCTCTACCATCCCTACTAGCTCCGGCTGGGATCGATGAGCATGTAGACTTTCCTCCTGTGCCCTCACGGGACACCTCTGGAGTACGGTCTGCATCCACATCTGGTCCTTCAGGATAATACATTCCCAAGGAGTCGCAGACAGGTCCGTAGATCCGTTCGAATCTTTTGACGTTCTTTCTGTGCTTCTTGGTAAGGTACTTATCCTTGCCTGAAAGTGTCGAAGGGTCTCTCTTAGCTATCCTATGCAGATAGATAAGAGAGGCTCTTGCGCCACTTTGCGCTTTCTCCTCTTTGGTTCGGCAATTATCAGCGGTTGTCGCATTAAGCATTACCGCATCTTGTCGAACCAAAGTACTACCGGGCGTGTGATTCCCCTGATCACTTGAGCAATCCTTCCGCTCTGACCTGACCTCAATACCCTGGTTCTTCTCTTGACCCTGAACGCGAGTTGAGATTACAGTGATCTCAAGCTCATCTTCAGAGCCAAGGGTAAGATCCCCGAGTTTTTCCGAGGCACCGGTCCCAGCGAAGGCATCCGTCGAATAATCAGGAAGATTATCCGTCCCTGATAGCTGGTCCAATAACTGACTTTCCTGTATCACATTATCTCGTTGAACCCCCATCATCACATTTTCGTCGTCCGTTAACATGTCCGTTACCGTTCTGTCGCCCTGCGACCGTTCGTCATCTTTCGTCCGATTTAGATTTTTATTTAAAGAGTCAATTTTCGTCCCACGAGTATGCCAGTATAGGGAAATACCATCTCGCGCAGTGACGGCGTGCGCAGATTAGGCTAGAGATTACAACCAACCCGTGCCATGGGCGTTGGAGGGGAGCTGTTAACTATTAGTTTGTTTAGGCACCAACTAACCATTCAGGTCCTCGGCACTACTACCTACCACCTTTACCTTAAAGTGCGCTACATTTATTTGGTCCGCGAGAGACTTAAGAAGTCCTAGGACCGGATATAATACCCATGATACGAACCATCAAGCAATGGACCAGAATGCACCATATGATAGAGTGTTCATATCATGTGCCTTATATCCAATCCCCCCGATCCGCCACCTGGGGACGCGTCCGATAGGAGTAAATGTAGCAGAAAAACTCCCACGAGAAAACTGCAGATAAAACAAAATAAAAATCTGAAAATAAGTCATAATCTACACCCCAGATATTCTACTGACCTACTGCATAGAAACTTTAACCATAAAATGTTTAATTCATTTACAATGGAACTAAAATGTCATTTAATGAAAAATGCAGAACGTCTACATATGAAATAATAAGAAAAGAAGACTCTTTTTACTTAAAGAGTGATAATTAGTGGTTGTTTTTAACCCTTCAAAACTAATGTACGTAAATTTTACGTATAAATTTTTTTTAAATCTTTATTACTTTCGTGTATGGAAATTTAATTGTATGAAATTCCTGAAGTTCTTTTTTTAGATGTTTTTAAATATATGTTAAAAAGAAAAAATAGAAACCTAGTAGGTCAAGACCGACCATATGATACCCTACACCATTGTGTATGAGCCTCAAAATTCAGCAAGGGGACTTATATTAGACCTATGGACAATTGTATTCCAACACTTTTACTAAATGAAAATAAAATATACAAATACAATTTAGGGCGATTCCCGGAAGTGGGTTTATATGGAAGCTATGGTAAATTATGGACCGATTCTCATAAAACTTGGCAATGTTCTTTCTATTTATATAAAACTTATTTGTGTCGAATAATAACATGGTACCAATATTCGTATGGGATTTATGTGCATAAATTAATGTAATTTCCGGAAGAGAGGTTTATATGGATGCTATGGTCAATTGTGGAACGATCTTGATGAAATTTGGCACAAAGATTGGCATTTATACAAAACTCTTCTGTACCGAGTTTCATTGAAATATTCCTATATTTATGATCGTTAAACCCCTATTCCGGGAGGACATTTGTATGGGGGTTGGTATGTTGTAATACCCCAAGTCGCTGCTGAGCACCAGATCATAATTTATCATGAATTTTCATATTTTTTGGAACTAATTGTTCGCCTTAAGCCTTTTTAAAGTCAAATAAATAAATTTCCTCTACCTATTACCTGCAAAATTTGATAACATAAAAACTTCTCAAAGAAACTAATTTTCTTTGGTTCTCAATGGATTAAAAAATGACGTGATGGAAATTTTTCATTTGACTTTCTACACTATATCGAGTCTAAAGAATAATAATATTGTAGATTTATTCCAGATATAAAAATTTTTTGCGATTTTGTTGACCTGTGTAATTACTTCCAAAAAAGTGAAAATAAATGAATTTTTAGTGGGAAAAAATGGTAATAATTTCTAACAAAATTTAAATTTTATAAAATTTAAAGCATTTTTGTTATTATTTAATAGGAAAAAAAACAGAATTTTTATTAAAAAATTTTATAAACATAGTTTTAAGGGAAGTACTTCAAAAGGAATGAAGAAGAAGTATAAAAGAATAACATCCTACCAATGACAACCATGGGTTAAAAACTTCTGCAGCTCTTTTTCACCACAAAGTAATTCATTCCAATGACAACACAATGTTAAAATCATGGCTTTTTCAGTTCTTTTTTTTGCTGGGATTGTATATGGACTTTGAAATTAATTGTAAACGACGTAATTAGAATTATTGCTGTGAACGTTGTGACAGGTAATGTATAATTTATATTAAAATTCATAGAAATTAACCCACTTAAGGACTGCGCATGAACAAATCCGTGCATGCTCTTGGGCTTATAACTTTTGATGTGGTGAAAATTAAAAAATTCTGTTAACTGGCTTACATTTATCGGTATGCTCACTATGTGCTAAGTTTCATGGTTGAACAATAAACACCAAAACATATAATAGAAATTGTTCATGAAATCTTACATCAGTCATATAAAATAATTGCTAGGAAGGCAGTTGTGTCAAAAAATACAGTTTCTTGGGTCATAATATTATACAAAGAAGTCATGGTCACTGATTGGAAATCAGGTAGTGGAAGAAAAACAATATCTTCAGACTGTAGGACTCAGACAAAATAGATAGGAATTTCAAAGAAATTCCCCTCATCTCTGGAAGAAAAGTACCACAAAAAAGTTAATTGGTTTGAATTTTTATCAGAAAAGTTGAAAAGAAATCTAGCCTGAAGACGTACAAAGTACAAAAAATCCTAATAGAAACGCAAAGCATGAATTTGAGGTGAAAAAATAACGTGAAAGTTCTTCAGACGAATTTTTCCATAATTATGATAAGGGTATAATAGACGATCAAACGTTCGTACAGTCTAACTTTTTACAACTTCCTGACTAGAAATTTTATATTGCAGATGCTAGAAGCAATATGGCAGAAAAATATCGCGTATAAAAGAAATCTTAATTCCTTTCCTAAGAAAATACAGTGTATCCCCTTTTTTCTGGCCTGTTCTCGCTTCTTCTTATTACAGCAACAAAACAATGCACAGGAACAAAATTATCTATTGAATAAAAAAAAATTTGGAGTCGATATCTTTACCGAGTCCAAAAATAAGCGTTCTGAATTTGAAAATTGCAAAAATTACGACTTTTTGTGTTTTTTTTTTTTTTTTGGCCGAAAAAGTATCTACACTATTTTTTCTCTAAAATATAATTTCCTTCAACAACTTATAATAATTTTATACTTTTCTGAAAGGTATCTTCACAGAGAAGATTTCAAAATAAAAAGCAAGTCCAATAACTCAAGTGGCCAAGATACACACCCTCCGGAATTCGACCCATTTTATATGAAAGTTTTGATTTTAGTCTATATTTTCTCAAATCCGAAAGAAAGAATCGGCAAACGGAATGCAGTTAAAGAATCTGTAATGTGTTGTTAAAAGCTTTCATTCAAAATCTACGGTACTTCGGAAAAATGTGGATTTTATAGCCGAAAGTGTGAAAAAAACATTTATGGGATTTTCGGCGGTACCCAAATTTGAGCCTCTTTAGCTGAGGTGTTTGTTCGGTCGTCTTCCAAACTTAACATTGTACGCTCCTCTGCTACTCCTATACCAAATTTCATGCAAATCCAACCAGCCGATCAAAAGTTACAGATATATTTCCAAAAAATTTCGATTCTGCTCCATTGTGCAATAGAGCGATAATAAAGAAATTGTTAGTGTTTTTACCAAAACATGCTAATCCATCAAATTGTCCGGAACTTCGCTTAAAATGAAGCGGAGTTTAAAAATAAGTGGACTTATTCGTGCAAAAAGTGACCGAAACACAATAAAACCATTAATTGGAAGAATTTTGGAAAATATCAGATATTTTCTTAAAAACCAACACAAAATAATTTATTTTTTTATGTTTAGAACTTGAAAATAACAGTCATTAATAAAATTATAATTTAAAAAATTTAGAACTTGAACATAACAGTCATTAATAAAATTATAATTTAAAAAATTTGCCTATTGGTTTAGTTTCTATAAGCAAATTTGCATGCACGTATTTTTTTCGTGCACAGTCCTTACATATAGTTTATGGTTTATTATGTATTAAACCTTATTTTTTATAAATATGTATTGTTTGTTTTGCGAATTGTACATTTAAAATATTTTCACAATCTAAAACACTTATATAACACATTTATATTCAATTCATTTTTTTTTTATTTTAATTAATTAATTACTTCAGTTCCTTCTTTCAGTGACAATAAAATGTTAAAATCAGGAATATTGTAATTCTTTTCTATTTTTGCTGGGACTATATTAATTTTTCATACTTTGGTTATAAAATAAAAAAAGGTGGTATTTATTAAACCACCTTTTTGTTTATTGTAAAATTTCATAAAAAAAATTAAATAAGTAAAATCAATCACCTGCTGCAATATAATATCAATTTATATCCAATCTTCTTAAAATTGATTATCTTCCATATAATTTTTCTTTCTCAGAATCTCAGATAAATTGAAGTCTATTAAATGTTGTTAACACACTTGAAATCAATAACAGAAAAAAAAAACGACCTTTACACTTTGTTTAAAACAAATAAAGCTGTAAAGTTCATTTCTTCCTTTACTCTTTTCGGAATTGAAAGAAAGAAAATAAAATATTAAAATAAAGTGAAATGAAAGCAAGAAATCAACTAACTCACAGCAAAACAATTGATTCGAATGAATTTTCAACAAATTTACCAAAACACAAATCAACATTAATCAATGGAGAAAAAAAAAACAGAAAAAAAAAAGATGGGAATATACAAAAACAATTGTAGGAAACAAAGTACCGGAAGTGGAAAATAGGAAAACATCTATTGAATTGTCAATAGTTAAGTTTGTATATTGTTTTCCTTTAAAAAAATAAAAAAAAAAAAAAAAATTGAGAAACCATTGCAATGAAAAAAAGCCAAACAAAAATAAAACAAACAACTACGGAAATAAAAGAATTTTAAATGAAGTTTCAAGTAACGGATGTAAAACAATAAAAAAAAAACAAGAAACAAATTTCAGGAAAAAAAACGAAAGAAAACAAGAAATTCGTATAAATTTTGTTGTTATTATATTTAGGAAAATTCTGTTTTTCTTTTGCAAAACATACTTAATACAGCAACATCAATTATTAAAAATGTTTATTTTAAAATATTACTTGTATCAATTTTTAATCAAATTAATTATTTAAAAAGAAAATTTTACTGATTTTTTTTATTAAACTTGAGTAAACAAATATTTTTTGTTCATTTTTGAATATTAAGAATTATAAGTAATAAATATAAGTCTATTGCGGATAAAAGGAAAGTATTTATGGATTTATATCGTATAAATATACACTTTAGGGAAATTTTAGAAGAAAGATTCAACCAAACCAGTTTAAAATGAATAAAAATTGTGTACTCTTTCTATCGCAACCTGTAACAGGGAAAGCAAGGAAACTGTTGTATCATCGTTAGAAATCGAATATTTGAATAGTCTTATATAAAGTAACGTTACCGTATTATTTACTGACTGAATTAATATTGCCTATCTCAAACGAAAGAAGCTAGAAACATGAAAAGTGCATTCCTCAAACTTGTACGTTCACTAAGACCGAATTGTTTTTAAACTTGGTCATTAATCAAAGAAAAAACACAAAAATATTTAATATTTTTTTCGGAAAATTAGGAAGTAGGTTTTTAATAACATAACTATTTTGGAAAAACATATAAAAGAAAGATTTATTTTAAAAAATAGGATTATTAGATTAAAGGTACGGTCAGATTATTCAAATGTTTGTTTCAAATGTGTTTGTTTGAACGTAAACAAAATTTTTCCAAAGCAATATGAAATTTATTTTATGGTCACATTACTCACATATATTTTCCCATTTTTGTTTGTTCAAACAGATTTTAAATATAGACAAATAGGAAAACATGTTTTCTCATCGGTCACATTTGAAAAATTATTTGTCTTCAAAAATTATTTCATCAAACTGTCGAAAGCAATAAATTAATTTTTATTAAAAATATGGTAAACAAAAAGTATGGACATTTTTTGATTCTATGATATGCAGCAGCTTCTATTACTTTTTTAGAAGAGGAAAAATATAATAAATAAGAAAAAAGACAATGCATATGATGTTCACGAGCAAAACCCATAACACCCTCAAAGCCACCAGCACCAACAGCATTTAGGTCCTCCTACTGCTGCTCATTTTCAGCAATGAACCTCACCAAGACGGCCTTTTATTTTTCGTCATACTCAATCACCTTCTGTGGAAGGTCAACGACTGACTTTCCAAACATCGCCTCCATATTATCCTTCGTGATGGCATCACCTGACCGACACATCCTTCTTCTAGGGTGCCTCGTTCTACGTGTCTTCTTGGCGGCTTTGCCAGAGGAAGTAACAGCACTCTTTGTCCCACCTGCATCTCTAGCAGCCTTAGCAGCGACCTCACCACCACTCATCATCGACTAAGGCGATCCCGCTTGAACCACTTGTTATGCTAAAGTCTACCTCATACACCTCCGAACTGGACGAATCCATCTCATATTGCCGCTACATAACCATAACTGACAACATAATGTCATAATGCTAAATGTTGTCTATATTTACGTTTTTGCTACACAAGTTATTCGCAGTAAAGGTGCCAAAAATCATTTTTTGCACATATATATCTCGCTCATTATGCATCATACGTATAAATTATGTTTAGCACCTTTAACCGCGAATAACTTCCGTAGCAAATATGTGATTATCGATGACTTTTGGCAGTATGTTTAAGACACCAAAATGATGCTATATGCAAATATTCTGAAGTTAAATAATTTGTTCATCTAATTTTCCTAGGGTACCAATTTATATATACAATTATACCCTAGGCAAAATTTATTGCTGAAAACTTTTCATTTACATAAATATTTAAAATTTTAATGATTTAGATTCAATAGTAAACAATATGGCTCAACACAACTATTATTTGTTTGTGTTTTCTCTTACAAAAATTTTGTGAGATCAAATAATTATTTGCCCAAAAAATGGGAAAATATTTTCCATTATGTGGTCACACTGTGTTCACATTACGAACATTTTTGTTTGCTATTAAATAGTTTTGTTTGCCCAAAATCAGCTGATTTGTTGTTTGCCACACAAAAATATTTTATGGTCATATTACGGCAAATAATTATTTGTGAGTTTCAGTCAAATGTTTCCCTAATGTGACCGTACCTTAACAATAACTTCATTATAATCAACATACTTTACTGTATCAATTATATAACAGTTTTTTCACTTTTTTGGGATATATCAAAAATAAATAAATTTTAAACAATGACCGATTTTTCAAATATCGAAACATGTTAACCACATGCAATGTATTTTTAAATACAAAGGTAAATAAAATTAAGGCCTTGAACTCCATGTTAAATGGCGCATATCCCATCAGTTTGATATTTGAAGTTATTACATTCATAACTTGTATTATTATAGTGGAGAAAGATCCGGTTTCAGCAATTAATTTTCGTTTTCCTTCAGTAAGCAATTAATTTTGTACCATTCACAATAAACAGTATTTAGGCACTCCACTTTCAAATTGACTAAAATTCTTTAAAAATATACAACGGTTTGATTTCAGGTACTTCATTCGGTTGCAGTCACTTTGAAAAATACTGACGATTTCTCTTTTGTTTCAGACTCATTTACATTAATCTGTGTCAAAAAATATATGAATAATATTTTCTTGTTGTTAATGTTTTGCTTTCAAACATATGGGCAATTATCAAAATTTTTTGATTTTAGCCCTTCAAAAAAATATTATTTTTTTTAATGCACATTAAAATCCTTTTGTATACATATAAAGTGTCTCGAATGCATGTAGAATCAGTTCGCGTTAATCATTTCCTATAAAGGGCGCGAAAGTTATGGCGGTTTAAAGTTGAACATATACAAATTTTTACAAACTAGAAGTTTATGTACAATTCTGTTCAAAATTACACATAATATTAAAACCTACTAAGTTATTCAAACAAAATTTATGATATTTTCAATGTTTGATGGTATTAGTGCAGCATATTTTAGGGTTTCCTAGTAAAATTTTAAAAATTTTCTTTTCAATAAAAATCGCGATTTTTAAAATTTTTTTGAAAAATTTTGATCGAATCTAAATTACTTCTCCATATATTGAATGAAAATACATTTTGTTAGAGTTTATTACAAAGAAATGCTTTTTAATATTGTGATTCTTTTTTAACACAAGTAAATATTTTCTGGTCCATAAAATATTTATCTGTCAATATTTTTTGATGCGCCTCCGAATTTTTATTAAGCATAACAAACACCTACTAATTATGTCAATTATAGTTAATTTCATGCTGTCCACACGATGTGTCTTAGTGAAATGTGTTTTGACAAAAGTGTCCCGTTTTCAATTATCAACGACATTTGACTTAAATTTATGATCCCAATCAATTATATTTATCGCCACTCTTATATATATATCAAATATTTGTTTAAATTGCAATTTTCTATATAAAAATTCAAAAACAAAATGTGCAATTTTTGCATAATTTTCAAAAAGTCGATAAAGTTCTTGTGTTAGATTTATTTTTAATGCTCCCCTGATTTTGTTATGTAAAATAACAAAAAACTAAGTTCACGCAATAATCCATGCCGTTTAATATGAAACTGTGAATGTGCCTCGCGAAAAACTGACTTTTTTAAAAATTTTCGCACTTGTTTTCCAAACTTTGAGACTATCTACTACGTTGACTATTTCGGGCACATCAACAAGATATAGCGCAAAATACGCATAATTGTCATATCGTATCAATCCCTATCCCAAATTTTGTATTCGTTTGAGGGGCGCACAGACTCCGCCCAAAAAACTGAAAAATTTAAAAAACTAAAAACTTTTGTCATCAAGAATTGACAAACCTGTATTTATCTGTTGAAAGTCTGCACAACAACAAAGATGTTGCAGAATTTATGTACAAGTTCCGATTAGTTTACCTATGATAAAATGAGATCAAAAAGTATAAACGCACGAACAAAAATTGTAGAAGAATCGGAAAAACTTAATTAATTTTTATCAGTTTTTCTATATTCATGAAATTTGAACAGCAATCATGGTTAGAAAAAGAAACCTATTGTGCAAAAATTTTGCACCGTATTAGTTTCAAGTCTTACGAGTTCAGATCTGTAACCAATTTGTTTAAAATATTATTACCACAAAACTTATTAAGAATTTAAGTCAGTTTCAGCCAGGTTAAAAATTTTTGATAATGGCCCATATAATATTTTCAAAAATGTTTATTATTTTGTATGCTATATAGCTTTTATGTAACCGTGGTTTCTATTACCATTTGAGTGCGCTAGGTCAATTTTGGTTAATTACACTGGCCAACAAAAAAAACTTTTTTCGTGCTCCTTCAAAAAAAAAAAAAAAAAAAAAAACAAGCGCGAATGTTATATTCGGCCCGGCTGAATCTATATACCCACCATCAACTTTTTCAAATTTTACGTTATATCCCAGCAAAAATTGCTGCATACCCAAAAGCAGGTTTGTAAGGGAGAGATAAAATAACTCTCCCTTACCAACCTGCTTCAAGAAGGCATGATTTTTGTTCGTGATGTCCCACTTGGTAAGTCTCTTTCCTGCGGTACGTATTAGGTTCATACATGCCTTTATTATGCGCATTTTAAGGCATCATATGCCTCTTCTATGTGCATCTTTTATGTGCATCTTTTAGAGATCCGAGAAGCTGTGAAATCATGCATTTATAGAAATTATTATCATTATTGTTATTGTTATTATTATTCCATTTATTTTATAAAAAAAAAATTAATAAGAACGAGAGAAAAAGATATAGTCGGTCAAGCCCGACCATATGATACCCTACACCATTGTGTACATTATAATTCGGGGAGGGGTCTTGACTTGGAGTCAGATGTGGATCGATACTCATAAGGGTAAAATAAAACATACGAATACAGAATATTACGTTGATGCTGACATTTATATGAATTTATTCACTTTTGGGTGATTCCCGAAAGAGGGCCTTATATGGGAGCTATGGTAAATTATGGACCGATCTTTGTAAAATTTGGCACTATCATTTATGTTCATATGAAACTTATTTGTGTCGAATATTAACTTCATACTAACATTTTAATGGGATTTATGCCCGTTAAAGTGATTTTCTGAAAAGGGGTTTATATGGGAGCTATGGTTAATTATGGACCGATCTTTTTAAAAATCGGCACACTTATTTAGACTTATATAAAACTTATATGTTCCAAATTTCATTAAAATATTGCAATATTTAAGGGATTTATGATCGTTAAACCCTTTTCCGGGAGGACATTTGTATGGGGGCTAGGTGAAATAATGGACCGATCATAACCAATTTCAATAGGCTTCGTCCCTGGACTAAAAGAAACCTGTGTACCAAATTTCATTAATTGTGGTTCAAAATTGCGACCTGTAGTTTGATTACAAGGTTTACATGGACGGACAGACGGTCAGACGGACAGACGGACGGACGGACGGACATCGTTAAATCGACTCAGAAAATGATTCTAAGCCGATTGGTATAAATTAAGGTGGGTCTTAGACCAATATTTTTGGGTGTTACAAACATCAGCACAAACGCATAATACCCTCCCCACCTATGGTGGTGTAGGGTATAAAAATCAGAAATTTTTTAAATCAGTTCATCAACTAAATTTATTTGTTTATTATAAATAGTTATTTAAAATAAATATAATAATTTTACTTACAATTTTAATTTTAGTTTTTTAAGTATATTATTATTTGTTTCCGACTTTCACGAACAAACTTACTTCCTAATAATTTAGACACTCGATCACAACTAATCAACGCAGTTTAAAATATTGCATCATCCAACTTAGCAGAACTTTTTGTTCTAAATTGTAAATAAAAATTGGGAGAAGGAACTCATTCGCTTACAATTCTGCATCCACGTAAGCGAGAGAGGATGCACGTTGTAATTCGGTAAAAAAAAATATGAGCCTAATATAAATTTCTCGCTTCCTTTTACAGCTTACTCAAATGCGCATCAATGATGTGCTATCGGCAGACATGAATAACTTTATACTGCTTAACAGTACCTAAAAAATTTTTGCTGGGAGGAGAGGGGGCGGTAAAGTGGGCAGTAAAGTGTGCGGACCACGCTCATTTTTTGTTTCCTAGTTTACAGTGGTCCTTGAACTATTTGAACACAATTTCGTTGATTTTCACCTTATATGGGAGGTGGGCGGTAGAGTGGGCGTACCACGCCCATTTTTGGTTTCCGAATTTATATCGATCCACTAACTATACATGCAAAATTTCGTTGTCGTACATGCTTTTGTTGAAGAAATATCAGCAGAAAAGTATAAAACGAACACCCTGTGTTTCTAGTTTTTAGCATGGACGGACAGACGGACGTACATTATTAAATCGACTCAGAAAGTGATTCTAAGCCGATTGGTATAAATTAAGGTGGGTCTTAGACCACCTGTGTTGATGTAAAAAACATCAGCACAAACACCTAACTCAAACTGTTAGGTGATTATTTTGCTATTTGGCTGACTATTCACAATTTTTTGGTGATATGTACTAACTAGCACCTTGTTTTATTTGCGGTAATTTTAGATTCTTCTCAAAAGATAAACTCATAGTACTCTAGGGAATGCGCTAACGTAATGACGGATTAATTGAAAGTGTTTAGAATACGAGAGGATTGTTTAGCACTTTATTATAAAAAAAATCTTTTTTAACATAATTTTGTATCCACTTTTTTTAACAACTATAACTTTAAAGCCATATACATAAATCTTAATGCCACTCTTTTTAAAGTAATTTAACATTAACACATAAAGGGACAACAGGACTTCAAATTTGTGTGTGTGTTTTTATACCCTTCACCACAGGTGTAAAGGGTATATATAAGTTTGTCATTCCGTTTGTAATTTCCACAATTTTCGTCGGAGAGCAAAAAAGTTTATATTTTCGGAATCCTTGTAAGAAGCGATGACGATTGGACCATGTCCGTCCGTCCGTCCGTCCGTGTGTCGGTTGAAATGGCGTTTATGAAGCCCACCGATAACTGACATATATAATATGTATGTCAAACGATCGAAAATGCTTTCGAGAATTTTGCTATTGGAATTCAGCAAGATAGGTTCATACAATGCGGAGATATGTTCAAAAAACCGGTTTTTTGAACCGGTTTTCCAGTTTCTGAAGCCTCTGTATACACTACGGACTTCGTTTTTACAAAGAATTCTCGGACATTTTTTTCTGAATTTTTGTTCTGAAAAAATGAAATAAATCGGTTCAGTAATAACTGAGATATCGGACAAAACGCATTTTTTATTTTTTGAAGCCTTGGTTTAAGCTATAGATTTTTATTTTTATACAGATCGGTCACAAATATTTTTATAAAATTTCAGTTTTTTGAATCTGGAAGATCGGTTTATAAATGGTGGAGATATGCTTTAAAAACCGGTTTTTAGAACCGGTTTTTTAGTTTCTGAATCCTCTGCATATACCAGGGACTTCGAATTTTTAAAGGGGGCTCGAAAATTATTTTCTGAATTTTTGTTCTGAAAAAATTAAATAAATCGGTTCAGTAATAACTGAGATATCGGGGAAAACGAATTTTTTATTTTTTAAGCCCTTGTTCAAGCTATAGATTTTTATTTTTATATAGATCAGTCATAAATATTTTTATAAAATTTCGGTTTTTTTAATAAACCAAATTCGTTCATAATCAACAGAGTTATGGCCCAAAAACAAATCTGTTAAGAATATAAATACACCAACAAACATGTATATTAAGCATTGTAATGACTATTAGTGACGTTTTTTGTTTTTTGTATAGACAAGTAGTTTAGTTAGCAACAGCAGTAATATAATGAATAACAGTGTTGTTGTTGTTCTTTGTGTATTCAGTCAGTTTGTACATACAAAAATAAATATATATGGAATTGTTGTTGTTTCTTTTTTAAAAGCAAAGCCTGTTATGATTGTTTTTTTTTTTTCATATTCAAATTTTCGTAGTTTTAAAAAAATTTAGATTTAGAAAATATGCAAGCATACGTTAAGGCGAAAATTTTATTAATTGTCGGTAATATGGTAATATGATGTCGATAAGATGGTAAGATGGTAAAATGGTAATATGGTGAAGGGTATCAAAGATTCGGCACAGCCGAATCTTTTTTCAATTTCATTTGTTTTAAATTTATTTTTAGATAAACTCACTCAACCGTGCATCCATATATGATGAGCATGTTTGTGACAAATACAAGCGCAAACACTTATGTCCAGAAGCGTATTATCCTGCAGTAACAATTAAACACATTTTTACTGTAGAATTTCTAACTAAAGTAGAATAAAAAGAAAAAAAATTATAAATAAAAATACTCTATGATAAAGATGAGAAATACTTTGACAGAAACAAACATACAAACAAAAATTTTAAATTTTCTGATGCAATGAAAGCTGCTTTATGATATTAACACGTTGGGTTGGTTGGTTGGTTGGTCGGCCGGTCGGTTGGTTGGTTAAGAATACACCAGAATGTGATGACACAATATTGGGTGCTATAGTATATTTTGCTGGCGTTTTTTATTTCTTTTTGCTAAATATTGTCATAAATATGAGGCAAACACTTACTCTCTCACTGCCTTTTTGTACACTTGTCAAGCGTTTTTCAGTTTTATTCTTATTTTTTTTTTTTTTTGTTAATATGACTGCAATACAAAACAAAATTTTATTTCTTTTTGTTTTTTCAAAAAATAAAAAAAAAAAACCTAAGCATCACTGAATAAACAACAATGGCAACAAAAATAAAAATGTTTGAACAATAAAAAACAGGACATTTGTAGCCAAAGGAAAGGATTTCATTTTTATATTCTTTTACTTACGTATTGTACTCATCTCGTTTGTTTTTATTTAGCCAGCAGTTTTATTTATTATTTTCTTTTTTTTTTTCTGTAAACTTATTTTTTTCCATTTTGCTGTTGTTTTAAATGTCGTTTTGTTTTAATACACTTTTTTGCAGCTTTTATTGTTGTTGTGATGCAAGCTGTCATGTTATCGCATTAGAAATTTGTTTCCATTTTTACCCATTTCAGTTTTTCTTTTATTTTTTTCAATTTCGTTATTTTTTTCTAAGTGGACATTGCCACAATAATTGGAGCGTAGATTTATGTGTTTGTTTGCCTGAGTATGTTGGTTGGTTTTTTCTTTCTTTGCTTACGAATGCATTGTGTTGACAGTATTTCGCCTTAACAAATAAAAGTGTATACAAAAAAACTTATTTTAACAAATTTACAGCATTTTTTGTTTTTTAAAAAAATTGAAAAAATTAAAATATTTAGTTTTATAAATCTAGTAGTAAACATTAAATATATCTATAAATTATTTATAATCATCTTAATGTATTTATTTTACTTCTATCAATATAATAAAAATTTTCTCTTAATAAGTTCTGAAACACTGTTTAAATATTTCCTCTGGGCATTTTCAATAATTTGTTTGTCCAAAAAAAAAAAAAAAAATGTCCCACACTATTTTCATTCAGCTGGCTAATAATTAAATTCATAGCAATAAAACCTAACCAATTTTCTTTTCTTTTAAATATTGTTATTTGGTTTTCTTGTGATTACAACTCTATAAACTTTATGATAATTGGATTTTTATGTAGAAATAAACAAGTAATTTTTGTACCAGTTCCTGGAAATAAAACAAATAAATGGTTACTTTTAAGAAATGAACTTAACATGATAATTAATATTTTATTATATTACAAAATTTTCATTTCATACAATTTACACACATATGTCTGAATAACTAACTTTAGTACGAAGCGAGTATAAAAAGTCTTTTTAGAATTTTAGATAAATAACAAAGGCACGGGATTTCTCAGACAATTTGGATATAATGGTATTCATAATTACTAAGCCTTTAAACCACTTCTTTTTTGAATTGACTTTTGTTCTCGCGAATTGTAAAAATAAGGAGATTACACCATTGAAGTATATCTCGAAAACAATTTATCTGATTTGGTTCAAAAGAATACACAGTGGAGCAGAATCGAAAATTTTTGAAATATATGATCGGCTGGTTGGATTTTAATGAAATTTATTATAGGCATAGCAGAGAAGTATAATGTTAAGTTTGGAAGACCTGTCAGGGGCGGAGTTAAGGAAGCTCAAAGTAGAATACCTCTGACATACAGAACTTTTAAGCACTTGCCAAATTTTTGTTTTGATAAGACCTAAAAAAATACTACTTATCTCTTATAGTTTTCGAGTTATTTGCGTTTGAATTTTTAAGTACCTCAATTTTGCATATTCTTGGTCAAGTTTTTTTCAAAAACAAGTTTTTTTTTTTTAACTAGTTAAAGAACAAAATTATCTATTGAATAACAAAAAGTGAAGTTGATATCTTTACCGAGTCCAAAACTAAACGATTTTGAATTTAAAAATGGCAAAAATTACGACTTTTTGTGTTTTTTTGGCCGAAAAAGTATCTGCACTCTTTTTTCTCTAAAATAAAATTGTATTTAACAACATATAATAATTTTATACTTTTCTGAAAGGTATCTTCACAGAGAAGGCTTCAAAATAAAAAGCAAGTCCAATAACTCAAATGGTTCCCGAATTCGACCCATTTTAAATGAAAGTTTTGAATTTAGTCTATATTTTCTCAAATCCCAAAGCACGAATCGGCAAACGGAATGCAATTTAGGAATCTATAATATGTTGTTAAAAGTCTTAAATCAAAATCTATGGGACTTCGAAAAAATGTGAATTTTATAGCCAAAAATGTGAAAAAAACCCATTTTTGGGATATTCGGAGCTTTTTTGGGAATTGTGGAATTCCTTTTACAAAAATCGTAGAGTTTTTTTATCGTCATTTGATACAATAAGGTTTATAATTTAGCGAAAATTTTGTTATGATATCTTTACTAACAAAGACTTTATTACAGATAAAATATTTATAGTTTCCAAAACAAATTGCAAAAATCAGAAAAAGTAAAAACTCGATTTTATAAGAAACAAATAAGAAAGATGTAGTCGATCAATGTGGACCATATTATACCCTACACTATGCTTAATTCCAAGTGCTATTCACTTTTCTAGATTAGACGACGAAAATTCCGCAATTAATAAAAAAAAAATTAATTTTCCAAACATGGGATTTTTTTTACTTTTTTTGCTATTTCCAACCGATATTGGGGAGAAAAAAATTTCTACTACAAAAAAAAAAAAATAATAATAATAAACACATTAGACTGCATAAAAGGTATATATTTTTTTATTTCCAGCTTTGCGATTTGAGAAATTAAGGCGAAAATTCCAAATTTGTTGAAAAAATAGGAAAAATTTGGGAAACTCTGGTTCTCCCAAAAATCAATTTCTTTTAAATTTTGTTTCTTTTGAAATATTTTGTGTTTAATTATCTTTCAGAAAAACATAAATATTATATACATACATATGTTACTAAAGAAAAAAAAATAACTTAAGTCCAGAAGTATTTTTTAAAATTTCTTTCTCTACATATTTGTTTTTAATGAAAGAAAGAGAATTTAAAAAAAATCAGGTGAAAATTTGACCCACTGTAGCGAAAAAACTTCACCAACGCGAGCTAAAAAGAAAAATATTGAATGTTTGAATACGATGATATTTTTTATAGATTACGATTAGCAGAATCCACCTAAATAAATCTTTGAAATCGGTTCAGATATAAGGAATAATTGTTTTTAAAAAATTATATACTCGAGGTGTCCAAATTTGAGACCCTGTGGACTCGTCCCCTGTAGGTCCATATGATCTAAGCTAAAAATTTAAATTTGTCTACACTTCTACTATCACCATGTGAAATTTCATGGAAATCGGAACTGCCGTTCCGAAATTCCATAATTATTTTCATTTTATTTTTTGAATCGCACACAACTTAAAATCAGTCCCAGAGTCGAGATAACAATGTCCTTCCTGTCTGTCAAAGTTAATATTGTATAGGATCAAATTTGTAAAAATATCATGAACAAATTTCGCACGTATATTTACTTTGGTATAATGGCAAAGTGGGCTCAAACTTTTTTATGATTGGTTCATTATTTGCACTATCATCCACACAGAGAACATACTTGTTGTGACTACCGAATTTTGTCAGTTGCACGTACTATCTTATAATTCCATTGGGAATACTGAATATTACGGTAGCTACAACTGAAATAAAAAATGCAAATTCATTTACGCACGGGTTATATTCCACAAAATATAGATTAGAATATTAGGCCGGCTCATTTTTTTTTTTTTTTTTTTTTTTTTTGCAAATAATATTTTTTTTTATTATGAAAATTATGTTTGTATAATCAAGATATCTTATAATAATTAATTTTGGAATGGTATTGGTTATCTGGGAGGAAATTTAGTTCACTGATATCATTAATTTTTCAATATATTAACTGGAGACTACTGTATATAGTAAACATTAATAAATGATATCAATAAGTTTATTGATTGTTTTCTTACCCTTGATTATAAGGCATTTTACATTTAGGGTCATCGTAGTAGAATAAATATGAAATATTTTCTAGATTATGCCTTCATGGTCAGTTCTTGTTAAGTAACAGTTTTAGTTTATGAAAATTATATCGTTGTAACCGTTTTCCAACAAATTTGTTTTTTATGTCCTTTTAAGTGTGATTTTAAGATCTTAAATGGCTTAATAAATCATGATTTAAATAAAATTCAGCAAAACTCAGCTTTTTCCCAATTTCATGAATATCAGTCCATAATTTAGCATAAATCTTATATAAGCTCACTTCTGATAATCACTTTAACTTTAACGAAAGTTTAAATTTAATGGTGATCTATATAACAGCCCCATTTGGGAGTTACAATAACATGCATAAAAACTATGTAAATGGTATTATCATGATAATATTACGCATTCAAATTTGAAAAATTCATATAAAGTAGTAAAAAAAATATATTGTGAAATAGAGCATTAGAAAAACAGGTGTATCCTTCCGAGGCACGTTGGGGTAAAATGTGTCAAAAGTGGCGCTAAATTGAATTTTTAAATTTAAAATTTTTTAATCAAATTGGGTACCGAATAAAAATAGACAAAATTATGTATCAACATCAATTAATATCTTTAAGCTAGGTTATGTTGTTTTCTTATAAGGAGCTGTCAAAGTTAAGAATTTTTTTACATTTTTGAAAAATAGTAAAAAATAAATTTTCATCAGATTTCAGTGTATTTATTTCAAATAAAAAGTCTTCTAATGTAAAATTTTAAAACAAAACCATTAACTCTGGATATTTAAGTGTAATTTTCTTCAAGTATTTGTAAATTATTTTTTGTCCTAATATTTTTGTTATTTTTTTGAAAATTATCCTAAAATAAACTAATTTTCAACTTTCATGGAATGCAACTTAAAATGTTACAAGATGTTTGTTCTGAAAATTTTCTGAAAAATAGTCTATGTTGTCGATTTTAATATTATGAAAAAAATCGTGCGCATATGTAGCCCGATTTGAGAAAATATATATTTTTTTTAAACTCCAGTAAATTTCATACAAATTACAGCTTAAAAGCAGATATTTTATTTGCTTTATCAAGCAGTGGGGAAGAATCGAAATAAATCTGTGACTTCTATTCGACTGGATGGATATGCATGAAATTTCAGGAGCGGAACTATGGGGGTTCAAAATAGGGTTATAGTGTCATTGAAAAGGTTAAACCACTAGTGGATTTTTGTTCCTTACCCGATTCTCAATCTCAATTTTACTAGATCTTGGTTAAGATATTTCCATATATAGCTGAATATTTTCAACCGATTTTATCATGTTTATGTAGTTGGTTAAAAAGCAAAATTATCTATCGAACAAAGAAAATTTTGAGTCGTTATCTTTATTGAGTCAAAAGTTAAACGATTTTGAATTGGAAAGATTTCAAAAATTAATAAACAGACGGACAGATGGACGGAATTCTTTCAAAAAAGTCTTGAAATTGGAAAATTATTTTTTTTGCACTTTTCGATTAATATGAAAACCAAATGAAGGTACTAAAATTTTGATATCACCTTTCCCTGATTTAAGTGGAATTTTCGAATTTTTAACCAAATGTATAGACGAACAGACATTGTCATGCTGCCAAAAAATATTTTAGAATTCTAAAAATGCATTTTTTTACTAACTAAAAAATGGAAAAAATAGAACGTGATCATACAAATTTGAATATCACCTTTTCCTGAATTAAGCGTCATTTTCGTCCCATTTAACCCAAATGTATAGACAGACGGACGGTCATTCAGCTAAAAAAAAAAACATCTTATAATTCTAAAAATTAATTTTTTTACTTGCTAATAAATAGAAAAATTAAATGTGATTATTAAAGTGTTGATATCACCTTTTCCTAAATTATGCATCATTTTCGACCCATATAACTCTAATGTATAGACGGACGAACAGACATTACCGTTCTGCTAAAAAGATCTAAAAATTGCAAAATTGAATTTGTTAACTAATAATCAATAAAGAAATAAAATGTGATCATTAAAATATTGATATAACCTTTCCCTAAATTAAGCGCCATTTTCGACCCCTTTTACCTCAATGTGCGTGGGGTAAAAAGAGGCCAAATATAAATGAGTATAGACTTAGAATATTGTATCGCATCAAATGCATATGGTCGCTAAGAGGCCAACAGAGGCTAAAATATACTTTCTCTCTTTCAAAGACGAATAAGTTATTTGAAATTAATTAACAAAAAAAACAGTACGATAAGATTTCACTAATTATTCAAACTTTGTCAGTAATCGTGACTTAAAATAATGCAATTGCATTTAAAACACTCACATGTTTAATACAGAAAAAAATTTATGTATGCAGAGAAAACACTTTTATTGTGGCAACCGAATTTTTTGCCAATCGAATTCGGCAAGTTGCAGGAACTATCTCTCAATTCGTTTGAAACAACTGAATTTATATGGTGCTCTTAAATATTTGTTTATATGACTATTGTGAATAAATTAAAAAAATAACTGACATTTCTTTTTTAAAAAATACAAATAAGTGAACAAATTTACAATAAAATACATGTAAACAAAAAAATTTTAAATATTGATATGACATTTAACACTAGTGATATGTTGGTGTCAGCTTCGCGCCTACAAGATTTATTCTGTTAAATTCGAGAGTTGTGTAAATATCAAAAGCTTTGTTCAGAAAACTATGCATTTTCAAGGAATCACATATTCATCCATCGAAGTACATATTCATTATGTATAGACGTTATAATTAAGACGGTATTATCTGCAGAGGCGTTGTATACTACATAACAAACTCCAAGTACATAAACGTTAATAGAAGCACGGAAATAAAATCATTATGACACATATACTTAAGTATCTGCACACACGTATAATAACCGTAAGTTTCAAGGACAAATTTCAAAATAACTTTGTTCTCAGGGAAATTCTAATCAGTATATTTGATCTATAAATAAAACAATAATTTCGAGTTAAATTTTTCAAGATTTCAAGTTTTTAAAAGTAAATATACATATATATGTTAAATTGCACATTGCAGATTTCTCAAGAATTAAATACTTACCAACTTTATAATGCTGATTAAGTTTGACCGCATTTTTATCATCGAAGATAATTTTATCTTACTTTCAAATCTTTATTTCTATCGTTATTATTTTTTGTTTAATTATTTTTATTTCTATTTTATTTTTTAAAATATCAAAGTATAAAAAATTCTTTCACTAGCCTGATATTCAGTCGGTTGGCGTCACTGAATTGCATTTTTGTTACTATAACCGACTTTTTGTTCTAAATTAGAGGTTGCTACAACTGAAAAATAAGTTACAGTTTTAAGTATCATAACAAAACATACATATTTTCAATTACCACAATCAATAATCGACTCCAAAATGAGAAATTAACTCTGTTGTGTTTAACGAATTTTCGGAATTAATTTTGAAATCTCACAAATTGACTGAATGAACTAACACTGCTATTGTAGGTATCATAATTTAATTACATTTACGACTTCACGGTTCTTAATAGAGAAACTGCTTAATTTATAAATTATTAATAACTATGATAAAATATTAGTATATTTTATTGTATATTTGTTATGATCACAATTTTCCAACCAATAATTTTCTGTGTGTATGTAATAATATTTTTTTAACTCAAAATAATAATGTTCAATAAAATAAGGAGTGAGATCGAAAAATTCTTAATATACATACATATTCAATAAATTGGAAACGGTTGATCTTAGAGTTTTCATTATTTTTTTAGTCATTTGATAATTTAGCATAGATCACAGAAATATATAATTTTTATGGTTCTAACCACTAATTATAAAATTGTAGACCATTTTTTAAAACCCTTTCTTTGGAGATTTGATAGTTGCTTCAGTCACTTTTTTGGAACAGTGTGCACATCTTATGTTAAAATCTTCGTTATTTTGGGACTCCTTTTTTGTGCTCTTGAATTCACTTTTCACAAGAGCTCAATATCTCTCCACTGGTCTAAGCTATGGACAATTTTGAAAATTTACCTCTCTTGCTACTAAAACTATGTTATTGATTTGGTACCACTCCAGAGCTTTCTTACCGTAGTGACATGATACCAAATGGGTCCAAAAATATGTGGACACGTTGTTCTTTCTTAAGAAAAGAAGAAGTCTTTTTTGCAAATATTCCTTTATGCATATTTTGGTATTTATAGATCCGAATGTATCAAATGACTTTCATGTTTTGCCGCAACTGCAAAAGGCTTGTTATACCATGAATTTTGTAAGAAATTTTTGCTGATTTTGGGTCTTAAACTTATCTCCAACATTATTTCGAGCATTAGCAATAAAAATTTTTGAGACACAAGCTGCGAAGATTCTGCCAGCACCTGAGTTTCTTCGTCAATTATACAGCTTGAGTAATTTTTTTTGCAGAATTCCAGTTTGGAATTTTTTGAAATTTATATGTTATCAACTTTCCCATTAGCTTTAAATTTTCGCACCAAATAGTCGAAGCACTTAGAGAACTGAGCTGATTTTCTACCAGATGTGTTTGGAGTTCCTTCAATATGCCTTCAATTGTCTGGCCTTCCCAATATCATGTAGTCCTTTTTTCTTACCAAACTAGGTTTCACATCAATAGTCAAATTCTCCTGATACTGTTTAATAACATTAGAAACGGTTTTACGGACGACATTTAATTCTGTGGCCAATTATTTGTAAGACCTATTTGGATTTTTTGAAATTTTTTAATAACTTGTAGGACGTAAATCTTTTTCGTCACTTATTTTGCTGAAAATAAAGACACATTAACGTGGTTGTTATTAAAAATAATGACTGAAGTATTTTTTCATGATAACTATATCAAAAAAAATTTTTGAATATTGATTCCGAAAAAAGTTATGAGGCAAAATTTTTTCGATCTTTCACAAAAAAAATTAACTTTGATGCCTCGCACACGAGCCAATAGCTCGTGAGCTAATAAAGTAATTATGGAATAATATAGATAAAATATTGGCTTTTCAGCCTTGATAGGTTTTTGCAAAAATATATAAATAAATAAATAAATAATAATAATAATTATAATTTTTTAAAATTGAGTTTATGCCAAGTATTATTAACCCATTTCTTACCACTACCCGATCCCGTCAAGATAAATTAATAAAATTTGTGATCCTAGCTATTTTATTTTCCGAGATATCGGGTGTTGCGAAAACGCATCAATGGTCAATTAGGGGTATGTTGTTTCGCTCATATAAGAAGTAGACATTTAAACAAATTGTATGGCAAAATGAGATTTATTTGTCATTCTTGCAGAATATTCCCGAATTTGTAAAATCGTAAATCCTGGTAATGTATCAAATGCAGTGGCTCATAATATGATGCCTCCCAATTGAAACAGGATTTGAAAATTGGAGTATTGTACCAATTTTCAAATGACTAAGAAAAAATTTGTTTGCTTTCATTTATCCGTGCACATATATTCACAGATTTTTCTTTTATTATATGTACGTGAATATCCTTAGAGATTTTATTTTGTTTGTATTTTGATATTCACTAAATATCATTTAATTGAAAACCCAAAATAAACTATCAATATGAGTAGAGAGCATAGCCTTTTATAGAAAAAGGCTGTTTCGAAAATTATGAAATTTTACCTATTCACATCTGTTTTTAAAATTTTTTAATGCTTTGAATAAAAAATAATAATGCGTAATCATAAAAATTGAAAATATTATGTTTTTCCGTAGCAAATTTTATGACCTTTGAAGAAAATTTATTATTCCTTTTTTAAGACAATTGAAAAAAATTATATAATTTTATTGGTTTCATTCATCAGTTTTCGACATTTTTCAGGTAACTTCTTGAATTTTGTGATCATATTCAATGTAATAGCATCCTTCACAAAATACACTTCATATTCAGGTAGCGTCGATCATTTGGAAATTCTTTTTCTTACATTTGTTCTCAATGATTGTAAAAAATATAACCACTTGTAATTTGCTGACAATTGCTTAATTTTTACTACATATGTAAGTCATAAATAATGTAGAATACAACTTTTATAAGGCTAGAGTAAAAAAATTATATTGCACATGAAGTCTTAATTCAAAAAATGTTATATTCGTTCATCTATAGTGGTTTTCTTAATTATTTTGCATAATTTTAACATACTAAATTTCCATATTTTCAGTGCGCCACCTTGCGTAATGTAGCTAAATCACACTACCCCTAATTGACCATTGATGCGTGTTTGCAACACCAATTTTTGGGAACTTGGTGTTTCTATCTCCCTAAATTATTTTTCAACAAGTGAATAGTTTCATATTTTTTGATATCTTGGCTATCATTTGAAAGGTATTCAAGATATTTTGTAAAATTTTTCGAATGAATTTTTAAATTTAAAAAAAGGTCTATTTTATACACCTTTTTTTTGATCCGCTCTACAGGGGTTAAAAATTCGTCGGAATTAATTTTTTCCCTCAATTTATTTAGTTAACATTCCAAGCTAAAAATTTACCTCACAAAAGTATTTGAATTTTTATTACCTTTATATTTGAGAATGTCAAACAAAATAATAATATAAGAAATTCTTGAAATTTTTATTAATAATAGGTTATAAGTAGCACCATTAAATGTTTATTGATTTATTTCCCCAATTTGGAGTTAAATTTTGGGAGATTTTTAGTCCAATTTTTTATTTAATGGATTCAGAAGATTGATTTAGGAAGAACAGGCCAATTTTTCGTCTATAAATGACAAATATGATAATCTTTTTTGTCATTATAGTAAAGAAATAATAAGTATTTAGTTCTTTATAAGATTTTTTGTTAAAACGCCATATATAAGAGATTCAAGTCGTTAATTATGAGGCATTGCACCATTAAAAATAGAATATCTTAAATTACAAGCCCATTTTGGTACCCCACGTATCAAAATTTTTTTTCAAAATGTTAGGAAATACCTTCCCGATATCCATTGTTAAATTTGTAGATTATAACACCTGACTTTACGATATAGCTCCAAAATATACTATACATATTTCTCTAGTTACTTAGCCATATTATTTTTGGATCAATATAATGCACTCCAGAAATGTTGGAGCGGAAAATTTCCAACTTTATTTTAATCAACATAAGTAATATTAACAGAATAGAAAACTTTTTGGGGTATTTTTACCTTTTTATAGAGTCCCTATAGCTTGAAAGAAGTTAGTTATGCATTTTAAAATATACCTCTTGTCGCGTTTTATGCTATGGCACCAATTTGCTTTAAATTTTTGTTGCCGTTATCCAAGTCTCCCATTTTATAACAGCTAATACCTACAGAAACACAATCTGAAAGATTTGTTAAAATATGTGGACCAATACTTCAGTAAAATGGGCTTAATGTTGAAGATTTGCAATTTTTAACAAAATAATGAAACAATGTACTATTATTTGCAGTAAAAATTATTTTTCGAAGACATGGTATAGTCCATATATATTTCCAAATACAAAATATTAAATTAAAGAAATAATTTAGGAAAAATTACCCGATTATTCCAATTTTTTTTTTTTTTTTTAAGATACATGTAAAGAAATTTTACTTAATTTCCCCAAAATTTGGCCTCCAAATTTATAAATATAATTAGTAAATGCTTAACAGTGTTACTTAATAACAATAATTATAAAAGCATATCTTTTCTAACCTTTTTTTTTTTTTGTTTTTTGAGTATCTTCAAATATAAAAAATTAAAAAATTCAAATACTTTTGTGAAGTACCTGAAATTACTGCACTTGTTATTTTTGTCAATTTCAATTTTGATTTACCTTATGTTATAAATAAAAAATAGCTAATTTTTTATTTAAAAATTAAAATTCACTAACTTATGTGACTGTATATAAAACATAATGTATGTATATAAAATATTATCATTAATTTTAAACTAAATTAGTTACAGTATAGGTAAAGTTACTGATGCGAAAACGCAACATTGGCTGGAAATGGGTTAAAAAGGTATATTAAGTAAAGAAATCTTATTACTTCAATTGAGCCCAAGAAAAAATTCAGACGGAAAAGTTCTATTATTTATAAAAAATCAAATTTCGAACCAAAGTGTGAAAAAACTTTTAAGTTGTTTCCTCGTACAATAGAGTAAATTGATTATAACTTTATACAAACAATTCAGTACACCTTCATCTCAACAAGCTGCCGATGAGTGGGTGCGTGTGTTTTTGTATGTGTATGTAAATAAAAAAAATAGTATCCCCTTTGGTGATAATTTGTTTCATTTGTATTCATTCTTTGTTGTTTATATTTTCTTTTCCTATATATTTTTTTAACAGTCAAACAAAGCAGTCATAAATATGAAAGCAACAACTATGTCGAGTTACAAATATACTTACATAAATACATACGTGTGTATATGTATAAAAAGAAGCATGAATTTATGTGTTTGTAAACAAGTTTGTATTGTATAAATACACATACATATATTGAAACAATTGTAGGTACATAATTACATTTTGTAAGAATTGTTAGAGTAAAGTTAATTTAACTTTGTGAATTATTAACGCTTAAAATGTTTTATTGTTTTATTCTTCTGCCAGTTTAACCACAACAATTGTTGCTTCTTAATTTTTTCTTTACTATTTAGAGGTAGAATCAGGGTTATAACAAAGTGGTATATTAATATGATCATTCTGTTTGTTACATAATGAACTAATGATAAGTTTCCTTGGTCATGACTAAATAGATGTTACGAAATCTTCACAACACTATTGACTAAATGATAGAAACATACACACAGATATCAATAGGCCTATCTATTCGATCGTCTACAAAAAGCTATTAAACATTTTGTAATAATATTTCCAATTAATTCAATTGCTATAAATTGTATGTACTATTTAGTGCATATACTGAATTCGTCTATTTCATACCTCATTTTAATTCATTTATATTTAATTTCATTAATTTTGTTTTCTGTTATTGCTGTACATTAGTTTTTATTTAGTTGTTGATGAAAAACATAAAACATTTCTTTTTATTTTTTTGGTATGAAATTAAATTATTGTATGAAATTAAAACAAAGTGTATGTGTAATAAAGAAAGATGTTCAGGAGCCAAATACTATTTATAGACGAAGGAATAAAACGCTTAAGGACATCATGTAAATGTATAGTCGAAATTTGGTATTTTAAAATTTCTGTTGGAAAACTTTTTATTACTTATTTCATTGTTATCATTAATTGAAAGTTTACTTGTACTTTATTAATTCTGTTATCTTTTGGTTTTATTAATAAGTATCAGGAAATAATTATAATTCATTGAATTAAATTAAATGTTTGATTTATTAAAAAGGTAAAGTTGAGAACACTTGGAATATAAACTGTTGCAGTCTGTAGTTATGGATGAGAAGTTTATTATACCATCTCTAAAATTTTCGATGTACGTTCAAAAATCGGGAGTTATAAATTCCGATTTTGGGGGTATATCAAACATTCTATAAATCATAAAATAAACTACTCACCCATATCAACAAACTATATTAAGGACTGCGCACGAACAAATCCGTGCATGCTATTGGGCTTATAACTTTTGATGTGGTAAAAAATAAATAATTCTGTTAACTGGTTTACATTTGTCATTATGCTCACTAGCAGTGTACTAAATTTCATGATAGTAGCAAAAAATTGAGATTTAACAAATATAAAACAATTGCTAGGAAGGCAGTCGTGTCAAAAAATATAGTTTCTTGGGTCATAATATTATACAAAGAAGTCATGGTCACTGAATGAAAACCTGGTAGTGGAAGAAAAATGCTATCTTCAGGCTGTAGGACTCAGACAAACTAGAAAGGATTTTAAGAGAAAATCTCCTAATCTCAGGAAGGAAAGTGTCACAAAAAGTTAATTGCTTTGAATCTTTATCAGAAGACGTATAAAGTAAGAAAAAAATCCTATTAGAAACGCAAGCAAGAATTTGGAGGAAAAAAATAACGTGAACATAATTCAGGCGAATTTTTTTCGTAATTATGTTTAGTGTATAATAGACGATGAAACATTCGTACAGGCTGACATTTTTCAACTTCCTGGCCAGGAGTTCTATATTGCTTATGCTAGAGGGATTATGGCAGAAAAAGTTCGTGTATCAAAGAAACAAAAATTCGCAAGAGAGCTTTTGATTTCGTTAATTAATTTTAATATAATTTTATAAATTAAAATTCTTAAATGCAGAGTACGTACGTGTTTGATTAAACGTTTTTTGTCTTAATACCATTTTTTTTTTACTATAAAGAAATATTAATTAAAATTTATTAAATCAAATCATTCATGTTAATTATGTGGTTAATAGTTAATTAAATGAATTTTTATTGACATAAGTAATTAATGTTATCTTTGCAAAATATTTATATATCATGCATGTTAATTATTTATAACCTATACCATCATAAATTGGAGTATTATTGTTTTATGCTGATGTTTGTAATAAACAGATAAAATATTTTGACCCCTGTTTTGAGTCCTTTTAACAACTTGCGTAGGCTGACAGTCTGCCCATTTAAATATTGTTAACAAAGTACAGATTGTAATTTTGAAAATATTTCTATAAAATTTGAAACAAGGACAAAGTCTTCTAAATTATTTATGATAGACCAATTATTTCACCTAGTTCCTATACAAATATCCTAGCGAAATAGGGAATTAACACTCATAAATAATTTAACATAAACATATTTTAATGGAGTTCGTCTCACATCTATATGAATAATTTTAAAATTATCGAAACTCTTTGAAACCTACTCTATGTAAATTGTATTTCTAAAATTTGTTTTCATAAAGGGAAAGCAGTTAATAGATTTTCTCAGATACGGTTTTAAAATTATTATTATTTTTTAGAAATAATATAAATATTTAGCTGTAAATAAAACGAGTATTTTAATGAAATTTTGGCAAAATGTAGATAAACTTATATTAAAAACGGAGAATTAAATAACTTTGTATAAAAATAACCAAAACATCAACCCGGAAAAAACGTGTTTCAAAAATTGATTTTTTCACTCAAATTGTCACCCTGTCATCATAAAAAACACCCGTTAGAAAATTTATACATCAAGGTTTGAACCGAACCAACCTGACGTATGTAGGAATGATCTGATCTGTCTGTTGTAGTCCTGGTATCTGCAAGAGCAAAACAGTAACATAGCAGATGGTCTATTGTCTCTTCCTCTATATAACAACTTCTACAATAATATCTATCAGGGAATCCTAATCTCCTAACGTGAGCACCTGAACTTCAGTATTAAATTCGATCGTGATTGATCATACTATAGCCATATCTGTCTCAATGTAGATAATGTGGATTTATTTGTCCATCTCTTTTGAGCTATCCTAAACAAATACTGCAGTATCATGAAAAGATGACAGCGGTATAACAGCCAGTTAGGCCATTTCTTCATTTTGAAAAAGGGAACCAGTTCTGGTTAATATATTGGCAAAATTAACTTTATATTTAAATGTCTTGCCAGATCAATAAGAGCTGTCCAGAATTAATGTACCAGCTTGGATGTAGAAGAGACACCCGCGAGTGGTTTTATCGCGGGTTGATTGTCGGTACAAATTTGAATATCCACTGCGCTTGCTATTTTTTATTTCTTATCCGATTTTAAATAAATCTTGTTAAAGACCTCGATAAGGCCTGTAAAAAAATTGTCTACTTCTGCTATTTTTCTGTTATAGTATTCCTACTTTTTTTCGAACGCCATATTGATTTTTATATTAGGTATTAAAGCAGCTAGAGATTGTGTTGAAATATACGTTTTTAGGAAGATAACTATATAGATTACATAACTTAAAAATATTTTTTTTTGGAAAAAGTTATTTTTGTGGCTACTAGAGGGCGTCAAAATCAGAGAATTTAAAGCAAATATTAATGAACCAAAAAGCTGGTTTTAAACTGTTTTAGGAAAAAAAATTGTCAAAAATTAAATTTTTTACGAAATACATCGAAATTTTGTTTTTTCAACAACTCAGGCTCAGTGTTACCGTTTGCCGACTTTAGTCGCCAAATGCCCCTTTTTCAACCAACTGAATACCTTTTTGGCCCCTTTTTTAAATGGCGACTTTTTAAGACTATGAACAAAATGACGAGAAACTAAGTTGCTTTTAATATATCGACCGTTTGTAATATATCGACCCATTTTTAATTAACTATTTTGAGATTGTTTTACAGTATAGTAATATAAAGAGCCGCGGAATATTTATAAATATACTGAAACCGTTAGTAACTAAAAATAATATATAATATAATAGTATAATATCTTTTTGAACTGGATTGAGAAAATAAAAGATAGATGCGATGAATACTTACATTATAATTTATATTTTTACAATCCTTATAGCAATTCCTCGCGAGAACATGTTATTTTTTTACTAAGTTATCAATAATAAAAAATAGTTTGTCCAACAGACTTAAGTCAATACTTGTGGATCCATACGTTCAGTCCTAAATTGGTTCGAGGATTGTATGTCAGCTATTTTTGTGAATTAATCTTTATTTTTGTAATAATAAAAATTGTCGAAAATGGTTATAAATAATTTTGTAAGTAATGGAATTGGATTTAGTAGTTTTTCTTAAAACACAACATTTTTTGTTTTTGTTGTTATCAAATAAACAAAATTTAAGGAGTTTTTTAGGGTTTTAAGCAGTTGGCCCCTTTTTTTCAAAAAATCTCCTTAAATTTGATGAAGGATATAAAAAAATTATACAATTTTATGTTACGGTTTATATAAGTTTCTACAGTTATTTAATAGATTAAAAAAAAAAAAATTAGAGCCTATTTTTTACCACAACTTTAAAAAAAGTTAAATTGTCTGATTTCCTGTTTTTACTTCAATTTCAAAGAGTTCTCAATGTTGACGTAAGTTATTTTGCTAAATTAAAATAAAAACGAGAAAAAAAGGTATAGTCGGTCAAGACCGGGAATCCGGAAAAAACACTTCATTCTTAAAAATGGTTCCATTAACACAGAAATATACGTAAATGAGTGCCTTTGAAAAATATTTCTTCCTTTCCTAAGAAAATATAGTGTACCCACTGCTTTCTGGCCTGTTCCCGCTTCTTCTCATTACAACAGCAAAACAATGGAGCGGTAACAAAGAAACTGTGTTTGTACTAAAAAAGGCTAATCCATCAAATTGTCCGTAACTCCGTGAAATTTAAAGATATTATGCTCTAGTAAAAAATAGTTTAAAGAACATTAAAATCACAGCCTAAAATGGAACCGATTTTAAAAATAGGGGGACCTATTTGAGAAAAAAAGTGACCGAAACACAATAAAACCTTTAATTAGAATAATTCTGGAAAATATGAGATATTTCCTTAAAAACCAACAGGAAATCATTTATTTTTTTATGTTTAGAACTTGAACATAACAGTCATTAATAAAAATTTCACTTTAAAAAAATTCACCAATTGCAATGGGTTTAGTTTCTATAAGCAGATTTGCATGCACGGATTCTTTCGTGCGCAGTCCTTATACTATGTTCCAAGTGTTCTTTCAATGAAGCACCGTGTAATTATGGTTTCATTGTCTCCCTTTATGAAATTGTTAATAGAAATAATAAGTTAATTAAAGATTAATTGAATTTCAAAATCCTCAAATTCCTTTGTTGTTAAAATCGATCTAACGATGTCCGTCCGTCCGACCGGCTGGACGGGTGGCTGTCCTTGTGCCCAAAGTACAGGTCGCAATTTTGAAGATAATTGAATGAAATTTGGCACGTGGGACTTTTATGATACAGGGACGAAAAAAATAAGAACATTTTAATGAAATTCGGCCCAAAAAAGTTTTGTATAAGTATCAATCTTTGTACCAAATTTTAAGAAAATCGGTCCACCATTGACCATAGCTTCCATATAAACCCATCTTCCGAAAATTACTTTAAAATTACTTTTATATAAGCAGAAACAACATTGCCAAATTTTATTAGAATCGGTCCATAATTTATTATAGCTTCCATATAAACCAACTTCCGCGAATCGCCCTAAAGTGCATAAAATCATGTAGATATTAGTATCAACGTATTATTCTGTATTTGTATTTTTTATTTTATATTTAGTAAGAGTGTTGGTTTACGATTGGCCAAAGGTCTAATATACTTAAGTCCCCTTCCCGAATTTGTATACTCATACATAATGGTGTAAGGTATTATATGGTCGATCTTGACCGACTATACCTTTTTTTCCCGTTATAATTCAAAATATTCACTTTAAATAACTTTTTACCGAATTATTTTTTTAATTCAGTTAATAGTATCGAATTATTCTTTTGAAATTCAGTTCTTACAAACAAGTTATAAGAAATTACATGCAACATGCATGAAGTATTTATAGACCCTTTCAAATATACTTATTTATCGCTGCTTTTATATCTATATAAGGAGTATGATCGAAAAAGTCTTAAGATATATAAAATTCAATAATTTGAACATGGTTGATCTTAGAATATTTATTTTTTTATTAAATTGATATTATATTTAAGATATTACAGAACCCTTCCATTAGAGATTTGATAGCGGTTACATTCACTTTTATGAAACATATTGACCATCATCATTTAAAATCTTCGATATATTGGAACACTTTTTTGTGCTCTTCAATTCTTTTTCAAAAGAGCAAAATATTTCTCTACTGGTATTAGCTCTGGATAAGTTGTAAAATTTTCCCCTCTTGGTTCAAAAACTATGTTATTGGTTTGGTATCTCTCCAAAGCTTTCTTACTATAGTAACATGATGCCAAATCGTTCCAAAAATATGTAGACACATTGTGCTCTCTTATCAAAGGAAGAAAGAAGCCTTTTTGCAAACATTCTTTGATATATATTTCGGTTCAGTAATAAAAGACTTTCTTGTTTTGCCGCAACTGCATATTATTTGGTGCACATCAACAAGGTATAGCGCAAAATACCCACAATTACAACAAGTATCAATCCCTAACCCAATCTCCCTAACTGAATACAAATCCCAATTTTGTATTCAGTTGAGGGTGTCTGTGAGCCCCATAAAACGAAAAAATAAAAAATAAAAATTCGACTTTATCCACAAAGCCAATTTGTTTAAAATATCATTGAAAATTAAAAAAATGTGTATATTTATTTTTCTAGCTATCGTTTGATATATAAATTATGAATATTGGTGAGACAAAAAATTTTAAGACTTGTTCTAGGATCATCGACGTAAATACTTGCAAAAAGGGATTTTGGACCATCTTAAGTACACTATTAATTTTGCAAGGCATTCAGAATCACTTTCTAAATCAATTTACCAATTTTTGGCACACTGTCTTTATAAACGTTGTGAATAAAATAATTTAGAAAATATCTTGATGAGATATAACAAGAATAATTATTACTAGCGTATTAAAATTGGTTAGACAAGTGTTTTCTCATAAATATGTTTAATGTGTTTGTATTTATAAAAATTCAGCATATAACTTAAATGTAAATATAAATTGGGTGAATAAATGTCTGTAAGTATTGATATCGATGTAAAATTTAAAGCAAACAAATTTACTTAACTTATACATTCGCTACAAAATTTCACAACAATGACCATAGCTAAAATATAATGTCCACTCCCAAAAATTAGCTAAAAGTGCTAAAATATTTCATAAATTTTGGCACAATCCTTGCATACTTTTAGGCTTATAACTGTTAACTTGTTAATATTTGTCTTATTATCAGTAGCCATGTGCTAAGCTTCATGGTAATAACAAAAATAGTTTTTCTTAAAATGGGAATTTAATAAAAAACACCTAAACACAATTAAATTTTTAATAAAGACTCACAACGGTCATATAAAAATTGTTAAGATTTCAGGTCACAAAATTCAGTTTCTCGGGTCATAATATTATAAAATGAAATCATGGCCACTAAAAAGAAACCTGGTGGTAGAAAAATTGTATCTTCAGACTGTTAAACTCACACAAAATAGAAAGGATTTTAAGAGAAAATATCTTCATCTCTAGAAGAAAAGTGTCACAAAAAGTTAATTGTTCTGAATCTTTGCCAAAAAAGTTGAAAGGTAATCTAGCATGAAGACGTACAAAGTACAAAGAGCTCCTATTAGAAAGGCAAGCAAGTATTTGAAGATAAAAAATTAGTGTCAAAGCACTTCAAACTAATTTTTTTTTTTTTTTTTTTTTTTCAAAAATTTTATTTGCTGGATAATAGACGATGAAACGTTCACACTGGCTTTTTTTCAAATTCCTGGACAAGAATTCCATGTTACAGATGACAGACGGAATATCTCAAAAGAATATCATGCACCAAAGAAATAAAAGTTCACAAGAAAGTTTTTGATTTCGCAAAGTATTTGCGTGTGCAGGAAAACAACAATTCATTCATAATAAATGGTTCCATGAAATATACGCAAATGAATACCTTTGGAAAAGACTTTCTCTCTTTCCTAAAAAAATGCATTGTATAATTTTTTCTGACCAGATCTCTTTACAAGACAATGGAGTGGTATCAAAAAAAATTGTATAGAGTTTGTATCATAAGTAGCTAATCTATGAAATTGTCTGGAACTCCGTGAAACTGAGAGATATTGGACCCTAGTAAAAAAAAATGAGTGGACTTATTCGAGCAAAAAAGTGATAACGCCCATATACCATGGGGTCTAGTACTATGGCTAAATCGATTATAACTTTTTTACTTATTTAAAAATAATATTAATTCTAATTTCAGTAGAAAGTTTAGAAAATATATTTTTTTATAAAAACATTTTAGATGTTATACGATTTCAAACTTTTATTGAATTTCTTTACTTTTATTATTATTGTTTTATTGTGCTCCTATTCAAATTAAAGTGACTGTAGTTGCATACGTCGTATTTAGTTAATTAGTGTTTCTTAGACTTTCTTCAAAAATCTTTAAATAACAAAAATATTTTTCTATGCATTAAAAAAATGTTTATTATTTTAATTTTAATATAAATAGTTACAAAAACTAACCAAAAAATGTTTATAATTTCATAATGTAAATAACATCCAGAGTGTATATATGTAAGGAGTGCGATCGAAAAAATCTTAAAACACGTTTTGCCTCATAACTTTTTCCGAATTAATATTTAAAATTTTTTTTGATCTAGTTATCATTGAAAAATATGTCAGTTATTATTTTTAATTACAACTATGTTGATTTGTTGTGAATTTGATCAAAATGAGTAGCGAAAATGATGTACGTGCTATAAATTATTAAAAAATCTCAAAAAAATGAAAATAGATCCTACAAATAATTGGTCAAAGAATTAAATGTCTGTTATCAAACTTTTTCCAAGGTTATTAAACAGTATCAGGAGAATTCGACCATTGATAGGAAGCATAGTTCGGCAAGACAAAAAATTTCACATGATATTGGGAAGGCCAAAAAAATTTAAAGCATATTGAAAAGAAATCCAAACACATCTGGAAGAAAAGCAGCAGGGTTAGCTCAGTGCTCTAACTATTTGGTGCGTAGTTTAGAACATATAAAGTCCAAAAGGTTCCAGGCTAGTTTCCTGCAAAAAATTTAGAAGCCAAGTATAGGGCACAGAAATTAAAACCAAATTTAATACAAAAATACTCATGTTGTCTAAGGAACGACGAAACGTATGTAGTGGCAGATTTTTCACAGCTTCCGGATGAAAATGTTTATATTGCTGATGCTCGAAGAAATGTTGAAGATAAGTTTAAAACCGAAAAGCTGATGAAATTTCCTAAAGAATTCATGCTGTAACAAGATTTATGCAGTTGCAGCAAAAGAAGCAACTGGAGGGGTTAACAAAAAAGGTTTACGAGTTCATAAGTAGTGGACAGAAGTATAAAAGTTCTATTTTTCTGTGATCTGTAGTATAATATCAAATAAATAAAAAAACAATCAAAACTCTAAGATCAACCATTTTAAAATTATTGAATTTAATATATTTTTCCGATCGCACTCCTTATATGCACATAATTTATATTATATAACAGCAATAACAAACACTAACACTAAAAGTATGCATTTTCATTTAGAAACTTTTAAGTCAAACTATGTTAACTTCTGTATACTTGAGCATATTTTGTAGTCTTAAACTTTGAAAATAAACATTAGAATTTCGTAATAATTCTTTATTAAAAGTTTGTTTCTTTTTCTCTTTTACACTAGTATTTTTCAAAAAATAAAATAAATAACTTGCGTTAGCTACGCAACAACCTTCCATTGCATAATACTTTCTTTCGTTTTTGTTTCATTGGAAGAACATACAATAAAAGTATAAAATATATTACAACATTGTTTTCTAAAGTTTTGTACTAGGCCAGGCCAATATTAAATATAATTTGCATGTTAAAATCCTTTTTACTAAAAGTATACAATGTGTACGTGTTTGCTAAAACTAGTTAAGATTTTATGAACATAAAACAAATTGTTGTATAGTGAAATAATTTAAAGAGAAAAATGCGTAGATTTTTAAATTAATTGTTTTAAGGTAATTTTGCATAGTAAGATTCTATAGACTAAGGGAAAAAATTCGATTCAAAATCAACAACGGTTGTGGTCACATTGGTAATTTACGGTAACAGCTTTTTAATACCTTTCGTTAACAAATTTAATACAAAACATATGTAATTTAAAAATTTGATACCGAAATGGTTTCAACTTGGTGCCAATTAGGTATCGATTTTCAATAAGAATTGAACACGCAGTGTTTAATTTAAACACATACGGTGTAGATTCACTATTGACACAGAATGGTATCGTTTTCAACACGTATGTGATTGATATTTCTCTGGGTGTAGCATGCATCCGACTATGGTACATTTAAATTCATAAGTACATGATGGAAAATTAAAATGTAATATTAAACTTAGGGCACATGTTCTTTTAATAATTGGGCTTAAACTAAGTATAAGAAATTTTAAAACGTAAGCTCATAGGGTATTTTTTAAAGCAATGATTTGATTAAAATGATCCAAAATGTGGGGAAAAAATTAATAAATTTTAATTATTCAATAGCTTTATTAGTTACGTCCTATAGGTTGTTCCATTATTTCAGACCAGACCACAAATTTGGCTGTCTTTTTAAACTATATCTCACAGTCATTAGTTAGTGATATTTAAACAATTTAGCTTTAAAAATAACATTGCTGTATTTTTTAAATATAAACCTTAATTTCTTAAAAAAAAATCTTAAAGCTTCTTGTAGCAAACAGATAAAGACATTAGAAGAATATAGCAAAAAAAAAAATACAAACTACGAAAAAATAAAAAAATGTTGACACAAAACATTAACATTTCTGACACAGTTTTATCCCACACTTTCGATACTCTGACCTCAAAGTCATATTAGTGTCACATATTTATTTTGTGGTTTTCCAAAATATTTTTGCAGCATAAATATTATCGGCTTAGACACACTCTTTTTTATCTTCTTTTTTTTTTTTTTTTTTTTTGTTTGCTTTCATTTTACTTTTTGGTTGAGGTAACACATGTGTTTTATTTGTTAGTAAAATAGATTTAGAATTGTTGATATATACAGGATGGTGTGATATTGAAGATATTTGCTCTTTTTATTTTATTTTGTTGTTTCTATATGCATAGAAAATATACATATAAAACTATAAACTACTTATGTGTAAGTGCGTGCATTAGCAAATGTGTATGAGAGTATTATTTTATTTGTGTATATGGGATATTAGTAGAAATATACACATTTATATTTACTTAATAATGCCATTAGTTTGTGATTTTATGGCTTTCTTTGGATTTTAATGTCTTTATAGACAACATTAGATGCGAGTACATTTGTAATTCTGAGAACATATTAAAGTTTAACATAAAATATAAGGTTTCTTATAATCTCAAATTTATATAAGGAGTGCGCACGAATAAATTTGTGCATACAGATCTGCTTAAAGACGCCAAACTATCTGTGAATTTTTTTGAAATTATATTTTTATTAGAGACTGATATGTTTAAGTTCTAAACATGAAAGAGTAAGTTATTTTCTATTTTCTTTTAATGAAATATCTGATCCTTTCCATAATTCTTCCTATTTAAGCATTTGCTCACTTTTTCTTCACTGAACCAAAAAGGTACATAAATACAATGAAAAAGTTTATTGTATCAATGAATTTGTGCACTAATTTTGACCCTATGTACAGGTTCATTGAAACAATGTATTGCCATACATTAATATTCAAATTCAATATACAAGTTCATTGATTCAATTTATTCTTACATTGAATCAATGAACACGTTCATTAAATAAAATAAATAATTCCAGTGAACAGTACATTGATTTCAATGAACTCATATTTTCTCCCAATGAAATTATACATTGAAAATGAATTATAATAATAGGCTTGTTCTGTATTTTTGGTTTTTATTTCATTTTAAATTAAATGATTGAATTGTATGATATTGAGTTAATATAAGCAAAAATTAAATAAAATTTTCTTAATATAGATGCCATAAATATAATACAGTGTTTATATTACATTTGACAAAAAATTTACATAAACAAAATAAATGTTACAGATGTGATCGTGTTTGCTTTGTCATTTATTTTATAAAGTAATCCCTGTTGTCCTCTACATTGCTCAATGATGGTATGGAATATCCATTTAGACGCCACATTGATATGAGAACAGCATTATCCTGAACAAAAAAGTTAAATAAAATGTTTAAAATTCGTTCAATGGCTTAACATTTTGTAACTAGTTACTTACGAATTGAATCAATCCTCTTGGTTTTGAAATCAAGATAATTTCTGAAAACCCGGTATTTGAGGCTAATTACACATTCCTCTGCGTCTTAGTTGTTTTATCTATACAAATATAAATTAAATATAATATTTTGAAACTGTTTAAAACGATTAACATTATTAAACTTACGCGTAAGGAAGGCAAGTCTCCAAATTCCTGTTCTTGAGTAATTCATTTAATTTGGTGTATTCAATTATGCTGCACGACTTCTCCTGTGTGAATAAATTTATATTTATGTATTTTAATAATTCGAACGTTCATGCTTTATAATTTATTTACTTTTTAATTATTTTAGTTTTTAACACAACACTGATTTTTTTTTGTTTTTTGTTTTTTGTTTAAAACGCGTCATTTCTTATTAAGAGATAAAAACAAACTGAGTTGTTTTTGTTTCACTTTATTTCCCGTTAGAAAGCATTTATTTCAACATAATTTAATGAAATATTTCATTGGTTTAATGTTTTTGTTCATTGTGTAATGCTTCTTCTTAATTAAAACAATGTATTAGTACATTGAATAACCGAATTCAATGAACTAATACATTAAATCAATTAACTGATTTACCTATTTTATTAAGAAATAAATTTAATGACTGGTTTCAATGTAATGTTCATAATAGCGTCCATTTTTTCATTGAATTTTCATGAATATTTTCATTGAAGCAATGAATTCGTACGTTAAGTTAATAAATTCTCGGAAAAATAATAATGAATTTCATTTAATGTACTTCATTCATTGAAAATACTTTTTTCAGTGTTCTCAAATAAGTTTACATATTTTGAAACTCCGTTTTATTTTATACTGAACTTTTAGTGTTCTTTAAATTATTGTTTACTAGAGCTAAATACCTTTTAATTGCTCGAAGTTCTGGGCAGTTTCCGTACAATTGCACACCATCTTTTTGATACCACTCCATTGCTTTTTTGATGTACTAAGAAATAACGATATCGGGACACAAAAAAGCGAATATACTGTATTTTCTTAGGAAAAGAAGAAATTTTTTCCGTGGCCACTCATTCACATATATTTCTGTGTCAATGGAACTATTAACTATTTGTTGAGAATTTTGATTTTTATGGTACACGATATTTTTCTGTCACATTCCATCTAACATCTACCACACACAGTGGGGTCAAACGTAAATTTTTTGGAAATAAATCTGTATCTCCTAAACTACTACTCGGATCAAATTTAAATGTATAGAAGAGTTGTAGAAAAGGACCTAAGCCTTCAGAAAAATTATCTCGTAGTCACCCTGTGCCAACACGAGATAAGATACAGGGTGTCAAAGTTGACTAACTCGAGTATGTAAAAGTTTAAAAAAATCGTAACTTCTACAAATGAAGTCCGAATCTAAAAATTATATTATATTTCTGTAAAGTGCTAGGCAAGATAACTTACTCACTTAAGTTATCTCTTACAGTTAAAAAAATATTTACACTTGAATTTTGAATTTTTGATTTTTTGTCTCGACTTCCTTTCGTTTTTCGGGAATAAGTCCTTAGGTGTATGAGGTAAAAATTGTTTACAAATATATTGTAATTTGCTATATATTTCAAAATAATACTCTGAAAGAACTTTTTGATTATTTCAATTCGTCTAGACATGAAAAATATTCAAAATCAGCACTCAGAAATTAGTATGAAAAATGGCAATTTTTAACAAAAATATAGTTCAATTCTTTCACTTTTTTTCTCAAAGTTCCATTAATAAAAAAATTTTTCTTTATATATTTCAAAAGATAATGTTTCATAAATGGTTAAAAAAGAAATTTTTAATTAAATTAAGTTTGCACCCTACATCCAGCGTGGTCGAAAATGGTAAATTTTAGAAAAAAGTTTAATTTTTACGAGAGTTTTTTAACGTGATGATTTTTCTGAAGGCTTAGGTCCTTCGCTACAACTCTTCCATACATTTTAATTTGATCCGAGCAGTAGTTTAGGAGATACAGATTTATTACCTAAAAATGTGCGTTTGACCCCACTGTGCCACATTGAATTCCTGGTCCGGAAGTTGGAAAAAGCCAGCCAATACGAATGTTTTGTCATCTATGCAGAAGCTATTTTTTTTACCTCCAAATCCTTGCTTATATTTTTATTAGGAACTTTTTGGGCTTTGCATGTTTTCAGGCTAGATTTCCTTTTAACTTTTCTGATAAAGATTCAGAGCAATTAACTTCTTGTGGCTTTTTTCACTCATATATGAGGGGATTTTCTTTCAAAATCATGAAAAGTTTTGTCTGTATTCTTCCACTATTAAATTTCCTTCCAATGGTCATGACTTCTTTGTATAATACCAAGACCAAAGAAACTGTATTTTTTGACACACTTACAATTGTTGTTTATGACCCATGTGAGTTTTTATTAAAATATTGAATAATGTGTTTAGGTGATTTTTGTTCAATTTCCATTTTAAGAAAAATTTGTAATGCTATTACCATAAAGCTTAGCACATGGTTTTTGAGCATAATAACAAATGTATACCAGTTAACAAAATTATTTATTTTTTACCACAACAAAAGTTATAAGCCTAAAAGCATGCACGGATTTTGTCGTGCGCAGTTCTTATAATACTTATTTATTAAGACTATTTTGTGATTGTTTAAGAAATTTGTACTGCTAATTATATTTAAATTATTGTATAAAGAAAAATAATAAAATATGCCATTAGTTTTCAGTGCGTATGAGTTATTTGTAAAAAAAATCATACGTTATTGCTACAAATTAACATTAAAAGAAAACTTAAATTTATATATAGTGATATAAAAAATATTTTAATTATTTTCTTTTTTTAAGTCAATTTTTATCAAGCACATATTTAGGTGCAAGTGCAATAAATTTTTAGCCACACATCAAATATGTAAGTGGCCTAGAATTGTCATGATAAAACACAAGACCTTTTATGGTGGCCAATTTTGGTCCGTCTTTCTTAATTGCTTTGTTCAAACGTTGAGTTGTGATCAATAAAATTCTGAATTATTCGTTTCAGGCTTAGAAATCGTTAGTGGAGAGAAGACGATCTTTTATTATGATTATTTTCGCTTCACATTCTAGTAATGAATCCATTTATCTGCTTCCAAAATATTTCCATTTCCTGGGTTTCATTGATAACACAGAGTTACACATTGGTTTTTTAGCTAATTTAAATATACGGTATTAATAAGTACTAAGCCTCTAATCCACTTTTTTGAATTGACTCTAGTTCTCGCGATAAACAGCGACTTGTAAAATTAAGGAGTTTGCCCCATATTTTAAAGTATACCTCAAAAACGACATGTCTGATTTTGTTCAAAAAATTTTCACAAAATTATAATTAAAATTCTCTTCAAGTCATTTTTACATTACTTTTTAATAAATTTAACAGTTATGGAGATATTAAGGCAATTTTCTGCATAAATGGGAAATTTTATACAAAACTTCGAAAAATTTTTTTACAAAAATCATAAAAAAATTCGTAAATGTCAAAAACGCAAATTTTTATTTTTTAATTATAAATATAAATTTGTTTCAAGTAAAATAACACATATTACATGCAAATCAACGCTTAAATATAGATTTTATTCACAGACTAGTGAAAAAAACTCATTTACATATTATATGGAATTATTTAAAAAATCATAAACTCATTTTTTTTTTTCTTTTCTATAATGTTTCTATGTAACTTGTAAATGACTATATATGTACACTAATTTGTGAATAAAATTAAACATTTATGAATTGATTGGAATGAATTTTATTTTGTTTTATTTGCATCAAATTTATGTTTATAATTAAATAATAATAATTTGTATTTTTGAAAATGGGCTTAATATATCCATAACTGTTGGGTGTATTAAAAAGTAATGTAAGAATGACTTGAAGAGAATTTTAGTTAACATTTTTTAATATTTTTTTTTTTTTTTTTTTTTTTTTTATCAAAATCAAATATCTTAAATTTATGGTGCAACCTCCTTAATTTTACAAATCGCGATTTATCGCGAGAACTAGAGTCAATTCCAAAAAAAAAAAGTAGATTAGAAGTAGATCGGAATTAACTCAGAAATTTTTTCTCATTCTGTAACTCTGTGTAATTATTTATTCTATCAAATTTCTTTGTGATATTTTATGTGTCAGCCAAATATTGAGGTTCTTTGAGTGGCCAGTATTTATCAAATGATTACATCCAGCAAAACCTTTTTAGGTTTTGATAACAACATATGACAAAAAGGAAAAACTACATAATTCAGTTTTAATACATTACAGTAAACCGTTTTTAAGGTTCAATATTGAAGTCAAAGGTCATAGGTTTACAATTTTAAATTACTTTGTGTAAATATCCGCGATACGTATTTAAATTATTTGGTATATTTATACCTTTACCACCAAAGGTGGTTGGGGTGTTATGTGTTTGTGCAGAAGTTGTAACGCATGGCTGGCTGTCCATGTAAAGATTGTGCCCAAAGTACATGTCGCAATTTTGAAGATAATTTGATGAAATTTGGTAAATATGCTTTTTTCAAGACAAGGACGAAGCCTATTGAATTTGGTTATGATCGGCCTATTATTTCACCTAGCCCCCATACAAATATCCTCCCGGAATAGAGTTTTAACACTTACAGATGCCTTAAAAATAGGAATATTTTAATGAAATTTAGTACAAAAAAGTTTTATATCATCAAAAATCCGTCTGCCAAATTTCATGAAGATCGGTCCATAACTGACCAAAGCTCCCATATAAATTCCTCTCCCGAAAATCACTAACGTGCATAAATCCCATACAAATGTTAGTATTATGTTAATATTTAGCACAAGTAAGTTGCATATAAGTAAAAACAAAATTATGTGGATCGAAATGGTGTAGGGTATCATATAGTCGGGCTTGACCGACTATATCTTCTTCTCTCGTTTTGATATCACGATATGTATACTGGTTATCGAATAATATAGCAATAAAGTAATGGTGCTCTTTTTAAAAAATTTATATAAGTATTTCTTACACAGAAAAAATTATTACGGTATTTTTTTCAATTAACATAGTTGTTTCATTTTGTATCGAAATTTAATAAATTTATTCAAGCAGAAATGAAATAAAAATAAAATTTAACTATACTTTTATATCATATATACATTTTTAATTCATCCAATCAACTACTTGATTGATTTAATTAATTTATTAATTGGGAATTTTTTTCTGTTTTGTATTTTTTACAGTTTTTAGTAATTGATATAATCATTTTGGTGAGAGATGCAAATTTAAACAAGTTTATAATTGAATGAATTATTTTCATATATATTTGTTAATTGGTGACTTTTTTCTGTGTATATCTAAAGTATTATTTATTTTGTGGGTTTTTAATGCTATTTATGGTATAACTTAAATCAAAAATTAAGCTATTCGTATTTTCAGAATTTAAACTAGAATCTGTATAAATAAACAGCGAATTCGTTAGTTTTTCTTTTTGTGGAGTATTTCAAAACATTATCATTACGTCGGAATTTTCTTGAACTTAAATAAACAGTAAGTGTATTTACAACTTTAAGTAATCATTAATCCTTATTATAAGTCGATTACATAATTCTTGTGCGAGTGTTAATTTTTCCAAATTGTTATACAAAAACTTATGAATTGATTCTCCCTCTATTAGAGTTGCAGAATCTTTCAAAAGCTCTTTAATAGCTTTTTTTAATGGTTGAAAAGTTTTCCAAAAATTATCTAGTGCATCTATTCCAAGATTTGTAAAAGGACATATACCAAACTCTTACATTGCATGATTAACACACTTGTTGGTTCTTAAAAACTATTCAATAATTTTTGACAATCATTTTTTTTTTTTTTTTTTTTTGCATAAATAGACCACCCTGATTAGGCTCCGATTTATTTAATTTGTGTATGAAATTTTTATATTATTTTCATTTTATTTTTATAAATACACTATTATGAGCTTCGAATTGACACCTTAATCTTTGCAATCGGATAAATAGTATAGAAATATTTAAGATTTTAATTGACTTCGGGAGGTAAATGAGTATCTTTTTTTTTTTTTTTTTTTTGTTTTATTGAGGAATTTTACATATTTACGTAATTTTCTAATTACTACTCCGACCTTACAACAGATTGGTAAAGTATCATCAATATTGAAACTTCTGTATTTTGGATATCATCGTAATCTGTTTATCTTCCGATGAATCTTCAGTGTCTTTTATTCGCTAATTTTGTTTTTGGTATAAATTGTATCTATGTGAATGTGAATATTTACATATAATTACATAATATATACTATAAAAATATAAAAATGGAAAACACTGGGTGTTTTAGTGAAAAACCTAAAAAGTAATTTCCATTAAAAACCGGTTAATCGACAGAAAAAACCGGTATTTCGAATAATACGAAAGTATAAGTTATTCGAAACTGGTCGGTTTTTTTTAAATCAAAAACATGATTCCGGTTTCGGTTTTTTGAAACACTAATAGTTTTGCTACTATACTTTTGTCTTTTATTTCTAATATAGTTTAAAAAACTTAGCTTATTCGAGATACACATTTTTAAATCCGTGAAGTCCGAAAAGTATTTTTTTTTTTTTTTTTGATTTGGTTATATCGAAAATTTTAAAAATGTGTGATGTGATGATGTGAGATTGTGGATTTTTGCATCTTTATCTTTAAGTCGTAAAGTTGTAATTGTGTTGTAAGTTTAACAGTCAAAATAGTTTAATTGTGTAGTATATGGTGTGTGTTTTATATCGTAAAAAAATAACAGGTTCCGTATGAATTTAAAGGAAATAAACCAACGCTTTTAAAACGGCAAAAATGCAACAATATTATTTTGTTAAAAATATTTACATAATATAAATGATATACTTATTACTTAAGCATATTAAATAAGTATTTTAGCTGATAAAACTTAAGGATGTACATCGACAAATAAAGATAGCGTTCAATGATGTACACTACTTAATGGTCTAAATTGCCCAACAATTATTTTTTGTAAATTTTTTTCTTTTTTTAATAAATATAATATAAAAAAATTTAACATCTTCGTTGAACAATTATCTAAGATATTTTTGCTTTTTAACACATGTATGTAATAAAACTTTCTTCTTAATGCTGTTTCGTTTCTTTGAATATTTTTTTTAATATGAATTTTTAAATTAAAGTAGATTATATCATTAATAATTTATAACATCTTTAATCTATAATTATTTGTTCTTTTGTTACACAATTTCGCCAATAGCCAAAAACAGAAAAATGTTAAATTAGTTATATAAAAAAAAAAAACTAATATTTGTAATATTTTCATTTTACAGTCTAATAATAAAAACAATACCTTGTAATAGTAATTTGATTGTTGTATTTTTATACTATTCCTACTTTATTATAACATTCGAAATGTCCATATACAATGTCCTTCTTAACAATACAAATTGTATTTCTTCTATGTTATAATGTGGTTGTTGTTAATTTTGTTATTTTGGAAATGGACAAGAACACGTTTCATTACCGGAGGATAAAAGATTTTCAATTTTTTGTTAATCTCAAATGAATGAATTTACAATGATAAAAACCTCCGGCACTTTAGCAAACATATTAAAAATGTTCAAATTTGATATGTATTTAGTTAGTTATTTTTATTTGTAGCTGGACTTGTTGTTTTTTTAACAATGATTTTGTTGTTATACCCTACACCACCATAGGTGGCTGGATATTATGCGTTTGTGCTGATGTTGGTAACGCACAGAAAAACTCATTGGTCCCCCACCTTAAAGTAAACCGTTCGACTCAGAATCACTTTCTAAATCGATGTCCGTCGTCCGTCCGTCTGGTACAGGTTTCAATTTATCATAATGAAATTTGGCACGAATAGCTATTTTGGTACGAGGACAAAGTCTATTGAAATTTGTTATAATCGGTCCATTATTTAACCTAGCCTCCATACAAATATCCTCCCGGAATAGGCGTTTAACGGTAATAAATGCCTTAAATAATGCAATATTTTAATGAAATTCGGTAAAAAAAAAGTTTGGTATTTGTGCCAAATTTCATGAAGATCGGTTCATAATTAATCATAGCTCCCATATAAACATTCTTCCGGAAATTACATTAACGTGCATAAATCCCATACGAATGTTAGTATAAAGTTAATATTAGAGTGATTCCACAAAAAATCTCCGATTGCAATGAAATTCACTACAGATATTAATTATTGCAAATCTTGCTCAAATCACAGTTTTTCTGAGTAAAGAATCCTCCCGGTCCAAAAATATGACGTTTCAAAAATCAAAAGGGGTTGAATTTTTTCCAAAAGTAATCACACTTTATTGCCCATAACTTCTAAAATATACATTGTACAATTCTTATTAATAGAACAACACATTGACTTTAAAACGACAAGTGAAAAATTTGTATACTTCGAAAGTGCAAAGGTCAAAATCGATAATATAAAGATTAAAGATTAATATCTCATAAAACGGTATTTAAAAATTCTTAAAAAAATACATATATTGGTAAAAAAAACCCTTCTCTATATTTGTGCCAAATTTCAAGTTGGAGCCTCTATTCGTTTAGGAGTTATAAAGAAAAATACAGAAAAAAGCAAATTTTTTGTATGTAAAATTTAAAATATTTACAGCCTGTCCCACGATGTCGAACGAAAAATTCGTTTCGACAATTTATATGGAAAACAACAAATAAATTTAAAATTTTGTTTTTGTTTCCCTTATATTTTGTCGAACGAATTTTTCGTTCGACATCGTGGGACAGGCTGTTACAAAAATTATTTTGAAATTATTTTTTTTATGAGCACATATTTAAAAAAATAAAATTTTATATACAAAATTTGACTTCAGTTTATATTTTGTTACATAACTTCTGAACTAAATGAGTGTCCAACATGAAATTTTGCACAAGTATAAAGTGGAGTTGTATTAGTATTATATAATTTTTGTTAGCATTTTAAAAACATGGTTTTCGAAAATACAATGGTTTATTTTTTGTAAGTCTTAATTTGACCTTTGTACTTTCGATCTAAAGCAACTCCCCATATATCAATTTTAAGGTCATGTCCCTGTTTTTGAAATTATATGAAAATTAAAATTTTATTTTCTATAGCTTAGGAGTTATTTTAAGAATTTTAAGAATTTTAAAAATACCGGTATTTGAGATGTAATAGTTTGAATTTTTTTTTATCTCCAACTTTAACCTTTGAACTTTTGATGTAAAAAACTTTGTATATATCGTTATGAAGGTAATATCTTTGCCTTGAATATGCAGCAACAACTAAAGATCTACCATGTATATTTAAAAAGTTATTAAAAGTTAATAAGTATTCATTTGTTAAATTTTTAACATTTTTTCGATTCCATATTCATATTTCCGGACCGAAAAGAAACATCGGTCTGAAATTTAATGTTTTCGGAAAATCTTCCAATGGTCAATGCTTGTAGTGAATTTCATTGAAATCGGAGATGTCAAATCCGATTGCTATCCGTTTTGACATGGAATCACTCATTAGACACAAATAAGTTTTATATAAGTGGAAACAACATTGTAAAAATGTTGGTCTACAATTAGGCACAGAAATTTTCATGATTATACACAATGGTGTAGGGTATCATATGGTCGCTCTTAATCGACTATTTCTTTCTTTCTCGTTTTTATATTAAACAATGGTAAGTACGATTAGAAAATGTTAAAATGCAAAGGTAAAATTTTATGTGGGAAAGCTAATATAAAGATTTTAAAGTTAAATATAAATGTAAGGTACGTTTGAGGTTACTGTCTAAGTGAAAAAATATCGGGCACTGAAAATATGTTAGAAATCGCAATTTTCATATGACATGTGACTAAATCCTTTGATAATAGCATTAGTTTTCAAAATAAATGTTGTTCTTAAATAATGGATGATGAAATATTTTAAGTATTTCCTTCTAATTTATTTTAAGATTTTTCTTGAATCGCTTTTGCTTATAGCAAACATTAAAACACATGATTTTTAAGCAAGTACGAGAAAAGTTTTCTTGTAGATCTTATATTTTTTAACAAATTAATATTTACCAACATAGCGTATTAGTAATAAAAATTGAACCAATATTGAACGTGTTACTTTTGAGTTTTATTTATACAAACCTATACACTGAAATACATACACGAATACATGCATTTACAAAATAAAAATTTATAAAAAATACTCATGTGTATGCATGTATGTGTATAGTTGTGCATTCTACTCTCTAATGTGCATTGAGTTCAAATCATAAAAGTACGTGACAGTATTGTTAAGAAATTTAGCCATTAAAACTACAAATTCATAGATTTCTGTTTCTGAAAGAACTTGAAGGGAAAAAATTGAATTGAACTAAAACATTGTATACTTTTTTATACCCTACACCACCATAGGTGGTTGAGGTATTATGCGTTTGTGCTAATGTTTGTGACACATAGAAAAAGTTATCCAACACCCACCTTAAAGTATACCAATCGACTCAGAATCACTTTTAAAATCGATGTAACAATGTCCGTCCGTATATCCGTATATGATAGGAAGCCTATTGAATTTGGTTGTGATCGGTCCATTATTTCACCTAGCCCCCATATAAATGTCCCCCCAGAATAGAGATTTAACACTCAAAAATGCCTTAAAAATATAAATATTTTAATGAAATTCGGAATAAATGTTAGTACCGACGCATTATTCTGTATTTGTATATTTTATTTTACATTTAGTAAAAGTGTTGGTCTTCTATTAGCCAAAGGTTTAATATAAGTCCTCTTCCCGAATTTTGATTGTCATACATAATGGTGTAGGGTATCATATGGGCGGTCTTTACCGACTATACCATTTTTTCTCGTTTTTTTCTATTTTATTTATTTCTTTAGTCCGATTTCTTGTTTTGTTTAAGTAAAATCTAAAGAATTTTATGGTGTTTATTTGAAGCAGTTTTTTTTTCTGATTCGCTAAGAAAAAAAAATACACTAAGAATCATAAACATTTGTGTGTTTGGATTTTTTAATGAAAATGTTAAGAAAATAAAATCCAAGTTTAAAATATTTATGAAAAGATGTTAACAACACACAGTGGGACTATGTGTGTGTTAAAGTTGAGATTTACTTTAGGAAATGTATTAAAAAATCTAAAAATATATAGATTGGCTTGCTTTTACCCTGCAACTGTATGGGAATAACTTTTACAATTGAGTAAAAAATAGATTGGGTTGCTCAGCAGCCCCCATACAAACATCATATATCTAAAAAAAATATTACAATGAAACCTTAATAATTTTCTTATCAAGTGACATAGGGTCAAGGGCAAGTTCCCATATAAAGAAAATATTATTTACCTGATATCTCAAGAACTATTACAATTATAGCTCTCAAATAGTAATTATCTAATAATCTTGTAACATAATATTAAGCTTATCACAGAAGAAAGTAAAAATAGACTTCAATTATGAAATTGCTTATATTAATAGATTTTTGATTGATTTTACTCCAATCATCAAAATGATAATATTAATAAGTAAATAATTGGTTTTGTTATTACTGCTTTTTTAAATAGATATTATGAGCTGAAAATTGATTTAAATTTATCTCATTTCTGTATTTTTATAGACAATCATTAATTTTTCTTTATATTTTATTAACAGTTGTCAATTTATAAAAAAATTGTAACTGTTAGAAAATTAATTCTATTAATATTAATAAATAATATAATTAAATTCCAGTATAAAATTAGTTAATAATTTTAAATATTTTTTTCTGTGTATAGGCTTCGGGGGAAAAAAGGGCTCCATAGAAAGTAAATATTGGTTATTGAATCCTTAGGGATACATTGGAGCCAATCGCAAGATTTTTGTTAATAAATTCTAATAGTTGGATCAAATTGAAATATATGGGAAAGTTGTAGAAAAATCATCTAGTAATCATCTTGTAATAATACAGCTACAGGTTGTCAAAGTTGGCCACCTCGAGTATATAAAGATTTAAAAATTTTGTCATTTCGACCAGTTAGATTTAAAACATTTTTATATTTCTATAAAGAGCTTGGCAAGATAATGCAGAGTGGGACCAAACGCAAATTTTTTGATAATAAATCTGTATCTCCTAAACTAGTGCTTGGATCAAATTAAAATGTATGGATGAGTTATAGAGGAGGATCTAAACTTTCAGAAATTATCATGTAGTCATCATGTAATAATACGAATTAAGGCTCAACTACATAGAATACTTTCGCTTCAACTGCGACTGACAGCTAAGTTAAATACATGCATTTATATTGAGCGGAACCAAATCAGTACGCCAAACTTCTGCGTGAAGTACTTCAAAGATGAAAAATGTTCAACTTTGAAGTGCCGAAGTACGTTAATATATTTTGTCAGTTGTTTTATTCTTATTTTAATACTTTTTCGTTAAGTCGGAAATTTTAATTTGCAATTCATTATTTCAACTGAGAACATAATAGAATTTTTACATCTTTATATTTTATTATATATAATTTTAATAACAAAATAGTGCAACGACTGGGTTAATATCATTTATGTGTTGCGTAGCTGTCAGTCGCAGTTGAAGCGAAAGTATTCTATGTAGTTGAGCCTTTAAGCTACGGGGTGTCAAATTTTTCTATCTGGAGTAAGCAAAAGTTTCAAAGAATTATGACTTCTACAAATTAAACTCGATTTCAAAGATTTTTATATTTCTGTGAAATGGTTGATAAGAAAAAGTAAGTTTTTTACTTAAGAACTTATACAGTTAAAGAAAAATTTTGATTTTTTGTCTCGACTTTTTTGTCTCGACTTTATTTTATTTTTAAGTTTCTGAAATTAGCATGGAAAATTTATCTTTTTAATAAAAATATAGTACAAATCTTTCAGTTTTTTTATTTTTTAATTTTGTTAATAAAAAAGAATTTTCTTTACAAATTTCAAAAGACAAGATTTGCACCATACCTCTAACATTACTCGAAAATTATGAATTTTTGAAAAAATATATTAATAATAAAAAAGAAACATCTTTTTACTTTTATTATAACACCGTACTACAAAACTAAAAAATTTAAAAAATGAAAAACAGAAAAATTTTTCAAATTAAAAAATTGATTAAATCAATTAAATAGATAATTGAATATATTAAAAATTTAAATAAGAAATGGAATCTTACTTAAATTTTATTTTTATATTATTTTTTTTTTTTAATATATTTATTAAATATTGACGCAAAATGAAACAAATGTTTTAATTGAAAAATATACAGTAATAATTTTTTCTGTGCACGAAATGAGAAACTGAGTTTGCAGTCCTTTTATAAAATTTCTCTGCTTTCATTAGTACACGGGTTTTTCATGTAAATAAATATCAGTATAGTATATTTTGGCAAAAAAATATATCGTCCATTCCATGAGAGATTTATAAAAAATGCCAATTTTTTACGTAGGGTCATCCGATTTTGTTCATATTTGGTACTCATATAATCTATGGAGTCATTTAAATATCTTCATTTTTATTTTTTTGAATTTTGAAAAATTCGCGAATTTATTCGCTATTTTGATTTTTCGAAAAGTAAAAAAAATCGCAAAAGTGTCTAACTTTAAACACCAATATCTCTAAAAGTTGTTAACGGATTTTAATGATTTAAATTGCATATTTAAGAAGAATATATCAACTATAAATGTAGTAATTTAAAAATAATATTATAATTTAAAAATGCATTCATAATGCAAATGCAATTTTAGGATGCATTTTTGAAAAATTTCTACCCTTTCGATTTTAATTTTTTTTTAATATGTTAAAAAGCAATATCTTTACTATAAAATGCAAAAATAACTGTTCTGGGACAATAAAATGTACTATTTTTAATATTTTTTTAAAAAAATTTTCATAAATTTTTTCATACAAAAATTTAAATTTTTAACAAAATTTTGATTTTTAACTTTTTTTGGTTATACTCTTTTAGTAATATGTAGCTTTAAATGTTTATAACTCCTTAAGTAGATGTCGGATTTTATTGATTTAAAAACTAGTATAAAGTTTATTACTATAAATATTGTAAATTATATTGTATGAATCAAATATAATTTTTTTGCTAATGATGCACTCACGAAAAGAATGCAATTTTCGGATGCATTTTTAAGAAATTTCTACCCTTTTGATTTTAAATATTTTTGCTTAATATTGAAGACAAATATGTATATTATATAAAACATTAGCATTTAATCTGGGACAAATAGGTTTTCTACCGCAAATAACAAATTATGAAATATAATGATTAAAATTAATTTTAAAATAAGCTCACAAAAATTAAAAAATACAAAAATTAAAAAAAATAAAAAATTTTGTGTAAAAAATTTTGTGTGAAATATTTAAAAAAAATGTTTTAAAATAGTGAACCATTTTGTCCCAGAACAATTTATATTGTAATTTTTAGCAAACATAATAATGTTTTTTATATCAGAAGAAGAAAAAAATTGAGAGGGTATAAATTTTTCAAAAATGCATATTAAAATTGCATTTGCATTATGAATGCATTTTTAAATGATAATATTATTTTTAAATTACTACATTTATAGTGGACATATTTTTCTTAAACATGCAATTTAAGTCATTAAAATTCGTTAACAACTTTTAGAGATATTGGTGTTTATAGTTAAACACTTTTGCGATTTTTTTGACTTTTCGAAAAATCAAAATTGCGAATAAATTCGCTAATTTTTCAAAATTCAAAAAAATAAAAATAGAGGTATTTAAATTGCTCCATAGGGTATGCGTATACCAAATATTATTAAAATCGGAAGACATACAAAATATTCTTGGGCGTTCTTTCATGGAATGGACGATATATATATATATATTTTTTTTTTGTGACATCAAAATAAGTAATTTAAAGAATGAGATGTTAACAATTATATGTATTAATTGATCGGCTTTGTCGCCAATTTCCCTTTTCCATCCACTTGGCCACGTTTTGGCCAAATGGTGACTTTCTAAGTCTGTGATAGATGAAGATAAACTGGGTAGTTTGAAATATCTCAATTCTAATAAAGAAATTAATTATTTTGAGATTTTTTATAATATAGTGATGTAGTAAAAACCCTGGATAATTTATAAATTAACTGAAAATTTTAAAAACTAAAGATGAAGTTTATGAACAACTACTTAAAACATCAAATGCCGAATTTTTTTGACCGGATTGAAAAATCAAAAAAAAGATAAGGTAAATACTTACTTATATCCCAATTTATATATATATATATTTTTTTTTTTTTGACTCATAGCAGTGCCTTGGAAACTTTTTTTTATTTTTTTCTAATTTATCATGCTTTCAGCCCAAACATTGTTAGATGATGATGTGGAAGAGGAGTAGAATTCGGGTGAAGACATCGTACAGAAGTAAGATTTCTTGAAAATAACTTTTAAATATTCATGAATTTAATTTACTCAGAAATTTTTTTTTTACATAATTTTCTACTACTTACATTTTCTTCATTATTATTTTACTCTGAATAATTTGAAAATAATTCTAAAAATCTTTTATATACATTGTTATAGTGTACATGTTTTAAAATTTTATTACATGTCCGTTAATCCATTATAAACAAATTTGCAATCGAGCCGCTACACAATTCATCAGCATTCGTGGTGTCTTTTCCATTTCGGTTTCGTTGAAACCTAAACATTATATAAGAGTATCAGTACAAACAAGCTTATTTAACAACGCAAAATTTATCCTGCTCAAAAATAAGTGTATTACTAATAACTGTATTATTTATACAAATTACATAATTCTTATAAAATTATACCTTTTGACGAATATTTTTCGAGTTTTCACTTAATTCTAAATGGTAATGGTTGCGTTTTCGCATCAGTAATTTTAACATCGCCTAATTAACTAGTTATGTAGTTAATGCTAATTTTATTAGACTAACATGTTGTCTTAAAGATGGGAGAAAAAATCTAATTTTTTATAAATATACTCTCCAAATTTAGGTGTTAAAGCCACACGGATCGCCTAAAACGTTAATGTTGCGAAAACACATCAATGGTCATTTCGGCGATATTTTTGAATCTGCTTTCCGAAAAAGTGCTTTTATGCTATGGGTGTATTCAAAAGGTAAATAGCTTTAAGTTTGAGCTAAAAAAATTTAAAAATGTTGTTCAGAAATTTTTTCGGGTCCAAAAATGGTACGATTTCCGAAATTTTCAAGGTCCTGTATTTCGGAATGAAAAATATATAGGCGTTCAAATCTTTTTAATTTGTTATTACATAAACAAACTTTGTAGTGGTCGAAAATGGGTTAAAAATGGAATTAATTTAAAAATGTTCTCAAGTAATTTAATTTCGCTTTTATTTCATTTTGCAAAAAAGTAAACACACTGTATATTTTTGCAATAAAATAGAAATACAAATAACCTAATACTTACACTGATTATTGACTATTGTTTTATCCTCCATTTAATAGCAACCAAACACAGTTGAAATGTCTACAACGGAAATTGAAATAAAAGCAGTAAAAAATTACAGTATTTGCGAAACTACAAGATTTTCAATATAAACACGTTTTACATGGAGTAAATGAATAAAAATAAATAACAAACTTAATATTTATATAAATTATTTACTTGTTAGTAATAAACATGTTTCATTTATATTAATCATTTGTTAAAGCTTTGATATTAATTTTAGCTGAAAGATTAATTAATTGTATTTCAAACACACGTATGTTAGCAATTGGAAGAACTAAATTAGTACTAAAAACTAGTAAAAATTCTGAAATAAGTTATTAAAAAAAAAAAAAAACTTACAATTACTTTTAAGAAAATATTATTTCACACCCAAGTGCAATTATATTTCAATGTTTCTTGCTTTTCATCTATCTTTTTTTACAATTTGCTAAATATCTCCATAAAATGATTCCCCAATTCAATTATCTTAAAAGGCATTTTTCGATTCTTTTTAGAATATTATTTTCCAATGCCAAAAAGCGTGTGAGGGTAATAACTGTCAAGAACTAATAGCTGAGTTATTTATGTCAAGGTGTGTGTACCCACCATCTTGCATATCTAACATAAACAGTTCGATTGTTTGGTAAAATTGTCACAGTCTACTTCTTTGTTTGTAGATTATCTCAATTGTATTTTATACTTTACTTTCTAGTTATATTCCATCTTTATTTCGAACTGTTGCATATGCTATTTTAAGTGATTTATTTGCAACGACACCTTGTGAAGCATACACACGTTAAGATAATAAAAATGTAATGTGATTATTTTTTTTTTTTTGGAAAATAAAGTAATATATTTTATAGTATGATTGCAATGGCTTTAAAAATTGAATGATTTTAGTGCTTTAGCTTATTTTATCAAGCGAAATGGCATTTAACAACATACATATGTCCTTTGGTCTGTCTGTTTAACTATACAAAATTAGTAATCTATTTACTGAAGATCGTAGTATTGAAGATATCATTTTTCTTTTGTTTTAAAATGGAACCCTACTGAAAATTTTGTGTATTATACGCTACACCACCATAGGTGGTTGGCAGTGTTGCCAGTTTAGCCTTTTTAAGGCTAAATCTAGCCTTTTTATTTTGCTTTTAGCCTCAAAATTTTCGTTTTAGCTTCTAGCTTTTTTTCTAAAAATTTACTAATTTTATTTTTACAGAATCATCAATTTAAGCATTTTTGTGTATTAATTCGAACAAAAAATCGAAATTATTTATATGTAACGAAAATTTTTGCCTGCGGCGCTTTACTCTACAAGAATATTTTTATTATTTTTGTAACAAACTTTATTATCCATAGGAGTTATTTATGTTATATTTATAAATTCACTAATATATCTTTAAGAAATACCAAAAACTAATGAGAACGAACAAAATAAATACGTTTTTAAATAAAACAATCTATTAGCTTTTTTTTTGGGACATTTACCCTTTTTTGACCTTTTTTAAAGTCCAATTTAGCTCCTTTTTTTCTCTACCACTGGTGGTTGGGGTATTATACATTTATCCTGATGTTTGTAAGGAACAGAAAAATTCTGCTGACCACAACCTGTTCGATATTGAATCACTTTCTGAGTTGATTTTAAATGTCCGCCCGACTGACTGGCTATATTTCAGTTCATGTAAACTGTACAAAGCACAGATCGCAATTTTAAAATTTCACTTATATACTACATATTGACATATTTAAAGCCCTTTTTGGGAATTTATTTGTATGAGGGGTAATGGATCGAATTCAACCAATTTATAAAGAATTTTTTCTTGGTCTTATGTACCAAATTTCATTCAGTTATCTTCAGAACTTCGACCTGTAATTTTAATTCAAAGTTTATATGGACGGACCATCAGAAAGATATTGTTAAATCGACGCAGAAAGTGATTGTAAACCGATTGTTATGCATTAAGGTGGAATTTATACCAATATTTCTTCTTTATATTGACATAAACCTAATATATTTTTAATGTTTTAATATTTTTGATACCCATTTCGAGAAAAAACTCAACATCATATCAAATCCATTGAATATAAAAAAAAAAAAATATATAAAAAAATAAATTAAAAAATAATTTGAAATATATATATCAAATTATTTTTTAATTTATGTTGAAATTTAATTATATTATTTATTAATATAATTAATTTTCTAATTGGTTTAATTTTTTTTTTTTTTTAATAAATTGACAGTTCTTAACAAAAAATATAAATAGAAATGAAAATTTTGTCTATAAAAATATAGAAATAAAAAAAAATAAAATCAATTTCCATTTTCAGATAATTAAATAGATAAATAGATAAATAGATAAGAAAAAGCAGTTCTAGATATTAATATTATCATTTTGATGATTGGAGAAAAATCAAACAAAAATTAATATAAGAAATTTCGTAATTGAAGTCTATTGTTACTTTTTTCTGTGTATATTTTAGTTCGTATTTAAAAAATACTATGCAACAGTATTTTGGGGCTAGAATCATTCCATCTGCAATTAATACCAATGTAATAAATCGTCCAAAAAAATGTTCGCTGGTAGAAAAAATTTTGTTTTGTGAACTTCAAAACTTTATAATTCTTAAACCAAATTAGTCTCAGATAAATTTAAAAAAATATAATTATATAAATATAGTTCGTAGTTCAATTATTTTCTCATAAATATTTAGAAATGACATAAAAATCGATTAAAACTTGTGTTTTATGAGTTAAAAAGTTGCACAGATTCAATGTTCTTAAAAATTCATCCAACTTACAAATTTTTCCTACATTTCTTATATACAGTGAAAGCTCCCATAGGCAGACAGCGATCGCCACACTGATTTTCTCATTTAACGCAAGATGTCCATCTATGAGATATGGTATATAAAATTTTTTTTTTTTATATCTTTTTATTTCCTAATTCAAAATTAATTTTAATGAATTAACTTATAGATATACATATTCTTATTTATACATACATACATACATACATATCGTCAACTAAAATGCAAAAGACCATAACCACTGAAAAATTAAATGTAGGTTTTATTTCCTGATCCAAAATACATCAAAACAAAAAATTGCATGTTCATAACTTCAAAAATAACATCAATATTGACAAAAGTCAAAAAATCGCAACATTAACATCATAAACGAAACATTGATCTTAATTGATTTAAGGCAACTTTTAATTGAAAGGAGTTTTGTGATATACTTATTTTTGCATTAAGGAAATATTTGAAAATGTTTACTTAATGGCTCAGTTTAAAGCAAAATGAGAAAAGAAGATATAATCAGTCAAGACCGACTATATGATACTCTATATCTTTGTATATGAACATAAAAATTCGGGAAGGGGATTTCTATTAGACCTATGGCCAATTGCAGACCAACACTTTTACTAAATGCAAAATAAAACATACAAATACAGAATAATGTGTTGATAATAACATCTAGATGATTTTATGCACTATAGGACGATTCCCGGAAGTGGGTTTACATTAGAGCTATGATAAATTATGGACCAATTCTCATAAAATTTTGCAATACTGTCTGTTACATAAAACTTATTTGTATCGAATATTAACTTGTTACTAACATTAGTATGGGATTATAGTTATTTTCGGAAGAGAGGTTTATATTGGAGCTATGGACAATCGTGGACCAATCTTCATAAAATTTGGTACGAATATTGATACTTATACAAAACTTTACAGAATTTCAATAAAATATTATTATTTTTATGGCATTTTTAGCCTGCTCGACGGACGGACATCGTTAGATCGATTTAATTGGGAATTAATTGAGAGACTGTTTTCAGGACATAGATAACTGGGACAACATCTGTTTTTAGAGATCAAGTTTTCATTTTTTCTATTCTTGTATGAAGAATTTTTAATCAAGAGTAAAAGTCAAATTTAAATTAAAAAAAATATATATGTATATATATTTTGCTTAAAAGTCAGGATGAAATATGAATGAAAACATGAAAAAAAATGAAAATAAAATGCATCTCATTACACTATATTTGGTACATTTTTTTAACGTTTATAATTGTCCGTCTACGATAGATATTTTCTTTAAAAACAGGTGTCCTTGAATAGCGGAAATTTATTTATTCTAAAAATGCCATTTAAACCATGGGACCTAAAAAATTGTCCGCCTACCGAAGCTGTCCGGTTATGGAAGCTGTCCGTTAAGGGAGCTTTTACAGTAAATGCCTTAAATTAAGCAATATTGTTGAAATGATAACAAAATTACTAATATTTTTTTCTTATTTTATTTATTTATTATTTTTTGTTATAAATGGAATGTCCCTTTATAAGCAGATATAGAAGAATTAAAAGTTCTAATGAATTATTCCCCGATAAATGCTTTAAATATTTATGTGAAAATAATTGAGCATCGAACTATATTTATATTATTATTATTAATAGTATTTTTTTTTTTTTTTTTTTTTGCAATTTATCTGAGACTACTTTAGTTTTATAAAAAAAAGTTTAGAAGGTCACAAAACAAACAAAAAATGCCCCAGCAAAAAATAATTTGCAGGGTTTATTTCATTCACCAAATGAAATTAAAGAGCTTTGTATATAGAAATATAATAGAAATCGAAACATTCAGTAAGTTTTTAGAAGATTTATATATAAAAATTTCTTCATTTCGAAATTTTGTATTAAAACAGTAGCAAAATTCAAATTTATTTGTTATTTTTAATACAAATAGTTTAAATGAATTTTCGTTTTATTTGCAAAATCAATCACTTAGTTAAAAATTTTTAATTTAAATTTTATCTCCAATAAAAAAACGAGAGAAAAAGATATAGTCGGTCAAGCCCGACCACATGATACCCTACACCATTGTGCACATTATAATTCGGGGAGGGGTCTTGACTTGGAGTCAAATGTGGACCGATACTCATAAGTGTAAAATAAAACATAAGAATACAGAATATTACGTTGATGCTGACATGTATATGAATTTATTCACTTTTGGGTGATTATGGGAGCTATGGTAAATTATGGACTGATCTTTTTAAAATTTGGCACTATCATTTATGTTTATATAAAACTTATTTGTGTCGAATATTAACTTGATACTAACATTTTAATGGGATTTATGCCCGTTAAAGTATTTTTCTGAAAAGGGGTTTATATGGGAGCTATGGGTAATTATGGACCGATCTTTTTAAAAATTGGCAGACTTATATAAAATTTACACGTTCCAAATTTCATTAAAATATTGCTATATTTAAGGGATTTATGATCGTTAAACCCTTTTCCGGGAGGACATTTGTATGGGGGTTAGGTGAAATAATGGACCGATCATAACCAATTTCAATAGGCTTCGTCCCTGGACTATAGGAAACCTGTGTACCAAATTTCATTAATTTTGGTTCAAAATTGCGACCTGTAGTTTGATTACAATGTTTACATGGACGGACAGACGGTCAGACGGACAGACGGACGGACGGACATCGTTAAATCGACTCAGAAAGTGATTCTAAGCCGATTGGTATAAATTAAGGTGTGTCTTAGACCAATATTTTTGGGTGTTACAAACATCAGCACAAACACATAATACCCTCCCCACCTATGTTGGTTAGATATTTGTATGTATTTAATGTCTTTATAAGTTTTTTAACTTAACCGTTAAGTCCATTAATAAATATTCAATGAAAACAATTTTAACGAAATGTAATGATTTTAATATTTTTTTTCAACACAACTAAGTAAATTTAAATTATATGACCAAAATTGACTTGTAATAATTTGACTACAAAAAATGTATTTCTTAAAAATTCAAGAAAAAGTAAACAATATTACATCCTTAAAGTAATTTTAAATATTTGCATTATTATGGCCAAATCACCTGAACTTCCTTCCGTATTTCCTGCTTCGTTCTTTATGTACAAATAAATAGTTAAGAGGCATTACTTTTATACACAAACTCCAATATATACACTCTCATGCACACAAAAACAATACATACAAATTTAAAGCAGACAAAAAACATCGTTTTTATTTGAACATTTTACCAAAAATATGTTTGAAACACTCAAAATTTTCCCTGTTGCTTCGAAATACATTTATTTTACCTTCCTTTTTTTTTTTTTTTTTGTTTTGTTTTATTGGGTTTTTCAACATTTGATAAACGGCTTTAACAGGTACATACATATGTATGTACGTTACCGTATTTTTCCAAACGACAGGCTGACAGACAGACAGACAGACAAACGGACTCCCTTATTCACTTAGTTTTTGTTTACAACTTAAACAACAGAAAATTCATTGTTAACAAGCTTTTGATTGTCATGCATACAAATACACATCCACAAAATAGTCAAACAATAAACAAACTGCAAGTAAGGGTGTGTGTATTTTTTAATATGTATTTGTTGGCCTTATTTTCTTTTTTCTGAGGGGCCAAAGTAAAAAGGCAACAGTAACAACTACCACCAAATAATAAAAAAAAAAATCCCTTTTCAATTTCCCCAGAGGGTTTTCCGATCAAACAGGATGTTCTTAGGCAGTTCAAAGTATTTTGCATTCCATCATCAAAAAATAAACTATAAGCAACAGGCAAAAAAATATATATAAATACACTTACAATCATTTTAATAGATACTAACAAAATACATGTTGAGAAAGAAGTTTGCGTTTTTACAAAAAAGAAAGGGGAAAATGTGTACCAACAACTGTATGAACAAAATAAACCCAAACACTTTATTAAACTTTATACATAGAAACACATAAAAAAATATGTTTCAATAAACATACTTGTAAAAACTACTTTAAATATTTTTCATTTTATGTGGGTTCATAAACTTCTAAAATAGATAGCAAAATAAAACGTCAAGGAACAAAAAAAAAGACATACCTACCCTAGGCAAGGCATAGTAAGCAAATACTTATGTTGGCACTGGAATTTTAGATTCTCATAGTATTCTATAACACTATTTGCCCTTAAGTTATGCATTTTACCTTTTTCAACTTGGGACACGACAACAGCTAATATTTCATTCCACTTGATACTCTACCACTCAACCGCTTAAATATATTAATGAGGAGAAAATTAAGTTTTTACTTTTATATAAAATATATGTATGTATTTATATGCAGAGTATCTGAAAGGAAGTTACCTGGTGAAGGGAGCTAAAAGATGAATAGAGATAATAAGAATTATAAACATATACATACATAGATATGCATTTTTTATACGAGTAGTATATAGCATTAAACAAATAAAAGTAAAATATGTATAAATATGAATATACATACATATTTTGTAAATAAATTTGAAGATAAGTGTTGCATACATTAAGGCTTTCAATAAGCATCCACAAATAATATCAATTTCTTCAAAAATAAAAAAAAATCTTAACATATATAAAATTCAATAATTTGGAAACGGTAGATCTTAGAGTTTTGGGTTTTTTTATATTCAATTGTTATTATATTACAGTTCACTGAAAAATATAACTTTTATAGTTCTAACCATTACTTATGAACTCTTATGAGAGCACAATATTTTTAAGAAATATTGTCTGCTTTTGGGTCCTAAACGTATCTACAACATTTCCTCGAACATTAGCAATAAACAAATTTTGACCCAGAAGCTGCGAAAATTCTGCCAGCACATACGTTTCGTCGTCCATTATGAAATTCCGTCCCCTATTCATGGATTCTAAATTTTTTGCAGCATTACTGTCTAGAATTTTTTATGTTTTCAACTCCGCATTAGGTTTAATTTTTTGCACAAAACAGTCAGAGCATTGAGCTAACTGGGATGCTTTTCTAACAGATGTGTTTGGAGTTCTTTTCAATGGCCGAATTCTCCTGATACTGTTTAGTAACATTGAAAACATATATATCGTCCATTCCATGAAAGAACGCCCAAAAAAGGTTATTTTTTTTTACTTTATGGCTTTTTTAACTTATGGACGGACATCGTTAGATCGATTTAAAAAGTGATTCTGAGTCGATTGGTATACTTTAAGGTGGGTGTTGGATAACTTTTTCTATGCGTTACAAACATCAGCACAAACACATAATACCCCAACCACTTTTGGTTGTGTAGGGTATAAATACTTATGAAACTCGAGAGATTTTTACGTATAAAATCAAACATTTTTCATGCAACAATGTGAAATTAGGTAAAACAGTAAAATTTTCAAAAAAGTCAATATTTAAAATTAAAAATTAACATTATTTAGCTTCAACTGTTGGTCGTCGAACTAAGGTTGGATTATTATAGTCGATATTCCAGTAACGCTTTAAGTTACAGTACTGTACGATTAAAATATATGTATTTATTCTAAATACTGGAGTCTTAATCAAACAATGTTGGTCTTGTCTTGTGTAATGTAGTTTCTATATAACCATTGAAAGCAGTTAAACCGTATAAGTCATTAAATTATTCTACTTTTAAGCTGTGTTTAATACTCCAAAGACAAAAAAACGGGCGCAGTATACTATTACGACATTGTGTTGAACAACTACAGCATTTTTGTTAGGAACGTGAGGTGTTACTGGCTACATTGCATAGAGGGTATTGGTAACCTAGACTCCATTTTAGTAAATGCCGTGCCTCTAATAGAACATAGAATAACTATTATTGAATGGCTGCTAACAATAAATAATATGAAGAGAGTAAAAAGTGGTAGTGCTTAGAGCTTCCCGCATTTCAGTTTTTCGAATTGATCTTCATCGCAAGTAATTTTGTATATTTACGAATGAAAACGTATAAAACTTATATACAGTTTTATTTTAATGTCATTTTAATTTACTTCATATTGTGAAAATTAATTAAAAAAATACAATACACCGTTTCGATTTATTTAAAATTTTGTCTTTATCTTAATGAGATCAAAGTAATGACATTCTAAAAGTTTTATAATTCTAGCCCAACGGCATCATGGTCTGAGCTTTAATGGGTTAAATGAAATAGAAATTAGAATTTTAGAATGTATAGTTAATAAGTTGTGAGCAATAAAGCATGTATACTTAAAAAAAAATTCGAGTTTTTTATTTTTTTTATTTTTAAAATGTCATATTTTTGGATCGGAAAAGGTCTTCAGTTTGTAACTCGATCAACAATTGCAATACGTAAGAACTATATCGCATTTAATTGAAATCGGAGATATCAAGTCTGAAAATGCCTGTTTTTTATCCGTTTTGATATGGAATAACTCTTGTAAAATATAATACTTATAAATTATTTTTTTCTACATTTCAATATTACTCATATTAGTATTATAATCTTTTACACTAGATAATGTTATGTTACATTACACGCATTATTATATAGAATTAATATGATATGCGTAAAATTTTCCTTCCCTCAAAAAAAAAAAAAAAAAAATTTACCTTATAATTTTAATACACAAAAGCAATATTTGTAGAAAGTCTAGCTGAAAATTAAATTGTCAAAAATTATTAGAGGGCTTGCAAATGTTTAAAATATTTTGAATACAAGTAATACAAAAAAAGAAAATTCCCTTGCCGTTAAAAATTTACTTAGCACCACCATAAATGGCATCCATGAGATTCTAACAAAAAATAAAAACAAAAGAAACTAATTTTTAAACATGTTGCAAGTAAAACAACAACAACAAAAAGTAAGTTCAAATACGTTTACTCAAACATCCATTTAAATAAGGAATATCTAGAGAGGAGAAAAGAAAGCATAAAGTTAAGAAACTCTTGTGATTGATAAATATTTAAAACACAAGCAACAATGAAAAATAATTGAAATAAGTGAAGCGTTTCATTCAACATTGAATTAGTACAAGAGTATGAGGTAAAAATCATGAAAAATAGAGAATAAAAAAAATTATTTTACCATCCTTTGCTTTAGTTTTTTTCATTTGAGTTGTTTTTGGGGAATAATAATATTCCTGGCTGGATTGTTTAAATTCACAGTTGTTTGCTTATGTACAGTTGTGTGTGTATTTAGCTGTAGATGTCTGCTCTATGTTTAAAATACAATTGTTCCCCAGATGGTGTTCGACAATACGCCATCAATGTGGCTTATGAAATCTTAAACTTTATCAGCTCATACCAGCATAACTGACATCAACATTCATTGCCTCTCCACGCACTTCCAAAAGTTTAACATTTAACATTGATGATGTTATCGGCGATGCGTAAAAATGTCGATTTACGTTGTCTTTAAAATTGCGACTTCCTTCTATACACTCAGATTTTTAAGAAATAAATAGTGACTTTGTCTCTATACCGGGTTTGTATTCCTAGACTAAATTTGTTTTTCCTATGAATGCGCTTAAATTCTAAGGATTTTTTACGTTTACATTTAAATTTTTTTGATACTTAAGTTCTTCTTCTTATTTTTTATTGAGTGTATTGCTGCCTTCCCAACAAACCAAATGATATCGTAATGATATCATTACGATATCATTTCGGTGATATAGAAGCCCGAGAATGATATCATTTATAATTCTAAAATGATATAGGTTGCTTTCTAAAAGGTACACTCGAAAATGATATCATAATTTTTGAAAATAACGATATTAGTAATGATATCATTTAATTTAAGCAGCGCGATAATTTAGCAATATATTGCAAAATATATACGTACATATATGCTAAGATTGGATCAATATATTATATTCTAAATATGTTATCAAAAGTTAATAAAATAGCCATAATAATCCAAAGTTCATCCAGCTCCAAATCATTTTACATGTAATACGAAACTTTTGCAATCCGAATACAAGTCTCCCTTTGAATCCGGGCTGATATTGGTTTCTTCATCTTATACGCGTTAATTTTTTGCAATTCCACTAAATTTACCTGTAAAAATTCAATTCCCATATAAAGCATAACATAAAATATTTTTCTAATACAAAAATGTTCAATTTAATTTTATTTTTCTGAAAATGTTTGAAGTTTTTTTCTAAGGAAAATACAATTTTGATATTTTATCATATAATTTTAAAATTATGATATCATAAATGATACTGTATCGTTTCTTGGTTTGTTGGGTTTCTATTTTATAATATGCGTATGACATACCAAAACACTTGAGATTTTCGAGTTTTTAAATATTCATTTGTAAGAAGCTTTTTTGTTTTATTTCCTGTTTTAAAGAGAATTGTTTGTTTGTTGTTATTATAACCGTAATCTCTGTGGAATATTTACCTGTTAGCTGTAAATCTAAATATCATCTTACGTGGGATTATACTAATTACTTGTCTTTTATATAAAAGCTTGAGAAAGATGTAAAGCTAAGCTAAACTGATTTCATAATTCTTTTTGTTTTATCTTATTCGTATAATCTTAAAATTAAGATACTTTTTTTAAGTTTTTGTTTTAGTTTATAACATATAAAATTGAATGTCGAACGTAGTTACATGATTTCACCTAAATCAAATATACATTCTTTACATACCAATTATAATAACACAAGTCAACAATAGGACATACAAAAATTTACTAATTTAATAATTTTATAAATTTAAATAAAAAAATCCATCGCTTTACAGTTTTATGAAATAACGACTTTTGCAATTTTTGGGGTTTATGTTTGTTTTGTAATCGTTGTAATCTACTCGATCATTTATTAGTTACAGTGCACTATGGTTTCGCTGACCACTTTTCTTGGCCAAAATTACCAAAATGGAAAAAAAAACAGATTGTCTTGTTTGAAATATGATTTGGATGCAAATCAAAGCAAATTAATGCATTTAATTTTAATTCAAAAATTTAATAAATTTTTACACTCTTTATGTGTCAGAAGTACAGTCATAACAACGGAAGTTTTAACATATTTCACTTATAACTCAACCTAAAGGCGAGCAGTTTGCTTTAGCAGCATTAATATTGATACACAACTATATTTTAGCAATATCTGCTACTTAATTTTTTTTATCTTGGCATTTTCATTCTTTGGTTAGACCTTTGCAAATGATAAGGATTTCCAATGCAAACTTATGCGGATAAAATGGATTTTCTCGAAAATCGCAAAAAATCGCAAAACGAGACAATATGGAAAATATAGCCCAGATATATATTTATTTCCGTTGAATTTTTCTTTACCAATTTTCACCAAAAACTTGCAGGTCTTATGAAATGTAAAATTTTTTACGAATCCAATTTCATGTTGGGTTTTGTAAAACAAACTGTATTTTTCTAAGATGACAACAAGTTCTAACTGATTTCGTATTCAATTAAAAAAGTACTTATACTAACTTCTATTTTCATTAAAAAATTAATTTAAAAAATTGTTGTATTCAATAATTATAAATTAATGCAAACCGTCGAAAAAAGGCACCTTTTTTATAAATATTTTAAATTTGCTTAAGAAACTCAACTTTGTCTATTCCCAACAAACCAAATGATATCGTAATGATATCATTACGATATCATTTCGGTGATATAGAAGCCCGAGAATGATATCATTTATAATTCTAAAATGATATAGGTTGCTTTCTAAAAGGTACACTCGAAAATGATATCATAATTTTTGAAAATAACGATATTAGTAATGATATCATTTAATTTAAGCAGCGCGATAATTTAGCAATATATTGCAAAATATATACGTACATATATGCTAAGATTGGATCAATATATTATATTCTAAATATGTTATCAAAAGTTAATAAAATAGCCATAATAATCCAAAGTTCATCCAGCTCCAAATCATTTTACATGTAATACGAAACTTTTGCAATCCGAATACAAGTCTCCCTTTGAATCCGGGCTGATATTGGTTTCTTCATCTTATACGCGTTAATTTTTTGCAATTCCACTAAATTTACCTGTAAAAATTCAATTCCCATATAAAGCATAACATAAAATATTTTTCTAATACAAAAATGTTCAATTTAATTTTATTTTTCTGAAAATGTTTGAAGTTTTTTTCTAAGGAAAATACAATTTTGATATTTTATCATATAATTTTAAAATTATGATATCATAAATGATACTGTATCGTTTCTTGGTTTGTTGGGTTGTATTATGAAATGTTTGCTATAAAACTACGATAACTAAAACACAAAAAGAAAATGTTACCAAAATTAGTTTTGGCCAAGAAAAGTGGTCGGCGAAACCATAGTGCAGTGGCGGATAGAAGTATAGAGGCACATTCAATATATTAAAACAAACTGATATTTTATATAATAAAAATAATAAAAGAAATATTTGTTTCATGAACATATGAATGTGGTATAATTATATTTAAACAAAATAATAATAAAACTAAAATAATATCCTTCACGAAAAAGAAAACTAGTTAAAATATGAATAAATTCAGTTTTTTGTTAGACAAAAATATAGGCACAGCCTTCTCTATAGCTATTAAAATGTGCTAAAATTGTATCCTAATATTTAGTAAGTAATCCTTTTTGTTTTATAATATCGTTTGGTCTATTTGGCATAGAATGAACCAATTTTTTTGTAACATTTTCACTAATATTGAGCTATTCTTCAATTAAGACTGCTTTAATGACGTTTTTATTTGAAAATGTGCGTTTTTGAACTCTTCTACTCAGTTCTTCCCTTAAATGCTCGATGGGATTCAAATCTGGGGGCAAGCCGCATCTTCACGTCGCGAGCTGAGTGCTTTGGATCATTGTCATGTTGGAATGTAAATGACTCGGGTAGATTAAACTTTGCACTTTTTTTAAGATTTTCCTTTAAAATGTTTAGGTAAACTGTCTTGTCCATTATATCATAAATAAACACATACTCTTCCACACCCGCAGCAGATATGCAGCCCCATACCATAACTCCCCCGCCACCATACTTTACTGTTGGTAAAAGATTTTTTGCGGCATATGTGGTGTTTGGTTTTCGCCATACTCTAGCGTGTCCATCTGTGCAAAAGACATTAAATTTACTCTCGTCTTAAAATATAACTTGGTCGCAGAAACTGCTTGACTCATTTTCAAACTGTTTTGCGTACTCTAACCTCTTCTTTTGATTAATAGCAGATATTAATGGTTTGCGTCTAGCCACACCTTCATGCAGCACTCTGCGTACATTTTTAGAATGTACGTCCTTTCCAAAATCTTCTTTTATATCTGCCACAGTCTGTGTCGAGGTAAATGTAGCAAACAAAATTTCTCATAGGTCTTATCAAGGGCTTTATGGAGATATGAAAATGTCTAAAATTGGATAAGAAACTAAAAATTGACAAGCGTTAAAAGATGTTCTATGTCAGGGTACTCTGCTTTGAGCCGCAATATCTCCGATCATGAGGGGTATGTGAACCTTTTTCTATGTGAACTTTTATGTAAATCCAACCAGGCAATTTTAAGTTATAGATTTATTTCCAAAAAAAAAAAAAATCGAGTCTGCTCACCGTGTAATGTAACCATCTACCAACTTATTTACTTTTGACTTCTTTTTGTCATAAACTTCAAGTAAAACTTGCCAAAGATTTACAATAGAATTTTCTTTTTCTGACTGCATGTCTTTTAAATGTCAGTATATACATTAGGGTGGTCCAAAATTATATAGAAATAATATATGAAAGTTTACTAACAAATTTTATATAAAATGTCATTTTCTCGCTCATATTAAGTTTTTTTTTTTTTTTTTTTTTTTTAAATTACGAAATATGGGTATAATATTTTTTTATTAGGCATCGTTTAATGTATATATATCACTAATTTAGTTTAAAACAAATTTCTGACTTAAATGGTCGTGTAGCATCCTGTGTTTGGCAAATATATTCTAAATGACATCCCCAGTCATAATTTTAACTACGTTTAATAGTGAGATGCACTTCGGCATTCTTCATACAATGATGATCTACACTAATGTATATATCTATATATGTGAATATTTGTGAAAGTATTCGTCTAGCATATATGAGTATGTAGATGTTTAAGTATATTGTAATTGTATGTTTTATTTTGGCGCGAACTCGTTAATTGTAAAATAAGTTAAACTACTTCTACAACTTATTAACGCACATTTTCATGTAATGAGTTAACTTTTTTCGTTCTGGATTTTTCTTTATTTATTTTTTTTTTTTATTGTAGTAGTCATGTTATCACATTTCAGTTATTTAATACAAAAGGTATACTATAAGGATTGAGGGTATTTAAACAAATAAAAAATATTGTATAACAATAAAAAAAATCTTACTTTAATACATATAATTAACAGTTGCATGTTGGGGTAAAATGTGTCAAAAGTTTCGATTAATTGAATTTTGAAATTTAAATTTTTGTATTAAATTTTGGTACCGAATAAGCAAATTTATTTACAAAATTATTTATCAGTATCAATTAAAGTCTTTAAGCTAGGTTATGCTGTTTTCTTATAAAGAGCTGTCAAAGTTAAACATTTTTTTACATATTTGAAAAATAGTAAAAAATTAAATTTTCATAAAATTTCAGTGTATTTATTTTAAATAAAAGACTTAAAGTAAAAATTCAAAAGGGAATCATCAACTTCAGGTATCTAAGTGTACTTTTCTTCAAGTATTTATAAATTATATTTTGTCCTAATATTTTTGTTATTTTTTAGAAAAATGTTTCAATTTTAATTGAATGCAACTTAAAATATTACAGGATGTTTGTTCTGAAAATTTTCTGAAAAATTTCTGGACATATTGTCCACTTTAATATTATGAAAAAAAAAAAAAAAATTATGTGCATATATAACCCGATTTGAGAATTTTTTTTTTTTCGAAAAAAACTAGTAGATTTCATACAAAAAACACCTTAAGTGCAGATATTTTCTTTGCTTTATCAAACATTAAACAGTGGGGCCGAATCGAAATAAATATATAACTTATAATCGGCTGGTTGGATTTACATGAAATTTCACAGAGACGTAGCAGAGAACAGTATCATTTTCAGTTTAAAGGCAGCATCCCATATACATTTCAAGAGCGCAAGAAGCAATCGGGGGTTCAAAATAGGGTCCTAATGTCATAGAAAATGTTTAACCACTAGCGAATTTTTGTTTCTTACCCGATTTCTAAAATATTTATATCACTTAAAAGTCCTTGATAAATCCTTTAGAAAACATGCTTGCATGTACTAAGGAGTGAGATCGAAAAATTCTTAACATACATAATATTCAATAACTTGGAAACGGTTGATCGTAGAGTTTTCATTATTTTTTTAATCAATTGATAATTTAGCACTTTTTATGGTTCTAACCACTAATTATAAAATTGTGGACCATTTTTGAAAACCCTTTCTTTGGAGATTTGATAGTTGCTTCAGTCACTTTTTTGGAACAGTGTGCACATCTTCTGTTAAAACCTTCGGAATTTTGAGACACCTTTTTTGTGCTCTTGAATTCACATTTCACAAGAGCTCAATATCTCTCCACTGGTCTAAGCTATGGACAATTTTGAAAATTGACCTCTCTTGGTACTAAAACTATGTTATTGATTTGGTACCACTCCAGAGCTTTCTTACCGTAGTGACATGATACCAAATGGGTCCAAAACTATATGGACACGTTATGCTTTCTTAAGAAAAGAAGAAGTCTTTTTTTCAAATATTCCTTTATACATATTTTGGTATTTATAGATCCGAATGTATCAAATGACTTTCCTGTTTTGCCGCAACTGCAAAAAGCTTTTCACACCATGAATTTTGTAAGAAATTTTTGCTGCTTTTGGGTCTTAAACTTATCTCCAATATTGCTTCGAGCATTAGCAATAAAAATTTTTGAGACATAAGCTGCGAAGATTCTGCCAGCAACTACGTTTCTTCGTCAATTATACAGCTTGAGTATTTTTGTATGAAATTTGGTTTTAAATTCCGAGTCCTATTTTTAGCTTGTAATTTTTTTTGCAGAATTCCAGTTTGGAATTTTTTGAACTTTATATGTTATCAACTTTCCCATTAGCTTTAAATTTTCGCACCAAATAGTCGAAGCACTGGGAAAACTGAGCTGATTTTCTACCAGATGTGTTTGGAGTTCCTTTCAATATGCCTTAAATTTTCTGGCCTTCCCAATATCATGTAGTCTTTTTTTCTTACCAAACTAGGTTTCACATCAATAGTCAAATTCTCCTAATACTGTTTAATAACATTAGAAACGGTTTTACGAACGACATTTAATTCTGTGGCCAATTATTTGTAAGACCTATTTGGATTTTTTGAAATTTTTTAATAACTTGTAGGACGTAAATCTTTTTCGTCACTTATTTTGATGAAAATAAGGACAAATTAACATGGTTGTTATTAAAAATAATAACTGAAGTATTTTTCCATGATAACTAGATCAAAAAAAAATTTGAATATTGATTCTAAAAAAAGTTATAAGGCAAAATGTGTGTTAAGATTTTTTCGATCTCACTCCTTATTTCTCTTATACATTCTTCGAGATAAATTTATTTGAAATTTTAACAATCTCAACTTTGCAAGATGTTGGTCAAATTATTTCCATATATATACCAACATTTTCAACCGATTTTATCATATTTTTTGCAGTTTATTAAAGAAAAAAATTGTCTATCGAAAAAGGAAAATTTTATTGAGTCAAAAAATAAACGATTTTGAATTGCCAAGTTTGCAAAAATAAAAAACAAGACGGACAGAAGGACAGACATCATAATTCTTAAAAAAGGTCTTAGAATTCCAAAAATGTATTATTTTTTATTTCTTGACCAATATAAAAACTAAATCTAAATATTATAGTATTGATATGCTTTCCCTGAATTAAGTGGCATTTTCGACCCATTTAACCCAAATATATAGATGGACAGACAAAATAAAAATTCGGATATTATCTTTTCCTGAATTAAGCTCCATTTTCGACCCATCTAAGGCCAATATTGACACGGACGGACATTACCATTCTGCCCAAAAAAATCTTAAAATTCTAAAACTGAATTATTTTACCTAGTAATCAATAAAAAAAATAAAACGTGATCATTTAAATATTGATATCACCTTTTCCTGAATTAAATGCCATTTTCGACCCCTTTTACCCCAATGTGCGTTAAAGTAATAAAGTATTTAAAATAAGTGAATATGAGGAATAATATTCAATTTTATGCACCATGATTGTGGTTTAATGGGATTATCTATGATAAAATTAGTTTATGTACTATACTGAACTTGAATTATACGAAGGACTTAATATAGTAATATATTAGTTTAATAAAGGACTTTTAGAGAATCCAAAATTATTATTAATCAAAATAATTATTAATCCAACATCTCTTGGAAACCCAAATACATTTTAATCCATTTAAATATCAAAAAAAAAAAAAAAAAATAAATAAAAAATCTAATTTATCTACTTATAGCACTATCCACGCAAATGAATAAGCATTTATGTACATTATATGCATAAATATGCAAAAAGAAAAAACATGTAACATGTATCCGCATCCGCAAACAAATGCTTTTAATAATAGCTTGTTAATAATAACTAGGACATACAATACTGTAACTGGTCATAAATATAAGAACATTACAAGTAAAATTATATTGTGGGATATAATTATAAATATATTCGAATATAATGTTAATTATCTTTCATAAATAAGAATATTTTTATACTATTTCTAAAAAAAAAAAAAAAAAACAATTACAGGCATCTTAATTTATTAATATTTAATATATTAAAATCCATATGGTTATTATTTATAATAAGGAATTGTTTACTTATTTATTCTTCTCTCCACTGTTTGAATGTACTTGTACTTATTTAAATTTAATTTATTTTTTTATTGTTAACTTTGTTTTTGCATAAAATAAGAGCAAACAAAACAAAAAACAATGGTTAACGAGCTAAATATTTTTTATTCACATTTCAAATTAACAAGAATTTTACTACTTACAATATACATTGTTTTATATACAGTGGTGGCCACGAATTTAAGACACGACATTTCACTTATATATTTCTGATAATTTTTACATCTTATCGAACAAATTTTAGATCCATGTTATTTTTTAAAGATCCTAGTAATGTTATGAAAAAAAATCAACAATAGTTTGTTACCTATATTTAGTTTCCAATTTTTATTTACATATTATACAGATTAATACAAGTTTAAGCCTGGTCATGAATTTAGGACATAGGCAAAATAAAAGTTAATTCACAAAAGTAAAGCTCAGCTTCATAAAACAATATTAGTATTTGGTGGGAAATCCTTTATTTTGAATCACAGCAGCGCATCTCCTGGGTAAACTTTCAACTAAGGCCATACAGCGCTCCTTTGGAATGGCATACCAAGCCTTTTGAATTTCTTCCCATAAATCAGTCAAATTTTTTGGCTTTACTGCTCGTACATGCTCCTCAACATCATTCCACAAGTTCTCAATTGGCTTGAGATCCGGGGATTGAGCTGGCCATTTCAGAACTGTGATATTATTTTCCTCTAAGCAACTCTTCACTAGGCGTGAAGTGTGCTTAGGGTCATTATCATGCATAAATTTCCACATTAGAGGCATGTTGTCTTCAGCGAATGGTATCATGATGCTTGTCAGTATGTTTTTGTAAATATGCTGGTCCATTTTATTGATAATCTTCTGAATGGGACCTACACCATGCCAGGAAAATGCTGCCCACACCATGACATTTCCACCACCATGCTTAACCGTTTTAAGGGTGTACTTTGGGTGATGCTCCAGGTTTGGAGGACGCCATACGTACTGTTTTCCATCAGAACCAAAGCGACAAAACTTCGACTCGTCGCTCCAAAGTATATTTTTCCAAAATGTCATCGGCTTATTGAGATTTTCTCTTGAAAACGCTAGTCGGGATTTAATATTTTTTTTTGACACAAGTGGTTTACGTTGTGCAATACACCCACGTAAGTTCTTCTCATTCAGACGTCTTCTTATTGTCCTGGACGATATATTAATACCAAAATCCGATGAAATCTCATTTTTAATTTTACTTGAGCTCTTGAAAGGATCTTTAGCAGCTGATTTATAAATTAAGCTATCCTCCCTGGGTGTAGTTTTTCGGGCTCTAGGGTGCTGTTTGACATTTTTGGTAGTGCCATGTTGCTTGATGTGTTCCAGTGCATTGTAAATCTTGGATCTGGAACATTTTAGTAGCTTGGAAATTTCCATTACTGTTTTTCCATCAGTATTCATTTGTTGGATCAATTTTCGCTCGGCATCCGAACTCCAAGTACCTCTGGCCATTTCTAACTAAACATTTTGATGTATTCTAACATTAAATGGAATAAAACATTCATTACTTACCTTTTAGCTTCAAAAAACACCAAAAAATCACTTAAAAACCAAATATTTCTTATATGTTTTAAATTCGTGACCAGCTTCAAAAGCACGTTTTTACGAAAATATAATAAAAACAGCAACAAAATGTATACACAAACAAAACCAAATAACGGTAATTGATCTTAACATTACAGGGTACACTGAAAAATTAACAAAATCTAATTTTATATTGCAGGGTTGTAATAATTATCACAACTTAGTTCGTTACATGTCGTGTCTTAAATTCGTGGCCACCACTGTAAGTACATATAGTACATATATATGTATGTGTTATGGATATATATGCATATATTTAATTGCTATAAGTATATAAAATAGCACATAGTACGTTGTAGTGCTAACCCCCTTCTTTTAAAGTGCAATGGGGTGTTCCCAACATAATAAAACATTTAAAGATTAATTACACGGCAACACGAGAACTTTTATTTCTCCTGAGTATTTAAATCTCGGCGTTGCACATTGGGTTGAACAGTACACAAAACGAGGATTAATTAAAAAAATAAACTATGGGTATTGCATTAAATATTTATACCAGGTAATAGAAAACAAACTGAATTATCATTATCTGTGAAATGTATTTTTCTTTGTTTACTTTTATTTATAAATAATTTTTCATAAATAACACCGTGCAAAGTTAGTTCTAATTTTGGTTTTAAAGCCTCTTGAAATTTCTTTTTAAATATAACTAGCTATAAAAATCAATAAAATTATTCAAATGTTATTATATGTTGTTCTTTTTTATAGACAACTAGCATTCTAATACTCGATGCCACTCCCTTTTTTCGCCCATTTTTGTTTTAACTTTATTTGACTAGACCTTGTGTCTAAACTACTAAACCGATTGAAATTAAACATGACACCTACGTATATCCTTGTACTGATAGTTATGTTCACTTTTTTAAGAAAGGATTGCTTTACTTCATAGTAACTAAATTACAAATTTCATAAACATTTTGTTGACAGTGGTAAAAAAAAATCACACTATAATAACAGTGGCTGAAGAAGAGACGTGGCACCCATACAGATTAAATTTAATAATATTTATATAACTTTATTTAGCATAAACTTTATTTTAGTATAATCAAGAAAATTAACATTTACTAAGAACTGGACGTGGCAACTAACTTATATTTTAGCCTATAGTTTTCTCCAGAAAATACATGTTATATGTGCGAAATTTAATTAAAAGTGGGCATGACATTTTGATTAATATTATATCCAATATTTCCTTACAAAGGATGCTCGATATATATATATATGTATGTCTTAAATATCAGTTAAATCGGTTAAATAATGTGAGTACTTATATATTGTATACAATTTTGTTATGAAAATTGGGCGTAAAAAGGGAGGAGCATTTAAAAAGTCCTTACATAATATCTAAGAGAAGCCTAGTACTCTATTAAATGATAAGAACTCATAAATATATATTGAAATTCACTGATTTAAATATTTTTCATTTACACACATAATGAAAAAAGTACTCCAAAATATTAGAAGTTTAGGTCTTCATAAAATCGAAATTCGCAGTAACTTTAAAAAACCCTTTGGAGACTCAACTAATCGGATGGCATACTTTCATTTCGCATTGGAATCATTGAGACAATATTTGATGCTAAAAGCGAATTTTTGTTAGTCTTTGTAAAACTGTAATTATTTTTTAAACACGCAGATTAAGCTCAGATAGAGGACTTTATTCTAAAATAAAATTTATTTGGATATATGCTGCATAGAAATTTTCAATAATTTTTCGAAAATTACCCTAAAAATGGGGTATTTTCGAGGTATATGTAGAGTTTTAAAGAGATATTGAGTAAAATTTTTCATATAGTGATAAAGCTTGTGTAGCAAAGAAAAAAAATTGCCGAAAAATATTTAATTTTATATTAAAATAAACCAAGTAAAATTATGAAAAAATCACAATATACTAACAGAGGAATCACAGGATGTTCAAAATGAAGTTTTATGCAACTGTAGATATTAAAATAAATTTCTTGTAAGTTTTGGTCTGTTAATTGCCTAAAATCTTAAATGAAATAAATCACATTTTTTTTAATTTTCTACATTATTTTTCCATTAACTAAAAAAAACTGAATTAATTTTTAATAATTTAAATAGCACTAATTCTGATATAAACCTGATATAAACATTTGTCTGTTTTTTCTTAAAATATTCTCATATAATAACAAGTTTACTTCAATCCAAAGTTTGATTCATTAATTTATAGCTTTTAGTTCAAAAGTTACAACAAAAAGTCTAAATAAAGACCTTTTTCTTGAAAAACAAAAGTAGTCATAACAATGTTTTCCTAGATATTTTTATTTTAAGTTATATTATTTTACGCATTTATGAATATCCATTAATAAAAAATATATATATATTTTTTTTTAATTAAAGCTTTCCACGAATTAATCCTCTTTTAACCCACTGTGCGTTGGTTGGAAAAATAAAAACTTTATTTTTTTTTCTGACTTTTTGTATTTTGCAAAAATTGTAATAAATCATGCATTAAAAACCTTTCACTTTTCAACGTGTCTGTGTAAAAAAGTTTTCTGTTCAGTTTTTGTATTTTTTATTTAATACCAAGTTGTTGTGGTTTTTAATGGAAACACTTAAATAAAACTAGAAATTTCTATTCGGGTCATTTGTTTTAAATATCATTATGAAATTTAATCATGTTTTTGTATTATTCATATTGGAATATAAAATAACAGATATATAGCAATTTATAACAAGAAAATTTACTAACAAATTAACAATATTTACTATTTTGCTTTTATTTTTGTCAATCGGACTACAATCGTAACAAACAAAATTACAATAAATTTGTTCTCTTCAATCGAACTTAACTTTTATTTTTTTAAATACTTTATTAGGAGAACTCTTTGGATTGGATAAATTATTTATGTCAACAATTTGAGTTAAGTACACAAATAGATTGGAAAACGGTTAGAATTGTTAAAATGTAATGGTATTGAACAAAAATTAATTCGAAATATTTAAAAAATTAAACCACAAACGATTTTTCCTTTTATGCAGAGACCGGATTTTAATACTAAAAAAACAATTTTTTTATATTTATTTCAATCGAAAAACAATCTTTAATGTTCAAAAAAATTAAAAAATCCATCATGGTTTTTTATTTTTATCAATATTTTAATTTTTTTCATCATGATGGAAATAAAAATATAAATATCTTTTGTGATATTTATTTCAAAAGTTGAAAATTATTTTGAACTTTTTTCATCGGATGGAAAAAATTCTAAACAACAACAATTTCATTTGAATAAAAAATTTTTTTTGAAAACAAAAGTATGAATAAAAAAACAATAATTTGAAATTTTTTTCGAACTGATATTTATCGTCAAAGATATTTATCGTTAGATATTTATTTTTTTCATCATTGATGGATATTTATTTTAAAAATAAAAATCACTCACATATTTTTTTCAACAAATGAAAAAACATTTTGAACATTAAAGATATTTATTTTGATTGAAAAATAAAAATAAAACGTTTTTGGGTGCTTGCTTTTTAGTACAGCAATAATATAATCAAAATTATGTTGGAGTTCCAGTAACTACCAAATTAGTTTACATAACCAATATGTGTGGAATTAAAATTTATTTTATAAATTCGATACAATTAATCAATCTTCTCTTCATTACTGATTGTTAGTGATTACAATCAAAAATTTATTTGTGTTAGAATTATTTATTTCAAAACTACTTAACTATTCAGATGTATTGACTGATATGTAGTTGTGCTAACTTCAAGAATTCGGTTGTAATAAAAAACAAGCGCGAAAAGTATAAAACGGACACCCTGTGTTTCTAGTTTTTAGCCCATAACTTTTTTGTTTATTAACCGATTTTGCCCATTTTCAATCCCAAACAAACAAATATTTGTGCCAAATTTCGTCCCCTACGTTATCCCGTTCGAGCCCTATCCTGCTTTCAACAGACGGACAGACGGACGGACATAGCTAGATCGACTCAGAATCAAACCAGGACCCAGAAAATATATACTTTGTGGGGTCTTAGATGATTCCTTCGACATGTTATACACCGAATGACAAAATCAATTATATCTTTTTGATGGTGGGTATAAAAATGAAATTGAAAAAAGAATCGGCCGTGTATGTATGTATGTATGTATGTATGTATGTATGTATGTATGTATGTATGTATGTATGTATGTATGTATGTATGTATGTATGTATGTATGTATGTATGTATGTATGTATGTATGTATGTATGTATGTATGTATGTATGTATGTATGTATGTATGTATGTATGTATGTATGTATGTATGTATGTATGTATGTATGTTAAAAACTGACTGCATTACAACCACACTGCATATACAAACAATAAGAGGAACTGCTGTTGCTAACAACAACAATAACAATGCTTAATATAAAAATTTGTCTTCGTATTTATGTTATTTTATTTTTTTTTTATTTTTTGGACCATATCTCTGTTGTTTTTGAGAGAATTGAGTTTCCATAAAAAACCAACATGTTTAAAAGCAAAAGCCGTAGCTTATATAGAAGCTTCAAAAAGTGAAAAAAAACGAGTTTTGGCAGATATCTGGAATATAGTGCACCGATTTTTGTTTTCATCAAAAAAATTATAAGAGAGGTTTTCAATTTTTCGTGCAAAAACGAACTCGCTATCTTTTATAGGAGCCGAGAAAAGCCGACAGCAAATACGATTTTTTCGGGGTATCTTCGTTTATTTGCCGATATCTCAGTTATTTATCAACCGATTTTGCTCATTTTGATTAGCGATTTTATAAGGAATATTTCTAACAGTTTGGCATATAAAACATATATATCCGATAACTGGGGTTTTCTAAAAACTGATTTCAACAGACAGACGGACAGACTCCCCTATCAATAAGGATCCAGAATATATATACTTTTTGGGGTCTTAGACGAATATTGTAGAAATTACAAACGGAATGACAAACTTATATATACCCTTTACACCTGTGGTGAAGGGTATAATTAATAAATTCGATAATAACAATTAAATAAACTAACTATTACCTAGTTTATACACAGCTCTTATTTGCAAATAAAAGAGTGTAAAGCGTTGCCATATATTTTTATTGTAACTTACTAAATTACGAAAATAATTCCTGAATAACAAAACTATTTACAAATAAGGTCTAAAATGTTGGCATTTCCTTTAATTTCTTTTTTGTATTCGAAAATCTGACAAATATTTAAACATATTGTCTTAAAAAGAAAAATTAAAAAAAAGAGTATTATTTATAAAGCAAAAAAGTAGTTTTTTATTATTATATACTGCGTATAAACTGTGATCCCAGTACTTACTAATAACCTTATTTGTAAATAAGAAGTTTATGTATAAACTAAGTATATAAGCAGCGTTACCATTGAGTATTTTAAAAAAGTGTCCAAAAAAGAGATTTGAAAATAAAAAATCGCCTAAAAAAACTCCTTAAAATTTGTTTATTTGATATCAAAAAAATGTTTATCTTAAGAGAAACTACAAAATTCAGTTTTATTAATAACAAAATAATTTATAATTTTTTATATTTTTTATTATTGCAAAAATAAAGATTTATTCACAAAAACTGTTAACATACAATCCTCTTTTAATGAATTAAACATCTGTAATTTTGTACGAGTTCTTTACTCGCACTCCAGTCTTTCGAATCCCCGTCGGACAAATTTAGCACAGAATTCATGGATCCACAAGTATTGACTTAAGTCTGTTATACAAACTATTTTTTATTATTGATAATTTAGTAAAAAAAAACAAACAACTTCCCCCGAGAAATCGCTATGAGAAATACTAAAATTTAAATTAGAATAAAGCATTCATTAAATCTTTTCTCCTATTTTTTCAATCCAGTACAAAAAGATTCGGCATATGATGATATAAACTTTATTATTATTTTTTGTTACTAACAGTTTTAGTTTAATCAAATAAATCAATAAAACAATCTCAAAATTATTCATTTATTTGTTGAAATTAATATATAATGGGTCAATATATTTCAACTTAGTTTCTCGTTATTTAGCACATAGTCTTAAAAAGTCACCGTTTAAAAAGGGGCCAAAAAAGTGGCCAGGTGGTTGAAAAAGGAGCAATTGGCGACTAAAGTCGCGAAACGGTAACACCGTGTATAAGAATAAAAAAAAATTGGTAAATTCTTTTTGACGTTAAAAATAAAAATTAAATAAATTGTTTGAAGTACAAAAAAAAAAAAAAAAATTAAATGAATATAAACAATTTCTACTCAAATATTATTAGGTTAATCGACTCGGTTTTCCAAACGGTTTCAAAATATTAATTTTTCGAATGTCAAATAGACCGGTTTTTTAATTCACCACCATCATAGGTGTGGAGGGTATTATGCGTTTGTGCTGATTTTTGTAGCACCCAAAAATATTGCTCTAAAACCAACATTAATTTGTACGAATCGGATCTGAGTCTATTTAACGAGGTCCGTCCGTCCATGTAAACCTATTAATCAAAATACAGGTCGCAATTTTGAGCATAAATTTATAAAATTTGGCGCACAGATTTCTTATTGTCCACGAGGCGTGTTGAAACTGGTTATGATCGATAAATTAGTTACATTCCCCATACAAATAACCTCTCGGAAAAAGGGTTTAACGATCATAAATCCCTTAAATGTGGCAATAATTTTTGCACATGTAAGTACCGAATTATAGGAAAATCGGTCCATAACCCCTATATAAATTCATGTAAATGTTAGTATTGACGTAATATTCTGTATTCGTATATTTAATTTTACATTAAATTAAACAATTCAACAGGTTCAAAAAAAAAAGACCTCTTCCCGAATTTTGATCCACACAATAGTGTAGGGTATTGCCGGATTTGACCGACAACCGTTTTTTTTCTAATACCAACAATTCGAATTATTCGAAAACCGGTTTCTCCAAAAAATCGAATAATCAATCCATCACCCTATTAAGTATAAGTTAATTATGAATAAAAACAACCAATTAAAATTACGCTACTTATGATTGTAGATCGCATACTGTGAAAAATTGGATTTTGAAAAAAACATGGCCAAAAGGAAAAACTACATAGCTCGAGTTATGTCATTTTTCATTTGTTTAATTTTTAGAATTGTTATATTTCATTACAAATTGTGTCAATTTTTTATGATTTTTATGATATTTTGTAAATGGAATAAGTACATAATTCAACATATTCATAATATAATTTAAAATTCATTTTGGAAAATTAAAAAAAATTATAACTTTAGATAAATATCTAAATATCTAAATGTGATAAAGAGATTTTTTTTAATCTTTTTATTGTATAAAAGATATCAAAATAATTTTTTTAGCAATAAATTTATCAAAGCTTGTATTGTAAGAAGTCATATACAAATTTAATACAAATTTTTTTGAACACATTTTTTTTTTTTTTCTAAAAATTATCTTTAACCCTTCTTCATACAGATGTTTCAATTGTCACATTCGTAACAAATATGGTCTGGCCAGACCAGTGCTGTAATTTTATATATTTTAGTGAAAATTTTGATAATTTTTCTATATAATTGCCTTTGTATAGCTATATTCTAGCATCACTACTGCATTGCTTTACATACATGTTCATCTCCTTGTTTTGAGTCTACAAATACATACAATTTTCCTTTTCAAACATTTGAGATTTTGACGGTATTACTGTCATAATACAAAATGTGAATGAATATGTGAAAAGTCATAAAATAATATGAGTAAACTGACGAGAACTCAATTTAAAAGGTTTTAATATAATAATATACAATAAAACATGAATGGATAATATCGTCAAACTACACAATTTTCTATAGAAAATATAACTGGTCCAGCCAGACCATATTTGGTACGAATGTAACATGTACACCAATTTATCCTTATAACTATCCTTGTTTTAGCTTCATCGTTCTGGTTTTTTCACAGATTGTTAGAAAACAAAATTGTAGGAGGCTAACTGAAATTTCAATTCTCTAGCTTAATTAGAAATACATATAAACAGCTTTTAAAATTGCAACTGGTCTGGCCAGACCAGTTTGTAAGACGAAGGGTCAAAGACTTTTATCTTAAAAAGTCCATCTTAATTTTTTTTATAATTTTGTAGCTAACTCTATCGGTTACTTACTATAAACAAAATTTCAAAGAGGTTAAATTTTTAAAATTTAAAAAAATATAAATTTTGCAAAAGAAAAAACAGCACCATTAATTTATTGCTATGTATATCTATATCTATGGCCATTGATTTCAATTTTAAACCTTAAAACTGTCTCATGAAAAGCAATAAAAATGAATTATATAGTTTTTCCTTTTTGCTACAGATATAATCTACATACTTAAAGGGCAGATTTTGAGATCTACAAACAATTTAATCAAATATAAGTTGATTTCCAATCACGTGTAAGTAATTTTTGTTTAAATACACATACATATGTAGGGTAAGTGTTCTTAAGGAAAATACGTTGAACTGTTGAATACCGGTACACTTACCCTATGTTTATTTTATGTAATCTTTTCTTCCAATCCTTTTTCTATTCTATATCATTCATCTATGTGGGTTTTTAGCAACAAACGACATCGAAAGAGAAGGGAGAATTGCTATAGTTCTAGAACACGACGATGATTGTAGTTTGCTCCTTAATGTTGTTCAAAATGAACCTCAATTTGACTTTAAATTAACATGTGAAGAATTAATGAATTATGTGAAGAATTAATGGCTATTGCTTTTGTACTTACATAAAAAGTCCTTAAGTACTAATGATTAAATTTATTTTAGTACAATATTATGTAAACAAATAGTTGACTGATGAATGAAATTAAAACTAATTTTTAAAATTTGCCACCATTATTTTTTAATTGAATAATTCTATTCCAAGAACTATTTCGTTTCAGTTAAATTCGTAGTTGCAACTACTAATATTTTCTCTACGACCGAATTATTTGTATTTGTAAACGAATTCAGACGTTAGTAGTCACAACCGACCAAATCCGTAAGGCTACAAAGAAACTCTATTCACTTTGTAGGAAAAGCTGCTTTTTTCAAGGTCATGTCTGTAGGCCATATTGTTTGAATATACACAGTTAGAATTTTTTGATATACTTTTGAATAAAATCGGACAAGTAGTATTCGAGATATACTTCATTTTATAGAGCAACCTCCTTAATTTTACAAATCACGATTTATAGCAAGAACTAAGTCAATTAAAAAAAAAGTGTATTAGTACTTATTAGGGATACCAAATGGGACTGGATCCCATTTGGTATCCCTAAAGTAAAAAGAGTAAAACTAGTAAGAATAGCATACAAACGAACAGACCTATAATGATCTAATCGATTTTTAAAATATTTTTGAAAATTTTCTATAAATATTTTAATCTTCTATCTTGTCTTGAGTTAATTTTTAGAATGTATTTTTGTCAGTAAATCCCTAAAATGAAATCTTGGGAGTTTTTTCGTCCAACCCCGGGATTAGGAATTTTGTAATCCCAAAAACTCGGGATCAGGATTTCGTGATTGGCATCCCTAGTACTTATTAATACCGAGTATCCAAATTTACTGAAACCCGTGCCATAGAATCAATGTTTCCCTGTGTTATCAACATATATTTATAGAGTTTATAGAGTCTTACAGATTATTTCGACATATTACACTTCGAAATGATAAACCCAATGTACTCCTCATCCTTTTTGATGATGGATATAAAAATGATATAATTTTGATTTGTGGAGGGTATTTAATATTCCGCATATCCAAATATTGGTATAACCACATTTTTAGTATTCTAGCGATTATACTAAATCAATAGAATTACAATATATAACTATGATTTCAATCCTTTAATATCACCAATGAACTTTCACCAAAATACTTACAAAACATTGTGGTTTTAAAAATGTATTTACTTTATTTTACATATAAATGCTATATTCTCTTTTAACTTGCATTTTATAGAAAAATATAAAAATACAAACTACAAAATTGGATAATGCCTTTTAAAATGAAAATTATATTTCCCCATATACTCAACATCTCCCCACAACAACAATACAATTGGATAAACTTATAAAAATACTTAGCTCTTAGTTCTTATATGGTATGTACTCATATTTGCAGTGGCTAAACAAATTTTAGTAAAAAAAAAAAAAGAAATGCAAAGAAAATCTTCTTCTATATGGAGCTTTCAATGCAGGTAATATCAGTAGCTTAAGCTCACTGATGTAATTTTATGCGAATTTTCATAATATATGAAAAAATACAAACAGAAGAAATAAAAACCAGAAAAAAGAAAGAATATAATGGAAAAACTAAATGAAGGAATAAATGTAGAAAAAATACGAATCACAATATGAAAATGTGGAAATTGCAAAACTTTTTCTAGATTTTTTGTTTTTGTTCTTTATCTTTATAAAATTTTCAGAAATTATAAAGTTTGTGTCGTTATGTGTGTTTATGAATAGATGGAAATTATGCATCCATAGCTGCTACTGCTACTGTTGTGGCAAGTTTCTAATTTTCTCAATATTTTTTTCTTTTATTTTTTTGCTGTTGGTCTTGTCCATTTACCACATTTATAATGGCCGTTGGTTTCTAGCATCTGCTGCCATACCAGGTAGACTCAACATTCGCAACAGCTGCTCTATATAAAATGTGATCAACATAAAGGAAGTGCAACATTAAGAATACTGGATATTTTGTTCCAACAACAATATGAAAGAACAAACAACAAACAACAAAAAAATTATATAACAAAATATGTAGCAGTTATAAATAAATTAATGTACAGTGGTATGGAAGGTCTTAAAATTTTTAAACACATAATAAACTCAACTGCCCAAATTACTTATACGAGCGAACACTTTTAAAAAATAGGCACAACCTATTGCATTTTTAATTATGCAGTTAATGTTAATTTTTTTACAGTTGTTATTAGATTAATATGTTGTCTTAAGGATAAGAGAAAAAACTCTAATTTTTTACAAATAGGCCCTTCAAAATTAGGTCTTAAAGCCACATGGATCACCTAAAACGTCAGTGTTGCGATAACGCAACGCAAGTGTTGTTTAGCCACATCAATGGTCATTTCGGCGATATTTTTAAATCTGCTTTCCGAAAAAGGGGTTTTATGCTATGGGTGTATTCTAAAGGTAAATAACTTTAAGTTTGAACTAAAAAATTTTCAAAATGTTGTTCAGGAAAATTTTTCGGGTCCAAAAATGGTTTCAAGGCCCCATATTTCGGAATGAAAAATATCTAGAGGTTCAAATCTTTTTAATTTGTTATCACAATCACAAAAAAAAACTTTGTGCCAAATTTTGTAACGTTATCTCAACGGAATCGGGTAGTAGTCAGAAATGGGTTAAAGGAACCTTACAAATATTAAGTAAAAATAAAAAAATCGCCTTAAAGGGTTAGAGCAGGAAAAATAAGATCTTTAATGGTAGAGTCAACAAATTTATAGTTAGAAAATTCCAAAAATATAATTTTTTCTTGTCATTACAGCAAAATAGCGATTGTGTGGTATCAAACAATTAGTGATATTATATACCAAAGGAGGCAAATTTACCAAACTGTCCAGAACTCTGTCCTTATGAACAATGCCACAGTGGGGCAGAATCAAAATTTTTGTTGGAAATAAATCTGTAACTTCTAATCGGCTGGTTAGATTTACATAAAATTTGACATAGGTGTAGCAGAGGAGTATATAATTTCAAGTTTGGAAGGGGGTACCTCTGACATGGAAAAATTGTCATCGCTTGTTTGATTTTTGTTTTCTATGCGGTTTTAAATATTTTTGCATCTTTTTAAAGCTCGCAATAAAGCCTGTGAAAGGTCAAAAAGACTCCTTAAATCATCATTTTTGCAGTTCTCAATTTCAAAGTCGTTTATTTTTGAACTCGGAAGAGATATCGATTTCCAGTTTTTATACCCTACACCACCATAGGTGGTTGGGGTATTATGTGTTTGCGCAGAAATTGTAACGCAGAGAAACAATTTTCGAAGCCCCACCTTAAAGTATACCGTTCGACTCAGAATCACTTTCTGAGTCGATTAAACGACGTCCGTCCGTCCGTCTGGTCGGCTCGCTGGCTGGCTGTCCATGTAAAGATTGTGCGCAAAGTACAGGTCGCCATTTTGAGGATAATTTGATGAAATTTGACACATATGCTTTTTTCAACACAAGGACGAAACCTATTGAATTTGGTTATGATCGGTCCATTATTTCACCTAGCCCCCATACAAATGTCCTCCCGGAAAAGAGTTTTAATACTCATAGATGCCTTAAAAATAGGAATATTTTAATGAAATTTAGTACAAATAAGTTTTATATAAGTATTTACTTAATTTCATGAAGATCGGACCATAACTAACCATAGCTCCCATATAAACTCTTCTGCCGAAAATCACTTTGACGTGCATAAATCCCTTACAAATGTTAGTATTACGTTAATATTTAACACAAGTAAGTTGTATACAAGTAAAAACAAAATTATGTGTATCAAAATGGTGTAGGGTATCATATGGTCGGGCTTGACCGACTATATCTTCTTCACTCATTTCTATTTTATATATAATTTGTTATCTTTAAATAACTGATTAAAAATTTTAGAAAATTGGATGAAAAATTGGGATATATATTGAAAAAACTGGACTGGAGAAACCAAGAGACTTATATGAAGTTAAAAGCTTCTAGTATTCACTGCTTAATAAACAGCCAATCAAAACTAAGCCCTGACAATAAATTCGTACTGTATAAAACCTTTTTAAAACCAAGTTGGACATATGGCATCCAATTATGGGGTACATCCAGTAATACGAGTATCGATATTATACAGAGAGCACAATCGAAAATTCTTAGAACCATGACGGGTGCAGCATGGTATATAAGAAATGAGAATATCCATAGAGATTTAGAGGTTCCATTTTTAAAAGATGAGTTTAAAAAGTGCAGTGAAAAATACATTACAAAACTGCAGAATCATCCCAACCCACTTGCAAGACTTCTTTCTGAAGTTCAACCAAATTCAAGGCTTCGTAGAGCCGACTTTCCACCCCGTTATTAAGAGGACAGATTATGCACCTTCCCATGCTCTTGTTAGAGAAAAAGTAGTGTTTAGTTTTAAGATTTAAATACATATTGTGAAGCCTTAAAAGAAGGGCAGATTCAATATATAAATAAAGAATCGTTAAAAAAAACTGGACCAGAATTTGGCAAAATTCAAATTTTAAATAAAATAACTTGAACTCACCAAAAATAAAAACACAGAAACTAAAAAAAAAAAATTAATATGAAAACATTTTGAGGAATATTAAAAAAATAGTGGAATATTTTGTCCCATAATTCATAAACTATTGAGAGTCCAGAGAACATTCCAAATGGCTTCATCCTCTACATATATATTTTTCACGAATTTAAAAATACCATTTTCTGAGATACGCGACCGCGAAATTTAATTCGTGAATTATGCACCAATAAAATTCAACATAAACGAGAGAAAAAGATATAGTCGGTCAAGCCCGACCATATGATACCCTACACCATTGTGTACATTATAATTCGGGGAGGGGTCTTTTATTAGACAAATGTGGACCGATACTCATAAGTGTAAAATAAAACATACGAATACACAATATTACGTTGATGCTGACATGTATATGAATTTATTCACTTTTGGGTGATTCCCGAAAGAGGGCCTTATATGGGAGCTATGGTAAATTATGGACCGATCTTTTTAAAATTTGGCACTATCATTTATGTTTATATAAAACTTATTTGTGTCGAATATTAACTTGATACTAACATTTTAATGGGATTTATGCCCGTTAAAGTGATTTTTTGAAAAGGGGTTTATATGGGAGCTATGGTTAATTATGAACCGATCTTTTTGAAAATTAGTACACTTATTTAGATTTATATAAAACTTATATGTTCCAAATTTCATTAAAATATTGCTATATTTAAGGGATTTATGATCGTTAAACCCTTTTCCGGGAGGACATTTGTATGGGGGCTAGGCGAAATAATGGACCGATCATAACCAATTTTAATAGGCTTCGTCCCTGGACTAGGAGAAACTTGTCTGCCAAATTTCATTAATTTTGGTTCAAAATTGCGACCTGTAGTTTGATTACAACGTTTACATGGCCGGACAGACGGTCAGACGGACGGACGGACATCGTTAAATCGACTCAGAAAGTGATTCTAAGCCGATTGATATTAATTAGGGTGGTTCTTAGACCAATATTTTTGGGTGTTACAAGCATCAGCACAAACGCATTATACCCTTCCCACCTATGGTGGTGTAGGGTATAAAAATGTTGCAGGTATCATTTTAAAGTTAATTTCACTTCCTTTAATTATTAGCCTCAATGAGCATATTGACGTAAATATTTTGGAAGAAATTCGTATTTTTAAAAATACAATTTTTCTCATTTTTGAGATATTATAAATCGCGAATTATCGTGGTAATCGATAAAATTCAACATAAAAAATGTTGCAGGTATCATTTTAAAGTTAATTTCACTTCCTTTAATTATTCGCCTCAATGAACATATTGACATAAATATTTTGGATGATATTCGTATTTTTAAAAATACAATTTTTCTTATTTTTGGGGTATTATAAATCACGAACTATCGTGGTAATTGAACTTAAACTAGGCACTTGCGTTACCAGCGTCTATGCTATAATTCTTACCGAATTTCATTACATTCGGATGATGTTTGGAAAAAATTGGATATTTTTCTGTTTTATAAACAAAACAATACAAATTGAAATAAATATTTCGTATTTATTACGACATTTGTTGTAATAATTCATAAAATATTTCGAGTTCCATAATGCCACTTACCACGGTTATAGAAAACATTTTCACCATTAACATATATTTAAAAAAAAAAAAAAACATTTTTCGAGATATTTACCAGCGAACTAAAAATCGCGAGATATAGACTATTTTGATGTTATACGTCATATTAAAGGTAATTTTGATACCTTTAATATGACATCTCAATAAATCTTATGTCATAAATACTTTAAAAGATATTTGTAATTTGGTATACAATTTTGTAAATTTTTTGGGCTATTTTGCACTTTTAAGTCGCGATATTTCGCGAACCACTTGACACAATTATGTGAAAATTTGAGTTACTCTTAGTTTTGATAAGAATAATGATTGTACCAAATATTATTAAATTCGGAGAGATAATGTCCAAAATTGTAATTTTTCGTGTTGATTTTAAATGAAATGGCTCACAAGTTAAAATTTTGCTAAAATTTATTTAAAAACGAGAGAAGAAGATATATTCGGTCAAGCCCGACTATATGATACCCTACACCATTTCGATCCACATAATTTTTTTTTTAATTATATACAACTTACTTGTGTCAAATATTAACATAATACTAACATTTGTATGCTTCTTTGTAAGGAATATTATTATGAGTACTAATGTTCAAACTATTATATTTTCCAAACTAAAACCGATATTCACTTAGTTTTTTCAGCAAACTATTACTAATAATTTTGCAAAATTTTTAACCAATATTGTTTTTTTTTTTGCTATTTATAAAATTGTGCAAAAAATAAAATTAAAATTTTTGCTTTTCAGTGTATTTCGATAAATATGGAAGATTCTGTATTAATTTCACATGTGTTGATAGTACTATAAAAGTACTATAGAATTGCGTTGTTTTAATTTTGATTTAGGATTTTTTTTAAAGTTTTAAATTCAAACCTCCACAGCTTTTGAGTGCATTTATAAAAAGAATTAAAGCGAACAGATTTGGTATGCATAAATAGTCTTTAATCAAACCACAAATCAACGTTATTGTCAGAAGAAAAATATTTTTACTAATTTTATTTTTTACGTTTACCATATTTCAACCACAAATATTTGTATTGTATATATTGACCACCGAACTATCCCTACAAAATTTCGCTGTCGTACATGCTTTTGTTTAAGAGATATCAGCAGAAAATAATGAAATGAAGCTACAACGGACACCCTGTATTTCTAGTTTTTAGCCCATAACTTTTTTTGTTTATTTACCGATTTTGCCCATTTTCAATCACAAACAAACCGGATATATATTTGTGCCAAATTTCGTCCCCCTACGTTGTACCGTTCTTGCCCTATCCTGCTTTCAACAGACGGACGTACATATTAGCTAGATCGACTCAGAATCTAACCAGGACCCAGAAAATATATACTTTGTGTGGTCTTAAATGATTCCTTCGACATGTTGCACATGAAATGACAAAATCAATATACTCCCCAACTTTTTGATGGTGGGTATAAAAAAGGTCAAAAGAGTCCAAATGACCTAAAAATGAAACTGAAAAAAGATTCGGCTGTGCCGAATCTTTGATACCCTTCACCATATCACCATCATACTATCTTATCGACATCATATTACCATATTACCGACAAATAATACAATTTTCGCCTTAACGTATGCTTTCATATTTTCACATATATAAATCTAAATTTTTTTCAAACTATGAAAATTTGAATATATAAAAAAAACAATCATAGCAGGCTTTGCTTTTAAAAAATAAACAACAACAATTCCATATTTATTTATTTTTTTATGTGTGTATATACAAACTGGCTGCATATACAAAGAACAACAACAACACTGTTATTCATTATATTACTTCTGTTGCTAACTAAACTATTTGTCTTATAGGCAAAAACGTCACTAATAGTCATTACAATGCTTAATATACATGTTTGTGTATGTATTTATGTATATTCTTAACAGATATGTTTTAGTTTTTAAAAATAAACAACAACAATTCCATATCTATTTATTTTTGTACAGACTGCATATACAAAGAACAACAACACTGTTATTCATAATATTACTGCTGTTTCTAACTAAACTACTTGTCTATACAAAAAACAAAAAACGTCACTAATAGTCATTACAATACTTAATATACATGTTTGTATGTGTATTTATATTCTTAACAGATTTGTTTTGGACCATAACTCTGTTGATTATAAACGAATTTGGTTTATTAAAAAAAAACGAAATTTTATAAAAACATTTATGACTGATCTATATAAGAATAAAAACCTGTAGCTTGAACAAGGGCTTCAAAAATAAAAAAATCGTTTTCCCCGATATCTCAGTTATTACTGAACCGATTTATTTCATTTTTTCAGAACAAAAATTCAGAAAATTATTTCCGAGCCCCCTTTAAAAATTCGAAGTCCCTGGTATATGCAAAGGCTTCAGAAACTGAAAAACCGGTTTCAAAAACCGGTTTTTAAAGCATATCTCCGCCATTTATAAACCGATCCTGCTGATTCAAAAAATCAAAATTTTATAAAAATATTTGTGACCGATTTGTATAAAAATAAAAATATATAGCTTAAACCAGGGCTTTAAAAAATAAAAAATGCGTTTTGTCCGATATCTCAGTTATTATTGAACCGATTTATTTAATTTTTTCAGAAAAAAAATTCAGAAAAAAATGTCCAAGACTTCTTTGTAAAAACGAAGTCCCTAGTATAAACAGAGGCTTCAGAAACTGGAAAACCGGTTCTAAAAACCGGTTTTTTTAACATATCTCCGCATGAACCGATCTTGCTGAATTTCAATAGCAAAATTCTCGAAAGCATTTCCGATCGTTTGATATATATATTATATATGTCAGTTATCGGTGGGCTTCATAAACGCCATTTCAACCGACACACGGACGGACGGTCGGACGGACGGACATGGTCCTATCGTCATCATTTCTTACAAGGATCCCGAAAATGTCAACTTTTTTGCTCTCCGACGAAAATTGTGGGAATTACAAACGGAATGACAAACTTATATATACCCTTTACACCTGTGGTGAAGGGTATAATAAGGCCAGAAAAAAGCTAATATATATATATATATATTTTTTTTTTTAATTTTGAGGCTTATTTTTTCTAGTTGTCGTTATTTTTTATATTTAAAAAAAATTTGTAATACATTAATAAACAATATATAGAACGTGTGCCAGCAAAATGACCTAATGAAGAATTGTAAAATCCCATAAAAATTTGTATTATATTTCATTTGAAAAATAATCCAATGCTTTAAAGTGATTTTTTGTTATTTTTGAACTATATATAATACTATTTATAATTATATTCATAAATAATTTCTATTAGAAATAAGTCCATAAAATTTGTTAAGTTATTTAAGATTTGGAGTGTGAAGCACGTCAGGCGAAAATTTCTGTTAAATATAAAAAATCTTGATTTTTTTGCGGATAAATTCACAAAAATTCTTAAATGAATGATTCTGTACAAATTAAATTAATAATAAGGAATAAGAAATTATTGTCTTCGTTGTTGAAATATAAACATTTTAGCCTTTTAAGTCATTTTTGAGAATCAAAAATGCTAGAGAGGTTAATTTAAAGAGAAAATGTTTTAAGCAATTTCATGAATATAATAACTCAATAATCTGGATTATCCGGTAATCGGGATGGCATTTTCTAACATTCCATTCCATAACTATAATACGAATTAAACAATAAAAAGTCCTTTCTTATTAAAATTATAATATAACTTAGCAAATACAATAAGAATAAGAAAATACATGTAATTTAATTTAAAAGTTGATTCTAGTTGAATTCCTTAATTTTCAGTTAAGTTTCTTCCAAAAATGCTTTAGTTAAAAGAGTACAAACAATTTTTTTTTTTAATAATAAAAAACTTAAAATATGGAATGTTAGTTAAACTAAATTCCAACTTAATACCCCAAATGTTTCACATATTAAATAAAAGATATGTTGTGATCAGTGTTGCCAGGACTTGAGAAAAAAAGAAGCTAAATTAGACTTTAAAAAAAGTCAGAAAAGGCTAAATGTCCCAAAAAATAAAGCCAGAAAAAAGCTAATATATTGTTTTATTTAAAAACGCATTTATTTATTTTTTTCATTAGATTTTGGTATTTCTTAAAGATATTTTAGTGAATTTGTATATATAACATAAATAGTTTTTATAGGTAACAAAGTTTGTTAAAAAATACTTATAATATTTTTGTAGAATGAAGCGCCGCAGGCGAAAATTTTCGTTAAATATAAATAATTTCGATTTTTTGTGCGAACTAATACACAAAAATGCTTAAATTGACAATTCTGTAGAAATAAAATGAGTAAATTTTTAGCCTTTTTAAGGCTAGTTTAAAATTAAAAAAAAGCTAGAAAAAAGGCTAGAAGCTAAAACGTAAATTTTGAGGCTAAAAACAAAATAAAAAGGCTAAATTTAGCCTTAAAAAGGCTAAACTGGCAACACTGGTTGTGATAGATTTTTTTAACAAAGGTGGACCAGAAAAAAGCATTTCGACTATCCGGATTTAGATCTGCAATTATTTTTCAGATTCTCGAGTTTGTACTGTATTTGGTTTTTAATAATATATAAAATTTTAAAAATCAAATTTATGGTAAACATTATTCAGATAACACATACTTGGTTAACTTATGATAAAATTAGAAATTTAAAAAAATCTACTCAAAAATTTTGTTTAATTTCTAAAGAATCAACTTCAGAATGTATTATTATTATTTCATTTAATGTTCATTTAGCTTTAACTCTGAAAATAATTAATATATCTCTTTTTTTAAACAAATACAAAGAATTTTTGTTTTAAGCACTTTTTTTAATTTTTAGCACTTTCTAGCACTTTTCTTAGTAAATTCTAGCACTTTTTCCCAATTTGGTTTTGGCAACACTAGTCATAAAAAAAATTTTATTTTATTATTTATTTTTTTTTTAACCCCAAAATTAGACGTGTTTGATGAATTCTAAATATATACAAATTGCCTTATTAAACAAAAATTTTAAAAATGGAAGATATGATTTTTTAAATATTCATGATATAAGGAGGATTTAAAAATTACATTTAATAAGTATCAATTTGATTTAACGTTTGTATAAATCGAAAAAATAATATTTCATGTGTATTTAACAAATTTTTAAAGAATGTGTTTTGAACCGCAATAAACTGAACTAAAATGAATCCTAAAATTTTTAAAAACTTCAAACTATATATTGACATAATGAGAATATTATATTTTATTCAAAGTTAAATGTTTATTTTTATTCCGTAATTATATTTTTTACTATTTTCTTTCTAACAAAACACAGTACAAAACTATTGTTTAGTTTTACTATTTAAAAGCATTTTATATACATTTTTCCTACTTAATTCTCTTGTTTTCTACTGCTTAAATGTTTAAAAAATAAAATGAATAAGATTTTATTATTTTTAAATTAACAGAGAGGAAATAAAAATTAAATAAAAATATGTTGTCTATTATAAATCGTTATACAATTTGCATCTTCTGTATTTTTACTTTTTATTTTTTGAAACACAAAAAAAAAAAAAAAAAAAAAATATATACTCAGTATGGTTAAAAAAATAACTTAATGAATTGTTATTTTGTTGATTTAAAAATGTATTCTACGAATTTGTATTTTTTCATTATTTTGTGGTAAAATAATAAGAAAACTTTCTTCAGTTAGTTTTAGAGAAAATAAAAAAAAAAATCCATTTTATACTTTCTTAGTAATTTAAAAGAAGAAAAGAATATCTGTTTATATTTGTTTTCGTTACTTGTGGCATAAAAAGGAATAAAAAAAGCTTAGAGTGTTATTTTTTTATATTTCGTTTTTGCTATTTTACCCTTCGTAGAAAATGTAAATGAAATGCAGATAAGAAAACAAATTTGTAATATTAAATGTCATAAAGTATTTTCCTCCTTTGAATATTGCAGCTTTTTCCGGTTATATCCTTATTTGTCTAAAACATAAAAACACAAATATAATGCAACCGCTGTGCAGAGATGTGTTTGTTTTTCTTTTTTGTATCGGTGTATGTACACAAATGAAAGGAGGGAGTTTGCATTTTGTTTGGTATACTCAAAGACAGGTAAATCCATTAGTTTTATAAAACCATTATTAGCGTAAAGAATATTAAATAACTGTCATATCTTTGGAGATTTCACAACATTTACTTACTCTATTTTATTTTAAAAAGAACTTATTATACCCAGCAAAAAAGTAAATCGAGGCTTAACTAATGGATTTGGAATATTCAATATAAAAAATTAAAATTATCTCAATAAGTAGGTTAATTTGTTTGATCCTTAATTTATCTTAAACATTCTAAAGCGAGTTTAATGCTTAAATGTTTTTTGCTTTTTTTTTTTTTTTTTGTCCAATCACACTTTTGTCAAAAATTGGAAAAGACCGGATTACAAAAAAATTCAGTATTATCATTAGAATTAATATTTTGAACAAATAATTGATTAAGGTAAAAATAAAGTGGTGCATCTATATCTGTTAAAAAATCTCCGTAAATTTTTTCACTCTCCATGTACTGCGAATTTATAATACAATCATAACAAAACTGCTTATACTTTTGTCTATAACTTTACTTCTAAATAATTTTTGGTAGTAATATAAAGTGAATATAGGTACACATTTTGTTTATCTTTCATTAAATTCCGTTATTTTTTAAAGGTAGAAAATACAAAAATGTACTATAACAAATCATATTAGCATTGAATTATGATCCAACTTGCACATTGTACATTTCAAAAAAAAAAAAAAAATTAGCAAGACTTGATTTGGCTCGTTAAATGTATATATAAATTTTTTATACATTAAATTGTTCAATGTAGTTATTTATAAAGATGGATATAAAATATATTACAATAGAAGATATCACGGATTTTTCTTTTTTCGATGTTTGATACCCTTAAATAGCAGTGCTGCCTATTTAAAGTTAATCTAGCTTTTTTCGTTTTAGCTTTTTGTTTTTCTATAATTTTTTAATTCTTCAAATTGCCTTAAAATAGCTAAAATATTAGTATTAGTAATTTATTTTTACCAGAATCATTTATTTGAGCATTGTTGTGTAATAGTTCAGACAAAAAATCGATATTAATTACTTATATATAAAAAAATCACCTCGCTTTGTTATCTAAATAAGTAATAACAACACTAATTTTACGGACTTACTAAAACAATAATTATTTTTGAATATACTTCATTAAACAAAGAACTATTAACAAATACAATAGAAAAATTCTTGTAAAAGCGAAAAATAACCTAAAATTGCCAAAAACTCAATCAGAAGGTAATTATAGTTCAAAAATTACGAAAAATCACTTCAATGCATTACACGAAATTTGGTGTAGGCATAGCGGAAGAGAGTTTAGTGTTAAGTTTGTAAGGGTGACCCAACAGACCCTTCAGTGGCGGAGCTAAAGGGGCTCAAATCAGTGTACCTCTGACATAAACAACTTTTAATCGATTACCAAATTTTTCATCCGATTTCAAATATTTTTATATATTATTATAGGTCCTGATAAGATCTAAAAAAACATGTTTGCATGTCCTATTTATATCTTATAGTTTTCAAGTTATTTGCGTTTGAATTTTTAAGTACCTCAATTTTATTTTTTTCGTATATATCATAGTATTTCCGACCGATTTTACTAGTTTAAAAAACAAAATTATCTATTGAAAAAAAATGAAATTGATATCTTTACCAAGTCCAAAAATAAACAATTTTGAATTTGAAAATTGCAAAAATTACGACTTTTTGTGTTTTTCTGGCCGAAAAAGTATATACAATTTTCTTTCTCTAAAATAAAATTTTCTTAAACAACATATAACAATTTTATACCTTTCTAAAAGGTATCTTCACAGAAATGACTAAAATAAAAAACAAGCCCAGTAACTCAAGTGGCCAAGGTACACACCCTCCCGAATTTGACCCATTCTATATGAAAGTTTTGAATTTAGTAAATATTTAAAAAAATCCTAAAGCACGAATCGGCAAACAAAATGCAGTTTAAAAATTTATAATATTCTGTTAAAAGTTTTCAATTAAAATCTACGGGACTTCGGAAAAATGTGGATTTTATAGCCGAATATGTGAAAAAAACACATTTTCGGGATTGTCAGCTTTTTTTTTGGGGAATTGTGATATTCCTTTCACAAAAATCTTAAAGTGTTTTTCACTTTCTCATTTTATATGATAAAGTCTACATTTACCGAAAATTTCGTTGAGATATCTTAACTAAGAAAGATTTTGTTATTTTATTTTTTTATTATAATTATTTTATTATTTTCTCAAAAAAAAAAAAAAAACAAGCGCGAATGTTATATTCAGCTCGGCCGAATCTATATACCCACCATCAACTTTTTTCAAATTTTACGTTATATGGGTGATGGGCGGTAAAGTGGGCGGACCACGCCCATTTTTTGTTTCCGAGTTTACATTGGCCCTTGAACTATTTGTACAAAATTTCGTTGACGTTTCACCTTATATGGGAGGTGGGCGCACCACGCCTATTTTTGGTTTCCAAGTTTATGTCGACCACCGAACTATCCGTACAAAATTTCGTTGTCGTACATCCTTTTGCTTAAGAGATATGAGCAGAAAAGTATGAAATGAAGCTACAACGTACACCCTGTGTTTCTACTTTTAAGCCCATAACTTTTTCGTTTATCAACCGATTTAGCCTATTTTCGATACCAAACAAACCTTATATACGATAAATATTTGAGCCGAATTTCGTCCCCCTACTTTGTTCCGTTCGAGCCCTATCCTGCTTTCAACAGGCGGACGGACATAGCTATATCGACTCAGAATCAAACCAGGACCCAGAAAATATGGGGTCTTAAATGATTCTTTCGACATGTTACACACGGAATGACAAAATCAATATACGACTTAATTAAGAATCTGCTTTTAATTTTTTTCTATGACGTTCAGATATTTTTATGGACACGACTATTATCATCACCTTTTTCATCGCTCACACTATAAAACTCTAGAATGGTTTGTCCAATTTAGACTATAACTAAAGAACCATTTACGAGATTTTGATAAATGACACACCAAAATATGCATACGTCTTCAAGGTATGTCAATAAAATTTTTTTATTAGCTCAAGAATTTCAGAGTTATGAATCAAAATTTTCACAAAAAAAAAAAATAAAATAAAAAAAAAATTATTTTTTCGCTACTAATTACCGAATAACTGCGGAAATATTAACTGAACAAAAAATTATATAAATTCAGCTCAAAGTTATACAAGTGTGACTGCTTAAAGCCGGGGTCATAGTAGTCGTGCTAATCTAATCCACCTATTTTCTTATTTAAGACAAGTGTACTAAGTAGTGTACTAGAGTATTTTAACTAGTTTTACCAGCTTTGAGATAGAGATGATAAACTGAAATATTTTTGATGTTTTCACTTTTAGAAAGAAATTTTAGTAAAAAGAAAACTTAAATTTATCATGAACGATTTTTTTCGGACACTTATTTCGGAATGTCTCCTAAACTATTCAGCAGATAAAAATTTGATTGTAGAACGACTTAAAGCCAATATTATTGCGCATATTTTACTGTATTATTTTTATAATCGGCTTATTCTCTGCGGAATATTAGACAAGCCCATAAAAAAATCTTGTCCATGTGGGAAAAAACAGAAAGCAAATTCAAGTTTAGCATGCGGAATTCCATCTAGTCCACATATTTTTTTTTTCGAAGGAGGTCGAAAAAAATTTTTTTCGACCAGTGCAATTAGTAAGTTGTAGTTTCAAATTGTAAGAAACTTTACTTGGTGAACCTGGAGTTTTAAACACCACATAAGGTAAGGTCCTTTTGCTAAGTAAAGTTTTTATGAATTTTGATATTTTATAAAAATATACATGATCATTGATTAATGTAATTTTTTCATCTTGGTCACAGATTATGGTCCTTATTGTATTTGGACGCATATTTAATAAAATATTTCATATAAAATATAAATTTTTATGAAAAATGTGTGTATATGATGACGGATTATCATGATTTTCCATTTGGACATAAATTCAAGAAATTTTAATATATTTTACCCAATGATGCTTATCATAGAAAATAACTACCTCCTGATATATTTCAATCTTTTTCAGTTATATCTACATACGTAAATCTTATCTTATTAAAAACTTTCAATTACAAATAACTACTTTTTAAATTTTCTAAATACTTTCACTGGGTTGACATTCATATTCTGACTTGTATATGTACATATGTACGTATAGAAAATAATAATTAAATTATTTTGTTCTTTTTTAAAATTTTTTTATTTTTCACATTCTTTGCTTATTAAAAAAAGAGAGATTTTTGTTAAAAGCTTTTTGAATAAATATTTTATAAAACAAAAAGTAAAATAAATATTTTGCTTAATTACTAGATAATTGAATTAAAAAAAAAAATTGTAAATTTAACAAAAATTTTTTTTTTTTTTTTTTTTTTTAAATGTTTTCTTACCTCTTTGATTTTTTTTAATATATATTTTTAATTTATTAAGAGAAAAAAGAAACTATTTTATTATTTATTTTATTAGCGACTGAAATGGAGATGTATATTTTTTAATGCACCAAAAATTCAATTATTTATTAGAAAAGTACAGTCGCAAATATCGAAAGTTGTTTAGGAATATAATGTACAGAGAACGGCTCATATGATTTGAAGTGATGTAAAATCTTAAAAAAAAAAATTATTAAAATTAGAAAAGAATTTCTTTAATTCAAAATATTTCTTACATTGGCCCCTTATTAGTTAATCATTGCTGTAATTACTATAAATATAGTATTTTGCGAAAAAAAAAGCCAATATCCATAAGATTAATTACAAACATATACAAATATTTAAATATTTTTAAAATCACATACGTCAAACGAACAACAAGAACAACAATAATAAATAGCACTCAGAACTAAGCTAAATTAACAAGAGAAGAAAATCCTATAAAAATAAACAAAGACGATCAATTAAAAACTTAAGATAAATATATTTATATATATCAGAGATGGAAAATTATTTTTTTTTTATTGCATCTTCGTTTACACCTATACAAATTATTTATTTTCCTATAATATAACTTTTAACTTAATTTAAAAAATATATAATAATTATATATTGCGTTTTTTCCTTAGCTTATCCTTTCATTTTTCAATTTTCCATCTCTGGCTTATAAATACACAAATAAATTTTTATTTATTTGTATAAAGAAAACAAACATTTATAAGCAGTTTTTCAGTGTAAAATCTTTAATTTTGCCAAATAATAAAAAACAACGATTTTCCAAAACAAAATAATAATACCTAAAAATAAATATTAACAGCAAAAAAAAAAAAAAAAAAAATATAGAGAGAAATTTATTAAAAACATATTATAATTCAGCAGAGTAATAAAATTCATCTCATCTCATCTTTTACTTAGGAAAACATATACAAGAGAAATTGAGAGCAATATTTTATCATCAATATAAATTTACTCCATATAGTTAATATTTATATATTCATTCAAAGTAATTAATTGCTCTTTTCAATACTAATGAGAGCATATTTTAATAATTTTAAGTGCCATTATTTCTTGTCAGATCGTTTCTCACACTCATTTGAGTTTGTGTGTGCATTAGTATCTAATGAATGTTTGAGTTTCTTTTACACACATGTTTATTACAAATTTTCACTGTGAATTTTCATTTTTGTTTTCTTTTGGTTTGGAAAAATAAACCAAATGTGTGTTTATTCTTAATAACAACAACATCAGCAACACTTACAGTGTGTAATTTTACCACTTACGTGTGTTTGACATAAAACAAAATCTCTTGTTTTTTGCTCTATTATTAGAACTACCATAGAGACACAATGGGAAACAAATTTATAAATTTAGCATATAATAAAAAATAAAATAAAAATTAAATAAAATGAGCATAAAAACAAAACAAACAAACTTAAATCCCAACTAATTCAGCAAATATATAAACCACATAAAAAATATTCGCGTAACATATATTTACAACCCAGCAAACAAAATGATTAATAGTAACAATAAAACAAATCTTATATTCTTTCGTAGCAAATCTGCAATAGTGGGCACATATTTTTGAATATCGAAAAGTAGACAAGTATATTATAACAAGAACGATAAAAAGCAAAGGCTTAAGGATAATGAATGATTTAATCGCTCAAAACAGACCAAAAAATCGAAGCTAGTAATAAATTTCTTTAAATAAAAATGTGTGATATTAATGTAATATGATTATAAAAAAAATTGTATAATAGTGCCCAACACCACCATAGGTGATTGGAGTATTATGTGTTTATGCAGAAATTGTAACGCAAAGAAAAAATCTTCGAATCCCCACTTTGAAACATACCGATCGTCTCAGAATCACTTTTTCAATCGATTTAACGATGTCCGTCCTTCCGTCTGGTCGACTGGCTGCCCATGTAAGGCTTAAGCCCAAAATACTGGCCGCAATTAATAAGATAATTTGGTAAATGATAAAAATCAAAAAATGTCAATTGTTTCAAACCTACTTTAAGTGACTTGTATTGCCAAACTTTTGTTTTAAAATTAGGAAAAGTGTTGATGGCTTTTTGTAGATCTTACAAAAAAACTAAGAACATTCCCGTAAAATTTCAATACGGGCACATCAAGCTAAAAAAATTAAAAAAAAAGACTGAGTTAAAACTTTCGAGGACTTTTGAATTCATTTTAGTTTTGCACTGACAATTTACAACTTATTGATTTAAACCATTAACCAGTCAAAAGAGAAGACTTAGAAAATTCATTTGCTGCACACAGAAAAAAGATTGGTTAGATATCGTTTACTATCATGTTAATTTTATAATATGTACCAATTTTCTATTAACCTTATCATAATTTTGCTAACAGAAAACAAATTCTCTTCTTATATAAATAAGAAGGTACTAATATTTAAATTTACGTTCCTGTTATAATGTAATTGGTTAATGCAACCAATTCATGATCTTTTTAAAATTAAAATAACAATTCAGGAGGGGTAACCATATTTACTACTTTTATAATCGGTTTTGTATCGAATATTTTAATTGTGGAAATCAATAAGTCGTTTAATAAAAGGTATACTAAACTAGTACTGAATATTCAGTTACAGCAAACAATACTTTATTACAAATATTTATTGTGGAAACTAATTCGGTTGCCTTAAAAGAAAAAATTGGTTAAATTGGTTTTGACATTATAAAAATAAAATTATAAAAATAAAAAATATTTAAAAAACATTAAATAAACTAAAAGCAAACAAAAAAAAAAAAAAAATTAAATAAAATGAATTTGATATTACTTGGATCCTTAGGAAGCAAAATATTACTTATGGGAGAAAAAGGAATTTGTTAAACAGAAAATAAATAGTAAGTAATAGTGACTAAAAAACAACCTTTTTTAATGACTACATATATTTTCCTTTCAGAAGTCTCAGTTGAAGAGGAAGAATTGTTTATAACATCAATTAGTTCAAGGACCAATGTAAAACCGAACACAAAAAATATAACGTAAAATTTTAAAAAGTTGATGGTGGATATATAGATTCGGCCGAGCCGAATATAACATTCGCGCATGCTATAATTAAAAATGGCTCTATTTATCGCATTATTAAAGGGTGGTAAGTATTTTATTGTGAATAAAATTGAGTTTAAAAATTTTTTTTTCACAGAACAACAGAAGAGACGTGCCATAATACTTAATGTTCCAAATAAATTTCCAATTGCAGCAAATCCAAAACGAAGTTTTGAATTCAGACGTTACACAATATAAAAGATAAATAAAATTACTTAAAGCAGCTAACGTGTGTATGAACGTGAAATTGAACCACTTAATTATCAACAACAAAGGTCTAAACGAGTGATTTTGCGGAAGAAAATTTTCATCAAATAAAAAATCCAAAAACCTATTAACAGGTTAGTACAAATGTTTCCATTTTATTACAGTCAGAGACTTTTAATTACAAATATGCACATTATCTTTACAGTTTTTCACGAAATTTATCATAGCAAGCTTGATTTACATTCGTAATTCATATTTCCATCTTCTTTATTATTTTAATGCAATTGGGAGTAAAGCAACCAAGTGTGGTCAATATGTTAGGAAAATGTGTGAATTAGAAGTATCGCAAAACAATAAATACAATGGGTGTTATCACAAATAAGTAATATAAATAAAATCTAGCAAAGTCACAAAAATTCATTAAATTTAACGTGTTCTTCTTATAGGAAAAAATGTGGTAATACATATAACATAATCTTTTGGATATTTTAATTTTCAAAATTCAATTAAGAGTTTGCAGACATGGTAATTTATACAGTTAATTTTTTATATTTTTTTATAATTCTTCCATACATTTTATGTAAAAAATAATAAATAATAAAAAAATATATGTTTGTACTAAAAACCATTCTTGAAATTAAATCTTCAGTTGTTCTAACCGAATTACTTTTTCAAAACAGTTGTACCTACTATGTTGTTCTAAATTGTCAATTATCTCAACTAATATTTCTTTTGTGAGTACCAATTATATATTATAAGTAAACGAAATATTCGGTCACCGCAATCGAATTCTAAGATAGTAGGTGCAACCGACCGAATTCGATTGGCAAAAAATTCGGTTGGAACTACTAATCTGTTTTCTCTGTGTGTATAATAAGTATCCGGTTAAGATAAAAAATTAAAACAAAAATATATGATTTTTGAAATTTTGCAGTTTTTTAATAGAAAATTTGCGCCGTTTTATGAATTTAAATTTAGAAGGCAGAATTTTAAAGATGAAGTGATTACCTACACTAAGGGAAAAAATTCGATTCAAAATCCACCACGGTTGTGCTCACATTGGTAATTTACGGTAACAGCTTTTTAATACCTTTCGTTAACAAATTTATTGGTACCGAAATGGTTTCAACTTGGTGCCAATAAGGTATCGATTTTCAATAAGAATTGAACACGCAGTGTTTAATTTAAACATATACGGTGTAGATACACTATTGACACAGAATGGTATCGTTTTCAACACGTATGTGATTGATATTTCTCTGGGTGTACAGTTTGATGTATTTTTTGAGCAAATGATCCAAAGATATATCTTTTATTATTATGATCCAAAGATATATCTTTGCAAATTTTTTTTTTTTTTTTTTTTGATAACTATGAAACTGAAAGTAACCCGATTTTCGGGTTATTTTATGAGATGTATTACAAGTTCCAATCGTTTGACTTTTATGTAAAGCAATTTGAATAAAAAGTAGATATTTTCCTAAACCCCTATTTGCAATTTGAAGCAACGACTTTCTATTTTTCTATTGGTTTGAACCATTTTTCTCTTCTATTAGGTGCACTGATTGTTTCTTCCCATTTTCTGTGTCAAAATACTATTTCTTTATAATATTTTCAACCTAAATGCAACTTTTCTTATTCTATTGTGTAAAAATAATAATAAAAAAAAACAATAGAATTCGACTTAATATAAAAAATTAGAAATAAATTAACTGTATCTATTATTATGAGCAACAATTATTGGTATTTAAATCGAAAACGTATGTGTAAATTAATTTTTATGCACATACCTGCCATATTTTCCATTAAATTACACTGGTCGACAAAAAAAATCCTCCACCAAAGACGAATAGTTGAATTTGATGCATTTTGATGTGCTAAACACGAATCTGCTTTTAGTTTTTTCCATCATATCTGGATTTTTTTTATGGGCGTGTCTAATATTTCGCCCATTACTCTAGTATATTTCCACATAACTCAAGAACGGTGTGTACGAATGACACAACTGATACACCAAAAGATGCGTAATAAAATCATCTTCCAAACACTGAAATTTTTTGTGTTCAATAGTTTGGAAGTTATTTTCAAATAAGTGTCCAAAAAAAATCTTTTTCATGTAAAATTTTAGATTTTTTCGTTACTAAAATTTCTTTCAATAAATGAAAACATCAAAAATGTTTCGGTTTATCATCTTTATTTTAAATCTAGTAATGCTGCGAATAAAATAAGGCATGCATCTTCAAAATTGATGCACAAATCTTGATTTTATTCATAGTTAAGTAAAAATACCAGTGTTATATACAATTGAGTTGAAATTAGGGAATGCATCCCGGGATTTCCCGTCCTGGGATTCCCGGGAAATTAAACATTTTTTATGTCCCGCTTTCCCGGGAATTTTGTCCGGGATTCCCGGCAATTTTAAAAGCACTTAAATGGAAGAAGACTACTTGAATTTTAGCAAAAATTTATACATTTTAGTCATTTTTAAACAAAATGAAACTAAAAATTCAGCTAGGAATTAAATCTTAACGGCAATTCCATTAGTATGTTTCTGTGTACAATATATAAAACGGTTTATTTGGGATGACTTTATGGCATTTATTCAATTAAGCATCTTAATAAAATGTTAGCACTAAAAACAGCTAGTGAAAACTGATTAATTTTAGACATTTTAAATATGTACCTATTCGTTATAAGTTGTTAGTAGTATAGACAACAAGCGGAATTTGTCTCATAGAAATTTGACAAAACATTAACATTAAATGTTAAGAGAAGAATTAGAAAGGGAGTCCAACAAATCCTTAATTATTCATATAATTTTCAACTGGAAAGCTACAGATAATATTCTTTGCTATATATGAGATCGTCTGGTCAGATCTATAACATGAAATCAAATGTTTTATTAGGAATATTAATAAACAAGAAATTGAAACTGACTGGTCCAAAGTTAATTTTTTCAAGCTAAATTTAAACCTACCTTAAAATATGAATAAGGTCATCATTTGTAAAATTTTAGTCAAAATATTTTCAATATATAAGCTACGTTTAAATTGGATTACGATATTGAAGCCACAAACAATTTAATAGCGTTTGAACTCAAGTATGAATCACAAATAGGGGTTTCCGAAAAAGTGATCATCAGCCACTTCTTTAAGAATTAATAAATTCTTTTTAGTGTACTTTTAATATATTTAAATTTTATAATGATTTACTTAACTAGTTAAAAATTTTATTGAATGATATCATTGTCTGAGTAAATATTTTTTAGTCAATTTCTTACATCTCTATTTTCTGTCATAAATACATTGTTTTATGGTTAATTAACAAAGTTGTTTAATTTTGCTTCAAAACTTAATAAATATATTAAAGTAAGAATCAAATTTCAGTAATATTTTTTTACTCATTTAAATTTTTAATTCATTCAATTGATTTAATTAATTTTTTAATCTAGAATTTTTTTCTGTATTTCAGTTTTTACAATTTTGGTGAGAGGTGCAAATTTAAAAAAGTTGTTAATTGAATGAATTATTTACATATTTCTTAATTGAATTTATTTTTGATTTTTCTGTGTTTTAAATAAAATTAATAATTATTATTACTCTTTCAATTATTCAGATTAATCAATTACTTGAATTTCTTTTTCGCTACATTTACAATCCTGTTTCAAATCTGCTAATGGAAAGATTTATATCCTATTTGGGTCTCAGTTGACCAGTTAATGTGAGTAATAATAATAATTATAGGTTTTAGTCCGGGATCCCGGGAATCCCGGGAACTCGAAAAATGTTTCCCGCTTTCCCGGGAAATCAAAAAGTCCGGGAAATTGGGATCCCTAGTTGAAATACATTGGTGGGCAAAAAAAAAAAAAAATAATAATAAAAATTTTATATTTTTTTGTAACAAAAATATGTGGACTGGGTGGATTTTGACAAGTTAAACAAGAATCTGCTTCCACTTTTTTTCTATCACGTACTGATTTTATTTTATTGGCATGACTAATATCATCACCTTATTCAGCGATCACACTATAAAATTCGAGAATGGTTTGTCAAATTTAGACTATAACTCAAGAACCGTTTACTCGATTTTGATAAATGGTACACCAAAAGATGCATACGAAAATTGCCTTCAAGGTATATATAAAATATTTTTTATTCACTCAAGAATTTCTGAGTTATGGATAAAAATTTCCACCATTTTTCAAATATCAATTGAACAAAAAATAATGTAAATTCAGCTCAAAGACAATTTAAGTCGCTATATATTGAAGTTTAAGATATCTTAATAGGACAAACAGTCCTTGAGTTATTTTTTAATTTAAGACGAAAAAGAAATTTTTTTGCCCATTAGTGTATTTCCACTTAACTGTAGGTATACATGAGTATCCTGATTTAACTGTGAATGCAATCAAGATTTGTGCATAAATTTTTATGATACGTAGCTTTATTTACTCGTAGTTTTGCCAGCTTTGAGATATTTTTGATGTTTTCACTTTAAAAAAGAAGTTTTAGTAAAAAAGAAATCTTGAATTAAGCAGGAACTTATTTCGAAATATCTCCAAAACTATTGAGCGGATAAAAATTCGTTAGTAAAGCGACTTAAAGCCAATTTTATTCCACACATTTTGGTGTATTATTTATATAAATCGTGCTTTACTTTCTCGAGTTATAGTGAAATATACTCGATTAATTGGCTTATTTAGGACGCAATATTAGACACGCCCATAAAACAAAATCTCGACCTGATGTGAAAAGACTGAAAGCAAATTCGAGTTTAGCATGCGGAATTCCATCTAGTCTATATATTTTTTTTCGAAGGAGCACGAAAACATTTTTTTGTCGACCAGTGTTTTCATTGACAGATCAAATTGTTTACTATTTTTAAGATTTTTTTGAAAGTTTTAAATTCAAACTTCCAAAGTTTTTGGTTTACAATTTTTTTCAATAAATTGACAACTCTTAAAAAAAAAAAATATAGAAATAAAATAAATTTAAGTCAATTTCCAAAAATTTTCAGCTCATTATATCTATTTAGAAAAAGGCAGTAATAATAAAATCAATTATTCTAGTTATTAATATTATAAGTAAAAATTAATTAATACAAGCAAATTTCGTAATTGAAGAACTTTTTTAGCAAATGTCTTACAAATTTTAGGAAATATCATCCTTGACATCCTTTACAATTGAAATGAAAATTGAAACGATAACTTAAATGCTTTTACTGAAATATCTCTCTCAGCATCCAAACGTGGAATGAAAATGGTAAATATCGTATACGTTAAAAACTAATATTATAAAAGTATTAGAATTTTGTAGGAATAACTTTCTCATCAACTTTTAGATGAAAATGGAACATGACTTCTTCTGAAATATAAATGTTCGCATATCTAAAGGAGTAATTTAGTAAACGTCTTTAAAAGTTGTAGAAATAAGCAGTAAATATTAGTTATTAAGTCAAAATGGGTAGCGAATCTCACCGGGATAAGCTTTTTTTTTTTTTATTATTGGTAATATTTGTTTATAAAATTTATTAAATCAATCAAGTTGATGCTTGAATGAAATAAAAATTAAAATATGAAATAAAATCTTAATTAAACTTTACTTTTATTTTATTTATACTTGAATTAATTATTAAATTTTTATGCAAAATGGAACAACTGTGTACCTAGAGCAACAAAATTATTAAATTATTTTTCTTTTTGTAAGATTTATTTGTTATTACACGAAATTTCTTGTAAATGGTTCAACGATCTGTGATAACACTGGTTGACAAAAAAAATTTTTTTCGCGGACTAAATGAAATTCCGCATGCTAAACTCAAATCTGCTTTCAGTTTTCTTCCATCAGGTCGAGATTTTTTATGGGCGTGTCTAATATTGCTCCCTAAATAAGCCGAATACTCGAGTATATTTAACTATAACTAGAGAACGGTATGTATGATTTATATAAATAATACACCAAAATATGTGGAATAAAACTGGCTTTAAATCGTTCTACTAACTAAGTGAAAAAATCAAAAATGTTTCAGTTTATTAACTTTATCTCAAAGCTGGTAAAACTACGAGTAAAAAAAAGCCACGTATCATAAAAATTGATGCACAAATCATGATTGCATTCACAGTTAAGTTCGGATACCCATGCGTACCTACAGTTAAGTGGATAGGCAAAAATTTTTTAAATTTTTTTCGTCTTAAATAAAAAATGAAATTGAAAAAAGATTCGGCTGTGCCGAATCTTTGATACCCTTCACCATATTACCATCTTACCATCTTATCGACATCATATTACCATATTACCGACAATTAATAAAATTTTCGCCTTAACGTATGCTTGCATATTTTCTAAATCTAAATTTTTTTCAAACTACGAAAATTTGAATATGAAAAAAAAACAATCATAACAGGCTTTGCTTTTAAAAAAGAAACAACAACAATTCCATATATATTTATTTTTGTATGTACAAACCACTGAATACACAAAGAACAACAACAACACTGTTATTCATTATATTACTGCTGTTGATAACTAAACTACTTGTCTATACAAAAAACAAAAAACGTCACTAATAGTCATTACAATGCTTAATATACATGTTTGTTGGTGTATTTATATTCTTAACAGATTTGTTTTTGGGCCATAACTCTGTTGATTATGAACGAATTTGGTTTATTAAAAAAACCGAAATTTTATAAAAATATTTATGACTGATCTATATAAAAATAAAAATCTGTAGCTTGAACAAGGGCTTCAAAAATAAAAAATTCGTTTTCCCCGATATCTCAGTTATTACTGAACCGATTTATTTAATTTTTTCAGAACAAAAATTCAGAAAATAATTTTCGAGCCCCCTTTAAAAATTCGAAGTCCCTGGTATATGCAGAGGCTTCAGAAACTAAAAAACCGGTTCTAAAAACCGGTTTTTAAAGCATATCTCCACCATTTATAAACCGATCTTCCTGATTCAAAAAACTGAAATTTTATAAAAATATTTGTGACCGATCTGTATAAAAATAAAAATCTATAGCTTAAACCAAGGCTTCAAAAAATAAAAAATGCGTTTTGTCCGATATCTCAGTTATTACTGAACCGATTTATTTCATTTTTTCAGAACAAAAATTCAGAAAAAAATGTCTGAGAATTCTTTGTAAAAACGAAGTCCGTAGTGTATACAGAGGCTTCAGAAACTGGAAAACCGGTTCAAAAAACCGGTTTTTTGAACATATCTCCGCATTGTATGAACCTATCTTGCTGAATTCCAATAGCAAAATTCTCGAAAGCATTTCCGATCGTTTGACATACATATTATATATGTCAGTTATCGGTGGGCTTCATAAACGCCATTTCAACCGACACACGGACGGACGGACGGACGGACATGGTCCAATCGTCATCGCTTCTTACAAGGATTCCGAAAATATAAACTTTTTTGCGACGAAAATTGTGGAAATTACAAACGGAATGACAAACTTATATATACCCTTTACACCTGTGGTGAAGGGTATAAAAATAGGTGGATTATATGGAATTTTATGTGCTAAATAAGAATCAGTTTTTACTTTTTTTCTATCACGTGTCGCATGACTACTATGTCACAACGGTTTTTCACATTAAGATAAATTAAACTCCAGTATATAGCGACCTAAATTGTCTTTAAGCTGAATTTACATAATTTTTTGTTCAGTTAATATTTCCTTAGTTATTTGGTAATTAGTAGCATCATTTATGGTGTATCATTTATCAAAATCGTGTAAACGGACCATTCTGATGATATTAGTCGTGCCCATAAAAAAATAAGTACGTGATAGGAAAAAAAGTGAATGAAGAGCCTTGTTTAACTTGTCAAGAACCACTTAGTTTATCTATTTTTGTTTCAAGAAAAAATAAAAAAAATATTTTTTTTTACCCACCACTGTATTTCTACACAATTGTATGTAACATGGGTATTTTTACTTAACTGTGAATAAAATCATGATTTATGCATCACTTTCAAAGGTACATACCTTATTTTATTAGCAGCATTACCAGCTTTAAGATAAAGATGATAAACTGTAAAATTTTTGATTTTTTCATTTATTAAAAGAAATTTTAGTAACAAAAAAATCTAAAATTTTGCATGAAAAACACTTATTTTAAAATAACATCATAACTATTGAGCACATAAAAAAATGATGTTTGAGAGATTTGAAGATATTTTTAGTTCGCATCTTTGGTATATATGTCAAGCGTACACACCGTTCTTGAATTATAAGGAAATATACTAGAGTAATGGTTTTACTATGGGCGAAATATTAGACATGCCCATAAAAAAATTCCAGACCTGATGGAAAAAAATGAAGATTTGTGTTTAGCACAACAAAATACATTAGTTCCACCTAGGGTATTCACTCGAATATTATTTGCTCGATTAATCGACAAATTAAAATCAAATATTGGTTCGATTAAATTAAAATCAAGATTTTCGAGTAAAAATCTATTCGAGCAAATTATGCCGATTAATCGAATAATTCGAGTAAAAAAATATTTTAAATAGTTCCTTTCTTAACTATTTTTTAGGATGTTTTAATTTTAGTTTTTGAAAAAATTTTGCTTAAAAACAATGTTTCAAAATGAATGTTTGAATCTAAAAGTGGCACCACAATTCGGAAGTTTATTAAAAAAATTGTATTTAGTAAAAAGTACAAAATATATGCCTAAATTACAACACGTATTTAGAGGTCGTTTTTCGATCACAAAAGATTCGAAACAAAAATACAAACGTCCCTTTTAAAAAATATAATGTAAAATGGCTTGGATGAAATTAAAAATAGAAAGAAAGGAAAAATAAAATATTGAACATTTTGGGAAAAAATTATGGTTAATTTCAAAATAGAATCAATTATAATTCTTACGCGTACATTTGGGAGAAAGAATTATATATTTTAAATTTACAATAAAATTGTCTATTAAATGGAGAAAAGTTGTTCTAACTATATTAAATGACTGTCAAAAGCTTAATTTATTTGGCTATGTCTGGCGATGAGTCATTGTAGTATATGGGTAAAATGTTTCCAAACTTCAATTTGTAGTCACCTTTAATCGGGTATTAGTGTAAAAACTAGTCATTTTATAGCGTTTCAAAAATGATAAAAAGCCCTCGAACCACACTTTAATATAAAATTTTGTTTCAAATTAATACACCAAAATTGTTAGACCTATTTATTTTACTATCAATGAATAATAATCAAAAAAGACAAATATTCATAAATATTTACGCAAATTTTAATTATATATTATTTTCGAAAGACTATTTCTTGTTTTAAGATATATTTTTGTTTTATTTTTTAATAATCATTGAAAAAACGAGTAAAATTTTAAGATATAATTTACTCGAATAACTCGAGTAACTTAAAAGTTTTACTCGATTATTCGAGTAACTTAAAAACTGCATTTTCGAGTTATTTGATTATTCGAACAATGAAAAAGTCGAGTAAAATGAATACTCTAGTTCCACCCATTCGTCTATGGTGGTGTATTTTTTTGTCAAGCAGTGTAATTTGGAGACCAAAAAATTAATGTGATTTATCCATTTTACGTCCCATATAAGGTGAAATTTTCAACAAAATGAGTTGCAGATGGGGGAAGGTATAGACCCAATCTATTCTTCTCATTATCTGTAACTATTTTGTGCCACCCTAATTAAAGCCGAATTGTTATTTTTTTTTATAATTTATTAATTTTCCAAAAAATGTATTCTAAAATAATGATATTATGCGCAGAAATTTTACCAAATTTTATTTCTAGATAAACCAGGTGGCACCATAAGCTACTTGAAAATTAAAAGTACATCTATTTGAAAAATCCCCTTTTGGTTTAATATTAATATTCAATATTTCTTAAGAAACATTTGAATTACAAATATATAAGAGGAAAATAAACAAACACTCAGCCTTTTGATTATTATATTTCTCTTTTAAACAAATTAATAACAATCAATCATCATCAAGGTATGGCATCATTTATTTTGGTTTGCTGGGACTTTATACATACTAAAAATGCTTAGAAAAAATAAAGAAGAAGAAAGAAATTTTGATGCTGACAATGTTTTTATAGCGCTAAGCAGTATAGTCGAAACGAACAGGCTGAGTGGCAGTGGCACAGACATTTTTTTTATAATAAAATCAAAACGATTGGCGAAAATTAAAGTAAAAAAGAAAATAATATAGATAAAAAAAATTAACTAAAAGTACATACATATAGATAGATATATTTGTATTAATGTTTCAATACAAAAGTATTTATCAATAACAAAATAATTGGCAACGATAAATAAATGATCAATTGTATTGTAGCATAGATGTTAAGATAAAAGATACATAAACATAAAGTGATAAAACCACGATATAACGAAACAAATCAATAATCAATTAATAAAAAGAAAGATAATGAAAATTAAAATATTGTTTTTGTAAAAGAGAAAAGTTTTTTTTTTTATAAAAATAAATAAATTTCAAAGATAAATCTATATACCAATACAGTAGCAGTAATAACGAAACTCAACGGATAAGTAGTGCAGTCGTTTAGAAATATTTAGGTAATACGGATTGCAGTCAAGTGGAAAGAAAAAAAAAATGAGAAATTGTCTAGGGCTTTTTTTTAATTAAAAATTAAATGAAAATAATTTTGTATTAAAATATTAAATAAAACAAAGGTGAAAATGAAACTTATATAAAATAAAATTAAACGAAAACCAAAAAAAAAAAAATAATAATAAAAAATAATATGTAAAAATTTTGTATAATAAAAATTTTAAAGAAAAAAAATTGGCAAGACATTGAAAAGTTATTTAAAGAAACCAATTAAAAAGATAAAATAAATTCTCTGTAAATTGTGGTTACTGCAAAAAATTATTATTTGCAGGAAGTAATTATAATTATTAAATAATTAAATGTCTTTATGGCGCGTGGACGTAATCAGAATCGTGGACGTAATCAACAAAATACGCAGCTAAAAAATTTTCCACTTAATCAACAACAGCAGCAAACCCAGCAATTGACCAAATCGGTGTCTGTGCAACAACAGCAAACAAATAATAAAGTCAATAACAACAACAACAATAACACTACCATCAATATCAACACCACCACTAACAACCAAAAATCTAATAATTTAACAAATGCACCTGTTGCCAACATCAATAAACAACAGTGCAACAACAGCCAAAACTGCAACAGCAACACTACCTCGCCCTCTATAAATTCTGAAAGTTACGGCCATATTAATAAAACTAATATTAATAATAATAATAAAAATATAAATAAAATTAAAAACACTGATAGTAATAATTATGATGATGCAAAATATAATTTAGAAGCCAATGGCGGTGGTGAAGATCTGAAAACACACCTTGAGACAAACGGCGACCCCGCTATATCTTCTACTACAAATACAACTTATCAAATGACTATGTCTAATAATAGCTCTGAGAATTTTAGCCAAGTCAATACGAATGACGATACTCATGCCGATGATGCCGACTCACATCATGAAGATCATTCTAATGATGATGTTCTCTCTCACAATTACACAAATTCAGCAAATGAGAGTTTAATACTCAAAAATAATCCAACTCAAAATCTTCAGCAGAGCGTAAAAATGGAAATGCTGAATAACGGTATAAACGAAGAGCACAATAGGCAAGAAACAGAAATCAATCGTTCTCCGGTCATCGGGCAAAACGGCAGTGTGATCGCGTCAGTAACGGATAATAACAACGAGCGAAACGGTAGTGATAAGAGTTTAACAGCTACGCATAACGGTACATCGGTTAACGGGCAGTTAAATGAATTAACGGAATGTGATCGTGATCGTTTGTTATTAGAAAATAAAGATAAACGTGACAACGATAGTCCAACCGCAATGGGACAAAAGAATACTAAAGGTGATAACACAAATAGTTCCTCAACCTCTTCCTCGCCAACGGCAACGCCTTCATCGAGCGTACGGGCATTTCGCGAATCGTCTATACCCGCTTCGTCATCGTCGTCAGCGCCGTTAACGTCATCAGCCCACGAAGGTTATGCCGGAAATACCACCACCACCCCGTTCATTAATAACCAACAGCGCGGTCAATCGCCTAGTATACATGTACCCACAATAACTGTGGTAGACTGCAGCAATGTTGGTAGTCAACAAACTGCCAAAAGTTATGATAGTAATAAAACGGATAAAGATGAATTTTATGATTTCGAGATTGAAACGAACCAACAACAACAGCAGCAGCATCAACAAGAGTTCACTGATCATTACACTGAAGACAAAGAAGACGTTTATATAGCTGCTGCTACTGGTGGTGGTGCAGTAAATGCAACGCAAAAAGCCAACTCCTCATATGGTATACAACGCACTGCGTCACCAACGTCAATGTACTCACGTTATAATTATATCAAACTTGAAGATGTTGAAGAAGAAGATGAAGAGGAGGAGGAGGAAGAGAATGAAGAAGAAGAAGAGCATGATGAGGAACAGGCCGAACATGCAGCCAGAGAGCAACAAAATGTGTATAACAAAAGTAATAGCAGCAGCAATAACCTTGACAATGAATATCAGCAACAACAACAATATAAACACACAAATTCACTTAGTCCAGAAAGGCAACAACATATAAAGAGCACGAACATAAATATCAACAACAGCAATATCAGCAGCAATAATAATAGTGATTATAACTTAAGCACCAGTTTTCCCGATTCAGGCATGGGAGAATCTCTAGCATCAACATCTACAAATAGCCGGTATATAAATATCAACGACACGGATTGTGATGCTGCCAGTAGCACCATGAAACAGCAACAAAAACAACAACAACATGAACAAGAACATGAAAACGAACAAGATCTGCAACAACATCAACACATACCATTTGTACGCGATGGCTATTCAACCGATTGTGATGAAACCTTAATGCAATGCGATGAATTACTATTAGATTTTGCCGAATCATCAGATTATTTAGATCCCGCCTCTTCGGAACGTTTGGTGTGTATTGAAAGCATAAGTTTACCAGATGTTGTTGTCGAGTCAACGAACTCAAATGGCAATAGTGCAACAATAAGTACAAATAATAACAATAATAATGCTGCCACATCATCATTATCACCATCCAATTCAGGTGTAGATCGTGATTATATTAATGTAAATGGCGCCACCGGTGCTACACTAAATAGTGTCCATTTTATACCCATTCATGTAGAGGGTAGTAATAGTAATAATAGTAGTGGTGGAGGAGGTGGTAGTGGACGTTCATCACCTCGCAAACAAAGTGTCGATGATAGTCTTGTTGGTAGTAGTCGAGCGACAATAGAAATTATTGAAGATGCTACTGAACTGCAGCATTCGCCATCGAGTCCAAGATCAACAAAGAACAATAGTGATATTATTGCAGAAAAATTAAAGTAATGTATATGATTTTCTTTGTGTTAATAATATTTATAGCTATAATTTTATTACATTTGGTACACAAAACGAACAAAAGAATTAACTTAGAATTCTAACAAAGACCTAGCAGCTAATTTTTGCAAAACTGTTTATCACTTAATATTTGAAAACACACTATGCAGAATAGAAACTGTAGATTAACCACGAAATTCCCATTTAATTCGACCGTAATTTGTTACGATATATAGGGTATGATATGTTTTCTCATACTAGATTTGATGTCAAAAAATAAAGAGTTAAATTTTTGAACCGGTTCCATTTCATTGAAAACCCATTAAAACTTACATGAAGAACAATCCATGAAGGGATGAGAATCCCATCGTTATGTTATTGTTAAGACATTGGTCGATTTCTTTCCAAAATATTTTAATTTTATCAAAAAGTAGATAAAATAAAATTTGGAAAGTATTATTCTGATCAAATTCTAGACAAAACTCAATTAAATATATTGCTATGTTAAAATTAGAAGATTACACTGGCCAACAAAAAAAAATTTTTCGTGCTCCGCATGCTAAACTCTAATCTGCTTTCAGTTTTCTCCCATCAGGTCGAGATTTTTTGTATGGGCGTGACTAATATTGTGCCCTAAATAAGCCGATTACTCGAGTATATTTCACAACAACTCGAGAACGGTATACACGATTTATATAAATAATACACTAAAATATGTGGAATAAAATTGGCTTTAAGCTGTTCTAATAACAAAAATTTCATCCGCTCAATAGTTTTGGAGATATTTCGATATAAGTGTCCGAAAAAAATATTTTCATGCAAAATTCAAGATTTCTTTTATTTTTACTAAAACTTTTTTTTAAAAGTGAAAACATCAAAAATGTTTCAGTTTATAATCTTTATATCAAAGCCGGCAAAACTACGAGTAAATAAAGTCACGTATCATAAAAATTGATGCACAAATCTTGATCGGATTCACAGTTAAGTTAGGATACCCATGCATACCTACTGTTAAATGGAAATACACTAGTCAGCAAAAAAAAAATAAATAAAAAAATAAAAAAATAGGTGGATTAGATTTAATTTAATAAAATAAGAAACAGCTTTTACTCTTTTTCTATCGCGTATTGATTTTTTTTTTATGGTCATGACTACTATGACCCCGCCTTTAGGCAGTCACACTTGTATAACTCGAGAACTGTTTGTCCAATTAAGATAAATTAAACTTAAATATATAGCGACTTAAATTGTTTTTGAGCTGAATTTACAATTTTTTGTCCAGTTAATATTTCCGTAGTTATTCGGTAATTAGTAGCAAAAAATATATTTTTTTTAATTTTAAAAATTTTGATCCATAACTCTGAAATTTTTGAACGAATAAAAAATATTATTGCCGTACCTTGAAGGCAATTTTTGTAAGCATCTTTTGATGTACCATTTATCAAAATCGTGTAAACGGTTCTTGAGTTATAGTCTAAATTTCACAAACCATTCTCGAATTTTATAGTGTGACCGCTGAATAAGGTGATATTAATCATGCACCTAAAAAAATCAGTACGTGATAGAAAAAAAGTGAATTCAGATTCTTGTTTAACTCGTAAAAATCCACCTAGTCCACCTATTTTTGTTTCAAGAAAAAATATATTTTTTTTTTTGCCCACCACTGTTTTTCTACTCAATTGTATGTAACATGGGTATTTTTACTTAACTGCTAATAAAATCAAGATTTGTGCATAAATTTTGAAGATATATGGCTTATTTTATTCGCAGCATTACCAGCTTTAAGATAAAAATGATAAACTGAAACATTTTTGATGTTTTCACTTAAAAAAAAAATTTATTAACAAAAAAAAACTAAAGTTTTGCATGAAAATTATTATTTTTTTTTTTTTGGGCACTTATTTCAAAATAACTTCGAAACTATTGAGCACATGAAAAAGTGATTTGAAGATATTTTTAGTACGCATCTTTTGGTGTATCACTTATGTCAATCGTACATACCGTTCTTGAGTTATAAGGAAATATACTAAAGTAATGGCCTTACTATGGGCGAAATGTTAGATACGCCCATAAAAAAATCCACACCTGATGGGAAAAAACTGAAAGCAGATTCGTATTTAGCACATCAAAATGCATTAAGTTTAACTATTCGTCTTTGGCGGAGAATTTTTTTGTCGACCAGTGTTATTTATATATACATTTTAAGAAACCGGTTTTATACAGTGAAATTCGGTTTACTTGTTTTTGTAGAATTAATAATTTCCTTCACAAAAGTGTATTAAAAAAAAAAATAAAATATTTTAACAATTAATGTTCAAATTTACTTAAGACTATTATTTTCTGAAAAAAAAACTTTAAGCTAAGAAATTACCTAACAAATTTAAAAACAAGTCTTTTAAATGTTAATCATTTTTAATTCGATTTTTAATAAACATTTTCTAAAACCTTCTTTAACAATAAAGTAAGCTATGATCGCAAATGTTTTCTATTAGTGTTATAGGTCTAGCAAAAAATAATATTTTCTCTGTAAATTCTACATAAATACATATAAACTAAGCTATTGACATATTGATTCTCAATAATTCCTCAAAATAAAAGTTAAAGAAATTGTTTAACTACAATAATAAAATTTTAAACTTCCTCCAAAGGAATAATTCATTAAAAAATGTACTACATAATCTGATAAGTTTCAAATGGTATGACATATGTACATTGTACAATGTACATATATAAATTTTCACAAAGATTATTCCGCAGTACTGAACAATTCTCAGAAAAATTTAAATATTTTATACGAATAAAATGTGTACTTTTTGTAATTAACGATGCAATTTGTTCAAGCTTTTCCTTGAAAAGTAAGCTTTTGACTTGCTTCTTTTGCCGAAACTGCATAAAGCTTGTCATATGAGAAATCTTTCAAGTCCTAAACTTATTTTCATTATTTCCTCGAGCATTAGCAACATACAAATTTTGACCCGGAAGTTGCAAAAAATCTGCCGTCCTTTATACAACATGAGTATTTTTTTGATAAAATTGGATTTGATTGGCTCCTAAATTTATTGCAGCATTCCTATCTGGAACTTTTTGGACTTTGTATGTTTTCAAGCCTGCATTGGCTCCAATTAGTCAGAGCACTGAGCTAACCAGGCTGATTTTCTACCAGATGTGTTTGGAGCTCTTTCAATATGCTTTCAAATTGTCAAATTCTTCTTTTTTGTAGGACATATTTTGATTTTTTTAATTTTTAATAATTTTAGCACGTATTTCTTTTTCATCACTTATTTTGATCAAACTCACATTAAAAATTACAACTGACATATTTTTCAAAGTTAACTAGATAAAAAAAACAAAAATTAAATATTGCTTTCCAAAAATTTAAAAGGCAAAACGTGTGTTAAGATTTTTTCGATCTCACTCCTTATATATGAGATATAATATTTTTCCTGTACTTCAAATGAACCAAACTTTTTGTTAGTTATCTGTTTTATCTGTTTTACGATGATTTTTTCAGCATATGTTTAAACATTTTGGTCCTCACTGCATATTTTAGTTTAGCAGCATATCTTAATTTTTATTGAAAAAATTTACAATTTTCTTATTGAAAATCCTTATTTAAGAAATTTGTTTGCATACTTTTTACTTAACAGTAGAAAATTTGCATCGATTTCTGTAAACACAACAACAACCACATAGAATAAATTTTATACAACTTACTTTGCAAGGTTCTAGCAAAGTTACAATTTCTGAAGAGAATACCTTAATAGTATTTATAAGCACCTCTTACTCGCAATTAAAAATATTATGATATTAAAATTTTTCGTACAAACGGTGAGTTAATATCCTTAGAGGAAAAATAACTGGTTCAAAACTAGTCACGTGACAAGTTCTCAGGGCTAGCGGTACCTGTTCCGGAACTTTATATGAAAGGAGCCTGTCACTTTTACACGGAGTTGTCATTGGAGGTGGATAATTAGTACCTTGGGACATGTCGTAGGACAGGTCCAAGAGGACATATTTAGAGTGGATTAATATAATAAAAATGTTAAAAAACGTGTTTACTTTTTGAAAATTATTTTATTTTTTACTTTAAATATATTTTTCATAAATTATATTTATTTTTATTTTATAATTTTTCGTTGATGTCAATGGCGGCAACCCGAATCGAACGCACATTTTTCTGACGTATCTTACGTTTTATAGTCTTCAACTCTAACCACTCATGAGTTGAAAATTGCACACTTAACATACCTGTTAAAAATTGACTCTCAACTAGGGTGATCGATTATTCGACTTTTTTGAGAAACCTGTTTTCGAATAGTTCGTATTTAAAAAAAACCGGTTGCACTTTTTGAAATTCAAAAAAAACCGGTTAACCGGTTTTTTGCAGAAGTTAATATTTATATCAAAAGACTACATTTCTTTAAAAAAAACCAATTCTTATAATTAAGTTAAAATTTATTAAATACAAGCGTAAAAGCCTAACAATGTCAGGAAAAATAATATAATAATGAAAATAGGCACAAACAAATCCGAAAATTAAAAGAAAAAAATATGAACAACATTTAGATACCTTCCTCTCCCTAATCGAAGTCAATTATTTGAAGCCGTTCAAATTTATTGGAATTATATTGATTAAAGTTTTAAATTCGTAAACCTTTCAAAATAAAAAAATCGTCGTAAATGCTCTCCCTGACCGAAATACAGAATCAGTTTTTTATAGGATTTGGAGAGCAAACAATAAGTATAGCAACTCAAAAGTTCTTAATACCAAAACAGACTTTTTGGTCCCTGATAGAAACATCTGGCACTGTTAGAATTTGTTGAACGAATAGTTTTATAAGTATGCCGATTTTTAGTTTCTTACGTCGTCTGGGAGCTTCAGAAAGCTCTGGAAAGGAAACATTGCTTAGGAAAGATATATTTAAATCCATATATTTAAATCCAGGTATTTTCGCTCCCTGATAGAGATTTGAAAATCTGGCTGCGTTAGGGTTTGTAGGACGAATAGGGTTATAATTAAGCTGAATTTTCATTTTCTATGTCTTCTGGGAGCTTTAGGATTTGTAGGACGAATAGGGTTATAATTAAGCTGAATTTTCATTTTCTATGTCTTCTGGGAGCTTTAGAAAGCTCTGGAAAGAGAAAAAAATTTTTAGAAAAAGACACATAAATCCTCTTATATCTGCTCCCTGATAAAAATTTCAAAATATGGCTCCATTAGGATTTGTTGGACAAAAAGTTTTATAATTCAGCCAAATTTTTCTATGTCGTTTGGTAGCTTTAGAATTCGCTGGAAAGAGAAAAAATGCTAAGCAAATTATATATCTAGATGACTAGAAGATAATTATGTTTCAAAATTGTAGAAAAAATGATCTAAATTTTAGTTAGCATAAACAGAAACCATGGCTTAATATGAAAGCCTGTCTCAATTGAAACGATTCTGCAGGTGAAACTTTTTTAACACAACATCTTTAAAAAATAAAGGAAATATTGGATCAAAAAAATTAAATTGGGTCATACTGGATAATTATTAATTATTTATTTGTTTAACATTACAGAATAAATTCCAATTTAGACTTAAACTATATTTTAAAAACATAAGAAATCAGTCTTTATGAATATTTAAAAAATTATTCCTAAATTTTCAAATATCACTATCTCTATTTAGTACATGTTTTCTGAAATAAAATGCTATTTTTAAAACCGGTTTTTTGTGTTTAAAAAAAACCGGTCTATTCGACCTTCAAAAAATGAACATTTTGAAAAAACCGACAGCACATTGACTGAAAACCCCGGTTTCAAAACCGGTTGGAGTGTGGTGGTGTCGACTGGTTCTCAACTGCAACTTTGGGGATGAGTTAGGTGTCAACTGGTACTGAACCAGTACTTAAGGACCGGTCCATTACTGCAATTGACCTAAATTTGCCACAGGGATTTTATTTGCAAGTATTGAGAAAAATGACGATTAATTGAAAATTAATATTTTGAAAAAGTAATTAAAGCTAGGTAAAAATAGATAAAATGAGGCATCATTATTTCAAAAAAAAAAAAAATCAAAAAAATTTTGAAAATTTAACTTTTCAAGTTTATGCATTTAATTTCATTAAAAGTAGTTTTTTTACAATGGAGTTGTTAAGTATAGGTAATTGAAAACATAATTATGAATTTTTTGTTAATTTTTTGCAGAAATATTTGAAATATATATTTTTTTTATTGGTCCAAAAATACAGATTTTTACTATTATATAGAAATTCAAAAGGCTTTTAGATGAACTTGGGTGACAATAAAAATTTTATATTTTCACTTGATAAGTGTAGTCAAAGAAAAAAATATTTTCTACAAAAAATACAATGAAAATATGCTTGTTTTCTGAACAAAGAAGAAAATAAAATAAAATAAAATAAAATAAAATAAAGTTATAATATATTTAAAGTTAATGTTCATTAAACTTATTTATTTGCTTTATTTAAAAAGAGATATTTATAGAATTTTATGAAAATATTTAATATTTATATATATAACGAGTAAGAAAGATGCAGTCGTGGAAGTTTTGCCTTATTAAATAACTTTAAGACACAGAAATAGTGAGGAATTGGCATTGTCGTGACAGATATATGGAGGCTATGGTCAATTATGTTCCGATCCCTCTAAAATTTAAATGTTAGACTAATAGTTAAATATTTTTTATTTGTACTTCATTTAACTTTATAAAAAATGATTTATAAAAAAAAAATATGTGTGGGAAAGTGATTTTCGGAAGGGGGTCTTATATGGGAGCTATTTGTACCGATCCTCACGAAATTTATTAGCACGATTTTTGCTCGAACACCTAATAAATATATGAAAATAAAGACATATTTAAAACACTTATAAGCGTTTGACCCATTTTCGGAAACAAATATAATATATTTCGATTATAACCAATTTTAATATGTTAAGGTATTAACTCAAGAAAAGTTAATGTATCGAATTTCATTAAAACGGCGAACTACAGACTATCTCAAATGTTGGTTATTGATGTACAGACAGTCGAACGGACATTAGTTTAGGCTAAAACAAAATATTTATAAATTCAGAAAATATTTATTTGAAAATATAGACATAATTACAATTAAATTATAAAACATAAAGTAAGTTATTGCAAGTTATTTTTATTTTCAATAATCGTGCGTATAAACGAAAGTATTATTTTGCATTCAAGGGAATTTTTAGATAAATTGCCATTAAATAAATTTTCTTTTTACTGTCAAATACATTATATAAAAAAATTTCCTCGATATTTTCCATCTTATAAGTTTAAAGCGTTTAATATTTTTAAGTTCAAAAAATTTATTTTTTTATCAATTACTATGTTTATATGAAGTATATAAATTTTAGTAATTTAAAATAAAATATGAAAATTGTTCATCATTTGGTTAATAAGTTCATAACAGATCATAATAAGTTACATATCAGAGTGCAAATATAAACATCCTATAAAAAGTTCTGGCTTATTTGCATGTATTTTTTGTTAAGATTTAAAGATCAAAACAGAACCATAGAAATATGATTTAAACACATTCATTCAAGCATATGCATTTATTTTTAACACATGTACTTCTCAGTAGTATCAAGCAAATATTATTTCAAGTAAAACACTACATAATAAAGAACATTTCTTTACACATAAGCAATATTAATGTACTGCGTATATAATATACATATAAGGTTTTATGTTATTATATGTAGTACGTATATCACTCTTAATTTGGTATTTTCATTAAAACAAATTTAATTGAAAACATTGGGAAAACGAGTAAAAAATACTTTTAATTGGTAATTCATAATTTACTTTAATTTTTAAAACAACAAAAATACTTAATTGAAAGAACATTAAAAAAGAAGAAGATACAATATAACAGATACTTTAAGTGATGATGTAATTACTATACATTGAACTTCAAGACAAATTATTTGTTTAAATTATTATTTTTTTCTTTTTGTTTATACAAACTATTTAGCATTAAACTAAACAAAACTAAGGGGAGGGTATTACAAGTATTTTATTTTATTTCTCAGAAATATATTATCTGAACATAAATTATGTATAAAACAAATTAAGTTTATTATAATACAAATGGAAAATACTTCTACAATATGTTTTTTTTTTTAACAAATTTTATGTTTGTAAATTTTTCATGAATCATTTTGAAAAAAAAAAAATAAATAAATATTTGTTCCCAGGAAAAATTGTATTAGTTCTACAAATAGTTCCAGAACACATAAAAATAGCCTGTACTTGTTCTACTTTGGCGTTACGACCAATGATTTTTGTTTCATGTTGTCACCTACAGAACTAGTTCTGTGGAAGTGTTAGTTGGCCAGTACCCATTCTATGGAACGGTTCTAGAACTAGTTTTTGAATCAGTGATTTTTGTTCGAAATTGTCACATTCGGAACAAGTTTCATAGAAGCGTTAGGGAATGGTTTCAGAATCTTTTTTTTTTTTTTTATTATAATGGGATATTTCCTAAAGGACACTTTTGTAATCTTTTTTTAATTTTTTAACTTTTTATACAAGTATTTCAAACAGTTCTAGGAAGTCATTCGAGAACCAGTAATTTGTTCTCAGAGATGATGTAGAAGTCATACAGAATAAGTTCTTATGCACTAGTTCTCTAAAACATTCCTTAAACCGAATTTAGAATCAGAATAAGGTTCTACTCCATTAGTATCAGAATTGGTTGTGATACCACTAGTTCTGAGGATGTTATTAAAGAATCTGAAGTGGTTCTGATTACACCAGTTCTAGAACTAGAATGATTTTAGAACATGTTCTAAAATTTTTCCTGGGTTATTAATATTAAATTAAATATAATAAAATATTTTTTTATTAAAAAAAATATTATTAAAAATTAAAGAATAACAAGAATAAAAATCCATCATTCAACGTATTAAGATGAATACTAGAATTTATGCATAAAAATAAATATTTTCGTCATTTTTTTATTTAACTTTTTTCTTTTTGTATTCAATTTTTAATGGAACGTGCCAAATTTAATAAAAGAAATTGTTTTTGCATATAAATTTAGTGCTTAAATATTTGTTTGTCTTAGAGAAAGTCTTCTCTATCGTTTTCTCAAAATCTACAATTCTGAAAAATTATTTATTTTAAAACGATACACAAACAAATGTTGAAGAAATACAAGACGCACATACCAAAACAATTTGCTGTGATATTTATTCCCACGCGTGTATGTAAAATATTTCAATATTTTCCTTTATACTATGCAAAAATATTTAGAAAAAAAAAAAAACATTTTGTGTTTTCATTTTTTAACAAAACTATAAACATAATACGTACGAGTATGAATGTTTGTACTTCAAAGCTGCATAAAGAATATTGTATATTTTTGCACATCAATTGCTCTAAATTTTGCCGGTAAAATGTAGCACATGCAGTAAACGAATATAGAAATAAATTAACTACATGCGTTACGAATGTAAATATTTTTGAAAGATTTAGACAGGCTATAGAAAGATTTACATTGACAGAAATTATAAAAAATGAGACCGTAAAAAATTTTTATTACTCTTGTGAACATTCCCGTTTGTCTATTTGTTTAGAAGACAATTTCGAGAGACTTTAAAAGACTGAATCGTAAGAACTTTCGATATCAATTACATTTTAGACCACTACCTTATCTCGTTAAGATAAATTAAAACAAATTTGGTGTGGGGTATACCTATTTTAGTAATTGTGATCATGAGTACCTATCTATTTTAATTTCGAGATATCACGTGTTGCCAAAACGCATTAACGGTCAGTCATAGGTTAGTGAATCATATCGATTAGTATTTATATATGGTGATCAAAAAGGCATTTTTGGTCCTTAGTTCAGACGGCCTAATCCTAAGCTTTTCTTCAGATAATTCACTTTCGATTTCCTGCTGACTCATGAACTATTTTCAATCATCTTTAATCGGTCTGTTACCTCTTCCACAGGGGAATTGATGAAGTTCAGGGTTGGGGGGTAATCATTACTTTAGGTAATCTTGAGTCTGTAATGGTTTTTTTACAAAATGATAATTGTATGGCATTAAAAATATTCAAAATTACCGGAAATAGAAATCGTATGTTGAATTTTTTTATAGTATTTCGATAAAATTTAATTTTGAAGGTTCTAAGAGTGTTATTAATTATAATTATTTTCAATTACATTGTAATTGTAATTGGAAATTTTAAATTAAAATTACTGTAATTGTAATTGAAAAAATATCAATTACAATTACTTGTATTTGTAATTGAAAATGTCCAATTAAAATTACTTGTAAAGTAAGACTCGTTAGATTCCGTGTTGCTGGGACCACACTACTCGCCAGGTAAATGAGTTGGATTGAGTCTGTTATGAGCAGTGTTGCCAGTTTAGCCTTTTTAAGGCTAAATCTAGCTTTTTTATTTTGCTTTTAGCCTCAAAATTTTCGTTTTAGCTTCTAGCCTTTTTTCTAGCATTTTTTAATTTTAAAATAGCCTTAAAAAGGCTAAAAATTTACTAATTTTATTTCTACAGAATCATCAATTTAAGCATTTTTGTGTATTAGTTCGCACAAAAAATCGAAATTATTTATATTTAACAAAAATTTTCGCCTGCGACGCTTCATTCTACGAAAATATTATAAGTATTTTTTAACAAACTTTATTACCTATAAAAACTATTTATGTTATATTTACAAATTCACTAAAATATCTTTAAGAAATACCAAAATCTAATGAAAAAATATATAAATGCGTTTTTAAATAAAACAATATATTAGCTTTTTTCTGGCTTTATTTTTTGGGACATTTAGCCTTTTCTGACTTTTTTTAAAGTCTAATTTAGCTTATTTTTTTCTCAAGTCCTGGCAACACTGGTTATGAGGTAGAAGTGTAGGGAAGAAAAATGATAACATAAATTAATTAAATCCAGCCAGTAGCATTTAATAATGTCACTGAGTCTAGTGTCAGATATCTCACAAAGATTGTCTAATTGGTGCCTTGCCAGAAATTTATGTCTGATTGCGTTCAAGGCTGGGCATTCGCATAGAAGATGATGTACTGTCTCTTCCTTCTCGCGATTGCCACAACTACGACAGTATTCATTGTAAGGGAGACCAAGTCTGCTTGCATGTTTTCCGATCGTCTAGTGACGTGTAAACAATGCTGTTAGTCTAGAATGTCTTTTCGTTTGTAACTAATGAATTACGCTGAGCGTTTATCGCTGTAGGTAGGCCACGTTTCCTTCGCGACTCTACATTGTCCAGATTTCGCCATTTATTTTTTGCCTTTTCGAGATAGTGTTTTTGGATTCTGCTTTTGACTGATCCTAACGGGATTGCGACAGAAACCGATAAGGAGGCATTCAAAGCGGAGCCTGCCCGGGATAATTTGTCTGCCTGTTCATTACCATAGTAATCCCTATGCGCAGGAACCCAGACTATAGTAATGTCATACAGTCGACTTAGTCCCAGCAGTTCCTCTTTACACTGTCTGACTAGAATAAAGGTAATTTCATAACCTTTAACTATACGTCTTAATGAACGTTATAATGTAAATATTTTGGAAGATATTCGTATTTTTAAAAATATTTTTTTTTTATTTTTTGAGTTGTTATAAATGAACTATTGCGGTAATCAAGCTAAAACTCGGCATTTGAGTTACCAGTGTCAATATTAATATTCTTGTGGAATTTCATTACATTCGGATGATTTTTGAAGCAATTGGCGATTTTTCTGTTTTATTATAAACAAAACAATACAAATTGAAATAAATATTTCGTATTTATTATGACGTTTGTTGTCATAATTTGTAAAGTATTGCGAGTCCCATAATGACACTTACCACAGTTATAGAAATCATTTTCAACATTAACATATTTTTTTACAATTTTTAAAAAAGACCATTTTGGGAGATATTTACCAGTGAACTAAAAATAGCGAGATATGGACCATTTTGATGTTTAGATAAAAGTCATATTATACATAATTTTAAACGTAATTTTGATACCTTTAATATGAGATCTCAATAAATAAAATATCATAATTAGTTTCATGATTTTGTGTAAATTTCTAGCTATTTTACACTTTCAAATCGCGATATTTCGCGAACCACTTGATGAAATTATCTGAAATTATGAGTAAGTATTAGTTTTGACAAGAATAATTATTGTACCAAATATCATTAAACTCGGAGAGCTAAGATCTAAAGTTGTAACCTTTCGTGTTGGTTTGAAATGGAATGACTCATATAGCTCAATTTAAAAGGAAAGAAATACGCTTTAATTAGAAATTAGAAAGTATTGTAATCAAATACGTACCTATATTTTGTTAAAAAATATTTTTTATGGAATTTTATGGATATAACGAACTACGTTTATAACGAACTAAATTTGTCGGTCCCTTCGAGTTCGTTATAACTGTGTTCGACTGTATTAACAAATTTCATATTCACCAAGGAACAAAATTAAGAAAGTAAAAAAAACTTTTATGTATATTTTCATTATTTTTTCTTTAATATTGTTCGGTGGGTTATAATATTAAAATATATTGGAAATATGGAGAAAATTATCTTTTCAATGATCCCAATTATTTATGTTAAAATACCGCGGTTTATTTAACCCTACGGTACATACCTGGTTACCCGGGTACCATTTTTAACTTTAAAGTGCTCGCATTTCTTTATTAATAAACTTCAGATCGTCGTGATTAAAGTGTTTATACACTACACTAAGGGAAAAAATTCGATTCAAAATCAACAACGGTTGTGCTCACATTGGTAATTTACGGTAACAGCTGTTTAATACCTTTCGTTAACAAATTTAATAGAAAGCATATGTAATTTAACAATTTGATACCGAAATGGTTTCAACTTGGGGTCAATTAGGTATCGATTTTAAGAATTGAACACGCAGTGTTTAATTGAAACACATACGGTGTAGATTCACTATTGACACAGAATGGTATCGTTTTCAACACGTATGTGATTGATATTTCTCTGGGTGTACAGAAACTGTAAAATAAATGTAAAATGGCTTTAAAGTTGATTCCTACGGGAGTCAATACCCATTGTAACCGGGTACCCCCCTATAATTTCTGTATTTTGTAATACAATTAACTTTTTTTTTTGCACTTTTTATTATTGAAAATCTTATTTTTATTGTCTTTTGATTCATTTAAAGTTAAAATTTTACACAATTTTTGCTTCAAGTAGGAAATAAGCATGTCCATGACAGTCAAAATTACCAAATTATAAATAATAACTCCATTAGGATTTGAAGGAGAACTAGTTTCAGAAATAAGCTTTTTTGAAATTTCTATGTTATTTAGAAACTTCAGAAATAGAAACAAAAGATAATATGTGACAAGTTAAAAAAATTGAGCCAGTATTTATAAATATGACAATATAGCGCACATTTTAGCCGTTTTTACATCATTCACCGCGTTGACTTTGGTTTTTATGAATTCCTTTCATTTTGTCCATATCATGTAGTAATGTCCACCACTTCTACTCCAAAATATCATGCAAGTACTCCAGATATTGAAATTATTTCCTATATTCGTGCTAAGGGACGTAAACTTTCCATATTGTAGCAACTTAGTGTTCTAAAAAAAAAAGCTATTCTCTAACGTGACCTATTTTCGGTGAGAATATTATATGGATCCTGTGCTTAATTGTGGATGAAGTAAGTGCTAAAATTCTTTAGGACTGAAATATTGTTATAGTCTGTCTTGACCGATTTTCTCAGAGAGTTTATATTGATCGTGTGTTTTATTTTAGATCAAGTCTTATTGTAAAGTTTACAATTACAATTTATACTTTTTACAATCTTTTGTATATAACATACGTTTTTGTTTACCAAAACTAATTTATGCACTTTATGATGATTTTCGGAAATAGGTCTTATGTGGGAGCTATGTATTTTTGAGGTGCGAACCTGATAAAAAAAATGTTATAGATTAGTTTTTACGTTTATAAAAATTATTTTATAATATTTAGTTGGGTTTCTAACGTCCATAAAAGTTTTAAATATACTAAATTATGCAATACTAATAAAATGTATGGGCGTCAAAACCCTATTCCAGGAGAAAAATTGTATGGAGACTTGGTTATAATAGGTAACCATTATAAACTAATTATAACAGAGCTCGTGTCTGCATCATATAAATCCAAAATTCATACAATTATTTCAAAAACTTCTATTTGTAGCTTCATTTAAAGTTGAATATGGACTGCCAGACAGACGCACGGACATCGCTAAAATGTCCAAACATGTTTTTCTAAATGTTAAATGTTAAATGGTTGTAATAAATAATTTGTATAAAATTATATATTTTTTTAATAAAATCAACGAAAATTACACTATGGTACCCGGGTACTGCGGGTATTGACTAACGTTAATTTTTTTGGGTATTCATGAGAGGCCAAACGTAGAAAAACGTTTGGTGCAACATACAGATGAAATTGCAAAACTATTTAATTTTTTATGAAATTGGTTATTACCAAGAGGTTGATTAGAAGAGCATACAAAAAAACAAAAATTTTTCAATGTTATGACTGAATTTTTGCTATTTAACAAATTGAAAATCTACCAAATGCTATTTTGTTTTAAGTAAAGCTAAAAACATATGTAAATATTTCAAAAAATGTTTCAATAGAATTTCTTTTGAGAACTAATCATTTGTCATTATTATAAATGACGTCTAAGGAAACAAAAAATTAACAAATCTGTTAAATAGACTTTGAACGAAAATATATTTAAATAAAATTATAACATCTTTTTTATTATATTTATAATTACAAATACATACATATTCGTATAATATTAACAAAACAAGTGTGAATAAAACATTTAGTTTATGTTGTAGGGTACTAAAAACATGTGTGCTTTTTTTTTTTTTTTTCAAAAAATATGTATAAAAGAATTTCAATTTACTAAGATTATCGTTCTCAATATTGTATTGAAATAATATTTATTTTCATTTTTCAAACAATAACGCAAAAAAATCTTTACTTTCTGCCAACTGAATTTGTTGTTTTTTCTTTTTTTGCTATATATTGGCCTTCTATATAAACAAAATAAAGAAAATAAAATGGAAAATATTCAATTATTTTGTTCAGTTGTATGTTTCTTTTTTTAGTTTGGCGTGTTCTAAATACATTTAAGTAAATAAATTATTATGGTAAAATGAAATTGAAATCAGTATAATGTTTAATATCATAATTAAAACAAATAAAAAATATAAAAAAATACTCGTATATTTTAAAGTAATTTGAAGGCTTCATTTCGGGAAGGTCGTTAGTCTTTTAATTTTATTTTATTTTCTACTTACAATTGAATGCTAAATTTAAGAGCAGATGTACATATTATTGAAGATTCTGTTTAATTAGATAATTAATCCAAATTGTGTTCATGAAATACATAACAAATATAATTCCAGAAATAACAAATATTATGTAGTAACTACATTTTAGTTTTTGACTAAAATTACATTTTTAAAAGACGTATGTAGCTAATAACTAATGCTGACTTATATTAAATATTATCAGCTGGAACGTAAACAAACTGAAAAATAAACAAAGGATCTGCAAACTTTAAATCATATTTTAGGCAGGCAAATAAATAATACAATATAAACAAAATATGTTTACATATGTACATTTCATGTTAATTTATTTTTCAAAAAAAATATTTATAATATTTTACAGTGCACCATGGGGGTTTTTATAAAATACTGAAAAAAATTATTCGATATCTTTCTGTTCTAACTGCATAGAATTTCACGAATTTAGTTTTCAGCTAATATTTTAATTTAATCAAGCAAAACTTACTTTCTATACACTTCAATTTCTGAATTTGATATATCCGATTGAATACAGTTATTATCTATTGCAAATGTTGCTCACATTACAAACTTTCAGTTTGAAGACACTTTCCGATCCAAAAATATGACTTTTTTAAAATGAAAAAAAAAAAAAAAAAAAAAAAAAAAACTATAATTTTTTTCCAAAAGTGTACATACGCAAAAAAACTAAACTTCAAATTCAATTCATAAAGTCAATAATTTTGTTTACTGAAAGAGGACCTATAATGAAATTCATAAAAACAAAAAATTGAAAAATTTTTTAAATTTTCTTTATTAAAATAATATACCTACTATTTCTAAAATATAATATTTAAAAATTTATAAAAATTTCAAAAAATTAAATTGTTAGGTTTTAAAAAAATATCTAAAGAAATAATTTTATTGAATCGAATTTTTTTTATTAAATAAAAAAATATAGATAAATAAATATTTCTAATAAACATAGTTAAAATATATACATCAAATCTCATCAAATGTTCCACAATGGACCGACACCTATAAAATTCGATAGAGTTATTTAATGTAATAAATATTTAGATACTTAAAACATAATCTGAAAACTTACCGGAAAATTTTTGCATATAAATTGGATTACGGACGGATTCAATTGTGTTTTTAATTTCACTTTGCGACCGATACTTTGCTCCTAAGGTAGAAAGGTGTACGGACATCACTACATTAAGTGAGAAATTCTTTCCCAATCGAATGCTTCTCTTTACGGTGTGTGTCCGACAAACTGTGCCTTAGAAATATTAGCGAAACACATTGCAAACCATTTAGTGTATTTAAATAAATAAATAACTGTTACCTACCTTGTACAATATAAGATATCGTGAAGGGCCGTAGAACTATTGACTCAAAAATTTAATCAATTTTTATTGAATTTAATTTAAATCCAAACAGTGATTTGTTAAGAAAAATTTTAGCCATATATTTCTTAAAAAAATAAAATTCATATAAAAAATTATATATTGATAACACTGGTCGACAAAAAAAAATTTTTTGAGCTCCTTAAAAATATATATATATATAATATATATGTATATGTAGACTAGATGGAATTCCGCATGCTAAACTCGAATCTGCTTTGAGTTTTTTTCCATCAGGTCGGGATTTTTTTTAGGGGCGTGTCTAATATTGTGCCCTAAATATCCCGATTACTCGAGTATATTTCACTATTACTTGAGAACGGTATGCACGATTTATGTAAATGATATACTACGATATGCGGAATAAAATTAGCTTTAAATCGCTCTACTATCAAATTTTTATCCGCTCAATAGTTTAGGAGATATTTCGAAAAAGTGTCAGAAAAAGTGTTTTTTTTTTCCTAAAACTTTTTTTTAAAAGTGAAAACATCAAAAATATTTAAGTTTATCACCTTTATCTCAAAGCTGGAAAAACTACGAGTAAATAAAGCCACGTATCATAAAAATTGATGCACAAATTTTGAGTGGACTCATAGTTAAGTTTGGATACCCATGCATACCTATAGCTAAGTGGAAATACACTAGTGGGCAAAAAAAATAAAAAAAGGTGGATTAGATGGAATTCAACGTGCTAAATAAGAATCAGCTATTACTTTTTTTCTATTACGCATTGATTTTTTTTTATGGGCATGACTACTGTGACCCCGCCTTTAGGCAGTCACACTGGTGTAACTCGAGAACAGATTGTCCAATTAAGATAAATTGAACTCTAGTATATAGTGATCTGAATTGTCTTTGAACTGAATTTATATAATTTTTTGTCCAGTTAATATTTCCGTAATTATTCGGTAATTAGTACCGAAAATTTTAAAATTTATTTTTTTGAAAAGTGGTGAAAATTTTGATCCATAACTCTGAAACTCTTGAGCGAATAAAAAAATTTTGTTGACATACCTTGAAGACAATTTTCGTATGCATCTTTTGATGTATCAAAATCGTGTAAACGGTTCTTGAGTTATAGCTTTAGTTTGACAAACCATTCTCGAATTTTATAGTGTGACCGCTGCATAAGGTGATAGAAAAAAAGTGAATGCAGATTCTTGTTTAACTCGTCAAAATCCACCTAGTCCACTTATTTATGTTTCAAGAAAAAAAAATTTTTTATTTTTTTGCCCACCACTGTATTTCTACTCAATTGTATGTAACATGGGTATTTTTACTTAACTGTGAATAAAATCACGATTTGTGCATCAATTTTGAAGATACATGCCTTATTTTATCCGCAGAATTACTAGCTTTAAGATAAAGATGATAAACTGTAACATTTTAGATGTTTTCATTTATTAAAAGAAATTTTAATAACAAAAAAATCTAAAATTTTGCAAAATTTGATTTTTTTGGTCATTTATTTCAAAATAACTTCGAAACTATTCAGCACTTAAAAAAAAAATAAGTTCTGATGATTTGAAGATATTTTTAGTACGCATCTTTTGGTGTATCACTTGTGTCAATCGTACACTCCGTTCTTGAGTTATGAGGAAACATACTAAAGTAATGGCCTTACTATGGGCGAAATATTAGATACGCCCGTAAAAAAAATCCAGACCTGATGGAAAAAAACTGTAAGAAGATTCGTGTTTAGCACATCAAAATACATCAAGTCCAACTTTTCGTCTATGGGGGAGGATTTTTTTGTTGAGCAGTGTAATTTAACTATTCTATACTTGAGGGAAAATTCAAGTTGGAATCTCTTTTGACTTAAGAGTTATGAAGCAAAATATGGTAAAAAGCTGTTTTTTTGTATGTAAAAATTTAAAATACTTACAAAAATTAATTTAAAATATTTTTTTATAACCTCATATTAAAAAAATAATATTTAAAAATTCTAAAATAAAAGAGTGTTCTATAATAAATTTCATATTTTCATATTTTTTACTTACAATTGTTAATATCTATTGTGAATTTAATAGACGTCGGAGATGACAAGTCCGATTGCTATCCGCTTTGACATGGAATCACTTTACAACGTCTTTTTTATTAAATACTTGAATGAAGTATAGTAAAAGTTAGTTCGAAAAATATTTATAGAGGAAATATCAATCCTTCAACAACTTGTTTTCGTTACGTTTTCATAAACCCATTTTAAGTTGAAGTTGGATAGAAATTTCGTTTCCAATCAAATTCTGTTGAGGATTTCATAAACAGGCTCTATGTTTGATTTCTATCATTCTACCTGCCGATGAAGTCGAGGATTTACGATGTTTATGAGAGTGTGGTGGACATATGGTCGTAATTAGATCATCATGATCTGTATATAGATATGTAAAAATGAATTGTGTTTTTTGCATCTTATAGACAGCTTAATTGATTATCTCGAAAATATCACCATACCAATCTGTGAACCCCAAAATAGGCTAATTTAATTTTCGATAAGGGCAGGGGAAATAGTACTTCCCATACAAAGAAAATATTTATTATCGTATAATTTAAATACCGTTACAACAAAAGTCCTAAAATTTTACCGGAATACCTTTCCCATCAACCTCCAAACTTGGAATGACTCTTTTCATCTTGAGTATTTAGTCAGGCTTCAAGTTATAATAAAAAAAAAAAAAATATAAAAAAATAAATATTAAAAAAATAAAATATTATATCTAAATTAATTGGGTCAACAAATATAGTGTCAATGAATCCAAAGTGAAATGAAAGTATTCCATCAGAATATTAAAATCTCTGAAGGATTTTGCAAAGTTAGTTCGATTATCGATTTTAAGGACTCTTAAACTTCGGATATTTTGCAGTACTTTTTTAATTACTTGGGAAAATAAAAAACATTTAAGTCATTAAATTTCAATCTATTTAAGGGTATTTATTATTTTATACCAACAACCTATTTGAGCTTCATTACCTCCTTCTAAGCTTAAAACTCTGCACTCTCTACTGCTCCTGTTAGTATTTTTATATAATTCCATTTAGCGTAAAAACTATCTTAATATGGAAAAAATATTTAAAAAAATTTTAAAATTGATCTTCAGTTCCTTACCATCAGTTGAAAATCACGGGTCTAGAATAATTCGTCAAAAAAAGTATTGAATTTTTTCTTGAAATGGGGTATAAAAAATTCGTCATTTTGAGACAGTTGCGAAAAAAATATATATATATTTTAAACATTTTGTTACCTTTTTTCTTTTCTTATTTCCATATTATTTTTTCTCGAAAAATTTTATTCTTTAGAACATTAAAGATTTATACTTTTCTGAAATATAATTTCACGAGTATGATCTCAAAGTTAAAAACAAGCCCAGTTGCTCAGTAGAACTAACGACAAATATTGCCGAACTTATCCTATTTTTATAAAAATTTTTACTTTAACCTATATGTTCTAAAATCCAAAGGCATGGAACTACCTACGGATTGCAGTTTTGGAAATTCTAATTTGCTCAGAAGAACACATTAAACTTTATGAGTAAAATTAAAAAAATCCCATTTTTATGAAAAAAAAAAAAAATAATAATAATAATAATAAAATTTTGGTAAAGCGAATCCTTTAATTCCCAAGTGATCAATAACTTTATCAATTCCACATTGCTATTTTTATGCGGATTGAGAACTATATTTTTTTTTTTTTTCGTTTTTCATTTTCATTTAATCATATTCCTAAAATATAAAAAGAAGTGATCCACTATTGGCTCAGCGCTCATTTGAGTCATACACCTTAAAATCATTTTTAAAATTTAAAACTTTCAAAAAAAAATATTTATTTATATAACAGTTACTGAAATAAACATTTGTTCACAGGCAGTTATACTCGTATTCCAAACTTTGTGACAACGTAAAAATTATAGCAAAATAATTTATATAAAATTTTTTATGAAATCTTTTTTTATTGTTACTTGTAACAGTTTTGTCAGTAATCATAAAGTTAAGAATTCAAACGATTTTTTTATATATACATATTTCCCACACAAGTGGTCTGAGACATATGGTCAGCGGAATTTGAAATGATGTTATAATTTTTTAATCGATTTTTATATTTTATCTGTTTACTGATAACTATATTTTGACTACGATTTGGTTATAATAAAAGCAAAAATTACTATTTGATAAATATATTTTCAAGAAACTGTTCGCAGACATTGCCTAATTATTTTAACCGATTTATTTATGAACTGTTCGCGGACACACTAGTGTTTATATTGCCTAAATGTTTCAACTGAAATACACTGCCGGTCAACAGAATAGGTTCAAGATTATCCTGACGCTTTTTAACGGATTTTTTTCCAAAAAAATATTTTTAAGGCAATTTTTTTGGGTCATCTGAATAGGTTCATTAAGAATAAAATCAATTTGCTTCAAATATTGCTTGAACTCACCCATAATTGTATGTTTTCCTAATATTTTCAACAGTTTTCTATAAGAATATTTAAAAATTGGTCGCGTAAAAAAATTTTCCTATAAAGAAAAAATCAAAATTATAGGGTATGGACAATTTGGATTTAATCTATGAAATATGGCGAAGAAAAATTGAGCGAAGTCAAAATATTGTGAATAATTTTTTAAAAAATCAGCATATTATTTGAAATTCAGTACACCTAAGAAGTCTAAAAATTATAAAGAACCCACCTCTAAACATCATTCGTGAAGTGAAACTACTCTCGTTTACTTGTGAATTCATGTTCTAAAAAAGGAATGAAACATATTTTTGTATAGAATAAAAAAAAATCAATCTGGACTGCTCCAATGGCTTTAGATATTATTAATTTCGTCATTTGAGAGAAGAAAAATGCTAATTATGTATCTCATAAAGCTCCGAAGGAAGTGTGATGGCGTAATTTGCAACTTCATATTATGATACATGTGAATTTAGATTTTCTTTACATATAATTATGGAAAAAAACTTACAAAAGCATTGAGGAAAAATAATTTTTACATTTTATACACTATTTTAATTCATTCCATGCACATTCCAGCTCTACAATGCCCTTATTCACAGCACAGAAGCGGTAAAACAATGAATTCAACTCTCTCGACCTTAATATAATAGCAAATGTATGGAAATTGCTGTCACGTAATGTTTATGAGTCGGACAGACAATACGAGGACAAAATGTCATTATCAGAAAGATTGGATCAAGTTGGAGCAAACCTTCTTCGTTACAAGTTGAACATTTTTATAAGTCCCTTCCAAATATAGTTTTTTAGGTAAAATTTAATTAAAAAAATGCTAATTTCATTATTAATAATTTCCTAATAATATAATAAAACAAAAAAGTACCAAATTAATCAAAACATATTGTTGTTTTATTGAATAAATAATGTTGCACCTATTCTGATGACCCAAAAAATTTACCTTAAAAATTCGCTTGTTGGAAAAAAATCATTAAAAATTGTACTTAGTTTTTACTTAAATTTATTTTGCTTGTAAATATATTAGAATTGAGTACTTTAATGCCCCGATTATGTATGTCGATTTTTGTCGTTTTCCGTCTGAAAGACTATTGAGTATTTATTTTTGTATTCTCTATGTCACTATACAACTGTTTGGGTTTTTGTCTTTGATAATGACAATTTATTACGTTATTTGCCTTAAAATTTTATATTCTGTATGTCGATAGTAGTCGATTGAAGTGTCAATTCAGTCACTTAATATTTTCTTACCGTTTTGACTGTGCAAAGCAATTAAAACGTATATTTTTAATTACTTGTGAAAATAAAAATGCTGAATTATTTATTAATAAAATCAATTTATAGTATTTTATAGAGATGTTCTTCTTTTTCTGTCCCAAAAAGACACTGCTTAGGAGTCAAATTTCATAAGTTTTGTAATCATACCTTGCTTTTATGAATAACAAGAAGTTCTGTTCATTTGGTCAAGTTCGACCATTAAACTACAGTAATTATAAAGGAGAATTTTATATGGAGTAATGAACAAATAAAAACGTTTAAATAGGATTTATGAACTTTGCCTTGATTATATAAAGTAGATCAATGGGAAGTAGGTCAGTTTTGGATCGTACTGTGTTTCTTATTTATATAAAAATTATTTATGTATGTCCAATATTATCTTGGTACTATCGTATACTTTTTGGGAATACATCAATACACCCAATTCGGAAGCCTCCATTTCTGTAAGTAAACGTTCGGTTTACATAAAAAAATGTGCCAGTTGCTTACAATGAAAATAAAAAACACGCATTTGTTTTGCCGGTCAAGAAATATTGACGGCCCGCAGTTTTGGCGACGAGTCCATAGTAAATACTCATTAATACAAATCTTGAAGGGAAAACTGGTATTACGCAAAATAAATTGGTTCCGCTAATGAGTTTGTACTCTGTCACATGGAAGTAGTAAGAAAATTCTTCATAATGTTCGGAATTTTTTGCAAAAAATATTGAAGCATCAAAAATTTGTTCTACAGAATTGTTTTTAGTTTTATTTATTTATTTTTGAAATGTCACCCTTTTTGAAGCAGGATTTACATATTCAAAAAAAGTAAAATTTTTTAAAAATATTCTTTTAAAAATTTTACCATTTTATATTGTTTTTTATGTTGGCAATATTTCATTTGAAAGCAACGTATATCATAGACCTAAACCACGTAAGTCAAACGAAAAAATTATATCGACTTACAGAATAGCATGTGTGACTGCTTTTCGTCTACAGACGGAACGTAAAATCGAGATAAAAAAAAATATATTAATTTCATTATTATTTTAAAAGTAACAAGAGTTTTAATGTATTGAAATCTTAAACCTATTCTGTTGACCGGCAGTGTATTTATGTACCTACATATGTTTTTATATTTTGATTGAACTAAAAAAAAAACATTTCATTATCAATAATCCGAAAGTGTTTGAATTTAATTCATCTTTTCCTTTGTCTTACGCTGTTGCACCTTTTTATAAATCACTTAGTATCCACTTGACACCAACAGCAATCACTATTTATGGCTATTAGGAAAAACCACCAAATGGTATCTGACAATTTAAATATTTTAAATTGTTTTAGAGAAAATATAAAATTAATGATGTTAAGCGCGTTCAAACAATATAAAGGCCAAAGAAAACAAATAACAAGGCCGTAGAATTGAAAATATTTATTTAAGTACTCGTACAGGTTGTTGATATATGTACACCGGCTAAAATATTTTTTTAAGTGAAAAAGTGAGAAACTTACATTCGGCTTGGCCGAATCTTTAAAAATTAATGGCTCACGTCAAGTTTTGGTGTCCGAGTTTACATAGACCCTCGATTGTTTACAAAAAAAATTAGATGTCGTACATGCTTTTGTTTAAGAGAGGTCGGCGGAAAAGACTAACCTATCTGCTTTTCTAATATGAGCCATAACTTATAAAATGATTTTGCCCATTTTCAATACCAAATAAACCTTACACAAGAAAAATATTTAACTAAATTTTGTCCTCCTAGGTGTGTCGCCCCGAGACTCTTCCTGCTATCAGCAGACAGATGAATATAGCTAGATTGTCTCAGAACACAGAAAAAATAAAAAAATAAAATCAATCATCAAATATGTTAGTAAATAACAGCTTTTTTAAATTTGCACCTCTCACCAAAATGATTATATCAATTACTAAAACTGTAAAAAATTAAAAACAGAAAAAAAATTCAATTAAAAAATTAATTAAATCAATTAAGTTGATGATTGAATGAATTAAAATTTTAAATGTGAAATAAAATCTTAATTAAATTTAATTCTTACTTTAGTTTTATTTGAATATATTTATTAAATGTTGATGTAAAATTAAACAACTGTGTTAATTGAAAAATATATGGTAACAATTTTTCTATAAATGTATATACTTGATGAGGTGTTAAATGATTTTTTCGACAAGTTACATGCAGAATGACAAACCTATAGTACCTCCATCTTTTTTGATGACGGGTATAACAATTATTAGGTTACATTTTCTTTTGCTTAAGTCTGTATGATAAATAGCTTTTCGTTATGTTTTCTTTCGCTATTAAAATTTAAAAAGTTTTTTTTTTTTTTTGCAAAATTGCCTTCAAAATGTGATTGGTAATGGTTTTAGCAAAATGTATATTGGTTTATAAATTACTCAGTTTTAAAATTACATGTAGATATAAAAAATTTTAACAATTTTTTTTTTCTATGTTTAATTACAGAAATGATTTATTAGAACAAAAAGCACAATTTAATGTACAACTAGAAGATGCACATAAAAATGTGAACAGTTTACAAACGAAAATCAGTGAAATGCAAATAAAAATTGAAAAACTGGAACAGGAGTTATCAGCGAAAACCTGGAACGTTGAAAGTAAATAATAACATATCCTATAATTCATGAATAATCAAAATACATATATTTTTATTATTCTGCAGGATTACAGGGTGAATTAAATGCAGCTCACAAAGATGATGAATACGTTCGTAAAAAACTCAAACTACTAGAAGATGAAAAAACCAATCTACGTCATCGATTTAGTGAAAATGAAGATGAGTTAAAAAGAAAATATGGTGAGTATTGTTTCCCTTTACATTTCTTTTGTATAAGTATATGTATGTTAAAAAAATAATTTACTTTTGTTTACTTTGTGCCCCCTTAAGACGACCTTGAAATGCAGTACAATGAATTGCAAGAAAAATACAAACAAACACAAAGTTTGGCAAGCAATTTACATACACAACTGGCAAAGGCCCAGACAGAGGCCGAAGAATGGCGCGAAGAATTGGAAAAAATACGCAGTGACCTGGAGGAACAAATAAAAGTTTTGAAAAATGCTCTGGAAAATTCAGAAAATGAGCGCAAGATTTGTGAGGATAAATGGCAAAGAGAATTTGAAATGCTAAGGACTCATAATATGGGTAAAAATTTCATGCAAATAATCAATAACAAAAATATATAAATTATTTTTAAATTAATATTTCTAGATCGCGAAGAATCCATTATGACCGATTGCGAATGGCAATTGCGCCAAATGCAAAAACAGTGCAAAGATAAAATTGAAAAAGCCGAAAGTGGACGACGAGAGGCCGTAGAAAAAGTCGAACAATTAGAGGAGGAACTGGAAGAGCGGCGCAAAGAGATAGACGATTTAAAAATCTACCAAGCTCAAGTGAATTCTCTAAGAGGCGTTATCAATGAACAAGAACGATCCATACAAAATCTTGTATCTCAAATAGAACATCTGAAGAGTGATTTGGCCATTGCCAATGAAAATCTTGCAGAACAAATTGAAGCTGTTAAGAAAATCAAATATCATTGTGATAATGCTCTCTACGATAAGGAGCGTCAAATGATGTATCGTATCGATGAGGTACGCAATGAGGCAGCCTCTTTTTGGGAGGACAAACTTTATACAGAGATGACAAGACTGAAAAATGAACTTGAATCCGTTTATGTAGATGAAAGGCGTGAAGCTTTAGATAAGTTACAAAACGAACATATAGAAGAGCTTAAAGCTTTAACAAATCGTTATACTGACAATGAGGAAGAGTTACGCATGGAATTGGCCGAAACACAACAACGTTTGGAACAAAAGACTCAGGAATTTATTGAATTACGCGAAAAATCGGATAATGCTTTGCTACAAACACGCATGCATTTGGATCGTGCGGATCGGGAATATCAAAAGGCCATGTGTCAAGAAGAAGAACGTAGGGAAACTTTAGAGAACTCTTTACGCCAAGAATTTGAACAAGAAAAACAAGAAATGGAGGAAAAGTTCCGAGAACGTTTGGGTCAAGTCAAAGATGAGTTTGCCAAAGAACTGCAAATAAGTACACAAGAGTTAAAGGAAGAACACAAAAAGGAAATAGAAGAGTTAAAAGCCAAAATGAAGGCTGAAAAAGAAGAGGCCTTACAAGCTCTAAACGAAAAACATAAAAAGAAACTGGCCGATGCAGATGAAAAAATTAAAGAAATTGAACAGCGCCACAAACACGATCTTAAAGATCTAAAAGCCGCCTACGATGCCGAAAAGGCAGCTCTCGATAAAAGAGACATTAGTAATGCCAACGAAATTGAACAGTTACATCGAAAATGTCGCTGTCTCACCAATCTATTCGAAGAAATGCGTATGCGCTACGAAAGACGTGATCCTCGTCCCGAGGATCTAAGAGAAATTGCTGAACTGCGTGCCCGCTGTGAATCTCAGGAACGTGATTTGTATCTGCTCACAGATCGTCTAAGGGAAATGCAAATACAAATGAATGAATTGCAACAGAATGGTGTAGAGTGTAATGCCATGAACAATAAAAATAATAAAAAATCGAAACCAATAAAAAAGCCACCGCCAAAAACTATACCAACAAACTGCGATGTTATTTACGAAGAAAACGAAGAACGAGAATCACCGCCACCCACACAGAATTCAATATATACAAATAAACAACAACAACAACAACAACAACAACAACAGATAAATAATAATTACAATAATGAAGATGATAATGTTGATGACAATGATGATGACGATAATGATGATGCCGAAAATGACGACAATGAAAGTCAAGAAAATAATAAAGAAAATACAGGTGATAATGATGTTAAAGAACAAAGAATCATTGATGTTAAAGGCAAAATCGATCAGTCTTCCTATGAAGGAAAAAATGCTAAATTATTGATCAAAGACAATGTAGATGACAGTCACATGATTACAGCTGTTTAGGAAAATTCCAATCAAAACAAAGAAAACAAAAGCGAAAATAAGTAAATAAAAAAAAAAAAACATGATTGAGAGGCATCCCTCCGTGTCTAGATTTGTCACTGTCATATCGTTTCTTAGCGCTGAATATTTATCGGAAATGATATGATTTGAAATCAGCTGCTTTTTTCACACTACCATTACTGCGTGCACACACACACAAATACATACATAAATATAAATAAAATACATTTTATTTCATATTTATATGCTAAATATTTTATTATTATTATTTTTTTTTTTTTTTTGTAAATTATTTATTTTAATACGGTCTCTCGTGTATATACGCGTTTCTTATTATTTCTATTTTTTTGCGTATTATTTTCATTTAATTTTATTATTTTTTTATTGTAAGAATTTATATATTATTTATTCACAATTTCTCCTAAAAATTCGTTGACTAGTTTTAGTTTGATTAAGGAAATTATTTAATTAATTTCTTTTAACGACAAAATTATAAATCCAAAAAACAAAAATATTTACCAAATTTTGTATTTTTTAAAAAACAAAATCCAAAAAATAAAGTAAAACAAGAAACTCGAAAAAGGTTTTGCGTTTTATTTATGAAATGGAAATTAAAAATGTTTCTATTTTTCAATTTAATACAAAGGTCGTATGTAGAGTATATGTTTGCATATATGTATGTACAGTGTGAGATAATAAATATATTTTGGAAGTTCAAACAATCTGCAACGATTATAGGAGTATTCCAATCAATGTTTGGTAAGGACCGCAGCTTAAAGGTCTCCCAAAATTTGTCTCTTACTGAGGCTTCGAAAACCAGGGTCACAAAAATTGAATTTTTTAAAGAAAAACTAAAATCAAAAAAGAAAATTCTAACAGAAATGTTTAGTGTTGAAAAATTTTAAGTTTTTACATTTTTTATAGTTTATAAATGTCAACAAAATCAATGGTAATTAAAAAAATATATAATTTAATAAACAAATAAAAATAAAAATCTCAAATATCTTTAGAAATTGCCTTCGGTGCGGAATGTTTTTTCATCGAAATAATTTTTGTAAACTGTTTTTGGTATAGGCTATGACGTGGTACGCTGTGTTTTTTATATTTTTTTAGGATATAGTGTTCAATAGAGTGTCAAGTAGATAAAAATTTTGTAGGAAGACTCCTCAAACGATGCGGAAAAATTAGCTTAATATGGGAAAAACATTAAGATTGAAGGTCACTGTTCTAGAACATTTCGTCGAAAAAATATTATTTAGTTTTGTCTTGAAATAGCTATCAAAAAATACGTAATTTTTAGCCAATTATGAAAAAAGTTTTTTTAAAAATTTTGGTCTATAAAAGTCATTTTAGTACATCATGAAAAAATTTTTCGAAATTTATATCTTACACCACCATAGGTGGTTGGGGTATTATGCGTTTGTGCTGACGTTTGTAATGCATAGAAAGAGATATCAAGCACCCACCTTAAAGTATACCAATCAACTTTTTAAATCAATCTAACGATGTCCGTCCATCTGGCTGGCTAGAAAAATCGGTCCACAATAGACCCCTCTTTCAAAATCACTTTAACATGAATAAATCCCATACAAATGTTAGTTAAAAGTTAATATCTGGCATAAATCTTCTATATATCGACCATTCCAGGAAAGAACGCCCGAAAAAGTATATTTTTTTATTTGATGGCTTTCAATTTCGATAAAAATTTGTATACATAAACTCCATTAAGCCTTTTATCAATTTCAGTTTTCAGTTTTGTGAAATTGCAAAAACTCGCGATTTAATTTCGCTTTTTAATTTTCTCAAAAACCAAAAAAATTTCAAAAGTATTCAACTTTAAATAGCAAAATCTCTGGAAAGGCTTTGTGAATTTTAATGATTTAAACGGCCTTAAAATTTCGCATATGGCGGCTTTACGACGAACATTTTAAAAATAAAAAAGATTTTTTAAAAATGCATTAAATATGCTATTAAATTTTTTTAATTTTTTAACATAAATGAAAAGTATGGAATCTTTAAATTAAAATAAAAGTGTAAAATTTTTGGGACGCGAAAATCTTATATGCATAATCCAATTTTTATAAAAACATGTTTCAAATTTTTCATATAAAATTAAAATTTTTTCTTGTTTTTGAAATTTTCTTTAAAATTTTTATAAAAGTTAACTAAATATAAAAAGTATGCGATTTTAAATATTCATATCTCTTGAAGTTATTGATGGATTTCTGTAATTTAAAGAGTATTTAAAAGGCCATTGTATATTTTTTGTGTAATTTAGTCAGCATTTCAAAAACCACGTCTTCGATACATAATATTTTAAAAATATAAATGCAGTTTTTGGATGCATTTTTGTTAGTTGCGAATTTATTAAATTTTAATTTTTCAAAAGTGTATTTTTTTCTGTTTGTTTATTATAACTTAAAACAATAAATAGTCTGATACATAAAGTTTTACTATTTTTCAGGATTTTTTAAAAAATAACACAATAAATTTTTTTTTAACAAAATACGTAAAGATATTCATAATACCAGAAAAATTTTATTTTTATTTGAAAAATTTTAAACTAGTTGAAGAAAAGGGGAAATTATGCAAAGTACATGTGTGCGTCCCAAAAATTTGACATTTTTATTTTAATGTAAAGATTCCAAACTTTTCATTTATTATAAAAAATTAAAAAATTTGAATAGCATATTTAAAGAAAAATGCATTTAAAAAATGCAATTGCACTAAAATGCAATTTTAAAAAATATTTTTTATTTATAAAATATTCATGTTTAAGCTAACATAATTACAATTCAAACGCCGTTTAAATCACAAATTTCTGCAAAGCCTTCCCAGAAATAATTGTATTTAAAGTTGTATACTTTTGAGATTTTTTAGATTTTTTCAAAAGTGAAAAAGCGAAATAAAATCGCGAATTTTCTGAATTTAGCGAATCTGAAAACGGAAATGTTTAAAGACACCCATAGACCTTATACGTATAAAATTTTATAAAAATCGGAGGACACTTGGTATATTTTTGGGCGTTCTTTCATGGAATGGACGATATATATATAAGAGTAACGTTACTGAGTGATTGATTGGCTTACTTGGTGATTCATCATTACACAGCCCAAACGGCTAAAGCTAGAAAAATGAAATATGGACCGTAGATATCGGCTTCAGCGAAATTCTTCTAAAATGGATCTACTCCTATTTAAAACAAAGAAAACAGTGCGTTTTATATGACAACTGTAAATCCGAATATATAAATGCTATATCTGGTGTTCCACAAGGTAGTCACCTTGGTCCGATCCTATTCCTACTTTTTATTAATGACCTTCCTCTAAATATTCATCACTGCAAAATTTTGATGTATGCAGATGATGTTAAAATATTTAAAACAATTACTAATCCTAATGATCAAAAACTATTCCAAAATGATTTAAATTGTTTTTTCAAATGGTGTGACGAAAATTTAATGGAAATAAATCTCAAAAAATGCAAACACATGGTTTATTATAGGCGTACTCCTAATGTATTTGCTTATAATCTTGGGGGAGTTGAGTTAAGTACAGTTAATAGTTTCACAGATTTGGGAGTACTTTTTGATATGAAATTAAAGTTTAACTCTCACATTCAAATAACTGCTAACAAAGCAAGTGGCGTACTTTGCTTTGTTAAGCGCTGGGCAAAAGAATTCAAAGATCCTTATGTCACTAAACGTCTGTATACATCCTTAGTAAGGCCAATTTTGGAATATGCATCCGTTATCTGGGATCCTTACTACAACATTTATATAAATAAACTGGAATCTGTTCAAAAACAATTTTTGTTGTTTTGTCTTCGTGGATTAAACTGGAATCCGAATATTCGCTTCCACCGTACCTAAGTCGACTTGCTCTAATCAGGCTGCCAACGCTGAAAAGTAGAAGAACGGTTTCTAATATATCATTTATAATAGACCTTCTTCAAGGAAAAATTGACTCAGAATTTCTTCTGGGTAAAATTTCCATTAGTGTTCCTAATCGGATGTTGAGATCCTACAATCCGTTAACCATTCCATTCCATAGATCCAATTTTGCTAACCTTGATCCATTTTATAAAATCTGTTCGGAAGTTAATTCGTTATACAATTATGTGGACTTTTCAGACTCACCTTATAATATAAAAATTAAGCTTCTTAGTTTTTTGAACTCCAACAATTTCTAGTATAAGTATCTTTAGTATAAGTATTCTAACTTTTGTGGTAGTAACTATTTTTCTTTATAAAAATTAGAAATTGTAAACTTTTCTCAGCTGTTTGTAATATATGTAGCTGAAGTAAATAAATAAATGAAAATAGATTCGTCTCCTACCGAATAGATCCACTAAGACGGGATTTTTGGAAATTCGAATGTTTAAGGGTTAATAAAGGGTAAAATCGGTAACCTTATATTTCCAAAACAAATAGAAACACAAAAAAAGTTAAATAGTTATCGTTATTTATTTAAAAAATAAACGGATAAAAGTTTAGTACTTTTTGGAAATTCGAACGTTTAAGGGGTAAAAATCGTACTTGTTTTTGGTACTTTTTTTCACAAAATATTTTTTTCTTTTTACTGTCACATACATATGAATATTTTAACATTCAATTAGTACAATTTAAATATTCATTGGAATATAATTTCCTCATATCACAGGGGAATCAAAAGTACCAAAAATGGGTTAAAATCGAGAAATTAAATTTTGTTCAAATTAAGTCATGAATTTTTTATTATATTAAACCTAGAAACATGAACTTAAATACATGTAGTCCTAAGTGAGTGAGAATTCACAAGAGGGGATTTTTTGGTACTTTTTTGTTCTTCTAATGGTACTTTTTGAATTTTCTATAATATTGAACCTAAAAACATGTAGTCCTAAGTGAGTGAGAATTCACAAGAGGGGATTTTGTGGTACTTTTTTGTTCTTCTAATGGTACTTTTTGAATTTTCTATAATATTGAACCTAAATACATGTAGTCCTAAGTGAGTGAGAATTCACAAGAGGGGATTTTGTGATACTTTTTTGTTCTTCTAATAGTAATTTTTGAATTTTATATAATATTGAACCTAGAAGCATGAAATTAAAAATAAATAAGATATAAGACTTTGTGGTACTTTTTCATTCTTCTAATGGTACTTTTTGAATTTTCTACAATATTCAACATAAAACGAGAGAAGAAGATATAGTCGGTCAAGCCCAACTATATGATACCCTACACCATTTCGATCCACATAATTACGTATATGTATACAACTTACTTGTGTTAAATATTAACTAACATTTGTATGGGATTTATGAATGTATTGAAAAAAGTATATGTACCAAATTTCATCAAATTATCTTCAAAATTACGACCTGTACTTTGCGCACAAGCTTTACATGGACAGCCAGCCAGCCGACCAGACGGACGGACGGACATCGTTAAATCGACTCAGAAAGTGATTCTGAGTCGAACGGTATACTTTAAAGTGGGGGTCCGATGATTTTTTCTCTGCGTTACAACTTCTGCACAAACACATAATACCCCAACCACCTTTGGTGGTGTAGGGTATAAACATGAAATTAAAGATACATGGTCCTATGTGATTAATAATTCAAGAGGGGATTTTGTGGTACTTTTTCGTTTTTGCAATGGTACTTTTTGAATTGTATATAGTATTGAACCTACAAATATGAATTTAAAATATATTACCCTAAGCGAATAAGAATCCAGAAAAAAGAATTTGTGGTACTTTTTTGTTCTTCCAATGGTACTTTTTGAATTTTCTAAAATATTGAACCTAGAAACATGAAATCAAAGCTAGGACCATATGTGGGTAAAAATTCAAAAGGGGGAATTATATATAAAACTGAATCTGTGTTTGTTAGTATGTTTTTAAATTTTATTCGTTGCTTTTATTATATATCAATACAATAGGGTAGCGAAGCACAATGTATTTAAGCTATTAGAAATATTATTCAAACATGTGCAGTTATGAAATTATAACATAATAAAACACAATATGAATTAATAATATAGTATAGTTTTCATTAAAAAAAATATACGCTAACGAAGTATATTGTACCAAATATTATCAGGATCGGTCCTTAATTTACCATAGTTCCCATATAAGGTCTACTTCGGAAATCGCTCAAAAGTTCATTAAATCATATAAATGTTATCATCAACGTAATATTATGTATTCGTAAATTTTATTTTACACTTAGTAAAAGTATCGGTCCACATTTGGCCACGGACGTCACATATAAGTTCCCTCCCCCAGTTTTAATGCACATATACAATGGTTTAGGGTATCATATGGTCGGGTTTGACCGACATTCGTTTTCTTGAAAAATGGATACAAATAGTATAATTTTGTTCCTTTTATGACTAAAATATTAAAAAATTCCACTGTAGTAAGTACTGTGTATTTACAATGTTAATATATAATTTTCCAACAAATTATTCATCAAAATGCCTTAAGAAGCCTTCTGACGAAACAAAATGCCATGGGATAAATAAAATTAAAAAAATTATATCTATTTCGATCAAAAAATCGAAACTTTTTTTAACAAAATATATTGGACCTATAACTTCTTAATTGCTGGTAGGGAACTGATCTCAAAAAAGACTTTCCTCGCAACACTCTAGTGTACAAATATGTATGAGTGTAATAAATAAAACAAATGCATTTGGTATATGTTATGTGGTCAAACTAACATTAAATAATAAATTGTATTTCATTCATTTGTTTAAACGCTAAATTTTTATTTTGATATTTTTACTTCGACAATATTGAAAAAAAAAAAAAAACAAAACCAAAAATGTATGTTTTTATCTAGTTATCAACAAAACAAAAAGTGGGAAGTAAGGACTGCGCACGAAAAAATCCGTGCATGCTCTTGGGCTTATAACTTTTGATGTGGTGAAAAATTAATAATTTTGTTAACTGGTTTGTATTTACCATTATGCTCACTTGCCATGTGCTAAGTTTCATGGTAATAGCAAAATTGGTTTGTGTTAAAATGGAAGTTTAACAAAAAACACCTTAACACATAAATCAAATTTTTCATGAAATCTTGCATTGGTCATATAAAATAATTTCAGGGAAGGATGTTGTGCCGCAAAATACAATTTCTTGGATCATAATATTATACATGGAAGTCATGATCACTGAATAGTAACCTGGTAATGGAAGACAAATAGTATCTGCAGGCTGTAGGACTCAGGCAAAATAGAAAGGATTTTGGGAGAAAATCACCTCATCTCTGGAAGAAAGGTGTCAGAAAAAGTTAATTGCTTTGAATCTTTATCAGAAAATTTTAAAGGAAGTCTAACCTAAAGACGTATAAAGTAAGAAAAAAATCATAATAGAAACGCAAGCAAGAATTTGGAGGTAAAAAATAACATGAAAGTACTTAGGAAGAATTTTTTCAGAAATTTTATTTCTGTATAGTAAACGATGAAACGTTCGTACAGGTTGACTTTTTTCAACTTCCTAGCCAAGAATTCTATGACGCAGATGATTGAGGGATTATGGCAGAAAAATATCGCGTATCAATTAAATCAAAATTCCCAAGAAAGTTTTTGTTTTGGGAAGCCATATGCATATGCGGGAAAAAAACACTTCATTCATAAAAAATGGTTCAATTAACACAGAAATATACATAAATGAGTGACTTTGAAAAATATTTCTTCCTTTCCTAAGAAAATACAGTGTATATTACTTTTTTCTGGCCTGTTCTCGCTTCTTCTCATTACAGCAACAAAACAATGGAGTGGTAATAAAGAAATTGTTAGTGTTTGTACCGAAAGAGGCTAACCCATAAAATTGTCCGGAACTACGAGCAATTGAAAGATATTGGGCTCTAGTAAAAAATAATTTAAAGAACATTAAAAGCTTAGCTTAAGATGAAGCGAAGTTTAAAAATAAGTGGACTTACTCGAGCAAAAGAGTGACCGAAACACAATAAAAACTTTAATTGGAAGAATTTTGGAAAATAACAGATAATTTCTTAAAAACCAACAGAAAATAATTTATTTTTTTTATTTTTAGAACTTGAACATAACAGTCATTAATAAAAATATAATTTAAAAAAAATTCGCCTATTGGTTTAGTTTCTATAAGTAGATTTGCATGCAAGGATTTTTTCGTGCGCAGTCCTTATGAACTAATCGCAATCTTCTCTCAAACATTAAGAATTATAGGCTTATTAGACATACATACTTGTGAGTTGGAATTACAGGATGTGAATTTATCCAAAAGTTAAGAGATGCTTATTTATTCTCTTTTATTTAATTAGTTTTACTCTTAAAACCAAAATAAGTCAAAAACACATTTGTGTCGATCTATCTTTATTTTAATGTATTTGTTGTCAGATATTCAAGTTAAAAGCCAAATTGTTTTTAAAGCAACAACAAAAACAAGAAAAACTACATACTAATAATAAAAATTCATTGCATATGACATTTTTATGTCAACATTTCAAAATCTAACTAAAAATAAAAAAAATGCATAAAACAAAAAATTTGATAAATGTTCATTTAAATGTTTTATTTGTACAAGCAGGCAGAAAAAAAAACGGTTCAAATAATGCATAAAATAAATGAATCATTTTCTAGGTAAAATTTCATATTTCATATTAAATGGCATTGGATTCTTTTTTCAACTCGTTTGGGGTTTACACTTATGTATGTACTTATAAGTGTTGCCAGTTTAGGCTTTTTAAGGCTAAATCTAGCCTTTTTATTTTGCTTTTAGCCTCAAAATTTTCGTTTTAGCTTCTAGCCTTTTTTCTAGCTTTTTTTATTCTTAACATAGCCTTAAAAAGGCTAAAAATTTACTTATTTTATGTCTACAGGATCATCAATTTAAGCATTTTTGTGTATTAGTTCGCACAAAAAATCGAAATTATTTACATTTAACGAAAATTTTCGGCTGCGGCGCTTCATTTTACGAAAATATTATAAGTATTTTTTAACAAACTTTGTTACCTATAAAAACTATTTATGTTATATTTAAAAATTCACTAAAATATCTTTAGAAAATACCAAAATCTAATGAGAAAAAAATAAATAAATGCGTTTTTATATAAAACAATATATTATCTTTTTTCTGGATCTATTTTTTGGGACATTTAGCCTTTTCTGACTTCTTTTAAAGTCTAATTTAGCTTCTTTTTTTCTCAAGTCTTGGCAACACTGGTACTTATGTATGTTTGCTTCAGTAAGTAAATATAAGCTTTTATGGTTTCAAATACTTTTAGTTGACCAATGCATTGTATTATTGGCATACAAAAATTTAATTAAATTTTTTGTGATTTATTTTATAGATATGATGTGAATTATTACATTCAATTTATTTTATATGACTAGATATTGAAATCTATGTATGTATGTAGGTATTTAGTTAGGCTGAGCCTAAAAAACTTTTTATATTAAACATAAAAGCTTACATAAAAAATGCATAGTTTTTTTGTCGATATCCTTTATAAATTTAAAATTATTAAAATATTTAGTACTTCAATATATATGTAGAAAGAAAACCCCAACATTTTCAGATTTCGAGCAAAATAAAAAATTTTTATTAGAAATCAAAATCTAATTTCCATTGATATTTAACCGCATATTGGGCGATGAAAATTTAATGTAAGTATTTTATAGAACATACACAGAAAAAAAATTATTACCATATATTTTTTAATCTGAAGAAGAATAAAATATAAAAATAATAAAATATAAAAAAATAAAATACACTAAAGTAAAAATAAAAAAAATAAAAAAATAAAAATAAAGATTTTATTTCTCATTTAAATTTTTAATTCATTAAATCATCCACTTAATTGATCTAATTAATTTTTTAATTGAAAATTTTGTTTTTAGTTTTTAGTAATTGATATAATAATTTTTGTGGAAAGTGCAAATTTAAAAAAAATTGAATGAATTATTTACTAACATATTAGGTAATTGATTTAATTTTTTTGAGTTTTCTGTGTACTTATTAGGCAAAATTAACAATTAATTTGTAGGTTAAATTTATTGAAATCTGATCTTTCTTTTAGGTATTTCTTTTCTGGTAATTTTAAAAATATTGTAAAATATCTTGTTTTTACACATCACCGTTTTAAAAAATTATTAATTACAATTTTATTTATTTTAGTCGGCATCCATTGGAGTTTTTTTTTTTAATTGAAGAAACCACCCTGGAGTTGTACTAATGTGATATGACCTGGTAGACAAAAAATTAAAACAAATTCGTTTTCAGGACGTAAAATTCCATCTAGTCCACCTATATATAAGTTTTTAAAATGAGTTTGTAATTTTTTTTAAGTTTTCTATGTTACCTGTAAATGAGTATGTTCACTAATTTGTGAATAAAATCAAAACTTATGCATTGATTTTAATGAAATATGTCTTATTTAATTTGCAACAATTTTTTTTTTCTTTATGATTAAACGAGAGAGAAATTATAGTCGGTCAAGACTAGGGTTTGGGGTTTCCCGTGATATTTTGTTTCCCGGGAAACGGGAATAAAAAATTCGATTTCCCGGGAATCCCGGGAAGAAAAAGGCAATGATTTCTTATAAAGAATGTTATTTTTTCTATTCAGTACTATAAAACAGCATTATAATTAAAAAAAAAAATGTATTAAGGAAAGTATTATTAAATGTCATATTTTTAATTTTCTTTTTTAAAATATTTTTTGAAAAATTAAAAATGAAAAATTGAACATGATTTACTACAAATAAAACTACAAATTAAAAAAATTTACCGAAATTTGCTTTAAGAGATTTAATTACATTTCAAAAATATAAAGACTTCAACATACAAAGTATTTACACAATAATACATTTGAAAATATTTTTGGTATTGATACAAACAAATTAAAAATTTAAACAATTTTAAACATTTCATATAAATAAAATAAGTGCCTATTGAAAGCAAAGGTTCCAAAGGTTTAATTCTTTAATTCACTTTTCAAAATCGAGTTAAATTTTTTTTAAAGTATTCATAACAATTTAATTCATAGACTTAAAATCTTTGACTTCACAAGAATTAATTGCTTAAAGAATTCACTACCAATTATACAATTCAAGCTTAAAAATCATTTAAATGTTCTTCTATTTGAATCTATCACGAATTAGCTTTAGAGAATATATTAGCTTTGTTCTCCTGCTCTAAATTGGGAGCACGTGGGATCCCTATTTTACCGAAAAGTGTTCCCGTACTCGAAAATTGGGAAATGAGAGAGAATTTAAGAGAATAATGTTATACTTCTTGCACAAAAAGCCCAGACTATTTCTTAAGATAGACTTAGTAAATTGTCAAATAAACAAAAAATAAAAGTATAAACATTCACATATGAATTTCCAAATAGTTTGATGTTTTCTTTCTGGCTAAACAAATTGTTTTTTTGTGTTACCGTACTTTTGTACATTTTTGAGAGAAACATCAGCCTTAAACGTACAGCAACAGACTTATTAAAAAAACAAAACATAATGAATTCATTGAAAAAAAAACAAATATTTAAAAAATATAAATATTTCCATTCAATTTGCAGAAGATTTGAATTAACAAGAATTCAATGATTTCTTTATAAATTGATTCAGTAGAAGTATGCTTTTGTGAATGATGTTATGGAATTAAAAAAAAAAAAATAGTATTTCGAATATTTAATTAAAAAATACGTACTTCGGATTTTTAAGTTAAGATAAACCCTAAACTATGGCATAATTTTCAGTATAAATATTTTTTATTTTTTTTTTTTGTCGTATTAATTTGTTTTAAAACAAAATCTAAAAAAACTTTTAAAATTGGTTCTCAACTATATTTTTTTGGTACAATGTTGTAGTGTTCGGATATCTGGTAAAAATTATTTTTCATATAACATTTGAAAGACATTGTTAATCATTCCAAGATTAATACTTTTGAAAAATACATTCGAATTTTGTTATAGGATTATAAAACTACATGAACATTAAATTTCCCGTTTTCCAGGGAAAATTTAAAAAAATTCCCGGGAATTCCCGATGAAAAATTTCCGGGAATTCCCGGACCCCAAACCCTAGTCAAGACGGACCATATAATATCCTACACCAATGTGTATGAACTAAAAATTAGACCTGTGGCCAATTGTAGACCAACACTTTTACTAAATGTATAAAAATTTAACCAATACAAAACTATGCATTGATACTGACATCTATATGATTTTATGCCCTTTAGGGCGATTCCCGGAAGTGGGTTTGAAATTTATACAAAACTCTTTTGTACCGAGTTTCATTGAAATATTTCTATTTAAGGCATTTACGATCGTTAAATCCCTATTCCGGGAGGACATTTGTATGGGGGCTAGGTGAAATAATGGACCGATCATAACCAATTTCAATAGGCTTTGTCCTTGTGTCAAAATAATTATTCGTGCCAAATTTCATCAAGAAATTGCGACCTGTACTTTGTTCACAAGGTTTACATGAACAGACAGCCAGCCAGCCGACCAGACGGACGGACATCGTTAAATCGACTCAGAAAGCGATTCTGAGTCCGATAATTTTTCTGTGCGTTACAAACATCAGCACAAATGCATAATACCCCAACCACCTATGATGGTGTAAATTCCTTTAAACTGTGTTGAAAAACGTTTATTAACTAAAATATAACAAATGTAATCTAAATAGTATGAACTTACATTAAACTTACTAGAAGGATCATTATGATTAATTTCCTTTTTTCTTTGTGTTTTGCAAAAAATACTCGCTTGTTCCCCCCTATTCTAGTCTTCTATGTCTTCCTTTTTCTTTAGACCGTTATATTTATTCATTATAGGTGCGATTTGTCTACCCCAGACAAATATTTAGAGAAAAAAACTAAAAAGCTCACATAACATTACATAAAAAATAATAAAAATGTAAAAAAATATTTTAGTGATGTACGTTCAATCAAAACAAATAAAATAAACTCGTTGTTCGAATACTTATTTTATCCGTTCCATACAATTTTTCATATTTTTGCTTTTTAACTTCAATTTGTTCTTTTATTTTTTGTATTTCTACTAAGTTATAGTAATTGAAACAATATTTTAAAAATAATTAATGTTTAAACAATAAAAAGCTTTTTTAAAAATTTGATAACCGAATGCATTAACATTCGGTAGTGTACAACTTTAACTATAAAGAGGGGAAAAAACACAAGTGTTGCCGTTAAAAAAACTTTGTGTTTTAAAAAAGTGTTTTTGCATACGTTTATTTAACAAAAGTTTGTTAGCCTTTAAGTGTTGGGTAACAAATATGTACTTGAAAGCAAAGTTAGTAATATTTTTTGCACAAGGCTGTAAAAATTTAAATTTTTGATACTTTCGAATTTTTATAATTTTTTTATATATATATTTTTTTTCCGCAATTTTGTATAAAATTTAATTTTTTTCAGAATATATGCTTATTGTCTCCATAACTGTTGACCGTATTAAAAAGTAATGTAAGAAGGACATTAGATTTTTTTGATTTTTGAACAATTTCAGACAAGACGTTTTCGAGATATGTTTCAATATATAGTGCAACCTTCTTCATTTTACAAATCGTGATTCATCACGAGAATTAGAGTCAATTCAAAAACAAAAAATGAATTAGAGGCTCAGTACTTATTAATACCGTGTATCTAAATTGACTGAGAAACCCCAAGCAGCAGAATTTCTTCCCATTTTGTAACTCTTTGTTATTAATATTTGACGCATTAATACAAACATATAAAATGAAATTTATGGTAATCGAACTTTGCACTCTATTTTAGTTTTAAAAACACAAAACTTATTTAGGAATTAAATAAGTTTCAGTAAGATTAAACATTTTTGATAATTAACCATATGTTTTACAGACAACACTACATAAAGTAATAATAAATTTATATCAATATATCTTATGAATTCACCGTTCGTTAGAATTTAGATTTTCAGTTATCGTCAAAAAGGCTTGTTTTAATAGTATATATAATAAAGAAAATTATAATAACAAAATAATATAGATCGTAAATATATATTCCGCAATTTGTAATGACCTTGAGCTATGATAAAGAATTTAATCTCTTTTACTTTGTTCATGATAATTTACTTTGCACATAATAAAAAAAGGAGGATGTTTCAAAAAATCATATTGAGGGTTAAGTTTATGTTTGGAGTGCATATATTATCTCTTATACTTTAGTTATGTTTATATTTTTGTAAAATAACATTTTTATTAATCAATATAATAATTTTGAATATTTTAAAATCTGACCTTTTCTGTTTAAAAGATTAACACTGTTTCTGAATATACATTTTCTGTACGATTTTTGTTATCTTGTATGTTATAATTTTCATTAATCTATATACCAGCACAAATAAAAACTTTACTTTAAAAGAGCTTAGCATTACTATATTTTTATACCCACCAACAAAAGTATGGTAATATATTGGTTATGTAATTCATGTTTAACATGACGAAAAAATATTTAAGACCCCATAATGTATATATTGTGGGTCCTGGAAATATTCTGTGTCGATCTAGCTATGTCCGTACTTCTATCCATCTGTCTGTTGAAAGCAGGAGAAGGCTGGGAGGACCACCTAGCAACTTGGCTCAAATATTTATCTTATATAAGGTTTGTTTGGTATTAAAAATGCTTAAAACAGGTTAATAAACAAATTTGTTTAACCAAAGAATTGAAATTGAAAAAGCAGTTGCTTATACAAGTGTTCCGACTTTCCGACTCTAACCGACTTTAACTTTTTATACCCTTCACCACAAGTGTAAAGTTTGTCATTCCGTTTGTAATTTCTACAATATTCATCTAAGACCCCAAAAAGTATATACACTCTGGATCCTTATTGATAGGGGATTCGATATAAAGATGCCCGCCTGTCCGTCTGTCTGTTGAAATCAGTTTTTAGAAAGCCCCAGTTATCGGATATACATGTTTTATACATCAAATTGTAGGAAATATTCCTTCAAAAAACGCTAATAAAAATGTGCGAAATCGCTTTATAAATAATTAAGATATCGGCAAAAAACCAAAGATACTCCCCAAAAATCGTAATTGTTGTCGGATTTTCTAGGCTCATATACAAGCTAGCAACTTCGCTTTTGCACGAAAAATTCAAAATCTTTCTTCAAATTTTAGTATCCGAGATATCGACCAAAACGAATTTTTAGACTTTTTGAAGTTCCTATATACGCTACGGATTTTGCTATTGAAGAGGTTGGTCATAAATATTTATTTTATTTATTTTTTTTTTTTTTTTTTTTTTTTTTTTATCAACCAAATTCGTTCATAAACAACCAAGTTATGGGCCAAAAACTAAAAAAAAATGTTTAATTATATAAATAAACACAAAAATATTTATATTAAACATTGTTTTTGTTTTTTGTATGATCAAGTAGTTTAGTTAGCAACAGCAGTAACCCAGCAGGAAAATATGTTAGTGCTTCCTCCTAACAGGCCTTTCTGAATACCTCCGAACAAACTTTAAACACATTCCTTTTTGCCTTCTGTAAAAATTCCTTAAAGAATGCCTCGACTTCCTTTAAAAAGAAATCCGGTACTAATTCCTATTTCCATTTCATTAGATGCGAAGTAGAAGGTGTTACTCACCTACTAACTTTCTCATTACAAACATAAAATATTGTAACTACGACTTACAAAGCTCAAACTCATTTAGTCTTGTTTTAAGTGTCGATAAAGAAGGTAGTCCGCATGTCCTTTTTTAATATATATCATACTCTTTTTTAATAGCATTAAAAACATAAGAGAGCAAATTTATTTATTTAAGAGTCCTTGCCTTTTCGCTTCTTTTTGGAAGGGAAGGCCTTACCTCCAATGACATGCCGTGTAAAAAAGAAATAGTGTTGAAATGCGAGTGGCAGGCCTTGTAGATCCTAAATAAGGCATTTTAGAATGTATCTTTAGCCCTTCTATTTCCGACTGGGTACATACATACATACATACAAAAATATATAAATATGCAATTGCTGTTGCTGTTTATTTTTTTTTAAAGCAAAGCTTGCTATGACTGTTTTTTTTTTTTTCGTATTCAAACCAAGGTTGGAAACCGAAACGAATAACAATATCGGTAACGGTATCGGTATTCAATTTATTTTTATTTCGGTAATTATATCGGTATACCGGTACCGAAACTTAAATACCCGTAAATACCGTTATTATTAAAAAACTTAAAAAAATCTTAAAAAAGGGAAATTTTAAAATATTTTTTCATTAAATTTCACAAAAAAAAAAAAAAAAAAAAAAAATTATTAAATTTCATATTTGTATAGGTAGATGTTTTTAAAGTTGCAGGATCAAAACGACGCTTATAATTATGGTCAAATGAGAGTGAGAAATTTAAATGTAATTCAAACTCTGAAGTCGCTCAAGAGAAAATTTTCCCGAACTTTTTGATTTCCCGGGATGGCGAGAACAAATTTTCGACTTCCCGGAATCCTGGATAAAATACTTTTATTATCTCTTCAATCATTAGTTGAATAACTGAGACCCAAATAAGATTTGAAACATTTCATTATCAGATTTAAACAGAATTGTAAATGTACAGAGAAAAAGATATTAGAACAATTGTTATTCTACTAATTTTTCAAATCAAATTAATTCTGTCTTATATGTTGTTATTCATACATATATCAAAAAATGTCATATTTGAGCCAGAAAATTAAATAATAAAATATTTACTCAGACATTTCATATATTTTATTAAACTGTTTATCCATTACCAATGACAAATTTATATCGTATATTTGAAATGCTTACAGAGATCCTTTCAATCAGTTTCAGTTTTTTTACTTGCTGCTTCTTAGTGCTGACATGATGCTTATTTGAATTCATACCTTAGATTCATCCTATATGAGCAATTCAAAGAATAATGAAATTATATACATAGTTCCCGGCTGGATTTAGCATATTACATTATATTCGTTAACAATTTTTGAAAATATATAATCTTTAGTTAAAATTCATGCAGTTTTCTTTCATTTAAGTGCTTTTAAAATTCCTGGAATCACGGACAAAATTCCAGGAAAGCGGGACATGAAAAATCGCAAATTTCCCGAGAAATCCCGGTATACATTCTCTTAAGATAGACCAAGCTGCAACTTTCTGAAGAAAATTTTTCGGTCTTTTGTAGAACCCAAAATTAAAAAGAGAATCTTCAAACAGTTAACTAAGAGAACCTATCATTAATATCAACAGTACGTTCATGGCCGTCATATGATGAACAATTGACAGCAATAAGAGTCCTCTTTAAAACAAAATTCTTTAAATATTATATTAAATAAACTCTTATTATTAAAAATAATTTTATCTTTCTTATTTTCTGAAGTAAATTATATGAGAAATGATTCTCACAATACTATATTATGTTGAAAAAATTGTATTTTTCATATACCGAAACTGAAATACCGATATCTACCGGTACAGAAGGAAACGGTATTTGAATACCGGTATTTTTAACAAAATAATAATTTCGGTATCGGTATCAGTTACGGTAGCCAACTTTAAACGGTATTTAATCGGTATCGGTATTTATAACGGTATCGGTTTCCAACCTTGATTCAAATGTTGGTAGTTTTGAAAAAAAATGTAGATTTATAAATGTGAAAATATGAAAGCATACTAAGGCGAAAATTTTATTATTTGTCGTTATCAATGATTCGGCACAGCCGAATCTTTTTTTAATTTCATTTTATTGTAAGTTGTGTATGAAAGCGTATGATTAATTTCGAAACATGTACCACATATAAATATTACTCATACACATGATCACTAGTAGGTACTACCAAAGAATATTCATATATTGTATATATGTATATATGTTGTATATTCTTTGGTACTACCTACTAGGTAATCACCACCAGTATTTCCAGAATGTAAAAAAAACGAGAGAGAAATTATAGTCGGTCAAGACTGACCACCTGATACCCTATACCATTGTGTATGAGCTAAAAATTAGACCTGTGGCTAATTGTAGACCAACACTTTTACTAAATGTAAAATAAATTATACAAATACAGAACTACACAGAAAAAATTATGAATTGAATTTTTTTAAATAAATCATGTTTTGGTTTTAAATTCATTTTTAATAAAAAAATTTAATTGATTTTAAAATTTTGTTTTATTGGTTCTTCAAGATTTTAAAATCAACTGAAAAGAAAAAAAATAGTTTTATATTCTGACATTTACAATAAAATTATTGAAGAAATTATTTATTTTGTTAAAAAAAAAATACCAATACCAATATTCGCTTAATTTAGAAACACACGGAGGTAAGATATTATAAATTATGCATACATATATTTTGTAAACCTAAAACAAATCCTGCACATTTATAATAAAATAGGATCAAAAATATATAAAAGAACACAAAAAGCCCAAGTTAGTTTCGGAAAATTGCAAAATTTCAATAGGTAAGTACTGATCAATTTTAATAATCTTCATGTTATTATTGAATGATGTAAACATACTTATATTATAAATTAAAAGATATTTTGCCATTTTCATATGTCAAAGAAATTGAAAAACATTTACGGAATCATGGATGTCTAGAGTGTAACGGTTCAACGTTCTTTAATATCAATCCCTCCGAGGTGATGCAAATGACATGGAACATGAAGCCACGGTTGAAAAAATAAAGACACGTTATCAATTCCATCTTAGTGCTTCCCGATAAAAAAGTGATAAGGAACGCATTTAAAAAGCCTCCCAGGAAATGTTTCAATGTTTATGAAGAAGCTAAAGAGAATTCAGATAATATGGTAGGAGGATTTGAACCCCAAATCAACATAATATTTCGTTTTTATTTGGATATTCTAAATTTTTCAGGTTGCAGAAGAATGAACTGGAGGGTCTTTGTTTTGAGACTATGCTCAAGGCTGATTTAGTCAAATACAAACATGATATTTTTGCTATGATGCGATATGGAATGCCAACCCCAAGATTTAGATCAATGCGACCAAGAGGAATGCAAACCTAAAGCAGACGAAGGATACCAAAACAAATTTGAAGTATATCACCAAAGATAACAGTTGGTACATTTATTATATCATATTAAATGTTAAAGAAATTAAGAAAATTAAATAAAAATGCATAAAATATGCAAAAAGAAAAGAATAATATAAATAAATCTGAAATTAAAATGTATTTTTAATTAATATTTTTATTGATTCATTAAAAAATATTGTTTGATTATCAGTCCAAAACTAAACAACAGTTTAATAGTTTTAATAAAAAAAATTATAAATTTTTTTTGAATTTTTTAATATCATATTTTATAAATAGTATAATATTTTAATAAGAAAAAATTTTGTTTTTTTTTCAATAAATTTTTTACGAATTTGATTGTTTGATTTTACTAATTACGTGATAGGTCCGATTTCAATAAGAAAAATATTTGAGTTTATGAATTTACTGATAGAATACAAATTGTAATTTTTTCTGTGTATGCATTGAGACAAACATCTATATTTCAAGCCCTTTAGGGCGATTCCCGGAAGTGGGTTTATATGGGTGCTAAGGTAAATTATGGACCGATTCTCATAAATTTTGGCATTTATATAAAACTTATTTGTGTCGAATATTAACTTGATACTATCATTCGTATGGGATTTATGCACGTTAAAGTGATTTTCGGAAGAGGGGATTTATATGGGTGCTATAGTCAATTATGAACCGATCTAGATGAAATTTGGCACAAAAATTTAAACTTGTACAAAACTCCTTTAAAACTCATTGAAATATTGTTATATTTAAGGCATTTATGATCGTTAAATCCCTATTCCGGGAGCACATTTGTATGGAGGCTAGGTGAAATAATGAACCGATCATAACCAATTTCAATAGGCTTTGTTCTTGTGTCAAAATAATTATTCATGCCAAATTTCATAAAGATATCTTTAAAATTGCGACTTGTACTTTGTTCACAAAGTTTACATGGATAGACAGCCAGCCGACCAGTTGGACGGACGGACATCCTTAAATTGACTCATCAGCACAAACGCATAATACCGCAACCTACTATGATGGTGTAGGGTATAAAAATAGGAGGCTAAAGTGAAATGTAAGAAATGTCGGAAAAGTCCAAATGCCTCAAAAAATAAAGGAAAAAAAAGCTAACGATTTGCTAGTGCATATATTTGCATATTTTACCCTTAACGGCATATTTTTGCATTTAATGATTTTTAGTGCATATTTGTAGCATATATTGAAATTTCACATTTAAAAATCCTTTAATCTCATATATCCTTAAGATTTGTTGTGGTAAATAGATGTCGTTCGATTAATTTTATCGAAAGAAGAACGTTTCTTACCATTTCCAGATTCAAACTGCTTTGTAAGGGAACGAACAAATGAATTCTCAATTTCCCAACAAATTCAAATAATAAATAAAAGTACTTTTTGTTCTGCGGCTTCTCATTTATAAAAATAATAAAATATTTCGTTAAAAACTATTCAAAACTTAAAACTGTTAACACATTGTCAAATAAATTAAAAAGAAAAAAATCGAAATTAATTTTAAAATGTGGCACATGTCTTATATGCGCTAGACCATAACAAATATTTTTAACGTAAAATTAATAGACACTTTTTAATTCAGACAAAATACTACACGATAATTCCATAATTTATAAATTATGATTTTTTTTTATTTATTTTTTTATATATTTTCTTACTATTCCACAAATAATGATTCACACAATTAAGTGTCACCTTAATTTAGCAAATTTTTATGAATTAGCATGCCTCTTTTTTATTTTCATACTAAAAAACAAAAACAACTACAATATATACATATACATATATGTATGTATATATTATGTACGTATGTATTAGTATAACAATAAACACTAATCATTCCCTAGGCCAACAACAGAGACAAAAATTAAAAACATTACTAAATTTATCTTAATTTATTGAATCATCGGAACACTACTACAATGTTTACGTATTTATCATATTAAAATGCTATAGTAATAGAAAATTGAAATGAATAAATCTTTGTAGATTAAATGTTAAAAGTATTTAAATTTTTAAGATAGCGATTAATTAAAATAACGATTAATTGGAAACTAAAAAAAATTGACCAAAAGTTTAATGTATCATTTGCAAATACATGATCAATTAAAACATTTTAATAGAGCAAAATTTTGAGTAGTTTATTAAATAATTACACTGGTCGACAAAAAAAATGTTTCGTGCTCCTTCAAAAAAAAATATGTGGACTAGATGGAATTCCACATGCTTAACTCGAATCTGCTTTCAGTCTTCTCCCATCAGGTCGAGATTTTTTTTTATGGGCGTGTCTAATATTACGCCCTAAATAAGCCGATTACTCGAATATATTTCACTATAACTCGAGAACGGTATGCACCAAAATATGTGGAATAAAACTGGCTTTAAGTCGTTCTAGTAAATTTGTATCCGCTCAATAGTTTTGGAGATATTTCGAAATAAGTGTTTTCATGCTAAATTCGAGATTTCTTTTTTCTTTTTACTAAAACTTCCTTTAAAAAGTGAAAACATCAAAAATATTTCAGTTTATCACCTTTATCTTAAAGCTGGAAAAACTACGAGTAAATAAAGCTACGTATCATAAAAATTGATGCACAAATCATAATTGCATTCACAGTTAAGTTAGGATACCAATGCATACCTACAGTTAAGTGGAGATAAACTAGTGGGCAAAAAATTTTGTCCTAAATAAAAAAAATAGGTGAATTATATGGAATTTCACGTACTAAACAAGAATCTGCTTTCACTTTTTTTCTATCAGGCATTGATTTTTTTTTTATGGGCATTACTACTATGACACCGCCTTTAGGCAGTCACACTTGTATTACTCGAGAACAGTTTGTCCAATTAAGATAAATTTAACACCAGTAGATAGCAATTTAAATTATCTTTGAGCCGAGTTTACATAATTTTTTGTTCAGTTAATATTTCCGTAGTTATTCGGTAATTAGTAGCAAAAAAAAAAAAAAAAATCGTGAAAATTTTTATCGATAACTAGGAAATTCTTTAATCAATAAAAAATTGTGTTGACAATTCATGCGCATCTTTTGGTGTATTATATATCAAAATCGTGTAAACGGTTCTTGAGTTATAGTCCAAATTGTAAAAACCATTCTCGAGTTTTATAGTCTGACCGCTCAATAAGGTGATGATATTAGTCATGGCCACAAAAAAAAAATCAGCACGTGATAGAAAAAAAGTGAATACAGATTCTTATTTAACTCGTCAAAGTCCATCTAGTCCACCTATTTTTGTTTCCAGAAAAAAAAACATAAAAATAAAAAATAAAAAATTTTCCACCACTGCATTTCTACTCAATTGTATGTATACATGGATATTTTTACTTAGCTGTGCATAAAATCAAGATTTGTGCATCAATTTTGAAGATTCATGCCTTATTTTATTCGCAACATTACCAGCTTTAAGATAAAGATGATAAACTGAAATATTCTTTCACTTTTAAAAGAAATTTTAGTAAAAAAAAAAAAGAAATCTTGAATTTAGCAAGCAAAAATTTTTTTTTGACACTTATTTCGAAATATCTCCAAAACTATTGAGCAGATACAAATTTGTTTGTAGAGTGACCTAAAGCCAGTTTTATTCCACATATTTTGGTGTATTATTTATATAAAAAAAAAAAATATTAAAATAAAATATTTTTTTTTACATTTATTTCAAAATAACTCCGAAACTATTGATAAAATAAAATAAAATTTTTGAGTGATTTAAAGATATTTTTATTCCGCATCTTTTGGTGTATCACTTATGTCAATCGTACACACCGTTCTTGAGTTATGAGGTAATATACTAGAGTAATGGCCTTACTATGCGCGAAATATTAGACACGCCCATAAAAAAAATCCAGACCTGGTGGAAAAAAACTGAAAGCAGATTCGTGTTTAGCACATCAAAATGCATTAAGTTTAACTATTCATCTTTGGCGGAGGATTTATTTGTCGACCAGTATTATTATTTATTTTTATGTAATAGTTATTTAACTAAGTATAAGTTTATACCGAAATTTGTTTTATAGGTATAGAAATTTGTTTCCACTAGAAATTTATTAACATTTGATTGTATAAAAATTTTTTAAATATTTGCATATAACAGAAAACCCAATTTTCAGAATTTCTAGACTGTAAAATTTAAATATTTACCTTTGACGTTTTATCGTTATATATTGCTGCATTCTCATTATTTTAAAAATATATTTATCATTCAAAAATGACTTTAAAATATTAAAGCAAATATCTGTAGGTAATTGTAATTCTTTATTATGTTTTAACTCTAATTAAACTAATTTCAAAAATTAGAAGCTAAATGGACATGAAAATCCACTGCAATAGTCTACTGTATAATTAAAACACATACATACAAATTTACATAAGAAAATGCAAATTTGTGGATAGATTTATTTTTTACAAATATCCCTGCATATATGAAAAATGATAATTAAGTTTATATTTAGAGTTGAGACACTTAAATATTAAATTGTATTTTTCTTTTGGAATGTTCTTAATCAAATCTTTCAAAAACAATTTTTATTTATTTTTAATATAAAACAAGAATTATCTTTAATTAAAGCTCATTCAAAATTCGTATAAACTAGTTTGTTTAGCGTTAATTTTAGGTAAACATGGTTAAAAGAAAAGACCACAAATAAACAAGAAAAACAAGAATTACAACCTAGAAACATGAGCACCTAAAAAATATGTATGTACGATGTACATCTTTGGTAAAAAAAAATAAATTCCTCTTTGTTTTGGTTGTAATTACAAGTACCTGAATGAGAAAAGGAAATATGAGGAAACAATGTTTAAGCCACTGAAGAATTACACTTGTAAAATAGTATTAGAAGAATGTAATTTTCAATTCAACAAATCAAAAATAATTTAAGAAGTTTAAGTTTTGAAAATATATATTTTGTGTTCTACTAATGCGCATCTATATATGTATATTAAGGATCGTTTCGAAAAGAAAAATTTCTTTTGATTTTTGGCTATTATACCTTTTAAAAAACTATAAAAATAACTTTTTTAAAAACAGTCCAGTTCACGAACGGCCAGCAGTAGAACAGAAAAATTTTGGGAAACATCATAAAACATACTAAGGTTAATTTTTGGGGGGGTAATGAAACCACTTTTTTTAAAGAGTCGCCTTACTGTATTGAATATTTTTATTTTATTATACCCTACACCACCATAGGTGGGGAGGGTATTATGCGTTTGTGCTGATGTTTGTAATTTATACCAATTTATACCAATCGGCTTAGAATCACTTTCTGAGTCGATTTAACGATGTCCGTCCGTCCGTCCGTCCGTCCATCCGTCTGTCCGTCCGTCTGTCCGTCCATGTAAACCTTGTAATCAAACTACAGGTCGCAATTTTGAACCAAAATTAATGAAATATGGTACACAGGCTTCCCATAGTCCAGGGATGAAGCCTATTGAAATTGGTTATGATCGGTCTATTATTTCACCTAGATCCCATACAAATGTTCTCCCAGAAAAGGGTTTAACGATCATAAATCCCTTAGATATAGCAATATTTTAATGAAATTAAGTTTAATATAAGTCTAAATAAGTGTGCCGATTTTTAAAAAGATCGGTCCATAACTAACCATAGCTTCCATATAAACCCCTTTCCGAAAATCACTTTAACGGCCATAAATCCCATTAAAATGTTAGTATCAAGCTAATATTCGACACAAATAAGTTTTATATGAACGTTAATGATAGTGCCAAATTTTACAAAGATCGGTCCATAATTTACCATAGCTCCCATATAAGGCCCTCTTTCGGGAATCACCCAAAAGTGAATAAATTCATATAAATGTCAGCCTCAACGTAAAATTCTGTATTATTATGTTTTATTTTACACTTATGAGTATCGGTCCACATTTGACTCCAAGTCTAATAAAAGACCCCTCCCCGAATTATAATGTACACAATGATATGGTCGGGCTTGACCGACTATAGCTTTTGCTCTCGTTTTTTTTTTTTTTTTTTTTTTTGTTAGTATATACAAATTTTTTATATATATTTTTGCGTCATATTTCCAAGCAAGTAGTATATTTTCATTGTGTTTATAAAAAAATATATTTTTAAAGCTTTTTTGGAAAAAGTAAATTTCTCGGATACTCTAATTACTATACGCTTTATTTTAAATGGATCGAATAATGCTCACAATTTTTAGCAGAATTGTTAGATAGAATAAATTTTTGTATAAATAAGTCCGATTTGTCTTTGCGCAAAATGGCGCTCAAGAGTTTTTATTCGCAGATATGCAGGGGATAGAGTTAGAAAATAAGAAAAAAATTATGTCATTATTTATCGCATTTATTATCGCATAACTCCAGAACTATTACAGATAAAGTGCTGAGAATTTGTGGAAATAATTTTGTTTTCAATAATATTTTATTGAAATAAAATATTAATCGTAGGATAACTTTAATACTGTTACAGCAAAAGTCTTAAAATTTAGCAGGAATATCTTTCTAATTCAACCACAAATTTTAAAATGAAATGGTTAGGACCAGGTGAAATGGTACCCACCATACATCGAAAATATTAAATATCGTATATTTTAAGAACTATTACGGCAAAAGTTTTAACATTCTGTAAAAATAAATTTCTCAACAACCTCCGTAAGTTCAGATATAAGTGGGATATATAAGACCTGGGGAAATGATACCTCCCACACAAAACAAGTATTCATAATGGTATATCAAAAGAACTATTATAGTGAGAGCTCTGACATCTTCTGGGAACTATTTTATTATCATACTTTATTGATGAAATGAAAATTGGACGGATAGGTCCAGCAGGAGCGTAGCCTTCATATAAGGAAAATATTAATTTTCGCATATTTGAAAGAGTAATTTACTAAAAGTCTTAAACATTTTACAAGTAAGTTTCATATCAAATTTTGTTTAGGGTGGATAAGTCTTGGGGGGAGTAGAAGCAACTACATAAATTAAGTATTAGTTATCGCATCAAATGAATTACTTGTTTTCGTTTTTTGGTAATTAAAAGCTTGTCGATAACTCGGACCTTTGTGGATCACTGTTATTAATTATTAAAAAAAAAATCAAAAATATTTAGCTGTGTGCAAAATATTAGTAGTATTACCTCATACTTCGAAATTTTTGTTGCTGCATAGTTCCTAGATAAGGAATTTAGAATAGGACTATTAGGAATAGGAACAATAATTAAAAAAAATGTATCTGTATCTTTCCGACTAGTCTCATATGAAGTGGCACAACATTCTCTACACGGATGAGACCAAAGTAGTTACTTTTGATCTATATGAGATGTATGGGACAAGAATATATGTGAGGGAACCAAATAACAAATTATATGACCATAAATTTGTTATGAAGTCCATCAAGCAAGGTGGTTCAATAATCAAGGTCTGGAGATGCTTTTCATATTCTGGCTCAGGTTCCATATTTTGTGTAAAAAGTAACATTGATGCCTCCATAAAAATGAAAATATAAAGAACAGTCATGTTGTCTTATTCGGAAGAGAATATGTCGCCCAAATGGGCGTTTTAGCAGGAAAATGTTCCTAAGCACACGAGCAAATTAAAAAAATATATATATTTTGAGGAAATAAAAGCGATGCTATGGAGTGACCGGCTAAGTCACCATATCTGATTTCCATTGAAAATATTTGGAGATTTGTCAGAGATGCTGTTTTTGAAAAGAAACCGGGAAATGTGCAGGAATTTTGGAGACTAGTACAGTCAGCTTATAAAAATATTACTATTGAAAGGTCCAGATCATTAGTGGACCCGATGGCCGCCGTTGCGCCGCTATCAAAGCCAATAAGGGTTATTTCACATAATATTAATATGCAAAAAAAAAAAATAAAATTATCATGTAGATTTATTTATACAAGTATTTTTCATTGTTAATACTATTATTTTGCACATAAAATTTCTAGTGTATTCAATAAATTTTAGTATTTTATCTAAATTAAGATGTTCCATTTTCAAATTTACTAATTTAACTAAAATAACAAATTCCAAGAAAAAAACATTTTTGGAAATCAACAAAAATCTTTATTTTATTGAATGTAAAAATTTTACATATGGCGCTATTATTATATTGCACTCAGCTGTATATCTGACTGATCTGCACAGCTTATGCTAGTGCTTCAAAAAATATACGCCAATATGCTTTACAGGATTTACATGACCACTCAAAAGTAGTTGTATCCATACAGAGACTTCAAAAAGTTGAAATAACCAGAAGAAAATATTTTTGTGCAACATTTCTGTATATCCGTTACCGTTTCTTAATAACGGTTGATAAGGCGTTCATGAAATCATATCACCTGATATACAGAAGGATGGACAGGCGGACATCGTTAAATTTTGTTTAGGTTTCAACAAAACCGAAATGGATAAGACACCACGAATGCTGATGAAGTGTGTATCGGCACAGAAAACAAGTAAAGAAGTTATAGTTAAGACCGACTAAATCACTATTCTGTATTTGCATCAAAATTTGAGGAGAACCTTATATGGGTCCTATGGCTAATTTTTGCCCAAACCTTTAATACATTTATGTGAAACATACGTATACATTATACCCGAAAGTGATCGTTATTTATGAATTTATGTCCTCACACAATTTGTTATTGCTATTTCTATATACATATTAAACAGATTTTCGTCAAATACTAACTGGATGCTAATTAGGATTTATTTACGCAAAAGTGATTTTGGGAGTTATGGTCAATTAAGGAAAGATCGTCATGAAATTTTGCACACGAATTTTTCCTATAAACTTGTATATGCCAATGTCTTTACGATCCTTAAATCAGGGAGAACATCTGCATGATTTAGGGGGAAATAATGGACCGATCATAGCTTCTTCAAGCATTAAGTATATGTGTGCCTAATTGAATTATTTCCAAATTTACGACCTGTAATTTGATCACAAATGAAAAAAATTATTCTAACCCGATTTCTATACATTATGTCGGATGTTAGAGAAATATTTTTAATAAACCACCGCCAACCTACAAGATATAAAAATATTTTAATTATTTTATATAAAGCTTTTCAAGAATTCAAAGAAATAAATTTGTATTTAATTGAGTTGCACATTACGTATCTGTGGTATTGGTCGAAAATAGTGCATTCGACTTTAAATTTAAAAAATTTGTTAATGTTTGGTGTATAAAATGTTTAAATGTATTATAAAAAGGTAACTACATCATTTTGTAATAAAAACCTTACCCACAAAAACGATTTTAATTCAGTGTCTTTTAAAACATGAATGTTGTTAAATCGTTTTAGGGATTTGTCTGAAGCTGTGAAATATTCTCTATTAAAACAATGACTGGAAAACCATATGTTATACCAAGTTCCACATATGTATTAAAATGACGTTTTTTTTAATGATTTCCCAATTTTACCGCCTTTTGTGTGAACTTTTTTTGACATCTAGTTGTCAGTAATTATTGAGTCAGCTAATCATTTTTTTTTTCCTGTCAAATATAAAAATCCAATTAAAAATATTTTTATTTAATATCCTGATTGAAGTAATTAGTAAAAACAACAAAATGTAATATGTCAAAAAGTTCCCTATAGAATTTTCATACCAGACCACAAAAAGGTTTCAAACAAGTGCTGCAAGCAATAGCAGTTAGAAACCTAATTTCGGATAGTATCAGCCTAATATTAAAAAAAAAAAAAGAGAAAAAAAAGATCTTTTCAAAGAACCTTAAAACGTATTTGTAGAAACATTAAGCCTTTTAGCTCAAAAGATTGCAGCAGCAACTGCTTTCCGAAACATGTTTTGGGCACTAATTTATTCTTTTATGTTTAGAATTTGAACGTAACAATCATTAATAAAAATATCACTTTAAAGAAATTCGCCCACTGGTTTAGTTTCTATAAGATTTGCATGCACGGATTTTTTCGTACGCAGTCCTTATTCAGTTGAAAAGCAATGTATGTTAGAGACAATTAAAGAATCATTTTTTGACAAAATTTCCTTAACAACTATATAAGGATCTAGTTTAGCAACAAATGTCTTATCGACTGTGTTCTAATCTCAATATATCAACCAAGCATCGTAAAAATGTCGAAAATCTCCTATCTCAAGTTAAATTTATAACAATAATGTAAATTGTAGAAAAGAAAAATAATAAGATTTTCAGCTTCTGCGAAATATGCACAGAGTATGCAAAATCATGTTTTAAACTCTTTTCTATTTATAATTATTGTAGGATACATCCCTAGAGTAAAGAGAACCGGTTCAAAACTAGTCACGTGACAGGTTCTCAGGGCTAGTGACCGGTCCCAGTTCCGGAACTTTATATGAGAAGATCCTGTCACTTTTACATGGGGTTGTCATTGGAGGTGGCTAATTAGCCCCTTGGGACAGGTCACTAACAATTATTGTAATAAAAATTTTATAAAAATTCGGTAATTGTTTACTTTTTAAACATTATTTTTATTATTATCTTTATTAAATTATGTTTATTTTAATTTTGTAATTTTTCGTTAATGTCGATGGCGGCACCCCGGCTCGAACCCATGTTCATCTGACGTATGTTATGTTTTATAGTCTTCAACGCTTACCACTCAGCCACTGATTGTTATTGCGCGCGAGTTGCTATTTGCGCACTTAACGAGCATGTTAATAGTGAGTGTGTTTGTGTCAACTGGTTCTCAATTGATACTTTGGTGACGAGTTAGGTGTCAATTGGTACTCAACTGGTACAGAGAAACCGGTCCATTACTGCAATTACCACAAATTTCCCGCAGGGATACGTTTAAAAAAAAAGCATGTTGCCTGTTTCAAATTTGTTATACAACTAAAAAAATACAAATATTAAGGGGTCTTTTCAGTATTTTGAAATCAACTAAAAATCAATTGTTTTATTTTTCATTTTAATGAAATGTTTTTAATTCAAGTTAGGCTAACGAAACCCTCAGAAGGGTAAAATCACTTCCAGGGTAAATGATGTTTATTTGAAATATTTATAATTATTACTAGAAAAGTGCAAAAGTAAATAAAATTTAATAAAAACGAAAAATGTGTAAATTATAAAATTCACTTAATAAAAATAACAAGAAAACAATTTAAAAACAATGAATATGAATCATAAGAATAGAAAATCCATCCAATTACAAGATTGTGTTTAATTATCGGTATGATTGTAGAATGCATACTTTATCCATTGTTTACCAACATAAATTATGTGTTTAGGTGTTTTTTGTTAAACTTCCATTTTAAGAAAAAACAATTTTGCTATTTGCTATTACCATGAAACTTAGCACATGGCAAGTGATTATAAAGGCAAATACAAACAGAATTATTAATTTTTCACCACATCAAAAGTTATAAGCCCAAGAGCATGCACGGATTTTTTCGTGCTCAGTCCTTAGGTTCAAGATTTTCGTTAGATTAAAATTCGTATTATTTTCAATATAATAAAAATAGTTAAATTTTTTTATCTTGATTTTTAAGATGTTTAATAGCAAAAAATAATTAATAACGAACTTAGTACGATTTTTAACGTATTTTCTTCCAACAAATGTATTTCTTAAGGCAATTTTTTTGTTTCATCTAAATAGGTTCATTAAGAATAAAATCAATTTGCGTCAAGTATTTGTTGAATTCGCCCATAATTGTGTGTTTTCCTTACATTTTTAACTGTTTTCTATAAGAATCTTTAAAAACTGGTCGCGTAAACAATTTTCCGATAAAGAAAAGCACAAAATTATAGCGTATGGAAAATTCTATGAAATATGGAAAAAATATGAAAAGAGTTACTTATTAAGCAACAACGAACGCTGGCAGAAGATTTACCATTCAAGATGTCATTCTGCGTCAAAAATTAAACAAAAATCAGGTATTTAAGCAAGTGTTATACCGTAAAACATATTATTCGAAATCCAATGCACCTAAGAAGACTAAAAATTATAAATAACCCATCTCTAAACACCATTCGTGAATTGAAACTACTCCCGTTTACCCGTAAACACTTGTTCTAAAAAAGGAATGAAACATATTGTTCTATAGAATGAAAAAAAAAATCAATATGGAAGACTCCAATGACTATAAATATTATTATTTTCGTCATTTGAGAAAAAAAAAAAAAAAATGATGTTAATTATGTATCCCATAAAACTGCGAAGGAAGTGTAATGGTGTAGAGTGCTACTTCATATTATGAGACATGTGAACTTCATTTTTCTACGCATAGAATTACGGAAAAAACTTACAAAAGTTTACGAGAAAAGAATTTCTAACATTTTGTACACTATATTAATTCATTTCATGGACATTCCAGTTCGACCGCAGGAGCTTGAAAACAAAGAATTCGAAGTCAAAATTTTACCACTTAGGAGTGGTCATCATACTCTTTCGACCTTAATATGTATAATAGAAAATGTATGGAAATTGATATATTGATTTGATTTATTTTGCTTGTAGATATATTATAAATGATTACTTTAAAATTTATTATAAAAAATATTAATTTTTATTATTATTTTAAAAATAACAAGAGGTTTAATGTAACGAAAATCTTGAACTTATTCTGTTGAAAAGCAGTGTATTTTTTTAATAAACGATTAATATAATTAATGTTTAGTTTGATGCAGAAAAAGTAGAGCAGCGCTGGAAATCTTGATTTATTATGATATTACACTGCATATTTGGTCGAAAATATCAATCGAACCCTTAGGTTTTATTATAGAACTGATAAGATGAAAACGATCCCTAATAGTTAGTACTATATAGTATGGCTTTATTCAGTCTTCACCATGAATTTTCTATTTGCTATATGAAATATAGCTTCCTCATCATCATTGTGTAATAGGACAAACAAATATATCGTCAATTCCACGAAAGATTTATAAAAAATGCAAATTTTTTTACGGAGGGTCATCCGTAGTAATTTAAAAATAATATTATCGTTTAAAATGCATTCATAATGCAAATGCAATTTTAGGATGCACTTTTGAAAAATTTCGACCCTTTCGATTTTAATTTTTTTTTTTTTTTTTTAATATGTTAAAAAGCAATATATTTTCTATAAAATGCAAAAAGAACTGTTCTGGGACAATACCAATTTTATTATTTTTTTCAAAAAATTTCCATAATTTTTTACATACAAAAATTTAAATTTTGATTTTTAATTTTTTTGGTTATACTTTTTTAGTAATATGTAACTTTAAATATTTATAACTCCTTACATGGGATTTTATTGATCTAAAAACTAGTGTAAAGTTTATTACAATAAGTATTGTAAATTATATTGTATAAATCAAAAATATTTTTTTGCCAAAGATGCACTCACGAAAATAATGCAATTTTCAGATGCATTTTTAAGAAATTTGTATCCTTTCAATTTTAAATATTTTTGCTTAATATTGAAGACAAATATGTTTATTATATAAAACATTAGCACTTAATCTGGGACAAATAGGTTTTCTACTGCAAATAACATATTATGAAATATTATGATTAAAATTTATTTTAAAATATGCTCACAAAATTTAAAAAATATAAAAGTTTAAGAATTGTATGAAAAAATATGAAGAAATGTTTTGAAAAAATTTTCTAAAATAGTGAACCATTTTGTCCCAGAAAAATTTATATTGCAATTTTTAGCAAATATAATAATGTTTTTTATATCCAAAGAAGAAAAAAAATGAAAGGGTAGAAATTTTTCAAAAATGCATATAAAAATTGCATTTGCATTATGAATGCATTTTTAAATGATAATATTATTTTTAGATTACTATATTTATAGTGGACTTATTTTTTTAAATATGCAATTTAAATCATTAAAATCCATAAACAACTTTTTGAGATATTGAAGTTTAAAGTTGGACACTTTTGTCATTTTTTTCACTTTTTGAAAAATTAAAATCGCGAATAAATATGCGAATTTTCCAAAATTCAAAAAAATAAAAATGGAGATATTTAAACGGCTCCATAGCGTATGCGTATGCCAAATATTATTAAAATCTGAAGATATAAAAAATATTCTTGGGCGTTCTTTCATGGAATGGACGATATTTATTTTTTTCCAAAATTTTTTCTGGAAAGCACATTGTATTTATTTTCTCCCAAAAAATATGTTTCATACTATAGTTACCCTGCATTACTATATTTACTAAAATATTTTATCGCTTAAAGTTCATAAAGTCACACTAAGTGTTTCATTAGTCGTTTCGACTAAAAAGGTTGCTCAAAATATTAACATCCAGACCGCTCACAGCAACTTACGTCTGGACACTTCAAGATCTTATTTACGGCCCTGCTGTGTTATTGCAAAACTTCCCAAAAAAAAAATATGCAACGAATAAAGAAAAATCACTAAAAATAGCATTGTTGTTAGTCGAAACGACTAACGAAGCCCTTCCAGGGTTTATTTATCTACTTTTTTAATTTATTTTAATAAATTGTTCTTTACGACGAACAATCGTTTCAACACAATGTCGACAATTGACATTTCTTAGAGAATACCAAAACGAGAATACCAATTTGCCACACACGATACAAGACGACGTCGTTTTGTGTCGACAACGACAACTAGAAATATATTCACCCTTAATATTATTATTTTTTTTTTTTTTTTAAATTCAATGGCCTATTCAAGCCGTTTTAATATTTTCAAAAAATGTAAAAAAGTTATAGCCATAATGGATACATCAGCCTTAGCAAATAAAGCTCACCTTTATGAGCTTTAAAACAATCCTAATACGATGAATTAAGATAAGTGTATAAATTTGCATTTGAAAATTAGAATGTTATGTAGGATAACAAAAATATATTGCTTCCAATCATTAGCTTAAAGCTTAAAAAGTAGACCTTTTTTCAGATGTTTACTTACTATTTTTCATAAATTTTGCAATTTATCTATTCATTATTATACAGATGCAATTCTTTTAGTGTATTACAAAAACCATTCGCGTTTCACTAATTTTCGTATAATGACAGTTACTAAATGAAAGAGTGCCATGAATTTTGGTTTTCGCAAAACAAAAAATACAAAGTTAGAAGCAAGAAATTTGTGCAAAAAGAAAATTGCAACATGGTATTGGATTTTGTTGGAGCCACGGTGGTTAGAACAACCAAAAAGGCCATTACATACAGTTAAGGTCCTTTAAGCTATACACACCATTACGTATAATGAGCAAAATTATACATTTAAATTTTTAGTTAATACTTCTTGTACAAACTATAACAAACTATACTTGGTTTTTCCGCCTTTACACATAACTTGCAATGAATTGTTTTGCTTTTCGTTTTATTCGCATTTTTTAAATAAAATTAACATAATGTTCTTTAATTACACATACAAAAAAAAAACATGACTACAGTATGAAAAAAAAGGTCACTAATATAATTTTCATACGAAGAAGAAAAAGCACAATATTTTTCTTTTTAAATTTTCCACATGAAAAAGTATTTGATTTATTTCCACTTGGACACTGTGGCATTAAAATAAATCTTCTTTCAATAGTTAAAATACCACAGTAAGGAAAGATGGTTGGTCTCTATTTAAATTTGATGGTTGTTTGCCAAAAAGGGGTGTATATTGTATGGGTTTTTCTAATGATGGACATTATAGTGGTGCTTTGCTATAGTTAAGTTCTTGGTTTTTCACTTTCATCTAAACATATATTATAGAGCATATATTTTAAATTTTATTTGCCATTTTAGCATTTATTTATATGGGAAGTATGCTGAGTTTAATATATATTTTTTTCTAATACTTTACATAAGATACTAATGAAAAGTTTTATATCTATTTTGTACTCTAATAATGTTTAATTTTCCTCTAATCCATTTACAAATTGATTTGATATGGTCAGTCAAATATCTTACATTCCCTGCTTGAATCATATTAAAATTTTACATTCTATTTTTAATTGAAATATCATCAACAATGTGTAAATATATGCATTTCTATTAAGCTAACATTAATTTCCTAGATACATATTGCATACCTCTCATCATCTCTTTTGTGACTAATATATCAAAAATACCCATAACCCTTTAAAAAACATTATCGTATTTTTTTTTTTCTTAATATCCAAAATACCACAAATACAATTGACCACACAATGATGTTTTCCCAAAAAAATATCTTCATCTATCTTTATTCCTTCATGTATCAAATATTTTTCATTATTTAGTATAATTTTCATTTCACAATTTTATATATTTTTGGTGGTTTTTCTGTAAAATAAAATTGTAACAATCAAATTAAATGGAACCCATTGTATGAATTTATAACAATAGAATTTATTAAATTTTCTTTAACAAAATTCTTAAACAACCAAAGAATTTTAATGATCAAAAGTCGTATAAAGAAATAAGATATAAATGTGTTTATAAACCCAGCAGTTTTTTCGGTGTCAGTTCACCCGCTTTAGCACAATAAAGTCCATTGACTCATTCAAATGTGTACGTTATTTTATACACCCTAACTTCGCATATATTGTGAGCGATAGTTAAGCTATCGTACCTTTTATTGACTCTTTTGAAAGCGTTGAGGTGGCGATAGCACTATTTATTGACTCTTTTGAAAGCGTTGAGGTGGCGATTTATACTTTATTGACCCTTTGGTGAGCGTGGAGGTGGCGATAGCACTATTTGTTGACTCTTTTGAAAGCGTTGAGGTGGCGATAGCACTATTTATTGACTCTTTTGAAAGCGTTGAGGTGGCGATTTATACTTTATTGACCCTTTGGTGAGCGTGGAGGTGGCGATAGCACTATTTATTGACTCTTTTGAAAGCGTTGAGGTGGCGATAGCACCATTTATTGACTCTTTTGAAAGCGTTGAGGTGGCGATTTATACTTTATTGACCCTTTGGTGAGCGTGGAGGTGGCGATTCTTTTTTCGTTAAAGTTTTCGTTTATTAAATGTTTTTACTGAATTTTAGCAAAAATGTAGAGATTCAAATGAGAGTTTATAACTGAGTTTTTAGAATTTTGAAACTGCTTTGTTATTAAGTATTAATTACATTCAGTTCTTAGTGAAAGTTTTTTTAGTGAAAAAATTTATTTTACTGAAAATACAGAATTTTGGTAAAATTTTTAATTTTTAATAAAAAATTAAATTTTAAGAAAAATTTCAGAATTTTTTAAAAATTTTGATTCTTATTAAAAATTTCTCCTTTTTAGAAAATTTTTGCAAAAAATTTAATTTTTCAAAAATTAGAAATTTTGTGAGAGTTTGTATTTTTAGATGAAATAAAATATTTGAATAATTTGTTTAAACGAAAAATATTAACGAGTTTTTAAACATAAGTTTCCATAGTTATGTTATTTTAAAGTTTAAAGCAAATTTTTAATGAACGGGTCTAATAAAAGAAACATTTAACATTAAATTTCCAACAACATACCATACATATACTCATATTGGTTAATTGTTGGAAAAATCTGCACACAGTTATATAATATTTGCACTTTTTTCATATTTTTTTTCAAGACAATTGTTTTGTTTTTAAATAAAAATTCAATTAAAACTTAATTTTTTTTTTCAAATAATGACATTCTATCATTTCTATCGATATTTGTCGTTAAAATATACTTACGAAAAATATCGCTAACTTTAGCAGAGAATAGCTAAATCAAAAACAACCGAAAAATTTCGTTAATTAACGATATCGGTAGTAAATGAAAAAAGTTACGGAATTGCGGTACTAGTCTTGCTAATTAGGATTTTACAATTAAATAAAAAAATCAATTATTCTGCATTTGTGTTTTTTTTAAATTGACTTTTTCGTACTAGTCACTATATCGCCATCTTTTTTGTCCTTTGGTGGCGATACACTCCTTCCTAGGACATCCCCATGTTAAAGTGACTAGTCAGGTGATAGGTAAAGTGACTAGTGGTAACCCAATTTCGTCAGTCAAGTAACCGGTTTCGGACAGTCACCTTTGACTGCAGGGAAGTGTTTCTTGTACATATGTATGTATAAAGCTAAACACATACAAATATAAATATACATATATATTTGTATGAATTTTCTTTATAGACATGTCCGTGTATCAAAACTCTTTTTCATACACACATACTCATGTATTCATAATTGAATTTCATAAACATTTACCATGTTCATATAAACGGGTGACTCTTTATGACATGGATTCTCACAAAATCCTTCTTCACCATCCCTTTAAGTTGTAATAATCTGAAATCACATATTGAAGATAAACAGCAAAAACTTTGGTTGCAATGTAATGAGTTAAGAAGCTAATATAATGGCTCTCCACTACTTCCAGATTAGCTGAATAACTCATTATTTTAACACGGTGATGACATTAGAGGCAACATCGCATTGATTTTAAAGCATTACTGAAGTCATGATTAGTAATAACAGTAGGAACTAGTTACGTTTTAGATTATAAATAAGTAATGAAATGTCAGGATATAAAATATTTGTTTGTTGTTGTAAAAGGTTTTTTTAAATTTTAATTTAAAAAACTTAACAACAACCAAAAATGTAATTAAAATAAATGTAATAAAAATAAACTATTTTAGATTACAAATTAATTCATACGCAAATTTTGCCTTTCATTTATATATCCCTTATTCAAATATATGAATTAATATTTCAAATATAAAAATTAATATTTTTAAAAATCTGATCATAAATAATTATTTACATTCGGGTTATAAATAATTAGTTACTAAACGACTTCTATGTAATGCAGACAATATGTTGTTGTCATTACAAAGTAACTGCATCCGTAACTACATGTCATTACCAAGTTTTTGCTGGATAAGTCTATAATATTAGATATATTAGCATGCTGATCATAAAAGCTCTATTTCCGACGATTATTTTAATATTCATAGTTAACATGGAATAATAACGTAATACATATGAGGAATATTACACTAATAGATTAATTAAAAAAAATAATCGGTTAGGTGTCTGGTACTTTTTTGAAATTCGGCTCTTTTAGGGAGAAAATGGGTAAAAAAAATTTAATTTGGTACTTTTTTGGAACCATATCTATCTTTTAATCCAGTAAGTATAAAAATAAAATATGCATCAAATTAATACCTTATCGAAAATTGGCGAATACAAGTTTGCAACTTTTTGGCAATTCGAACATTTAAGGGTTAAAAATCTTACCTGATTTTGGTACTTTTTTCACAAAATATTTTTTTCTTTATACTGACACATACATATGAATATTTTAACATTAGATCCCAGTACAATATAGAAATTGAAATACAATCTTTGTTGCATTCAGGGGAATAAAAAGTACCAAAAAGGGGGATAAAATCTTTAATTTTATTCAAATTTTTTATTATATTAAACTTAGAGACATGAGCTTAAGTACATGTAGTCTTAAGTGAGTGAGAATTCACAAGAGGGAATTTGTGTTACTTTTTTTGATCTTCTAATGGTACTTTTTGAATTTTCTATAATATTGAACCCAAAAACATTAAATTAAAGATACGTGGATGTAAGATATGTGGGTAAGAATATAAGGGAGGGACTTTTTGGTATTTTTTCGTTCTGCCAATGGTGCTTTTTGAATTATCAATAATATTAAACCTACAAACAGTGTTACCGTTTGGCGACTTTAGTCGCCATTTGCCCCTTTTTCAACCACCTGGCCACTTTTTTGGCCCCTTTTTGAAATGGCGACTAAATGGCGACTTTTTAAGACTATGTGCTAAATGGCGAGAAATTATGTTGTTTGAAATATATCGACCCATTATATATTAAATTTAACAAATAAATTCATTATTTTGAGATTATTTCACAGTATAGTGATATAAAGAGACGCGTATTATAAGTTCACTTATAAATGAACTGAAACTGTTAGTAACTAAAAGTAATTATAAAGTTTATGAACAGCTATATATAATATCATATGCTGAATCTTTTTGAACTCGATTGAAAAAATAAAAAAGATTCGATGAATACTTTTATCTTAATTTATATTTTTACATTCTTCATAGCAATCCCTCAGGGGAAGGTGTTTTTTAACTAAATTATCAGTAATAAAAAATTGTTTGACAGACTTAAGTCAAAACATGTGGATTCATTCGTTCCGTCTTAAACTTTGTCCGACGGGGATTTGGAAGACTGGAAAACTCGTACAAAAGTACAGAAGTTTAATTAATTAATAGAGGATTGTATGTTAACTATTTTTGTGAATATATTTTTGTGAATTTATGCAATAATAAAAATTGTTGTAAAATAATTATAAATTATTTTGTTATTAATAAAACTCAATTTTGTAGTTTTTTATAAAATACAAAGTTTTTTGTTTTTTCTGTTATCAAATAAAAAAAAATTTAAAGAGTTTTTTTTAGGTTTTAAAGCAGTTAGCCCCTTTTTTCCAAAAAATCCCCTTTTTTGGCGACTTTTTATTTTGAAATCCCCTTTTTTGGAGACTTTTTAAAAATTCTCAACGGTAACGCTGCCTACAAATATGAAATTAACAATATATGGTCCTAAGTGAATGAGAAGTTCTTCTAATGGTACTTTTTGAATTTTCTAAAATATTGAACCTGGAAACATGAAATTAAAGATATAAGGTCCTAAGTGAATGAAAATCCATGAGGGTAAGAAACTGGTAAGTAAAGTATTTAAGAAGTTTATTGTACATAAAGCTAACAGAACACCAATATCGTAACTGTTTTCACAGGAGATAAGAATCATAGTTTCTTAACTTAAATTTTTTTTCCATTTATTTTCATTTTTTTATTTTTTTATTTTTTCTAAATAAAAAGGCTACCAAGTTTTTATCTGATCTGTGTAGGAATACTGCATAAATGCCATTTATATAAAAGTGAATCTGTATTTGTAAGTCTGTCTGTTTTTAAATTTTATTCCAATGCATTTATTTTATTTCAATACAATAGGGTAACGAAGCGCACTGTGTTTATGCTATTAAAAATAATGTTAAACAATTTATAGTTACAAAATTATAACTTAATACAATTTGAATTTATAATATAGAATAATTTATAATATAGTATAACCTACGCTAACGAAGTAGCTGGTATACTGCTCTTTTTTCAAAATCTGGGCTCAGTTTATTATACACGTCTAACTTATTCTACATTTTGTCTCACTTCAATTATTTCAAAATTTTATTTTTATTAGCATTTACATTTGTCAATTACATTTTGTCAATTGAACTCCTTTAAATTAAAAAAAAAAAAAAAAACATGAAAGCAATATAATTTATGTAATGATCTTTGAGTAGTCTGAAAAAATTAAACTAAAGTTTTTGATGACTGACTAAATATCTTTAACAGATAGTGTTACCGTTTAAATAGCGGCTTTTTAAGACTATGTGCTAAATGACAAGAAACTAAGTTGTTTTAAATATATCGACCCATTATATGTTAATTTCAACAAACAAGTTAATCATTTTGAAATTGTTTCACAGTATAGTGATATAAAAAATCGCAGAGTATTTTATTAACTAATAATAATAAAGTTTGTGAACAGTTATTTATATCATCAAATGGCGAAAGTAAAAAATAAAAAAAAAAAAGATTCGATGAATACACACAGAAAAATATTTGGTTAGAAAACGGTTACTATTATTGAAATTTAAGGAATTTGAACAAAATTCTATCTCAGAAATAAAAATAATATAAATCTAGAAGATTTTCTATATTTGTAATAATGTTAACATTTCCACAATTAAGTGTTACCACAGCTTTCATTATAGTTATTCTAGCAAATTATTTAATAATTTATCAATTCAATTGAGGCACCCAAATTTACTTCTTCTAAATGTAGTATATTTTAAGTTCCAGTTATAAATAATTGGTTCTTATATTTAAAAACTTTTATGACTAAAGAAAAGGATTGGTTCGGTTTGACGTTTTATTAATACTTATGTACATAAATAAAGAAAAGAAAAAATAATTAAAAAAAAAAAATATATATATATATATATATATATATATATATATATATATATATATATATATATATATATATATATATATATATATATATATATATATATATATATATATATAAAATACATTAAATAAAAAATAGAGCTAATAACAATTGGAACCATCAGCAAGAAGTTGCGCTAGTAAGTTTAATGTTAATCCCAGCAAAAACTTAGCTTCTATTTTTAAAATCAACAGCTTCCTGTATGCATTACATTGTAGCCTTATTCGCCACTAGCAGCATTACTTAATACTACTTCAATAACTGGTATTTAGTAAATATGAAAGTAATTTGATTTTTAAGTGGATCAGTTGTCTAGAGCGCTTAACTAAAAAAACGTATTTTTAAAATTAAAGAGAGTTCAACTCCCATTCAAGGTAAACGCATTTTTTTATAAATTGTGTTTATTTATTTCTCTATATGAAAACTACTTTTTAGCGCAAAAAAATATAAGGCGAATGTGGAGTAGCGAGTAAGACTGCAGACTAACAAACACAACCAGTATGATTATGCGTGGGTTCAAATCTCAACCAAGCCAAATGTTTTTATTTTTATTTTTTTTTTTTTTTGTGCGTAAAAAAAACAGCATCCAAAACTGCTCTTTTGGAACCCAAAAAAAAAAAAACTTATTTAATTTTGGACATCTCGAACAAAATTCATCAGTTATAGCACCAAAAATGGAAGCAGTTTTTCATACCGACTTCGCTTACAAATCACGTTATTTGGTAAGCGAAGTTTTTGCTGGGATCATTTAAAAAAATAAATACTTATATTGAGTTTCTTGCCTAAAACGAAAAATTTTTGTTATTTGATGAATATAATCCAAATGTTGGACAGACGAAGTATTCTTGAATCAGGAACTAATACAACAAGGTAAGCATGATTATAACAAATAAACAGCTACATTATTTCTAAAAATGCTGTTGCTTCCCTCTTTACAGGATAATTCCTTGTTAAAAATTTTGTACGCCTTAGAAGACGATTGCATTTGATTTTGCCTTTAGAAGTGGGAATATTTAATTAAAGCCATAAAACATAATTACCAATCCTTTGGTAGCGCCTAAGAATTTTTGTAAATAGAATGTTTACATTCTCCTCTGTAATATGCACAATTTTTTATAGATACATTAATAATATTTTTTGAAAATAAAAATTGTGGTTTTGTTTTTGATATTTTGTTTTCAATTCTATTTTAGAAAGCAAATCTCTTACATATTGTTTTGGTTGTACCTACTATCATTTTTAGTTATTATAACTGAAAAGACTTTTGAAACGACCGTTTAATTAGTAAACATAAATGAAATATTCGGCAATCACAATAGTTTATTTAAATAGTTGGTGCAACCGACCAAATTCGATTGGCGAAAAAAATTCGGATGCCATAATGAAACTGTTTTTTCTTTGTACTTACATCCTAATTTATATTTCTACATTACTTATAGCAATCCCTCGGGGGAACGTGTTTTTTTTACTAAATTATCAATAATAAAAAATTATTTGTCTAACAAACTTAAGTCAATACTTGTGGATCCATGTATTCCGTCCTAAATTTATCCTACGGGGATTTGAAAGAATAGAGCAGGAGTGAAGAACTCGTGCAAAGGTATAGAAGTTTAATTAATTAAAAGAGGATTGTATGTTAACTATTTTTGTGAATAAATCTTCATTTTTTCAATAAAAAAAATTAAATAATTATAAATAATTTTTTTTACCAATAAAACTGAATTTTGTAGTTTTTCTTAAAATACTAATTTTTTTTTTTTTTTTTTTTGTTAGCAAGAAAACAAGTGTTAAGGATTTTTTTTTTAGGTTTTAAACACTCTTTACACTCTTTAAATATTCTCAACGGTAATGCTGTTAACAGATTCCAAGAGTGTTCTTAAAATTAACAAAATTTTAGACATGAATTAAACCCTCAAAGAAAACACCCTTTAATCGTTATTCCAATAGTGTATTCGTATGCAAGTCAAAAATGAAGTCTTAACATATTTTTGTTAAAGCATTTTTGTGTAATTTCATTAAAGTCTTTAGATTGAATATTAACATACATACAATCGTACCAAAAACCCAAATAAACATATAAACATTTTAATCTACATACACATAAAGAAATTATTATAACATATACATTAAGGCGACTCATTCAAAAAAGTTATTTTGTTACCACCCTCAAAATTTACCTTGAAATGTTTTATGATGTTCTCCAAAACATCATAAAACATTTTTTAAAAATAGTTCTACTGCTGACTATTTTTAAAAAAGGTATTTTTTCCAGTTTTTTTTTAACTTTTTTGTATTTTCTACCAAAACAACATATATAAAATGTGGTATCATTTAAAAGGTATTGGTATATAAAACATATCCAAGTGTGACCTCAATATTTTTTTATTCTATGAAATATCCTATTTTTTAAGTTTTTTTACAACATTGTTTGTTATTTTTATTGAAAATTCAAATTAGTAAATTTCTACTTGCTTTTAGACATGAGTTTTTGGTATTCGTTTAATATTTTTTTCAAAATTTATATAATTTTCGTGGTTTATCAGACAGTTAATCTGATTTAAAATTTTGCATAAACATAGTCAATATGGGTATCAAAATTCTTCTCTTGGATATGTTTTATATTAAATATATCAATGGATGTACCTTCCAAATACCTAATAAATGATACCACATTTTCTATATGTTGCTTTAGGAGAAAATACAAAAAAGTTCAAAAACCTGGAAAAAAAACCTTTTTTCACAAACGGTCAGTGGTAGAACTAAAATATTTTGGGGACCATCAAACATTTCATGGTAAATTTTGAGGGGGGTAACAAAATCACTTTTTTTCTTTCGACAGGGAGTGAGTCACCTTAATATACATGCATGAATAAGATGAATATATATGTAGTATTTATAATGTTTTGTCCCATTAATACCCTACATTAAAATCCATTAGGAAATTTAATAATTTCAGAGGTCAACACTGAAAATTATCGTTCAAAATTTACTGTGGATTTTATCATGAAAATTTTAGTTTCATTTCATCACTTCTCAAATTGAATCCATTGACAACCAAAGAAAACATGCTTCCTCAAGGGGATTTCAGTTTATTAAATGATCTAGGTAAGAGCTAGAGCAAATATGTCAATAGTACTTCAAGTTGCTGCATTATAATTTTGCGAAAGCCTACATAATTCCAAGAACTCTATAATCTTCATTAGAGATTTAAAATTATACAATATAACGCCTGTTTTTATAGAATAATAAAATAATTGGTTTTTATTCAAATATACTTACAAATATTTTTTAAAGTTATTACATCAGCTAAAGAGATACTTTTATTTAAGAATATTTATCTTCAATCGTAATCAAAGATCCAAATCCACTTCAGAATCAACAAAATATTTTGAATTGAATTTAAATATGTTTAGTTTAAGTACAAATAGTATGTCAGAACTTCATCACCTACATTTAGTATCTTTAAACGTTATAGTATCTTGTATGGTCGTATTGTATACGTTAAATATTTTACTTACTTATTTGTCTTAATAAACTTTGGGATTAGAATATTCCTTTTATTTTAACCCTCTAACCACAATATAAAAAATAAATACCATATCACACAGTATAATATTCGAGGTACATAAAAACAAACATTCAGTCTATATGATTTTTCTTAAACTTTTTATGCTCAAGAAATACAAAAACATAAAGAGAGAGAGAGAGACAAAAAAAAATTAATGAAATTGTATTATGAACATGTCCATTAAAGTTTATTACATGACAAAGAGGTGTTGGTCTATTAAAATTGTTCATTTTACCAAAAACAAAAATATACAAAATAAAATTTAAACAACATTTACAAAAAAGGGTCTGTTACAAAAGTATCTATCTACACATATAGTACATATATTGTATACAAATATGAAAACTTAAACATAGACAATTATAACAAAATATAAATACGTACATACATACATTCTCATACAAACATGAAATGTATATCGACCATTAAAGGAAAGAACGCCCGAAAAAGTATATTTTTTTATTTGATGGCTTTCAATTTCGATAAAAATTTGTATACATAAACTTCATTAAGCCTTTTATCAATTTCAGTTTTCAGTTTTGTGAAGTTGCAAAAACTCGCGATTTAATTTCGCGAGTTTCAAAAGTATGTAACTTTGAATAGCAATATCTCTGGAAAGACTTTGTGAATTGTAATGATTTAAACGGCCTTAAAATTTCGCATATGGCGGCTTTACGACGAACATTTTAAAAATAAGAAATATTTTTTAAAAATGCATTTTAATGCAATTGCATTTTTCTTTAAATATGCTATTCAAATTTTTAAATTTTTTAACATAAATGAAAAGTTTGGAATCTTTACATTAAAATAAAAGTGTCAAGTTTTTGGGACGCGAAAATCTTATATACATAATTAAATTTTTATAAAAACATGTTCCCAATTTTTCATATAAAAATAATTTTTTTTCTTGTTTTTTGAATTTCCTTTAAAATTTATATAAAAACTAACAAAATATAAAAAGTATCTCTTGAAGTTATTGATGGATTTCTGTAATTTAAAAAGTATTTAAAAGGCCATTGTATATTTTTTGTGTAATTTAGTCAGAATTTCAAAAACCACGTCTTCGATCCATAATATTTTAAAAATATAAATGCAGTTTTAAGATGCATTTTTGTTAGTTGCGAATTTATAAAATTTTAATTTTTCAAAAGTGTATTTAAAAACGCTTTGTTTATTATAACTTAAAACAATAGATAGTCTGATACATAAAGTTTTACTATTTTTCAGGATTTTTTAAAAAATAACACAATAAATTTTTTTTAACAAAATACTCATAATACCAGAAAAATATAATTTTTATATGAAAAAATTTAAACTAGTTGAGGAAAAGGCGAAATTATGCACAGTACATGTGTCCGTCCCAAAAATTTGAGATTTCTATTTTAATGTAAAGATTCCAAACTTTTTATTTATGTTAAAAAATTAAAAAATTTTAATAGCATATTTAAAGAAAAATGCATTTAAAAAATGCAATTGCATTAAAATGCATTTTTAAAAAATATTTTTTATTTATAAAATATTCATGTTGAAGCTGATATAATTACAATTCAAACGCCGTTTAAATAATAAGTTTCCGTAAAGCCTTCCCAGAAATATTTGTATTTAAAGTTCTACACTTTCGAGATTTTTTAGGTTTTTTTCGAAAGTGAAGAAGCGAAATAAAATCGCGAATTTTCTGAATTTAGCGAATCTGAAAACGGAAATATTTATAGTCACCCATAGACTTATACGTGTAAAATTTTATAAAAATCGGAGTACACTTGGTATATTTTTGGGCGTTCTTTCATGGAATGGACGATATACTTCTATGAATGTATGTGTGTATCTACATTTAAATTCATTCAAGTATGCACAATTTTATTATTGCTAAGCATTTGTGGTTAACCAAATTTAACAAAACGAACCCAAAAATAACTGAAAATATCCACTTACCAACAGTACTAGAACTTATGGAAAAACATTATTATATAATGCATATGAATATGTTATTTATATTCATCAACATCTTATGTACCTAAATGTTTAAATATTTAATTGTTTGTGAATATGTGCTTGACATTAATCAATCAACTAGTCAAATATTATGGAATTTATAATTTGTAAATCTAGGAAACGAGAAGGCCTTGGATAAACTGTAATGATAAAAATATAATAGCAAGGAAATATTTGTTTTTACTAGAATTTAGTTACCTTAAGTAAACATAGTATTTGCTTAACTAACCATGTCATATTTATAATTAATGAAGATAGCAATATTATTGCACGTCTGTAGCAACAAAAATACTCTGAACTTTAGATTACCTATATCTTAGAAATGCCCATTCCAGAAACAGTTAATCGATAATTACAAATCATTTTTAATAAAGTATAACTACTGATGAAGTACATTCCCATGACAGTCCGTTCTACACACCGGATTGATCTCATATACATACATATATCGACCAAGAGCTGTCAAATCAGCAACAGCATCTGCAAAAATTTTTAACTTTGAAAAGTGACGTTCAGTCATTGCACCTCATGCTACGTCATTCATCAAAGTTAAGGCTCTATTACTCTTCCGTAACTGTAAACGGAACGTAAGTGGATGGTTACTTAAAAAACGTTAATGTACCAAATACTTTGTTATTGTTTTTTATTCATCAACATCAGTGATATCAATTAGATATTTTCATATTAAATCAACCAATTTTTGTAAAGAATATAATTTTTTTTTTTTTTTTCTTTTGTAACAAAAAATGTTAATTCTAAATATATTACTTTAACGCTACGGTTTATTTCAAAATATTTAAACAAGTTTTTTAGCGAAGAATATTTAAGATAAAAAAATATATGGGATTAGAATCGCTACAGTAAACAAAACTAATAAACATTGATTTGTGTGTGTGTCTGTATGTACTTGTATGTACGTGCTTTTTTTGTCATACTAACAATATAAATTAACACTCTTTAATTATGAACAACTCAATGAGTGCTGGTTCGGTGTTGGATACATCACTTTCGACAACTGCTAATTTATTTACAAAAATGGTTGAAGATACAATAAAGCAACGGTTCTCAAATGGGGGTCCGCGACCCACAAGGGGTCCGTAAGGACATTCGTGGGGGGTCGCGAAGAGTTCCTGAAACATATTCTTAAACACACAATTTTTTAATATAAATATTATTTAGAAGTTCAAATGAAAATTCCAATGAAAGCATGAAACAAATGCTTTTAGAAATGAAAATACATCTTTTGATATCCAAATTAAAGACAAGCGTTTTTTCTAAAATGAGTTCTTTTTAGAAACTTCTGATGAAGGAAACTTTAATTGAAAATATTATGCTTGATAAAGACAACAATGATCAAACGAAGAAAGTAGTGCTGTTCAATAGAGTGTCACGAGGAAAGCCTTTTTTTTATCGAAATAGGTATCAAAAAATTCGTAATTTTATGCTGGTTATGTAAAAAATATTTTAAAATTTTTTTCCGTTGGATTTTGTTTTGCTAGAAGACATTTTAAGGCATTTGATGAAAATTTTTTTTAATATTTTTAGCCAATTATAAGGCTAAAAATTACGAAATGTTTGATACCTATTTCAAGACACAACTCAATACTATTATTTGGACGAAATGTTCTAGATCTGTGACTTTCAATCGCTGGTAGAAAACTGAAGATCAATTTTAAAAATTAAATAAAATTAAGCTAATTTTTACGCATCGTTTGAAAATTTTTATCTACGGGACCCTACTGTCCAATAACACAGTATAAAGAAAACTTTACGATATGACAGGGAAAACAATTAATTAAAAAGATAAATATGTAATTCATTTAAATTTGATGAAACTATAGTTTTTTCACATGAAATTTTACTTTTATTTTATAAAATCGTTTTCAGTACACAAAACTTTTATTTCATCGATAAGTTTACGGCTATATAAAGAAAATTTGCTTAAGCAACTTTATAATTTAAAAATAGAAAGTCCTTTCAATATTAGTATTAGGAAAGTACCAGGTTCATTTCAAAAAGAGTTGAAATTCGTTGAATTTAATTTTGAATCTACAGATTTAAAAGCATTTTAAATAGTTGAAATATAGCAAAGTTTATCCACTTGTTGGCTCCGAAGCCCTAAAAATATTAAAAAAATTTTCTTCAACATACATTTTTATGTAAAAATATCTTTTTTCACTCTTTTGTCCCTCAAAAAAGAGATTCGATCTTTTCTGGAAGCAGAGAATATTAGATTTATTATACGAAAAAGTCTCTTAATATTCAAGCAAAACAATGTCGAAATTATTAATATTATTTTTTAAAATTACTTTATCTTTACATTTTTAAATTAGTAAAAGTTGTAGTGGGTCGCGTTTCCATTGCAATGTCAAAAGGGGGTCGCGAAGCGACGTCTTGTGAGAACCCCTGCAATAAAGGAATTTACTGTATGCAGTAAAGAATCTAATAATGTTGATACTTACTTGTCGCCACCATGGTCAAGTGCTCGTACATCGGAACCAAACGACGTTGACGAAGATGAATATACAACCAATTTCAATTTGGATCTTATTGATCAAGTGTTGGCACAGTCGACAAATGAAAATAATGCAACACCAGTTATAAATATTACATTTGATCGTGATATTGATCAAGCAGTTGCTTCAATAACGGCAACGGCAACCACCACCAATAATAATAATGTCGTTGACGATGAAAACAATTCAACAATGGCTCTAATTGAAACGTTGATGAATTCGGATTTTAATGCTGAACCTACTAAATGTGTACAAGAACAACATCAAACATCTCAACTGCCACCACCACCACCAAAGAGTACATCGATGGGTAAGGGTCGCATAATGTATACCAAAGAAATTGTTACTGGTAGTGCTAGTACTGGTGCTGACGATTCATTTTCTACAAATGAAATGTTTAGTCAAACTATGGATACGGTGATTAGTAATAATAATAATAATGATGACGATGACGACGATAGTAGCAGCAGTAGTAGTAGCAGTTCAGATTCGGATAGTTCTGATTCTGATGAGTCGAGCGATGAAGACGATGACGATCATGAAAAAGCATTTTCAACATCGACAATGTCTTTGGACGAAAGCGTTTATAGTGCATTGACTTGTGAAGATCGTGTACGTATTCAACCGATACGTACCATTGAATTTAAGACCATTTCAGCAGTCATGTTGCGTACAGACATTGACGCTCTGAAAAAGGAACCAGCAAAATTTGAAATGCCAGCCGGCAAATGGTTGGCACCAGAATTCAACTTTAAATATCCAACAGCATCGAAGAATGCAAAAATTATACGTATGCGTGAAGTACTATTTGACGACACGCCATCCGATTCAGATACTGTCATGGTGTACAGTCGCTCGTTAAAGTTGATGTCGTTGCGAGAATTCATCGATAGTCGCAGCAATTTTAAAAATACTTTCATACAAGATCAAATGATTGAGACTGCATACGGCACTGCTCTGCGCAAACTGTCGACCAATTATCCAATTGAGACGTGTCAGTATAAGCGAACGATTGCTAATAATGCCAAGCTAACGCCCAACATTTATACGCTAGTGTATGGTGCTGTGCCCGATTTGATGGGCTTTGAGTACGCTTCATATATATTGCTGAAAAAATACAAGTACAAGACGAGCGAACGTAAGACTGCCCCATACCTTGCCGAAGGAGATTTAGAGATTGGAGCGTATTGTTATACGATGTTGGCGTCACTTGACTTGGTAAAGTGGCGTAACGATGTGAATCGTAGTACTCTTAAAGCATTGTTGAAGTATGCGTGCTGTTTGATACCCGATAAGGCGTTACGTTTACGTATACTCGCCATTATAAATATAAAAGACGAGAAATATTTAACAGCTGAAGCCATGTTGCTGTTGAAACGTGAGTTTTCTACAATTGTATCGGCACTCAGAAAAATACAAGATACCGACGCCAGTACACACGCCATAAACATTTGGAATTGTTTTATGAAGAAGGCCAATCTACATCACTATTTGTGTCCGCACACATTGAACGAGGTATCGAAAGGCATTAAGGTTGTTGGCAAGAAATTGATTGTTAAACTCGAAGAATTGGAACTTCAGAATCAAGAGTACGACATGACAACCATCAAGTATACGTTGGACGAGACAAAACAATATTTCAACTTTATGCCTCATCTACATACGGCAACGGGCGAATCGATGAAGCGTGTCCAGAAATCGTTGAGTTCGTTGTACAATCATATTGTAAAGATGTTTGGCGATCATTTAATCGACTTTGGCATATACCCCTCAACGACACGAATCAACGTTGACCATGTGGAGGGTTTTAAGCGTCTACATGCAAAACTACTCAGCAGTAACAATAATGAAGTGTACATTCCTGTCATGGAATCTAAATTTGCCAGCGTCACTACGGCAATTACATTGAGAGTACAGCAGCGTCGACCAGAATTGGATCTCGACAAGGTTATTAAATTGGATAGAGAGGCGTTGATTAGCTTGATGATGACTATAAACTTGATAATTTTGAAACGTGTCGAAATACTTATGTATATGGACGACCACGATCAGTGTATTGGTCGTGCCATTCATGCTGAACTTCAGAACTTATTTGAGTCGAACGAGTTTACATCAATCGACAATATGGAGGCATGGACTCGTCTCGATGACGAGGAAGTGAGCAAAGACGAATTGATTGACGACGGCGACGATGATGATGATGACGACGACGAAGATTATAATGAGAATGAAGTGGTTGATAACGATGCAAATTTGCGCTATGAATCGGAACAATTAGTAGTGGATAGCAAACGTAAATATGTTGCTCCAGAACCAATTCCAAAGAAGGCACCCAGACCATCGAAAAAAGTAACATCGGCTAATCTGGTGAAGGTGACACCACGAAACTACAAACGAGTATGTGACGAGACGCCATACAAGATGAATACGGAGAACATTCCACGAACACAATGTGTAATGTGTAAACGTCGTCGCACATTGAAGGCGGTAACATTGAGGCCAGACATTGAAATAGCATGTTGTGTAAATTGCTATCGTCGTTTGGTGATTGACTACTTGTCACCCGACAAGACTGTCGATTTTGAAACGATTATACATCGCATCGAAAACCAGTATGCAATACCGATCGCGTTCGATATCAATGACAAATACATAACGGATGAAGAGTTTAATATTAAAAAGTCACGAGTCGTTTACAATCGTATACTGAAAGCGACTATGCCTCCGAAGAAGCCAGTAAAACGATCAGCAAAAAACATATCAACTGCCAAGAATGATGATGATGGTGATGCCGACAACGATGAAACCAAAGAGCCCAAAGCTAAACGGCAACGTAGTGCTGCTGTTGATGATCTTGGGAATACTGATTTATAATTTATATTCACCAAAAATAACAATTCTTGCCATAGAAAGTTTTATACTTTTATCATATTTACACAAAAAACCATTGAATGTTGCCATATATATGCCATATATTACTTATACATTTATACCTCTACTAGTAGCATTTAAGATGATAACTATAGCAATACTAATATACATTTATATTTTTGTACTTATTTTTTTTTATACTTATAATATGCCATATACAATACCCATATTTACAAATAAAATTTAAATTTTAAATAAACTTTTGTGTTGTTGATGTTTTTTTATTGTTGTAATTATAAGTGCTTTTCCTGTTGTTGTGGTAATGATGGTGATGGTTGTTGTGGTGGTGGTGTTGGTATTTGTTTTTCATTCGACAGTTTTTTTTAAATGGTTGTTGTCGAGCATGTTCTTTTTTTTCTATAAATGTATATGTGGTTTTGTGCTTTTGTCGTTATGTGTAGGCTGTACGTAAGTATAGTTGATATGAATCTTGAAAGAGTGAATGAAATGGTGTTTATTTGAACTATGTTAATGTTTATTCTAATAGCTGATATAGCTAGCTTAATTATGCATTGAACGTGTACATATATATACATGTATATTATATTTATGGCGAATTACATGCCTGCTTCAGAGACGAGTATAAAAGTGATTGTTGATTTTTGCATTCATTCATTACAGTCTCTAGTTTTGGTGGTTTAACTGTGTTTATTTGCGGTTCTTGCTAAAAATGAACGCATCTGTAAGGTATATCGTCAAAGAGGACCCCGAATCGTTCAAGTATTCATGGTATAACCTGGAATATCGCAAACAATTTTTATTAAATCTAAAGTATATAATTGGTGACGATTCCGACGATGAAGAATTCGAAGATGCAAATACTGACGATGAAGGATACATGTCAACGTGCGAGAATAACGATGACAACGACAACGACGACGATGATGAAGACTACTAAAGAGCAAGAAAAATAATCTCCCCCTGTTTGAAAGTTCTCTATACCATTCTACTCAGAAACAAAATCAATAGCCGAATATACAGTTGTCGTAGCCTTTTTTACGACGACGACGACAACAATAACAACTCAAACAATATCCAATATATATTTTTTATTTTTTTTATTATTTTATTATTACTACTACTACTACTTGTATTGTATCAATCTCGGATGTATGTCTTTGTACTCGTCTCAATACACACTCTACATTGTCTCTCGCTTGAACAAAACAAACTATACGTACTATACCCAAATATAAACCCAATGGAAGGAGAAACATTCACTGTACGAGTTTAAACTGCAATAAAATGCTCTTGCCATAAAGAAATGTACACAGATACACACACATATACAATAAATGTTTAAGATGGAAACTTTCAATTTATTTTTTTAAAAAAAATATATACATATCATATACATTAAATACAATTTAAATATTCTTAATAGTCATATATTTATAAACTTAGCATTATTATTATTGTTGTTGTTAATATTATTTTTATTATCATTATTATAATTATTATTATTATTATTTTTGTATAGCGACCAACATGTTTGGTGTTGTTATTGATTTACTATACTGGAAACAAAAAACTGTCGACTGTTTAGATATTTAAGTATAAACAAATGGAAGCTAAAACAAAAACATATCATTGTATAGAAATAGGATATAGATGGAAGAAAAAAAATAAAAACTTTAATAAATTATCAACACAAAAAAATAAAAACACAACATTTGCAATTGTTCTTATGCCTTAAAATAATATAGCATTTATACGTCTTTATTTTATTATGGCAATTTTAATAATATTCAATATAGATGGTTAGTCGCGTACAATTTTGAATCGACGTACAAACTCTGGTGACAAGGTTGGTATATTAATTGGATACGGACGATGATGTGGTTGTCATCGTCATCGATACACATATAAGAATCACCAGCAATACAACTCCAACATAATACGTCCATCTTCGTTCACCGCTACATGCAAAACACATTGTGCTCGTATTTATTTACTGCCGAGAATGTGGTTGATGTTTTAATGCCGCAAAAAAACTATACTTGCAAATTAATTGTTGGCGTTCGTGTGCACTAAATACACTAAATACTGAAAAAGTATTAATTCCTTGCAATTACAGCTACTCGATTAGAGAAATGATGTTGTTGACGCTCGAAAGCTTAAATGGTACTATGAATTTATTGTATTCAGGCGTCCAGTTATACAGGGAATCGTCGACGAGCGTTGCTTTCGTAAAGAGTGTATTGGGGAAGTAGTTGTATAGCGATAATAAATTTTTGTTGCATACTTTATCGTGCAAATTATTACTGAGTATTAGGTCGAATGAATCATCTTTGAATTTGCTGACATTGTCGTCGACGTGTAAATTCGAACCATGCGAATACAAAACGACTCGATCGTATGCCATACGACAGCATTCCAACAGCTTGTCGGTACACTTTAACTTGTTGCAATTGCGATCGATGAGTGTTTCATCCAAATCGAATACAATAATACTTTCGTAACGTGTTATGGTGTACGACCAATCTTTCGCCCTACGATATGCTTCATACAAACTATACTGATCGACTCGATCGACACATGTAGCGCATACAGTCAAATCATCGTCCAGTGTCCATATAACATAGCGTGGTGCTCGATACGCTACCGTATAAATTGGTAGATCACAGTCAAATGAATAGCTGGTATAGTGTGGTTTAATGCCGCTACGTTTCGATAAAACCTCTCGAAAGACGGGACTCAAAACGACATCGTTCATACGTGAAATGCCCGTATCGGTGACTAGGTACGGCATTATTGTGTCGACACTCTTCATCAGATCGTCGAGTGTAATCACATTAAAGTATGCGCTCAAATCAAAACTCTGAAAACTCTTCACATAGTCGGGATGTATGAGTAGATCGGGTTTGCTAATGTCACACATTGCGTTGTGAATTATTGTATGAATGCTGTACGTATACGTGCGTCCACAACAAAAAGTCAAACGATTACCTACATTAAGCATTAAATATAGGCAAATCAAGACGATTTGAAACGAAAACATTTCACACTTTTATACCATTCGACGACAACAGCATGTATAGCGTACAATCAAATTCGGCACGTTTCATCTACACACTAAACGATTGTCCGACAAAACGACCCAATGAATTTACACGACATCAATGTCGACTGCCCAACGGTTTGTACTTTTCGAAAGAGAGTCGTTCCGACGAAAAGATACGCTACACCGAAACGGACATGTACTCAATCATGCGAACTATACTCTTTATGCATGTCTTTCGTATTGTGCCCAACGAAAAGCTTGTCGACATTGTCAATACGGGTAACGTAACACATCCAACGCCAACTCAACTCACAATCGACGATTCACTTACTCTCGACGAATGCATTAAATTGTACGATCGAATATTTGGCAAGGGATTTTCAGCTGTTACGGCTCGTGTTCTCAACAAATGCTATACAGAATACGCTACACAATGGCGTTACTATTCATATTCGACTATTGTTCGTTATTCCAGCGCATTGGATTATATTAATTGTGGTCGTTTTGTTAATGCTACCACACATCAGTACGATGCCTGTGAACGTTTCATAACGACAAATTCGACCGATCATAAAATACCATTGCAACAGACGACAAAACAATTGAAATGAACAACATTTACAAGTTCATTTGCTAATACAATACCACATCAGACCATTCAAGACTACATCCCATCATTCATTTGCGACAACATTTGGTAGCATTTATAATTTTTTGCATACAAATCGCAAGAATACACATCATCATGTACTAATTGTATACAGCAAATGTATAAACGTTACAATAATCCATTTCTATACATGCATGATATGGATAAAATATACTACATTTATGTGTCCGTTTACGACAACATTCAAGACTGTAGTAGAAATTAAAGTGAAAGTGAAGTTTAAACGTCCATTTACGACAACCACTATAGTGTAGTGAGGGTGAAAACCTTAAAATCCATTTTTAACAGCACATATTAAACAGCCGCAAAAAGTACAAGTTGAAACGTCCATTTATGACAACGTCAATTTTTACTGGTAAAAATCGTAAAAATCCATTTATAACAACGCATACATTCAAGTACACATGCACTCGGCATAATTATCAAAATACACTACAATTTAAAAACAGCCGCAAAAATTACAAGTCGAAACGTCCATTTATGACAACGTCGATTTTTACTGGTAAAAAATTGCAAAAATCCATTTATAACAACGCATACATTCAAGTACACATGCACTCAGCACAATTATCAAAATACACTACAATTGTCGAATGACCAAACGAAAAACAAACATCAACTACAATACAATATCACACGATTATGGCAATTTTTTCAAGTATCCATGCTAGAGTATGTGTTGCGCTAAGACTATCGCTACAGCAATCATCATCATGCCTATACATTCAGAGGGAAGAAACAGTCTTTCGATCACAACAACCAAATACAACAGTCCAAATGTTACATTTTTCATTTGCGTTTTTTGCCACTTTTACTATCGAAAATACCCTTTGGGAGAGATTGGCTGTGTTTCCATACAAAAACTTGTCGTCAATGGTTGAATTCTATAAATTGCAAATTTGAGCCTAAAATCAATGTTTTCATCAAGTCGATCGATTTTTCTATACAAACACGTCCATTTTTAACGCATAGAGTCCATAAAATGCACTTGTTAAATTCGTTGAAAACGATATGATTTTCAGCATTTAGAAATCCCATAAGCTTTAACATGGTGAAACGTCCATTTTTGCATGGCTGTTGAAAATGAACACATGTGTCTGAATTTAGCTTGCAAACGAGTCGGATTTTTGAATCTGAAAATGCTAAATTTTGATGACGTTTCACGTGACGTCACAGATTTCATAAACACACACAGCGATGTGACGTCACTGCTCACGGTATAATAATTATAGTTACAATTGTGACAGTATATAATATATAATAAAGAACGATAATAATAATAATATATCCTCTTTGCTCGTCGGTCTGCGACCGACTAAGAACTTGTCCGCCATTACTGCTTTATATACCTCGAAAAATTCAACAAAAATTACGCTCTTTGCGAGAGTAAAATGCCATTTTGTGAGAATAAAACCCAACAATTACTCTCATTGAAAATGTTCAAGGCTAAACGTTAGAAAAGTAGGTCACAATACTATAGTCGTGATGAATACAAAAGAAATGAAAAAGCCTAAGTCAGAAACGACCAAATACAACAGTCCACATTTTACACTTTGCACTTTCAATATTTGTCACTTTTACTATCGAAAATGCCGTTTGGGAGAGATTGGCTGTGTTTCCATACAAAAACTTGTCGTGGATGGTTGAATTCTATAAATTGCAAATATGAGCCTAAAAGTCACAATTTCTGCAAATCAATCAATTTTTCTATACAAATGCAGCCATTTTTAACGCATAGAATCCATAAATAGCACATGTTAAATTCATGGAAAATGACATGATTTTTCGCTTTTAGAAATCCCATAAGCTTTAACATGGTGAAACGTCCATTTTTGAGTGGTGGTCGAAAATGAACACAGGTGTACGAATTTAGCTTGCAAACGAGTCGGATTTTTGAATCTGAAAATGCTAAATTTTGATGACGTTTCACGTGACGTCACAGTTTCATACCCATACAAACTGATGTGACGTCACTGCGCATGGCATAATAATTATAGTTACAATTATAACAGTATATAATATATAATAAAGAACGATAATAATAATAATATATCCTCTTTGCTCGTCGGTCTGCGACCGACTAAGAGCTTGTCCGCCATTACTGCTTTATATACCTCAAGATAACGATCAAAAATTATGCTCTTTGTGAGAGTAAAATGGTGTTTTGTGAGAGTAAAATGTGATTGTTACGCTCTCGAAAATTGTTCAAGGCCAACAGCAAAAATGAAAGTAGGTCGCAGTAAATACACTTTGTCGAATACGTTTGTTTTGTCGTTTGATATAGTGTATTGGGTGGTAGATGAATAAAGAAACCCACAAGAAAAGAAAAAACAATGAGTATTTCAACGCAATCGTACGAAAGTATTATAAAATTGGCAACCGCTTACTATGACAGCAATATGCCATTGTATTTTGTCGACGAACATTTGGATATGGTGTGTGATATAATATTGCTGTTGCTGCAGAGGAAAACGATTCGTTTGGTGAAGACGACTACGATACTGGTCTAACCGATTGTCGAAAACAATAACATCATCTACATTTCAATACCGTTGGTGGCGCTTCTAGTCAACGAATGCGTTGAATTGCCCAAGAATACGGTCGACTTTATCGAAGACGACAATTTCGATATTTTCGACAATCTAGACTATGGTGTTCAGAATATGGACGGTCGTAACAAGTACGCTTCATGCTATCGCAGTGACGATCCGACCATCGATGTCGACACCATCGATTTCACACCAAACGAACGTATACGTTTCACACAAACGATTCGTATCGTCTTTATGTGCAGTCATTTCTATCAGCATTACATTGAACGGACACCGTATACTCGTCACACCAAACCGCTCAATCATTTGGAATATGCTGTTGTACCGACCTCACTCGACAGCACCGTCAAAACGCTAACCGACAAAACAATCGACTACAGTCTTTTGTCCAATATGTAACAGGGGTGAATGAATTTAATGTATATGATTATTTTTGTTTTTATTTTCATTAGTTATTCTAGTCATGTTTTTCAATTTAGTAAAGATTGTGTATAAAAGTAATTATAGTGAATAGAGGCGTAAAAAACAAAGATCATGTCAGCTACGGAACCCATTAAAACGAATGAAACGCGTGATACACGCTTCAAAGAGATTTTGCGACAACAGTTTGGCGAGAATGGTATTGTATTGTTGGTGAATCAAGCATTTTTGTTTCTGATGGCCCTAATATTGATTGTTGCCATAATGATTGGTTTGATTTCGACACAAACATCGAATCGTACCACATTAAATCTACCCGAACCAGCACTCTTGTACATTCAATGATGAAGGCGAACGCATTGGACGATAATGAAAAAAAAACAAAACATTCGCTCTTAAATAAAATCAGAATCATATTTGAGTGCTACTATACGATGTAACCATGGTGTATTGATTGTTTTTTGATACGCCATCAGTTCACTGTTGATGAAACCATCTTTGGCAAACAACATACTGACCAAAGTTATGGCAAAAATCAACAAAATATACCACATAATGCAATGACGACTCTGTCAAGCACAATCATTCAAAATACCATCTACTATCTAAACAATGTGCTCAGCAATGTGAGTTTGATTGTTATATGCATATCGAATATAGAGACGATATTGTCAAAGAGAGCTTTTTTGTGATTGCGACCATCATGAAAAACACTGAAACGACAAAATGTTTCGATTCGATCGATATGAAAACGTTTACGACTCGAATGCAAAATATTGCTAAAAATGGTGAGGCAGCAGCATTGAAAGACTCGATGCCAACACCAATAACGATACGACAACCACATACTGTAACTGAATTGCGACGCATTAACGAACAGAAATTGAATGAACTGCTGCCCGACATGAATTTGGAGGAGATTGTACGTAAGGCATTGCCTGAAGCGACAAAACATCGTGAAATTATGCGCAAACGTGATCCAATCGAAATGCCAAAAAATATTTCGAACGCTATAATGTCGTTGCGACTACTCGACGAACCGGACATTGAGAAACGTATTCAAATCTTTATAGGCTATTGCAAATACAAAAATTATAGTTATAATACGACCGAACGCTACTATACACTCTTGAGACGTAATGGAGTCTTTGGTACGGTCGACGATTCTCGTTTGCGTCCCAATAAGATTGCCTTCATTGATAGTGGTCGTCCACATGTACGTATCGTCAGTATGGCTGACTTTAAGACGTTTGCCAATTATTTGTCTGAAAATTTGTCACAGTATACGGCCCCAATCGTTATTGCTGTGTATACGGGTTTGCGTACATCGGAAATTTTACAATTCACCACCTATACCCTATATCAGTTATATGAGAAACATATGCCCGTCTCGATAAAACGCAAACAAACGATCGCTGTCACATAATGCTGAACCAATCTATTGGGAACCCATCTACAATACACATTTGAATGCATTGGTCGATCGTCTGATTGACGATACGTTCAGTCATGAATACGATACATTTCTACGGACGAAAATCAATACGAAACTATTTCACATGACACCCAAAACACTGGGCAATCGTATACGTAGTTTGTATTATGATGCGGTCGGCAAACGAGCACCATTAGGTTTTGGTATACATTCGTGTCGCAATATGATTGCAATGTTGATGGCTGAGAAATCTGAAAACATTTTGGCCATACAAACGTTTCTACAGCACAAAGACGTAAAGACGACTAGTCGTTATATACGTGCCGATTATACGTACATAACCGAAGAATTTAATCGTCTAACAAAATATGAATTTAACGATGCATTCGAAAAACTCTTACCACCACTAAAACCATCATCATCATCATAATCATAATCGCCATCGCCATTAGTACCCAACAGTAACATTAACAGAAAAAAAATTAAAACAACTTAAAATTTGGTTTTTTTTCTTCATCCATATAGTACATTTATTACAAACAACATTTATAACAACATCAATAACAATTTTAAAATAAAACATTAGTAGCTAAAGTAAAAAAAACAAATACATTTTTCACCATCCATACAATTGTACATTTATACTGTACATATTAGACATTGTCATCGTTGCTAGTATTCAATTTGTAGCGTTTTGCCGACATTTGTATGGAATTGGAGAGTGTAGAGGCGAGTAGAGCATTTGATGTTTTGGACGTGTATACAATATCCAAGTTATAGTAGGGATCATTGTCGTCGAGTATATCAAAGAGTGGCGTATATAGACAATTATTACACCATACATTATCGTTCCACAAGTAATTCTCGACGAAATTCTCAGCCGATTCACAGCCACAACGTGTCTTGATTAGAACACGTTCACCGCGACCACCAATACAACTGCTACAATATTTTTTACCCTTATAGTCGATCATATAGTAAATTTCCAAGACGCGTACAACTTCATCACAAAACTGTGGATATTCGTTGGGATGTGTCTGCAAGTGTAACGCCTGTTCGAGACTCAACGATTTCAAATTCCAATATTGCATATCGGCCACATTATTACTGCAATACGTCACATAATAATCATACCAATAGTCTTCGTTCGACAATAGCGCCTTCAGACGACCAATATACTCGCTACGTGGTAATTTTCGAAACTTTTCGACACACTTACTGCAAAAACCAACATGTTGTTCAAAGGCACGCATCAACTGACCAACGAAAACATGTATATCCGTACAATTCGAATCGTTGTCGATCAGACCATTAAAACAATCGTCACACAAAAACTTTAGAATGTGATGGCAACGTTTCAAATTCTCATAGACGCTAGCCGGCAATTCATTTTTCCAATGTCTGATGGTGGGTATTTTTGCGGCCGCCAATAATGTCGACACATTCAATGAAAACGGGCTGTTGACAGTGTTGAGCATTGTGTATAGTTGACAAAAGCAATCGTAGCGATCTAATGGTGTTTACGCAAAAGCATCGACAATTTATTAGAGTTGAATCGTCAATACAATTTCTACATATGCATTCATATATACAATTTACGACATTATTACGATCGATTACTGGTTATTTATGGTGGTGGTGCTGATGATGATGGTGGAAATAATATATAGATGACAATGATGACGACAATGAATGGTGTTTGTTTAATTTTTAATTTTCTTAAATGTTGTTGGCAAACGATTCGTTGACAACGGTTTCGTTATAATGTAATTCTTCAATACGCTATAGTTGATGATGGGACGATATATGAAAGCGACACGACCATTCATACGATACTTGTTGATTTTGTACTGATGATTTCGTGTCAGTATATCCAAAAGTGTACGATTAATGTTGATATACTTTTTAATATTGTGTACAATTTCGATTGACCATTGATAGTTTTCGACAAACGCTCTAACTTGTTCCCACAACAATGATGATATTGTCGCATTTTGTTTGCGCAACGTACACATTTGTATTAAAACACATTCACTCCACTCCAACATTTCAATATTGCGATAATTTTGTACATTCTGACAGGCTAGAGCAACCATACGATCGGGACACAATGTAGTTGCCGCCTCCATAAGCGTATCATTGTTGATGATTGACTTTACATAACGATTGTAGTCATTGCGTGGTGTTGTATTGCTGGTTTTGCGTCTTTTCGTTTCGATGACATTATTATGCTTACTACTATATACTGTCGCATCGACATCACTTTCATCGCTTGTTGTCGATGGTACCGTATCGATGGTGTTGTCGAAAATATACATACGTTTGCGTACATTATTCTCTAAAATGTTGGATTGTTGTGACGATACACTATTGAAATTGACATCGTCGTCATCAGTCATTATTGGTGTATTTTCAATAATATTTTGTCGTTTATGCAGACTACTTTGACTAATGTTGGTCTGTTGTGACAACTCAATGTCTGATTCGTCTTCGTCGGTTATGAGACCTTTGTGTGGATTCATTATTCACAACTAATTATAGTATAGCGATTGTATTGTGATTGTTTGAAAACGTCGTATGTCTGATTGAGCTGGTGGTGAGACGCCAAAAAACCAAATAATCTAAATGAGACTAACCGTTGAGGAATTCAATCGTATACGACCACTTCAGTGGCGACTAATCAACTATGGCAAAAAGGTCTGTAACACGACAATAAATCAGACTGAAACACAATTATTTTGGTTGGATTTTCTACGATTGGTGTTTGCACCGAAATTCAAACAACAATATGGCATAACGTCAATCGCCAATTTCGACACAACTCAACCCGTCTTGTTGAGTGACGATTTGGAACTTGTTTTGCCAACCGACGTCGAAACGGCCATGTATTATGCCAACAATACCCAAGTACCCATACAATTTCTCATCAATCTAAATCAAAGTATTATTATAGCCATTGCCATTATTCTTATAGTAGTTGTAGTGTTGAGTGAACATTTTCTCAGCAAACACATTCAATTTGAACGTATTATTTAGTATAAGTTTGTATCGACTCTACAATGTTTTACCATCGCCATCATCGCTTCATAATTTTCATTGGTGTCTTAATGTTGGCCAACATTGCAAGTCTAAAGAAACAACACTACCAATGTATACATCATCCAAATCTATACGTTTTAAATAATACAGCAATGATGTGCCATCATCGTCCCGACACTATGTATATTATCGATGGCAAACCAATGCATTGTAAACGACAAACAAATGCCATACTCATCAACAATAAACACGCCATACTGTGTAAAATACGATCAATGTCGTTGCGTGAAAAAATCACTCTACTTCGACAATTGTTGGATCGCATGTAAATACTTTAAAGGCTAACTACTGAAAACAAAACAATAACTAAAATAAAAAAACACAGACACACACACAACAATTGACTTTTTTCTCTGCTATAGTAGTTTATTTTTGCTTCAACATTTACAGAGAGAGGGGAACCATACAATCATATTTTCAACTACATTCATTTCCAATCTTTAATGAAATTTTGATATTCTTTGCGTGTCATAGTCGGATCCAATTCACGTATACTTTTAAATGTTGGCGGTTGTCGTCTCTTTACACTCGAACCATTGCACGTATCGTTCTCATCATCGACAGCAATGTTTTCACAATCATCGGGCAATTCGATGGCTTTAAAGATTTCATGAATGGTCTTGTCGTGAATGAGTTGTATCGTATACTTGGATGTATCCAAATGTTCGCCATCGTTCAAATATAAAACTTTGGGATTGATACGCGACAAAATGACTGCAAATTTTTCCGGCCTAACAATTGAACATTTGATGGTCGATATGCCAGTAATATTGCTCCAACATTGAATCGGTTGATTGCGACGATTCAAACTGAACAAACGATGACCATCGTTCGATTTGTAATAGAGTGCCGATACAGCAATACGATCCGTTTTACTGAACGGTGTCTGCCAGTGAGCAACATTAATTGTTCGTTTGTTACGTTTACGCAAATCGATCGTCTGACGAACAGTAGTCTCCATAATCGATACAATTGTCGGTATGATGTATACGAGTGTACACTGAAACAGATCTATCTATCTAAGTATGAAATTTAATAATGATGGTGGCGTATGAAAAAATACCAAAAACCATCGACACATTGTTAGTCGCTCAAAACTTTCAAGTGTGCTTGAAAATCACCGTCAGACGGAAAGAAGACAATACCAGTATTGGCGATAGAAGTTTTCGGTGTCCATTGTACACCGTACGCTCGCCAATATTTAACTTTTGCCAAATTGATGGGACTGAGCGTATAGCCGACATCATTGTTATAACTGATCGATCGTTGTGCCAAAAACTCATTGTCATCCCATTCTTCATGTTTCCACAGAAATGCACTGGGACAATTGCGACCAGTAGCTACAGCTAAATTTGCTACGACACGCGAATCTTTCGGACAAACATCATCACACGTATACGTTGGCCAACGTCCCTCACATACGGGTGCGATAAATTGTCGTTTGCTGTGAAATGTAATGGCCTGATTCAGACCGATCGTTATACCATTCGGCGGTTGTACAACAATACGTGTATTTTGCAATTTCGTATGCGGCAGACCATCAATAACAATGCCATAGATTCGACGAACCCCAGCTATATTATCACTAAAACGAACACTTACATATTTACCCGTCGCAATAATAGCCGATACACCAGTCTTGTTATTTTTCGACTCTTTAAAACGCAACAGACCATTGACGACGGGATAGCCTGATGAGTGTACGGTACATTGACTTTTGGCTGGATTGAAACGTGCATCGGGTATTTCGATCGATGGATTCGTCAATGAATTGCGACATGGATCCAAAAGACGTGATGTCTTTAAATTACCCGACACTGTCGGATTGTAGCGTTCAACGTTAATCTGTCGATTCGAAATCCATGGCACAATACTCGACCAATCATCATACAATTCGTTCGCCTCATGCACCAACAAATCTTTACAGACCGGCAAACCGTCTTGATAGCGTACCGTCTTTTGATTGTTTTCACACACACAATTGATGTTGGCCAACGGTTGATCGATATCGTCAATCTTGCCATTGCATATGAAAACGGTCGTACAATTGCCCAAAATCGTTTCGTTGCCAATATAGCCAGGGTGTTTGCATGTACAGACCAACATGTATTCACTGTTTTCGGCATTCGATGTGATCAATGTTATATCGCCATGATATGGATTGCATGCTTCAGCAATCGATGTGATGGCCAGAGCATAACCTTCGTTGGGTTTGTCATTTTTCGGTATGATGGTCGTAACATTGTTGTCGACGTACGGTGTATCGTGCTCGAAATGATGACAACGAACAATTAACTCTTTGCAGCCAAACAACGTTGTACTGTCGTTAATGTCGCATACACGCAAACTATGCACATTACAATCGTGTTGATTCTCGATATTGATCACCTGTGGATACGGATCGAAATGAACGTCTTTGTGAAATTTCGGTATGGCCTTTTGTTCGAAACGCAACTCTTTCAATTTACGCTGCGACAAGAGTACTACGGCCACAATAATGCATATCAACACGATTATGGCCAAAATACTAAAGATTGTGCCAAACATTATGTGGTTGGATGGACTAGACACCACGATATACTATATTAAAATGCGAACGATCGACAAATCTAAAAGAAAAAAACTTAATTATCCATCGTTTATATAGTATTGTCTAGGCGTGTATATGAGTTTGTACGTCGGAGCGAAACAAATAAATCACCATTCATCATGAACAATCCAAATGCCAATAATACAGCTACTACTACTACCGTTATTAAGACGACATCGGTCAACAAAAAACAACCGACTATCGAATCGAGTGCTCAGAGTGAATATGTCAATGCGTTGAATTTCACCGAAGAGACACCATTGGACGCAACAGCTACGGCCAATGATGGAGGAGCAACAGCTGCACCATCAAAACTCAAATCAATGCTAAACAATATCATGCAAAATGTCAACGATTAAAAGTATTTGTATCCGACAATTGCTCTGGCCGCAATGGTTGTTATAGTCGTCATTGTACTCTTTCAGAAATCAACATCGTTGCTCGTCAAAATCATCGTACTAGCCATATTCATATTGTTTGCCATCTTTACCGTCATGAAGGCGAAACAACAATAAAGACACTATATAATTTGATTTTTTTTCTCTACCACTTCCCTCCCAAAAAACGATTGTACCCAATATAAATAAAACAAGTTGTAATTTTTATAGTTATAATTTTTTCTTCTTATTATTATTATTGTTATTCTTATTATTAATATTACTACTACTACAAGTCTTAATTCTACATACAGGCGTGAAATGTGAATTTGTTGTTCGATCAATGCGAATGTTTAAAGTCATTACTTAGGCCGACACTTTGTATTTTCGAGAGAATGAATGTGTTGAGCGATTGTTTGGGTATGGTGTTGTGCATATACAAAATTGGATTGTACATATAGCTATAGTTGAGTATGAATAATTTACCTTTTGCAGTAATTTTTTACGCTGGTTATATGCATTAAAATAAAAAATTGTTAACACTGTTTTTTAAGTTGTCACGTCACAAAACGGACAGAGAAAAGCCATTTTCGGAATTGATACCTCCGATTTCAATGAAATTCACTACAGAAATTGGCCACTTGAAGTGTTTCTTAAATCATAAACTTTAGACTCATGGCTTTTCCTACGATATATATAGACTTCATTTATATCAAAATCTCAAAAAAAGGAATTTTTAAATTCTTAAAAAATAAATAATGTTGACATAACTTTTCTCCCTATTTGCATAAAATTTCAAGCTGGACACTTATTTAGTAGTAAAAATATTTCATCATTAACATATCAGTATAACAAAATCTATATATAAACATATAAAAATGAAACTGTGTTTGTTTGTTTAGGCTTTATAGTCTGCTAAACCACTGAACCGATTTTCTTGAAATTTTCACAGTATTATTTTGTGATACCTGAAAGTATAATAGGCTTCTTTTTTTACGATAGGAGCAGAGGGAATGATAGCCTCCATACAAAGTAATTATTTATTATCACATATCTCCAAAACTATTGTCTTATCATAAGTCGATTACATAATTTTTGTGCGTATATTATTTTTGTGTTATTTTTTTTTCAAATTGTTATATAAAAACACAAATTGCTTCTCCCTCTATTAGAGTTGCAGAATCTTTTGAAAGCTCTTTAATAGCTACATATTTCTAACGGTTGAAAAGTTTTCCAAAGATTACCTAGCACATCTTTTTTAAAGATTGGTAAAGGGACTTTTATACCAAACTCTAACAATGCATTTGTTGATTCTTAAAAACTGTTCAATAATTTTTGACAAAGAGTTCCATCTGTGGTTTACGTCGCAAATTAATCGTAAACCACAGATGGAACTCTTGTATAAAGTTTGGAGTTTTTTTTTTTTTTTTTTGCTTTTACGTAAATTTCTAATTACTACTCCGACCTCGCAAGAGATTGTTAAAGTATTATCAATATTGATACCTGCTTCTGTATTTTGGATGTCGTCGTAATCATGTTCATCTTCCGATGAATCTTCAGTATCTTTATTTTCTGTGAAAATATAATAAATGGGCGTTTTAGTGAAAAATCTAAAAAGTGCCTTCCATTAAAAAACCGGTTAACCGAAAGAAAACTAGCGCAAATATTCGGCCCGGCCGAATCTAAATACTCACCATCAACTTTTTGAAATTTTGCGTTATATGGAAGGGGGCGGTAAAGTGCGAAGTAAAGTGGGCGGACCACGCCTATTTTTTGTTTCCTAGTTTACATTGGTCCTTGAACTAATTGAGAACAATTTCGTTGATTTTAACCTTATATGGGAGGTGGGCGGTAAAGTGGGCGGACCACGCCCATTTTTGGTTTCCGAATTTATATCGATCCCCGAACTATACATACAAAATTTTGCTGTCGTACATGATTTTGTTGCAGAAACATCGACAGAAAAGTATAAAACGGACACCCTGTGTTTCTAGTTTTTAGCCCATAACTTTTTTTTTTATTATCCGATTTTGCCCATTTTCAATCCCAAACAAACATTATATAAGACAAACATTTGTGCCAAATTTCGTCCCTCTACGTTGCTCCGTTCCTGCTTTCAACAGACGGACAGACGGACATAGCTAGATCGACTCAGAATCTTACCAGGACCCAGAAAATATATACTTTGTGGGGTCTTAAATGATTTCTTCGACATGTTACACACGGAATGACAAAATCAATATACCCCCCATCTTTTTGATGATGGGTATAAAAACCGGCATGTCGAATAATTCGAAAGTAGAAATTATTCGAAACCGGTCGGTTTTTTAAAATTCAAAAACCGGTTTTTGCTTGCTAACGATTAGCTAACTTTTTGGAAGATATTTGTATTTTTAAAAAGACAATTTTCCTCATTTTTGCGATATTATAAATCGCGAACTATAGCGGTAATCAAACTTAAACTCGGCCTTTGCGCTACCATCGTCAATATTCGCGAACGAAAAATCGCAAGATATGGACCATTTTGATGTTGAGAAAAAAGTCATGTTATACATCATATTAAGGTTAATTTTGATACCTTTAATATGACATCTCAATAAATCTTATATAATAAATACTTCGAAAGATATTTGTAATTTTGCGCTACCATCGTCAATATTCGCGAACGCAAAATCGCGAGATATGGACCATTTTAAGGATAATTTTGATACCTTTAATATGACACCTCAATAAATCTTATATAATAAATACTTCGAAAGATATTTGTAATTTTGTGTATGCAACTTTGTACATATTTTCAGCTATTTTGCAGTTTCAAATCGCGATATTTCGCGAACCACTTGATGAAATTATCTGAAATTTTGAATTAATCTTAGCTTTGAAAAGAATAATGATTGTACCAAATATCATTAAATTCGGAGAGGAAAAGTCAAAAATTGTAATTTTTCGTGTTGGTTTTAAATGGAATGACTCATTATGGAAAGACCTCAAATTTTTTAAGAACTACTTTCTTATAATATTGAATTGATAAATAAAATAGCACAAAGAGGGAAGTGTAGCTCTTATACTTTTCGCATATCTAAAGTGGTGATTTATTTAAAATTCTAATATAGAGAATAGGTCGAGGGGGACTAGTAGCCCCATATAAAGTTAATATCTAATATGGCATCAAAAGGGGTAGCAAAGCGCACCGGGTTATGTAAATATTTTATAATTCTCATTGAGTTTGTGTAAATTTAAACATAAATAATAAAGATTTATATGAGAAAATCGAGAAGAATCGAAGTACTGATCGTGTTATAATTTGCTCTTAGGATTTAAAGTATCACTAGACATAACCCGAAGTTTGCATCCTAGTTTATCATTAACATTATGTTAATGAAAAAATTTTATTTTGGAGAAAAAAAAAGTGTAGATACTTTTTCGACAAATTTTCAAATTCAAAATCGCTTATTTTTAGACTCGATAAAAATATCGACTTCAAATTTTTTTTATTCGACAAATAATTTTATTCTCTAACTAGCATTTTTGTCGAAAATACTAGTATATACATATATGAAAAAAAAAAATGGACCAAAAACATGCAAAATTGAGGTACTTAAAAATTCAAATGCAAATAACTCAAAAATTATAAAGAAATAAGCATATTTTTTGTAAGTCTTATGGGTGCCTACAATAATGTATAAAAGTATTTGAAATCAGACAAGATAGAGATACCCTACTTTGAGCTCCCTTAGCTCCACCCCTGAGGGGTCTGTTGGGTTCTTCCTCCAAACTTAACATTATACACTCCTCTGCTACGCTTTCCAAATTTCATGCAAATCCAACCACCGATCAGAAGCTACAGATTTATTTCCAAAAATTTTCGATTCTGCCCCACTATGCTATGGTGGGTATATTCGGCTAAAGCGAATATTTCCTTACTCATTTTTTTTTTTTTTTTTTTTTAATTTGGCTAATATTTAATATTAGCCAAATATTCCAATATTTGATTTATAGGCATGTACAGACCACTTTAATGAAACTCTGTACAAAGAAGTCTTGTATAAGTATCAATCTTTGTACCGAATTTTATGAAGATCGGTCCACGATTAACCATAGCTCCCATATAAACCCCTGTTCCGAAAATCACTTTAACGTGCATAAATCCCATACTAATGTTAGGTGCAAATTAATATTCGACACAAATAAGTTTTATATAAGTAGAAACAACATTGCCAAATTTTATTAAAATCGGTCCATAATTTACCACAGCTCCCATATAAACCCACTTCCGATAATCGGCCTAAAGTGCATAAAATAAAAGTGTTGATCTAATATAGGTCTCCTCCCCGAATTTTTGTGGTCATACATAATGGTGTAGGGTATTATATGGTCGGTCTTGACCGACTATACCTTTTTTTTCTCGTTTATTAATATATTTTTTTGGCAGGAGAGGATTCTAATGCTATTAATGGTTTTCCATAAGTAAATTACTAATAAATATGTGGCTAAACATGTGTTTCAACAACAATATTAGGATATAAAAGAATTAATTCAAAATTACATAACACTTCCCATATGGATACAATAATTTTAATTTTTTTTTTTTTATTATCTTTATGAAAATTTAAATAACATACAGAAAATCTAAAAATTCCTCCACTTTAATATATTAATAAGTTAGCATAAAACATACACATGCAATTAAACAAATTATTTTAACATTTTGCATACCATTATTTTATTATAATACTTTTATTATTATTTAAAGCTCATTGTAATTCCAGCAAATATTTTCACAAATAGTGAACATCAATTAAAATTTACAACCTTAAAAGGCACTTAGGATCCTTAGAAAATTGAGATGTAAGAAAACTTGAAGAATAAGTCAAGTACCAATAAACAAAACTTGGTAATTAACACGGACTAAATCAAAAAGGGCACAAACATTTACCACATGTAAACTTGCCATATATATACAAACTCACCCACTCATGTATATGTATTTTAGTTATAAGCATGTAAGTGGATAAAACCAAAAACTTGTTAGGAGTATGAACAATTACAACAAAAAATTCCAATAACAATGAATAAAGGAGAGAAGTAAAAGTAAAAATGAACTCATATTGAACACTTAATGGTTGAAGCTACTCGATAAAGATTTAAATACACAGAATAGAGAACAACTTTATGCATAGAATACATACGCACATACTATGTACATATGTGCAATAATTGTTTACATATATTCGAAAGATGCATACATTCATACTTCATACAAATACCCTAACTTTATTTTTCAATTTGTAGTATGTGTATATTTGCTAGACTTTTTTACACTTTAAAGATACTACAACGAGTAAGTGTTTTTTTTATTAGTGTTAAATATTTCAATTTTTTTTATAATAAAACATCTGGGTGGTGTTTTTGTGGTTTGGTAAGTATTATTAAAAGTTTATGTTTTTTGAAAATATTTACCAGTTTTTCTCTTTGCAAACACTTAAGTAACTATTGCATCTCGTCACACTGTGTTCAACACAATTTTCTTTTTTACCAACCTCATGTAAGATACTTGAATTGCTGTCAAATGTTTTGTCTTGTTTTTGTTGCATCCTTTTGTAAAATAAAATGGGTAAAGATGCAAAGTGCAAAACTTAAAAAACAACAACAGCATCTGGTAGGAGTATATTTTATTAGACAATACTTAAGTTTTGTGTTTATTTACAGCAAAAAAAACTTAAAGACAAATTTCCACGACAATCAGTTCAGAAAAATTAAGACAATAAAACAATTTTAAAGGAAAGAAATAAATGTACATTTAAGTGTCTCTAGGAAAATCCTTTGACTTCGATGTAGGTAGACCCCTCAAAAAATTGCTTAATATGGAAAAATATACAAAATACATTTTGGCCAAAAGAAAAATTCGATTCGAAGATTAATTTTATTGTTATTATTATTATTATTATTTTTTTTAATATTTTTTTCATATTAAGCTAATTTTTACGCATCGCTTCCCACAAATTTTTTGTCTACGGGACACTCTAATTTACATGTACCCTATAAATAGCAGAGTTTAAATCGAAATGAAACAAAATATATTTCTAGTTTTGAAAACAAAATCTCTATAATTAGATCAGAAAGATTGGTAATGTTTTTTCGAATATTTTTTTCCTATTTTGTAAAATTTTTTTCTAGAAAATGTTATTTTGGGAAACTAGAAATATTTGATATTTAATAAAATTTAAGATATGTTAACAAAATTTTCAGATATTAATGACATTATCACTCTTGTATAAGGAATCTCACACTTCCCAAAAATCGATGAAAATTCCAAATATGGAATTTTAGGAATTTCGCCCATAAGTACACATTTATTGCAGGCTTGGAAAAGCCTGTAAACTTTTTCGAAAACATTAGGCTTTTCGAAACTGTATTTGGTTTGCAGAAATAGCCTTCGGAAATTTAAAACATATCGGCCAAATACAAATTTTGATTTAAAATAGGTCAAGCGCAAGATGATGATCTCTATGAAGATTCCTTTCAGAAAAATACAAAATTTTCAGCAAAAAAAAAAAAATCAAATTCTAATTCGGTTATTTATGAACTTGTAAGAGATATCGACTTCTAGTTTTTTTTTTAATTCAATAGATAATTTTGTTTTTTAACTAATTGAGTAAACATTTTACAAAATCTGATAAAAATATTTGGCTTTATATAAACTCAATCCTGATTTGGCAAAATTGAGATAAATGAAATTTCAAATTCAAATCACCTGAAAAACTATAGAGATAAATAGTATATGTATGGATTTTTTTAAAAGCCCCTATCAAGAGCTTTAAGAAAATTGTGAAATCGGATAAGAAAGAAAAATTTGACAAGCAGTTAAAAATTTTCTATTTCATAAAAGAAAACATGGGCAATGTACTAAAAATTACCTAAAAAGACAAAGTTAGTTAGTTTTAAGTAAAGGTACAAATATTTTGTGAAAGCGTTTAGGCAGTGTTGCCAGTTTAGCCTTTATATATTGCTTTTAGCCTCAAAATGTGCGTTTCAGCTTCTAAATTTTTGTTTAGCCTTTTTCGATTATAATTTTTTTTAGTAAGCTTCATTAGCCATAAGAATTTTTTGGGCGATTATTCATTGGATCATTTTATTGGCAGCCGTTGTATGTTTTATTTATGATTTTTTTTTTCAATATCTTTAAAAGAGATATCAAAAAAATAATAAGTTTTTTCATAAATACAATATTAGCCTTTTTCTGTCTTAATTTTTTGGGCTATTTGGCCTTTTCTGACCTTTTTTAAAGTACAATTTAGCCTCTTTTTTTTCTCAGCACCTGGAAACACTACCCAGCACTTTTCTCAGTGTCAATTTACCCGCTTTTAATAAAGTAAAGTTAAAGTTCATATGTGTCTAACTACCTAACTCATTCAAATGTGTACGTTTTTTTCTTTACTCCAACTTCGCATATTTTGTGAGCGATAGTTAACTAAAATGACTCTTTGGTGAGCGTTGAGGTGGCTATAGCACACTTTATTGACTCTTTAGAAAACGTGGAGGTGGCGATTGATACTTTATTGACTCTTTGGTAAGCGTGGAGGTGGCGATTGATACTTTACTGACTCTTTGGTAAGCATAAACGTTTTTTTAACGTTTTTTTTATTTATATATTGAATCTACCTTTTTAAGGCCTCACAATATGTATTCAAATCTTAAAACTAAAGACTACTTTATCTCTAACGAGAGCATGCCCAAGTGAATCATTTGTCCTCTTAATAACGGGGTGGAAAATCGGCTCTACGAAGCCTTAAATCTGATCGAACTTCAGTAAGAAGTCTTGCAAGCGGATTGGGGTGAGTCTGCAATTTTACAATGTATTTTTCACTGCATTATTTAAACTCGTCTTTTACAAATAGAACCTCTAAATCTCTATGGATATTCTCATTTCCTATATACCATGGTTAACGTGACCAGACATCCCGCTTTTGGCGGGATTATACCGCTTTTTAAACTTCGATCCCGCCTAAAATATTTTTCCCGCTTTTTATTAAAAAATCCCGCTTTTCTAACTCCAACAACTACTTATTCGATTTCCTTTTTTTACATTTTCTATAACATTCTTACTAATATTTAAGTGTAACTAAAAATAATTTTTTCAACTGGAGAGTTGATAATTTTTTACAAATCGTTTTTGATAATTAAAAGTTTTAAATATTTTATTACGCTGATCATTTTCTCTACTGACTAATCTTAAATGTACTTTGTGTGTATTTTTTGATGACTTCGATGTAGGAAGACCTCCCAAAAGATACGCATTATTAAGCTTATTAAAATATTTACAAATTTTTTAACATATCTTCAGTTCTTTACCAGTGAATGAAAAATCTCAAGTCTGAGATATTTTGACCAAAAAGGTTTAGAATTTTTTTTCCAGAAATAGGTTTAAAACTTTAATTATTTTAAGAATGTTAGAATAAAATATAAATACATTTTTGGAGGAAGAAATTTGGTTCTTTCAGAGCGATTTTTAGATTTTTAAAACTCATTTCGTGAGAACATTTGTGTGAGGGCTATTCAAATAATTTTTTTTAACCAATTTTATTTACCAAAATGTCCGATTTCAAAAAGTTGTTTTGACATGAACTTTGATCTCAAGGTTAACATGCATATTTTCATATTGAACCTTTAATAACTATCTGGAACCATATATGGGTAACTGTTTTTTCATAAATTTCGAAGTATCGGTTAAGAACCATAAAATATAATTTGTAGTCAAATGTTATAATGACGAGCTGGGGTAGCCATAACTTTATCACAAGTTTTATTTCAACTTTATTAAAAATAATAATATTTATCGGTATTTCGAGCTGTTTCGGTAATGGTTTTTTAGCGTTATATATTTTAGCAGTAACCGTATTTGGAATTATTTCGGTAACTGAATTTTAGGGGTAACGGTAGTCAAGTTGAATGTTTTTTTTTTTTTTTAGCGGTAACGGCAACCAACTTTAGTTTTATTGTTAACGGGTATAAGAATTATTTAAGAAAGTCTATTGCTATCAAACTCAAAAAGTACCAAGTTTTTTTTTTATCAATCTGTATTTGAATTCAATCTTGAAATTTAACTAGGAATATTTTGAAAACATTTAGAGAAGAACGTTAAAATTATAATTTTTAATGTTTCAGTTTGTAGGGATATATTTACTTATTTCGATGTTCCAACATTTTTATGGGTCGTTTTCAATCTGTATCGTCTCAATTAGGTCGTGAACAAGGTGCTTGCGAGAAAACAGCTGATCTAGATTTTTAATTGAGATATAAAAATAAAATCCCTCTTTTTTTACAAAATTTTTCAAAATCCCGCTTTTTCCATTTCATTTTGTTCAGAATCCCGCTTAATAGTCGTTCGGGTCCCGCTTTTTGACAAAAACCATCTGGTCACGTTAACCATGGTGCACATGGTGAATTTTTGATTGGGCCCTCTGTATAATATCGATACTCGTTTTACTGGCTGTACCCCATAATTGGATACCAAATGTCCAAATTGGTTTTAAAACGGTTTTATACAGGATGACTTTATTGTCAAGGCTTAGTTTTGATTGGCTATTTATTAACCAGTGAATGCTAAAAGCTTTTAACTTCATATGAAGTCTCTTGGTTTCTATATGACGACGCCACGTTAGTCGCCTATCTAAATGTATACCAAGGTATGTAACATGATCTGACTGGGGTATATTTATGTCATTAAGTTTAACAGGAGGACAACTTCCTCTTCTGAGGGTGAATGTAACGTGGTTACTTTTCAATTCATTTACTCGTATACGCCAGTTTTTCAACCATGTCTCCACACGTCGGAGGTAAATATCAAGTTGGCTAGATGCTAAGTGTGGGTTTTCGTGGGAACTGAGTATTGCCGTATCATCAGCATACGTAGAAATAGTCAGTCCATCGCATACTGGTAAATCAGAAGTGTAAATTAAGTACAAGGTAGGTCCAAGAGCACTTTCCTGTGGTACACCTGCTTTTATTTCAAATTCTTCCATTACAAATTCGTTATATTTTACTCTAAATAATCGGTCAGATAAATAAGACTCCAGTAATTTGTGGGTACATTGTGGTAGTAAACATTTAATTTTATATATTAGGCCCTGTGCCAAACTTTGTCGAAAGCTTGCGAGATATCCAAAAATATAGCTGAAAAATACTACTTTAATTCAAAACATTTCCCTATCTCTCCAGTTAGACGATATACTTGTTCTATGGTTCCATGTTTTTCACGAAAACCAAACTGGAGAACTGGGACGATATTTCTATCGTTCAAGAATGGCATAATTTTCTTTTGGAATACTTTCTCGAACAGCTTTGACAAACAACATAGAAGACTAATAGGTCTATAAGATGATGGTATAGTAGAATCCTTTCCTGGCTTTAGTTTCATTTTGATCTGAGAAGTTTTCTACATTTTTGGAAAAACTCCTAGTTTCAAGATCGCATTGAAAATAATTGAAAGCACTATAATTGCAACATTCGGTAGGTTTTTAATCATGGATGGTGTTATTGAATCATATCCAGGTGATTTTTTAACATTTATATTTTCCTTGATAACTGTATTAATATCCTCTGGGCTAACAACAATTATATCATCATTATTTAGTGTAGTGTCAGGTGTCTCTTCCAATACAAAATTATTTAATTGGGGATTCGGTTGAAAGACAGAGCTTAAATAGCATGTAAATAAATTGGCCTTACTTCTGAACTAAGGGCCCAGGTGCCCTCAGCCTTCCTTAAAGGATTTTGTGCCTCTACCGGTGGCTTAATATCTTTCGTTGCCTTCCATAGGGAAAAATTTTTATATATTATTTGTTAAACTTTTAATGTAATTTCTATTCTGGCGATCCTCTTCTAATTGAAGGGCTTTTCTTACTTTCTTAATTGCCTCAACTTTGCAGCTGGTGATCTGGTTTGTTGCAATTCTCTTCTACATTTTCATTTTTCAAGAAGAAGTTTTTGAATTTCATAATTAGAAACATGTTTATTATCATTATTAAAAGTTTCACTTTTTGAATGGTTCATAAATTAATTAACGACGTAAAGTCGTGTACGCATTTGTTTATATCTTTCTCACACTGAAAATATGGATTTGTGTGGATATCACTACTGATGTATTTTCTATATTTTGAGCAATTTGTCCTATAAAAAGTATTAGTAGGATATTTTGGTATGTTCTATAATATGTTACTATTATCGGAGAATGGTCGGAAGTTAAATCATATGAAATTTCCGTTGTTATTGAATTTCGGTTTATATTTTTAGATATGGCAAAATCTATGAGGTCAGGAATTCTTCTAGAATCATCCGGCCAATATGTTGGATGTCCAGGGGAAACAAAATCCATGCCATTTTTGCGATCAACTAGTATCTTATAGAGCTGTCTAACTTTGAGATTTATCAATCTAGAAATCCAGTAAGTATGTTTGGCATTATAGTCGCTACGGCATAAAAGTGGCGATTGTTTTTTTAAAGGTCACGAAAAAGTCAAAAATGTAAATGGTTCATCCATTGTCAGTACAGGTTGGGTTACTTGACTAACGGCAATAAATACATGGTAGGACATTTGGCTCTGATGCATCTTTTTTAGGCATGTGTAGTATCAAATATAAATTTATTGACTCCTTGGTGCTTAACAGAGTCTTTAGTATTTTACTTTGTAAAAAATAACGTAAGACTCGTTTTAAAATCAGAGAATGAGAACCACTCCCACTTTTTTGTACCAAAATACCCAAAATATCAAGCCGAGGAAAACTTGTTTTAAAAATTTACATTTTTTGTTGAAATGATCACCCAGCCGTTGTAAAATGTTTGGCTCGGAAAAGGATTTTTCTGTGTTTAATCATATTACGCGGTTAATAGCCAATATATTTTTTGTTGATCTCGAATTTGACATTTGAGAATTTTACAAAAAAAAAAAAAATAATAATAATTAAAAAACTTTCAAAATTGACAAAGTTTGGATAGGGTTTGGGAGAAACCGTTACTCAAAGGGCCATTATTTTTTAGAGTTGGGTTTATTAGCTCAATGAATTGACCGCACTTTTTAGTTCATCTCAATCAATTGAACTAGTTCGCTCTTTAAGTTCGTTCGCTCAGTTGACATTCAATGAAACAGTTTGTATGCAAATAAGTTTTAGTAAACATTTCCCATAATGAGCTGTTTCATAAAAAGACAATTGAGCGAATGAGCAAAAAGAGCCACGTAGTTCATCATGTCCGTTTACTGAAAACCATTCACTTAATAAGCCGTTTCTGTTTTCTGCAAACCTAAAAAATTAATATGTAGCCTAAAAGTAGACACTAATAATAACATTATTAATTTGTTGATTGGATTTTTTTATATACAAGGTTTCAAAAGTAGGAGCAAAATGTTAAATCGAAAACATGAGCGCAAAAGAAAATTACTCATACGTTTTGAAATAACAGAAAAATTAACGATTCACTTCGCTCAGTTGAGTGAATCGTTCAATTGAACTAGTTCGGTCATGAACTCCACAACTCTATTATTTTTACTTACCACGCACTTACGTTAAGAATTCTTTTGAAGCCATTACAAGAGTTATATAGTCCGGAATAAACAAACATTTCGTTGGAAATTAACTCCAAAAAATATGATTTTTTTTTAAGTTTCAATTTCAGATTAATATAACTTTTAATTAATATAACTTAATTTTAATGCATACATTTATATAATTCTTGCAGCAATGTTATTTAAAATTTTGTAAGGAATCTGTAGATATTTTTAATAAATTTTAAGGACCCCTAATTTAAAATACTTTTAAAAAACTAGGCCAAAAATGAGCTAAAAGAGATAACGCACACATGTAAGCGCGAACCACATATATGTTACGCTTGCGTCATAAATTAATTTAAAAAAAATTACATACCCGAGGTGACCAACTTTTAGTTGGTGGCCGGTAGGTACCTGGGACTCTCCACATAAATTCAACTCTGACTATGTAGTAACACAACAATTAAAAAAAAAATTATAATAAAAAATAATTTTCGGACTGCTGTTCATCGAATGGGTGGGTTTCCTATATTACTTTTATTTTGTTCACAAGGATGGTCTAAATTAAAAAAAGTAAAAATTTTTTAAATCAACTGTACTTTTGCTTAATTTATCAATTTAAAAATCATTATTAAGTTTACTAAAATATTGCCTTTTATAGGGTGTGATATTGTTTCTATTACATAATATTTAACGAGGATATTATTAAAAACATCTGCTCATATATATGAATTACTATTAAGGCATATAACTTTCCGAACATCCTTCGTTGATATCATTTCAAGTTTTTTTGGAAGCATCTAGTTTCACTTAACCACTTCAAAAACTGTTATTGTTTTCATCAGTAGCATGACAGAGATCCATTTTACGCTTGCACATATTCATTTACATGCAATAACCCAATAAGCAATAATGTTTGAATTTAGCAAAAACTTACTTAAAAGCTTAAATTTAAAATTAAGCATCCGGATGAGTAAGAGATTAATTCTTACCTTTATATTCCTTTTAAATTAAGTATGTCATGATGCTCATGAACATTGTAATCGTTTCAAAGATATAACCCTTTCTAATCCTTTCAAAAATGTTCATTGGTATATCTTATATGTATTTTACTAAAGCTATGGTTCAAATGTGTTTGTATTCACTTGTACATTTGTGTGTTTGTCAATGAGTATGTGGTTGACAATGTTTTTTGAGTGAGTATACGTTTTTGGTTTTTATTGTTTTTCGTAAGTTTTTATTGGAAAACAAGTGTAACATGGCAACCAGTTTCGGAGCATATCAAAATTCTCAACAAATGTACTTTGTGGGTCTTGTGATCTATCATATGCGAGTGTGTGAAGTATGTGTGTTGTGGCCTCTTCTGTAGCACAGCAGCACACACATACATACATGAAGTATATGAGTATTTGTTTAAAAACAGTTTCAAAAACTGTTTGACACATGAACTGTTGCCATATCAAAGTAAGTGAATAAATATATGAATGACGAAATGATGAAATGAATACAGTAAATGTATGACTATATGAAAGATTCCATGACAGAGCTACGTAATGGTGGTAGTCAGTATATGAGTGTGGTAAGTGTTGTTGTTTAAGTGGATGCTTTTATCGCTTTTGGTAAATTAAACCTGTAATATGCAACTGCCAACATTAAAAAAACAAAACTTTTCTTTTCCTTGCTTTTACTGTTGGATGCTTTTTATTATTTGAAAGTTTTAAATTAACTTTGAAGGTATTGGCATGAAGTAGTGATGGTGATATTTTGGGCCAACTCCTTTGTTTGGCAACAGAAATTAAAATAAAAATTAAAGAAGAAATAAAACATTTTTATAGCACTTTTTCTCTCTTGTCTTTTAATAAGTTTGACTTTAATTATGCTACTTAAATTACTGATGTTTGAACTCTTTTTTCTTTTTGACTATTTTATTAAAAATTAGTTTTTTCTTTTATTACAATTTATGTTCTTGGTTACATTATCGAAAATTGTGAATTCAATTATTTTCTTTCAAAAATTATTTGCAATGTTTGATGTTGTTCATAAAAGATTTTCGATACTGTGTAGAACATAAAAAGCAGTTCAGTAGTGTTTTTTTACGTTTTCTGAAAAGCCTATTTATAAAATATTGCCGCCCAACTGCACAGTGTCACATTTGGCAGTTTTAGAAAGACAAAAATCCAGTTTTGTAGATATTGGTCTGAAATTTTATATTCTGTTAGTAGATAAGATAATTCCTACTAAAAATGGGCGGGTAGAATCACTGTCACTCCCATACTGAATGGGAATTTTGTATGAATTTCGGACATTTTTTTGTAAATTTTATTAAAATAAAGGATGTTTTTAAAGTAGACGTGGTAATCGTGCGCATGCCTGTTCTGGAATCCTTATCAGAAGGTCATCAAATACGAAGTAATGACTGAGATAAAAAGCAGCAACAATAAAAATAAAGTACAATAATGGGGAAGTTACAGTATCTTCAATATATTTTCCTCCTGACATAACGTAAAATGTTTATATTACGAAGAATTTTTCCATACTTTATGGCAAAAGTTTATAGTTGGAGGCGATTTCAATGCCAAACATCCGTGGTGAGGTTCAAGTCTAACGAACCCTGAAGGAAGAGAACTTTGTAAATGTATATTGAACCAAAACTATTCTGTTTTGTCTAGTGGTAGTCCCACATACTGGCCAACAGACCCACAAAAAATACTATATTTACTTGATTTCACTATATACTGTGGAATTCCCACCCATTGCTTAGTTATTAAAGACCTGACCTTAACTTCGATCATTCTCCTCTTTTAATAAACTACTCTACTTCGGTAAACGTGAACACCCTTAACAACCGCAACATCAATTACCCAAACACAAACTTCCAATTATTTAAAAATTGGTTAAATGATAACTTAAACATTAGCATAAAAACTGGTAAAGAACTCGACGATTCTGTGGAAAACTTAACTAATCTTATTCATGAAGCTGCTTATATTTCGACACCACTACATTTAGATGAACAAAGGAATAATTTGCATATATCAACTGAAATTAGACAATTTATTAATGAAAAACGAAGGTTAAGAAGAAGTTGACAACAAGCTAGAAACCCCAATGACAAAAGGCTATTTAATAAAGCTTATAAAGATCTAAAACGTCTTCTGTATGAGTACAAAAGCAAAAGAACTGCGAACTTTCAACAAATAAATAACTCAAAATATGACGAAAACTAGAGTATCCAAAAACCGGCTTTTTTAGAAACCCGGTTTTCGGGTTTACCGGTTTTGGACTCTGGATTTTTCCAGTTAACCGGTATTCAGTCATTTAATTTCTTACTAATAAAATATCATATTTTTATGCAATTTTGAATACAAAAGCCTAAATTTATACGTGAATATAAGTTTTACTCAGAAAAAATAATAAACTACGGTGTCCATTATTTCAAAACTTAAGGTTTTTGTTTGACATTATAACTTCTGAGAAATTATTGTTATTATTTTGTATACCCACCATCAAAAAGATGTGGATTATATTAAGTTTGTCTCTCCGTATGTAACATATCAAAAATCATTTGAGACCCCACAAGGTATATATTTTCTGGGTCCTGGTAAGATTCTGAGTCGATCTAGCTTTATCCGTCCGTCCATCTGTTGAAAGAAAGGGGACAAAATTTGGCTCAAATACTTATCTTATATAAGGTTAATTTGATATTGAAAATGGGATAAATCGGTTAATAAACTTCTTGTTCTAAGTGGGCGTAGCAAATGTCCAAAAAATCATAATTTTTTGTTTGGCGTCAACGTCGCTCTATACTTTTATATGCAGCGCCTTTTATTGCGCATAAAAAAATACGTTTGATGGCAGACATTGTTGCTCTTACAATTGTTCGAACAAGAACAAGCCATGAACAACTTTAGTCTTGGCACTATTCAGATGCATGTGCGCAAAAAATTTTGCTCAATGTATCAGAAAAAGGCTCGTGTAGACCAGAAACAAAGTGCTAAATCATCAAAATTATCTTTGCTGAATTGTTCTCTAGCAGCAAATGGCAACGCTAAATTGTTTTATAAAGAAAAATTCATATATTCGTTGCCTTTGTTTCTTGTAAAATATAGTTCAGATGACAACTTAAAATAATTTTTCTTCAGAATTATTTATAATATTGGAAAATAAAATAAAGAATATAGCTTATTTTAAAACTGACAACTAATAGCGTCAAATTCACTAAGAAATTCTTCCAAAAAACGTAAAGGATTGATGTAAATTGGTGGTGTATTTTAATCTGTTGAAATGATAAATGTAGCACTGAAAGAGGTAAAATGGCAACACTTGCACTCAATAGTTCCATTTATTTCAACTATTTAAAGAGAATTGAAAAAGTTAAAAAACCATTCTGTATTTTTTATTGCATTTTCAAAAAAAAAGGAAAACATATATTTTTAGTAATTTAATTTCCTTTTTTCCTTTTTGGGACTCTTCTTCTGGGTTAAATTATATAAAAGGCTAAATAAAATGCTGTTCTGAAAAAAAAACTATTAACCGCCTTTAAAAAGCCGTACAAAACCGAAAATTAGAAAAAAATCGAAACCGACAGAGTTTGTAAAAAACCACAAACCAATTAACCGGTCTTCAGTTACGGTTTTGGATATTCTAACGAATACCTTTTATGAAAATCGACAAAGTATCTATCATAAGTCATCAACTAAAAAAAATGTTGATGGCTTATGGTGTATATCCGACAAAAGCCAATCAGATGCTTTTGCATCAATCACATTTAAAAACGAGAAAAAAGGTATAGTCAGTCCAGACCCACCATATGATACCCTACACCATTATGTATGACCATAAAAATTCGGGAAGAGGACTTATATTAAACCTTTGGCCAATCGTAGACCAACACTTTTACTAAATGTAAAATAAAATATACAAATACATATATGATTTTATGAGAGCTATGGTTAATTATGGACCGATTATCATAAAATTTAGCAGTGTTGTTTCTACTTATATAAAACACACTTGTGTCGAATATTAACTTGATACTAACATTTGCATGGGATTTATGCACATTAAAGTGATTTTCGGAAGAGGGTTTTATATGGAAGCTATGGTCAATTGTGGACCGATCTTCTTAAAATTTGGTACAAACATTGATACTTGTACAGAACTTCTTTGCGCCGAATTTCATTAAAAAATTTATATTTTTAAGTAATTTTAAGTGTTAAATCTCTATTCCGGGGGGACATTTGTATGGGGGCTCGGTGAAATAATGGATCGATCACAACTAAATTCATCATAAAAGTCCCACGTGCCAAATTTCATTGAATTATCTTCAAAATTGCGACCTATACTTTGTGCACAAGGTTTACATGGACAGCCAGCCGTCCAGCCAGCCAGCCAGACGGACGGACATCGTTAGATAGATTTAAAAAGTGATTCTGTGTCGATTGGTATACTTTAAGGTGGGTGTTGGATACTTTTTCTAAGCGTTACAAACATCAGCACAACACATAATACCCCAACCACCTATGGTATGAACATATTTGAACCATTTAATCTCAATAGTGTTGATGAAAACAATGAAGTTAATTGTTTCTTAGATTCTCCATGCCAAATGGATCTACCACTGAAATAAATCTCTCGGAAATGATTTCATAGACGAAAAAGTTGTAAAATTTTTGTTTGAACCATTTAATCTCAATAGTGTTGATGAAAACAATGAAGTTAATTGTTTCTTAGATTCTCCATGCCAAATGGATCTACCACTGAAATATATAACACCTAATGAATTAAAGTCGGAAATTAAGAACTTATCTTCAAATAAATCTCCCGGAAATGATTTCATAGACGAAAAAAAGTTGTAAAATTTGTGTCTCTTAAATGTGTTTTACTTTTAACAACAATTTATAATTCTATATTAAGATTAGATCAATTTCCCTTTGCAATGGAAATGTGCTAACATAATAATGATTTTAAAACCAAACAAACTAGAAAACTCGTTGTCGCTATATAAACCAATAAGTTTGCCTTCAATATTTTCTAAAATATTTGAAAAAATATTTCTAAAACGGCTTTTACCTGAACCTGTTAAACATAAAATAATACCGGATTATCAGTTTGGATTCCGAAATAAATATGGAACTCGAGAACAGTGCCACAGAATCGTTAATACCATAACGAACACACTTGAAATAAGCGTTATTGCTCTGCAATTTTTTTGACGTTCAACAAGCGTTTGATAGAGTATAGCATAACGTCTAATTAAAAAAAAAAGATTTGCCAGCTCCTTATTATATTTTCTTCAGAAGCTATCTCTCTGATAGATTCTTTTACGTAAATGTCAAAGATGAACGGTCAGACATATTTTAAATTAAAGCTGGAATATCACAGGCAGTATACGATTTTTACAGCAGACTTGCCAGTTACCAATGGACACCGCAATACTTGCAAGTAATCAAAACTCTGCAGATGCATCGATATCTGTACAAGTTGAAATAAATTTAATACAAAAATGGTTAAGGAAATGGAATATCAATGTAAATACAAACAAATCAAGCCACATAATATTTTCATTACGATATGGAGATTGCCCTGCCATACAAATTAATGATGAAGAAATACCTAAGCAAACTAATGTCAAATACTTTGGAATGACTCACGATAGACGTCTCACATGGAAACCACACATAAAATCAAAACAACTACAACTAAAAATCGAAACCAGCAAACTGTACTGGCTACTCGGCCCTAAATTTCAGTTAAATCTTGACAACAAATTAAGAATATATAAGGCCATAAATCTGTAAGGACATATGGTATTCAGTTATGGGGTACATCTAGCAACTCCAATATCAACATACACTCAACCAAATCTCGTAGGTAATATTGACGAAAATTTTTCGTAGAATTTTAACGAAAAAAAAATACTTAAGTTAACAGAATTTTTCTCCAAATCAATATAATTTTTCTTCGAATCAAAAAATTTTCTTCAAATCTACTAAAAAATTTTTTGTCAAAAATATTTTTTTGTAAAATATGTTGATTTGAATAAAATTTCGTTAAAAAATTGACGCAAAATCTGTTAAATCGACGAAAATTTAGTTAAATTGGCAGTAACTCTTAAACAATTGGCAGTAAGAAAAACAACACCCAATTTTATTCAATTTAAGATCCCAAAAAGAAGTTAATTTGAATAAATTATCTGTTAAATCAACTAATATTTTTTGTAAATTTTAAAATTGACTAATATTTTTTGTCAATTTGAATAAAATTCTTCAACTTGACTAAAAATTTGTAAATCGACTAAAAGCATACACATTTTAAGAAACTAAATAATTTATTTTATTCAAATTGAATAAATTTCATCAAATTGAAGAAATTTCTTCAAATATACAAAAGACATGTAGAATTGAAGAAAATTCTTCAAAATAAGTTTGAACGTCTTTACATACAATTACAGTTTTTGATAATATATAAAAAATATAAAAATATATATTTCTTATAATTGTATTATTTATTTAGTTTTTACTAGAAATTATTGACTGTATATACATATGTACATATATGAACGATATTTAAAAAATTTTATAAAATATACTAATAAATAAACTAGTCTACATTTACAAAAATTAAATAAAATGAATTAGTAAAAATGAATAAAAATTCTTCAATATGATTAAAAAATTTAGTAAATTTTACTAAAGACATGAACACAGAAAAAAATATTTCAAATAATTTTTTAATAAAATTATTAATTAATTTTATATTGGAATTTAATTATATAATTTATTAATATAATTAATTTTCTAATTGGTTTTTAGTTTTGTTTTTTAATAAATAAAAGAAAAATTAAATATTTGTCTATAAAAGTACAGAAATAAAATAAATTTAAGTAAATTTTCAAAAATTTTCAGCTCATGGCATCTATTTAAGGAAAAGAAGTAATAGTAATATCAATTATTCTAGTTATTAATATTATCATTTTGATGATTGGAGCAAAATCAATTAAAAATTAATTAATATTACAAATCTCGTAATTGAAGTCCATTTTTACTTTTTTCTGTGTAAAATTGAAGAAATTTTGTAAAAATTAACAATTTTATTTTAGTCAAATTGAATAATATTTTTCAATTTCACTAAATATCTTCAAATTTACTAAAGACATGTAGAATTTAAGAAATTTCGTTAATATTAACTAATACATTTTAGTCAAATTGGATAAAATTCTTCTAATTGACGAAATTTCTTCAAATTTACTAAAGGCATGTAGAATTGAATAAATTTCGTTAATTTAAATAATTTCTTTTAGTCAAATTGAAGAAACATGTGTAGAACTGAAGAAATTTCTTCAATACAGAAAACGCATAGTGAAGAAGATCAGTTGAATGACAAAAAATAAAGCTTGTGCACGTGGTTTTGTGTCAATAAAAATTTTTTAAAAATATTTTGTAATTTGCTATATATTTCAAAATAATATGCTGAAAGAATTTTGGGATTATGTCAATTCGTCTAGACGTGAAAAATATTCAAAGTCAGCACTCTGAAACTAATATGAAAAACTGCTATTTAAAAAAAAAATATAGTACAATTCTTTCACTTTTTTCTCAAAGTTCCGTTAACGAAAAAATTCTTTCTTTATATATATCCAAAGACAAAGCTTCAAAAATGTGTAATAACGAAATTTTGAATTAATTCGAAAATCGTCAATTTTGAAAAAAGGTTACATTTTTATCGATTAATAAAAAAAATGTCACGCAAGCTTTTTTAAATTTATTGACAATGTTTTACCAAAAAATAGATTAAGAACGATTTGACACTAAATTGCTTCCCGCCCGGCCAAAAACGAATGCAGGAGAGCAGATTTTACGAAAAAAGTCAATATTTTAAACGACTTTTTTTAATTACATAAAAAAGCATATTAGCATAATACTTTCGACATTATTTCTTATGTATTGTGTAAACTATACATCGGTCTTTTATTCCTGCAAAAATCATTAAAAAATCTTTAAAACCCGATTTTTGGCAATTTTTCAAAAATAACAAGCGCGAATATATTTGGCACGGATAATCTACTATATACCCACCATCAAAGTAGGCGGTAAAGTGGGCGGACCACGCCCATTCTTTGTTTCCGACTTTACATTGATCCTTGAACTATGTGAACACAATTTCGTTGATTTTCACCTTATATGGGAGGTGGGCGGTAAAGTAGCCGGACCACGCCCATTTTTGGTTTCCGAGTTTATGTCGATCCACCAAGTATACGTACAAAATTTCGTTGGCGTATGTGCTTTTATTGAAGAAATATCAGCAGAAAAGTATTTCACGGACACCCTGTGTTTCTAGTTTTTAGCCCATAACTTTTTTTGTTTAATAACCGATTTTGCCCATTTTCAATACCAAACAAACCTTATATAAGATATATATATTTGTGCCAAATTTCGTCTCCCTACGTTGCCCCGTTCGAGCTCTATCCTGCTTTCAATAGACGGACAGACAGACGGACGGACATAGCTAGATCGACTCAGAATTCAACCAGGAACCAGAAAAAAATCAATATACCCCCATCTTTTTGATGGTGTGTATAAAAAATATTTAATCAATATAAGCGATTATTACGAATATTATCTCGTTCAACAACCAAAAGGTGCCAATACAATTGTGTTACGTATACGCACATATGGAAATATTGTAAAACAATGAATTTGGTAAGAGTTGACCTAAGTTGTCAGTTTTGAGATCATGATATAATGCTTTAAAAACGATGTATATATACATATTATATATCAATGAATTGGTAATTAAGTCTGTTTTTATACTTTTGTAATATTTTATTAGTTTTTGGAAAATAGGCGGAGTTTTGTTTTACAAAACATTATTTTTTTAGTTTTTATATCTATTTTATATTTTTTATTTTTGAAAAATTGCTAGAAATCGCGTTTTAAAGATTTTTTAATGATTTTTACATTGAAGGATCGATATATATTTAATATATTACATAAGAAATAATGGCGAAAATTTTATGCTAATATACATTTTTATGCAATTAAAAAAAATCGTTTAAAATATTGTCTTTTTTCATAAAATCTGCTCTCCTGCATTTGTTTTTGACCGGGCGGGAAGCAGTTTAGTGTCAAATCGTTCTTAATCTATTTCTTGATAAAATATTGTCAATAAATTTAAAAAAGCTCTCGTGAAATTTTTTTTTTTTTTTTATTAATCGATAAATATTTAACCTTTTTCCAAAATTGACCATTTTCGACCAATGCCTGATGTAGAGTGCAAACATAAATTAATTCAAGATTTCGTTATTACACATTTTGAAGTTTTATCATTTGAAATATATAAAGAAAGAATTTTTTCGTTAACGGAATTTTGAGAAAAAAGTGAAAGAATTGTACTATATTTTTGTAAAAAAATAGCAGTTTTTCATTCTAATTTCAGAGTGCTGACTTTTAATATTTTTCACGTCTAGACGAATTGAAATAATCCAAAAATTCTTTCAGTATATTATTTTGAAATATATAGCAAATTACAAAATATTTTTAAAAAAATTTTACCTCATATATCTCCGGACTATTCCTGAAAAATGAAAGAAAGTCGAGGCAAAAAATCAAAAATTCAAAATTAAATATCTTTTTAACTGTAAAAGATAACATAGGCGAGTAAGCTTATTTTTTCTTTATCTTGCAAAGCACTTTACAGAAATATAAAAATCTTTAAAATCTGACTACATTTGTAGAAGTTACGATTTTTATATACTTTTATATACTCGAGGTAGTCAAATTTGACACCCTGTAGCTTATCTTGTGTTTTCACAGGGTGACCACAAGATGATTTTTCTGAAAGCACAACATTTCCATACATTTAAATTTCATCCGACCAGTAGTTTTGGAGATACAGATTTATTACCAAAAAATTTGCGTTTGACCCCACTGTGCGTCGATTTGTGGTTTTATTAACTACTATTTAGGCATACAAAATCTGATCGCGTTAAACAATATTATCTTTGCGAACAAAAGCTGTGAAAGTTTGAATTTAAAACTTAAAATAAAATATAAAAAATAGGGCTTTGGCGTTATCAAAATCAAAACAACGCGATTTTATAGCTATCAGCAGATGTTAAAATTATTACAGAATCTTCAATATTTATCGAAATATACTGAAAAGAATTTTTAATTTTATTTTTTGCACAATTTCATAAATAGTAAAAAAAACAACATTGGTTTAAAATTTTAAAAAATTATGAGTAATAAAAGACATATCTTGGGGTCGTTTGCTAAAAAAAACTAAGTGAATATCGGTTTTAGTTTGGAAATATAGTCGTTTAAACATTACTATTTATAATAATATTCCTAACAAAAAGCGCTATTTTAATTTTTTTTTTAGAAGTGAATTTTAGCAAAATTTTCTAATTATTTCTTATTTGAGGATAAATTTTACATCAAAAATTGATTTTATTATTTCAAAATTTTAACTATAATGCGAAATATGTGAAGTTGATTTTTGAGGTTAAGAAAATTTTTTTTGGTCCGTATAATTTTAAATCCTTCAAATTTTAGTCTTAAGCAAGTAAAATGCTTTCAGAAAGCAAAATAAATTTAGAGATCAATGCCGTTGTAGCAGATATAAATAACATTTCTTGAATTTTTTTCATAATATTAATTTTAATCATTAAAATGATTCTTTACAGATATTTTTCGTTGATCTAAAATCATATCTTACACTGAAAAAATTTTAAAATTTGGTGAAAATTTTCGAAATTGCATAAAATTTTTGCATTTTTTTGTCTTTTAAATCCTGCTCTCTAAAATTAAATTTACTAAATGCGCAAATTTTCTATAAAAAAAGCTAAATTTCAAAAATCGTAAATTTTTGGTTTCATTTTTTATCACCGCATAACTTTTCAACGGGTAGTAAACCGAATACCCTTTATACAGCAAATGAATTTCCTAGGTCTTGGCTTTCGACTTGTTAATAGTTTAAGTCAATAAGTTGTAAATTTTCAGTGCAAAACTAAAATGAATCCAAAAATCCTCGAAAGTTTCAACTCAGTTTTTACATTTTTTAGTTTAAAATGCCTGTATTTCCGTGAGATTTTACGCGAATTTTCAGTTATTTTGTAAGATCTACAAAAACCCATCAACACTTTTCCTATTTTTAAAATAAACTTTGCCAACACAAGATACTTAAAGTAGGTTTCAAACAGAGCTTCGAATCCTAATTCTGAATTAAGAAATACTAATTTTTCATTCCACAATACCATTCACAAAAATATAATTCAATAACTTAATTCAAAGACTTTTGTTTGAATAGAATTAATTCCTTATTGAATTAATTCATAAAGAATTCATTAAATTTTTGTTAATTCAAATCTTCTCCAAATTAAATGAAAATATTTTTCTTTCATTCAATTTGTAATATTTTGTATTTTAATCTTTTACAAAATGAATTTAAAAATATTTTCTTAAGCTAATTTGTAATAGATTTGAATTGAAGAAAATTTGAATGATTCAATATATTGATGAATGAATTATTTAAGGAATTAATTCATTGCAGAATTAATTCAATTCATATGAAGTACAAAGAATTAAAGCCTATGAATTAAATTATTTGAATGCTTTAAAAGAATCACTAGGATAATAAACTTAATTCGATTTATAAAAATGAATTAAAGAATTAAGCCTTTCGAACCTTTGGTTTCAAACCATTACTACATGTTTTGATTTTCCTCATATAGCATAAAAAATATTCGAAATTTTAAAAAATCTGAATTATATTTCATCATATGGAAACATATTAATAATATTAATATGATGGCAGGTCATTTGAATTATGTTTTTTGGAAGCAAATGATCCTTTTAGAAACCCTTAAAAAATATTGGTTAAAAATATATATAATTCATATATTTTTTCTCACTGTGTGGCCTTTAAGAAAAATTTTTTATGATTTTTATAAAAACAAATAGTACTATATTATATTGGTATAAATCAATAAAATATATAAAATATTTTTATCCTAGTTTTTATGAAATATATATCTACGTTACCATATGGGCGCACTAAGCACAACATAGACATTTTTTGGTAGTGTATTCCTTTGAAAATTTTTTCAAGATATGTAACGTTGTTTGATATAAAAAGTGTTTTCTCAGAAAATTGTCCGTTAATGAAGCTTTAAAAAACCTGAGATGGTAACGGCCCATTCTGCCCGAAACGAAATTTGATTCAATTGGTAAATTTTCTTAGGACCCATAAAAAATTTCATCAATAACTGAAACAAAAAACATTTCCGATCAATTCCAGAATCAGGGCCATAAATATAAGAGTCCCTTTTTTGCAACAAATGTAAGGTAAGAAAGCCGGGGCATTGGATTTTTAAGCAATCACCAACAAATCCTAAATACTCCTATCACTTTTATACTTCACTGTTTCAACCGACATTCAACGAAAACACTTTTTGAAATTATCTTTTGTTTGTGGTTTATTTTGCAAAATAAACCCTCAAAAGCTTCACAAAAAAGGAATTAAATTTGTTAATGTGTAATTTCACGCTTAAATTAACATTTAATATCATGAAATTTGAGAAGGCATCACATCAAAATACGCACAAAAGCAGAGTAGCAACAATAATAACAGCAAACAATATAATTTTGTTATTGTTTTTGTTACTTCTGTTTATGGTCTTGTCTAGTGTTGTTTTTATTGTAAAAGCAGCAACAGGAATTTCTACAATATTTATTTTGGTTTATTTTGCTTTGAATTTATTTTTTGAAAGGATATCAATGTAATATCCTTGCGAACATGTTATCCTTATCACTTTTGAGAAAAATCGTAAAACAAAAGTTTATAACTTTTGACAAGATGTTTAATTTTTTGAGGGTTTTTTAGATTTTTCGGTCTGGACTACTTTAACTAACTGCCTTTTCTAATCCTCTACTCATACATCACAAATCACCATAAAATGTGGTAAATAAGTTAGTTATTGTTATTGTTTTTTCTTTTTTTTACACTGGGTTGTACAACTTGTAGATTTTATGAAGAAATTTTAATTTTCAATTTTGTTAACAGGAAAAAGCTTGAAAAGATATCGAAAAAATGGAGAAAGGTTTTTCGTCCAAGCGAATGCAGGCTTTTCAGATAAACTTTACTTCAAAAAAGGGCTTTATCTTCGGTTTACTACCTCCGCTAAGTAAACCTAACTTTTGACGAACGAACATACTACTCTCGGGTCGCTAATCTGTGAATCAAATAGAAAAATCTCTTCCGATGATTTAATTTACCAGGGGCTCTGAAGGAAGAACACTCTAGTCAACATAGGTAAATGAGCAAGTTCAATGTTACCAACGTACAGACTAGAGCGTTTTTTTTTTGAAGACTTAAGGTCTTAAAATTAAAATTGTCCACTGGTTTTTTATTATAATAATTAGGCTCATATTTATGTAGCTAGAAGTTTCGGAATGAAGTATGTCAATACGAAAGTTTCATTAGATAAGATCTATCTTGCCTTTCGTGTATTTCAATCAAGGACGTTATGAACATATAGAAGAAAAACTCTCGATTGACAATTGAAAAATATTTTTTTTTTTAGCAAAAACTGTTACTTGTTACTCTTTCCAACTTTTGTCCTTGAAGCCATGTTGCATATTTCTACACTGCATATTAAAATATTAGGCATTGCCTACTTAAAGGCCTGGTGACCTGCTGAATCTTATGCGGGTATTAAGTTTATTTAAAAATGATCCTTCTAAAGGTGATACATTTTTTTTATTAAATAAAACAATGAAACTTCACAGAAAAAAATATTTCAAAAAATTATTCAATAAAATTATTAACTAACTTTATATTGGAATTTAATTATATTATTTATTATAATTAATTTTTTAATTGGTTTACAATTTTGTTTTTTAATAAATTGACAGCTGTTAATAAAATATAAAGAAAAATTAAAGAATTTTCTATAAAAATGCAGAAATAAAGTAAATTTAAGTAAATTTTCGAAAATTGTCAGCTCATTACATCTATTTAAGGAAAAGAAGTAATAATAATATTAATTATTCTAGTTATTAATATTATCATAATGATGATTGGAGAAAAATCAATTAAAAATTAATTAATATTATAAATTTCGTAATTGAAGTCCATTTTTACTTTTTGCTGTGTTGATGTCGAAATATTTATTATGAATTGAAAAAACATACTGTGTCATTTACTCTTTAATAGTAATTTAATTCAAATTTTAGGACCGATTACGCTGTTGATGATCCATTCGGAACGTCAAATTTTCGATCACACTTTGTAACTATGATTTAGCCTGTATCAACGATCTTCCAGCCTGTAGTGAGGAGAATAACTGGCCGTCTAGATTGTGTGATATCACATCTGGATTTTTTCTTTGGGGTTATGTGAAGTCAAACATTTTTGTCGATAAACATGTTACAATGCAATTCTTGGAAGCGAACATTACTCGCTAGAAAGTAAAATCGGGTCATAACAATGATTTCAACCTCCTATTCTATTTTAAGTGTTTTATTTAAAATTACATAAAGGATCTAAATGAATATTAGTATAAATGAGTAGTATATGTCACATATTTTTGTGTTGTACAGAAATGTTCTAGTACAAATACTAGACGGAAATAAGTGATTGGATACATCTTCATAATATTTCAGATCAATTTTAGTTCACTGACAATTCGAAGCAATCATATACATTAAAGTGCCTCACGAAAAAAAGTTGCAAACGTGCCCCTCTAGAAATGAAGATTAGTATGTTCTTTATAACTCCCAAAATATTACATCTCCATGTAAATGTTAATTTACGTGAACTGGACCATTTTCAAAACACCTCTGAAATTACGTATTTCTTTCAATACCATTATCGAAATTTTAGTTATAAGGAAATTAACTTTAAATTATAATAGTGGCATACTACGACCTTTAATATTAAGATTTTACTATTACTTTTTAACATATTTTCTTTGGTCAAACATATAATTTTATATATTTCGGACATTTTTGTAAATGATTTATTCAGTCTCAATTTCATTAATGTAATAATTTTTGTAGAATACAGAAAAAGATTTTATTAGACACTAGCAGGATGGAATGCATTTTCTGATCCGCTACGATCTTCATCAGCATACATTGTGCCTTTAGTGCTAATCGTAAAGATCTTTCTTTTAACTCACATTTTTGAAGAATTAGAATACGTAATTTCATCACTTTACATATTCTAAATTCTTAATTATTAAGTTAAAATAACTTTACAAAAGCTTTTAATACCCACCATCAAAAAGATGGGGGTATATTGATTTTGTCATTCCGTGTGTAACATGTCGAAGGAATCGTCTAACACCCCACAAAGTATATATTTTCTAGGTCCTGCTTCGATTCTGAGTCGATCTAGCTATGTCCGTCCGTCTGTCCGTCTGTTGAAAGCAGGATAGGGCTCGAACGGTATAACGTAGGGGAACGAAATTTGGCACAAATACAAAGGTTTGTTTGGAATTGAAAATGGGCAAAATCGGTTGACAAACAAAAAAGTTATGGGCTAAAAACTAGAAGCATAGGGTGTCCCTTTTATAGTTTTCTGCTGATATTTCTTCAACAAAAGCATGTACTACAACGAAATTTTGTACGTATAGTTCGGGGATCAATATAAACTCGAAAACCAAAAATGGGCGTAGTCCGCCCACTTTACCGCCCACCTCCCATATAAGGTGAAAATCAACGAAATTGTGTTCAAATAGTTCAAGGACAAAAAATGGGCGTGGTCCGCTCACTTTCCTGTCCACTTTACCGCCACCTCCCATATAGTGTCAATTGATGCATTTAGTTCCCAAGAGGTTAAATTAGCAATTTTTGCAAATAATTCGCATGGAAGTACTTATTACACTTAAATATTGATAAATTTGTGAAAAAGATAATAAGCTCATTTAAGACTGCGATAATAATCAAATAGGAAGGAGTTTTTGAAATTTAGCTGCCATTTTACACCAATTCGTCACTTTTTTGATAAATTTTTGCTTTTGAGAACATTTATATCCTTAACTAACCATTTATTTGCCGTTAAAATTAACTTAACTAATTATGGACCGGAAAACCCAAAATATTGTTTGTACAACTAAAAACTATGAATGCACATATCAGTAGTACTAAATGAGACCTTTCCAATGATACCCTAACACATATACCCAACTCACAACCCCGTTATTGTGTTGTTTGTTTAAGTTTTATATGAAGAAAAAAAATACTTTTTAAAAAATAATACACCTTGTAAATACGTGTGTTTTTTTCGAATGATTTGTTATTTTGAAAAATATCAAAATTTAAATATTATTTCATTTTTTTTAATGAAAAATTTTGGATAAAATCTTATTTTTTTTTTTTTTGAAATTTGGGACTTTTATATTTACTACATCCATCTTAAAGTATACCAATCGATTCGGAATCAATTTTCAAGTCGATTTAATTATGTCCGCTCTCGTTACATACTGCCTGGTTGCACTGCTAACTTGGTGTCTGTGTATGTAAAACTTGGACACAAAGAACAAGTTTTAATTTAAAGATAAATTGATCAAATTTGGAAAACGGGACTATTTTGGTATAACACTGAAATTGTTTATAATTGTTCCTTTATTTCACTTTGCATCCATTCAAATATTCTCCCGGAACAGTGTTTAAATATACATAAATGCATTATTTATGCCACGATTTCAATAAAGTTTGGTACAAATTAATTTCATAAAAGAGTGAATCAGAATCAGACCAGAAAATTACTCTAACACGCATAAAATTTTTAATTTTTAGTACAAAATCTATTTTTTTTTTTTTTAATTTTAAGTGAGAAATCGATTTTTTGGTGAAAAATCGAATTTAAGCGAAAACTTTGCTTATTGATACAAAATTGTTTCTTTTATGAAAAAAATTGTAATTATTTCAAAAATCTAAAAATTTTTAAACAAAATATTTTTTAACATAATTCATAAACATAGGTTTCACAATGTTATAATGTTATTTTAAATTTCCATATAAATTTTCAAAAATTTTTTAAAAATGTGTTAGTTTAAATAACATATAACACAATAACTCAAATAATATACTTTGTGAATTGGGTAACAGAATTGAACTAGAAGTTAATGTGAGAGCCACCCTATACTAAATTTTCAAAAAAGTTACTCGTTTTTTTGAAAACACAAAATATATGTGACTACATGTATTTTGTTGTTGCATGAATTAAGTTTTTTGACAATTCAATTAGGTTTTTTTCTCTCACATAAATATCTAGTTATTAAACTATGCCCTAAAATATAATTTACGATGGAAAATTTTCAAAATATTCAAACTTTAATAAAATACTATTTAAAATAAAATCATTGAAAATTTTACTAAGATTTTAATTTCGCGAGAATGAAAAGAATTATTAAAATACTTTTTACTTAATATGACGTCGTTTTTCAAACATATGTTGTATTTTTTTTTTTTTTTTTTTTTTTTTTTTTTTTTGTCAAAAAGTTAAAAATTATTTTTAAAATTATACTGTCGATCGAAAACCATATTTTTAGAGGTCTTTTAAAAATGGTCCAGCTAACGTAAATGAAATAATTGAACCGTAATATTTTGGGAATGAGATTAAAACATATCAGTCTTTAATTTGAAGGGGGTTCATTTGCAACTTTTTTCGTCCCCATACAAATCAAGGCACTTTAATATACATATGGCCACAATTACATATACATGAAGATTTCCATCTTCATTTGTGTTGGCGAACGTTTGAGGAGAAACTAGAGCGGTATGCATATATATTTACTATTTATATACGACAGCTAAGCTGCTAAAGGGGCTCTTTCTTCTTACTCTTTACAGTCAAGTCAATGGTTGACATATTTCTCAATGAACTTAGTGCACATAGTGGAAGATATCTCTCCACAGACATAGGTTAAGTTGTTTGTTTAATTATCTAGGGAAAGATCCTAGATAAGTTACTCTTCGATAAGAGTGAACTTAGAGTACTAAAGTTTCGAACATTCTACTTAGTCCGAACTTGATATGCGGAATTACTAAGACTGCACAGAAGTTTACTTCAAAAAAATAAAAAAAAAAAAATACTAAAGATTTTTTCAACGCAGATAAAATACGATCACAATTTCTTATAATTCAAATCAAATTATTCAAAATGTTTGATATTAGCACTATTTCTATTTCCGAATGTCGGCTAATTTTAAAGAAGTTTATTTCTGTTATTGAATTTTTTTATTCTCCTTCTATGTTTTTAACACACAATATTTTCCATCACATTCATGGTCTTGGCCCACCACTTAATCATAGTGTACACCTTGGTTGCCTTTTCACACATCAAAAAAAGTGGTGATTTAATATTGTCTCACTCACTCATTGGTTATTTTATACTTCTTTAAGCATTTTTTCATCTAAAGAGAGCTTTTAACATTTTATAGTTGTAAACGACCAAAAGCAACCAAAGTTATTAAAGTTGAATTTCATTTTGTTTGTTTTTTGATGCGCTTGACTTGATACGAATACCGGAAATTGTTGTCAAGATAATTACTGTTATTTGTTTTACAGTTATTTTACTTGTTGTACGAATAAGTTTACAAGTGTAAAACCTCTAGCTCTACAGAAAAAGAAAAACAAAAAAAAAACGTCAACAAATGAATAAAACAAAGAAAATCTAAGTAGTATATCGAAAGACTGTAGTATTTTTCATAGAAGAGTTTCCGAAAAATGATTGAGCTTCTTGAAGGAAACTCATCATAGAAATATCTAAAATGTTCAGGATGACTATAAAAAGTTTTTTATGAGTTTATGTGTGTGTAAGGGTATAAAAAAGGAAGTGGAAAATACTATGTACTCATGATTTATAGTTATTATTTACACACACATATTCAAACATACATACATATAAATTACAGTAGAACTGTAATTTTATTATACATTTAAAGTTATTTTAACTCTCTGTTTATCAAAGAGTTAATACAAAATGAATTAACACTAAACAAATAATAATGAGTCTTTTATATAACCAATTGATTTTTTTTTTTTTTTCATTAAAAAGGGAAATATATACCATCAAAGATGCAATCAACTAGTTGAGAATAAACATAAATTTTGGTTTTACATCGAAATACATATTTACCACTTGGTTCCATTATTTTTAGTTAGCCTGTATACATTTCTGTTTATTTAAGAGCATTCGAATTTGTTAGTTAGTTTTTATCGTCTATTCCTCCTTTTTCAATTTTGGTATCAATTTATGCTGGTATTTTCATGTTCAATTTTAATAAATCTTCTAAATTTTGATTTCGTTTTACTCCTATGTATAGTTTAATTTCGGCTTCTTTTGGTTTCGTTTCAATACACAAGACATAGGTACATATTAGTCTTTTAAATATTGTTAGGAGTTGAGTTTATGATTGAGAATGATTGCAATAAAATGAAGTGTGTGTATTGTCTGTAAGTAATTCCTAAGTCCTGAGGCATTTTTGATAATGTTAAAGATCATATTACATTTGTTTACCAAACCATAAAATTGCATATGTATTTATGCTTTTATGTTTTATACAATACAAAAACATAGAGCTTTTATAATATAAAATGTCTTAAGCACAAATAAGTAACGTTTTAAATCATTAATGAAATAAGTAAGACAAATATAGCCGGCTAAGACCAACTATATGATACCCTATGCAATAGTGTTTGTACATCAAAATTCAGGGTATTATATAAGCCCTGTGCACAACTGTGAACCAATACCTGAAGTACGTAAAAAGCATTTTTCTCTTAAACATAAGTACATATACATTATATTGATATTAACACTTACACATATGGGATTAATACTATATAAAGAGTAGAAGAGGGAGATTCGCCATCTTTTTGTTTAAAGGGCTCTCGTCTCATATTCAACTATATTAATTTTACATTATCTTGGTCAATTTTTTTTTTTGCATATATATCCCAACCTTTTCGACCGATTTTATTATATTTTTTGTAGTTAGTTAAAGAACAAAATTATCTACCAAAAAATAATTTGGAAGAGAAGACTAGGAAATATCGGTGTCTATCGTAACTTAGGTGTCAATAATATCGCCAATATATCATGAACTATTACTCTAGATAAATAAAATTTCTATTTATCTAGAATGTAATCAGTTAAAATTTTAATATTTATTTAGTCTATAAACCATAAGAACGAAGTAATCGCATATCTTAAAAAATATTACAGAGAAAGTTGTAAGATTTTGTGGAATTAATTAACGCAAGTACGGGTGGACAGTAGTGTATATGTATTAAAGTGCCTCATGAAAAAAGTTGCAAATGTACCCCTCTAGAAATAAAGATAATTATGTTCTTATGTGATTCCCAAAATATTACGTCTCAATGTAAATGTAAATTTACGTGAGCTAGACCATTTTTAAAACACCTCTAAAATTACGTATTTCTTTAAATATTATTATCAAAATTTTAGTTATATGAAAATTAACTTTAAATTACAATAGAGGCATACTAAGAACTTGAATATTTATTTAAATAATTATTATGTTTCTTATCAGTCGCGGAATATTAAGATTTTACTAAAATTTTTTATCATATTTTCATTGTTCAAACATGTAATTTTATATATTTCGGAAAATTTTCAAAATATATTAGGTTTTAATGTACCATAGGAATGGTCTATCCTGCTACTATTGAAGATAACATGTAAGTAATTAACCCATTAAGAGCTAGAGGGTCAATTTTATGCATTTAGTTTCCAAAAGGTTTAAATAGCAATTTTTAAAATAAGTAGCGTGGAAGTACTCATTACACTTAAATATTGATTAATTTATGAAAAACATAACAAGTTCATTTTAAACCGCGTTAATAATCGAATAAAAGGGAGTTTTTGAAATTTAGCCACTAATTTACAAGAACTTACATCTTTTTTGATAAATGTATGCTTTCGGGGACATTTATATCCTTAACTAACCATTTATTTACCGTTAAAATTAGCAATTATAGAAATCTCAAAATTTTTATTTTTAAAATGTTAAATGAATGCACATATCAATAGTATTTAACGATGTCTTTCCAATGATGCCCTAAAATATTATTTACGATGGAAAATGTCCAAATTATTCAAACTTTAATAAAATACTATTTAAAATAAAATGATGTAAAGTTTTACTAAAATTTTAATTTCGCGAGAATGAATACAAATTTTAAATAATTTTTTGCTCAATATATATTAGACGTCGATTTTCTATCATATGTTGTTATATTTTTTTTTTTGACAAAAAGTTAAAAATTGCATATACCGTTGATCGAAAGCCATATTTTTGGAGATATTTTAAAAATGGTCCAGCTCATGTAAATGAAATAATTCAACCGTCTTTAATTTTAGGGGGGTACATTTGCAACTTTTTTTGTACCCATACAAATCAAGGTACTTTAATATGTATTGTATTTAATATAGTTATGTTCGTCTGTGGAAAGAATTCTCACGTTCAAACTAAGTAAGTACTTGCAATTCAAACAAAATTAAATCGAGCTAAAAAATATAAGCTTACAGCTGATGATTTTTTATAACAAGTATAATTCTCGTCATATTTATATAAAAGTAAATAAATCATTTTGTAAAATTTTACAATGATCAGACCAACACTTTATTTTGCAATATTCGCAAATGTTGTATAACATTGACAATGTTTATTGTTACATTTTATTTTGTGTATATTTCTTTAAAGAGTTTTACCAAAAATATTCATTACGATTGTAAATACGAAAGTACAACAACAAAAACTACACATACCCTTTAACTTACCTGTCAAAAAAATGTTTTTAGAGACTATTGGAAAACTTGGAATGTATTTATCATCACTAAGGCTTCAGCGTGATGATTATAATCACGTCGTACAATAATATGAGTTCAAGTGCACATATAATGCATATATGTATATCATGAGTGATTCATAAGGGATAAATCCACCATCTTTAACACTATAATAAACCCCATATAGTGTTAAATATGTTGCATAAATGTATTCTTTATTGAGGCAAATACTTAATGGCGCATTAAATTGCTCCAAAAATGTCTTACTTTTGAGCTTATATTCAGTAATAGCCGTCTAATTAATATATTCGACAGAGCTGAACGTAGAAAAGTTATGGATGCTTTACAAAAACCCACCAGGGATCCTGATAAATGCCTATAGGAAGAGTATGTAATTTTTGTCTTTCAAGAAAAAATAACGAAAGCACTGAGGGATTACAAATCTAGGTTGAAAGCTACGTGGAAAGAAACACACTTATGGGGGCAAAATGTTGAAAAATTATTATCATTTCCTATGATTTATGTTGATAAGTCTAAAAAAATTAAGAGGCGAATTATATACTGAATCCAGTCAGAGTATGCAGACAGATTTTGGGAAATACAAAAATACATATATATGCATACCTTCATATTTAAAAGATATTGTTAATTGCAGACCCATACAAATGTATTTTATTCAAAGTAGTTGAAAATTCGGTACTTTTTATGAAATATAATAGATGTGCAACAATATGTTAAGGCTTTAAAAGCTCCTTTAATAAAAAGTGGTAGTAAATATGAGTTTACGAAGAAGTAAAAGCCAAAATTCAACATAACATAATGACTCCGAACACATATGTATAACCAAAGACTGATAGTGTGTCAAACTTAATTTGCAGCAAGACTTAAATATATAGGCTCATATTCCACACTTTAATCCCACACATTTTTTAATTTTTTTTCTTTTTTAATATATAAAAATCCATTTGACTATGATATTCATTAATTAATTTACTTAATGAAGCAAGTTCCACAAGCAGTTAGATACGACATATTAAATTTAAATGTAAAAGGAAATACTTTAACGAAAATTGTTAATATGCTACGTTTCTTTGTGTTATATAATAATTATAATAATCCTAATATAGTATATTATAAAAATTAAGTGTAAGTTTGTTTGTTTGTTTGTGCGTCAATCACGTCTAAACGGCTTTACCGATTTTCACGAAATTTGACACACAGAAAGTACCAGTGCCGAATTTTACGCTCACTTTTTTTAAATTCTTAAAGGGAAGTAAATATTTGATATCGCCTAATAAGGGGCGATATCGTAAAATCCCGGAAGGGAACTTATATTAGACCTGTGGCCAATTGTAGATCAACACTTTTACTAAATGTAAAATAAAATATACAACTAGAGATACTAGCATCTACATGATCTTATGCACTTTAGTGCGATTCCCGGAAGTGGAATTATAGACCGATTCTAATAAAATTTGGCAATGTCGTTTTTACTTATATAAAACTTATTTGTGTCGAACTTGATACTTACATTCGTATGGAAATTATGCACGTTAATGGTCAATTATGGACCGCTTTGTCCTTGTGTCAAAATAACTACTTGTGCCAAATTTCATCAAGATATTTTCCAAATTGCGACCAGTACTTTGTTCACAAGGTTTACATCAGTTTTCCCCAAAACCGTGCACGCGTGCATTTTGTCTCTTGTGTTATTCTCTTCAAATGAATAAAAACACACAAATCAACTCAGTCTCGCACGACCATTCAAAGAAGAAGGTTGTGTTATTGCTTTTTGCTTGAGATACACCCATGAAAAATGTTTAATATTAACCCATTAATGCCCACGGCGATCTAGCCAACTTAGAGATTTAAAATTTTGAACATCATGTCAAATAAATAAATTGAAGTTAAAAAAAATTTTATATTTGGCTTAGTAAGGAAGTTATTAGCCGTTACATATACGTAACAGTGGGCATTATTCAATAATTTTTGGACCTTGTATTTTCTATACAAATCTCAAGAGCTATATAAGCAAAACCTAAAAATATTGTTATTGTTTAAAAAAAAGTCACAATTAAATTGATATATTAAAGAAGTTTTAAAATATTTATAGTAATTCAAAACTTAATTTTATTTCTAAATTCATATATGGAGCGAAGTGACTACTTCTGGTTACCGGAAATGCCTTCCTCTGCTTGATCTAGGATCGCGACGTTTTCATGATCTGCGTTTTCATATGTGTCAGAAGAATAAAGATATTCAAAAATAAATCTGACTGAATGCGTGTATAGTGCCTAGGGCGAAATTTTCCGCAGGCCCCCTACTTATTAATACCCACAATATTTATCAAACTGCTAATAATAAACGAGAACGGTGCTATAATAAATTGTTTAAACAATTTATCATATTTACTGCCCAAATAGTATATTTTAATTGAAAAATTTTTTTCATTTAGTCTTTTTTGTATTGAAAATAGAAGAGGGCAAAAAGTACGGAGAATGACCCAGTGTTACATATACGTAACACTTTCTTTTTCCACTTTCTAATTTTTATCGGACACACCTTATATATTTTTAAACAATCAAATAAACAGATCTGTAGTGCGATTCAGTAACTTGTTTTAAAGATAATCGAATCGTTTAAAATAGTAAACAACAAAATTGACGATTTCGTTATTCTGTAACATTTTTTACGATACTTGTTTGGGTTAACTTAAAGACAAAAATTTTTGTGTTGTTATATTAAAAACAAAAAGTAGCCAAGAAGTCAACCCTACGACTAAGTCGCTCTTTTGCGGATGTAATATGTACTTCCAAGGTTCTAGTCCATGCTTCCACGTTTTTTGGAAGTAGTGATCATTTTTAATGAAACCATTAACTGAAGCATATATTAAAATTCGATTTGTCTTAAATTTTTTTGTTTTTCATTTTTATTTGGTTTGGAACTTTACTTTTTTTTAGTATTTTCTTGTAGGGAGATGCCACATCACAACAATAGTTAAATACAATTGTTTAAGAATACTTAGTGAATCATGCAATCGTTACTACAAACAACAAATGCTATTGACAAGTCTAGCGATTGTCGAATCGTTAAAAGTTACTGAATCGCACTACTGGTATACAAAAAAATTTTTACGTTAGAATATGTTGAACGAAAATAATAAGCCTTTTTGCAAATCTCCTGCCGTTAAAATCGAGTTTTTGCTAGCTTTCAAATAACGAACTTTACAAAATCACTTATTGCCACAATAATAGGAGAGAAAGTGAAAGAAAAATCATTTGAGGATGCAGGACGAATATTAGATTACACAATTCGAAACAAAATTTAATTTTATATTATTCTGTTTTTTGACAATATAGTTTTAAACTTAGACATTGTCGCGTTACATATACGTAACAGTGGGCATTAATGGGTTAAGTGGAAGAATGAGTTCTTGATGAATGAAAAAATTATGATTATTTTTGATTTTTATTATTTACTTAAATCAATATTTCGATCTTTTGTCTTATATACCAAAAACATAAATTTTACATAATTGTTATATTTTAAGTTAAAGTCGCATATACTTAATATGTTTTAATTAAATACAAAAATATAGTCATTAAATCATTATGTTTAGAGTCACTGTTTATTACTATTCAAATTCTAAACTATTTAAGTTTATTTCCGTTTAGATATCCTTAATTTGTGAAGAAACTTTCAAAATTAAATTACTATAAAAATTAGGTTATTTTTCTGGTGTATAATTTCAAAGTGAGAGAGTCATACAAAACATACACAAACACAATTGTGTATGTATGAGTGTGGGGATCACTGGTTTACATGGACAAACAGCCAACCAGCCAGACGGACGGGCGGACATCGTTAAATCGACTCAAAAAGTGATTCTGAGTCGAATGGTATACTATATGGTGGTGTAGGGTATAAATATTACATTAACTAAAAATTATATACCTCATTTAGGCCTAAAAATATTGTTTTCTTTCAATGTAAAAACATTTTCTTGACATACTTTATATTACTTTTCTTGGCTGTGTCGCTAAATTCTGCACCTTTTGAGGAAATGAACTTAACAATCATAAAGGTTTACATAACTAGTGAGAATAGAGATAAATTATGATTATCAAAATATTATTTTGTTTGTACAATACTTTTAGTATCTTATATAATTATCTAATATTACTGTTAATGTTTCTCTATAGTGTTTAATTTATACAAACTTTTAACATAATCAAGTATTTAAGAAAATGTATTAAATAAATAACTTATGCACATGCAAACACATATAAAACATTTAAGTCCACTCTAAATTTAACTCATCTACCTTCTTTACGAATCCTGTAATAAAAAGTGTTTAAAAATTCCCTTGTATAGCATCTTAAAATACGAATGTTTATTTCTGCAGTAAATAATAATTCCTTAATGTAATCACTAAATTTCACTAATTGCACAAAAATGAGTTTAATTAAAACACAAGACATGAAATAAAGGAGTTGTGTTTATTAAAAATTATAATTAAAATAAAATGAGTTTTATAGTGCACTGCTTGCTGCCACTACTACACATTACTATTGCATACTTCGACTCCTGGCATTTGTTGTTAACAAAAGTTCAATGTTGCATGTTCTGTTTTCATATGTATAATGTACATACTTATACATATACATATATACATATAAAACAATGTGCTACAGAAATGGCAAATCTTGATAACGAAAGAACAATAATAAAAACCCCCGAAAAAGAAAAACTTTAGTAATTAGCCACATTTTAACTGATTTTACAGCAATGTAAATGTAAAAATCCAAAATGAAATAAAGTAAAGCTAAAATTTTCTCAGTAAAATAGACAAACAACCAACTATTGTATAAAATTTAACATGAAAATTCATTTAGAGCAAAATGAATACAAAAGGTTGCCAAAAAAAAGCTGATATTATGGGTTTGTCAAGGAGAACGAGAAGTAAAGAGACTTTAAGTTAAACACGCCTGTAACATAAGCTGTCAGCAGAAGAAAGCACCAAAAAAGAAATATATATATAAAAAAAAAAAAAAAAAAACAAAGCGAAAAACAGGTGGCAAGGTTATAAAATATCTGTGTATATCTTTGGCAATAAAAACAAAAACTTGTAGTAGAAATAAAAAAGTGAAAAAATGACAACGAGCGGATAACTAACTAATATAATAACAAATGTAATCAACAACGGAAACGGAAGTAGAGACATACAACAAGCGGACACAATGTTGTTACATACGGAAGACACCAATACAAACATTAGGGTTTGTTTGTAAGAAGAGCGTGGCAAAACTATAAAATGCCAAGGAAGTATTTAGCGCAATGCAGTGTTGTAGTTGTTTGTAACTCATTTTTTCTTCTTCCGTGAAGAAAACATTGCTAGTTTTTTTTTTTTTTTTTTGTAGTTAGATGAAAATATAACAAAATTAAATTAATTATAATCATTATCGTTTCATTTTCGCATGCACCTGTCGTCGTCATCGTCCTAAAATGTTGACTAACTTAAACTTAACTGTCTTAACTGGTTATTATAAAGTTTAGTTTAAAATTTTTTGCTGGTACTAGGTATAGACTAACTAAATCAGCAGACATTTAAGTAGTAAATAACAAAATTATGAACTCTTTGCACAGTGTATAGACTTTGAAATTAAATAAATAAATAATATTATTGATAACTGGATTTATATAAATTTATAACGCTTTAGTTGAAAAAAACTTTGGTTTATTTCTCTTAAAGTAAATTAAGTACTTAGTGATACAAAATAGCTGCAGAAGTCATTTTTTTAACCCATAGTTGTAATTGTTTGTTTTAGCATAATTAGAAGATAATAAAAATCCTTTAAAATATGTAAAATTTAATTTTTTCTTAGCAATTATAAACCTTTTTTTCCGCTAAAAATTCGTTTATTTTCACTTTTTTTAAAAGTAACTAGAAAACGTCCAATTGCACTTTTGTTAAGCATTTTTTTAATATCTTACATTTTGGAAATACTGTGCATTGATGCGTTATATACCCAAAAAGATATAATTGATTTTGTCATTCCATGTATAACATGTCGGAGGAATCATTTAAGACCCCACAAAGTATATATCTTCTGGGGCCTGGTTAGATTCTGAGTCGATCTAGCTATGTCCGTCCGTCTGTCCGTCTGTCTGTCTGTAGAAAGCAGGTTAGAGCTCGAGTTAGCAGTTAATAAATAAAAAAGTTATGGGCTAAAAACTGGAAATACAGGGTGTCCGTTTCATACTTTTCTGCCGATATCTCTTAAAAGCATGTACAAAAACGCAATTTTGTATAAATACTTTGAGGGTTGATATAAACTTGGAAACCAAAAATGGGGTGGTCCGCCCACTTTACCACCCACCTCCCATATAAGGTTAAACTCCAACAAATTGTGTTCAAATAGTTCAAGGACCAATGTAAACTCGGATATAAAAAATGGGCGTGGTCCGCTCACTTTACCGCCCACCTTCCATATAACGTAAATTTTGAAAAAGTTGATGGTGGGTATATAGATTCGGCTGAGTCGAATATAACATTCGCGCTTATTTATATTTCACCTTTTTTAGTGATCTAAAAAATATATCAACTTAAACAACAATTTAATATAGTTTCTTGTCAATTACTTATACTTCATTGCAACTTTTATCTACACCACAAAAACTGAAACCACCATAGTGGTTGGTGTATTATGCGTTTTTGCTGATGTTTGTAACTTACAAAAAAATAACCAGTACCATGAAATAAATCCCAAATGAAATAAGTCCCATGAAATTAGACCCATCAAAAATCAAGAAACTACCCAATCCATAAAACTGAAATAACTTAAAAAAGCGATAAATGAAATAATTCCCTACAATTGGGACTTTTATCACAACGAAGGAAATAAGAGCCTCATTTAGTGAAATAACTCCCAATGAAATAAGGCCCAAAATAAATTAAATAAGTCCATTTGAAATAAATCCCCACACAAATGAAATAATTCCCAATTTAAAACGAGAAAAAAAGATATATATTTGTATATAAAATATACAAATATAGAATAATGCGTTGATACTAACATCTATGTATATGATTTTATGCACTTTAGGGCAATTCCCGGAAGTCGGTTTATTGGTAAATTATCATTAAATTTGGCAATGTTGATGTAACTTGATATTAACATTCGTTGCACGTTAAAGTGATTTACAGAAGAAGGTTTTATAAGGGAGCTATGAACAATTGTGGACCAATCTTCATAAAGTTTGGTACAAAGATTTCTTGTACAGAACTTTTTTGCGCCGAATTACATTAAAAAAAATACTTATTTTTAAGGCATTTATGAGTGTTGATACTCTATTCCGGGGAACACTTATATGAGGGCTAGGTGAAATAATGGACCGATCACAACAAGTTTCAATATGTTTCGTCCTTATCTAGAAATCCATATTAATATTATATAATCATGTGTTTTTTGTTACACAATCACAAAATTTTAAATATAGATGAACTTTAGGCTGGAAGGAACTATAGGATATAAATTAAAATTAAATTGATGAAAATAGCGTAAATATTGCAGTTTTTTGACAGTTTCGAAGAAGCTTCACGGGAAATATTGATATTTAAAAATAAAAGGGTTAAGCTGTTTTTATGTTTTCTAAATTTTTTTTTATTAACCTTTTTACCAACAAATTTTATATAAAATGTTTTTTTGTTTATATAAGCTTTTTTGGAAATATTACGAAATATGGGTATAATAATTTTTTATCGCTTGATGCATATATTAATAATTTAAATAAGATTTTTTTTTTTAAGATTTGATCTGGAATAATCAACTTAAATGCCCCTGTAGCATCATATTTCAATCATAGTAGAAAATTGAAATTTGACAAATATGTTGTAAATGATGTCCCATTTCATAATTTTAGGTACGTTTAAATGTACGATAGACTTTAGTTTTCTTCATTCAATATTGGACCACATTAATACCCATATAAAAAATGATGTAGGGTATCATATGGACGAGCTTGAATGACTATAGTTTTCTTACTTGCTTTTTCCTTTAAACAATTTTATTATTTTTTAAAGTATAAATTTAAAAGGGAACCATCAACTTCAAGTATTTAAATGTATTTTTACTCGAGTACTTGTAAATTATATTTTGTCCTAATATTTTTGTTATTTCTTTGAAAATTGCACTAATTTTAAACTTTCATGGAATGCAACTTAAAATATTACAGGATGTTTGTTCTGAAATTTTTCTGAAAAATAGCACATTTTTTCTACTTTAATATTATGAAAAAAAAAAAAATTGTGTGCATATATAGGGCGATTTGAGAAATTAATTTTTTTTTCGAAAAAACTCCAGCAGATTTCATACAAAAAACAGCTTAAGTGCAGCTTTGCTTTAATAAACACTAGCTAATACCCGGTGTGCTTCGCCACCCCCCGAAATGAAATACATAGTAATTAAAGGATTAAAAAAATATATTTATTTAGTAATTTAAATATAACATTTTTTTTTAATAAATAGATGTTTCCCGTGCAAAATTTGAAAATTCAAGCTCTAATAGCTTCCCAGATATACTAATTTTTGTATTTAATTTTTATAGGAAGGACCATACCCCCATAATCCGCTAAATGTCAAAATTCTTTGTGCAAAATTTGAGCATTCCAACTCCAATAGTTTCCCAGATATACGAATTTTTGCATTTAATTCATATGGGAGGTACCATGTCGCCTAGGGTAATAATGTCATAGAAAATATTTAACCACTATCGAATTTTTGTTCCTTACCCGATTTCCGATTTCTAAAAATTCTTGATAAATCCTCTTGAAAACATGCTTGCATATATATTCTTCGATATATATTCATTTGAAATTTCAACAATCTCAACTTTGCAAGATGTTGTTCAAGTCTTTTCCATATATATCCCAACATTTTCAAACGATTTTATCATGTTTTTTGCAGTTTGTTAAAGAACAAAAATTGAATAAAGAAAATTTGAATTCGATATATTTCTTAAGTCAAAAAATATAAGATTTAGAATTGGCAAGTTTGCAAAAATTAATAAACAGACGGACGGAAGTACAGACATAAGAATTCTTTAAAAAAAGTGTTAAAATTCCAAAAATGTATAATTTTTTACTTCATGTAAAAATGTAAAAACTAAACTTAAATATTAAAGAATTGATATCACCTCTCCCTGAATGATGAATAATTTTCGACCCATTTAACTATAATCTATAGACGGACGGACATTACCATTCAGCCAAAAAACATCTTATAATTTTAAAAATGCATTTTTTACTTACTAATATATAGAAAATTAAACATAATTATTAAAGTGTTGATATCACCTTTCCCTGAATTATGAATAATTTTCGACCCATTTAACTTTAATGTATAGACAGACGGACGGAAATTACCATCATGCCAAAATAAAATCTTAAAATTCTAATACTGAATTTTTTACCTAATAATCAATAAAAAAAAATAAAACGTGATCATTAAAATATTGATATCACCTTTCCCTGAATTAATCACTATTTTTGACCCCTTTTAGCCCAATGTGAAGCGTTTCATTAATAAATGTATATAGTATATATATGTACATATGTATAGTCCACATATTTATCTTTCTAGATATCTACCAGTGTATTTTGTTTTATTTAACGCTTTTAAGAAAAGTTTATAATTTGTTAGTTGGTTTTTATAAAGCTTTCTTGACGTTTGGAAGTAACATCTGTTAAATCTCTGTTTTTAACTGCAGTCATTGCAATATGCGCATACAATGAAACTTAACATCTATAACTTATTTAACGAGCAAACAATTGTTGAATTTAAGTATATTTAGAATTAAATAAAAATATCTTATTCCTAGCGACCAAAATGTCTTTGATGTATTTTCATTTATGTTGTTTTTATTTTTTTAACTTTCTTATTAGTTTAGTGAATAACAAAGTTTATTTTTTGTTTTCCCCCTTTTTATTCTTTTGTTGATTAATCTAAAACTAATTAAATTTACACCAAAGGTATTATTTTAATTAAAAAGAAAAAAAACTTTTTTTAATTTTTATAATTTTCATAATGCATTGAATTATATATGTGATACAAAATATAAAGCAAAATTATTAAAGGATTCGCAATGGAATTTTACTTTAAAAGGAATGAGAATGAGTGCATGCAAGTGATAGTTTGCTTAATAAATAAGAAAATATACTCAGTTAGGTATATACAGTGCTGTGCAATATAATAGGCTATTGTATATTAAATATTTTCTCTTCGATTTAACACTGTTAAAAAAACATTCTCTTAGGAATTTTTGGTACCGTTATTTTTGATATTGTCAATACTAAAAATAATGGGTATTTTTAAGAAGTTTCTTTCTTTCCTTTATGCGCTTTCGTAAACATTTCAAGATAAGTTAAAATATAATTTCTGCAAAATAATAGACTTATTTATTTTTTGTTTTAATTTACTTTATAATTTGGATAAATTTTCTGAAAATAATTAAAAGTAAGGTAAATGAAATATTATTGTTGAAAAAATATTATAAAATAATATTATTTTTACGAAATAATGGGTCGTAATGTACATAGCACTCCTTAAGAAAGGCGAATAGTGAAATAATTACGTGACCAAGGAAAAACACTTGATTTTATTGCGGAATTGCTTGGAAGGTCTCATCATTTCGTAAGAAACGCGATCAAGTGGAAGCCATCAAAAGAAACACGTGGTAGACCTTGCAAAATAACCGCTACCACGGATTCACAGATAGCTCTTCTAGTGAAGAAGCAGCCATTTCTATCTTCAAAAGCCGTTTCTGAAGAAATAGGTAACATAATTAGTGCTTCAACAGTCCGACGAAAACTTTTAGAGAAAGGTTTGCCAAGTAGAATCGCCAGGAAGTTACCATTTTTAAGCTCAAAAAACTAAGCAGCTCGAAAAAAATTTGTTACAAAAATTAAAAATAGTGAAGTTGATAATTTTAAGAACATTTTATGGAACGACGAGACAAAAATTAACTTGTTCGGGTCAGATAGTCGCAGAAATGTTAGATGACCAAATGGAAAGGAACTAGATGATCGTTATACAAAAAAGATTGTAAAACACGGCGGAGGAAGTATGGGGTGAATTTTGTTGGCATGGCCCTCTTTATTAGATCACAAAAATAATGAACCAAGAAATGTACCGTGATATTTTAAAGGATATTATGCTACCCTATTTGGAGAACAATATGCCACCAGAATGGACTTTACAACAGGACAATGATCCTAAGCACTCCCCAAAATTTGTTAAATCTTGGCTGAGTGCTAACAATGTATCTGTTTTAGAATGGCCTTCACAGTCACCGGAACTAAATCCTATTGAGAACTTTTGGGTTGAACTGAAGAGAGGTCTAGATGGGAAGACATTTCGGAATAAAAATCAACTTTGGAAAGATGTTAAAAAGAAATTGGAGGAAATTTCTATAGAAAAATGCCATAAATTTATAGAATCAATGCCCAGAAGAGTTCAGTGCATTTTAAACAATAATGGCGGTCATTCAGGTTTTTGAATTAAATTGGCATATTATTATAATATTCAATATTAGTAGAAAATTTAATTTGTTTTAGTCTTTAATGAAAAAAATACATATTTGTTTAAGAAATATTGAATAAGTCTATTATTTTCAGTGTTGCCAGTTTAGCCTTTTTAAGGCTAAATCTAGCCTTTTTATTTTGCTTTTAGCTTCAAAATGTTCGTTTTAGCTTCTAGCTTTTTTTCTAGCCTTTTTTGATTCTTAACATAGCTTTAAAAAGGCTAAAAATTTTCAAATTTTATTTAAAAAAATCACAAATTTAAGCATTTTTGTGTATTAATTCGCACAAAAAATATAAATTTTTTATGTTTAGCGAAAATTTTCGCCTGCGGCGCTTCATTCTAGGAGAAAATTATAATTATTTTTTAAAAACTTTATTATCCATAGGAACTATTTATATTAAATTTATAAATTCACTAATATATCTTCAAGAAATACCAAAAACTAATGAAAACTAACAAATAAATGTGCTTTTTAATAAGACAATATATTAGCTTTTTTTCTGGCTTTATTTTTTGGGTCATTTAGCCTTTTCTGACCTTTTTTAAAATCCAATTTAGCTTCTTTTTTTCTCAAGTCCTGGCAACACTGATTATTTTAAATCATAGGAAAATGATTTTTTTTTATTTTTTATTTAAATAAAGTCATAAAAAAACAAAAACATTTTTGGATAGTGTATCTTTTAGTACAGTTCTTAAATAAATAAAAAATAAATTTAAATATCATTCATAATAGAAAGTATTTACCAAATAAAAATAAGTCTATTATTTTGCACAGCACTGTATATTTTAACTCAATAAGCGAAAAAAATGTTACATTTTCAAATGTAAATATTTAAGTATCTATAAAGGGTATCTCAAAAACGTTGTACTTTTATAAAACTAGGAACTCCAAAATATACAAATATGCTTATCTTATCTTTTGTTTAAAATTATCAGTCGCAGAATAAATATAAAAATTTTAAAAATTAAGAAAAACATTTTAGACACGTTTTTCACACCATTTTTTTAAATATATAATAAATGGCAAAAATTTTCTTATATTTTACACATTTTTTTGACATAATTTCAATCTTGGATGTAAATTTTTTAACGGGTTTTGATCTTTATTTAATTTTTATGACACCCATACACTGTGTGTTTTACAGTATTTTATCATAACCTTTTTCCCGATTCACTTTTTTATGCCAAATCTAACCAGAGTGTTAATCAACACCTTATTTAGTATTTTAATTGATAGATTATAACATTGTCTTTTATTTGATGTATCATTTACCGAAATTATCATTGTCAAACTAGGATTTTTTTTTTTTTTTTTTTTTTTTTTTGACTTAAAGTTGGTTGATGCAGTGTTTAAAAAAAAATTCTCAAATTTAATTTTGTGTTATTTTCCAATTTTTATGATTACGAATTAACAGTTTGGATTTAAAAAAAAAATATATATTATATACTTAAAATCTTCGAACTTCGCAGATTCAGAAAAATATCCGATCTATATCATATAGCTTACAGCGAAATATTTTCGTTTTAAAATGTAAAAAATTTTTCGTTTACACATTTATTCAAGAAATTTGTCCAAAATTTTTTTTCTGATGTTTAGCAATTTTTAAGATATTTCGTTGACTGATATCTCGAAACTAAAAATGTAAATTTATATATATTCTAAAGACTTTACAGAATCACAAACATTTTAGATTTTTCCAATACTATATACTGTCGTCATGACCAATTTCCATACTTTTTTACCTTTTTTAAATAGAGATTAAAAATTTATTGCATCTATAATTATATCGAAAGTATCCTTTTTTGTTTAAATACACTGGATAAATATTTATTTGCAAAAATATTTATATGTCTTCTTAAAATTTATGTTATTTTGAAATCAAGGAACACAATTATAACTTATTTGATTGAAAAAAAAAAAAAAAAGTACTATATGCAAATAATTTAAACTCGAGTTATTTTTAATAATTGTCGATTCAAAAAAAATCAACTTTTGTCATAAAAATATGTTGCAAAAACCAAAAAATGGCACTTCAATAAAATTAATTTCTAACAATTTTTTTAACTTTGGTTCCATGCAGAAGGAAATGGTGTCACAAAAAAAAATTCTGGAAAAATAATTAGCCATATTTGTTATTTTCTAATTCTCAAAAGTGACTTATGACCAAAAATAGACATTTATAAATCGTATTCTTATTTCTAACATGAATTATATTTTTTTACACAATAAATATTACTAAAGTGTTTAAAATTTCTTATTTGTTTTATTTTTGATGTTAGTAAAGGTACGGTCACATTAGGCAAATGTTTGTTTCAAATAAGTTTGCCCGAACATAAACAAATTTTTTCCAAAGCAATATTAAATTTATTTTATGGTTACATTACTCACATTTATTTTCCCATTTTTGTTTGTTCAAACATACAATAAATATAGTCAAATAGGCAAATAGGAAAACATGTTTTCTCATCGGTCACATCTGAAAAATTATTTGTCTTTAAAAATTATTTCATCAAACTGTCTAAAACAATAAAATTATTTTTATTGAAAATATAATATAGAACATGACAATTTTTTTATTTGTGATGTAGAGCAGCTTCGATTGCTTTTTGGAAAAGGAAGAAGAAAAGGTAAGACAAGAAAAGGTAAGACAGCGCCAAGAACGTAAAGATCCCCCTGCTGCCGCCCATTTTCAATACTGAGCCTCGTCAAGAGGGCCTCATATTTTCCGTATTTTTCCATTCTTCATCACCTTCTTTGGAAGGTCAACCATCGACTTCTTAAACACTACCTCCCTAAAATCGTCTGTGATCTTCTTCACATAGCAGACCCATCCGTCACCCTCAACCGAAGTAGTGGCCTTCTTCATAGGGTGCTCCGTTCTACGCGTCTTTTCGCCAGCTTTGCCACAGGAAGCAGCAGCACCCTTCGTCCCACATGCATCACTAATAGCCTTAACAGCGACCTCACCACCACTCTCCATCGATTTAAAAGATCCCGGCTTGAACCGTTTGTTAAGCAACAATTTTGCTCAACTAAATTTGTACGTACCATCTTGTAGTGATAGTCCTTTGATTTGCACAATTATGTGCACGAAGTCTTTTCATTTTATTATTGTAATCTTAATCTGTTGCCTCTTTGAAAATTTTACATTTTCGGACACCCTAACTTGAACCACAAAAAGTTTTTTCGACAATATATGCAATAGAAGATAAGTTAGAAGTAAAATTGTAACATTTTATTGGCCTGCTACACAAGTTATTCACAGTTGAAGGTGCCAAAAATCAGATTTTTGCATACATATATCTTATTCATTTTTATGCACCAAACTTGTATGGACAGTCCTTTGACATGCTTAAGTATGTTCCCGAAGTCTTTTAATTTTTACATTGTAATTTTACTCTTTTGCCTCACTGAAAATTTTACACTTGGATCAGAAAAGATTTCTTGACAATATATGCAAAAGAAGAGTAAATATCTTTAGAAGATAGTTGGTATAATATTGCTATATCATCCTGAAATATAGCTGATACTAAAAATTATTAGATATATCATAAAATGCATAAAATGATTTTTGGAACCCTTAGATTCAATATTAAATATGGCTCGATACAACTATTATTTGATGTTGTTTTCTCTTACAAAAATTTTGTAAGTTCAAATAATTATTTTCCCAAAAAATGGGAAAATATTTTCCATTATGTGGTCACATTGTGTTCACATTATGAACATTTTTGTTTGCTATCAAATAATTTTGTTTGCCCAAAATCAGCTGATTTGTTGTTTGCCACATAAAAATATTTTATGGCCACATTACGGCAAAGAAATATTTGTGAGTTTTAGTCAAATGTTTCCCTAATGTGACCGTACCTTAAGTTATAGTAAATTTTCTTACAGGGGTTAACTTTAGAATTGACAAAATTTTGTAAATTTGAATAAAATTAAAAATTAGGTAATTTGAATAAATTTTTTATTTATTTCAGCAAAAATTTAGTAAAATTAAATAATATAATTTAGTTAAATTGAATAAAAATTCTTCAATATGAATAAAATATTTAGTTAATTTGAATAATATTTCTTCAAATTGACTAAAAATTTGTCAAATTAACTATTTAAATTAGTCATATTGACGAATTTTCGTCGATTTAACTAATTTACAAAAAATTAACAAAAATTTCTGTTGAATTGAATAACGATTTTGTTGGTTGCTATTTAACCTACTTTTCTTCAATTCTACATCCTATTTTACTGTATTTACTGCTCTTTTTTGGTTCAGTGTAAATAACATATTTTTTTATTTTTTTATTAGCAACTGCAAAAAAATGTTTTCCTTTTGCACTTGAAAATTTTCCAAGGTAGTACATTGTATTAAGAATATTTCAATTAATTTATAAAATAAAGGTTTTCTACTATAACAAATCGATGCCGAAATATTAAAAATTGTCGGAAACGAATAAATAACTTACAGATTAATTGTTTTAAATTTTAATAAAAACTATAATTTTGCATATTTTTGGTTGCCCTGATTATTATACTTCGCTAATATTGTATATTTTTGTTCCAAAATAATTTTACTAAATATATTTTATAATTAATTTTTTAAAAATGTAACATAAATATGTATATTTTGTGGATAAAATACTTGTAAATTACTAATGATGATTTTAAAACATAATTTTAAATGTTTTTTTTTTTTTTTTTCTTTTTTAGATTTAATGCTTTTTTGCCAATATATTTTCTTTGTGTGGTAAAGTGATGAAATGTTATATTATCACAGCGGTTATATTATCAACATAATAATTGCAATTTATGTATGATTTGATGTTGCATTGTTAATATTTGTTTGCGGTTCAATAAATTGTGCATGCATGTATGTATGTGTTGTGCAATATTTTGTAAAACTCATAATAATAGCAGTTTTAAATGAATGTGTATTCTATTTTATTTATTTATTTTATTCTTTTTTTTATATTTAATATTTATTTGAAATCATTTGATTGTGTTGCCTTTGTAGCATGTCAATACAAATAAATAATGATAATGGCACACAATTGTTGAAATATCAAAAAAAAAAAAAAAAAATAGATTGAAATTATGGCGATTTTAGTCAATTGTTTATGTACATGAGTATGTTTTTATTATTTTATTAGAGAATTCTATTGTAAAGCTTTTAATTTCTATTTTCCTTTATTAACAAATTCCAGTCAGTTTAAAATTATGGTTCATTAGGAATAGTTTTTGTGAACTATTTATAACAAATTTTATCTTTGGCATATTTATATAATTTAAAAAGGCAATTATGGCCATTTGCTTCAAAGTACACAATTTGTGGTTAAAGTAATAAATAAATACAATATGTATAAATTTTTTCCTTTTAAATAAAATAGTTTCATTATGCAAAAGTAGCCATTGTATCTAATTACTTTAACCTTTTAAATTGTATAAAACAAACATGATGTTATAAAAAGAAAATAAAGGCTTTAAAGGAATATCATCCTTAGAAAAACTTAAATTTACAAAAGCTCACAAAAACCAACATATTAAAACAGTTACATTAAAATTGTTTCTATAAAATCCTTCTCACGTATTTTTTTTTTTTTTTTTTTCATAAAAATCGCTTTAACATTAGTATTCCCATATGAGTGTGGTCCAAATTATAGACAAATTCGTATACAGAAAAATATAAAAATAAATGTACAAATACTCATGGGTAGATTTTTATGTGTAGAATATTCATTTTATTTATTTTTTTATGAAATAGACCCATTGTTGCCAGAAAATTGTCGATTTTATTTGTGTTTATATGATTTTTTAGCTGTTATGCATTTTTAACTAGACACATCAACATTCCATACGCCACATTGTGAATGTGCTTTCATTTCTTTGCGATTTTATTATATGTTTGAATATTTTATTATTGAAAAAATAACAATATTTTTCAACCCTTTTTTTTTTTTTTTTTTGTAAAAAGAATAAAATCTTAAAAAATATCAAACACATCCATGTTTTGCTAAATCGCGATTGTGTTTCTTTTTTAAACTATGAACAAATTTTTTACACGTCTTTGCTAAAATTTTTATTATATGAACATCTTCATTCTACAGAAATTAAGAAAAAAAAAAAAATACACATCTTTACAGCCATATTTTTAGAAAATAAATTTACTCTTAGAAAAATTTTAATTTTTTTCGTTTAAAGCAACAATAAAATAAATTCTATTTAAAATTAAAATTCCTATACTGTACGAAAAAAATGTATTATTTTTCTTCTTATAAGACTACAGTGAACTTTGTGGTGAAATCTATACACTAGATATTCAGTTTTTAAGTTTTTAAACTAAAAAGCAAAGCATACATTAGGGGTTTAAAATAAAGATCACTGATACACAATGGTACCAACCACTATTTAAATGTTTATAAATATAGACCAAACAATATCACAACAAAAAGAAGAAAGATCTTTTTATGATTTTTAAACACTGCGTATGAAGTTCTTCTCTTAAAATAAAGTTAAATCTCACTTAAAGTTAATGAAAATAATTATAAATTTGTGAATTTGTGGCTTTCTTAAAAATAATTAAGGTTTTGTTAAAAAAATTGTTTTCACTTTTTTAGAAGTTCAAAAAGCTGATAATAATTTTGTAATCATATCCAATAAAATACTTATTACCAAGGAAGGAAACCTATAAGAACTGCATACGAAAAACTTGGTGCACCCTTAATGCTATAACATTTACTACACATTAAAAACGTTAGTACCATTTACTTCCTTACATTTTTCACTATTCTCAACAATTATGTGCTTTGTTACAATAGCAAAATTATTTTTCTTAAAATTAAAAAAGAACAAAAAACACGCAAGCGCATAATTTAAATTCATAACGAAAAAATAAAACGAGAAAAAAAGTTATAGTCGGTCAAGCCCAACCATAAGGGGCTAATTGTTGACCGATACTTGTATAAAAGTGTAAAAAAAACATGCTAATACAGAATATTATATCGATACTAACATTCACATGTATTTGTGCACTTTTGAGTGATTCCCGAAATTGGGTCTTATATGGGAGCTATGGAAAATTATGAACCGATCTTCATAAAACTTTTGCACTGTTATTTATACTTATACACATTTTATTTGTGTTAAATGTTAAATTGATACTAAAATTTTTATGGAATTTATGAACGTTAAAGTGATTTTTGAAAGAAGTGTTAATATGGGAACTATGGTCAATTGTGGACCGATTTGTGCAAAATTTCAATAAAATATTTCTATTTATGAGTGTTAAAACTCTGTTTCGGGAGGTTATTTTTATGGGGGCCAAGTGAAATAATGGGCTGATCATGACCACTATTATTATTCTGAGTCGAAGAGTATACTTTAAGGTGGGGGTCAGAAGATTTTACAATGTACTTTTTTTGGTACATTTTTTGATCGGTTGGTACCATGGTACTACCACGACTCATTTGGTACAACCAGATCTTATTTATTTTTTATTTAAATAAAGTCAAAAATTGATTTTATAGAAAAGCGGTTTTGAGGCAGATACTAAAAAATTCAACAGTACTTTAAAAGCATATTTTATCTTGGTCAATTATGGGCCGAACTTGATGAAATTTGGTACAATAATTAGCACTTATGATCACTAAACCCCTATTCTGGGAGGACATTTTTGTTGGGGCTAGGTGAAATAAAGGACTAGTAATAACCAATTTCAATAGACATCGTCCTTGGGCCAAAGTAACTATTCGTGTCTAATTTCATCAATATATCTGCAAAATTGCCACCTATACTTTGTTCACAAGGTTTAAATGAACAGACAGACGGACGGAAGGATATAGTTAAATCGACTCAGAAAGTGATTCTGAGTCGGTCGGTATATTTTAAGGTGGTGGGTCCGATGATGAGTGCGCTACAAACATCACCACAAACGCATAATACCACAACCATCACACAACCACCACAATGAATTCTGAAAATTGGAAATGTAATTCCATGATGTAAAAATGCATGTATGTCAACCAAGATAAACGTTTTTTTTTTTTTTTTTTTTTTCAAATGAAAGCACATTAAGCAGTAGGCGATGTGAAAGAACAAAAGCTCACAATTTTAATATTTCAGGTCTAGTCTCGCAGAAGAAAAATTAACTAATTTCACATTCGTTGGCGTCCACTTCTAACAAAAAACAATATAGTATAACAATTCTCTTTTGAACTTAATAAAATTTTAGACCATATTTTTACTAAAATTATTTTTTGCAAATATGTTTATTATCTATAAAATTTGTGTGTAAATTTTTTTTATAATTAAAAAATTTGTATCTTTAGGATTGAAAAAGTATATTTTATTTTTATCGTCTATTGATAGAAAACATAACAAGCAATTTCTCATTCCTGGTTCAGAGTTATCCGCTGGCTTCGTAAAATCTTTAAGTTTTGTCTCTCTCTCTCTCTCTCTATTCTCCGGAACAGAACTGTAGAAATATTAGGATCGTTTTTATCCCGAAAATTGACAAAAGATATCAAAAAAATACGAAAGACTTTCGACTAATAAGTCTTTCATCTTTTTCGCTAAATACGGTTGAGAAACTTATAGACTCTCATATACGGCAACGACTTAAAGGACACCAGGTCGTACACTAAGGGAACAAATTCGATTCAAAATCAACAACGGTTGTGGTCACATTGGTAATTTACGGTAACAGATTTTTAATACCTTTCGTTAACAAATTTAATAGAAAACATATGTAATTTAACAATTTGATACCGAAATGGTTTCAACTTGGTGCCAATTAGGTATCGATTTTCAATAAGAATTGAACACGCAGTATTTAATTTAAACACATACGGTGTAGATTCACTATTGACACAGAATGGTATTGTTTTCAACACGTATGTGATTGATATATCTCTGGGTGTAAGATTCATAGATTGATCCCTGGAATTTAAACAATACACAATGACAACCTTCTAAGAAGTATAGGGGACTTCAGTAACGTAACTACACTTGCAGTTAAACAACCTTCTATCAATCTAGCTTTTACATAGTACATCAACAACTGGCTGGTATCCACGATTTACTCAAGAAAAGTTACGGCAAATCACGTTGACATAGAAACACCACAGGGTAATGTGATATTTTCATTTATTTGGCTTATTGTCGTTAACTCGATTCTTAAAGAAGTGGATAATAAAGGGATAAAAGCCATTGTTTGAAAATGATGTTGCAATATTAGTATCGCGTTTGTTTCCTGACGTGATTGAGTGTCGTTGAACAAAATGGGCCAATCCACCAAACTGCTTAAAATTCTGTCTACATACAAGATAATGAGATTAAAAAACGCTTAGGAAAAACACTAAAGACTAATAATATTAAAAACTAATACAACTAAAACTCATATGGTAACGACATATTCCAGAAAATAGTAAAGACATTTTATTAAACATTAAAAAAACTATTTTACATATAGGACGTTGGGGTATTATGCGATTGTGCTAATGTTTGTAATATTCAGGTATACCGTTCGATTTAACTGTGCCGATCCATCCGTTTGGCTGAACCGCTGGTTGTCTGTCCATATAAACCTTGTAAATAATATATAGGTCACAAAAGATATATTGATGAAATTTGACACAAACAATTATTTTGGTACAAGAGCAATTGATGTTAATTATGATCGGTATATTATTTCACTTACACATTTTACAAATGTCTTCCCGGAATAATTGCTTAACGATCATTAATATTGCAAAATTTTAATGAAACATATTTTATATTAGAAACATTCTTTGTGGCAGTTTTTATGAACATCGGTCTATAATTGATCATAGCTCCCATATCGGTCTATAATTGATCATAGCTCCGAAAATCACATTAATGTGTAAAAATACTTTACTGACACAAATAAGTTATATATAAGTATAAAGCGCGTAGCCAATTATTTTTATGGATCGGTCTATAGACAGCCAAACGAACTGACATACATTGTTAAATCGACAACAATGAAATACTATAAGATTTTTTCTGCGGACCGAGTATTGAAGAACTAATAATTTAAATTCGAATTTTTTGGGATTTCATTAAAGCGAATCGGACATTTTATAATCGAAATTTGGTGCAATATATGGCGAAACCTCCTTAAATTTTAGAAATATGTACAACTGTATTTTACGAGATTCAGAGTCAAATAAAACAAACAATACTCACCATCTGCAACATTTTACAAATATGAATGGTGGGCGGTAAAATGGGCAGACCACGCCCATTTTTTGTTTCAGATTTTACATTGGTCCTAGAACTATTTGTACAGTATTTCGTTGATGTTTCGCCTTATATTGGAGGTGGACGGTAAAGTGGGTATACCACGCCCATTTTTGTTTTCCGAGTTTATATCGTGTATCGAAAGATCGTCTCATAATCCAGAAAATATATACTTTATGGAGTCTTTAACAATTTTTTCGACATGCACACATGGAATGGCAATCGCAATATTAGCCCCCATCTTTTTGATGGTGGGTACATAATTGGTATATAAGGCTTCATTATTAGTGCTGGTAAATTCTACTACTTTTGAATACTCGATACTTTTTCATTTGGGTACTCGATACTTAGCGGATCTTTTAATTTGAAATACAATTTCTAATAAATTTTTTTTATTTAAAATTAAAACAAATATATTTAACCGATTACCATGATATTTTGTAGATTTGTTTATATAAAACACAAAATAAATAAAAACGTTAACTTTAAATTCAATTTTAACAAAAATCAATAAAATCATTTTTTTCTATCACGTACTGATTTTTTTTTTTTTTTTTTTATGGGCATGACTAATATCATAACCTTATTCAGCGGTCACACTATAAAACTCAAATCTTGATTTTATTATTATTAAGTAAAAATTCCAATGTATACATACAATTGAGCAGAAATACAGCGGTGGGCAAAAAAAAAATTTTTACTAAATGGATTTTGACGAGTTAAAAAGAATCTGCATTCACTTTTTTTCTATCACGTACTGATTTTTTTTTTATGTGCATGACTGATATCATAACCTTTTTCAGCGGTCACACTATAAAACTCGAGAATGGTTTGTTCAATTTAGACTATAACTCAAGAACCGTTTACCCGATTTTGATAAATGATACACCAAAAGATGCATACGAAAATTGTCTTCAAGAAACGTCAAAAATATTTTTTATTCGCTCTAGAATTTCAGATTTATAGATCAAAAATTTCACGATTTTTCAGAAAATTTTTTTTTAATTTTTTCGCTACTTTTAAAATCCGAATAACTACGGAAATATTAATTCAACAAAAAATTATGTAAATTCAGCTCAAAGATAATTTAAATCACTATCTATTGGAGTTTAATTTAACTTAATTGGACAAACGGTTCTCGAGTTGTACAAGTGTGACTGCCTAAAGGCGGGCTCATAGTGGTCATGCCCATAAAAAAAGTCAATACGTGATAGGAAAAAAGTAAAAGCTGATTCTTATTTAGTACGTTAAATTCCATCTAATCCACATATTTTCTAAGATTTAAATAAATTTTTTTTTTTTTTTTTGCCCACTAGGGTATCTCCACTTACCCGTAGATATGCATGGGTATTTTAACTTAACTGTGAATGCAATCGAGATTTGTGCATCAATTTTGATGATACGTAGCTTTATTTACTCGTAGTTTCACCAGCTTTGATATAACATTTTTGATGTTTTCACTTCTAAAAAGAAATTTTTAAGAATCTTCAATTTGGCATGAAAAAAAAAATGTTCGGACACTTATTTCGAAATATCTCCTAAACTATTGAGCAAATAAAAATTTGATAGTAGGAGCCAATTTTATTCCGCATAATTTAGTGTATCATTTATATAAATCGTGCATACCGTTCTCGAGTTATAGTGAAATATACTCGAGTAATTGGCTTATTTAGGGCGCAATATTAGACACGCCCATAAACAAAAATCTCGACCTGATGGGAAAAAACTGAAAGCAGATTCGAGTCTAGCACGCGGAAATCCATTTAGTCCACATATTTTTTTATTTTTCAAGGAGCACGAAAATTTTATTTTCTCGACCAGTGTTATCGATACAGAAAAATTTCTTTTTTATCGCCCAGTGTAAACATTTACCCATCACTAACAATTTATTTGTGATCTTATACAATTATCTCTCTCCTTATAAAACAAAAATAAATAAACTTATGTACTCTCAATATTTTACTTTAAAATCTATTCTCATTATTATTTGTATGTACATTTTACTTGCACACAGATACATACACTCGCACACATAAATAAATGCAAGTAAATAAACATGAGTAATTGGTTATGAAAACTTAAATCACCTTTTTAGTAAAATGAAATAATGAAAAACAAAAAAAAAAAAAAAAAAAAAAAAAACAGAAAATAGTCGCCTGAAATAGAATAAAAAAAATTAAAGTTCAAAATCACAATTACAAAACGAGTTGATTAATGGTGATGACAACAATTGCAACACAAGGTAACCAGTAAGCCAGTCATCATTTTTGGACGTATGTACATACATTCACTAAACATGAACATGAGGTGGTGATCTAATGTAAAGAACTACTATGTGTTTTTTATAGGTTTTTTCTCGGTTTTCTTTTTGTTTCATTTATAAAAATACAATACGTGGATCATAATTCACACAATAAAAAATAAAGAAAAACCGGCATAGTCATAATGATAAGAAAACGTTTGTGTGAGTACATAGTAACAACAATGGACTGGTTGGTTGGTCGTTTGCTTTATCACCCAATTAAAATATGTAGAGCGATAAACAGTGTGAACAATTTGTAGGAAATATTAAAAAACGTTTTGAAATGTTTCAAATATTTTTAATATGTATATCTTTGAAGATGTTGAAAAAGTTTAATATTTTGCGCACAAATATTCATTTCTAAATCACTAATAATTTACTTATCATTATAGTCGTATTATACCCACCATCAAAAAATAATTGGGTCTTCAAAATTTATCTATTTACACATAAATACCTAAATCTAAAAAAAAAAAAAAAGATTTTCAAACTTTGTAAAAACGCTATATTAACATCATTATTCTTCCATATTATATTTGTGAGAGTTTTTAATGATATTACAATTGTGCTCTATTTACAAAATATTTACTCTTTCATGCATGCATCCAACCATTCATTCTTTTGCTTTTAAGTTCTCATTCTTAATCCAACAGATACCTACTTTATAATGAGTGTATAAGATTGTTTTGAATGATGACACGTTCTTTTTCGTATTTTATTGACAATTTTCACTGGGTATAGGAAAGAAAGAAATCTCAGATGTTTTTTGTTGTTATTTATTTAAAATGTAGGTACATACAATTATTTTACTGTTGCTGTTAGTTTTTTTTTTTTTTTTTTTGTTTTGCTTTGGTCTGTTCGGTTTATTCTTTCCTTTGTAGATTGTGCCTTTTGGTTTTATTTAGCTAATTGTTGTTTTCGTATTATGATGAGAATTTAGTTCAACTCTTTTATTTTATGTTTTCATTTGGTCGTTGTAGTACAAATACATAAATAATTTTTTTCTTTGCTTTCTACCTTATCCATACATACCCCACTTGTTGGCATTGTTATGAGTACTGCACAGTGGGGTTTAAAGTGCAGTTTTAAATGATTTAATTGATTGGAAAGAATTTTAAGTGATTTAAGATGGCTAATTGAGAATATGATTTGCCAACAATATTACATATATATTCATATAGGTTTATAAATACATAAATTGAATAGGAGTAAAAAGTTACACATTAAATTTTGGGATATTTATACACTGTACAGAAATATTAATAATTAATTTTTTATGCCCAATTCAAAATTTTTAAACTTCAATTTGAAATATTTCTGGTAATTTTTAAGTTGAAAATACCATATTAAAGAACAATTTATTCAATCAATTAGAGTGCTATAAACGATATATATAGCACATACATTATAGGATTCTACATATATTTATTATTTAAAAAAAAAAAATTGTAGTGAAAATTACCATAACTTTTTCCCATACAAAATACACAGGACAACAAAATCGCAAAACATTTTCATATCTGGAATAATTCTGCAAAATTATTATTCCCTAGTCAAATGAAAATTTTCCATCACGTCACATTTTTAACCCATTGAGGACCAAAGAAAATTTGCTTCCCAGAGGAGTTTTTAGGTTATAAAATTTTCCTGGGTAATAGGTAAAGGAAATAAGTCACACATGCTTTATAGGCAAGATATGGGGCTAAAAAAATGTAGTACTAATCAAGTCTCTATCTTGCCACATATAGCCCCTAGAAGTCTCTGAAGTTCTAAAAATCTAGAATTTCTCAATTAACCCCCATAAAACTCTTGAAAAATGAGGAGTAAGGAGTGAGTGTATAAGGGAAATTTGTATTTGATATAACTAACACAAGACCGTAGATTTCAAAAATGGTTAAATTTTTAAAATCGCATTGACAGTCACTTTCTGTGGACACCAAAAGTTTGAAAAATAAAAATCCAAGTTTAAATAACAAAGCTAACAAAAAATTAGAAAAAAATATATCTTGAATAATTTTGCTTAATTCGTACTCCTTTGACTAAATGTAGTGAAAAAAGTTACATGAAACATTTCCATCACATCAAACATTTCCATCACATCAAACCCATTGATGACCAAATGAAATATGTACCTCTAAGAAATTTTTAGGTTATATAATTTTCTGGGTAATAGATAAAGCAAATTATGAATCCGTATTTTATAGAGAAGAAATAATGCTACAAAATTATAGAATATGCAATGTCTCTAATATGCCCTCCATAGCAATTAAAAGTCTTTGAAATTGCTAAAAGTACTGAAAAAATAGGGAAAATAAGCGAAGAACAATGGGAGCTTTTACACCAAAACGCTGTTACTAAGAGATTATATAAAGGGAAATGGAAACCTAATTTGGTGGCAGACTATTGCTGCTTTTTAATATAAGAAAAAATTGAAATAAAGAATTTTTAAATCCTAATTTAAGAAAAATATATCCATATATTTTTCAATGAAGTTAAAATTAAAAAAAATTATATATTTTAAAATTGTGACGTCATAGAAATGTTTTATTAAACTTTCTGCACTATATATTGTCTAATAAGTTAAAATTAGGCCAATTTATTTTTCTTATAATTTTTTGTTATCTCTGTTATTTAAATTGTTATTTTTATTTATTTATTTATTATTTTTTTTTTTTTTTTCATGTTTTTGATGGCTACGCATTTTCTGTCAGTTTAATTTTAAAAATTTTACTATTTTTAAGATCTACGGTCTTTTGTTTATTATACCAAATACAAATTTTTCCTCTACGCTCACTCCTTACTCCTCATTTTTCAATGTTTTTTTGAGGGTTAATAGAGAATTTCTTTATTTTTGTAACTTTAAGGACTTCTAGGGGCTATGTGTGTTAAAGACTTCACTAGTACTACATTTTTGTAGCCCCATATTTTGTCTATAAAACATGAGTGACTAATCTGCTTTACCTATTACTTGGAAAAAAGTATAATCTAAAAACTCATAATAAAACCATATTTTCTTTGGTCCTCAATGGGTTAAAAATGTGACGTAAGTGAAAAAAACCGAAATGTTCCTGGTGATTGGGATGACTATACCTACAATGTCTGCAACATGATTTTCCAGATACTTTTTTAGTGTTGACCTGTGATATTAAGGGTTTTTAAGTTAAATTTACAAAATTCGTAAATTTTTACGTTTTACTCCCGTACTGGTAAATAATTCAATAATTCATATTAATTTTTTTCTTTTGTACATTGTTTTTTATCTATTTGAATATAAAAATTTTTTTAAAATAATATAACAACATTCAATAATTTGGAAACGGTAGATCTTAGAGTGTCGATTCTTTTTTTAATTTAATTGATATTATATTACAGATCACAAAAAAAATATATAAATTTTATGAGCTCTTCAATTCTTTTTTCACAAGAGCTCAATATCTCTCTACTGGTCTCAGCTCCGGACAATTTGGAGAATTGACCTCTTTTGGTACAAAAACTATGTTATTGCTTTGGTACCACTCCAGAGCTTTCCTACCGTATTGACATGATGCCAAATCGGGTCAAAAATATTGTGCTCTATTATGAAAGGAAGAAGCTTTTTTTTGCAAAAATTCTTTTATGTACATATATTTCAGTATTTATACAGCCCACTGTAACAAACGACTTGCTTCTTTTGCCGAAACTGCATAAAGCTTATCATACCAGGAATTTTTCTGCTTTTGGATCCTAAACTTATCTTCAACATTTTCTCAGTGTTAAGAAGCAAAACATGTATAACATTTTTTCGATCTTACACCTTATCATTGAAAAAATAAATGTATAATTAGAATATTACTATGTATAATTCAGTTATGGCCATAAAAGCTTGTTTAAAAATTTTAATTTTTTCTAATTTTTAAACCTTCATTATTTTTATATATACAGAATTTCTTCAAAACCTAAGATTATAAATTTAATTTCAATCTGATTTAATATATACTTAATTATACGTCATCCTTTTTGGATGTTTTATTTTAAGAAAAAGGAGTATTTCTGGATGATTTAAAATAATTTACAGTTATATTGAAGTTTAAAAAACACAAACACCAAAACGTATTGTTTCAATGTTTTTAACAAGATATTTTTCGAAATCTTTTTAGCAAAACGTATTTTATTACATTTAAAACTCCTTGGATCTCATACATCCTTAACACTATTAAGATGATTTTTTGTAGTTTGACACATCTTATGCAAACTGATTCTTATTTTACCCACAATCAAAAAGATGGGGATAATATTGATTTTGTCATTCCGTGTGCAACATGTCGAAGGAATCATCTAAGACCCCACAAAGTATATATTTTCTGGGTCCTGGTTAGATCCTGAGTCGATCTAGCTATGTCCGTCCGTCTGTCCGTCTGTCTGTTGAAAGCAGGATAGAGCTCGAACGGGGCAACATAGGGAAACGAAATTTGTCACAAATATTTATCTTATATAAGGTTTGTTTAGCATTGAAAATAACAAACAAAAAATCGGTTAATAACAAAAAAGTTATGGGCTAAAAACTAGAAACATAGGGTGTCCGGCGTGGTCCGCCCACTTTACTGCCCACTTTACCGCCCCCTTCCATATAACGTAAAATTTGAAAAAGTTGATGGTGGGTATATAGATTCAGCCGGGCCGAATATATTCGCGCTTGTTATTTTTTCATTCATTAATGAACCAAATAATTCTCAATTTCCCAAGAATTTTAAATGAACAAAAAAGTACGTTTTGTTCTGTGGTTCCTCAAATATGAACCAATTTGGGAAATTAAACATCATTTTATGGCTCTATGAAATAGCTCCCAATGAAATAACTTCAAAAAACGAAAATGAAATAAGTCCCAAAATATCCCATACATTTTAGAAGTTTTTTCATATGAAATAACTCCTAAATTTTTTGAAAATTATTGAATTTTTTTGGGAAGTAACTTCATTTTCTTATGAAATTATTTCATTTTTTTAAAATACTAATAATGAAATAATTCCCTTCAAAAATTTATTTTGGGATTTGTTTCATTTTTCAAAAAAGTAAGGAATTATTTCATTTTTTAAGGATTTATTTCATTTTCTTAAATTTGGGTTAATTTTAAAATTTTTTAATGAAAGTTTAATTTACTTTATTGATGAACTATATTTCTTTTTCAGAAGTAGTAATATCGCTCATTTGTTACTAAAAACTCCAAAAACCTAATTTTTCAGGAGACGCATTTTTAGTTATTAAAGTTATTTAATTTATTTATTTTTTTAACTCTTACATGAAAATAATATTATTGTCAATTAGGTAGTTTTTCTAGATATCTTAGTGATGATGACTATACAAAAGCCGAAGCATAACTTAAATAATATATTGTTTCAAGTAATACGCAATAGGTAATGTAATTAGAACATGATTTTTTCCCGGCCCTGCTTAGAATATGAAATGTTAATACACCAAACTTTTTCAGTTAATAAAAAACTTTATTTGCTATTCATTAGTGATTTTAAACCGATATCGGTATGTTTATGAGCAATGAGTGATATACTAATATTAAATTTACCAATTAATAAAGATGAATAAGTAGAAGCGATGAAGCGCCGCAGGCGAAAAATTTTAATAAAAAATCGCGCGATTTTTTATTAAAAATTTTTAGTAGAAAACGTTTATTTCATTTTACCATTTTTTATTAACATCTTGAAAAAATAATAACATTTAGTTGAAAGTCAACAGCACTGCAGAGACATTTTCAATAAAACGGCACCCGATTTTTATAATTCTTTCTATTTAACAATTAATTTTTTAAATTTCTAATAGAAATCAAGAAGTTTTTGTAAGGAAAGCATTAACGCTGTACTATTAAATATTAATATTAAAGCTTCAAACATTTTTAAAATATACATGTGTATATAATTTGGGACTTATTTCATTACTTTTTGAAATTATTTCATTTGCATTTATTTCATTTTCCTATATGAGAGTTATTTCATTATGAAATAAAATCTAAAATTTGGGTTTTATTTCATTATTGTTTTTGAAGTAATTTCATTTCTTTTAGGATTTTTTTCATTTAAAATATTTGGAATTAAATTCACTTTTTTTAGGTGCTTTTTCATTAGGACTTATTTCATGGGACTTATTTCATTAGGAGTTTTGTCATTTTGCCTCATTTTATATTTGATGCCTCATGGAATACATGATAAGGCAAAACTCAATGAAAGAGTTTTTAAGGTTCAAAATGCAAATGTTTTGTAGATGCTAAAGCATTCTACCTGATGAAATTTCAGATTTTCGCATCGATAATTCTTTTTCATTATATTTTATTTGATTTCTCAAAATTAATTTGTAGATCTCTTACCTTTAGCATATCAAAATTTGTCAAGCAATGTTCATCTTAAGATTTCATGTAACATTTTTGTCACTGAATGTAAGATTAAAACTGCCTATGTATACATTATACAGTATCGGGCTGAAATGTATGAATTGAAGCCTTGATTGATACCGTATTTACAACTTTATTATTACAAGCCCCATTCTCACGACCAAAAGAAATCATATGCGGCGAACCAGTTCCAAGCGAGTATATGTTCGCAAATATTAACGGAATCAATTGTGGATAAAATCAAAATTTATGTATTGATTTGCATGAACAATGTCTTGTTTTATTTGCAACAAATTTATCTTTATGATCAAAGAATAAAAATTAGCATTTTCTAATTTGTATGATTTTTTGGGGAATATAACTTGAAGGTAATTTTAAATAGATTTTTTTTATATTTTTTTTCGAGATGTGCTTCAATACATGGTGCAGCCTCGTTAATTTTTCAAATTGCGATTTATCCCGAGTAATCAAAGTCAATTTTAAAAAACGATTTATAGGCTTAGTATTTCATAATAACATGTATCTAAATTGACCGTGTCGCAGAAAAAAATAATAATTTTGTTTACCTCTAATATTTAAATTATGCTTGACATTATTTGTATCAGAAAACAAATATATAATTAACATACTCTTTTTTAATGCTTTTTAAAAATATGACCCCACAGTGCAATCAACAACCACATTATAATAAGTTATTCATACTGTATTGACAACACTCATATGAAGACATTTTTATTTATTTGTTTATGAAACACACAGTTTTTTTCTCGTAGTGTATTTATTGTATTTTCCCAACCAAAAAATGCTCTTCTCTATTCGAACACACAAACATATCTATAGTAGCACCAGTATATGTTTGTTGTTTTTGGTATGCTTAGCATTTTTTTATTTGATTCTGCCTCATACCTACTATCAGCTTGAGTAGTACGAGTCGTAGTAAAAGTATCTCAGTATCTGTTGATTGTTAAACAGATCGGTCGACGTGCTTGCGGTAGTATCTTTTAGTGCGTTTGTGCGTAAGGTTTAGTTAAACACAATTTATCCAAATAATAAAGAAAAAAATAATAATAACAATAACCTGTTTGTTCTCGGTTATACAGAGTGTAAAAAAATTAAGGAATAAAACACAAAATTCCATTAAAACGAAAAAAAATAATAAAAAGAATACAGCCGGTTGCTTTAAACACGTTGTCTGTCTGTTGTTTCGTAAACATTATCTCTAAGAATTTTATTTTTGAGTTAATTTAAAAATTTGTTTTCTTAGTAAATTTTTTAAAATTTGTTATTTGTTTTTACTTTGAAATTCTTCAAAGTTCAAGTTAACAAAGAGAAAAAAAAAATCAAGTGGTTTTATTATACTTCTTGTTATTAAAATACATTTTTTGTTGCTGTTATTTGTTCATCCATTAAACCAAATTCAATATGAGGGAAATTGTTCATTTACAAGCTGGTCAATGTGGTAACCAAATTGGCTCTAAGGTTAGTATTTTAATTTTTTTTTAATAAAAATATTTTTCATTACAATGAGTGTTTAAGTATTTATAAAGATAAATTGAGGGGTGTTGTTTGAGTACTTCTTTTCAATTGATGCCCCTTCTCGTTTAAATGAGTCTTAAATTAAAATTTATTCATATATGTATATATATATATATATATATATTTTTTTAATTTTCCTAACCTCAATATTTAATTATAACACATGAATATGTTTTCTTATGATATTTTTGTTGTTGTTTTCGCTATTTCTTATTCATGTTTCTTCTAGTTCTTTCATTTTAGTTTTTTTTTTTTATCAATAGAAAGCGTGCAATTTTTTAAATTTCTTCTTGCCTATTTCTGCCATATCTTCACTCGCATTGCTGATATCGTGAGCAACCACCTCCCTCTTTTTATATACCCTACATTATAGTAGTTGGGTTAGGTATAATGTGATTTTGTTGATATTTGCAACACCTTAAAACTATTAAATTTTCTTTTTTAGCAGATTGACTATAAATTGATTTCTAAGTCATTACAAAGTTATTTGTGGAAATTTTATTTCAAATTATTTAAAATATGTGTGTGTATGTATATGGCATTAAAGTAGAGAAATGTACAATCGTGAAAAATCTTTTGAAAATTTATTTTATATGGTATTATGCAGTCGTGTTTGCTTGTTTTAATTGTTGTTCCCCTTTTTTTGCATTTCTTTTTTGAATGTCGTGTTGTTTTTGGTTTAATTTTATGATTTCACTGTTAGTATTGTATTTTTTATTTTAATTATTTTACCATGTTTAGCATTTATTTGTTTAATTCATTTACAAAGTTTGGGTAGTAAGTGGTCTATGAATCTCTTCGATAAATGCAACCACGGAGAGGGGTAAAACATTGGTATACAAAATAAGTACATATTTGCAATATGTACCTACATACATAGTATATTTAACATGTGATAAAGTCATAATTCTGTTGGAAATATTGTTTTTTTATACTTAACAACCTGCATTTGAAATTTATTTATAGTAGAAAATGTGGTCTCAGTGGCGGCGTTGAAGATGATGATGATTATGACGTTCAATGCAATCATTATTATTTATTATATATTTTTTGTTTTTTAATGGAGATCTAAATGTATTGAGTCATTAGTATTAATAGTAAAATATGTTAATTTTTTAAATTTGATTAACTTGATAATCGAAAACTTCAGAATAAAATGGAAAAACTATTTAGGAGAGAAAACTGATGTCACCATGAAAATATGTAACAAGAGGGCATACGAAAGAATATTTTTAAATGGCTAAACTGTTTTTTGTATTCGCTTTAAAATATTCCATCTGTTTAGCTGATCTTCCTACAATCGGTATATTTTTACATTACAGTCCTGATCATAATTTTCAAGAGAAACATATTATTTGTTTGTTTGATCTTGGCTTTGTGCGATAATAAATTAAGCATCAGATCCTAGATTAGCTCAAATTGACGATTTTTCCATAATCCTGGAGATTTTAAATGAACTTTTAACCTACACCACCATAAGTAGTGTATAATTCGTTTGTTCATATTTGTAACGAATATAAAAAATCTTCCAACCGGATCGTTTGATTCATAAACACTTTCAAGTTATGGTTAAGTGCGCAAAGTTCATATCGAAATTATAAAATTACAAAGAAAAATAATGAAATTGATTAATTATTTGATGTTTAAGTTAATATTTTACTATTGAAAAAAAGTTGGTCTGCTCTCTTTTAGAAATAATGCTTGATTATCATATCACCTGGGATTATCCAAATTTGGGAATTCTAAACTTAAATTTGTATGCCAAATACCATTACACATTAGCCAAACGATTTTTTTGATTGAGTTTTGTATTCCGATTACATTTTTCTTTAATTCTGACCATATGTTTTTAATGGGGTGGTGCAAATCCAAGGATCTTACTGTTTCAAAATCAAGTTTATGCTAATCGACTTCTATGTTTCGGGTTATTAGGACATTAATCAATGGCATTTCTTACGATATTATGATTCTATCAAGTATTTACAGTTATACAAGGAATTCATCACAGTTTTTCTTCACTAATGAGCCACAAGAATAGTAACAGAATTATAACATTTCAAAAAAATAAATATGAAATTTATTTCTTATTGCAGAAAATATTTTACAAATTGATTTAGATTGCCATTTTATATAATTTTACTAGAATATAAACCCAAATATTAATATTTTATATTTTATTTAAGAATTTCTATTATTTTGACTGCATTACAGAAAACTTTTTTCCAAAAATAGTTAATATTTAATAAAAAGTGAATATTTCTAAAAAAAAATGATACTAACATAAAGAAACAGTGCTTCAAATAATATTTGTATAAATTATTTGGTAAAAATATAACTTTCATTAACTCAAAGTAGGTTTCGTAGTGTTATTATTTTGATCGGCATTCATTATATGTACAAAGTGCTAGTGATCCTATAAAATTTAAGAAAGAATCGGTCTATAATTTGTCTCAGCTCCCATATTAGTACATTTGCATAAATTTCCTATGAATATTAATATGAAACGTTTTACTTCATATTATCAAATCTCAAAGGTGTAATTAAACTTAATAATATAGTGCTCTCTCCCTTTTTTACTTGTTACAATTCTAGATTTTCATTGGATTTAGTTCAGTTATATATTTTATAGATCAAAATTAGATTTAATTGTTGTTCTTTAAATTAAATGGTCCTAAAATAATTTTAACCGTGAAAGTTGTACTGCCACAGAATAAAACTATTATATATTTACATATAGTCCTAAATTATCTTCAATCGCAGGTTATATACTGGTGATATTAGTGCTTCAAATAGTTCTAAATCTTTGCTTATAAAAATATCTTCAGATAGTTCAATATTAACGGTAATGCAAGATCTTAAATAAGGAAGTAATTGAAGAATAATTTAGCACTATGGGGATTGATACAGTCCCAATATACATACTTAAATTTTCAGTTTTTTTTTATATAATCCAAGACTAGCTTTAATTGTATGTCTTGGATTATATATATGTCTTAATTCAGTCCCAGATTATCGCTAATTACGAATCTTCAAAATAAATGCCAATGGTATACATTTATATTAGTCCACATAATTTACACATCTGTAAAGATTTCAATATTTGCATTGGTCCTTGAACTATTTGAACACAAAACTTCAACGAAATTGTGTTCAAATAGTTCAAGGACCAATGTAAACTCGGAAACAAAAAATGGGCGTGGTCCGCACACTTTACCGCCCACTTCTCATATAATGTAAAATTTGAAAAAGTTGATGGAGGTTGTATAGATTCGGCCGAGCCGAATATAACATTTGCGCTTGTCTCAGATTGGGTTTAACCGTAGGAATTTATATAGCTTTATGTTATATATTATATTTATTAAATTGTAGCTCACACAGAAAAAAGTAAAAATGGACTTCAATTACGAAATTGCTTATTTTAATTAATTTTTAATTGATTTTGCTCCAGACATCAAAATGATAATATTAATAACTAGAATAATTGATTTTATTATTACTGCTTTCTCTTAAATAGATATAATAAACTGGAAATTGATTTAAATTCATTTCATTTCAATATTTTTATAGGCATATTTTTCATTTTTATTTATATTTTATTAAGAGCTGTCGATTTATTAATTAGAAATTTAATTATATTAATAAATAATATAATTAAATTCCAATATAAAGTTAGTTAATAATTTTATTAAAAAATAATTTTAATTTTTTTTTTTCTGTGTCCTAATGTGGCCTCAAAATAGCTTTGATTGTATGTACAATATTAACTTAAATCGTAAGTCTTTTTATAGTTTTAGATTTGTTCAATTAAAGATAATTAAAATATTCTATATAATCATTAATATGTAGTAGATTTTAAAATATTCCAATAATAGGTCCTTAATTTTGTTTAATAGTAAGTAAATATTTCAATTATTTTTACTAAAATAATGTAATGTGTTGATGTATTCAGTTTATTTAAATGCAGAAATCTTTTGAAATAATCTCGTTTCATAATAAAAAATTCTGTGAAAGAAGGACAGTACTAGGAAAAGAAACCCTGATCAATATAGAACACATAAAACCCCACATAAATGATTCTAGAATTTTTAAATCGTACAATATATTTAAACAAGTCTCTTTACCTAAAAAAATACACATTAAATTTTCTGGTACCTGAAAACAGGTACCAACAAATTATTCACCTTTTTGCAAATCTATTACTAACAATTTTCCCATACCTTAATCCCCCTAAACTTAACAAAAACAGCTGTTTAAATACAATTACTTGCAACATTTATTGATAAATAAATTCCTTATAAAAACAATAAAAAGAAACAAAAGCAATTCAAAACACTGGGAGGTCAAGCTAAAAATAATACAAACAAATAATTAAAACAAAAGCAAAGAATTTTAAAATAGTGGCGCTGTTGTATTTAAAAAATATTTAAATCTATTTAATTAACTAGAGCGCAATAAAGTTTAATGTGACGTGGACTCCAGCCCAACGACTAATTGCCAATCAAGTTATGAATGTATAATAAATGTTTTCAAAATCTATAAATTATATATTCAAAGATTTTTTCCTAAACATTTTTTAATTAATTATTTACGACAGATTTATTGATAAGAAAAATAAGAAAATATGTTGAACCAAAAAAGAACTAAAACTAGAATAACCCGCATTTAAAAATTTGATTGTTTTTAAATTATTTGACTTTTTATTCCTTAATTGAACGAAGGGGTAACAGGTTTTTTGTTATGAAAATATTATTAGCTAATCTAAAGTCCAAATTGAATTAAAAAAAAAAAAAATAGAAAAAATCATTGTATGACACCATTTAAACGTTTTCTCAATTGACAAGTGGTATGATTTAACATTGTTATAATAAAAAAAAAAGAAAAAAACTTTAATAAAAAACTATTCAGAATTTTACACACAAACACGTAATAGTTTATTTTTAAACGAAAATTATCTTATCGTGCTAAGTAATACAATTATGTGTATGTGTGTGTTGTTTTATATATTTTATGTACGTAAAGAGTCGTAACAAACACTTTAACTATGTAATAGTTTACACCGATACCTTGTGTGACAATTTCATAAAACTTTAAATCTAATTTTATTATACTTAATAACCAAACAAAGCAGGAAAATATAATAGTCCTTTACTGTTAAGGCTTTTTAAATGTCTCCATCATCCTTTCTCAAAACATTTGAACCATAGTCCACTTTACCTACTAAAATAAATATTTCAGAAAGCCTTATATTTTCTTTTGCAGAAGGTTCATTACTAAATTTATTACCCTAATTGGTTTTTATAGCTGAGAGTTCGAAAAACCTACCTTTTAATAATACGCTGTGTAAAATGAAAAGGATTTGGAATACAACGGGCATTGGTTGTATTAGCTTCTATTAAATTAATATAATTCCCGAAGTAACAAAATTTTTTAAACGTTCAAGTAAAAAATATAAAAATATAAACAATTAAAAGCAATTTCAATTCTTATTTCAAGAATAATTTATTTACAAATTCAGTTCAGGACTATAGATAGGCTATGATTCAAGCAAATTATTCTATCGACTTTACCTAATATAGCACGATATAAAGTTCTGCGGTTGTACATTCCAGAGGATCAGTTTTCTTTACATACTAAAAATGGAAATTTATAATTTAAAAAAAAAAAAAATTTAGATTTTAAAAATATATTAAAAACGAACCGCTGAAGCTATAAAATTTTTGGTTTTAGTTCACAATATTTTAAAAATAAATTCAAATGATTTATTTTAATATGTTTTTTCGCACTTAAAAAATATTATAAAAATTTTACTATTTTCATAAAATAATTTCTCCTGTCGACATTTTTGAGTAGGATGGAACCTATTAAAACTGTTGATTAGATGTCAAAAATCTCGCATGACTCTTTTTGTATAGCCAGGTAAACTTGAAATTTCTTTAAAAATCGCACCATTTTGGACGTGGGGAGGAACTCAAACACAAATTTGTTTACTATCCATTAAAATGCCCACTGTCACATACATATATGTGACAGTGGGCGGCGAAATCTAAGTTTTAAACTAAATTGTCAAAGAACACAATAACATAAAGTTAAATTTTGTTATGAATTGGATAACTCAATATTCGTTCTGAGTACTGAAATGGTTTTTTTGTCCACTTTTACCTTGTTATGGCAAAAAGAAATTTTATAAAAGTCATTTTTCGATAGATTGCAAAATTTGTTTTTCATGGGAGGAAGATTGTAAAAATGATTATTATTCACCATTCACATATTTTAACGAAAAAAATTTATTGTATTCTGAAAGAAAACAAATCCAATTTGGGTATTTAAGGCTTAAAAGTAAATTTAATGTGTCCGACGAAAATTAGAAAGCGGTGAAAGAAAGTGTTACGTATTTGTAACACTCTTTTTTTTTTTCAATAAAACAAGGACTAAATAAAAACAGTTTTATTAGCTAAATGTACAATTTGAGCAGTAAATTTGATAATTTGTTCAAACAACTGGTTATAGAACTGTATTGGTTTATTATTTGCAGTTTGAGGTATATTGTGGGAATAAATAAGTAAGAGCCCTACAGAAAAATTTGCCCTAGGCACTATTTACGCTATATTTATTATTTATATTAATTTAGGAAAGTTTTTAATGATTAATTAGTACAAATATTGTAAGATTTTTTAAATACATCAATTTTATTGTACTTTAAAAAAATGTAAATTATTTCATGTTTACATTTTTTTTTTTTTTTTTGATTTATACACAGAAAAAAGTCACCAATTAACAAATATGTTCATAATAATTCATTCAATTAAAAACTTGTTTAAAATTGCACCTCTCACCAAAGAGATGTTTATATCAATTACTAAAAACTGTAAAAAATACAAAACAGAAAAAAATTCCCAATTAATAAATTATTTAAATCAATCAAGTAGTTGATTGGATAAATTAGAAATGTATATAGGATATAAAAGTATAGTTAAATTTTATTTTTATTTAATTTTTGCTTGAATAAATTTATTAAATTTCGATGCAAAATGAAACAACTATGTTAATTGAAAAAAACACCCTATTAATTTTTTTGTGTATAGAAAATACGAGATCCAATAATTAGTAGGTAATGTTCACTGTAACGTATATGTAACGGCCTATAACTTCCTTACTAAACCAAATATAAACAAGTGTTCCACGACAATAGGTTTATATGCCTTAGTTGACATGTTGTTCAAAATTTGAAATCTAAAATTTGGTTAGATCGCTGTGGGCATTAATGAATTTGATTTTTTCACGGCTAGACAAATTGAAATAAAAAATGTCAAATTATTTTGGAATGTACAGGAAATTTTAGGATACTTTCAAATACAGTTTCATTTTTTTTTACGAAAATTATTTAAGAATAACCACAAATTCAAAATATTCAAATATTCTTTCGAATATAAGAGTTATCACGTTGATGAATATTTTTTTTCATCCCAAAAGTTTTTGAATCTTTGATATCGTAAGAAGTCAGGATTACTTTAATTTTTCCATACTCGAGGTGGTAAACTTTGACACCATATAGTTTATATTAAGTCCTCCTGTATAACTCTCTCATAGATTCATTAGCAATTTTTTTGCGGTCGGACCTACTGTGGACTGTTTTTATGATATTCGGTTTAACTAAAAGCATAATATTCTTCACCTATTTGAACTCAACGTCTGATCTATTAATAATACGCCAACCACTAATGGTGATATTATGGTATAAAAATCATAAAGGAGTTAAACAGGCTTGAAATATAATTAAATTATAGCAGCTAAAATATTTATATTTATCATCACTGGACATATTATTCATCAACTAATAATACAACACCTATACAGATTAATCCAGCAGTTTTTTAATTATAATGTTTTATAATTAAATCGTTTAATCATTAGAGAAACATATGACTAATTATTGCTCTATATGCTAAATCATGTTTGAAATGAACTTTTAAATTTTTATTTTAGACTTATATATAGAAAAAATATTTCAGATAAGATTCCATAATTTTATTATAAACTCAAATTACCTGCACAGCCAGTATCAAGTGTATTCATGTTAAAGAGATAACAATTGTGTTTGTTCATAAATTGTCCGTATTCGGTGATTTAATCGAACATTGAACATGTTCATTAAACGTTCTAAATAAATGTATATTCCTTAACTTGACAAACATGTTGAGATCATGATTTTTTTATTTTAGTTTTATACCAGTTCCATAAATTATTTTAAAAAAATCGTATATTTCATAAGCTGCTACATGTATACAAATTATCTACTAAATATTTTTATGTTCTTAGTTTAGCTTGTTAGTGTAAATCGCGTGTTGTAAATGTGCCAAAATTTTTAAATAAAATTTAAAATAAAACAACAATAATACAAAAATAATTTAAGTATTTATGTAGTGTTTGCGGTAAACAGTTTAAATTTAATTTTGTAGAATTCTATTATGGGTTTTTTATATATTTTATTTTTTTTTTGTAAAATGTTATGAGGAAGGGAATTTATTTACATAAATACCCATATGTATGTTTGTATTTCTTTTAAAATTCGTTAGTCGTTTTATTTGTTTTTTTTTTTTTATCTTGAGAACAAAATTTAAAATGACGTGTTTGTTACTAATTAGTTGTATTTTATTTCACATTAAATTGTTTACTTATTATATTTTTTGCAGTTTAGTTAAAGTTAGCCAGATGTTGAAATGAATGAATTGTTTGTTTAGTTTTAACAAAGCGCTTAAGTATTTAAATATTTGCTAAGTAATTTATTTTAAATTATTAAATATAAATATTACATAAGAAGAATATAAATAATAAAAAATTTATATTTCTTTTGAAAACTAGTAATTTTTTTATTTATTTTATTCATAAATAAAGTTAAATTTTATCGCAATTTGATAAAATAATAATAATACCATATTAATTGATTAATATATGTATTTCAATATTAATTTGCATGAATAATACTTCAAATATTTAATCAGAAAAATATTTTATTATCAATGTTCAAAAATTCCGGTATAAAATATAATTCAATTAATTTTAATTTGTATTATAATTTTTAAATGAAATATGTAAACATGTATGTATTCTTTTGAATTAAATATAAAAATGCTTCAAGGTCTTTAAAGTTAAAAGGTTTAAAGTCATTTGTGGTTAAAATTTTAATATAATTTTAAGTTTTTCTTGAAAATTCTATAAATACATTGGACACTGAGGGAAAAAAGTTGATTCAAATCGATCACGCTTTTGGTGACAGTGGTAATTTATGATTTATTTGATACCGTTCGTTAAAAAATTTAAAAGAAAACATATTGCAATTTCATAATTTGATACCGAAATTTTTGTTAAGATTAGGATACACAGTGTTGAATTTGAATACATACGGGGCAGATTCATTATAGACATTGAATGGTATCGTATTCATTACGCATGTGGTAGATTTTTTCTGGGTACAGTAAATTACAGTATATATACGTTTACCTATCTTAATGTTAAACAAATATCGACATTCCCAACTAAAGTTAAGTTTGTTATGAGATAAAAATTGTTTGCAGTAATAATGTTGTTTTTTTTATTCCTACAGAATTTGAAAAAACCTCAAGTATAAAATAAACTTTTTGTAATAAGAAATAGAAGCATGTACAATAGAGTGTCCCGAGGAAAGCCTTTTTTGAAATTTCAAAGTTGCTTCATGCTAAGAAATTATTTAAAATTTGTCTTCAGTTCCCTATTTGGGATTGATTAATCAGGGGTCCCATATATTTTGGTTCAAAAAAGTTTAGATTTTTATTTTTAAGCAAGTTATGGAAAATATATTTTTCATGTACTAACTACAATGCAAATTTTTTATATTTTAGCCATAAAGGGAACAAAATTATGTCCATTTTCAAGAAAATATATCGATATAATTATATACTAAAATGACGATTTATAGACTAAATTTTTTGCGAAAATTTTTTAAATACTTTTTTCATAATTATTTTAAAATTTCGAATTTTTTGATATCCATTTCAAAACAAAACTCAATATTATTATTTAGACAAAATAATTTAGGCCCATAACTTTCAATCGCTGGTAAGAAACTGAAGATCAATTTAGTTTTTTCCGTCCGCCCGTCCTTCCGTTCGTCCGTCTGGTTTGCTGGCTTTATATCCATGTAAACCTTGTGAACAAAGTACAGGTCATAATTTTGACGATATTTTGATAAAATTTGGCTTAAGCCTATTGAAATTAATTACGATCAGTCCACTATATCATCTAGACCACATACAAATGTCCTCCCGAAATACTGCGTAAGGCTCATAAATAACTTTAATATAGCAAGTAATTTAAGGAAATTTGACACAGAGAAGTTTTATATAACTACAAATATGTTCGTTAAATTTCATAAAAATTGTTCCGTAATTGACTATAGCTCCCCTGTTCCGAAAGTCACTTTAATTTATATAAATCCCATACACAAGTTAGTATCAAATTAATATTCACATAAATAAATTGTATATATGTAGAAACAACAGTGCCAAGTTTTATGAAACCCGGTCCATTATTTACCATAGCTCCAATGCAAACCCACTGACGGGATTCGCCTCAAAGTGCATAAAATCATATGGACATTAGTATCAACGCATTATTATTTATTGGTTATTTTATTTTACAATTAGCTAAATTATTGGTCCTCAATTGGCTATAAGCCACATAATTTCCAACCGACCGATTCTAATATGTTTTTGGGATTAGTTAAAGAACAAAATTATCTGTGGAATAGAGGAAATCTGAATTAATCTTTATTGAGTTCAAGAATAAACTATTTTCAATTTGAAAATTGTAAAAATTAATGGGCAATCGATTCTGCCCACTCATTTGGTGAATTTAACCTTAGAAAGTTGTAGTATTGTCGTTTTTAATCACTTGACGAATTCATTAAAAAATAACAATAAAGATAGGGAGATAGCCAGGACAAAAGATCTTAAATTGAAGCTCAGAATGTCCTTAGGACAAAAAAAATATTTAAAATATTACTGAAAAAGTGGCACAGGTCTTAATTATTACACAGAGTTACAAAATGAAACAAAATTTCTGCAGCATGGAGTTTCTTAGTCAATTCGAATATACTCTGTATTAATAAGTATTTACAAAAGTTTAGTCTTATCCACTTTTTCTGAACTGTCTCTAGTTTTTTTGCACTATATATTGAAACATATCTCGAAAACTACTTACTTGTCTGATTTTATTTAAAAAATATCAAAAAATTCTAATTAAAATTATCTTCAAGTCGTTCTTACATTACTTTTTAATTCGGCCAATAGTTATGGAGATATTAACCCCATTTTCTGGAAAAAATTAAATTTTGTAGAAAATTGCGAAAACAAAAAATTAAAAAAGAAAAAAATAGTCAAAAAATACGAAAGTGTCAAAAATTCAATTTTATTCTTTAAACATAAAGATAAATTAGTCAAAATATTCATTTTACATAGAAAAATTAAAAACAAATCACAAATTTATTTTTTTTATTTTTTTTTTTAATTTAAATTTTGACACTCAAATTTGTATGATTTTTTAAAAAACAAAAATGTTTTTTCCAATTTTCTATAAAATTTAAAATTTTTTCAGAAAATGGGCTTTAATCTCCATAACTGTTGACCGTATTAAAAAGTATTGTAAGAAAGATTTGAAGGTAATTTTATGTTAATTATAATTTTTTGAAAAAAAAATTTTTTTAATAAAATCAAATAAGTAGTTTTCGAGATATGCTTCCAGTGTATCCGAATTGACTGAGAAACCTCGTGCCGCAGAGTCAGTGTTTCTCTGTGTTGCTTTCTATATGAAATCTTTATTAATAATTCTGTTATCAAATTTTACTAATCAATAACCGATATTACACAAATATGAACCCTAAAACCCCATAATTTTTTTTTAAATACCTCATAATATTTAATTTATTCATTTAATACAATTAATTAATTCATTTGTTGTTATCGCAAAAACTTTTTTTTCTACAATATTTAAAACAAAAATTCAAATGTTAATTATTTTTTGATGATATTTATGACATTTTTTCATTTGTTTTTTTTTTTTTTTTTTCATTATGATTTTTTGCCATTAACAAGTAGTGACAATTTAATTTTTTATCTTTTTTATAGAGTTTTATTTATTTTTTCGAAAAATAATTTAAATTAACTCGTGTGTATATGTGGGGTAATGTGGAATGGGGCATATTTTTCAGTGATATTTATATTATAATTGTTGTTTTTATTACTATTTTTTTGTGTGAGTTTTTTTTTAATGCGTATATAATTTCCACACTTTTAATTAAAACTTCTTTTGATTTATTATGATGCAGTGTGAATTATTATAATTTTTCTCATACTCTCTTACTCATATTTAATGGTTGAGGGACACTGTGGTCTCGTAGTGTGAGAAAGATTTGATGTATTTTCAAGGTGGTGTGAATAAATAATTTAGTGAGTGGCAAGATAATAGAAAGTTTTTCTTACTTTTTACTTTGCTTACAGAAAAAAAGTAAAAATTAATTATAATACGAGGGTAACTGTTTATATAAGTCATGGCAAAACTGGGCATTGTTAGGATATACTTAAACTTGTTGTATACAAATTTCAGTGCGGAAGAGATTATTCAGCAGATGTTCAATTCTTAAATATTTTAATCGATTTTATCACGAAATTGTTCAGGAGTTTATGTATTTTTCAGTTAACAAATATTCCGAATAAGAATTCATATGTCAAACTTGTTAGTGGAACATTCAATTGACTTATGGCAATACTTTAAGCTGCCAAGGATCACAATATATATAGATTCTATCGCAATAACTTAACCTAAATTTGAACAACTTTTTACTAATATTTTATAAGTATATAAATGTAGTAAGAAAAAAGGTCTTAATGGTACTATTTTCTGATAAAATTTAAAAAATATTTAACAATATGAGTCATTTTTTTGATTTGCAATTTTAATTTTAAAAATTTTTTTACAGCCGTACAAAGAGTCTCTATTGAATAGCTGAACAGTAATTCAGTTTTTACTTTTATTTTTTGCAATTAATATAGGAATGTATATTCCTACGGTCTATTTATATTAAAATAAAATTGTTATATCAACCAAACTGTAAATACATCAGATACAATAATATTCAATCACATTAAAGTTAAGTGTTTACGATATTTCTATAATTTATGAGTATTGTTTGAAATTCTATGAAAAATCTATAATTACAAACCCAACAAATAAATGTTTAAAAGAAAATATCTTCCAACTAAGATAATAAGATTCGATTATTAACAAAAAATAAAAAAAATGCAGTTTTTAATTTTATGGCTTTAATACTCAAGTATTTGGTCTGATCTTTATAACAACCAAAATTATAGGTTCAAACCTCGCTTTAAAATGTACCAATCGTCTTGGAATCACTAGCTAAGTCGATTTAGCAATTTTTTTCCATTTGTCCGGAAGCATTTGGAACATGGAAAATTTTTTAAATATATTTTTCAATTTTAAAAAAGATTATATTCTACTATTGATTATAGCTCCATACAAGGTAGGTTTGCCAGACGGCTTTGAATGAATATGATTGCCAAGATATCTTAGAAGTTGTCAAGTTACAAGTTCAAATGTAATTTGTCAGTTTAAAAAAATTTAAAGTTATTTCTTTTTTTTTTGGATATTGATAATCTAATGCATATTTTTATATTCTAGAGAATCCATGGCATTCTGTTTTATTATACCTTGAAAGTGAACCTTGTGATCACTGTTTTCTCAAGACTGATTTATGAAATTCCAAAACACATTCGCTTATAGGAATCTTTTTAACGCCGTGAATAAATCTTCAAAAGCAATTAATGAATATTGTGCCATATATATTATCATTAATTTTTTTTAATAACAATTGCCAAAGTCTAATGCCGCATTTCTTAGTATTTTTTATATGGCACAAACGAATATGCTATATAGACTCTTATTTTCGAAAAAAATTTAAAACCCATATCCCTTTTTATATAAACACTTCCATAAAGGTTTTATATAAGTTATAAAATGTTTTTGGCGGAAGTCGATTGTCAAGTTTTTTTTTTATGAATCAAGATTGTTTTTCAGTAATATCAAGTTAGATCACAATTCGAATCTGGCAACCCTAATACAAGCCCTCTGGTCGAAAAATTCTAAAACGTGCAGAATCTTCCATAAATGTTAGGGTATAAATAATAGTTTACTTAAATACCTTTTTTATTTAAACATTAAATTTCAAAGGAATTGGTCCATAATTGACCATGATTCCTATAAAAGTTCACCTTCCGAAAATATCTTATTTTATGAATATTTACATAACCAACAAATGAATAAACATTTTTACATAAATAAGTCTTATATAAATACAGTAAAGTACAGGTCGCAATTTTGAATTTAATTTGATGCAATTTGGTACATATGCCTTTTTTTAACACAACGACGAAGACTATCGAATTTGGATCGGTCCATTATTTTATCTAGCCCCCATATCCCCAGTATCCTCTGGGAAAAGAGTCTTGACACTCATAGATGCTACTAAAATTAGAATATTATCTTGAAATTCGACGCAAATAAGTTTTATATTAGTATAAATTCGTATGCCAAATTTTGTGAAGATCGGTCCAAAATTGACCATAGCTCCCATAGATATTAAATGATGTGTGTACGTGATATACACAGAAGTAGAGTTGGGGGGTAACCTTTACTTTAGGTAATCTATTACATGCACATCATTAACCCCCAACACTGCACAGAAGTTTAACATCTTTTTTTTTTTTTTTTTTTTTGCTGGGAATACAATAAAAATAACAAAAACAAAATATGAAAAATAAATAAAGTATTAAAAATGTTTAATAATAAGTTTCAATATTAATTTGTAATTTTACTGTTTTTTATGATAAATAGCCATAAATAATTTTTTATTTACTTTTTTTTCACTTTATAACAAAAAAATATTAACAATAGTTGTCTTTAAAATATTTAACAATCAAAAACTTTAACAACTTAAAAATGTCCCAGTTATTTTTTAAATTCTGAGCAATTAATTTAAAAAGAGAAAATGTCTATACAAAACAACTTTATGATTTCAATTATTGATAAATCTTATTATTAATTGTTCTATAAATGTGGTTAATTAAGCGTTTAGATATAAATGTCTCTGCGTTTTTCATAAAAAATATTATAATTTACAATTGTATTAATTAATTTCTTTTAAAAAATGTGCATTCAAATGACTTTTATGATTTCAATTACTGATAAATCTTATTATTTATTAGCTTTAAAGAGAAAAATAAAGACTGCAAGCTCGTTATTCTATAAATATCTCATAAATTGTATTATTATGATTTTTTTTTTTTTTTTTTCGTTAGAAAAATTCTACATTTAGCTTTTCTATTATAAAACCACCATTTAAATTTTTTTCAAAGAATAATCTTTTTTTTATTGGAATACATTATTTATTTACTTAAAAACCAATTTTCTGTAAATCACTTCCGACTACAATAATGATGGTAATAATACGATAATACCTATAGCATGTGTGTGTGTATGTGGTATCATCATATTAATCTTTATTGTTGCTGCATTCTATTAAAGAAAAATAAAATAGAAAGAGAGGCGTATGTTGCATATAAAGTATGATAGTAGGAAATTTAAGTTGGCTGGAGGAACTAACATTAGGGAGTATCACAGTTTTTTTTTTTTTTTTTTTAACATACATTTTTTCTTCATAAAGTTTTTTTTTATAAAAAAAATACTTCAGATTAATAAATAAATTTCATGCAAAAATTTAATTTAATTTAAAAATTAAATTTTCAAATGGATACATAATTTATTTTGCAAGATTTTATGATATCCCCAAATATTTTGTTTTGCAGGCATTTATTTTGTGGTAATAGTATCCTATTTCGATATTAAAAGAAATAATTAGTTTTCTTTAAAGCATTTGCTACAAAATTTAAAACAATTTAGTTATTCCTTTTTTTAATTTAAACATTTTAATTAATTGTTTAAGTTTATTGAATTAATTATTCGAGCATATAAATGAAAAATGTTTATTTATATGTATTTGCTTATAAATTTTTTATTTTGTTTATATTTTTAATTAAAAATTATTGCCAAAAATATTCACAAATAAATATATTTATTTGCATTACACCCTAGCATCAAGGACATATGTTATAATAATTTTATTATTTTATTTGTAACATTTGCAAATTTGAATTAAAAAATTGAGTAAGACCAAATTGAAAATTTTCAAATTTAAATATCTTGCAACATAATTTTGAATTCATATGAGTTTTTATTAAATAAAATTTTAATACAATTATTATTTTTTACAAGTACTTGGTAAAGATATTTTTCTTTATATTCAAGAAGTATTAAAGTACTATGAAAAACATACCTGAAAAAATATAATTTTAAATTTAAAGTACATATTAGCTTTTTTCGGGCTCTGTATAATCGTCAGTTGCAGTCGGGCCCTCATTCATAGGAAAGTAGTTTTCTGTCTATTTTAAATAACACATGATAACACTGATTCCGCGTAACGGAATTTCTCAGTAAATTTTGATAGTTATACGTTATCATACAGTTCTAAACCTAAGTATATGCGCAATTATCATAAATGTTTAATTCGCCTGATATTGACTTTAATCTTTAATAATCTTTTAAGTAAACAATTTTTTACAGATTTGAACTCACAAGAAACTAAGTGTACCTCCTAAATAAAATCAACTTTAACGTTCCTTCCAGACCATCCCGAAACTTCCAGTTATTTAACTTACAATACTTTCGATCGAATTATGCCAATAATGACCCCTTTCGTTTTTTATGTGAAAACTTCAATAAATACTATCACTGTATAAACTTTTCGGAATCTAAAAAAGTCATAAAAAAAATATTACTTTGTATTTAAATAGTTAACCATAACTTTTGGTTTATATTTATACTTAGTCTTCAAGGAATTGTAAATCATTTTTGGTTTTCGAGTTTATATCGACCCCCGAACTATACATACAAAATTTTATTGTCGTATATGCTTTTGTTGAAGAAATATCAGCAGAAATGTATAAAACGGACACCCTGTGTTTCTAGTTTTTAACCCATAACTTTTTTGTTTATCAACCGATTTTGCCCATTTTCAATCCCGAACAAACCTTATATAAATATTTGTGCCAAATTTCGTCCCCCTACGTTGTCCCGTTCGAGCCCTATCCTGCTTTCAACAGACTGACACGTTACACACGGAATGACAAAATCAATATACCCCCCATCTTTTTGATGGTGGGTATAAAAACAGAACAATATAAACTTAAATTTTGTTATTAATTCGGCAATTTAATATTCGTTCTGCGACCTGAAATGGTTTTTTTGTCCACTTTCACTCTATTTTTACTGAATAATAATTTTGTTTTTAATTTATTGGAAAAAAAACTTTACTAAGGTCTTGTAAAATTGAGCTAGCTGAAATTTCAATTGCACAGAAATATATGAGATAAATAGTACACGCAAGCTTATTTTTCAAAAGATTTCTCAAGAGGTTGATATAAAAATCTTTGATATCTGGTAAGGAACAAACATTTGGCTAGTGGTTAAAAATTTTCTATATCAGGGGTACCCTATTTTGAGCTCCCATATTTCTGCTGCTGGGATGTTTGTAGGGTTCTCTTTCAAAACTTTAATTTTACTCTCAATAAAAAAAAAAAAAAAAAAAAAAAAAACAAAGCATTATAGACCAATGATTTTAGTTACTATTGATACATATCTACTTTTGTCTATTCTTATACGTTACTTTTATAACACAACATAATTTCTATAGCATTCAAACAGTTTGTATATTACTTGCTTATATTTTAAACAAATTCATTAATAGCTTTTTTTACTAATAAACTCCAAATTTTATTCTGCATAATTTCAGCTATTAACAATGGTTAAAATTGTCATAATTTTGGACTTTTTTTGAGAATGTTTTTTTTTTTTTTCAGTATTGTATTTGTTTTACATTAATTGTTATAGTTTTTTCCTATAGCAGTTTGTATCTGAATTACAAATTATTTTAAAATTCTTTTTATACTCAATGACAGTGTACGTTGAAAACCCAGAAGGCAAACATCTGTTTCAAAGTATACAAAATAAAACAAAAAAAAAATAATAATATACAAAACAGAGATCATGAATAAACCAAAGTTAAATGGAATGAAAATTAATATTTTTTCAAGAAAAAAAAAATATATATGAAAATTAATGCACAGAAATAATGATTAATAAATAACAAAGAGTAGGTGGCCAGATTTTATTACATCGTTCTTCATTAATGACCAGTGTTGACAGGACTTGAAAAAAAGAAGCTAAATTAGGCTTTAAAAAAGGTCAGAAAAGGCTCAATGTCCTAAAAGATAAAGCCAGAAAAAAGCTAATATATTGTTTTATTTAAAAACGCATTTGTTTTTTTGTTCTCATTAGTTTTTAGTATTTCTTTAAGATTTATTAGTGAATTTATAAATATAACATAAATAGTTTCTAAGGGTAATAAAGTTTGTTAAAAAATATTTTTAATATTCTTGTAGAATGAAGCGCCTCAGGCGAACATTTTCGTTAAATATAAATAATTTCGATGTTTTATGCGAATTAATAGAGAAAAATGCTTAGATGTTATGATTTTGTAAAAATAAAATTAGTAAGTTTTTAGCCTTTTTAAAGCTATGTTAATAATCAAAAAAGGCTTGAAAAAAAAGTTAGAAGCTAGAACGATAATTGTGAGGCTAAAAGCAAAATAAATAGGCTAGATTAAGCCTTAAAAAGGCTAAACTGGCAACACTGGTAATGACATTGCCAAATACTTAAAGAGGATTGAAGTCTCTAAAATGTTAACTACAAATTAAATTTAGTTACGAATTATTTTCCTATATATATAATAAACAATGTCAGTTAACAAATATATTTCTAACTAATTAAAACAGAATTTGATTTTTGTTTAAAAGCAAAAAAGAAAAACTTCTTAAAAGTTTAAATAACCTTTAATATTTATCATTTACTGTTTTTAATTTTTAAAATTTATTTATTGAACAAATAAAAAATAATTAACCAAATAATTATTTTAGCTTCTCATTAAACCACATTGGTGTTTAATGCAGTTAACTAGTGAATATTTATTAATTAAATATCCACTTTTATTGGTTTTAAAAGTTTTTAAAATATTTTATCACATCAAATATTTGTGGCCGCATACAAAACGTAGATCGTTTTAAAAAGCATAAAGAAAAATAAACATAAAAAGACATTATAAGAAATTAAGAGTCTTCTTTCAATAAAGATGATACTTTAAATAATAAAGTCAATAAAACAACGTAGATTTAAGTGAACATTTATTGTCACAATATAGAACAAGGTCAAATAAATTTCAATAAAATAATAATTCAAAGCAAATAAAAACTATGTGTAGAGATATGAACGTTCATATTTATAATTAAGAGTACAATAGTTATTTTTAGAAGTTTTTATCTATTTTATCAGAGAAAAGTAATACAATTTTAAAACTTTTAAAACCACCTCCGTTATTTATAATTTTCAATTTATGCTCTTCTTGTGCTACATTACTACTATATTTACTATAAATTATTAATATTATTTTCTGTACTTTTGCAAACAATAATAAATAAATTTTATTTAATTGCGGTTGGTTGCATGTCATTAATATCGGCCTGACTGCCATTAAAATTAATAGAAATTAAGAATACCACAACAAAAATTTATTAAATGGAGAAAAAACAAAAAAGAAAATTATTGTACATTAAAATTTATTAATTAAAATGCAAATTAACATAATATCTAATTATAAGAAAATATTGTGTTCATTTTAAAACAATAGCAAATAAAAAATACTTATTAATAAATGTATTTTAAACAAAAAATAAAAATCTACAACATGAAGTTAAATTGAAAAACGAACAATATTTATAAAGTTAAATTATTTTAAATCACAAATAAGCCATAACTAAATGTTTAATATTAACATATTTAAAAAACATAGAAATTTTAACTAATCAAGAGTCCTTCTTTTTTACTGTTATTTTGATCTTGTAAGCAATGTAGCAAGTTCATCCTTTTTAAAGCAAAATCTTTTTTTATACCCTACACCACCATAGGTGGTTGGGGTATTATGTGTTTGTGCTGATGTTTGTAACGCATAGAATGAGTTATCCAACACCCACCTTAAAGTATACCAATCGACTCAGAATCACATTTTAAGTCGATCTAACGATGTCCGTCCGTCCGTCCGTCTGGCTGGATGGCTGGCTGTCCATGTAAACCTTGTAAACCTTGTGCACAAAGTACAGGTCGCAATTTTGAAGATAATTGAATGAAATTTGGCAGGTGGTACTTTTATGATACAAGGACGAAGCCTATTGAAATTGGTTATGATCGGTCCATTATTTCACCTACCCCCCATACAAATGTCCCCCCGGAATAGAGTTTTCACACTTAAAAATGCCTTACTATTAGGAATATTTTAATGAAATTCGGTCCAAAGAAGTTGTGTAAGTACCAATCTTTGTACCAAATTTTATGAAAATCGGTCCACGATTGACCATAGCTCCCATATAAACCCCCCTTCCGAAAATCACTTTAACGTGCATAAATCACATACGAAAGATAGTATCAAGTTAATATTCGACTCAAATAAGTTTTATATAAGTAGAAATAACATTGCTAAAATTTATGAGAATCGGTCCATAATTTACCATAGCTCCCATATAAACCCACTTTCGGAAATCGCCCTATAATTCATAAAATGATCAATATATTATTATTAACCCATTATTCTGTACTTGTATACTTTATTTTAGATTTAATAAAAGTGTCTAATATAATATAAATCCACTTCCCGAATTTATGTGATCATACGCAATGGTATAGGGTATCATATAGTCGGTCTTGACCGACTATATCTTCTTCTCTCGTTTTTTTTTTTTTTTACTTTTAGCTTTAAAACCATTAAAATGTTAAAAGACAAAATTTTACAAACATTTGTCGTAGTGGTTTATAGTACATTATTACAAAGACAAAAACATTCATCAATAATTTTCTATTAAGTACATTTGCTTTAAAAATATCATTTATTAAAATCTTTCTACAAAAAAAAAAAAAAAAAACATCAAAACTTCTTTAAAAAAAAAAAATCATTAAATTTTACTATTTCTTCTAATAGAAAATTTACCGAAATTTTCTATAAACAGAAAATAATTCAATATTTTCTATAAATAAACAATTCGATATTTTCTGTAAGTCTTTATAAATACAATGCAAATTTTCTATAAAAAAGTACCTATATTTTTCTTTAAAAATGAAAATTTGTCAAAATATCCATATATGTATGTAAATTAAAAAAAAAAAAAAAAAACTATATAAATTTTAAAAAATTGAATTTGTAATAATTCATATATTTAACGTATAACACCAAACAAAAATTTAAATCTCCGATTTGGGGACAAAATCCCTAATCTGGCAACACTGATGTCACCTATTCTATGTTTTGTTTATAAATTTATTTCAATATCTTCTACATTAGAAAATTTTTTATCAAGACAAATATCAAAGTTAACGCGAACTTATGGAAGGTGGCAACAGTTACACAAAAACAACAATATAGCAAATAAATTTTTGTCTTTTATATATGCAGTTTGACAAGTGAGGAGTCGCAGAACAAAATGTACTTTTTTCATTATTTGAATTTGCTGGGAAATTGAGAATTTATTTTTTTTATTTCTGAAAAAATGTACAAAAGTACGTTTTGTTCTGCGACTCCTCAACTGTAATAACCAAAAATAATAATCAGCTGTTTAATTGAGGTTACCTTGTATAGATACTCTTTGATTTTGACGTTTGTAAAAATGTCTCTAATGTAGACACTGTGTTAAAGACTTCAAATATAAGTAAAAAAATAAATGTTTAAATAAAAAAAGAACCAACCCAGGAAAAAATGTATTAGTTCTACACCTAGTTCCAGAACTCATAAAAATAGCCTGTATTCATTCTACTTTGGCGTTACGACCAATGATTTTTGTTTGAAATTGTCACTTCCAGAACTAGTTCTGTGGCAGTGTTAGCTAGCCAGTACCCATTCTATGGAACGGTTCTGCAACTAGTCCTTTAATTAATGATTTTTGTTCGAAATTGTCACATTCAGAACTAGTTCTATAGGAGCGATAGGGAACGGTTTCAGAACCTGTTTTTTTTTATTCTTATGGGCTATTTCCTAAAGGCCACTTTGAAAATCAATTTAATTTTGTAAATACTCTTTTTTTTTTTTTTTTTTTTTTCTTTTTAATATTTGGATTTTATAATTTTTTTATACAAGTTTTTTAAACAGTACTAGGAAGTCATTTGAGAACCAGTAATTTGTTCTGAGAAGTGATGTAAAAGTCATACAGAATTAGTTCTTAAGCATTAGTTCTCTAAAACATTCCTTAAAACGAATTTAGAACCACAATAAGGTTCTACTCCATTAGTGTCGGAATCGGTTGTGATACCACTAGTTCTAAGGATGTTATTAAAGAATCTGAAGTGGTTCTGATTACAACAGTTCTAGAACCAATAATTTTAGAACATGTTCTAAAAATTTTCCTGGGAATGAATTTTTTATATTATTTAGGACTTTTTTTGAAGTTCGATTTAGTATTTTTTATGAAACACCTGGGAACAGTTCCCGATCTTTACCAAAGATTCGGTTTGGGCATTTTACCCAATAAATTATCTTACTGGTATAGAAATACATATATAACACTGAATAGTTTAGCTCAAATGTATCAAATAAGTAGAACGAAATTAAAGTAATATATTTTAAAGAAACAACCACAAAAAAATATTTCGGTGATAATTTTTAATGAATACCAAACTATGCTCCACAGATGTTTCATAAAAATTTTATAAATATGATTTATTATATAAAGAAAACCCAGAAATTATTCTTTAAGAAAAAAAATCAGTCCATGGTTAGCTAAGGAATGCATTGCATTTTATATGTTTAAAAGTTAAAGCTATGTTTTTAAAGATCAATGCTAATTTTTTGTATTGCTATCTTTGTATAGCGTGGGCTAAATTTTCAAAATATGCAAATTTATATGCATTTACAATAATCGATGTCATTTTAAGTAAACTGATTCAGGATAGATAACAATATAAGATAGTTTTGAAATGCACCAGTCTTTAACCGTCTAGGTAAAATTTTCAATTAAATATTGATCCAAAATACGAGACGTTTTGAAATTGGTCAAAATCAATAAGGAAGCATTTAGGACTTTTTTAAGGTTTCTCTCTTCACGCTTGATCGTAATTTTATTGTACTTGTAAGAATAATATGGATCCATTTTCTTGATCATTAATATCTAAAATGTAAAAATTTAAAGCAAAATCAAATAATGGTACAATTCTGTCACATTTCACCATAATTTTTACGTTTGGCGCTAATCACACATGTTTAATTTATTGACTGTTTGATAAAATCTAACTGAAGTAAGTCGAAAAAAGCTATGAATTCTTAAAAATACTGCAACGAATTACACATTTTATTATAGGGTAAGTGTACCGATAGTCGGCAGTTTAACTTTTTTTTCTTACTTTAAAGTTGTCAGTTTACAAATGCAAACGTAGTTTTTAAAGAATAAATAGATATTACATCTCAGTAAAGGGTATTGATTTAGATTTACCAAGACTTTTGCTAAAACAATATTGCTAAATATGCCCAATTAATATATTTTATAAAAAACTTCGAATTAACATGTAGTCGGCATGTATTTCCCAATATTCGGCATATCATGATCCAATAGTCGGCTTGGCATTTTTTATTAATAAAATAAAAAATCAGTGCACTGAAAATCGTTTTTTATGTCCATTATTCTATAAAATGGGGATAAATTTAATTTTTCATAATACTTCTGTTTACTCAAACATATTATGGAAGAAAAATATATATTTAAATTATGTATAGCATTCCGTTGTCCAAGACCAATATTTAAACAGACAGACCAAATTACATAGGTCTTTAGCATTGATATCAATAATTATTTGGACCTATATCTATGGCCAAATGACTTACAAAAAGTCACCAATATAGATAATTTGACCATGAGCTTTGATATAAATATTTTCAAAAAACTTTTCATACCCCAAAATGGCGTGCTATTTCGAGACATCTTGGTCTATTAGTTTTATTAAAATAATAACTAGAAGCTGATGCCGACTTTAGGATTCATGGAAAATATCGAATTCGCCCGTTTAAAATTTGTCTATTTGTTGCTACAGATTGAGGAAAAATGCTACAGAAGTACTCATCCTAGCATAATTTAATCAGTAGAACTAAAAATAGGAATATGTTAACAATGTAAAATTTATCTTATGGTAATATTTGACAATCGCTATACTTATTTATTTATGTATAAATTAAAAAATCCCGACTACTGGTACATACCGAACTTAGGTGCACTTACCCTATATTTATTATTTTTTATTTTTTTTTTTATTATCTTATGCACTTTTGGGCAATTTCCGAAGAAGGCCTTATATGGGAGCTATGTTAAATTATGGACCGATATATGTACATATATAAAATTTGGTACAATGATTTATACTTATATATTTTATTTATGTCGAATATCAATGTTATACTACCATTTGTATGGAATTTATGAACATTAAAATCACTTTAACGGAAGAGGATATAGGAGCTATGGTAAATTTTGGACCGAATTTCATGAAATTTGGTACGAAGATTGATACTTATACAAAACTTCTTTTCATCGAATTTTAGTAAAATATTCGTATTTTTATGCCGTTTTTAGTGTTGAAACTGTACTCCGGGGGACATTTGTATGGGGGTTAGGTGAAACAATAAACCGATCGCAACCAATTTAAATTGGCTTCGTCCTTGTATCATAAAAGTCTCACGTGCCAAATTTCATTTAAAAATATCTTCAAAATTTCGAAACATATATTGTGCACAAGGTTATATGGACAGCCACATAGCCAGCCGTCTAACCAGACAGACGGACATCGTTAGATCAATTTTAAAAGTGATTCTGAGTCAATTGGTATACATTATGATGGGTGTTGGTTAACATTTTTAATACGTTACGAACATCAACACAAACGCGTAATACCCCAACCACCTATGGTGGTGTAGGGTATATATAGCTAAAACGGGTCATGATTTTAACAATGTGTTGTCATAGAAAGAAAGCACTTAGTTCTGAGCCACAGTTCATTTTTTAAATCATGGTTGTCATTGGTACTTCTTTATTTTTATTAATTGCTTTTGAAGTACTTTTATTAAAACTATGTTCAGTAATATTTTTTTTGTTGAAAATTCAGTTTTAGCCTTATTGAAAGATGAATAAAAATACCTTTAAATTTATGAAATTATAAATTTTTAGAAACTTTTCATTTTCACTTTTTTAAAAATCATTTACCAATAAGTTTCAAAAGACAATGATTCAGTCAGTGTATCAGTAAGTCACTTAAAAATGTCACTGTTTTTATTTGAATGTATACATATGTTCCTAAGAATTTCAAACCTTCTAATAATATATTTATACCATCATATTCTTTTCACAAAATAAATATTAAATATAGCTTTTGAGGGGTAACTATCATTCAGATGGTTTATTGTCAACATATGTGTTTGATTTTCTAACAGCTGATACAAAATTTTTAACAAATTAAAAGAAACAACTTCCTTACAAAGCAAAGAAGTAATAATAATGAAAATAATGTGTCAGCATTAAATTCCCCAATGTTTTCATATCCTTGGAGGTTTCGCGTTTTCAAAAAGAAAAAAATGTCGGAGTAATAAAAGTCAGTATGAGGTTTGCCAATATTATACGTGTGTACATGTGTGCCACAACTTAGCAAATTTTCCACACAAACAAAAATACACATTATATAAAAACATACATAAAAATATTCTTTTTGACACCACAAATTACAGTATCAACATGTTAAGAAATAATAACAAAAACAATATGCATGTATATTATTAAATACCACTTGTCGTAGTATTACAACAAGTACTAAGTATATATTCCGGAAAATCGTAATTTCAATGTATTTTTTTGTTTTTCTTTATATCTTAGTATGTGTATTTTTTTATGAACCATCAAAAAGAAAAAAAAAAAAGGAAACATATGCAGCACGTACTAAATTGCAGGTTATAGTTGTAGCTAACTGATTAGTGACATATGTGGCAGGGTTTAAAAAGAAGTCATGATATTATTGATATATACACACATATAAATAAAATAACACCAACAAGAATTTAAAAAAAATAAGCTTCAGAAAAAAAGTAAACTCTCATTTAAAAATTAATATTTATGACATGGATTTAATTTCTTTTTTATAGAAATTTTTTTAAAAAATAAATTAGATTTTTTTATAATAGCTACATATATTTAACATTATCTTTAGTCGTTGTAAAATAAACCATAAATACTGAGATAACATTTTAGATACATGCAACGATAGTATTTTGTTTTATATTTATTAATAAAATATTTCCTATTGTAATCGCTCGATTATAATGCAACATTTCGTTTTATGTAAAGTTGACACTAAATTTGATGTAATCGCTAGAAAAAAACGTAGTAACTAGCTATGTATATACATAAGAATAAATTTATTGTTAAAATATAAATTTTTTTATGAAAATGCTTTTTTTGCGAAAAGGCTATTAAAGGATTAAAAATTAATGTTTGAGGGTGGCATAATAATATACTTACATATAAATTTGTTAATTTTACATTTGTTGGGATGCTTGCAATGATACATATATGTAAGGAGTGCGTTCGAAAAAATCTTAACATATATAATATTCAATAACTTGGAAACGGTTGATCTTAGAGTTTTCATTCTTTTTTATTTAATTTATAATTTAGTCAGTGTTGCCAAATCTTTGAGCCCATGTCCCACCAGATTGAACTTCAAAAAACGTTAGAAACCGCTAAAATGTTAAATAAAACCGCTGGCTTTTACCGCAAATATTTTTTATTTAATAAATTGTTATTTTTTAAAGTTTTAAACATGTTATACCACTAAATTAATGAATATCTATCCATTCTAAATCTTCATTTTGAGAACTTGAATACATTTCAGAACTTCTAATAAAATTTAAAAACTTTTTTGTTACTTCGTAATCGAAACAACACTTGTTATGTCGTCGTAAACCATACCTAATTAAAATAACGTAAAATTAGACAAAAATAAAATAATAATAATTATTATTTACTTCACTGTCAAAATTGCATTAACCATCTCAATTTGTAATCTATTTCTTGGTTTAGATTTTACTATATTCAGCTGGCTAAAGACTCGTTCAACATCTGCATTAGACCAAAGCATACATAGTATTTGCAGCGCAAATTTAGCTAATTCATTAAAAATTTTGTTTCCTGCAGAATCTTCATACTGTAAAACCTCAAACCAGAACAATGTAGTATCTGAAATATTATTCCATCTAATAGTGTTAATGTTACTAAGCTGATTTAAAATGTTTTCAATATTTTCTGGACTGCAATCAAGTTGCTCTAAAAATGGTATAATATTTTCCTTTTTCAGTTGGAAAACATTATTGATAGAAAAACAATCGATTTTAGACAAAATGTCCCGGTTTTCTGGTAACCTGAAATTTTAAATAAATTAATAATTTGTAGAAGTAAAAAAGTAGTATACTATTTACCTTTGAATCAATTGTTTTAATAATGATACACTAAAGTCAATGCATCTTTGTCTTATTTTTGATTCCTTTTCTGGTGTAATACTGCCTTTGTTTTTATAGTTTCTCATTTCAGTTTCAAACTGGTAACCCAAGTAACTGTTAGAATTAATAAAATTTTCAAATTGTTCAATTTCGAAATGTTCTTCCGTGTTGCATATTTTATTTTTTACTGAGTTTATTGCCATATTTAGATCATTCATACGTTTCGTATTATCTGAAGTATTACTCTGAAAACTCATATTGACAACGTTCATATCAGTAAGAATTGGATTCAAATATGAAAGATAAAGAAAATTAACTGGATCATTGAACATGTTATATAGCGTTTCAGCTGTATAACATCTTTCTGAAAGGCGTGCAATACCAAAATGCGTTTCTAATTCTAACCATTGATTGAGAATTCTTTTCACGGCAATATTAATGGAAAGCCAACGTGTGTCGCAAATACGGGTAATATTTAAAGGTTCCTTTATAAAATACTATTGTGAAACACACAAAAACGAACATATTTAGAACATACATACCTTGTCGTCATTAATAGCTTTGTACAACATTTTATACGATGACTTCCTTGCAGAGCTTTTGGAAAACCAATTGTATGTTTCCTGAACTAAAAACTCAAGGTTTCTTGGAAGAGTTGCGCAGGCATGGTTTACTGCGAGTTGAACCGAATGACAAACGCATCTTATTAGTATCAAATTTGGATTTTCTTTTTTGAGTTCTGTATACACACTTTTATTGCGACCAACCATAACGTTTGCGTTACCTGTGCCAATTCCTATTAATTTGTTGATGCTCAGATGAAACTTTTTTAATTCGTTTTTTAAGCTTTTCACGATTGATCCTGAATCAGAACTAGGTAGTTCAACAAGTGATAAAAAAGTAGACACTATTTTTTGTTGTTTTAGGCTATAATATATAATAACAATTCCTGCAAATACCATAATAAAAATAAAAAAATAAAATTAATGTAAATTTTTATCAGTATGTACTTACCAAGAAGTCTAACAACTTCAATATCAGTTGATTCATCTAAAAGGAGACTGAAATGCGAATCTCCAATATCATTTTGAATGTCTTCTTTAAAATGAATCGACAAAACGTTTTTAACGATGAACACTTAGTTCTATGTAACCGGATTTGTTGGCAGGATGTAGAATCATCAAACTGGTTTTTTAAAAGCGTAGTCAAATGGTCAACAGGTGTTATTGGTCCGTGTTGACAAAAATACAGGGCTAATGCTGCTTCGTGCTTTTGAACTTTTGTTGACGTTGATTTAAATGGAATTTTGTTTTGTTGACAAAATCCATTTTTTGCATTTTTATGTTTATTTGTGGAGGCATGAGCCACTAAATCTGAAAACTTACACTGCAAAATACAATTGCAATAACGACAAAATGCCTTGGAAATGTTTTCACATTCACTAATCCAATCCTTTAGTTGAGGATTTGTCTTCCATTCATTTCGAAATTTTTGATTGTAAGTTGGTTTTCCCATTATTTCTATAAAACTATGAAGAAAAAATATTTATTGTCTTTTTATTTTATATTATTTGTAATTTACTTACCAGTGATAAATATAAAAATAGTTTTTGCTTTCTATTTTTTCTTTTATGTGTATTTGTAAATTATTTTTCTTTTCACATATAACTTCATACACTTGTATCTTCTTAAGCACAAAAAGCAAACAAAAAATGCCGTTAGTTTTTTATTAGATATGTGCACATCATGAGTTATCGATAAAAACCATAAAACAAAGTAATGATTTGCAACACTTAATAATAAAGAAAAACAAGTAGGTAAAATTCGCTGAAAACCGCCAGCTAAAAATATTTTACAGTCAGAAAAACCACTTAGCGGTTTTTTTTTGAAAAGTATCCGCTGACGACGATAAAATATCGCTAGATCTAGCGGGAAAACCACCGTTTTGGCAACACTGAATTTAGTACAGATCACTGAAAAATATAACTTTTATAGTTCTAACCACTACTTATGAACTTGTGGACAATTTTTGGTAACCCTTCCATTAGAGATTTCATAGTTGCTTTAGTCATTTTTTTGGAACAGTGTGCACATCTTCTTTTAAAATCTTCGGTATTGTGGGACACCTTTTTTGTGCTCTTCAATTCACTTTTCACAAGAGCTCAATATCTCTCCACTGGTCTAAGCTATGGACAATTTGGAAAATTGACCTCTCTTGGTACAAAAACTAATATTATTGTTTTGGCACCAATCCAGAGCTTTCTTACCGTAGTAACAAGATACCAAATCGGGCCAAAAATGTGTGGACACGTTGTGCTCGCTTATGAAAAGAAAATTTGTTTTTGCAAATATTCTTTAATGTATATTTTGGTATTTATAGAGCCGAATGTAACAAATGACTTTCCTGTTTTGCCGCAACAGCACCTGTTTCGGAAAGAAAAAATGGTCCACATGATATTGGGAAGAACATAAAATTGAAAGCATATTGAAAGGATCTCCAAACACATCTGGTAGAAAAGCAGCCCGGAAATTAAAACCAAATTTCATACAAAAATACTCATGTTGTATAATTGACGAAGAACGTACATATGTGCTGGCAGAATTTTCATAGCATCTGTGGCAAAACTTTTATATTGTAAATGCTCGAGGCAATGTTAAAGATAAGTTTAGTATCCAAGAGCAGAAAAAAATTGCTAAAAAATTCCAGCTATAACAAGCTTTTTTTTTCTATCAATGGTCAAATTCTCCTGATACTGTTTAATAACATTTGAAACAGTTTGACGGCAGAAATTTAATTCTGCTGCCAATTATTTGTAGGACCTATTTGGATTTTTTTTAAATTTTTTAATAATTTGTAGCACGTACATCTTTTTTATCACTCATTTTGATCAAAATCACGACAAATCAACATGGTTGTTATTAAAAATAATAACTGAAGTATTTTTCAGTGATAACTAGATCAAAAGAAATTTTTTATATTCACTAAGGGAAAAAATTCGATTCAAAATCAACAACGGTTGTGCTCACATTGGTAATTTACGGTAACAGCTTTTTAATACCTTTCGTTAACAAATTTAATAGAAAACATATGTAATTTAACAATTTGATACCGAAATGGTTTCAACTTGGTGCCAATTAGGTATCGATTTTCAATAAGAATTGAACACGCAGTGTTTAATTTAAACACATACGGTGTAGATTCACTATTGACACAGAATGGTATCGTTTTCAACACGTATGTGATTGATATTTCTCTGGGTGTTGCTTCCGAAAAAAGTTATGTGGCAAAACGTATGTTAAGATTTTTTCGATCGCACTCCTTATGTAGTAATCGTATTGTCAACATCAAAAATGTTTGTTTTAGTAAATATGTTTGTAATGTTTATAAAAAAACTACATCATTTTATCAGAACCCGTAGGAGAGGCTCTTTTTTGAAGTTCAAATATATTCAAGACTTCCTAAAGTCCTAGACCACAAGCTCGACTTTTTGGCAAAAAGTCCAATTCAGGTAAAAAGGAAAAAATTATGCAGATGTGTAATCTAAGGACTTTTCATTTTATGTCCTAAAAATTTCGGTTTACAGTTTTTTAATAGTAAAATGTTAAAATGTTAAAATATAAAATTTTTGCTGAATTAGTCGAAGAGGTGTTTGAAAAAGGTTTCAGGTAAAAGAGTTTCAAATAAATAATTAAATAAAATAAAAAATCGTATTTTTATAAGGCAATTTTATATGAAATTTTGATCATATTTGTCAAAAATATGATTTCTCTCAAAAAGAAAAAAAAAAAAAATAAATAAATTTTCAAAACTTAAATCCATACTAATACTGGTGGATTCCCTTATTTGTTTTCTATCTAAATTTTTGCGACCATCCATAAACTCGTAAGATATAGCCCTTTAATTAAAAAAAGGTCCTTTAAACCTCATTCATTTATACTGTAAAATATGTTGAAACAATTTTTTATAAAAATTATGAAAATGCGAAAATTTGCATACTCTATTTTGGATTTTTTAACTTTCATTGCAGAATTGCTATCAGCGCCCCCCCAAAAATTCTATAATTTTTACGTATTTTCTATGTACACCATGTACTTTAATTATGTCCAAAATTCAGGATCGTGATCCAATTTAATCCTTTATAATACTTGCCTTGTTTTCAGGTACCCCAAATCTGTCAAATGTGATATAAATTTCAATAAATAATAAAAAACATCATTTATCTGCCATATTTTGTCCGCCATATTGAATTTTGAATATTTTATTATAGATTCGTAATTAGGGCCTCTAAAAACCTTATATGTGATAAACATTTTTTACGTACACCAAGTATTTTAATTGAAGCCTTTTATACGCCATATTACTTTTTCCTTTCCGAATACAGAAAATCAGAAACCATATTCGTATTCAGGGACCGCAAATCTGACAAATGTAACTATTATTCTTCTTAAAATAAGAAGAAGAAAAAATTGGTGGCCATATTGGATCCGCCAATTACGGCAAAATTCAGGAATCGCGGCCCAGTGTGCGCTAATAATATATCGATAAAAATAGTTTTTAGTTTTAAATAAGTATGTATGATGAAGCAGATTTATTAAATAAATTAATCCTAAAATATTTTATAAAATATTAACTTAGAATTTGTATTCTTTTCATTTCAGGTAATATATTATTTTGGCTTCAAGAATAAACATTTTATGTAACATGTTACTATCAATAAGTGAGTAAAGGAAAAACAAATATCTCAAATTTCATGTCCTCAGATAATAGCGGTGCTGTATATGGTACGTTCATAGTCTGACTAAAAAAAATATTTCAACACCAAATAAGTAAACTAAACATTAAAAAATGCCATTAAAAATAGGGACATTTCAGACCATTATCTTATTAAAAAATATATATATTTAGTATTTAAAACATTTGCAACTCATAAAAAGATTAACTGATGAAAAATAACACTGGTCAACAAAAAAATCCTCCCCCATAAACGAATAGTTGGACTTGATGTATTTTGATGTGCTAAACACGAATCTGCTTTCAGTTTTTTTCCATCAGGTCAGGATTTTTTTTATGGACTTGTCTAATATTTCGCCCATAGTAAGGCCATTTCTCTAGTATATTTCCTCATAACTCAAGAACGGTGTGTAAGATTGATCAAAGTGATACACCAAAAGATGCGGACTAAAAAAATCTTCAAATTCGACGAATTTAATTTTTTTATTTGGTCAATAGTTTCGGAGTTATTTTGAAATAAGTGTCCGAAAAAAATCATTTTCATGCAAAATTTTTGATTTTTTTGTTAGTAAAATTTCATTTAATAAATGAAAACATCTAAAATGTTACAGTTTATCATCTTTATCTTAAAGCTGGTAATGCTGTGAATAAAATTAGACATGTATCTTCAAAATTGATGCACAAATCAAAATTTTATTCACAGTTAAGTAAAAATACCCATGTTACATACAATTGTATTGGTGGTGGCCAAAAAAAAAAATATTTTTTCTTGAAACAAAATTAGGTGGACTAGGTGGATTTTGACGAGTTAAACAAGAATCTGCATTCACTTTTTTTCTATCGGGTACTGATTTTTTTTTTATTTGATAGAAAAAAAAAGTGAAGGCTGATTCTTGTTTAGCACGTTGAATTTCATCTAATCAACCTATTTTTTTATTTAAGACGAAAAAAAAATGTTTTTTTGCCCACTAGTGTATTTCCACTTAACTATAGTTATGCATGGGTATCCAAACTTAACTGTGAATCCAATCAAGATTTGCGCATCAATTTTTATGATACGTGGCTTTATTTACTCGTAGTTTTGCCAGTTTTGAGATAAAGGTGATAAACATAAATATTTTTGATGTTTTCACTTTAAAAAAAAAGTTTTAGTAAAAAAAAGAAATCTTGAATTTTGCATGAAAAAAATTTTTTCCGACACTTTTTTCAAAATATCTCCTAAACCATTGAACGGATAAAAATTTGTAGTAGAGCGATTTAAAGCTAATTTTATTTCGCATATCTTGGTATATCATTTATATAAATCGTGCATACCGTTCTCAAGTAATAGTGAAATATACTCGAGTAATCGGCATATTTAGTGCACAATATTAGACACGCCCATAAAAAAAATTCCGACCTGATGGAAAAAAACTGAAAGCAGATTCGAGTTTAGCATGCGGAATTCCATCTAGTCTACATATTTTTTTTTTTTTTGAAGGAGCTCGAAAAAAATTTTTTTGTCGACCAGTGTAATCAGTATCTTTTTGGATAACCTTGGTTTTTTTTATTTTATCGGAATGCTTTATTGTCGAAAAAGCCTCAAGGTTTTTAAAGCATCTTTACATTCAGAGCCCACATTCCCCAACTTTAATTTTTAAAATTAAAGGTCTGCAATCTAACAGCATTTCCATCTTAGCTTCTCTGTAAAATATTTTTAATGCGAAGTAAGCTTTTAAAAGGTAGCAACTAATATGCCAAACAAATATTAAAATTACCAAGGATGATTACACTTATTTTATAAACATTTAGAGCAAATTTCTTAAATTTACAAAAAAGGAAAATGATTTGCAAAAGTTTTGAAATCTTTAATTTTTTGCATACTGCTAAGTAAATACTAATATTTTTAAGTTAAGGAAATAGTTGCCCTTCAATTGTTTAATAAAATTCAATTACAAAACTTAAGAAAATATAAAACAAGTAGAAAAATATTTGGGATCAAAATATGCATAAGTAAAATATAATTTTAGTTCCAGATGTTTTCATCTCTACTATATATGTACAATTTAATCATATTTTATAATTTTCTTCTACTACAAGAACATCAGGAATAGAATATCTAAGTTCCATAGTTTAAATTACTTTAATTCAACCAATAATTCAATGTTATAGATATTCCTGCACATTAAATTTAACTTTTCTTATTGCTATTTAAAATAATATTTAAAATAATCTAGCATTTTTATACTAGTATGTTTACCTAAATTAAAACTTTCAAATTTATATAAACATCATTTATAAATAACAAAAAAGTTGATAAAAAAAAACCAATGTATTAGATATTTTTTATTAAAATATTAACCAACATACATAACGTATTTATGCGCGTATATATATATATGTATATATATATATGTATTTTTTTTTTTTTTTTATCAAAATTTTTCATATCATTTCATTTTTATTGGTTTCAATTTTGAATTTAAATATTAAAAAATATAATAATAAAAGATTATTCATATTTTTATATAGGCGAATATATTAGTAGTAAAGGTTTTAATAGTTGCAACTATGACTAAAATTCCAAATATTATATTTTTATGAAATATGTATGTAGTTTTAATTTACGTAGATAAATTATATTTTTAAAATACGAGTGCTCTACAATAAGCATAGTTGTAAACAAATGTAAAACAAATCTTTGGAATTCTGAAAACAATTTTATATAAATAATATATTTAGTTGCAATTGTATAAGAATTAAGTTATTTTTCCAAGTGAAATATTTATGACCCATAAATTCTTTTTAATGAATGAGATATAAATATATGTAAATATATAGGAAATAAAACAGAATTTAATAATATTTTAAAATCGAAAGTTATGTTCTTAAAAATAAGTGCAATGGTACTAGAATGAAAATATATAAAATAAAATATACTTATAAATATAAGCTTTTATTAACATTTAGAAGCTTTTCAGATGATCTTGTCTAGCAAACTTATTAAAATCGAGAGTTACATTATGATTTATTTCTCTTGCATAACTCTTATATTCTGACCATTATTTGTAGCATTAACAATTTGGCAATATTTTATGCTCTTATGCATAAATAAAATCTGATTTTTTATCTGCATTAATTCATACAACACACATGTATTTGTATACGTTTGTAAGTCTATGTGTGTGTACATGTATATATTTATATTTTAAAATGCTAAAATTTCTATAAATTATTTAGCAGTATTTAATTTTCTTTTTCTCTGTTTTACTTTTTTATTATTTTTTTAAATAAATTGCATGTTTGTGTGTTTAAATCTATGGTTGTTATTAGTTTTTAAATATGTTCTTTATTTAGCTTCATTTGTATATTTATTAAAAAGAAAAAAATGTGATGAATATGAGCAAAACAAAAAAAATTGTTAAAAACTTTTTAATTTAACACGCTTCATATTCTCTTATAGTTAGCTAAAATAAAATACAAATACATTAATTTATTTAATATTTTTGCTTCCTGGAAAAAAATGGATATGTTTGGTTCGGTCAAGTTGTTGTAAGCCACAACACCAGTAGATATATAATACACAAAGTGACCCCAATGTATTATGAATTTTAACATTAGGTTTTATTGTGTAATTGAGAATTTTAATGTTCAAAGAAAAAGAGGTGTAAAATTAGGAAATTTACATTTATTTACAAAATATTTTTATTATGTTCCAATGTGCAATTCAATTGTATATATATTTCATAATAAACCTCATCCAAAGGGTATTTAAATTTCGTTTCTTAACTGTTTTTGTTCATAAATATATTGAATAAATTATTTTTGTTTGTATACTTTTAGCGATTTATCTTTCTATTTTTTTAGTAATATGGTTTTTAAAAAACAAATATAAATTGCTATCAGAAATTTTAAATGTTAAACTAACAAGCCAATTTGAAATTACGGTATCTTTGTAAAAAATAAAATCCAGCGAGGTTTCCATATTATAATTAGAAAACATATTAGTTAAAAAAAAATAGGAAAGTTAAAAAAAATTAGAAATATGTACCTATGTATGTGATAAGTTTAGCTCTTAACAAGGGAAATCATTCAACAGTTACAATCTGAATTCGTTTTATATAAAACGCATCGATACTTGTACTTATATAATTTATAGGTCTATTCGTTTGCATGATACTTTTACTAGTTTTACTATTTTTGCAAGTATTCTACTCGAAAAGCATTTCTGTGCACATAAAAATAGTAAAAGTAGTACATTTCAAGAGAAAATATTTGTCTCTTTTGCTATATTTTGTACGAGTAAAATTAGTAAAAAATCTTATTTTCAAATTCCTATTGAATTTTGTTTTGAAACAAAATAATTAGGTATTATGTATGTTTAAGCCTTTAAACCTTTTTTTGGAACCTATGAATGAGGTCTTGTAAGTTTTGGAATTGCGATTTATACTTTTATAAAACTTACGTGTACAAAATTGTATTGTGATTAATGCACCTTTAAGTGATTTTCTGAAAGGGCCTTTTTATGGGAGCCATGATCATATGGACAGATCCTTTAAAAATTTGGTACATTGATTTGGATTTTTTTTTAAACAATGGGCTTCTTCCCTGGATTATACAAGTTCCATGTACCAAATTCCATTAAGTTATCTTCCATATTGAGGATATATACAGAGAAAACAGTTTCATTGTGGCAACCGAATTTTTTGCCAATCGAATTTGGTCGGTTGTGTATAATATTCCATAATTCGATTGGGATATCTGTATTTTATGATAGACACAACTAAATAATTCGTTTGTAATGTTATCGAAATATATACATATATAATATAGTATGATAGCATACTTTTAGGCTTATCAAATTAAAAACGTTTACACTGTTTTTCTTAAATGTTTTTTATTATAAGTAATTGGAATGTAAGTAAATAGCACTAATTGCTATAAACTTTACAGTGAATTTCATTAATTATCTAAATTTTGGATCATCTTCCTTCCAATGTTTGTAGACAGCGGCAAATAACAAAAAAATTTCAGGTTAAATGAAGACATATGAACCAACGGAACCCAAAATTGATATCTGCATAGGGAAAAAAAGGATTGTGAAGTTTCCCCTGCTATAATGAACGAAAATATATTGAAGTAATAATATTTTAATGCTTATAATACAGATTGTATTTATATAGCTAAATTTTAATATTAGTAACCATTTTCCAATCATTATTTTTTCTGTGTGTACAACACGGCTAAAAGCCATACATGTCCTTAGATAAAAGTAATTTTATAAGGAAATGTGTGAAAAGTTATATGTAAAAAAACATATGCCCGTATTCTTGAAATGTTTCCAATTTTCCATTTAATATATGTAAGTACAAAATTAAATAAAAATTTTATTTTTTTATGACACTAAAATTTATTTTTCTATTTTCCGTTTTTTTAACTTTTCAAAATTTTATTTTTGAGATTGTTTTTTTTAATTATTCTTTTTTTACTAGTTTTCAAACTAGTAGTAGAATTTCTAACGAATAAACCTCATGCTTTTGTTCAATAAATTTAAATTATTTTATTCTCGTCACAGAGCACATGTTCTGAGATTTCATCGTTCAATACGCAAAAACAGACCTCTGTTACAACATTTTCCAATATACATATATTAGTGAAAAAGCCACTGTATTCAGTTAAGAATATCTTTAGTACTCTTAGATTGTTCTTATTTAACAAAAGTATCATTAAAACCCAAAAGCTCCTGGAAATCCTAATAAGTTGCTTAGTATGTCTGAGTCCAGGTGTGGTTTCCCAGTTCTTAGTGAACACACTCGATCCCATAATTATATTTTTCTTGAAAATAACCCACGGTAATGTTAAATAATGGCTAAAATGGCCCTATAAATACACGTCGTGCACACCTATTGGCAATACAGTTGGTCCTTTCATTGTCAGCATGTCCCTCATGATCCAACATAGTGTTAGTAGCCAACCTAATATATTCCAAGAAGGTACACAGTTACAGACAATCTTATAGTATAATAATAAAGTACTTGCACATCTACAAAAACAACAATTGCTTGTATTTTGTTAGTGTAAAACTACTGCCCACAATCAGGGTTGTCAGATTTTTTTGAGCCTCTGTCGCCAAATTGTTAATCAGAAATCGCAAAAAATCGCCAAAATTAAATTTTATATATTTTTTTATGAAAAACTAAAAACAAAATATTTAGTGCTTCAAATTTTATATAATTTTAAAATGTAAATTCAGCATCAACAAAGTCAATGATAATTTCAGTAGCTAATAATAATTGAATAAAAAAATATTAATTTCAATAAACTTTTCTGACATACACAGCTCAATTTTTGGTCAACAATTTTAAAAATTTATTAAAATTGATTATATTTTTTTAACAGAATAATTCTAAATTTATATAATTGTCCTATTAAACTTATAAATTGTTTCGAAGAATTAATTTATTCATGAACGTTTTCTTTTCATTATGGCTCATAAAATCTTAATATCCATATTTAAAAGATGATGGAAAACTAATTGTCAAACATTTATTGAAGATATTTATAAATTAAGGATATTTATTTCAAGTTTGAATAAAAATGAATATTCATTTGAAAAAAAAGTAATACTTTCTCAATTTCATATCAAATATTGTTTCTAAATAATTCTCAAGCTAAAAAATAAATTAATAAAGATAAAAATTAATGACATATTCTCAATTTGATACCAAATGCTTTTGTTAAATCAGACTATATTTAAGAAAATAGTAAAAAGATTTGATTTCAATTAATTATAAATTTAAGATAAAACGATTGTATTTAAAAATGGATTTTAAAATTGCTAATAAATATCTTACAATAGTTTTATAATTTTTACTCTATATTTTTTCCAACTTTATTTTATAAGTATGGAGAAATGTGTGTTATCTGTTTAAAGAAATACTTTTAATATTATGTTCAAGAAAACGGTCTTAGCGACCATCTAAAAATCTTTATACGGACCCCTTGTTGAGAACCGCGGACCCCCATTTAAGAACCGCTGTTTTGGATAGAAAAATACTAAAAATAGACGTTGGCTAGTAAGAAAACGTAATAGTTTTACTATGCGAATACCTATTTAATAAAATTTTTAAAATTAGCCAAATAAATCGCCACCTTGTTTAAAGTCGCCAAAAAATTGGCCATGTCGCAAAACGGAAAATTCAGTCGCCAAGAGCAATTAAAAATGGCCAAGTTTGGCGAAAAATCGCCACATCTGACAGCTCTGCCCACAATGTCAAAATGCTTTGAACGGAAAGAATGAAGGAGAGCAAGAGTAAAAAAATCGAAAAAAAAAAATTTACATATGAATACAAAAACAATTTGTCAGTACCTCGAGGTTTGCCAATGAAAAAATTGTAAAACAGCTGTTCTTACGAGTATACTTTATTATTATACTATGAGACAATCTCATACTAATTTCATTGAAGGATAAAGCCATTAACTATCCAACATTACAAATATTCTTAGCCCTCTCATCCCTCTCCGCAAACACTCTTTGGTGCAAATAAGAGCCCAAACGCAAACAAGCGGTGGCGGATGTTGTTTTCAGCTCTAAGAGAGAAATGCATATTAAATGATGACGGTGGCGAGGAACGGTTTTCACATACATTTTGTTTTTGTTTCTTTATATTTTTTTGCATATGGCAACAACAACATCTTTCTATCTCTTTCCTTCTTATATAAATTTAATGTAAACCTATGTGATTCCTTTTGCAACAATGGCAACACCGACAAAGAGGGAGAGTGAGAAAGTGAGAGCTTTTGAGAAACTGTTGAAAAAAAACACAGCGGATTCCGCTGTGTTGTTGTTTTAGTTGCCAAATCTTCATATAAAAAAATCCGCTTACTTGTGTTTGGGCTCTAAGTCTGACATAAATTTCCGCCTGAAAGATCGACGGGTAGAGCCTTTTGAAAATTTGGGCTCAAAATACCCACCACAGCGGCACCATTTATCTGTTTGATAATTTATCAGAATTAGTATTTCACCAGTCATTAACCCTAATAGAAGAGTGGTCTTGTTATGGTGACAATTAACCAGTAAATCATTCTTGGTTTTAAACCCTATGTCACACCAAAAAGACTTTATCCTGCATAAAGTGTATTTATTGCCTTATTGGTAATATCGGACATATTGTTCTACATCTAATCAAGAATAATCATAGAGTATATCACATCATTGATGGTTCGATGTTTATGAAACAAAAATAACGGCTCTTTAAGTTTCAGATTTCTTCGACTATTTGTACAACCCCAAGTTTTTTTGAAAATTTAAAAAATAAAAATAGAGATATTCATTTTATTCTCTAATGTTAATTTCTATTTAGTTTGAAAAAAATCGAAAGACACAAAGTCATAAACGGGCGATTTCTCCTGGAATTCATGGTATTTTATTCAGCATATGTTAAATATTAAATTCAATTTCCAAACTATCACAGGTAAATATTGTAATTTTGTAAATTTACATTAATTTTGCAACAATTTTCTAATTGTGATTTCAATTATTGAATATAACAGTTATGTAAATATTTATTTCACGTTTCTATTAGTTTAACTACTTAATGTGCAATGACATCTAGTTTGTTGGATAAAACAATAATAATAACAACAACAATATTAATAATTATGATAATGATTATAATACTAAATAGTATACGAATATACATAAATTCAAAAAAATAAATAGTCAACTACACTGAGAGTATAATTATTATCTTTTTAAGATAATAAATTAAGCTTTAAAAAATTTTGCAAAATAATATGTATTATTTAGTTTTTTACTAATTAAATATCTTAAATGATTTAACTATTTAAAAAATAAAAAAATATATATAATAAATTTTTTCTAGTGTAGATATTTGTTTTTGATATTTACATAAATTGTATCTATCACTATTTCTTGTCTATTGAAATCTATATTCAATTGATTTGTATAATTTACATGCTGACATACGCATGCAAAAGGTAAATTTATCTAGCAATTGCTCATTAACTATTAAGGTTTAATGTACTTACATATATTGCACATATTTATGTACTATATTGTACAATAGTACATTTAAATTTAAATGTTTATGGTAAAGGAAACATTTTGTATACATTCCTGTAATTAGATACATCTTCAATACATTCAATAAAGTTAATACAATGGAAGTTTTTAATACAGGTACAATAGTATGTGTTCACGTATTTTCATTCATAAAGATTATGTAGTTATCTCCATCTAATTCCAAGAAAACTATATACATGTAGTTACTGTACGGTTCAAAAGAGTTATCTTTGGAATATATATTAGAATTAAACTACTTTTTTGTATTTAGAAAAGTAAAAATTTAAAGGTATTTTGATATCACGCTTTAAGGTTTATACATACGAGATACCTATATCTATCTACATCTATATTTTCTATATATAGAATAATTTGTTAAGCTTTTTTTCTCTTTCCAGAGCATTCTGAAGCTACCAGGCTACATAAACAGTTAAAATTTGGCTTACTTATGTAACTTTTCGTCCTACGAATCCTAACGGAGCAGGATTTTGCAATAAGAGCATTTTTTCTCTTTTCCGAGCTTTCTAAAGCTCCCAGACGTGATAAAAAGTTAAAATCTGGCTTACTTTTAAAGCATTTCGTCCTACAGATTTTGATATTTGTATCAGGGAGCGGAGATAATCGAATTTATGTGTTTTTCTAAGCATATTTTTTCTTTCCAGAGCTTTCTGAAGCTGCCAGACGTGGTTAATATATTTATAATTTCCTAAGCCTTTATTCTCATTTCGGAGCTTTCTGAAGCTCCCAGATGACGTAGAAAATTAAAATTTGACTTACTTACAAAACTTTTTGTCCTACAAATTCTAATGGAGCCAGATTTTGAAATTTTTATCAGGGAGAGGAGATAATCGGATTAATGTGTCTTTTTCTAAGCATATTTTTTATTTCCAGAGCTTTCTGAAGCTCCTAGACGTTTTAAAAAACAAAAAATCGGCTTACTAATAAATATGTTCATCCTACTAATTCCAACGGAGCCAGATTTTTCTATCAGGAAGCGAAGATACGTATTGATTGATCTGTTTTGGTTTTAAGAAATTTTGATTTGCTACACTCATTGTTTGCTCACCAAACCATTTTCGAAAACTGATTTTACATTTCGGTTAGGATTCCATCCATCAGATTCTAGCAGCTTCAGCAGATCTTTTACTTCGATAAGGGAAAAGCGTCTAATTACTATTTTGGTCTTGCCATACCAAATTTGACTTTGGAGTAAAATATCTTTTATTTTAAGTAAAAAATCAAAAAAAAAAAAAAAAAAAGAACGTGAGATCCATAACTGTTATCTACTGAATCTGCACAAGTTTCGTCGTTCATTATACAGCATGAGAATTTTGGTATGAAATTTGGTTTCAATTTCCGTACCTTATTTATGGCTTCTAAATTTTTTGTAGCATTCCTGTCTGGAATTTTTTGGACTTTATATGTCTTCAACTCCACATTAACTTTAACTTTTCTCACCAAATAGTCAGATCACTGAGCTAATGGGCTGCTTCTCTACCAGATGTGTTTGAAGTTCTTTTCAATATGCTTTCAATTTTCTGTCCTGTCCTTCTTTTTTTTTCTTCCCGAACCAGGTTTCCTATCAATGGTCCTGATAATGTTTAATATCATTGCAAACAGTTTTTCACCACATATTTAATTTTCTGGCGAATTTTTTGTAGGATAAATTTGGATTTTTTTAAAGTTTTTAATAATTTATAGCACTTACAACTTCTTATCATTCATTTTGATCAAACTCACAAAAAATCAACATAGTTGTCATTAAAAATAATAACTGACATATTTTTCAAAGGTATCTAGATAAAAAACTTAAATAATGCTTACGAAAAAAGTTATCAGGCAAAACGTGTGTTAAGATTTTTTCGAAGGAACTCCTTAGTCAGAAAATCTATTACCGATTAGTTGAAAAAATAGTTTGTCAAAACTTCTTAAAAAATATGTCTATTTTCAGCTAAGCGAATATATTAAATCTGTAATAGACATGTTATTTTCTATTATTCTTTGTTTATAATTATATTTGCCAGGATTTATTTAATTAACAAAATAAATTCATTAAAAATTTCTAATTATAAATATGATTGTATAATTTTACACATAAAGCAAACCCTATTTTGATAGTTTAACTAATAAATTAAAAGAACAATATAGAAAATATATGTATGTAAGTAAATAAAATTAATTTTGTAATATACATTTTTTATTAATGTTCGTTGAATAAAAAATGTTTTTAAATGAAAATTAATATAACAGTGTAACGCAATACAAAAGGAACTTAAAATATTCGTTATTATTTAAGATTTATTTCGTTTTTTGATTTAATCAGGAATATATTCATTAATATTATATTAAATAATGTCACTGATTGTATCCATAACCTTTAGTCACATTTATGTAAAATCATTTTTAGAACATGCACTTGATAATTAATTTTGCTAGTATAATAAAGCCTATAATTTTCCCACTATTATTATCGTCAACGACAACATCATCCACCAATACCACTAATAATAACTGTATTATTAAGACCTTAACATATATACTCCCTAAAATATATACACTGCAAAAAATAAATAAAAATAGTAGTAAAAAATGTATTTCTAAAAAATTGTATTTAAGATTTAATAACTAAGTCGAAGTATCGATTTAGATCGGGACAAAGTGACAAAACTATTTTTTTGTCTGCTCTCCAGATTTCAAGTGATTGTTTTTCTAGCCCAATGAACCAGACATATTGTTGAAGCATCAACCATTTTCGACAAATGCCGCACATATGTTGGAAACCCTCAATTAAATCAAAATTGTTTTCATAACCATTTCTAAAATCTCATATTTTGGAAAATGTTAAAATAAATACATTTTCATTTTTAGTACAATTTGGAGAAAAAAATTAGCACAGGAAAAATGTATTATATTTAGAACTAGTTTTATAATACTTGGAAAGGAGTAACATGTACTCGTTCTACTATGGCATTCCCATTCCATGGAAAAAATTGTCATATTCTGAATTGTTTTATATTTAAAAAAATATATATATATATATATTTTTTTTTAATATTATTTATTATTTTTTAATGAAATATTTAATATTTTCTCGAAGACCCTCCATATAAGCATTATTGTATTTTCGGTTCCTTTTTTTAATGATTCCACTTATTTTTAAACTATATTTTATTTTTTACCAAGCTTTAACTATTTTCTATTTTTTTAATATGATCCAGTTTATTTAAAATAGAAAGAGTTCTAAACTGTTTAGTGCATAGCCCTCACCATTTGCAATAATAATGAGAAAATAGATCAGGTCGGAAACTAATTTGATTTTAATTATTCTAATGGATCAGACCTGTGACCTGTCCCAATATCGTAAGGCGATGTTAATTAACCATCTCAAATGACAACCCAATGTAAAATTGTCAGGTTCCAGGTTCATTATTAATTTTGAAAATAAATTGTTAAATTATAAAAAAAATTTTTTTTCAGCGTATAACTAAAATCATCAATATCGTTATGATTATAACTTTTGAACATTAATTTTCAAAATATTTATATGAGAGTTTGTTGTATAGATATTTACATACATATTTATATAATTACATAAAATAATGCATATTTTAAATTTCAATAATAACTCCTCTATGATGCCAATACGAATACTATTCACAAAATTAAGTATGAATATGAAATTATTTAGTTATAAAAAATACTTTTTAAAAATGCGACATGGAAATAAAATTAACATAGAATATTGTTAAAAAAAAATTATTTCGTATACATCCTTTTCATGCATATCAACAATATAATATTTTTATTTTTTCTCATACATAATTAGCTGTAAAATTTGTTTATATGCTTGTATACCACCAATACATATATAGATTATTTATATATGTATGTATATATGTATTTGAAAAACGCACACACACATACGCACTAAATTAATTTAGTGTTTAAAATTTTCCTTTAAACCACATTTTAGAAAATTTCAATAAACGATGAAACACGATAAAAAAAAGCTACATTCATTTAACCATCGAAAATAACTACAACTAAATATTTATATAAACGTATTGTGTAACTAGTATTTTGATATTATTGTTACATTTTGTATGATTTTCATTTGAAATATAATTGTTGTCATTATTTACAAAATATAGTTTAGTGGTTTGTAATGATAAAATATTTACAATAATTTTAAATGTACGAGTATTATTTTCTCTTTTTGATTTTAATTATTTTGTTGATTGGGCATCATTAAAATGTAATTTAACAAAATATGAAAATAGTTTATTTAATTTTATTTTGGAAATAGGAATTTATTTCAACGAATTTACATTTAAACCATATGTGATGGTATTTAGTGTTTTGATGGTATTATAAATCTGCAAATTTGAAAAAAATTAAAAATAAAAGAAAATGAAAAAATGAAAAATAAAAAATTGGGATTATACAATTAGTTTTTCCAAGTAATAGGTGAATAAATTCCTAAACCCAAAAGAAAAATTACCATAATTTAGTATAACTTTTTTAACATATTATTTTTACAAATTTAATTGAGACAGTTTGAATTATTAAGAGTAAAACCAAAAATATAAAATTTCAAGACTTTAAACCTTATATGTAACCAAAAGTCAAAGCATTATACCAATTTTCATTTCACTATCCCGTTGAAGAACCGATATATGAAAAATTATGTTTTTTTTTTTTTTTTTTTTTTTGTAATGTGATCTGTCTTTTAATTTTTTATGAAAATTTAATTAATGCTCCTTTTCTGTATCTCGATTTTACATTCCGTCTGTAGACGAAAACCAGTCATAAATAGTATTCTCTATATCGATATAATTTTTTCGTTAGATTTACGTGGTTTAGGTCTATGATATACGTTGCTCTCAAATGAGATGTTGCCAATATTAAAAACAATATAAATTTGGAAAAATGTTTAATTAAAATTTTCTACAATTTTAAGTTTCTTTGAATATGGATTTTGGATTTTTTTCTATTGCTGCATTTAGATACTCTACTAAGCCTATTAAAAATTTTGTTAAAATTTAAGTAAGTAATACTTAATAATAAGTATATAAGGCCTTCGAATAGAAGGAAAGGTTTTCTGTTTTTACCCTACCTTCGATATAACTGAAATAAAATGTCCTTTAGCCCTCTCAGCCTACACCCACCATTTTGCAAAATGTTTATATTCAGTAACAAAAAATATTTGTTTATGTAATGTTGTAATATAATGTTTTAATGTCGGTGATAAAGGATTATTTATTTGATGGATTGATTATATGTACCTATATACGTTTACGTAGCTCCTATAAAGCCCGTCTTCCAACTCAAAAACCTTTAATTGTATAATTCCCATATACATATATATGTAAATGTTAGTGTTATGATAATGTTGGACTCTAATAAGTCCATATCGGTCCATAACTGACCACAGCTGACATATAAATTTCATAGCGAAAGAAACGATATATATATGCTTCAACAAAGTGCTGAAATCAACCGATTTTATATTACACAGTGCACTTGTGCAACAGAAAATCGCCACACCATTTTTTTTAGTAAAATTATATAACATTTATACTATGATAGAATAAATAATGAGGTACAATTATTTGGAATTTTTCAATTTTTAATTGAATTTGGAAGCAAAATCCTCATTTTTCAATACGGTGGATTTCCTAATGAATAACAAACAAGATTGAGGAACATTTGCAGTGTCCAGGTGAGTAATTTTCTTATTTTTCATTTAAAAATTCAATCAGTCGAAAGCAAAATAGGAAGCGAACGATTTTGACATTTTTATTCGTATCGTTCGACATACAGAAACCCAATTTTGTATGAAAACATTTATGTTTTCGTTCGGCTTGTCGTTCGACTCATTGTTCGCATAGAAGTTTGTTAGAGAAACCCGAATCAGTTTTCGTTCGCTTAGAAGTCGAAAGAAAGCATACGTTCGACATAGAGAAACAGGCTATAAGACTTTTTGTGAAGAATCTAATATTTTTAAATTTTGTGTTAACAACAAAATGTATATGTTATATATTGTGTATTTAAATGTTCATAAGGATGAACATCAATGGAAAGGCTCCCAAAATGTCCAAAAAATGAACTATTTATTTTCAGAAGCAGTTAACTTTGCAAATGTAAACAACATTTTTTCATAAGACCTAAAAAGTGACAACTTTCTCTAATAATTATACCTTATTTAGTTGTATCATGATTTATAATAAAATCATTAAAAATTGCGCCTTTTTTGCTTTTCCATCACCGAAACGCTAAGAAAATAATTAGTACATAATAGCAATTTTTGAGCCAAAAAACATAATAAATTATCACAAAAACCTAAACAGTCGCATGTGACATAGAGAATAAGGAAATATAAACTCAATAGCATTTCAGACGGAAAGTGTCAAAAATCGATATAATCAGGGCATAATAGAAAAAATTATATTTTTTTCTTTTTACATCTTTTATATCTATTTGACAGTAAACTGGTTCCAGTTCGCTTAAAACTGTAGACAGAAGAGCTTTTTTTATGAAAATAATAAAATTCTTAAAATAATTATTTGAGTCCACAGAAAGAATTATTAGTTTATTTATTTAATTTTTTAAATTAATTTTTAAGGTAATTTATTAGATGTCTTTTTGTATACCAATTATTTTGAATTTTTTTTTTTTTTTTGGAAATTTTCAAACCTAAGAAAAACTAATTTTTTAGTATAGACTCTATGTAAGGTCACAATACCACAAGCCATAGAGTAGTATATAGAGACGAAATTCTCGATTGACATTTAAACAAAATTGTTGTTTTGTAAACAAAAATGTATTTTTATTTTCTTTTGGCAACAACAAAATGTATTTGATTACATGTATTTTGTTGTTGCATGAGTTAGGTTTTTGACAACCGACTTAGGTTTTTGACAATTAGTTTCGTCTCTTGTTACTCTTTGCCACAAGCTGTGAAAGCTAGGCAAACTATTTCAGTGATAAGTGGTAACTAACTCAAGAATTTGCCAAATAATAGAGCGCCTTTCCTAGAAATTGCTGGGGATAAGTATAAACAAAACACTTGGAGACCTCATTGAAAGTGACACATTAACATCAATCTTTTTTAATACTTGATACAATTTTTAATGAAAACTATTTCAATATTCCTCAAAAAATACATTAAAAAAGCACAGAATGCAAAACAAATCAAACTTTTAAAACAAAATTTTCAATAGGCCCCTATTTGTATGCAACACATTAAATACTTAGTTGCTGTCTGATTTGTATGTATGATCCCTTTCATATATTTTCTGTTTGTCGAGCAAAATGTAAATTTATTTTATCACTCACTCACATATACATACGTACACATACAATGTACAACTAGAGGAAAAAAAATTAAAAAGAGATAACATAAAGAATCCCTGAACACAAAACAAATAAATGCATTTTTCTGGCAAACCATACAATGAAAACCAAAATTTCACACATGCATTCAATAAAGATACGAATACTAAAGGAGTAAATTTAACATGCAAACATTATGCAACAAACAATTATTGAAAGAAATAATGTTAAGCAAATGTCACATACGTTACACATCAGTGCTATCTAAATTAAAACTTGATAATTTGTAATTTACAAAATCATGATACATACTATGGCATATTTATTCTCTAAGCATGAATTCAGAAGTTATACATTTATTTTAAGAAATTTTTGTTTCGGATCGCTTATAGAAAATTAAATGTTGTTTTCATCAGATGATGGCGATTGGAGATGATACACTTTTTACTGTCCAAAAAAATGTCTGATGGGTAAAACTGTAACTATGTAAATTTACACATAAACATATAGATATTGCACTTAAATCCATACACATATCCATACATACATATAAGCACTTGTATTTGTACATAACCAATTTATATTGTTGGACAATGAATAAACGCACGAACAAATGAAAGATTGAATGAATGAATGACAAACTCAAATATCATCGTATTGGTTTTAAACACGCACGCATATTAAAACAAATAAGATTCCACTAGTACGCATTAATGAATGTAAACATCAAGTTCTGGCTCATTTCGGTCCACTGCAATCCCCAGCAGTTGAATATGGTTCAGTACAATACAGTTTAAAGCTTATTCACAACTGAAGAACTTTTTTTATACATCATTTTGTTTGTATTATTGTAACTAGTTAAATAAAAGCAAAATATATATGTATATGTGCGTGTAATTGTTTTTAGAACAGGTTTTCAGATTGAGGTGTTATTGTTACAATTTATATGATTTTATGCACTTAGAAACATTATTAAATAATGTTTTTTTGAAGGCCTGAAATCAAAAAATTTTTTATAATGGCCCATGTATTTATAAAATTCAAAATAATTTCAGGTATTCAGGGAAAAAATTTAGAACTTGTTTTAAAATCATTAGTACATCTGATTTTTATCTTTTATAGTTTTTAAATTATTTGCATTAGAAAAATCAACTCATCAATCTAAATCAGAGATGCGCAATTTTAAAATTTCCTGACTCACGAGTTTAGACTACAAATACTGCTTACGCAACGTTGCTTCACACGCACACTATAAACTACTTCGTTCGACTACTGCTCTCTCATTAATGTCAATGCAAATCAAGCAGAGTTTTTTGCTGCTTCACACATACAAGCGCAAATGTATAGTAGTGTGTGTGCGCATTACTGATCTAAATGGATCTTACTAAAAGATTGACAAATTCTAAATTCCCAGAAAACCGGCAAAAAAATCCCAAAACTGGCACTTTTTAAGTTTTCCCACAAAACACACATTTGTTTAAGATCTTGAAAATGACGTTAGTAAACTCTCCAGAACACATCAGAGTTTTTGAAACAGCATTTCGTTTATAGATTCGTTTTTAAGATTTTAAAATAGTATAAAATTGGTCAGATTCGGAAGGGTCTGTACTTAGCCCTATTCGACGATTAGACATGTCTTCTATTTTGAAATCATCTTTGCGCGGATTGCTTTCAAAAAAGTGTAAAATTAAGAAACATTTTATTTTAGAGATAAACAAGCGAGAATGTTATATTCGGCTTGGCCGAATCTATATACCCACCATCAAGTTAACCTAATTTTACGTTATATGGGAGGTGGGCGATAAAGCGGGTGATCGCGCCCATTTTTTATTTATGAGTTTACATTGATCCTTGAACTATTTGTACATAATTTCGTTGACGGCTCACCTTATATGGGTGGTGGAAGGTAAAGTGGAGGGACCACGACAATTTTGATGGTGGGTGGAAAAAAAATATAAAAAATTTTTAACTCGGATGAGAAACAAACGGTTAAAAATGTTCTATGTCAAAGTTACCCTACTTTAAGCCTCTATAGCTCCGATTTAATAAACATGTGATTCCAAACTTACTTGTTTATTCGTCTAAGTACAAACTTTTCCATAAATTATTTGTCGTAGGAATGAAATTATAAACATGATAATTGTTTCTCCTCCATTTAAAATAATTATATATTGAGGTTTTAAAATCCTAATCTCAATTTCTGGTTGTGCCAAAATTTTGCATTATTAACATTTGAAATTTTATTATTACTTGAATAAATATTAATTTTCTTAGCTTTACGTCATGGTCCCGCCCTAAATATTTGATATGTTGTTGCCAACACTTTAAGGAAAATTTAAAATATATATATATATAAAAAAAGAAGATATACTTTCTTAAATATACTTGATAGAAGAACAAAAATTTATTTCATTCTCCTTTTACAAAAATGCAGTGTCTTACAAAAAATATAACAGTAACAATCTATATTTATTAGGCACCAATTTGAGCAAAAGTTTCCTTAAATAGGTCAGAAGATATATTGATTTAAATTTCATACTTATATTAAAAAAAAAAAAAAAAATCTGAAAAAAGTGATATTTGAACCACTTAACTACAACATATTTGAAAATTTTGAAAGACTTCAAATTGTGTATTGTCGTACAGTGAAAAAAAAATCACCAATCATCATATATTAGTAAATAATTCATTCAATTAAAAACATTTTATACTATGTACAAACAGATAATGTAATAAAATCAGCATGTTTGATTTAAAGAATTTGGAAATTTTAAAAATATTTAAAATCGGTTCATATTTGTTACAAGCTTTGATAAATATTTCAAACTCAAGGTTGCCACTCTAGTGCTGTCCTTGCTCCCATAAGACACTACAGCAAACAATATTCTAAACGTCTAAATTGAAAGTTTCATCTAGATCTAATTCAATATTGCGCTACAAACAAAATCACATTATTTCCAATTTTTTTGATGGTAATTATTAAAATATATTGTAATTTTTAAAAGGATTACTATTGATTCATTTTTTTTTTTTTTTTTTGTCAACATTAGTCCTATGTAAAATTTTCTTTCGTAAATATGTAATAAAATCTTTTGATCTTTTTAATACAGATATAGATATTGAAATTGAAGCTTTTAAATATTTTTCTCGTAAAACCCTGTATTAAAACTTGTATATTTTTATACATTTTGTATAAATACTTCTTTACATATTTACACACATCTATCTTTAAATGTATGTAAGGTTATAAATTTTTTAAAATATACAATACATTTTTAACCAAATGAAAGCCAAACAACAACATCAACAACAAAAAATATAACCTGCAATCAAGTGTCGAAAGGAATTTAAATTGGTTCATTTAAAATGCAAGCGAAAATGAAACAAACGAGTGCGAAATACTTAATACAACAACAAATGCACATATAATTATGCTTAAAAATGTTAGGGCTTTAGTATAATGTAGCCATTTTGTATTTTTTACGCCTAAAGCTATAATAAATGTTATAAATTTATTGATAATGCTGGTATAAAATGTAACAGAAAAAAAAAATTAATATATATAAAAATACAATGAAAGATCTCTAGAGAATAGACACATGTATGATGCCAATATATAAGTATATACTCAGGCTTACGATAATCATTTTAAATTATTCAGTATTCAATTTTCAAAACTCAAGCTTATTTACATATGAACATAGAAATACAGATTCATGTGTGTATATATTTAAACTTATGTATCTATGTACATATGTATGAGATCCCTGCAATTTTATGCATCATATGACAATAAGTGTTATAATAAATTTTTATTCTAGTATTTTGTGTTGCTACTTGTTTTTCCACTCGATGTTTATTTTCATAAATGGCAGGATTTTACATTTATTTTCATCTCAATTTTTTCTATTTGTTTCATCACGGTTTGAAAATTTGTTTGCACGAATATGACAAATAAATTCTAAAACTAATACGCTACTGTTGCTGTTATTTGTTGTATTCTGTGAGTATTTTTTTTTATTTTTATATCATTTTATATTTTTGCTATATTTGATTTTTTTTTTTAATATGTATTTTGTGCAGTGGTAGTATGTAAGTAGTAGCAGCAAAAAAAACAAGCGACTTATTTGTGACATTGTTATACGACCCCTTTTAGCCATATTAAATATTTGTATATTTATCATAAACAAAACGTATAAAATAAAAATCCATCTATACAAACAAACATAGAATTTAAACATTTATATTGTATACATATACACACCTATTACATATTGTAGATAGGATATAAACAACGAAATAAAACAAATATACATACATATGTAGTAGTCCATACACAAACTCATAGATATTCAAGCAAACATTGACAATTTATTTGTATATGAATATGTATAAAAACTGTAAAATGTTGTAAAGTGAAAGAAATAATAATAAAAACATTTCTTTTTTTTTTTTTGCCAATTGCATATTGAAATTGGCCATGAAAACATCTGCATCTGGGTCCACGGTAAAAATTAAATGCCCATCGTAGAGAAAATAAACTTTAAAGGATTGTAATCATTTGCAAAACTTTCTCTTTTTTAAGGTTTGAAGCTGATATATTAAACCAGTTTATTTCCACCATTATTATTGCAATAAAAAGCATCTAAAGTTTATATTCCTTCAAATATTTTTCCTTTTACACCAATAAGTCTCATCAAAATATTTAGTCCTTAATTAACAAAAAATAATAATCTGAAATAGCAATACCTACATAAAACTAACAAATTCACTTATGCATTTAAATTCATATGTTTATATGTATGCAGACTACAAAAAAAAAAGTTGAACTCTCTTTCATCATAATGGATTTTCCATTTTCAATTGAGTTCTTTCTACTTTTAAGCATAAAATAAAAACTTATACATCATACCGCCAAACAAACATTAAACGTACACACATATGTCTGAATAGTAATGAATATGAATGTGTCTGTGTGTCAGTCTCTCAACATGTGTACGACTACCAAAAAACTATTTAAAAGTACATATAAATTTCAGTTTTTTATTTCACGAAAAAAAAAACACATTTGTATAAAATAATAAAAAAAAAAAAGTAGATGGTATATTTTATATATGTGTTTGTGAATCTGTAGGAAGTTTTTTTGTAAGTAAAGGTATTTATATTTTACCACATACATAGTGTCAATAAAATATTGTTTATTGCCTACTTTTTTAAGTATGCTGGTAAGTTTATCAGAGTATTTGTATGAGCATATTAGATACACTTAAAAAAATAGATTGACGGAAATGATGTTAATGTGAGGATAGCAATTTGGCCACAATTTTATTCGGTGATTTTCTCATATAATTAAAAGGAAACTGAAACAATCATAAAAAGGAACCCAAAAACAAAAAGCCAAAACTTATTGCTAAACCTTTTCTTGAGAAGTTTTTTTTATAAACTTCCAAGTCTCCTTGCTAAAACTCAAACACATTTAAAGCTTTACAGAGCTGACTTTACTCTTTTTCTTTTTTTTTGTGGAGCGTTGTGGACAGTACTGTATTAATATCAGAAATCATTTCTTTAAGTCATTTTGGGGTAAAAATCTCCTGTAAAGCCATTTTTTCATAGAAAGCTACACCGCTGGACCAATTTTCTTGATCATTCTGCAAAACTCGAAAGTAAAATAGGCTACTTTATTTTTCGATAAGAGCAGGGTATAATCCCCATACAAAGTAAATATTTATTTTCACATATCTCCAACACTAATACAGATAAAATCCTCAGATTTTGTGAATATAATTTTATTATCAATTTACATGACTGAAATGAAAATATGGCGGGTAGGTCGAAGAAATACTAATTATCGGATAACTTAAATACTGTAACAGGCAGCATTACCGTTGAGTATTTTTAAAAAAGTGTCCTAAAAAGGAGATTTCTAAAAAAAAACCGCAAAAAGGGGATTTTTTCAAAAAATACTAACTACTTTAATATTATACTTTAAAAATTCACCAAATTTATATATTTGATGAAAAGAAAAAAATTTATATATTTGTGAAACAATCTCAAAATAATTAATTTATTCGTCGGAATTAATAAAAATAATGGTTGAAACAACTTAATTTTTCTCAATTTCGCATATAGTCTTAAAAAGTCGCCATTTAGTCCCATTTAACAAAAGAAAAGTGGCCAGGTGATTGAAAAAGGAGCAATTATCGGTAACGCTGGTTGGAGAAATGGTACCCCCATACAAAGCAAGTATTCTTAGTGGCATACCTTTAAGAACTATTATAGTGAAAGCTCTCAAATTTTGTGTAAACTACTTTCATATCATACTGAATTAATGAAATGAAAATATGCTGGTAAGAGCCAGTGGGTCGGGTAGCTGCCATATAAAGAAAATTATTATTTTCTCATACCTAATAGAATAATTTAATAAAAATCTTACAAATTTTTATAAATAATTTTCATATCAAATTATGAATGGGCGGATAGGTCGAAGGGCAGTAGTAGCTCTCATATAAGGAAAATACTAGTTATTGCATCAAAGCTCACTGGGATAAGCTAGTATTATATATTTCTTACTTGTTATTATACATTTTTGTCTTAGCTCAAATAAAAACATATGGAGTGAGATCGAAAAAATCTTAACATATATAAAATTCAATAATTTGGAAACGTTTTAATTGTTTATTTTTTATTTAATAGATATTATATTACAGATCACAGAAAAATATAACTTTTATATTTAGTTTTTATCACTACTTATGAACTCGTGAACCTTTTTTTTGGTAACCCTTCCATTAGAGATTTGATAGTTGTTTCAGTAAAGTTTTTGGAACAGTTTGGCCATCTTCTTTTAAAATATTCTATAGTTTGGGACACTTGTTTTGTGCTCTTTAATATCTTTTCACAAGAGCCTAATATCTCTCCACTGGCCTTAGTTCCGGACAATTTGGAGGATTCATATCTCTTGGTACAAAAACTATGTTATTTTTTTGGTACCACTCTAGAGCTTTCTTATCGGACCTAAAATCTGGGGACACATTGTGCTCTCTTATGAAAGGAAGAAGCCTCTTTTTCAAACATTCTTTGATGTACATATGGACTGTTATCAAAAATGTTTAACTTGGCTGCAACTGACTTAAATCCTTAATAAGTTTTATAGTAATGATAATCTAAACAAATTTATTACAGATCTGAACTCACAAGACTTTAAACTAATAGAGTTAATTTTAGTACCATAAGTTTCCTTTATAAACATGATTGTTGTTCAAAGTTCAAGAACATAGAAAAACGGCTAAAAATTACTTAAGTTTTTCCCATTCTTCTACAATTTTTGTTCGCGTGTTTATACTTTTTGATATCATTCTATCATAAATAAACTTATCGGACTTTGCACATAAATTCTGCACCATCTTTGTTGTTGTGCAGACTTTCAACAGTAAAATACAGGGTAGTCGAGTTTTGATGACAAAATTTTTTAGTTTTTAAAATTTTTGTTTTTTGGGCGGAGTCTGTGCGCCCCTCAACCGAATACAAAGTTTGGGACAGGGATTGATACTAGCTGTAATTGTGCGTATTTTGCGCTTCATCCCGTTGATGTGCTTGAAATAGTCAACGTAGTAGATAGTCTCAAAGTTTGGAAAACAAGAGCGAACATTTTTCAAAAAATCAGTTTTTCGCAAGGCAAATTCACAGTTTTATATGTAATGAAATGGATTACTGCGTGAACTTAGTTTTTTGTTATTTTACATAACAAAATCGGAGGAGCATTAAAAATAAATTTAATACAGGAATTTTATGGACTTTTTGAAAATTATGCAAAAATTTCACCTTTTGTTTTTTTATTTTTATATAGAATATTGCAATTTTAACAAATATTGAATATATAGATATAAGAACGGCGATAAATATAATTGATCGGGAGCACAAATTTAAGTAAAATGTCGTTGATACTTAAAAACGGAACACTTTTGTCAAAACACATTTCGCTAAGGCACATCGTGTGGACAGCATAAAATTAATTATAATTAGCATCGTTTGTAGCTGTTTGTTATGCTTAATAAAAGTGCGGAGGCGCATCAAAAAATTTCGAAAGATTAACATTTTATGGACCAAAAAATATTTACTTGTGTTAAAAAAGGATCACAATATTAAACGGTATTTCTTTATAATAAACTCTAACAAAATATATTTTCATTCAATGTATGCAGAAATAATTTAGATTCGATCCCCATTTTTCGCAAGATTTTTATTGAAAATAAAATTTTTTAAATTTTACTAAGAAACCTTAAAATATGCTGCACTAATACCATCAAACATTGAAAATATCATAAATTTTATTTGAATAACTCAGTAGGTTTTGATATTATGTGTAATTTTGACCAGAATTATACATAAGCTAGATTATAAAAATTTTTATATGTTAAAATTAAAACCGCCATAACATTCGCGGCCCTCACAGGAAACTTTTAACGCGAACTGATTCTACATGCATTCGAGTCACTTTATATGTATACAATGACTTGCTTGCCATAGTTGCATAAAGCTTGCCACACCAAGAATTTTTTATGAAATTTTGTCTGCTTTTGGGTCCTAAACTTATATTCAACAGTTCCTCGAGCATTAGAAACATATAAATTTTGACCTGGAAGCTGAGCTGGAAAAATTCTGCCAGTTCATACATTTCGTCGTCCATTATACAACATGAGTATTTTTGTATGAAATTTGATTTTAATTTCCGAGCCTATTCTTGGGTTCTAAATTTTTTGCAGCATTCTCTTCTGAAACTTTTTGGACTTTGTATATTTTCAAACCTGCATTGACTTTAACTCTCTTTTTTTTTTTTTTTTTTCTTCCCGAACTAGGTTTCCTATAAATGGTCAAATACTCTTGATACTGTTTTATAACATTGGAAACAGTTTGAAGCAGACCTTTAATTCATTGGCCAATTTTTTGTAGGAACAATTTGGATATTTTTTTTTTTTTAATTTTAAAAATATTAGCTCGTATTTTTTGTCTCTCATTTTGATCAAACTCACAGCAAGTCAACCTAGTTGTTATTAAAAAATAATAACTGACATAATTTTCAAAGAAAACTAAATAAAAAAAAATATATAAATATTGCTTCCGAAAAAAAGTTAACCATATTATATTTACGATATTTTTCAAATATTTTTTTATCAGTGCAGGTATTACAACCAAAAGTATACACATCTTTAACTATTTCATGAAAATTTATAAATTTTTTTTAATCTATATGCTTTTTTTCATACCGCTAAAAACTTGTATATTTTATTACCACGTTTTTTACCAAACATTTTATATTCATGCTCTATTAGTATTTAAGTACACTTGTATATGTCCTTTTTTAAATTGTTGACGCTCTTAATGTATTGAGTTTCCAGCCATTTTCTCTTACTCTCTAGCACAATTCCTTTCCCTTTTTTCCTTTTCTGTCTATGTCTAAGAGTTCAATTTAACAATTTTTTTTTTTTTTTTTTTTTTTTGGCACAATAAACGTTGTTGCAATTACTTTGCGAAACATCTTTATCATTCATTCAACAACTTTTATTAACTGTCGTAAATTGCAAAAGGATTTACCGTCCGCCATTGGCATCGAATGTTAAAATAGCTCATTTTCTTAATGGATTCAATAAAAATAATAACATGCTTAAATTTATTTTGCTTGCTTTTTTGTAAAGTATTCTCTTTTCACTTTTTTTGCTATAAAAAAGAAAATATTATTTGTTTAATATTTAAAGTTAATGATTTTTATATGTGAGGCAATAATTTTTAAAATAGTATTATATATTTTCATCACTTCAAGTGGGCTAGCAGATGGTTATGTTATTGTTCTTTGGAAGTAGTTTTTTGCAAGGAAAAATAATTCTACATTAACTTAACAAAGTACTATATAGTTAAATTAATAATCATGAAGCACTCTTCTTTCCTTTTTGTTGTTAGCTCAAATATTAGCATTCCAAATTAAATTAAATTTCCATATTTCTTTGCTCGCTTAACATAAAATATGATTGTATTATAAAATTTAATTAATAATAAACATTTATTTATTTTCTTTGCAGGTAAATTAAACATACATTTTAATTGTGCTCCAAAGAGAAAAGAAAACAAAAACATTTACATTTTTTGGCATTAAAATAATAAACATAATAATGGCATCATGTCATTATTGACTGTATGGAATATTTTAATGTAAGTTTATAATAAAATTATATATAGTTTTTATTTTTAATTATTATTGTTGCTGCTGCTATTGTTGTTTTGTGATTATTATGCAAACAAACAAACAATCATAATTAGACAAACAACATTGAACCTTTTTATCTTAATATTAAAACAAAAGCGTGTTGTAGCTGAAAAAATAATCATAATAATAACCAACATAAAGAAAAAATAATAATAATTATAAACAATATTTAATTTTTTAATTAAAAATTTATTTTAATTGTAACATAAACAATAATAACAATTAAAAAATCTATGCAACTAGGCAGTAACGCTTAAAAGGGGTCTCATATAATTGTTAAATTCTATAAGAATTATGTCCTAAACTATTTTCGTAAATGAAACCATATCTTTGGCAACAAGGAAAAACTACATAACTTAAAATATGCAATTTACATTTTTTGAATTCATTATATACAGTTCTATGCCGTGTTTATTTTTTTCAAAATCTGACAAGTATTTCAAGAGATATTTACATTTAAAATTTAAATTTTCCATAGTGTTGCATGGAAATTAAAATATAAAAACTGTTCTCCTGAAAACTTCAAAAAAAAAATACTTATGTTGTTTTTCTTATTGTCACAGATATATTATGTTCATATTTTTCCCAGTGTTTTATACATATAAAGTTCTAAAATTTCTGAATATATTTGACACCTCTATTTAATAATATTTTGTCGCTCCTTCTTTAAAAGCCAACCCTGCACTATTATCCATATGTTAAACAATACACTTAATGAATTCACAGAGAAATGTTTTCACTTTATTGAAAATTAAATTCAATTGCTAAAAAGTAAATATTTTTCTAATTAATAAAATATTAAATTGGATACAACAAACAATATTAAACTAAACCCCCTTAGATGAATATTAACATTATATGGAACAGAGTGACCACATGAATGAATTATATTTATATATAAGGATTTTGTTTAACGAATGGTCTGGAATATAAGACAAATTTCCTTAGATGAATATTAACATTATATAAAACAGAGTGACCACCTGATTTTGTTTAACGAATGGTCTGGAATATAAGACAAATTTCCATGCACAGAAAAATTCTAAGCACATGTTATGCTGTTTTTGAAATTTGTAATAAAAATTTATAAAATCTTTTCAATTTGTAAAGAAAAACTACATAATTAGTTCTTGTAATGACTTCTAAGTAAGCCTACCTGTTGTTCAACTGACTTTAACTATTGAGTGGCTGTAATTCACTCTAGGTGAATGCTTGTAAAGTACGATTTTATTTATAATTAACTACCTTCAGAACTTACACTGAAAATCTTAAAAGTAACTAGATTAAATAATTTTAAGTAATTATACACATATACTCTTTGATAAAACTTATCACACATAAGTGTGGAAGACAAGGATCGTTTAATAAATAGACACTAATCATGCATGGGACCAAAATACGTACAAATATTTACAACGATAAGGTAATCAAATTTAAAACATAAAAATGATTTAAATATATTCAACAAAGTTTGAACACTTGTAATTAGTATGATGTAACTAGTTGCCTCTAATGATACCACCGTGTTAAAATAATGGCTTCTTCAGCTCATTACCTGGCAACCAATGTTTTTGATGGGCCCGTAGTAGAATTTTTATTTCTAAAATATCCTCAAAGCTATGTAAGGTAAAGATCTAAGATATAACTACTGTCATATTTCTTAAAGGATATATACAATTTTTGAAGTTTTATTGAATAGAAAAATTAGAAAACATGTCTATCCGCCATTTTTCATGCAAACTATATGTGAGTCTGGCCTACACCAAATTTTTCTAAAAGCACAATTTTAGAACATATTTTTTAGAAGATAATTTCTTGTTTAAAATTATAAATCCTACAGACTTTATTTTTGCATAAATGGGATTAGATTAAGCTTGAATCAGCGCCCATCACGGTTTTCCCCACATTGACAATTAACGGTGCTGACTTTTTGACACCGTTTGTTTATATAATGTTATAAACACACAGTTAGAAAGTGAAACAAAATTTCTGAGGCACGGGTTTTCTCAGTCAATTTGGATACACGGTATTCATAAATACATGAGCTCTAATCCACTTTTTTTTGAATTGACTCTAGTTCTCGCGATAAATCGCGGTTTGTAAAATTGAGGAGGTTGCACAATATATTGAAGCATATCTCGAAAACAACTTGTCTGTTTTTGTTCAAAAAAATATCAACAAATTCTAAATAAAATTGCCTTCAAGTCGTTCTTATATTACTTTTTAATATGGCCAACTGTTATAGAAATATTAAGCTTATTTTCTAAAAAAATAATGAAATTTTATACAAAATTAAAAAAAAAAAAAAAAACAGTATCAAAAATTCAAGTTTTTATTCGTTAATCATAAAGATAAATTTGTTGCAAATAAAACAAGATATATTTGAATAAAATCAAATCAATAGGTTTTGATTTTATTCACAATTTAGTGAAAATACTCATTTACAAGTTACATTGAAAATTTTAAGAAAATCACACTCATTTTTTTAATTTTTCTATGTAACTTGTTAATGAGTACTTTAACTAATTTGTGAATAAAATCAAGACTTGTACATCGATTTTAATGCAATAAGTCATATTTTATTTGTAATAAATTTATTATTCTGATTAAGGAATACAAATTTTAATTTTTGACACTTTCGAATTTTTATGATTTTTTGAAAAAGAAAAATTCTCAATTTTGTATAAAATTCAATTTTTTTCAGAAGATGAGCTTAATATTTCCACAACTGTTAACCGTACTAAAAAGTAATGTAAGAAAGACTTGAAGATAATTTTAATTTCAATTTTCAAATCGCGATTTAACACGGGAACTAGTGTCAATTCAAAAAAAAGTGTATTAGAGGCTTAGTACTTATTAATACCGTGTATCCGAATTGACTGAGGAACCCCGTACCGCAGAATTACTGTTATCCTGTGTATTATTCGAAACGAATTATGCTCACCGATTAGAGTTCTTTTTCATATTCTGTGGAAATATTCTAAACAAATTTGGTAACTAAATGTTGACTTAACTGGGAACGCCTTTCATGTGAAGTAAAAAATGTACGTAATACACACAAATTGATAAGAAAATTTTTATAATTTGCACTCTAATCAACTTTACTATTTGAAACCTAAAAGAAATAAACATAAAAATTACGGTAATGTAAAACAACATAATTGTTATAAATTTTAATAAAATTTTCCCATCCATAAATAAATACACAATTTAAAAGTTCTGTAAAAAACTTAATCACAACCAAAGCATAGAAATACCGGTACTCATTTACCTCCCTAACTCACTTAAAATCGTAAATATTTCCTATACTATTTATCCGATTGCTAAAATTAAGGTATCAATTAAAAGGCCTTAATGGCGCATTTATAAAAATAAAATGAAAAAAAAAATATAAAAGTTTAATAAAGAAAACTTTTTTTAAATATTTTGTAATTTTTAGTGCAAAAAAATAATTTTTTTGTGGTAATATTTTTTCTTAATAGCCGGCCTTCGGCCGGGCGAAAGGGCTTTTAACTCTGTGGTATGTCCAAAAGCGGCTTCGCTAACGTAATTCTTCCTTTTTACTCAACTTTTTTTATAACAAAAAATTTTTTAATGCGAGTTTCTTATGGAAATTCGATTTTCAAAGCCCTATAACTTCCAAAATATTTAATTGCGCATAAAAATGTTTACATCATTATTTTCACCGATAAAAGTACTATCAATGGCAAAAAAATCAAATAAATCGGAGCTGAGTTAGGGAGGTCTATTTATGCCGAAATACCATACGCAAAGAGAGCAAAATATCTTGGAATGACAGTAGATGCTAAACTTCAGTGAAAAGTACGCGTAAAGAAAAAAAGGATGAACTGGAAATAAAATATAGACAAATTATAGAAAACGGAGACCTCAAAATTAATAATTTATCATTAAAAACCGTTAACTACTTATACAGATATTGATTATAAATAAAGTTTTTTTTTCACTTTTCAGAAAGTGAAAATCTTGAATAAATTCGCGAATTTTTTAAAATGAAAAAAAATAAATAAAAATGGAGATATTTAAAAAGCTCCATAGGTTATATGCGTAGCAAATATGAACAAAATCGGATGACAATCCGAAAAAAATGTTTAATTTTTATAAATCTCTCAGGGAATGGACGATATATATGTGGCCACCCTATTTCTACTATGACAACTGCACCCAATATAAATTAAATACGCATAGGATTTTAATTATTAATATAAAATTAACAAAGTAATAAAACTATTTTCAGTAATAGCCATCCTAATTGATCCCTACAGTCTACATTCATACGGTTTTATGGAAAAAAATGTCATCTCAATTTATATCAAAATAAATTTTCTTATTTAAAATAGAACTACTAATTAAACACTACTTAAGATATTAGATACTTAAAGGCCTAAGTAGGGCATAGAAAAATAACATAATACATATATTTTGTTATTAAATTAATATATTCATAATTACCAACATAAAACATTATAACAAAAAACTTTTCTAATTGTTAAACAAAAATTAAAAAGAAATTAAAAAACATAGGCATAAAAAAATAATAATGCAAATTACCACAATGGAAAAAAATTTAATAAAAATATTTATATTATTTTAAAATTATAAATTCCTAAAGCGTAAATACAATTATTAATATTAATAAGACTTAATTGTTAAATTAAATATTTTCTAATAACGAACTACACCAAAAAATTATTTTTATTTTCTTTTATTTTTTTATTTTTTTGCGTGGGAATTTAAGTTTTAAAGGTTGTTTAACATGTTTTTTTTTTTTTGGCTTCTAGCCAATTGTAGAAGTGTGATAGGTCAGTAATTGCGATTTAAAAACAAAATGTGTTATTTTTTTATTGAAAGAAATAATATGTATTTTTCCCTCTTCTTTCTTTTTATTTTTTAAATAATTTCATAAATATACTTAATTTTATAAGACTATAAATATTAAGTTTGTCTTGTGGTAATTAATGTAAAAAATATATTTTTATTTTATTAATATGGTATATGAATGTAAATTTCATTAACCACAAAGAAATCTGTAATAACTTTTTAAAAAATATAATTACTTGACTTTATATTCATACCTTACACTAGCTACTTAACATGGTAGTCTGTAGGTTAATGGAAATGTAACACTTCATTTGTTTTTTAATAAATATTTGTTTTTTTTTATAACCTAAAGCATTTTATAGTAAAATATATATATAAAACAATGATCCAATGAATGTTTATAATCATTAATAAATAATCAGCATTTGGAACCAATTTTTAGTAGCCACTGAAAATCTAACTGCGTTTTTAATAAATTATTTTGTTTATAATCTAAAGCACTTTTAAGTAAAATACCTTTACGACAATGATCTAATGGATGTGTATAATAGGGTGATCGATTATTCGACTTTGTAGAGAAATCGGTTTTCAAATAAGTAGTTGGTATTTTGAAAAAACCGCTTGCACTTTTTAAAATTCAGAAAGTTAATATCTGTGGCAATAAGGAAAAATTGGCGGACCACGCCCGTTTTTGGTTTCCGAGTTTATATCGACCCCCAAACTATTTATATAAAATTTCGTTGTCGTACATGCTTTTGTTTGAGAGATATCAGCAGAAAAGTATGAAACAGACACCCTGTGTTTCTAGTTTTTAGCCCATAACTTTTTTGTTTATTAACCGATTTTGCCTATTTTCAATCTCAAACAAACCTTATATAAGACAAATATTTGAGCCAAATTTCGCCCCCCTATATTGTCCCGTTCAAGCCCTATCCTGCTTTCAACAGACGGATGGACATAGCTAGATCGACTCAGAATCTAACCAGGACCCAGAAAATATATACTTTGTGGGGTCTTAAATGATTCCTTTGACATGTTACACACGGAATGATAAAATTAATATACCCCCATCTTTTTGATGGTAGGTATAAAAAATCTAATTAAAATTGCAGTGAAGTTATATTCACATAATTTTGAATACCTCAGCAAAAGCTCTGGTTGCCAGGTAATGAATTAAAAAGGTAATATAATGGCTTTACACTATTTACACATTAGCCGAATAACCCATTATTTAACACGGTTAAGAAATTAGAGGCAACTAGTTACCTCATGTCATTACTTAGATGTTATTACAAGAAATAATTACTTTTAAAGGTGTCCAATAACTGTGTACACCTATTTAAATATTGAAATAAAACTTGCTGAACAAAATAAGTTTTATATAAACAGTAGTCACAATACCAAATTCTTGAGTTGATCAAAATGCATTTAAAAAATGCTCAGTTCCAAATGACAGTAAATTTAAATATTTAATAAATAAATGTAAAGGTAAGAAATTGGTGAAATATTATATCAGTTTCAAATATTTTTAACACTACTGCATTTCAAATTAAACTTAATAAAAAATAGGTTTTATATTAACAGCAACTCACAATACTCACCATTTTTTGGTGATCTTTTGTTTTTAATGATCATATTTTGTAAAAGCTCATTGCTTCCTTATAGAATTAACTCCCAGAAATATGATAGAGTATTTCATATTCGAGCTAAAATGACTATTTTTTTAATTTTTTATTTTCCATTACTATGACCACTAAAGAAAAACAAAAGCATTGCAAGACCAAAATAACAAAAACCCAGAAAAGAAGAAAATATTACCAAGTATATAATTGTTCTTTAATATGCTTTAGTTTGCATTACTTTAATAACAATTTTGTTCCCCCTGTTACAGGCCATAAACCTCTACAGATCATTAATGTAATATGAATGTAGAGAAGGACTAGATGACTGGCGGTTTGCTTTTTTCGCATAGACAACCTGCCACGGCAACACCATTACCAACCACAAACACTAACAGCAAGTCAAGTAATATATTTTCATACTTGTGGAACAACAGAAAACAATTATGTCGTTTTTTTAACAATTTTTTTTTTTTTTTTTTTTAATTTTTATATGCATACAATGCCTTTGGAAACAGAAAAGCTAAAAAAAAACATACAAACACTCGTAAGAAACGCAAGACAAACAAAACAAAGTTTTATTAAAAAAAAGAAAAACGAAAATAAAAGATGTGAAAAAAAGATTTGCGGTCAAATTGCTTAATTACAAAATTGCGTTGAATTTTGCAACAACGGCACCAACACACACCTCAAACTCAACAGCAGCAGCCATAACATCAAAATCATCATCATTATCAGCAGCAAAAGTAACAGAATCAACTTTAGTATAAAATAGAGAAATATCAGTATAAGTTCTCTGTACTAACAAACAAAAATTTTAATATGCCACAATACCAACATCGTGTTTGTGGTTCTGTTATTTTTGCAAACTGTTTAAGATGACAATGATGACATTGGTACTGTGGTAGTAATGATGCTGCCAAGGAAAATTCATAAAATATAACCGTTAAGCAAATTAAAAATAAACAAAGAGCTCTATCTTTCTCTTAAGTAGTTGTAAGATCTCTTTGGTGGACATTGTTTTGTAAAGTTCATGCATTCTTGCAATTATTAGGTATAATAAACAATGGGAAATTATAGTGAAATTTTAGAATTAAGTTTAGGAAGATGAGGAAATTGGATCGAAAATTAGCGAACTTTTTTTAAATAAAAAGGCTCAAACAGTTTCTACTTTTCAAAGAATAAAATATATAATATAAATGACTTTTATCGATATTTAGCACAGCAATTGATAAAATATGTTTGCATTAATTTTTATATATTCTGAACGCATTCATGGTATAATCTGCAGTTTTCTAGCATCATGCGTTGAAAAAGACATGTTTTTTCCAACGGTTATTAAATTAAATATTAAACTAGGGATGTCAATGACTAAAAATATAGTTGTGTTTGTGACAGTTGAAAAAATACACTCAAAGAAAATTGGGTTTAGTAAACGAAATATATTAGTTATACATGGTGCTTTATTATATAATACTTATTGTTTTTATACACTTTCGCTTTCTTTACACTTAAATATATTAATATTGCCATATAAAATATTATTGCCATTTCTACGATTTTATCTTACAACATTAATATCAAAGAAATTGTTTACCAAACAATTCATTCCATCATTTTTTCCAGTGCATTTTGTACTCTTTGTACTCTCAGCAACGATTAAATAAAGAGCATAAGAATATGTGTAAACTCAGCCAGCACAATTGTGCTATGAAATTGACATTCCTATATTAAACTCTTCTTCCAATCTTCACTAAAAATTTGTGAAGAAAAATTCAAAAAGTTGCCAAATTGTTGTAATGAAATTAAAATCAAATATCATTTGATTGTGAAAATACCCAATAAGCATTTTTGCTGGAATTAAAGTTGAAACTAAATGTATTTCAAGCGTTGAATCCAGTACCAGGCATTGAATTAACCTTGTAATACACTTTAAATCAATAGCGTTTTCCAGTAAAAAGGAAATTAAAATTCCAATCAAATTTATTTTACTTGAAAATTTTTTGTTTTTTCAATCATGTTTCCTGTTTCAACTATTTTAATATTTGAAATTATGTCGGATTCCAGCAAAATATTCCAAGGCTTGAATTTTCGAAATTTGTTTGCTTATTGTGTATTTATCTTTCAATAACACAGAGTTACAAAATGAGAAAAAATTTCTAATCTCTTTCTTAATTCATATAATCGTCCCAGACAAATGCTACCGAGATGGCAGAGTTGGCTAATATGTCAAACGGTTTATCAATTTCGTTAAATAATAGGATGAATCTCCATCCCTCTGTTAGAACAACTTTAACATATAATCTCTTTCTTAATTCATATAATCGTCCCAGACAAATGCAAACGAGATGGCAGAGTTGGCTAATATGTCAAACGGTTTATCAATTTCGTTAAATAATAGGGGGAATCTCCATCCCTCTGTTAGAACAACTTTAACATATACCTCTTTAGTGAGATCAATGCAGGGCTTTTGACATAAGCCTATTTGACGCGCACTTATCTTTATCTAATAATGCTCTGAGTATTCCTTGTATAACTTGTACTGTGATTTTATTGTTTTAGAGAGTTATTCCACTCCAGTTGCTGTAGGGCCACCTTTTTAGAAATATTGACGTGAGCTCTTCCTAAAGTTTTTTACAAAGTTCCTCTATGCTCAATAGGTGCTTCATTATGTGTAATGATTTACCCCAATGACTGATTAACCCAAATAAATGGCTGATTGTTGAATTTACTAGACCTCCGAATTAGTTTCGTAAAGAGTCCAGTGATTAGCTACTTTTTTATTCTTAAAGTCACGCGTGATTGAACAAAAAACGACAGATTTGATAGAGCATTTGAAAAACGTCAAAATTCTAATGTGCCAATAAAATAATTGATTAGTAGTCAAGTTATTAGGTGTAATGGAAAGTTGTAAGGTATTTTGCGTCATTTATTATTTATTTTTGAACGAACAAACTATTTATTGGCAGGCAGACTGGTGACTTAATGGTCCCGTTAAATTCACCGCAATGAAAGGAATATCGTAATTTCGTTGGACATTTATGAAACATTCGTCTAGGTTTGGCACGATGCCCCAGTTTCGAAGCTCATTAGTGTTGGTGATTGCTTCTCGTGCTTTATTTCAAGGTTTTTAAGCGATCAGATCATTCGTGTTGTATTAGATGGAGTTTTGTAGGTGTTCAAATTGAACTCTGGAGTATTCCAGGGTACTCCATCCTTTCTTCATCCTTCTTTTTGAATTTTATGAAAAACTTTTTAGTAGAGACCACTAACTCAATCAATTCCTATTTCTGTCACTTATATTCATTTGACCATAGACCATGACCCTCCGAGGTTGTCTGAAACCAATATGGATCTCTTAGTTCTTTTTAGAGATTATATGAAACTTTCTACTCCTTTGGGTTAAATTAGAAAACTAGATGATGATTTCATGAAAAGAACTAAAAGTCTACACACGATTATATGTATTCATTTTTACTACATCAGTATTATTTGTCGTTTTATTTATCTGGATGTTCAGACACTGATAAGTATTGTAATTACTCAGAATTTTATTTTTTAATATTTCAAATTGGACAAAAGAGACGTTCTTTGAATAATTCTTTAAAATATAAATAAATGTTTCAATTAGTTATTACAGTGATGACATAACTTAATACTTCTGAGACTATAAGGCGACTTTTGACTATCATAAAAACTAAAAAATTGCATCAGCCTAGTGTGTATTGCAAGGAAGTCGTTTAGTGTTTTTTTTTTTTTCTTTTGCTCTCTTCCTTCTATTAACCACATATTCTGTTCGTCCTTGATTCATATATTTTTTGGGGGGTTTCGGATTTTTATTTTACTTTGTTATGTTTCTTCTCTTTCTTTAGAACCTCTGGCTGGTAAATATGTATACTTTTTTTATAAGTTTGAAATTAAAATTCCTCTAGCGTAGCAAAAGTTAAACTCATTTTGTAGCCCCAAGCATTTGAAAACTTGCATAAATTAATTGTGACTAGAATACACGACCAAAAAAAGTAATGAAATATAACGAAGAAACCAGGGTTATTGTTTTTCTTTAGCTTGCTGCTTTACTCTTTGATTTGCCTCTTTTTCAGATTTTCCATTTTTCTAAAGGGGGGGTTCAAGTGCGGTCTTAATTTTTTCCGTTTTTCATTTAAGCGTCTTTTGTCTTTTATTCATTTTTTTATTTTGGGGTTTTGTTAACTTGTTTTAGCTTAAAGTGCATTGTGCGTTGACAATAAACTATTAAAGCAAAAAATAGAAGAAAAAAAATCGCATATTAATAAAAAAATAAAATTGCAAAACAAAACACACAAAAGAAACGTTTAACGCAAAAGTAACAGATAAAACAGAAAGAAATATTTTTGTAGTTATCCGAACCATACAACGAATATATAAAAATTAAACTATGAAAAAGAGTTTCCTTAGAAATGGTGTGAGTAAAAAAAATTATTAGTTTTTCCTAGTGGTTCATAACTAAAAACTTTTTTAAGCTCATTTACGCATGAAAAGAGTTAAAATAACTTCTGGGTTTTTTCTTCTTTAAGAAAAACATACAATTATGTTGCAACTGGAAAATGTAAGAAAATTATTTTATTTTACAATAAGTTTCAATTTAATAATTAATATTTAGAAAATTTTCAACCAAATTTCAAAACAAAAATTGCTATTTGAAAATAGTAACATTTTTTAAAATAAAAATTGCACAGAAAGTAACAAATATTTTTAATTTCAAAAAATATTACATAGAAGCTAAATTTCATCACTTCCAAAACTATGCTTCACTGCATATCTTCTAGTTCTATGGAATTTATTTTTTAACAGTTTCAATTTAGAACTAAATTTCATTTATATTTAAAAGGTCAAAAGATTTGTTTTTATCATGCTTCAACAAATATGATACTATATATGTGCTCCCTTTTCAAAACTCCATTATTATTTTTCTGCTTTATCAATTATTATAAATATTATTGCATTAAATCAATTCAAAATCATAAATAAAACATAAAGGTAAAAAATATATAAAGATCAATTTTCAATATAAATACATTTGACTAATATTAAAAAGACATAAATACTTGTATGATAAACTGATGAAAAAAAGGAGCAACAACAACAGAAAAAATTCTAATAATTGTATAAATGAATTTATTACCTAAAGTAAAATCTTAGCAACGATTAAGAGGGGGAAACATAATAATAATGTTAATGTATACAATAAATTAATATTAAAATTCATACTCGTGTAACAACAATTTGTAAACGAGTATGTATAAAGATAATGTTAAACATACAGTGTATAAGTAAAGTGTGAGAACAAAAAAATAAATGTAAAGTTAAAAACTAATAACAATTAAAAAAAAATGGTACCAAAACGTTAGCAAAATATTATTTTAAATAAAGTCTTGTAAACTTTTCAATTCATATTATTTATATAAAAAAAAATGTGTGTTTAAAATTACTTTTTCCACACACTGTTTTATTTTCCTTCATCATGTTAACACACGACATAATCAGAAAATAAAAAATGTATTTGCCAAAAATTGTATCTTAATCATTCAGTTATCTTTCAATTCACACGCAATCAAGCGTAATCTATGATTTTTTTCTCTGTTAACATAAAAATTCATTTTAAATTTCGAATTTTAATGACTATGGCATTGAAGTGAAATGTACATAATTTAGTCATGGGAAGCAACAGGATATGCTACACATTTTTCTTTAAGCAATATAGCAAAAGAAAAATCTATTATTTGGAAATTATGGTAAATATGAGATTTATGCACATTTAAGTGATTTTCGGAAGAGGGGTTTATATGGGAGCTATAGTCAATTGTGGACCGATCTTCTTAAAATTTGGTACAAAAATTTATACTTATACAAAACTTCTTTGAGCCGAATTTTATTAAAATATTTATATTTTTTTGAGTGTTGAATCTCTATTCCTGGGGGACATTTGTATGGGGGGTAGGTGAAATAATGGACCGATCCCAACCATTTTCGATTTTCGCCCTTGTACCATAAAAGTCCCACGTATCAATTTTCAATGATACGTGGGACGTATACTTTGTGCACAAGGCTTACATGGGCAGCCAGCCAGCCGTCCAGCCAGCCAGACGGACGGACATAGCTAGATCGATTTAAAAAGTGATTCTTAGTCGGTGGGTATTGGTTAATGTTTTGTATGCATTATAAACATCAGCACAAACACATAATACCCCAACCACCTATGGTGGTGTAGGGAATAACAAGCGCGAATGTTGTATTCGGCTTGGCCGAATCTATATACCCACCATCAACTTTTTCAAATTTTACATTATATGGGAGGTGGGCGGTAAACTTGGTGGACCACGCCCATTTTTGGTTTCATAGTTTATATTTCCTTCAAACTATTTAGACTATAGTCATACATGCTTTTGTTTAAGAGATATCAGTAGAAAAGTATGAAACGGCCCATAACTTTTTTGTTTATTAACCGATTTTGCCCATTTTCAATCCCAAACAAACCTTATATAAGGTAAATATTTGTGCCTAATTTCGTCCCCCCGTTGTTCCGTTCGAGCCCTATCCAGCTTTCAACTGACAGACAAACGGACAGACGAACGGACATAGCTAGATCGACTCAGAATCTAACCAGTACCCAGAAAATATATACTTTATGGGGTCTTAAATGATTCTGAAGTTTATTCAACATAATAGGATATTATAAATTTGCGAAATGTTTTTCTACAAATACCACTGTGTTGCTTTCGTTTCTGATGCCCCTAAAATTGTAGAATCTCATAAATAAAAGCTAGTTGTGACCAATTTGAACCTAACGTTGAATTTATTATATGAATAATATCCTTTAAGTGAATTTCGGGAAGTACTTTATTTAGACACTGTGATCTAGTGGACCAATTCCATTGAAATTTGGTAGAGTATTTTATGGTTGCCATACACGTAGTATTGCCAAATTTTATCAAGCAAAAAGCGAATAATAAGGATGCCTCATTACCAAGAAACTTCTTTAATAAGTAGTTGTCATTACCAAAAACCACAAAGTTTTTGCTGGGTAATTGTAAAAAATCAGTATTTATGTTATAATGCCATACACAAAAAAATCAAAAAATAATACACTATGCAACAAATTGATGATCATCGTGTGGGGGCGGAATCATTCCAATTGCAATTGATAGCTCTTGATATGTGTAATAAACCCTCCAAAGGATTTTTTGCTGGTAGGCAAAATTTTTGTTTTATGACCACTTAAACTTTTCTATTTTTACACTAATAATAAGGGGTCATTTCTAGTCCGTTTGAACAAAATTAAACAAAAGTCCATTAAAACTTGAGTTTAGTGGGTTAAAATATTCTACAGAAATTTGCTACGTCGAATTTCACTAGGGGTCACCGAAGGTCCAAAGTTCATACGGTGAAGCGTTTATCCAAAAAAATGAAATTGATGAAATTATTGTTAATTTTGTTTAGGATTTGTTATTTTATGATATAATTCATTGCCTAGTTAAAGGAGTTTATATAAGAAATGTGGGAAAATTTCATAATTTTCTTTTTTAACAACATATCATAAGTCAGATAAATTTTTTATCTTTGAAGACCCCTAATAAAATTTGAAGAAGAAAATATCTGTAGAACATATTAACCCATTAAACTCAAGTTTAAATCGACTTTCATGTCATTTCCTTAAAACGGACTAGAAATGATTCCTTATAAGGTAAGATAAATGAATTTAAAGTTCTAATGAAATATTCCCCATCAAATGCTCTAAATATTTATGGAAAATTATTTTAGCTTCGAACTATATTGGTATTATTTTTTTCGATTTATCTGTAACTACCTTGGTACAAAAATATAAAAGTTTAAGTGGTCATAAAACAAAAATTTTGCCTACCAGCGAAAAATCCTTTGGAGGGTTTATTACACATATCAAAAGCTATCAATTGCAATCGGAATGATTCCGATAGAACACTTTGTGGACAATTTTGAACTTTTTATAAATCTTTCATAAATAATTAATAAATATTTTTGCAATTTGTCACACTTAAAATATATGCAAGATAAAACGTCTTAAAAATCATATATGTGAGCGTGTTGAAAAGAAAAAGGTTTATTTATTTGCTGCTTTATTAATATTGCAAATTATTTTTACAAAAGTAAGTGTAAAATACCGTAAAAAAATATTTAAATTATTCATGAAACATTGAGAATTACAAACTCAAACACTTGTAAACACTTACAAAAAAACAAATAGAAAACTATAGGAGGATGGAATGAAAATTGTTTTTTTATGTAAAAGAAAATAGATTTTAAAAGTCAAAGAATTTTGAACAAAAATTATAATAATTTCTTTACTTGTTTAAAATCTAAACAATAAGGAACAAATTATGGTGCCAAATTGACAACATCTGTGGACAAATTGAAAGTTTATGGTGTTGCTTTTTTAATACCGTTTTATTTACAATTTTTTAATAAGTGAAATCGTATATAAAATGTTATTTAATAATTTGACAATGATATGATGACAATTTGATACAAAATTGATATACTATTGACTCTGAATTGTGTCACAAACATACAATAGTCAAATTGTAAGCTTTACTTTTATATACATAAAATCAAATATATAACGTTATTTACTAACTTGAAAGTATTAATGTCAATTTGATATACAATTGGTACCATATTGCCTATAGTAATAGACAATATTTCTCTCAGTTTACATTGAAATAATAGACTTGATTCCTCCATGCAGTCCTGTAACAATCTTTACTGTTCAATAACAATTTATTGCAAAAATCAGGCCCAAAGTAACTTTCAAGAAACTTTTCAGACTGCACTCGTTTGTATTTATATATGTAGATATAAAATAAATGCTTATTTACCCATATACATACTTATCATACTAATGGGCTTTTAAACTCATCACTTGCACTTTATAGAAAAACGCCAGTTCAAACGCACACACATATACTGATACTTATACTCACCATTACACTCTCATACACATGAATACCTTCATACATATACTTACTCAAGCTACAAAAAAAATTGGTATGAATGATATAAACTGCAAATAATAATCTATAAATTTTATACAAACCTCCTCTACCCCTCCTCCACATTTACGAAATAAATCTACTCAAACCAAACAAACAACAAACTTCAAAGTGTTTGCAGGAGATTTAAAAAAAAAAAAAAAAAAAAAAACATTCGTATAAACTTTTTTATCGAACAAAGTTTTGCATAAAAAAAACAACTTTTTTGCGCTTTTTATTATAAATGTTTATAAATAAAAAGAAACAAGAGGAACGTGTTCAATTTGATAACGGTTGATTGCACACATGTGTATTACATACAAGCATACTTACACATACATGTGCTAGATTATGAAAAATAAAATGGCGTAACATTTTACACACTCTTTTAGCGTTTATATTTATATATTTGTATACTAATAGCTTCTTATTCTTTTAACTTCTTGTTTGTATAGGAAACGGAAGTGCAGTTTATTTTCCTTTTGTTGTTAGTTTATATTTTATTTTTATTTGTTACAGTTATGTCGTTTTTCTTTTCTATAAAGGCCATAAACTTATCTATGCAAAATAGGTAAAGGCCATACCACTTATTTTATTTTATAGAAAATAAAGCAGTTTAAAGTGAATTTTTAAAATGGGTTATTATAAACTAGATCTATAATATTAAGTTATTAAACATGATGATATAATAAAAGGCTTAATAAAATTGGACCTATATTTATATTAAATCTCAATGGCCATTTATTATATATTCCACGGAGCTGAACAAAGCTCTGAAATTAACATATTTTTTTGTCCTTCCTAGACCCATATATAAAGTTCAGTAGGCGTTCTGTTGTGACAGCTAGTTAAATACATGCAACAGAAAGCAAGGACTATGTTTTTAGTTAAAATTAACAAATTAAGTCTTATTTTATAATATTTAAAAAAAAAATTTAGTTAAATATAAAAATAAGCTACCGTAGAGTACTCGTAAAATCAACCTCAATTACTCTTAATCTTAAATATTCCGTTTTACAATTCCAAGACATATTTTACCTGTAACAACGGAAATAATAAATTCATTATATAAATAAAGTACAATAACAAGAAATATGGTTTACTTTTTAAAAAATTCCAACCTCTATGGTTGCCTATACTATAGGTTTGCAAGCCTTAAAGCCAATTCCAAAACTCATACGATTTTCAAATGCATAAAAAAATGTTTACTCATTCTTATTATTGAAAGACTATGTATGACCCTTTTCTCATTATAATTGACACTTGAATTTATTTATTATTCTTTTTTTATACTGATTTATTTTATGATAATTTTTCTTCTTTTAAATTTAACTCATATTCAAAGAAACATTTTTTTTTAATATTTTTCCCCCGGTTATAGTGATTTTAAAAGTTTTTGCTGTTTGTTTTATTATTTTTTTTTCTACTTCTGTTGATTGTTGTTTATTTCTCTATTGGCTTTTAGTTACGCTACAATGATTATAAAATAACTTTTTTTTCCCTTTTATATATCTATATGCTTGTGTCATATTCCAACACCCACATATTATTGGTATTATAAGTAGTTGGAATCGTATGTACATATGTATATGTTTGTTTTATTCATAGACAAATGGTGTGCATGTTTTACGGATAAACACTTTGAGAGTTTGAGACAAAAAGCTAAACTAAAAGCACTATTTCAAAATATTCTACATACTTTAAATAAACAAACCGATGGTCTTTTTTCAGGTATAGACTAAGTAACGAGCAAAGAAAAAAAAATAAAGTCAGTACTTTACACTGTAGACAGCCAGTCTATATGTACATTAGATTGTTCCGTTGAAAAATGCAAAAAGTTGAATATGCAAAAAAATATTTTAAGATTGATCCTCAGTTTGCTACCAACAATACCAACATTTTCCTAAAAAAAGTTTTGATTTTTGTCTCGAAATGGGTATGAAAAAACTTGTAATTTTGAGCCAGTTATAAAAAAATAACCCTCAAACATTTTGTTCCCTAAACCATCATGCTACTAATAAAAGGAAAATTTCCGAATACTCTAGCGAAGGTAATGGAAGGTGTTCGAAAAGTATTAAATAAATGGGCTATCAAATGTGGTTTAGGTATCAATCCTCAGAAGGACTGGTACTTTTTACGAGGTACATTATGCGATTTTTTTTTTTTTTTTTTTTGTAAAATAATAAAATTTTATAACTTTGTTGCTTTTATTGCTAAATTATTAAAAAGTTGCAATTTAGTAAGTATGGCTCTTAATAAATTATTTTCAAATTTGAGATCACTAAACTGCACTAAAAACTCCTCTGGCGGAACAAAAAAGAGTTTCCTCAGGTGTCCATTCCATGATATTAAATTTAAATCTACTTAATAAGTCAGAAATGCTTTCGAGAAGTTTCCTATTTAGCATCAATAAATGTAATCTCAAGAATTGTATATTACTCGCAATAGTCTGATGAGGAGTTTTATTCTATTAAAGTCTTATTGATTTTAGAATTTTATGACCAATGAACATCTACTTTCTCAGAGCTTTTCAGTATGAGCTATACTACAGCTACAACATTTTATTTTCCAAAAGACTAAGATTCTTCTAAGTTGTGCCCTACAAAACTCTCAGAAACAAAGAAATTAGGTCTGAAAACAGTGTACATCTGACATAGAATATTCCGATGTACAATTTTTAGCAGGAAATAAGGTTAATAAGGACTGCGTACGAAAAAAATCCGTGCATGTTTTTAGGCTTATAACTTTTGATATGGAAAAAGATAAATAATTCTGTTAACTTGCTTGCATTTGTCATTATGCTCAGTAGACATATGATGAGTTTTATAGTTATAGCAAAAGTTTTTCTTAAAATGGAAATTTAACAAAAAAAAAACACCTAAATACATAATTCAAAATTTTAATAAAAACTCACATCGGTCATATAAAATAATTGCTAGGGAGGCAAGTGTGTCACAAAATACAGTTTCTTTGATCATATTATACACAGAAGTCATGACCATTGGAAGGAAATCTATTTGTGGAAGAAAATTTGTATCTTCAGATTGAAGGAAACAGACAAAATAGAAAGAATTTTGAGAGAAAATCTCCTCATCTATAGATGAAAAGTACCACAAAAAGTTAATTGATCTGAATCTTTGCCAGAAAAGTTAAAAGTTCCTCATAAAAGGCATAAAAAGAGCATGAAAGTACTGCAAAAGAATTTTTTTCAAAATTATGATTGCTGCATAAAGACGATAAAACATTCGTATTAGCTGACTTTTTCCAACTTCCTGGCCAGAGATTCAATGTTGTAAATGTTAGGGGGAATGTGGCAGAAGAATTCTCAAGAAAGTTTTAGGTTTGAGAAGCCATTTTCATGTACGGGAAAGAAGTACTTTATTCCTAAGAAATGGTTTTATTAATACAGATATATATGTGAATGAATGCCCTCGGAAAAGATTTATTCTTTTCTTAAGTAAATACATTGTAATCGCTTTTTTCTGGCCTGATTTCGCTACTTCTCATTTCAGCAAAAAAAAATAATAATAAATAAATAAAATGGTGTGCATTTGTACGGAAAGAGCCTAATACATCAAACTTTCCAGAGCTTCGTGCAATTTAAATGTATTGGGATCTATTAAAAAAGAAAAAAGTTGTTTCAGTGTATTATTTGATGTATGTGCAAGTGTAAATTTTTCCTTACTGTAGATTCCAGCATTCTTTATTCTCTCTGCTATCTGTGGTACATACGTCATAGATTTGTAACTTTTCGTTCTGTTGGTCCATTATTATTTTTACAATTTTTAATCAAATTCTTAATAGTTGTGTCAGGAAACGCATTCTTTCTCAAAATGTTTTCCAGTCCAGTCCAGTTTTCTTATTCCTCTGATGAAATATTTCGTTGCTTATAGATAACACTCTTCGTATCAAGTTATTAGCTGTATTTATAAATACATTCTTTGGTTGACACGAATGAAATTTTATAATTCTACCATGGTAATTTTCCTTCCATTTCCTCTTCCATTGTAAACTTAATTTGTCGGTGGAAAGTATTACGCTATGTAGGAGTTTTTTCTATTGAACTTATTTTCACAATCCCAAAAAGATCGTCCAAATATTTTGTCAATAATCTTGGTTTTTCGTTAAGTTGTTTCATAGTCGTTTCCAATAATTGTTTCATAACTATGTCTGCGACAATGGTTGATGCTGGTGAATTCATTGGCAAACAGTGTTACCGTTTGGCGACTTTAGTCGCCATTTGCCCCTTTTTCAACCACCTGGCCACTTTTTTGGCCCCTTTTTGAAATGGCGACTAAATGGCGACTTTTTAAGACTATGTGCTAAATGGCGAGAAATTATGTTGTTTGAAATATATCGACCCATTAAATTTAACAAATAAATTCATTATTTTGAGATTATTTCACAGTATAGTGATATAAAGAGACGCGTATTATAAGTTCACTTATAAATGAACTGAAACTGTTAGTAACTAAAAGTAATTATAAAGTTTATGAACAGCTATATATAATATCATATGCTGAATCTTTTTGGACTCGATTGAAAAAATAAAAAAGATTCGATGAATACTTTTATCTTAATTTATATTTTTACATTCTTCATAGCAATCCCTCAGGGGAAGGTGTTTTTTAACTAAATTATCAGTAATAAAAAATAGTTTGACAGACTTAAGTCAAAACATGTGGATTCATTCGTTCCGTCTTAAACTTTGTCCGACGGGGATTTGGAAGACTGGAAAACTCGTACAAAAGTACAGAAGTTTAATTAATTAAAAGAGGATTGTATGTTAACTATTTTTGTGAATATTTTTTTGTGAATTTATGCAATAATAAAAATTGTTGTAAAATAATTATAAATTATTTTGTTATTAATAAAACTCAATTTTGTAGTTTTTTATAAAATACAAAGTTTTTTGTTTTTTCTGTTATCAAATAAAAAAAATTTTAAAGAGTTTTTTTATGTTTTAAAGCAGTTGGCCCCTTTTTTCAAAAAAATCCCCTTTTTTGGCGACTTTTTATTTTGAAATCCCCTTTTTTGGAGACTTTTTAAAAATTCTCAACGGTAACGCTGTTGGCAAACCCTTACACTGAGTATACATTTTATTATTATATTTAAAATATATGTTGTCCTTAATGCAAAACTTTAAAATCCTGAATAATAGTTCCTCTGGTATATCTGTATACTCCTCGAAATCTTTCCATTTTCTTTTTATAACATCCATCGCATAGTCCACCGGTATACTTAGAAAGAGTGATACCACATCAAAATAAATTAATTTTTCGTCCTCAGCTATTGCACTATTATTGGCCCTATTTCCTAAATTGCATCCCTTACATTATATACCGACGACTCTGTGATCTTCCTCAATACGTTCGTGAATATTTTGCATAAAACACTAGATGGATAGATACAAAAAAGTCAAAGTAATAATCATATTAATTATTTTAAATATTTTTAATAATAACACCAACTTTTCTAAAAAATTGGACATTCCTGACTTGTGTGGATACTTCTGGTATGTTATTGTTGTGGTTAGAAAAAAATTTATATAAATATAAACCTTTTTTTTCGACAATAGTTTATGATAACAGACACAAAAATGAAAAGTTTTGTATTATAGCCAAAAGTATTATGAATACTTACAAACACTCTTTTATATCTCAACATTACTTATGACTATATTTTTATTTATACATATAGAAGTCTATAGTTTAAGTGTAACTCGAAAACATTTCTCAAGTGGCATATTGTTGTTATTATTGTTGCTATGAATGATGTCGTATGACTGTCGCATTGACAATAAAAGTTCAGAAAACTTTATATCAAAAAAAAAAAAAAAGGCAATGAAAAGAGATTTACAAAAGAAGACAAATTTTACTTTAAATGGCCTTAAGGCTAAGATAAAAAAATACGAATTTTAACTTAAGAAAAAAAAAAATAAATATTAACAACAAGAAACTTTAAATATATTAACATATTCTTAATTTTATTAAATATTTAAAAAAATGCTTAAGAAAATCATATAAATAATTAAAGCTTTTGAAAAATAAAATCAATTTAAACTATTTTATTATATTTACAATGAATTTTAAATTAAAATTTTCCAATTAAATATTTATAAATATTTAAATTATAGTAATTCTTCTCTTTTCTTTTTAACTACAAAACAGTTGAATTTTTTAAACAAATATTTCATTTAGTGACAACAATTCATTTTATACTGAGATTATTTAAAAAATTTTAATTCATGTTATCAAAATAACATAGAAAAATTAATTGAAAAATTCATATGTGCTCACCTGCGGCGCTTTAACCTGAAAAGAAATTTTAATAAAAACTATTTAAAAAATTATACTGTCTAAAATTTTAAACCATAATCAATACAATTATTTGTTGATAAATGTTGTTTATTTTTGTGTGTGTATATATTTCAATATACAAAATGGATTATTATACTTTAACTAAAATTATATTTTTAAAATGCTCTGCTTTATTGCTATAGTTATTGTGGTTTTCGTTCCTGCTGCTACAAATTGCTACCGCTGAAGGTAATATTTTCAGGAATATGCGTTCATTTTTAAAATACAAGTTTTGTTCTTGTTAATGCCCTAAAATATTTGGAAAAATAGTTATAATAGCAAAATTATTATAAAATACAAATAAAATATTAAAATCGAAAAAAAGGAGGAAAAAATTAAAAACAATTTCCTCTTTTTAGGTTAACAATATTTTTGAAAGTTTTAGCAAAAAATTAAAATTAAGATTTTTCAAATTTTAAAATAAAAATTTAAGGCATGAACGCCAAAAAAAAAAAAAAAAAAAAAAAACAAGTATGAAAAATATAGTCGGTGTTTACTGAAGTACTTTTTGACATTTTTGAGACGCTAAAAATGGCTAGATTTTGCACTATGGTAAAACTAATTATACCCAATCAACGGTGATTATCTATACTTTTGACCAAAATAAAAATTAATTTTGACTTTTTATCTAATTTCAAAAATAATGTCTTACAACCTCACTTTTGCATATTAAGGGGTAAATACACGACAATTTAATGTGACTTCAAAGCGAAAGGTTGTATAAAGATGTCGGACCGTAAACAAAAATATAAACTGAAATTAATGAAAAATTCAGCGAATACATTTTTAATGATAAAATCATTTCGTACTTCTTCAAAAAAAATAAAAATATGTGGACTAGACGGAATTCCGCATGCTAAACTCGAGTCTGTTTTCAGTTTTCTTCCCATCAGTTCAAGATCTTTTTTATGGGCGTGTCTAATATTGCGTCACTATAACTCAAGAACGGTATGCACGATTTATATAAATAATACACCAAAATATGTGGAATAAAATTAGCTTTAAAATTTTTTATCCGTTCAATAGTTTAGAAGATATTTCGAAATATGAAAGTGTCCGAAAAAAGTTAAAACATCAAAAATGTTTCAGTTTATCATCTTTATCTCAAAGCTGGTGAAATTACGAGTAAATAAAACCACGTATCATAAAAATTTATGCACAAATCTCATTTATGTTAGGATACCCATGCATACCTACAGTTAAGTGGAGATACACTAGTGGGCAAAAAAAATTTTTTCGTCTTTAATAAAAAAAAAAAAAAATAGGTAGGTTAGATGGAATTTAACGTGCTAAACAAGAATCAGCTTTTACTTTTTTTCTATCACGTATTGATTTTTTTCTTTTATCGGCATGACTACTATGACCCCGCCTTTAGGCAGTCACACTTGTATAACTCGAGAACGGTTCGTCCTGTTAAGACAAATTAAACCCCAATATATAGCGACTTAAATTGTTTTTAAGCTGAATTTACATAATTTTTTAATATGTAAATTCAAATATTTCCGTAGTTATTCGGTAATTAGTAGCGATTTTTTTTTTTTTTTTTCTAATGGTGAAATTTTTTAACGAAATTCTTTAGCGAATAAAAAATATTGTTGACATACTTTGAAGACAATATGCATCTTTTGGTGTATCATTTATTAAAATCGTGTAAATAGTTCTTGAGTTATGGTCTAAATTTGACAAACCATTCTCGAATTTTATAGTGTGACCGCTGAATAAGGTGATGATATTAGTCATGCCCATAAAAAAATTAGTACGTTAAAAAAAAAAAAAGTAAATGCAGATTTTTGTTTAACTCGTCAAAATCCACCTAGTTCACCTATCTTTATTCCGATAAAAAATAAAAAAAAATTTTTGCCGACCATGTATTTCTACACAATTGTATGTAACATGGGTATTTTTATTTAACTATGAATAAAATCAAGATTTGTGAATCAATTTTGAAGATACATGCCTTATTTTATTCGCAGCATTACCAGCTTTAAGATAAATATGATAAAATTAATTTTTTATGTTTTCATTTATTAAAAGAAATTTAGTAACAAAAAAATCTAAAATTTAGCATGAAAAGTTTTTTTACACTTATTTTAAATTAACTTCGAAACTATTGAGCACATAAAAAAAGTGAAGGTTGGGTGATTTGAAGATACTTTTAGTACGTATCTTGGTGTAACACTTATGTCAATCAAACACACCGTTCTTTAGTTATAAAAAAATATACTAGAGTAATGGCCTTACTATGGGCAAAATATTAGACACGCTCATAAAAAAATCCAGACCTGATGGAAAAAAACTGAAAGCTAATTCGTGTTTAGCACATCAAAATGCATCAAGTTCAAATATTCGTCTTTGGAGGAGGATTTTTTTGTCGACCGTTGTTATGGACTAATCTTGAATTTGCAATACAGATTTACATTTATATAAAACATATATATATATATACTTAATTTCAGTTAGATATTGCTATATTTAAGGCATTTTTCATCGTTTAACATCTATGGGGCTATCAAAATTAACAGACATGTGTTCCAAACTTCATGTAATTATATTAAAAATTTCCACCTGTAGTTTGATTACAACGACAGAGAGACAGACGGACATCGTTAAATCGGCTCAGAAAGAGATTCTAAGCCGATTATAATGGTATACATTAAGGTATTGTCTGTCCATCTGTCCGTCCATCGATGTAGGGCAATATTTTTTGATGCTATAAACATCAGCAGGGTATAAAAAAACACTACACATTTTAAATTTTTATTTTACCACAATTACTTACCTTCATTTTCCAATAAACTTTGTTATATTGTTTTACTATTATATATTTTTATTTATTTTTTTATGTTGGTTCGCTAAATTCCCTTGTATATTATAAATCCGCTAGCAAAAAAATAAATGCATAGAAATATGAAGTGCTTTTATTAGGGTGTGCAGAAAATATAAAAAAGAGAAAAAAAAAAACTTTTATAAAGATTTATTACATAGGTTTACAAAATGAAAAAAAAAAAGAAAGATATTCTGAAGCACGGGGTTTGACCAGTCAATTCGGATACGCTCTAGTTCTAGCTATAAATCGCAATTTTTAAAATTAAGGAGGTTCGACCATATATTGAAGCATAACTCGAAAATTATTTATTTGATTTTATTTAAAAAAAATAATAATAAAAAGTTTTGATTAAAATTGTCTTCAAGTCATTCCGACATTAGTTTTTAATATTGGTGGCCGTATTAAAAAGTAATATAAGAATGACATGAAAATCAAAAAGATGAGGAGTATATTGATTTTGTCATTCCGTGTATAACATGTCAAAAAAAGTCAATTAAGACCCCATAAAGTATATATTTTCTGGCCTCTGGTTAGATTCTGAGTCGATCTAGCTATGTTCGTCCGTCTGTCCGTCTGTCTGTTGAAAGCAGGATAGGGCTCGAACGGGACAATATAGGGGGACGAAATTTGGCTCAAATATCTTATATATAAGGTTTTTTGGTATTGAAAATGAGCGAAATCATTTAAAAAACAAATAAAAAATGGGCGTGGTCTGTCCACTTTACCGCCCACCTCTCATATAACGTAAAATTTGAAAAAGTTGATGGTGGGTATATATATATTTTTGAATAAAATCAGACAAGTCGTTTTCGAGATATGCTTCAATATATGGTGCAACCTCCTTAAGTAGAGGTTAGTATTTATTAATACCGTGTATCCAAATTGACTGAGGAACCCCGGGCCGCAGAATTATTACTTTTTTATTTTGAAAGCCTGCGCTATATTTATTCTAAAACTAAGTATTATATTGTTTTAGATTAGCTTCAATCATCTTACTTAGTTAATGTCTTAGATGCAATGCAATTTAGGTACTCGCGGAATAGTTCTAGTATAACTTCCATTATTTTGCTGACTAGTTCCCAAAAGTTTAGTTTCATCCTAATTTTTTTATTTCCCATAAATTCAATTGTATATGAATTCAATATTTCCACACTCAATATGATTTGCCAAATGAAAAATAACATAAAATGATATGCATGTTGCAAAATTTGTATTCATGGAGGAATTTATATGTTGACACATGTACACCATATTTCCAAATCCTTAATTTTCATTTGCAATCCTTATTTTTATTTTATTATTGAAATTCGCCTGCAATTGTATATGCGAAAGAAAAATACGTTATCTATTATGGAATTTATTTTATATAAAAAGAAATGCTAACACAAATTGCGAACATTATTTTCTTGTTTCCATTTTAAAGCCACAAAATATATTAAATAATATTTGTTCACAATTTGAAACAGAATTTATTAAAATTATTTAAGAAAAAATTATTTGTGATGAATAAAATATCCAGATAAGATATATAAGAAAATGTATTTGTTCATTATATCATTCAAAACTGTGTATTTTGATATTTTATTCATCACAATTTTGGCAATGAAATTTATATCATAACAAAGTTTTTTATTCATAACAAATTAATGACCTTTAATTTAAAATTTAATTAATTTTCTTTCTAGTTCTGGGAAATTATTTCCGATGAACATGGCATTGATCCCAATGGCATGTATCATGGTGAAAATGATTTACAACTGGAACGTATTGATGTCTACTATAATGAGGCCAATAATGGTAAATATGTGCCACGTGCAATATTGATTGATTTGGAACCAGGTACCATGGATTCTGTACGTCAATCACCCTATGGTCAATTATTTAGACCAGATAATTTTGTATTCGGTCAATCGGGTGCTGGTAAGTGTTAAGGAGATATATAATTACAACAAAGAGTTTTAATACTATGTATATAAACATTTTTTAGGTAATAACTGGGCCAAGGGTCATTATACCGAAGGTGCCGAATTAGTTGATTCCATTCTTGATGTTATGCGTAAAGAGTCTGAAGGTTGTGATTGTCTGCAAGGTTTCCAATTGGCTCATTCTTTGGGTGGTGGTACTGGTTCCGGTTTGGGTACTCTATTGATTTCTAAAATACGTGAAGAATATCCTGATAGAATTATGAATACATTCTCTGTTGTACCTTCTCCTAAGGTAAGTTTAGTTTTTGTATAATTTGTTTACTAATACCTACAATAAAAAATAGGTTGGCCAAATACATATTAATATTTATTAAAAAAATAATAATAATAATAATAATTGCTAATTTAAGCTTTAAATTTTTATTAAATAATTAATAAATTAATAAGTTACATAAAATAATAATGAAATCATTATTACTTATATGTAGACTCTTATTAAATAGGGGTAACATTACGTATGATTAATACTTTTATATAAATTATAATAAAAACACTTATACGCCACAGTGTCTAGTTACTGATTAACCTTATTTTGATTTCATGAGATTTTCTTGAAACTTAAATATGTAAACACAAAGTTATTTTTTAATTTAATTATTTTTCTATTAAAGAATTAAAGTTTTATTTAACATTTTTTAACCACAATATTTAAGTAATTGTAATTAAGAGTGATTTTCATTTAATCAGATTCTTTTAATTTTTGTTATTTTTATGAATATTGACATTAACTTTAAAAATAATTAAATATATATATTTTCATATTTAAATATCCATAATTAAATTAATATTGATGTGTAATAATAAGAATAGTTTTTTTATGTCATTTTATATTAATATAAAAAATGTAGAGCCACACAAAATTACATTAATACATAGATAAATACAAAATAGGTCAATTGATTAATTAAAAATAAATTACATATTTCTATGTAAATAAATTTAAACAAAAAAGTTTAATTGAGAAAAAATTCTCCAGATCAATTATTTTATTAGAAAACCATAATAATTTAGAAAAACATTGTGCGGGTTAAGAATCACTTCATTGCTAACCAATGGTTCCAATTATACAGAAATATATTTGAATAAATGATCTCAAAAGAAATTTTTTTCATCCATTAGAAAACGCAGAGTATTCTTATTTCTTTTTTTTTTATTACTGGCGCAATCTTGGTTTTTCTTTACAGAAAAACATAAATTAAAATGTGTTTGAACTCTAGTATTGAATGGTATTGATCTTCAATAAAAAAAAAATATTTAAAGGACACTAAAAGCTCAATAAAAAGTAAAATAAACTTTAGAGAGAAAATATATTAAATATGATTTGATTTTATTAAAAACAAATCAAAAAAATCTAATAAAAAATATATTTTTAACTATGGAAATATTAAGCCTTTTTTCTGAAAAAAAAAAAAAAAAATAAAATTTTCAACAAAATTTCAAATAAAAAAAAATAAAAAATAAAAAAAATAATAAAGAAAAAGATATTCTCTAACATAAAGAAAAATTTGTTGTTCAAATTAATGCATAAATTTTGATTTTATTAAAAAATTAATGAGGATTTTCATTTAAAAATTACAGAAGTACTAAAAAAATGCATTAATTTTAATAAAATATGCTTTTTTTTTATTTGCAACAAATTTCTCTTTATAACTAAAGATTAAAAATTTAAATTTTTGACATATACAAATTTTAGAACAATTTTTTTACAAATGACGATTTAATGCGAGAACTAATCAATTAAAAAAAGTGGTTTAGAGGATTAGTTTTTAATATCATTCCACGAGTGAATAATAAAAAAAAATTCAATTTTTTACCAAGGTTATTAAATTTTGTTTATATTTCATACGCATATATTCTATTGAACCGTTTAAACTTTCTCATTATTATTTTTTTGTAATTTCAAAAACAAATTTTGAATTTATTTACAATTAAAAACATAAATCTTTCATTAAAATTTAAAATTAGCTAATTAAATATAAATTAGTTATAATAACACTCTAGTTAAATATAAAACTATAGACGTTATAAAATGCAAATGACGTTTCGTACTATTTTCACATGCAAAATTATAAACAAACAACATAAAAATATATACATACATACACATATTAATATACATTTATTTCTACACATACATATATATATACGAAGGAAATAATTAATATTTTAATTTATGTATATGACAAAAAGACATTTCAATCAATTAAAAATCTACATACATTTACTTATATAAAGATTATTTTTTTAATGAAAATTAAAATTCACCTTTTGGTTTATTACTTATTATATATATTTTTGTTTTTTTTTTCAATAAGCTAATTTATATTGTATATTAAATTAATTATTAATATCAATTTTTACAAAAAAATATATATATGTACTATATATTATTGAATTAAATTTGCTAGGTGTATGTAATTGCATATACATAGACTATTTCTACCTTTGTTACAAACATACATGCATTTTGACAAGCGGCATCAAAAACATTACACACGTTTCTACTAATTATGCATCATCGTAAAATTATAATGAAAATAATTAATTTCAATTATTCTGTTTGTTATTTTATATAAATTGTTTTTGTAGTTTATGTTAATGATCGTTTTCATTGTTGTAGTATGATGTCAAAAAATTGTATACCCTTATTAAATTTTACAAAAATAATTAAAAAAATATATATTTATATATGTTTTTGTAAAAATGTTAATTGATTTGGATTTGTTGGAAAGCGGGATAATTAAATTTAAATTAATTTAAAAAATATATATATTTAAATTAGTATTTAAGCATATGTATATATTTAAACCCTAGTAGATTTATAAAGAAATCTAGGCACAATTGCCGTTATTACACTGCACAGTGGACGAAAATTTAAATTTTTCGAACATAAGTTTATAACTTTTAATCTGCTAGTTGGGTTTACATAAAATTTATTATATGCGTAGCAGAGGAGTGTAAAGTTTTAAGATTAGAAGTGGTTTAAAGTTATGTAAATCGCTTGTCACATTTTTATTTCTTATCCGATTTCAAATATTTTTAGATCTTCGTAAAGCCCTCGATAAGGACTTTCATTATATATATATATACTTTGAATCTCCAAAGTAACAGATAGGAATTAAAAATAGAATTTTATATCATTAGAAAGAGGAATATTTTTAGTTTAACATAAAACGATTATTTATTTAAGTAAATTAAAAATAAGAAAACAAAAAAAATCAATTTTTTTTATCTCACAGCTTATTTTATGCAGCCACTTATTACATCAAAAAGTTTGAAATGACGACCGATAATTACTGTATTTATTATCTTGTATGATATTCTTATATTCAACAAATTTAAGGTGGTTTGTTATCGATGCATGCAGTTTTTATGGAGCACTAAGCAAAATATTCCCATTGCTATTTCATCGTCTAATTATGCAAATTTGCAATATGGACCACACATTTTTAATCATATTGAGGTTTGCCAAAAGTTTAGGGAGCGACATTAAATTTGGGCATTTATATATTAGCAAACTTTGCTCAATACAAAATTTTTTTCTTCGAATCGTTATCTTGACAATATTAAAAATATAATTCCCCGAAATCTGCAACAAATTATACTTTAGGATCTAAAGGTACTTTAAAATGTCCACTGTTGCTCCAATCAATTCTAACTTCCTATCATCATTAACCGACATACAAGGCCAAACAATGAAACTGCCACTAAAATGCATCACTGTTACTTTTGAGTTTTCTTGGTTCAGTTCCGTATTTGGTTCTCGGCACACATACGATAGACTATCTGAGCCAAATATATAGAATTTTAATTTAAACATTTGAACTATTTTTCGCTGCCAATTATCGTTTCTCTAGCATTGTGCGTGGACTAATTTTACATTTATATTTAAATTAAAACATTAACTAACAAAATCAAAGCGAAAATGGTATGCAGTGCAATTCTAGGAGTAGATAAAAATATAAAGTCTATTGGTCGAAGCAACATTCAAGTACTGTTCCAAAGAGAAGTTGCTGCATAAAAAAAGCTGTGAGGTATATTATTATTTTTTACTTTTTTAATGAAATGGTCTTGTAAAACTAGAGCCCTTTCTTTTTCATATGATACCATAAATAAAATATCTTAAACTTTATCTGGAATAACGATCTTAAACTTTCCATATGTTCCCAAATTGTGCCCCAAAAAATGTGCAACATAACAAACAAAATGTTTAATAAATTTTTAAGCTTTTAAGGCATATTAAAGATTGATATCTCGTTTTATTCTGTACACAAATGTGATGAGACTTGAAGAAGAATTCCAAAAAATTTACATCAAAAATCAAGTTAAAAAAAAAGGAAAATAAAATTATAAATGTTTAATAAATCATTACTTATTTGTGAACTTATGAAAAATAAAAGGCTTGAATACAGTTTAAAAAAATCGTTCCTCTACTTTCCAGAAAATCTTCATTTTTGTTATCATTTTAGTTTAGTGGAATAGGAATCCATCAAATGATCTTTTATCTAAAATAACTGGTTTTGCATATATTTTTACCAGCATTTAAGTTTTTTATTTATAATTTCCATCAATAAAAAAATAAACTAAATTTTATATTAAAAATGCATTTGCTTAAAGCAAAGCAAATAAATTATAAAAAACTATATGATTAAAGGTCATAAATAATATTGTTTTCAAAAATAACTTAATAACTGAACAAAATATGTACGAAAATTAAAAACGTACATACCCAGCAGGAAAACATGTTAGTGCTTCGTCTCTGCAGAACTTTGTGAATGCCTCCATACCTCTCCGAACAAATTTTAAACACATTCCACTTTGCCTTCTATAAAAATTCCGATAAGGAATGTAGTCCGCATGCCTATTTTTTTAAATTCTATTTCAGACTCTTTTTGTAATAGCATTCCACATAAGAGACCATATTTATTTACTTAAGAGTGCTTGCCTTCTCGCTTATTTTTGGAAAAAAATGGAAGGCCTTGCCTCCAATGGCACGCCGTGTAAAAAAGAAATAATGTTGGAATGCGAGTGGCATGCCTTGTGGATCCAAAGTAAAATACTTTAGAATGTCCCTTTAGCCCTTATTTTTCCAACTGGGTTCATTATTCTATAATAATAAATAAAATAAACACAGATACATATATGAACTTGCAACATTTAGAAGTAACTAATTTTAAATTTTGTATATTTATATGTGTATATGAATAAATGAAGGCAATATAGCAAATAAACTTTACAAATACATATGCACTCATTTAAGATAAGTTTTTTTTTTTAATTTGTGTGTTATTTAGTGGTTACCCAATTACAAGCACACACTTGCTAATACACATAAATATAACCAATATAACCACATGAACAAAAGGCTCAAAACTCACACATACTCATTTTAAGCCAAAGCCACAATTATTTCTACAACAACTTAACTATGACTATCTCGCAAACTCACTCTCAGTGAATATGTTAACTAGAGTGTCCCGTAGACCAAATTTTTTTTAGGAACACCCCTCAAACGATGCGAATATGGCAAAAATATTAAAAAAAAAAATTTTAAATTGATCTTCAGTTCCCTACCAACGATTGAATGTCACGGATCTAGAACATTTCATCCAAAAAATAGTATTGAGTTTAGTCTTGAAATGGGTATCAAAAAATTCGTAATTTTAAGCCAATTATAGAAAAAATAGTTTAAAAAATTTTCACAGAAATGTTGGTCCATAAACTGTCATTTTAGTACATCATGCAAAAAAAAATTTCGATATTTTTCTTAAAAAAATAGATAAGAATTTTATATTTTTGTTCCTTTTAAGGCTAAAATTTTAAAAGATTGCATTGTAGTAAGAATTGTTGATAATATGTAATTTTCCAGATTTTTTTAAAAAATTGTTCATCAAAATACCTTAAAAAGTCTTCTAGCAAACAAAAATCCCATTGGAAAAATTTTTAAAATATTTTTTCCATAACCAGCATAAAATAACGAATTTTTTGATACCCATTTCGATTAAAAAATCGAAACTTTTTTTTTACCAAAATGTATGGAACCCATGATTTTAAAATCGCTTGTAGGGAGCTGAAGACTAATTTTAAATTTTTTTTTTAATATTTTTCCCATATTCAGCTCAATTTACGCATCGTTTGAGGGGTGTTTCTACATCGAAATCTCGAAAAACGCTATTCTCGGGACACTCTAATGTTCACATAAACATATATTGAGAAAAATTTATTTATTATACCCTACACCACCATAGTTGGAGGGATATTTTCATTTGTGCAAATGATTGTAACACACCAAAAAATTTGTCTAAGACCCACCTTAATTTAAACCAATCGGCTTAGAATCACTTTTTGAGTTAATTTAACAATGTCTGTCCGTACGTCTAACTGTCTATCCATCCATATAAATTTGCAATCAAACTGCAGGTCGCAATTTCGAAAATAATTTAATAAAATTTGGTACAAAGGTTTTCTTTGATCCAAGGACGAAGTCTATTGGTTATGATCGGTTAATATTTGAAAGAAATTCAAATATTCAAATTTGAAGAATATTCAAATACACAATGGTGTGGGGTATCATATGGTCGGAATTGACCGAATAAATCTTTCCTAATTGTTTTATTTATGTAAAAGTCTATGTGTTTAAGTTTATTAGATAGAAAATTTTTAAACAGCTTCTCGAAACTAGCTATTTACATCACATATTTAAAAATTGTAAACAAAAGAATCTATTGACTCAATAAAATGTTAAAATATTTCTTATAGAAAAATTATTAATACTAAATTTTTTAAATTTTGTTTAACAAAACTTCATTCTTCATTTCTACACCAATTTCTAAAATATAAATGGAAATTTCTAAAATATAAATGGAATTTTCTGAAATATAAATAGAATTTTCTGAAATATAATTAGAAACTTCTAAAATACACCTGGAAATGGTGTAGTAAATATGATTTTTTTAAGCTTTAGGTGGTCAACTTTGACGCCCTGTAGCTCATCTTGTATTAAAAAAGTTTGAATATAGCATATTTTTTTCTTAAAATTTATGTCCTTTTCAAAAAATTTAATATACTTTACTTTTGTAAAAGGAAAAGCAGTTTATTATTATTTACACCTCCATTTTTTTTTTTCTTACGATCGTTCCCATTGTGCTCTATGAATCATAAATAAACTATAGCATAAACATTAGCGTTTGACTTAAATTCATTTATGTATGTAGTTGAATCGACACAAATTTGTGTGTATGTGTGTCTATGCTAAAATGTTTTATGTATTTAAAGTGGTTTCAAAATTGAGCGCTTAAAGGGGTCATTTAAGGAAATAAGTTTATTTCAGTTTAGTATTCACAATGTTATTAAAAAACCAAAGGGTGTGGTTTTAACGAGAAAGAGGACTTATTAAGATATATGTATATTAACTCATATGAATAAATGTTAATATTTTGTGTGTGTGTGTGTGTGTGTGTGTGTGTGAAAGTATTATTAGGTCTATGTGTTTTAAGCCAAAGGCAATTTGTTGCTATTTTTTTTTTTTTTCGTTGGTGTTGCATGCCGTATTATGCGTTATAATAAATTATATCTATTCAAGCATGAAATTAGATGAATGCCAATTGACTTGACATCTTGCATAAGCAGTTAAGCCTTATAAGCAAAATCATATGGATGCAAAAGAGCTGTACAAGCTTTGGTAGAAAGTAAAATATTATAAAATTAAAAAAAAAAAAAAAAAATTCGCAATCCTACTTAACAAACATCAAAAGTTCTAATGATTTTTTTATGATGAGTATAACAAATATACATTAATGTGCCTCACGGAAAATAGTTGCAAATGTACCCCTCTAAAAATGAAGATTAGTATGTTCTTATATGATTCCCAAAATATTACATCTCAATGTTAAAATTTACGTGAGCTGGGCCATTTTCAAAACAACTCTTATGCCCGTATTCTCTATTTCGATTTTACGTTCCGTCTGTAGATGGAAAATAGTCACAAATGGTATTCTGTAAGTCGATATAATTTTTTCGTCTGAGTTACGTGGTTTAGGTCTATGATATACGTTGCTTTCAAATGAGATGTTGCCAATGTTAAAAACAATATAAATTTTAAAAAAATTTATTACATTTTTTTCTACAATTTTACTTTTTTTTAATATGTTAATACTAGTAATCAAAAAATAAACAAAATACAATTGAAAACATAAATCTAATAAATTTTTTCTTTTGTTGAAGATTTGTTGAACGTTATTTTGTAATTTTGAGTTTTTAGATGCTGATTTACATCCCATTTTATAATTTGTTGTGGATATTTTATGATGTATGCAATACCAGCTATAAATGATGTAAAATCCAACTTTTGGTATATCAAACGATACAAAATAACATTCTGATACACAATGTAGCAACTTTATGATTGATCAATTTTATTTCCTAGCCCCCACAGAAATATCCCACCGCAAAAGGCCAATATTCACTATTTAAAATTCGTTATTCAGTTTAACAAATTTCCTGAGAGAAACACAGTATCAAATTTTTATTAGATTTAAGATAATATTTTATGCAAATAAACTATGAATCACACTTTAAAGGAATTAGTTCACATTTGGGCACAGCTTCCCTATTAGATCCTTCCCAAAAACCAAACGCACAATGGTCGGGATATGAAATGTATGAAAATATTGTATTATTACAATACTTATTAGAAATTGGCTTCTCACAAAAAAATTTCTCCAAATGTTTTGAAATTATTTTTATTAAATCACAATTATGCATAAAAACCTTTAAAAATACATGTTTTTATTGTTTGCCACAATCCAAACGATAAGGAAATAATAAGTGACTGTTTTGACATATTAATCGACTGGTATCGACTTACAGAATACAAAATTTTTAAGCAAATAACGTAATAAATTGTCACTACCAAAGACAAAAACCCAAGCGCTCGTATAGTGAGATAGGGAATATGAAAAAAGACACTCAATAGTTTTTTAGTCGGAAAACGACAAAAATCGACATAGAGAATTGAGGCATTAAATTACGTATTTCTTTCAATATCATTATCAACATTTTCATTATAAGAAAGTTAACTTCAAATTGAAGATAACATGTAATTAATCCATTAAGAGCCAGAGGGTAAATTTTATGCATTTTGTTCCCAAAAGGTTTAATTAGCAATATTTACAAATAAGTCGCATATAAGTAATTAATTCACTTAAATATTGATAATTTTGTAAAGAAGATAATAAATTCATTTAAGACCGCAATAATAAACGAATAAAAAAAAGTTTTTGAAATTTAGCCATCATTTAATACCAATTCGAAATTTTTTGGTTAAATTTTTACTTTTGAGCACATTTATATTCTTAACTAACCATTTATTTGCTGTAAAAATTAACTTTAAAAAATAATATTTGTGCAACTAAAAGGTTAAATGAATGCACATATCAAAAGTTTTTAATGAGACCTTACCAATGATGCCCTAAAATATGATTTACGATGGAAAATGTCCAAAATACTCAAATTTTAATAAAATACTATTTAAAATAAAATCATTGAAAATTTTACTAAAAATTTAATTTCGCGAGAATGTAAACAAATTTTAAATTATTTTTTTTTTTTTTTTTCTTCAAGAAATTCTTCAGAAAATTAAAAATTATGCATACTGTCGATCGAAAATCATATTTTTGGAGGTATTTTAAAATTGGTCCAGCTCACGTAAATGACATAATTGAACCGAAATATTTTGGGAATTAATTTAAAACATATTAAAATTTAATTTTAGGGGAGTACATTTGCAACTCTTTTGTCCTTATACAAATCAAGGTACTTCAATATACATACATATATTATATTTTCTTTAGGGGCCTTAGATTGTTTACTACATGATATGTAAAATGTTTTTTTTTTTTTTTGCATAAATGCATTATAGTGTAAGAGTGTGAGAGTGTAAAATAAATTTTAGTTTTCGTTTGTACAATGACTTACTTTTCTTTTTTTGGGTGTTTTGTTTAAATTGACAAAAATTTATTGCGGATCGAAATGCGGATTTGGTTGATTGGTTTAAGCTTTTCTATACACACCAAACCGAGACATATACATACATATGCGATTATATTTACATGGATTGAAACACATAAATATGCAAACACACACAACACAATATAATAATACGCAACACCAACAATTTCACTCACATAACTAAAGTAAATAAAAAGTTGAGAACCCTATAGAACTTAATAGGGAATGGATAAAAATTATAAAAAAAAAAATCAAGTAATAAATGAATAACCAAAGTTTGAACATTTATTTCATACTTTTTAAAAAGTTTTTGTAATTTTATTAGAAATATTAAGTGACTTTGAAAAAAATTACTTTCATGAAGTAAAATATATAAAATTTAGTCTCCCATCAAATGTTATATTAATTTCTATAGAGATTGATTAACCAATTTAGTAAATTTTATTTATGTTTCCTTTTAAAAATTATATCCTCTACGCTCTTTAGATACTCATTTACTTTTTTTTTCTTCGACACTGTACACAGTGTGGACTATTTTCATTTACATATGTATCTGTGTAGATGTTTATGTTAAACTGTATCCAGTAAAATAGTATTAAAAGCTTTTGAATATTGCGGTGAAGGCGTTATTGCATACAACCAGATTTTAGTGGTTAACTTATGGTACAATGCGTATGTTATTTATGAGAGTGGCAAAAAATGCGTTTGTGTGTCAAGTCAAAAATTGGTTAAATATGTGTGTAGATAGATATACCCAGTCGGAAATATAAAGGCTAAAGATACATTCTAAAATGCCTTATTTAGGATCTACAAGGCCTGCTACTCGCATTGCAACACTATTTCTTTTTTACACGGCGTGTCATTGGAGGCAAGGCCTTCCCTTCTCCCTTCCAAAAAGAAGCGAAAAGGCAAGGACTCTTAACTAAATAAATATGCTCTCTTATATTTTCAATGCTATTAAAAAAGAGTATGAAATATATTAAAAAAAAGACATGCGGACTACCTTCTTTATCGACACTTGAAACAAGACTAAGTGGTTTGAGCTTTGAGTCTCGTGGTGACAATTTTTTAAGTTTGTAATGGGAATGTTAGTTAATGGAAACAACAATTTGTCTGGATTTCTTTTTAAAGGAAGTCGAGGCATTATTTAAGGAATTTTTACAGAAGGCAAAAAGGAATGTGTTTAAAGTTTGTTCGGTGGCATTCAGAAAGGCCTGTTGGGAGGAAGCACTAACATATTTTCCTGCTGGGTATTTATATCACACACGTATGTATAAATAAATATTAAACACAATATAAAAGAGGCTAATATGTCCCCATGTTACAGCAGCGTTTAAGTAAATGGCATTAAGTCTAAATTATTTTAACTAAGTAAATGCATATGCATTCATATTTACTAGTAGATAAAATTATCAATACATTAAAGAAATATAATTTAAAACAAAATCCTTAACGAGACCTTAATCATAGGGTCGATTGCAAATTTAAATAGATAAGGGACTCCTAAACTTTGTCCAATCAAAAAATAGGAGATGAGCTATAGAAAGTAGTAGTTGATAATTTCTTGCTTAAAAAATTAAGACCTCTAAACTTTTTCATTAAATGACCGGTTTTAATGATTTTGTATCTCTTAATGTAGACGTACATATCTATTTTATTGTTTAGTGGGGGTTAATTTTTTCCCATTTTCATATTCTGAAATTATAACCCCACCTGTATAGATATTTCAAGCTTGTTGTAACAGCTTGAAAATCTTAAGAAATTTCAGACTGCAGATCCTGCATAAAGATCAAGTCCAAGAAATAGAACTACTTTCACTGGTTTAATCCATAAACCCATTGGGCATAAGTTGACTACGGTACAGTCTATAAAGAATCAGTAAGCTCCAGCTCAACCTCCGTTCAGCCAGAACTGCTCTCCCTTTCTGCGGCAGATTCATTTCGTTATTAGCAAAAGCGGAGGTAGGCTTCATAATACAACATCCACATATCTATGAATTTTCTCCACGTATATACGAAAGTCATGCCTGAAATGCCTCGGAGACTTCAACTGTATAAAGGTAAAGTTTGAATGTCTCCTTCTATGAAATCCCAGAAGAAACTGCTTAGTTTACGTAACGTTATGTTCCTTGACTAGTAGTAGTGTAAAAGATGCAGCATTCAATATAAAGTCCAGTATTCAAATAATCATAAACGTTATCTGTAAAATTTCTTTTGTACTGAAGACCACCATCAAAAAGATGGGGGGTATATTGAGTTTGTCATTTCGTGTGTAACATGTCGAAAAAATCAATTTTTTTTTTATATAATTTCCAATATTTTTTTGTATTATTTTGCAGAAAATATACAAAATTTAATAATTTTATTACGAAGTCTATATAAATTTTATTTATTATAATTTAAAAAAATAAAATTTATTTAAATATTTAAGCCCTTAAACTATTACAAGTAGTATTCAACCATAGTGAAGATAAATTTCTTTTTATACCCTACACCACCTTAATTTATAACAATCGGCTTGAAATCACTTACTACGTTGATTTAACGATATCCGTCTGTCTATCCGTCTGTCCGTCTGACCATCTGTCTGTCCATGTAAACCTTGTAATCAAACAACAGGTCGCAATTTTGAACATTAAAGAAATATAACACAAACGTTTCTTATAGTCCAAAGACGAAGCCCATGAAATTGGTTATAATCGGTTCATTATTACACTTAGCCCCCATACAAATGTCCTCCCGGAAAAAAGGTTTAACGATCATAAACTCCTTAGATATATATTTAAAAGAAATTTGGCATATATAAGTTCTATATAAGTTTAAACCTGTGTTCCGAATTTCATGAGGATCGGTCCATAATTTACCATAGCTCTCATATAAACCCCTCTTCAGAAAATCACTTTAATGGCCATAAATCCTATTAAAATGTTACTATCAAATTACTATCTACATATAAGTTTTATATAAATATATATTTATATAAATTTTATGAAGATCGGTTCATAATTTACCATAGCTACCATATAAAGCCCACTTTTCGGGAATCACCCAAAAATGAATTAATTCATATATAAGTGTAAATATCAACATAATATTGTGTATTCATATGTTTTATTTTAATACAAGTATCGGACAACAATTGGCTACAGGTTTAAAAAGAAGAATTCTACTCCCAGAATTTTGATACACGCAATAGTGTAGAGTATCACATGATCGGGCTTAACCGACTATATCTTTGTTTCTCTTTTTTTAATATTTAACTTCTTCTCCATTATTTTCATAATTATTAAAAGGACTAATAATGCTACATTAATTTTCCACTCTGTAATAACTATCATTCAAAAGTGACAAAGATTCATTTGAAAATATTGTTTTTAATTTATAATGACATAAATTTCAATTCTGGTTTATTTGATATTCTGGACCCAAATGTTATATAAGTACATGCATATTTAAGTAATAAGAAGAATTTTTTAATATTACTACGATTTTTTTCAATAAATACTATAAAATCATAAAATAAATTTATATGTATATGTTTAAGTTCACAAATAATAGGATTCTTTATAAATCCTTGTTAATCCATGTAATTACAGTTATAGCAACAACACACTACTTATTCAACCGTTTTATTTACACAAACATTTATTCTCACGCATATAAAAACCCGAACGTATACATATGTACGTTAAATATTCCTACAGTTCTGATGAAAAGAAACAAATTAATTAGAATTTTTCTTAAATCTTTTTTTTTTTTTTTTTTTTTGCACCATTCGTTTACAACTTTTAAACATACGAAATTAATGTTGTAGTTATATAACACTGATGTGATATCAAATTGATACCAAGGCGGCATCTATGCATTGGTCTTGATTTAACCACGTAACAAACAATTTAAACACATATGAGGTTAATACAATATTGACACTGATTGCTGTCAGTTTGAACACGCATTTGGCTGAAAATTTTCTAAATGCACTTTTGTAGGTTTTGTAAAGCAGACCAAATGATCTTTTCAGGCCCTAAATAATCTAGTGTGTCATTAGTTTAAAGTTTAAGTCTGTTCCATTGTATTTGTACAAAATAGTTGATGTAAATTTTTTTTAATAAAAATAAAAATTACTTTAGTTAAATCCTTAATCCAGAAACAGTTACTAGAACTGCTGAGATATTTTATTATAATATATAAGTATTTGTACACGTACATTAATAATGTTAAACATAAACATTAAAGACACATACTGTATCATCTATGTATATATGTAAGTGAATGTGTAAGTATTAGTGTTTGCATATACAGATGTCTATATGTATATGTATAATGTATGTATATTTAAATTTGTTTATATTTGGTATTCGTTAAAGTATTAATACTTTTTATCATTATATATTTTTTTTATTCATATGAATTTATATTCACATCTAGAATGTATTTAATGGCATATATTTATACATTCATACATACTTGTAAATTATGCACGATAAGCTGAGCAATTTAACAACACCAAATAATCATAATAGCAATGGACACTTTTTTTATTCTGTTCTTTTTGATCACATTAAAATTGTTTCGTTGCTGGGGAAAATGGTGACTTTAAAAACGGGTAGTTGAAAAAATTCTATTGAAAATTTCAAACTCAATTCACAATACTTTTCAATTTAATTAAAAAATAGAAAAAATAGACATTAATTGATTCCTTTTACGAGTATTTTAAGTCATAAGATACATAACTTCACACCAAGATTTTTAATACTTTCAACTGACAATTTTGGCTTAAATATTTTGATTAACTATTTACCTAAATTTTGCTTATAATAAAGACTTAGTATAAAAGTCTTCTTACCATTTTCCCCTTTGCATATTTCTTATATATTGTAGATATAATTTTTTTTAATTTTATTTATATTTTTTTCTGTTTGCTATTCATTATTAATGTAAAGTATGTACTGATGAACACGTATGTATGAATGCATCTGTTCTCTTATGGTGCGAATATGAATTTTAAAAGATATGTACATTCATAAAATAACAAATGATGTTCATACAAAGTAATTGCAAAAATATTTTTATAATTATTTGTTAACTATAAAAAAAAGTTCATTCGTTTGCCACATATTTCTTATAATAAATGTGTGCAAAGTTTAATTAACATTAAAAATAATTTTAATTATCAACATCTTTTTTAATAAACAATATGACATAAATTTACAAAAATTTTACTAAAAAAAAATAATAATAAAACTAAAATTATATACCAACATAAACATTTAACTTGTAATTTATGTTTCTTTCTTTTACTTTATTTTAATAAAATTTTATTAAATTCATATTCATATTAATTATTTACCACCACCAATCAAAATACATACATGCTTATTAAAACAATATATTTTATTTATTTGTTGTAGCAAAAAGTATTGTACTTTTTTAATTAAATATTATAGTCAAATGAAAAACTTTAGGGATTTATCCATAATAATAGCAATAATAGCTCGTAACAAATAATACCTGTAACAGATGTATCAAATTTATATATACATATATAAATATAAATTTATATAATAAAAGTATTTTTTAATAAAATTTTTAATTTGTAAAACTTTAATTATCAATAATATTTCTCTAATTGATAATAAACAATGAAAATAATATGTGTGTAAATACTTTTGCAAAATAATTACATATGTATGTGTAATTACTTATGAACAAACTTACTTGTATTAATTTTAAATTACAAATTAAATATTATAGGTTTATTGAAGTTTTTGTTTTTAGAAAAATTTACAATTAAATTAATAAATTTTAATAAATAAATAAATAGAAAATTTATGATAATTATTTGTTAAAACCATGGAAATACATATTATAAATAGGAAGAAAAATAAAATGACTACAATTAAAATACAAGGATAACAGAAGTGAAAACTTTAATAGTAAAAAATATATATAATAAAGGATGTGTTTATAAACCGTAAAAAACCTTGTATATTTTTTAAGGAACACTTGTCTCAGGTCAAATTACAGTTCCTTTAAGATGCGTTGCACATTGGGATAAAAGGGATCTAAAATGGCGATTGATTCAGGGAAAGGTGATATCAATATTTTAATGATCACGTTTTATTTTTTTTATTGTCTGTCCGTACATTAGAGTTAAATGGGTCGAAAATTATGCATAATTCAGAGAAGGGTGATATCAACACCTTAATGATCACGTTTAATTTTTATATTTATTAGTAAGTAAAAAAATGCATTTTTAAAATTATAAAAAGTTGTTTGGCTGCATGGTCATGTCCGCCTGTCCGTCTTTACATTTGGGTTAAATGGGACGAAAGTGCCACTTAATTCAGGGAAAGGTCATATCAAAATTTTAATAATTACATTTGGTTTTCATATTAATCGAGATGTGGAAAATTAACATTTTTTCGAATTTTTAGATTTTTTTGATAGAATTCTAATATCTAATGTTAATTTTTGCAAACTTTTTAATTCAAAATCGTTTAATTTTTGACTCAAAATTTTCTTTGTTCGATAGATAATTTTGCTTATTAAACAACTGCATAAAATAATAAAATCGGTTGAAAATATTTGGCTATATATGGAAAAATCTTAACCAAGATCTTGTAAAATTAAGATTTTTGAAATTGTATATAACTCGAAAAATATATAAGATAAGTAGTAGATGCAAGCATATTTTTTTAAGGAATTATCAAGGACTTTACGGTGATATAAAAACCTTGGAAATCGGATAAGGAAGAAAAATTCACTAGTAGTGAAACATTTTCCATGACACTAGTACCCATAGTTCCGCTCCTGAAGCGTATATGGGATCCTGCTACTAACCTCTGCTATGTCTATGTAAAATTTCATGTAAATCCAACCAGCCGATTAAAAGTTACAGATTTATTTCGATTTTCCCCACTGTTTAATGTTTGATAAAGCAAGGAAAATGTATGCACTTAAGCTGTTTTTTTTTTTCATGAAATCTACTGGATGTTTTTTTTTTAAATATTTTCTCAAATCGGGCTATATATGCGCACGATTTTGTTTTTTTTATAATATTAAAGTGGACAGTATATACTATTTTTCAGAACATTTTCAGAACAAACATCCTGTAACATTTTAAGTTGAATTCCATAAAAGTTGAAAATTAGTGTATTTTAGGACAATTTTCAAAAAATAACAAAAATATTAGGACAAAATATAATTTACAAATACTTGAAGAAAAGTACACATAAATATCTGAAGTTGGTGGTTTCATTTTAAATGTTTACCTTAAAATACCTTTTATTAAAAATAAATACAGTGAAAACTGATGAAAATTAAATTTTTTTTTTTTACTATTTTTCAAAAATGTAAAAAAATGTTTTACTTTGACATCTCCTTATAAGAAAACAACACAACCTAACTGAAAGATTTTAATTGATATTGATACATAATTTTGTCTATTTTTAATCGGTACCCAACTTTAGTACAAAAATATTAATTTCAAAATTCAATTAATTGCCACTTTTGACACATTTTACCCCAACGTGCGTTGTATTGAAAACGTTTAAACCCATTTCTTATTGTCTTAGAATCATTAGCTGAGTTTACTTAATAGTATCTGTCCGACTGTCTGACATACACAGAAAAATATATTTACAAAAATTTTCTATTAAAATATTAATTAAAAATTCAAAATGTTCTTAAATATTTTCTAATTGTATCAATAAATTATGTGCTCAAAAACTAATGTTCAGTAGAAATTAAGTAACATACAGTTTCAGTAATTGAATATACAATTTTGTTCAAAGGTTGAATTTGAATTAAGAAAGTTATTGACAACTTAGGCTCGATTTTATACTGTTGCCTTAGTGTATACTTAAATGAAAGTTTAGTAATGAAATATTTAACTTAATGCTCACAATTAAATAACATTTCGTTTTGTGTCATAAATCGTTTTTTGGTTGATTTTTAAAATATAAAAGAAAAATTGCTAGATTTTGTATTTTTTTTATTATTTATTTAAAATAAATGCTTTTGAAGTCTTCAGAAAACTTAAGGGATAAGAAACGATTTCGCCACTAAGTTAGCACTATAAGACAGGGCCTTAGTTTTCGTAATTGAAATTGAATTTTAGATTTATCTGTATCGAAATCGAAATTTAAGAACACAGAAAAAATATGGTTTAAATAATTTTTTTTTTTTTTATTATTATACGTTTTTTCTTTATTATTGAATCTGCCAAAAAATTAGGCCTAACAATAAGTATTTAAATCTTATAACTAAAATTAAACTAAAATATTAGATCTCGTTTGAGAGCTATGAAGGCAAATAAGTCTTAACTTAGTAGGTTGGTAGATTGCCTCTACGAAGCCTTGATGAGGTTTGCGTTCTGGTAAGTAATCTTGCAAGTGGAGTTTAAATAATTGGCATAGGTTTTTTCCTTGATAAAAACTATTCCAATAACTTTTTTTAATTATATCAATTACTCAAGTAATCTTATTATACCAATTAATAAATTAATCAAATATAAATAGAACTAAATAATAACTTTAATAATTTTTTAATATGTTGAATTTAAATTAATAAAATAATTAAATATGTGATCACAAATGTAATTAGATTTTTTGTTAAATTTAATACGATTTGAGTAATTTATTTAATAAAAAAAAAATATTTGAAATCAATGTAAAATTCTGATTAATAATTTAATTGAAATTTGTTCGAAAATATTCTTCTGAGAACACAGAAAAAATATGGTAAATTTAAAGATTTGTCAGAAAATTAATTTGTTTCAATATTTTTTTTAATTCTATCAATTAACCGAATTTTACATTTTATTACATTTCTATTTGAAAATAAAGCCATTTATCAGCTTTCAGACATTTTCTTAATTATATTAATTAATTGGTCAATCAAGAATAAATAAAAATTAAATGATCATCTGAGAAACTAAATATACAATTTATTTTATATGTAGACTTTCAATTAATGAAATAATTAAATATTTAACTTTCGTAATTGAAATTGGATGTTAACGAGTGCGTTCGAAAAAATCTTAACATATACAACATTCAATAATTTGGTCACGGTTGACCTTAGAGTTTTGGCTGTTTTATATTTAATTGATATTATATTATAGTTCACAAAAAAAATATAATATTAATAATTCTAACCATTACTTATTAACAAGTGGACATTTTTTGATAAATCTTCCATTAGAGATTTGATAGTTGTTTCAGTCGCTTTTTTGGAACAGTTTTCCCATCTTTTAAAGTCTTCCATATTATGGGATACCGTTTTTGTGCTCTTCAATTCTCTTTTCACAAGAGCCCAACATCTCCCTACTTGTGTTAGCTCCGGACAATTTGAAAAATTTACCTCTCTTGGTACAAAAACTATATTTTTGTTTTGGTACTACTCCAGAGCTTACCTACCGTATTGACATGATGGAAAATTGAGCCAAAAATGTATAGACACATTGTGCTCTCTTTTGAAAGGAAGAAGCCTTCTTTGCGAAAAATCTTTGATGTATATTTCGGTATACAAATTTTGACCCAGAAGCGGCGAAAATTCTGCCAGCACGTACAACATTAGAATTTTTTATGAAATTTGATTTTAATTTCCGTGTCCTACTCTTGGCTTATAAATTTTTTGCAGAATTACTGTCTGGAATTTTTTGAACTTTATATGTTTTCAACTCCGTATTAGCTTTAACTTTTCGCACCAAATAGTCAAAGCACTGAGTAATTTGATAGATTACTTCGATTTTAAGCAATTTATTTAATTATTCAAATATTTGAAATTATTTTAAAATTCTGATTAATAATTTAATTTAAATTATTTCAAAAATATTTTTTTTTTGGAAAACCAAAAACTATATTCGAAATGGCTTTGAAAATCATTTAGCAAATCAATTATAAGCTGAAACAATGCTAAAGCAAGCAGTATATAATACCATTAAAATGAGCTATATTTTTTGCGTAATCGATGATTTTATTTACAATTTACTGAAGGTGTATTTAAACCGAATTTAATGAAAGAGATTTCTATATTATATTTTAATGCTTTAGAATTGTATCTATTTATTAAGAAAATTAAATAAATCCTTCAAAAATCTGCTATTTTTTTTAACAAAATTGTTTATAATAAATACACTTTATATTTGGTATAACATTAAAATTTATTCATACTTTTGTAAAATAACACCTGCAAATAAACGTTTATTATTTTTGTTTGGTTAAATAAGAACAAAAACGTATTATATACGTTTTTGTGATTTATATATATAAAGTGTAAATAAATAAATATTAATCTATATAATAACATAAATATACTAATGTGTAGAAATAGAATCATGAACCAGCTAAACATTTATCTTTGACATATATGATCTCAAACAAAATCTAAAGTTTTTTCCGGCATGCTTTGCTTTAACTGCATTTTCAAAAAAATTTTAATTTCCTTTTGAAATTATTATGAAAAGCTCTGATCGGATAAAAATATATAGGCTGCACTTTATGTAGTTTTATATTTATTTCAGAATTCAAAGAGAATTATGTCAGATTTCCAATTTCTTGTTAGAATTTCTGGTCAAAATGAATAGGAAAATTTGACATCTTGTGCACACTGTTGATACGAATTCTGAATGAATTCATAAAAATTATTCACTGGGAATGGTCATGCCTACGTTTATATATGTATATGTAAGTGTGTTAATGTATTGTATATACATGTGTAATTATATATTTTCTTTCATTGTGTGTTTCTAACAGATATTAATTTTCATAAATATTATAAAACAAAGTATTTAGTTTAATTAATACGCTTTATGCAGATTGTAAGAGTGTACACAAGAAATTATTATTAATGCAAACTTTTGGCAAAAAGAATTAATGAAAATTGTATTACATTATATATTGCAAATAATTTAAATAAATACACATACATAAACTACATATAGCACCACATTTTTATTCATTAAATACAGCCAAAACTAAAAAGTCAAGCTATAAAGTTCTTTCAAAAATAAATAAATGTCTTTTCCGCATTAGGTTTTAATAATTATATACGTTGCTTCCATATAAGTAGCCCCCCAAATTGTAAACTATTTTACCTAACGCCTTATAGTTAAAAGCTTATACCAACCAAATAATTTCCATTAAAAATTGAACAACAAATTTACGAAACAACTTTTAAAAGATAAAATGTCATAAGGAGTGCGTACGAAAAAATCTTAACATATATAAAATTTAATAATTTGGAAACGGTTGAACTTAGAGTTTTCATTCCTTTTTTATTCCATTAATATTAAGTATATTACAGTTCACAGAAAAATATAACTTTTATAGTTCTAACCACTACTTATTAACTCGTGGACCTTCTTTCGTAACCCTTCCGTTAGAGATTTGATAGTTGTTTCAGTCATTTTTTTGAAAGAGTTTGCACATTTTCTTTTAAAATCTTCGATATTAGGGGACATCTTTTTTGTGCTCTTCAATTAACTTTTCACAAGAGCTAAATATCTCTTCACTAGTCTTAGCTCCGGACAATTTGGAGGATTGACCTCTCTTGGTACAAAAACTATGGTATTGTTTTGGTACCATATCAAAGCTTTCTAACTGTAGTGATATGATGCCAAATCAGGCCAAAAATTTTTGAACACATGGTTCTCTCTTATGAAAGGAAAAAGACTTTTTTGCAAACATTATTTGATGTATATTTCGATATTTAAAGAGCCGAATGTAACAAATGACTTTCCTGTTTTGCTGCAACTGCATAAAGCTTGTCATACCAAGAATTTTTTATTAAATTTTGTTTGCTTTTGGGTCCATTGTCTCAAATATTAGCAACATAAAAATTTTGACCCGAAAGCTACCAGCACATACGTTTCGTCGTCCATTATACAACATGAGTATTTTTGTATGAAATTTGATTTTAATTTCCGTGTCCTGTTCTTGGCTTCTAAATTTTTTGCAGCATTCCTGTCTGGAACTTTTTTGACTTTATATGTTTTCAACTCCGCATTGGCTTTAACTTTTCACACCAAATAGTCAGAGTACTGAGCTAACTGGTCTGCTTTTGTACCAGACGTGTTTGGAGTTCTTTTCAATATGCTTTCAATTTTCTGGCCTTCCCAATATCATGTGGACCTTTTTTTTTAATTTTTTTTAAAAATTTCTACTGATGTTAAAATTTTAACAGGCGTCCTTTGTTCAAAAAAATCCTTTCAAATATCCTTCGTATTACTAATTTATTATCTATTTCGTTTACACAAATCAAATTGTATTTATGATATTACACATAAATACCAAAATTTGCTATTGTATATGTGTGTTTTTTTATATTTGTATAAGCACATGAATAAGTATATTTATTTAGAATTACAATTTTGTTTGAGATTTATTGTTACAAATTCACTATCATTTGTATTTATTTCTAATGTAAATACATACGCCTCACAAAAATAAAATCCATCATAATTCTAAAGTTTGTCATAGATAGTTTAGTTTACACAAAACAGAAAACTACATATTTTGTAGTTAACTATGAACGAAAGATTTCGAATTTATATTTGTAAATTTTAGAAGTATACTAGAGACACTTATATAATCTGCACAATATTTATGTTGAAAATTATTTGCTTTACTGAATTTTATTAAAGTTAAAGATTGTGTTTGTAATAAAAAAACCCAGCGAGATTTTTTAAGGAGTTTTTAAAAATAAGTTATTATTAAAATATTAACAGCCGTATGCAAAAAATATTATTAACTTTGATTTCAAGTACACATTTGTTACCCAACACTTAAAGGCTAACAAACTTTTGTTAAAAAGAACGTATGCAAAAACACTGTTAAACACAACGTTTTTTTTATCATTGATAACGGTAACACTTGTGTTTTTACCCCTCTTTATAGTTAAAGTTGTACATTACCGAATATTAATACATTCGGTTATTCAAATTTTTAAAAAAGCTTTTTATTGTTTAAACATTAAATTAATTCTTTTTAAAATATTGTTTCTATTATTATTATAACTTAGTAGAAATACAAAAAATAAAAGAAATAATAGAAATTAAAAAGCAAAAATATGAAAAATTTTATGGAACGGATAAAATAAGTATTCGAACAACGAGTTTATTTTATTTGTTTTGATTAAACATACATAACTAAAACATTTTTTAAATTTATATTAGGGGTTTTCATGCACATAAAAGAAGGAAGATATAGAAAACTAGAATAGGGGGAACAAGAGAGTATTTTTTGCAAAACACAAAGAAAAAAGGAAATTAATCATAATGCTCCTTGTATACAGAAACAAATATTACAGTCTTTTTTTCAATTAATCAATTAGTTGTTTCATTTTGCATCGAAATTTAATAAATTTATTCAAGCAAAAATGAAATAAAAATAAAATTTTACTATACTTTTATATCCTATATACATTTTTAATTCATCCAATCAACCACTTGATTGATTTAATTAATTTATTAATTGGAAATTTTTTTCTGTTTTCAAGCAAGTTTATAATTTAATGAATTATTTTCATATATATATGTTAATTGGTGACTTTTTTCAGTGTAGTAAGTTTATTGTAAGTTCATACTTGCTTTAAAATATTTAGATTACATTTATTATATTTTAGTTAATAAACACTTTTGCATACAGTTTTAAGGAATTTAGCTTAACAATTATTTGTAAAGCTGTGTTAGGTTCTTTTGCATACAGCCGTAAATAAACAGTATGATTCCTATTTTATTATTATTACTATTATTATTAAGTAATTATTAAAAATATACATAAATTCTAAAAACTACTTTTTTATTGAAAATTTAGATATATTTCAAATAAAATGATTCATATTTCCTTAAATTTATATTTCCTTAAAATCAATGCATAAGTGTGGACACATATTTTCGAATCAAATAAATTTTTTTGTGAAAAATTTGATTAAGAATTTATAATCATTTTTATTATTTTTTTCAAAAAGTGTAATTTTCTGAGCAAAAAAAGTAAATAAATAATAAAAATCGCAAAATAATCGATTTACAGACCTTGAAAAAATAATAAGTTTTCAAATCACTTATTCTTCTACTTTGTATTTGATCTTTTCATTATATTTGTTATAACCAGGGAAACCTGGTTATAACAAATTGCTTGCAATTGCTTGTTTTTTCCTGGACGTTGAATGAAGCCATCGATTAAATATTTATCCATTTCAGAACAAATAAATCATTTTTTCATCGATATGTTAGTGCATATTTATGCATATTTTACTTTATTTAACAGCATATTATTGCATTTGGCGATTTTTAGTGCATATTTATAGTATATCTTGTTATTTTTAGGTCATATTTAACCCTTTTAGGGCATATTTTAATATTTTAAGGATAATTTTTTATACATCATGAAATGTTTTTCAAATATGATTTTATAAAAAAATGAAAAGACAAAAAAAAAATTTAATTAATTTTAATGGATACCATTTTATCGACGCGGTTGATAAATTTCAGTTTTGCCTTATTTTATAACGTTATAATATTAATAAAACCCTTTGTTTTAATAAAAAACATAATTTCATTAAAAAATTATACAAAATCTTTGTTTTTTAAGTGCATATTTTCGCGTTTTTTTAGAGCATATTTTTTTGTTTTTTTACTGCATAATTAATGCGCATTAAACCTATTTTTTTAGGGCATATTGTGGTTTCCCTGGTTATAACCAATACCAATTATTATCTTCTTATATACAGCAGAGTGACCTCTCTTTTATAATATTGAACTCATAATCGTTGCGGTCTCTTTTGTAATGGCATTTGTTCCCTTCCTATATATAGCAGAGTATCAATTTTACATTTTGATTTGATTGCAAAATGGTGCAATAGTGAAATAACTGAAACATTTGAAACAATTCGAAATATCTGTTAAAAAAAAATTCCAATAAAAACATTTATTAACTCAATCAAGTAAATGATTGAATGAATTAAAAATTTAAATTAAAAATCTTACTTGAATTTTGTTTCTTTAATTTCATTTTATTCTATTTTTTATGAATTTATTAATTAAATTTTTATGTAAAATAAAATAAATGTGTTAATTGAAAAATATAAGGTAATAATTGTGTTCCTGTATATTCGATTATCCCTCTGTTCTTCCGTCTGTCTTCGTAAAGTTAGGTCAGAACTTGTAACTAACTTGATACAATTTTCTACAGGATATTATTATTTTTTTTTTATTATTTAAGGTAGATAAAGTGGTCTATTATTTGTGATTTTGGTAGATATGTAACGAAAAAAAAAATTATAAAATCGATTAAATAATGTCCGTCTTTCCGTTCATCAAACTAAAATTTATAAATTTTAACCTATTTAAATTCATGAAATTTTTTTGTCCAATAAAACATTGCCATTGAATTGTTATCCTGTAATTGTTTCGTGATGAGAAATAAACGGTTAAAGTGTTTTTTATTTCAAATTTTTATTTATTTTTTTTTTTTTTTTTTTTTTGTGAAGATTGATCAGCATTTGTTTTATTATATGAAATCAATAATGGGAGTCCCATTTTGTCATCTAAAACTAACTTTTGCATAAATATCTTAAACTCAAAGACACAAAGTTGAGTTTGTAACATGAAATTTCTTACCTTTTTTTTAATTAAAGAATCATTTTTATTTCTTTAAAAGTTTTGCTGGCATATTATTTACATATACTTATATGTATTAGAGAATTTATTAACATTTATTTAAATATATTAATTTATGTATAAATGCATAAAAATACATAAATTTATACAAATAACAGAATTATAATAAATTTTTTGTTTGGCATTTTATGAACATAATAGACCTTTAGCTAAATCTAAGCAAAACAAGAGAAATGCATTCATTAAAACAACAAAAATTGTAATGTACACAAAATGGATTCAAATCAATACCTAGAAAACTCTAGCAATCATACGAGGGTGGTGCTTTAAATTACTTTGGCAGGCAGTAATATTATATTTTATCTTATGAGAGAATTAAAAAATCGTTAGTACGCTCTCACATCGGTTACCAAGATATATTAATTTCAACAATCACAAGTGGGTGGTTAATTTACTTTAACACTTACCTGATTTTATAATAAATAACTTTGGGTCATGCTCACAGATAATAGAGAGTACAACGTTATGGAAATAAAAGTGATGGATATTTCTGAATATAATGTAATTATCATTTTATCACAAGTGATACGATAATCCTTCGATATGCACCCATACATTTTAAAGTTGAAATACAATAGCATAAAAACTTTTTACACCAACTACTTTTATCAAATTTATTGTTTTATTTAAATTCTCCTGTATACTATAGAAGTATTCATATGTTAACATTATCCACTTATTAGGCTTAAAGGTAAAATTTTGTTTTTGTTTTACACATACACGTACACATTTATACATATACATTATGTTTTTTAATTTACTAGATTCTCTTACCCAATATGTCTATGCCTTTAGGTGGTATTAACATTAAATACAAGCATACGAGGATTTTTCAAACGCATACACATATGTACATGTAGAAATAAATGCATACAGGTACAAGTACAGGAGCATGGACATTAAAATGGTCATGTATTGCGTGTTACAGGAGAATGTGAACGTGTGTGAGTACATGTTCATGTTTATCCACAAAAACATACAATTAAAAGAGGACATTCAATATGCCTTTAGTTAAATTATGTACCTAATAGGAAATTTAATTAAATGGGCATTTTTAGTATTTAAATTACAATAACAATCTGGGGAAATTTTGTTTAATTTAGGTTAAAACGAAGAAATAATTTTTGTGGCACTAAATGTATTGGCTCAAGTATTTAAAATTTATTTGTAATGAAAGACAAATATATTATAATAATAAGGGGTTTCATTCAAACGAATATATTTGAACAATTTGTAAATTTATACTATATACTCACGTGTTACATGAACACCCCTTATACTTGCATATATTGTTTTTGCTTGATTAATTTCACCAAATAGAATATGTATCCAAATTTTTAATGATTTGTTTCTTAATTATTTTTGTTTTTAAAATCCAGAAATTCAATAATAAAATTGTTTATTTGTTTTCAAAATTTATTTATAGCCTGTTTCTCTATGTCGAACGAAAATCTAAGCGAACGAAAGCAAGTCGAACGAATTCGATTCAATTTGGGTTTCTGTATTTCCTACGCTTTCGTTCGCATGGAATTACGTCTTTTCGTATTGTTTTTGTTTTATTTTTCTTTCAGAGTAACTTTTTTTTGTAAAAATATTAAAAATACTACTAAATTGTTTAAACGTAGATACAACCAAGTAAATAAACAAAAAAAAAATGAAAATAATTAAAAAACAAAAATTTTTTTGATTTTTTTGGAAATTGTTTTTTAGACATAAAATCGTCATTTTATTATGGATTCAAAATTAATAATAAACATGATAAAGAAACATTTGCAATGTCATTGTGAGTATTTTTCCTATTTTTCTTTAAAAAATTCAACCGGTCGAAAGCAAAATAGCAAGTGACTGATTTTGACATTTATGTTCTTATCGTTCAAAATACAGAAACCCAATTTTATATGAAAACACTTACGTTTTCTTTCGACTTGTCGTTCGACTCATTGTTCGCATAGAAGTGAGTTAGAGAAAGCCATCAGTTTGCGTTCGCTTAGAAGGCGAAAGAAAGCATTCGTTCGATATAGAGAAACAGGCTATTAAAAAAATAAAAGTTTGCGAAGTCGTTTACGCATTGAAAATTAAGCGTAAATATTTATTAATTGTGTAAATAATTTTTCAAACAAAGTTCGACAAATTATTTACGAGCTTATATATTTATACACTTTATGAGCTATACGAGGCATTTATTTGATTGCATGAAAACCCCTAATATATAAATGTCAGAAACATATATACATACGTAAATTCTAGATAAAGGTACATCAAGCTTTATACAAGTAACGGTCAACTATTGGCCACAGATCACTTAAAGGACTCCCCGGCAACTAAGTTAAAAAAAAAATGTACATATTTTATTTTTTTTATGATTCTTACCCACTAATTGACAATATTACCCCATAGGATGGTGTCAGTAAAAAAAATACCTGACACCATCCTAAAAGCATAAATTAATGGTAATACAACAAAGTTTACAAATATCTTTTACGGTTATAAGAAGGCAGCACTGTAAAAAAGTGGCGTTATCTTTTACGCGAGCTGTATTAACCCTGCGGAAAATTTGTGACAATTGCAGTAATGGACCGGTCCCTCAGTACCAGTTGAGTACCAATTGACACCTAACTGGTAACCAAAGTTCCAATTGAGAACCAGTTGACACAAACACACTCACTATTTAACAGTTGACAGTCAATTTATAACATGCTTGTTAAGTGCGCAATTAGCAACTCGCGCGCAATAACAATCAGTGGCTGAGTGGTTAGCATTGAATACTATAAAACAACATACGTTAGATGAACATGGGTTCGATTCGGGGTGCCGCCATCGACATTAACGAAAAATTATAAAATAAAAGTAAACATAGTTTAATAAAAATAATAATAAAAAATTTTTTAAAATAAACAATTACCGAATTTTTATTACATTAATCGACACTGAACCTGTCCTCTTGGACCAGTCCTGTGACCTATCCTGTAACCTGTCCCAAGGGTCTTATTAGCCGCCTCCAATGACAACCCCATGTAAAAGTGACAGGTTCCTCTCATATAAAGTTTCGGAACGGGATCCGGTCACTATCCCTGAGAACCTATCACGTGACTAGTTTTGAACCGGTTCTCTTTACTCTAGGGAAAACATAAAAACATTCCCTTTTTCTTCATTTTTGTTTTCTTACATTTCTTCCAAACTACCAATATTTTATTAGAGATAAAGGGATTTTGTGTGTGTCTATGAAACACTTTTTTAGAATTAACTTTAGTTCTCGTGATAAATTATTATATAGAAAATTTGCTTCATAAAAAATTTTATATTTCCACTCGGGTTCTTGATATTCTTCCATATTATAAAGTATTTGTCTATGTATTGGTTGGTTGTTTGTTTGATCTTGTTTTCATTTGTGACATATTCACATATAAACACGAATAAACTATTACACACTTAAGCAGATATAAATATCATTTTATTTATACACATACATGTGTATATATGGCTGTGTTTATAGAAAATCTTTGCTTTAGTAGTATTTATATATTGATATAATAAATTTTGCCTTTTTTGTATGTTTAAGTGTAAATTTTATATAACATTTTATATACATATACTTATATGTACATACGTATCTTCGTATGCATATTTATATTTATATGTATGAGATTGGACATCGGACTAATACATACCAAAAACCATTGTTAAATAAATATATTTATGTATATAAACGAAGACGGGCTTAAAATTACCCGAGAATCAATCAAAATATTCCTTTAAAAAATTATTTTAAGGGAATATTTGCAATCGAAATTAATTTAAAATTATATTTTTGATACATATTTTTCATTGCTATCAAAAAATCCCAGTTTAAAGCAAAAACCTGTCCAAAAAAATTTACATGTGTAGGATAAAAACAATTAGATCTTGACTGTAAGACTTTTAAGTTTGTTCTCCTATTTAATACCTTTACACATATGATTTTTATTTTTTGTATGTGGTATAATGCTATTAGCCATGTCCTTTATTCAGGTATTAGTTTTGTAGTTATTAATTAATGTTGCTAATTTATTTTATACATAAATTTAAACATAAATAATTACATTTTACCTTTCTCCAATGAACATATAGCAATACATGTTATTCATTAATGATTAACAAATTTTTCAATCGCATTTGTTCTTACATTTTTGATATTGATCATTATAATATTTATTTGTCTTTGTATGTAAGAGAATGTAAGTTAAGTTTATTTAATACATAAGCTAAATTTAAATTAGAATATTGATAAGTAAACAATGAAAGGATTATACGAGTTGTTATACATATAAATGAATTATAACAATAATTTATGAAATATTTACCAAAAAGTTATTTATTAGTTTAAATTATAACAATTAGAGTAGGTAAGCAATTATAAGTTAAGACGTATATACATACCTAAGTACATATTATAAATAATGAACACTCTTATACGCACTATTGTCAAAGTTAAATTAATCACAAAAATATATTTGTCTAGAAATATTTTTCAGATATTTGTTCTAAATTAAAAAAAAAAATAATAATAATAATTTTATTTCAGGAAAAAATAAAAATCACAACTTAAAAAATAAATAATTAAAATTGTCCCGGGTTCAGATCTCATACGTTTTTTCTGTGTGTCAAATTTCGTGAAAGTCGGTACAGCCGTTTAAGAGTTTTAAAAAAGTGAGCGTGAAATCCAATCGAGATCTTACATAACCTATAACCATCACCGACACTGTTACTATTTGTATGTCAAATTTCGTGAAAATCGTTTTAGCCATTTAGAAGTAATTGACGCACATATTAGGATTTCGAAACATAGGGTTTTATGAATTCTATTTCATAAGTCACTAGTTTTTATAAAATTTATTACATCTATGGAAGATAGTAAACAAAAATTCTTTCTTTATTTCACTTTCAGCAATAAAATAAAAGTTAACTTATAATTACATAATCCGAATAATTAAAAAAATAGATCATGTACAATAGAGTGTCCCGAGAATAGCGTTTTTCGAGATTTCGATGTAGGAACACCCCTCAAACGATGCGTAAAAATTAGCTGAATATGGGAAAAATATTAAAAAAATGTTTAAAATTGGTCTTCAGTTCCTTACCCCACTTTAAAGTATTGCTTTCTATACAATATCATTTCCTTCGTCATTTTAACGATGTCCGAAAAAAGGTGTCAATTTTGAAGACCTTAAAAAAAATTGTTTTAGCATAAAATATATTTTTAGACTTTTTGTTAAAAAAATGAATAGCATCAGAATGGGGTTGAACCGGCAACCTTCTGGTTGCTAATCCTACGCTCTAGACAACTGATCCATGTGATTGTAACTTACTCTGTTTAAGTACTTATTTATATTATGTAAATAAGTCAAATAATAATGACGCCTACATTCCAGGAATGTACTTTAATAAGTAGTTGTCATTACCGAAAACCAAAAAGTTTTTGCTCGGTATGTGTGAAATTTATATAGTTTTTTAGAATATATGGGAAATTTTTCAAACTCGTTTACTTTTGATGTTCAAAGAAATGTCGAAAATTTTTAAATGGCACATTATTCGCGTGAATAACATCTACCGAACGGCATCATTTTTATGGCGGTTTAAGATACAAATTTATAAAAAAAAATTGCCAAAATTCTATTTATAGTCCTAAATCAAAAATTATTGCATTTATGTAATCTACAATGATGTATCTAAAATACAAATTAAAAATATGCGTGCAAAAAAAAATTTGCAAAATTTAGTTTTTAGTGATGTAGTCTTGTTCATATTCATCCATTTATTGCAAAATTCATCATTTTTTAAAATAAGTCATAAGACAATGTCATTTATATGCATTTTTTAATTGCACTTACTTGAATCTCTAAAGTTGCATTAAATGCAAAATCGTACTTTTTTTTCGAACGCCATATTGATTTTGATATAGAGTATTAAAGCAGCTACAGATTGACATACATCATCGCCAATTTTAATTAGCGCCTTGGGTGTGCCTCGACGATTAATGTTAAACTAAAAACATCGCGTTCTTAGCCCATGAAAACCGTTGATGAATATTTTTAGTGAAATTATATTTTCTGCGTAAGTAAACTTTTAGACAGGAATTTATTTCAGTTTAAAATTGATTTATAACTCCAACATCCTCTGTAACAAAATATGCAAAATTACTGAATTCTTTAAAATAGCTATACACGTTTAGCAATTTAATATTTTAAAACGCCACAATGATTTTTAAATGTCGTTTGGAAACCTTCTTTGATAACGCTATACTCTAGCTTCACTGAAATAACGTTGCAAGTGTGCCTCGCGAAAAAGGCACCTCTTAGAGCCATTCACGTTTTTTTCTCTCCAAGTTTGGGTACCTCTTTCATCATTTCTGTTGAGAGCACATTAACGATATATATGTTAAATGATGCATAATTCTAAGATCTATTAGGTTCTGTTTTGAAATTTGAAATATCCGAAACGGCGTAAAATCCCCAGTGAAAAAACTGCTAAATTTTTAAATTTTTTAAAATTTGGTTTCATGACTTTTGCACAACACAATTTGACACTGGTTAATTGCACGCTAATTAAATCCATGTTGGTCCTTTTCTACAAGTGTTTATAGTCTACATTAGAAGAATTGGACATTTATGCTAAAATTCGCGACTACAACAATAAAAAGAAATACAAAAAACTTGTTAGTTTCAAACACTTTTTTTGGAATTTTTGACTTTGGGTGCTTGCCGGCATCACATGGAACCGTTTCAAGTCTTGAATTTTTTTTTCTGTTACAGCGAAAAGTGTTGTTATCATAATTGCATAAAAAGGTGTTAAAAAGTCAGAATTTAAAAAAATATTTGACGTTGAAGGTCGGTTTCATAAAGGCAAACGTAAAAAGAGAATTGCCCATATAAAATTATACTATTTAAATACTATTTAAAAGTTTACATTTTTTAAAGAATTTAAAGATTTTATGAATAAGATGGTGTACTAAGTAGTGAGCTAGGTGTTGTTGTATAGAATACTGTAGTTCTTTCTTGAGTGAGTTGGGGTTTATAGTTTTATAGCGATGGCTATATTTATTCCAATCTTTTTTTTTTTTTTTTTTTGTGATAACTAAGGTGTTTTAATATTTTTAATTTCATATCCATATTTTCTTGTGTGTAATAAAATAGTAAGGGGGTTCGTGTTGCTTTGCCTGCAACTTTATCTGCTGTTTCATTGTCTTTTATACCTGAATGTCCAAGAACCCACATAATTCGTACTTTATTTGGTGATTTTATTAAATAGTTACGAATATCAGATATTATATGCCCTGAATTGTTACTATTTAATATTGCTAATAGTACGGCTAGTTTGATGGCAAGAGCTTATGCTGTAAAAATACTGCAATGTGATTGTAGTAATCCACTGCATATAGTGGAGAGATTTTGATCTATGACGGCAAATGAAGTACTATGAACCGATTTTGAACTATCCGTAAATATAAAAGACCAATTAGAGAAGGAACATTGTATTGCTGTGAACAATTGTCTATATACTTCAGGTAAAGTTGTATCTTTATGTTAATTTAGGAGGACAGTAATTTAGGACAGTGACCGTAAATTTGAATACCATAAAATAATTTAGATAAAATCAGTGCTATAGCGACATTTAATAGTGTATTTGAATGTATGGAACATTTTTTGGATGATAGAAATTTTATTATATTAAGTCGTTGGGTAAGATCTTTTCTAAGTTCTAGACAATGTTGTTTAAAGTTGAATTTGTTATCGAGGTAATCCCTAGAATTTTTAAATCTGAGACGTTTGCAATTGCGGTATTGTTATAGTAGAGACTTGGAGGGTTACAATTTATTTTGTTACATATATGTAAAATTTTGCACTTATCCAATTATAGAGTAGCTCCAGATATTTTTGACCATTCGTTTATGTCTTTCAGGATATTAGAAAAGGCGGGTTTTACTCTTTCAGTCGTGTTGTTCTTTGAGAAGAAGAAAGTATCATCTGCGTATAAAGAATGATCAATGATTTTATATTTGTTTCCGATTTTGCTAATGTCATTAGTGTTACAAATATATATTTTGTAACAATGACGTATTTGATTTCATGTTTTTTATTATAAGATCACAGTTAATTAATTTAATTTAATAACTTTTTTCACATGTATGTCTTATTGTATGAGGTTTCTTAAATAATTTGCTTATAATATTTTCCACTTTTAATATATGAAATGTTTATTAGGTAAAGACATACCAATTTTTGATTTACTGTTCATATGGTGGAACTAATATGAAAAAAAAATAACGATTAAAATATATTAGCAATTTTACCGATATTATGACAAAAATTTTTTTATATTTATTCGATATTCGAAAAGCTAACATTTAATAAAACCGACTGAAAATTTTTCAAAAAGCCGGTTCGATCTCCCTAGTATTTAACTTTGTTAACTTTTTTAACATACATAAATAGTTTTACTAGGTACTTTTTTTAGTATAATAATTATAACAATAACATTTTATAAAACGCCAAGAAAATGTATTTCTGAATTTAATATTAATCATACGTTTTACTCGCTTTCTTTAATTACATCCATATGTTTAACTCTAGTATTACACTGAGGCGTATTAGTTATATTTATATTAAGAAGAACATAATAAATATTAATCATACGCTATGTTTATTTTATAGATATTATTAATTAATTTTTTTATTAAGCATAACTTTAAAAAAGGTATAACTATATTTAGTCTTTTAAAAATGTTATTTAAAATTTAACAACTATAATTAACCTAATTATAAATTAAAACAAAATTCTCTTAAAACTCAACTAATTGAAAATTTCTTTTTTTTTCTTCTTTTTATTTTTTTATATGCAAAAATTTATCTGTAATCTGCACTAAAATGCTGCTTGCAACTTAAATAAAATGCTGTGCTCTTGGTAAATTACTACAAATACTTGAAAACAACAAAAAAAATGTATTATTATTTACCATCTTACTACTTATTACCTTGCTACATGCTGCTATTGAAACTACAACTACTACAACAATTGATGGTAATACATAATTTATGCTGGCTGTTCTGTAATGCAATGCAACGCAATATACTGTACTGTATTTACTCTGTATAATTATCGATAATATGTCTACAATAACAATAATAACAGGTTTCCGATACAGTTGTTGAACCATACAATGCCACATTGTCGATTCATCAACTTGTCGAAAATACCGACGAAACATTTTGTATTGACAACGAAGCATTGTATGACATCTGTTTCCGTACATTGAAGCTGTCATCGCCAACCTATGGAGATTTGAATCATCTTGTTTCTGTAAGTCGAATTTTGAACTAATGGATTTTTTTCTTTCTTTCTCTTCCCCTTCTACTTTTTATTGTTCCTTTCACTTGTATTGTGGATAATTTATGGAATGCACGCGCCATGACATCGTATGACTACTATGACGACTATTGCTAACTGTAACGTTAATGTTGCATTACAAACAAAAATATTCTTGGCAACAATACAATACAACACATTAATGGTAACAACAACAAAAAATAATACAACAACACTATGAAATGATGATGATGATTAAACTGATGTTACTGGAATTTGGAAAAATATAAATGGATTTTATATGTTTCTATGTGTGTGTGATTTTTTTCACCGAATTTCTTTGGTCGGTGAAAATGTGCGGCATTGAATGTCATTATGAATATACGTATGATATCTTGTTCTTGCAACACTTTTAACCAACATTAACATCATTACCAACAACTACAAAAACAATGGTGATGAAAATGAATACACCTACAAATATTCATACATATATACAAATATGTATGTGTCTATATATCCCTGTATACATATGTATGTATATTGGTTATGTAAACATTATTACGAATCTAAATGTATTTAACTGTATTTATATGTATATATGTATATGTTACGATTGCATTTGTTAAATGTGTGATTCAACACATAAACAAATGAACGGATAAATGGTGGGATATAAACACATACTTACATACAACATACTCTCATGTTGTTAAACACCTACACATGTATTTAAATTCCTACAATGGTACTTGAAATGAAATAAATGAATAAATGTTAAATGTTTGTACACACACACACACACATGCGCTCATACAAATATACATTTGTTAATATTTGCTTATACATCCATTCAAAACCAACCAACAAACATTTTTACACATACACCTTTAATCATATACCATATTATGCCTTTACTCTTCTGCTGTGCTCAGGTGTCAGAAGTTGTTGTTGAACCCTACAATGCCACATTGTCGGCCCATCAATTATGTGAAAATACAGATCTGACATTCTGCATCGATAATGAGGCGTTGTATGATATTTGTTATCAAACTTTACGTTTCCCTTCGCCCACCTATGAAGACTTGAATCATTTGGTGTCCGTAAGTAATCAAATGCATGCGTAACATTCGCTTCGCTTTCAATTTCCTAAGTTTTTTGGATTTTTTTATGCATTTTTTTTTTTTTTTTTGTTTTTCCTTTGGAATGTAGTGATTTTTTTTTTTTTTTTTTTTTTTTTGAAAATGTTTACCAACAATCATTACTTTGAAGGTTAACATTTAAAAGCGGGTTTTGATTTTAATATTTCAATAAAAAGAAATTATAACAATTACGCTTGCAGAAAAAATTCCATTTATAGAATTTTTAGGTAAATAGATAAGTTAAAAGAGAGCTGCATTTGATACGAAAAAAAATAAATTAGATTCATCATAAAATTTTGTGGTTTAGAAATCTAGTTTATTAATGGTGATCTAAACTTGAATATTTTTTATTTATTAACAAACAAAATATACTAAATAATTAAGTACTCAAATTAACTCTAAACTTTTAATTTTTGATACACATAAGTTATTCGAAATTTAAACTTATTATAATAAAAAAAAAATATTATAAAAAGTTTCATTATAGCCAATACAATTTTTTCTGGTTTTTGGAATAAAAACCTCACCCACAAAAACGATTTTTTTAAAATCTCTCCCAAAAAAAGTACATACTTTTTAAATATAAAATTTTAATTATTCTATTAAAAAGTAAAATAGTAAAGTGAAAATTTTTGTTTTTAATTACACTGGCCAATAAAAAAAAAACTTTTTTCGTGCTCCTTCAAAAAAAATATGTGGACTAGATGGAATTTTGCATGCTAAACTCGAATATGCTTTCAGTTTTCTCCCATCAAGTCCAGATTTTTTTATAGGAGTGTCTAATATTGCGCCCTAAATAAACCGATTACTCGATTATATTTCACTATAACTCGAGAACGATATGCACGATTTATACAAAATAATACAACAAAATATGTGGAATAAAATTAAATAAATAAAAAATTAAATAAATAAAAAATAAAAAAGTGTCCAAAAAATTTTTTCATTCTAAATTCAAGATTTCTTTTTTCTACTAAAACTTCTTTTTAAAAATGAAAACATCAAAAACATTTCAGTTTATCATCTTTATCTCAAATCTAGCAAGACTACGAGTAAACAAAGCCACGTATCATAAAAATTGCTGCACAAATCTTGATTGGACTCACACTTAAATTAGTATACCCATGCATACCTACAGTTAAGTGGAAATACACTAGTCGGCAAAAACAAAAATTTTTTTTTCTTAAATAAAAAAAATAGGGGGATTAAATGGAATTTAATGTGTTAAATAAGAATCAGCTTTAACTTTTTTTCCGTCACGTATTTTTTTTTATGGGCATGACTACTATGACCACGCCTTTAGGCAGCCACACTTGTATAACTAGCGAACTGTTTGTCCAATTAAGATAAATTAAACTCCAGTAGATAGTTATCTAAATTGTCTTTGAGCTGAATTTACATACTTTTTTGTTCAGTTAATATTTCCGTAGTTATTTGGTAATTAGTAGCAAAAAATTAAATTTTTTTTTATTGAAAAATCGCGAAAATTTTGATCTATAACTTTGAAATTCTTGAGCGAATAAAAAATATTGTTGACATACCTTGAAGACAATTTTTGTATGCATCTTTTAATGTATAGTTTATCAAAATCGTGTAAACGGTTCTTGAGTTATAGTCTACATTTGACAAACATTTATCATATTTTATAGTTTGACCGCTGAATAAGGTGATGATATTTGTCATGCACCTAAAAAAAAATCAAAAATTTAATACAGATTCTTGTTTAACTCGTCAAAATCCACCTAGTTCACCTATTTTTGTTTCAAGAAAAAATAATTTTTTTATTTTTTTTTTTTTTTTGCACACCACTGTATTTCTACGCAATTGTATGTAACATGGGTATTTTTAATTTTAAAGATACATACCTTATTTTGTTCGCAGCATTACCAGCTTTAAAATAAAGATGATAAACTGTAACATTTTTGATGTTTTCATTTATTAAAATAAATTTTAGTAACAAATAAGTCTAAAATTTTGCACGAAAAAGATTTTTTTTTTTGGTACTTATTTCAAAATAACTTGGAAACTATTGAGCACATAAAAAAATTAAGTTTATATGATTTTAAGATATTTTTAGCACGCATCTTTTGGTGTATTACTTATGTCGTACACACCGTTCTTGAGTTATGAGGAAATATACTAGAGTAATGGCCTTATTAGACACGCCCATAAAAAAATCCAGACTTGATGGAAAAAACTGGAAGCAGATTCGTGTTTAGCACATCAAAATACATCAAGTCCAACTATTCGTCTATGGGGGAGGATCTTTTTGTCGACCAGTGTTATTAAAACACATAAACTTCATATTTTGCATTATGGATAAATGTTCTGTACTACTTTAATATCACGTTGTATGCATATGTTGCTTTGCTGTTACATTGGGATTATTGATTTCCAAACTTTACCGCGTTTTATGGGTGAACTTTTTTGACAACCGGGAAAAAGTAATACCATTTTTTTAAATAAGTTTTAATGGCCTATTCGACTATACTAGGGTCATTTGACATTCAATGAAATGAAGATTTTTTGTTGATTTCAAAAAATGTATGTTCTTCGAACTTGTTATATTTTTTCCAAATGTTATAAAAAAAAATAAGTAAAGCTTAAAATTGAACATCTTAATTCATATAAAATACTTAAAATCATTGAGTAGACTAGAAATGTGCTGTGCAAAATAATAGTAGCAACGAAGAAAAATACCTATTTAAATAAAAGTAGCTAATTAAGGATTTTCTTTTATTTAGAATATTTTGGTTACACACATTAATATATTGCGAAATAGTCCTTATAGGGTTTGACATCAGCGCAAAGCTTTTAGTTTCGTAAAATCAGTTTTTGACAATTTGATCGTGTGCTTAGAAACATTTCCCTGCTAAAGCACACATTTGAGTGGCATCTTCTCTTCTGAATAAGACAACATAACTATTCCTAATACTTCCACATGTATTTAGGCATTCATGTTACTTTTTATCCAAAATATGGACCTTGAACCATGATATAAAAAAGATCCTTTGATTTTCCCACTACCGTGCTTGACGGACTTCAGAACAAATTTTGGATAATAATATTTCTTATATGGTCCCCTTACATAGATTATATTGTACCAAAAAGAATTATTTTGGACTCATCTATGCAGAGAATATTGCCAATTAAGGCTATTGTGTACCTGTTTGTAGTTTAGTAATGGAACTTTTCTTTCTTACTATGTTTATTTTTGGAGATGTCAAGGAATAGTTGACGCATCATCTTTCATCTCTAAGTCCTTTTTTACCGTAGTGGACATTACAAATAAGTTTGAGTTCACCATTCGCTTTATACGCGTAGAGTCACTTAGAAGATTTATTACTTGCGAATTCGAAATAAATTTTATTATTAAATTACTGTTACTAGGAATACAATCTTTACCGCCACCTATTTTTGAATTTTTGAAAAACCCAAAAGGAAACCAAAAATAATACTATTTTCCTATGAAAATTTATCCAAAATATTTAGCTGTGGATATTTTCTCTGATAACTTTCATAGTTTTTGGTATTGATCAAAGATTTTTTTCGTTTTACTGAACAAGAATTAAAAACATGTGTTTTAAAAAATTCCTTTAAAGTGTGAAAAAAATATAACTTTTGTGCAAGATTCCTCCTGGGGAGCATTCGTCAAACTGCTGGTAGGCCGATCTAACTTATCCTCCAGAAACGCCATAATCAGCTACGTGGCTCTTATTAGCTATAGATCTTTCACTGTACACATAGACTCTTCAAGCAACAATCATTTAGTGATTTTCCCATGCACTAATTTTGAGCCATCATTATACCCTACACCACCAAAGGTGGTTGGGGTATTATGTGTTTGTGCAGAAGTTGTAACGCAGAAAAAAAATCTTCGGACCCACACCTTAAAGTATACCGTTCGACAAAGAATCACTTTCTAAGTCGATTTAACGATGTCCGTCCGTCTGGTCGGCTGGCTGTCCATGTAAAGCCTGTGCGCAAAGTACAGGTCGCAATTTTAAAGATAATTTGATGAAATTTGGTACATATTCTTTTTTCAACACAAGGACGAAGCTTATTGAATTTGGTTATGATCGCCCCATTATTTCACCTAGCCCCCATACAAATGTCCTCCCGGAATAGAGTTTTAACACTTATAGATGCCTTAAAAATAGGAATATTTTAATGAAATTTAGTACATATAAGTTTTATATCAGCAAAAATCCGTCTGCCAAATTTCATGAAGATCGGTCCATAACTGACCATAGCTCCCATGTAAACTCATCTCCCGAAAATCACTAACGTGCATAAATCCCATACAAATGTTAGTATTATGTTAATATTTACTACAAGTAAGTTGTATATAAGTAAAAACAAAATTATGTGGATGGTAATGGTGTAGGGTATCATATCGTCGGGTTTGACCGACTATATCTTCTTCTCTCGTTGTTAATTGATTTTGTATTAATTTTACATAAAATTTAATTAAACATATTAATTTTTGTTTGTTTTTTCATTTTAAAATAAAGTAAATAACTATAATTTATAGGAAAACGATTCTGCCCCATCAGAATTTAAAAAAAAAAAATAAAATAACGTAAAAGAGAGGGATAGTCAGAATCAAAAGCGCTTAAATATTAGCCAACAAATCTAGATTTTTATTACTAAATAAAGTTTACTGATATCGTTTACGTTTTCTTAAATACAGCACAAAAAAAATGGCGAATGCTCCCCCTTCTACCTTATGTTACAAATAAAACGTGAATTTTTTCATTAAAATCAAAGTATATCTTTAGACTATATTTCCAATTCTTATTGTAACTTATTTACAACTAATAAATAATATATTGCTACTATTTTCAAAAAAACAAATACAATGGTGCTGCACAGTGGTCTCTAAATGATTTTTTAATAATTCTGTAACTTGTGAAGCGTTGGAGATATCTAAATAAAATGATATACATAGAAATATTCATATTAATATTACTTTTTATCGGATAGTAATATCTATATGATTCTTGCAGCAATATTAGTTAGAATTTTATAAGAAATCTAGTTAATGTTTTCAAAAAAATTGTTAAACCAAATTAAAGGCCCACAAGTTTAAAAGTTGTAAAAAACGAAGCCAAAAATTAAAGTAAAATATTAAAAAGTAAATTTTTTCAGTTTTATCTCGAATACCTGTCCAATCCAATTTAATTTTTTTAAGATTCTAATTTTTTTAAAAAGTATACACACATTTATATCCATAGCAAAACTATGTAAGATATTAAAGACACAAATTATTTGTTTTTTTTTAATTTTTTATCCCATTATTCATCCATTTTTTGACCCACACTTTTTGAGAAAAAATATATTTTTTTTTTTTTTCTTATTTATTTTATTTCTTATAAATTAAGGATTTTTATTTAATTTTGCTCAAAATTTATTATTATTTTTCCTTAGTAATTATTTACATTTCCTAAACTATTTGGCAAGTTCAAAATTCACAATATTTTGCAAGAACTTTTAAAACATACTACAATATAATATCTAATGTAATTTAAAAAAAATGCCGAAATCAGCAATAAAATTTTTGAACAGAATTCAAAATTTTCCAAAAATTATACTTACTCGCTTTTGTACAGTCAAATCATTCAGAAAATGTCAGAAAATATTAAACTTTTGTAATAAAATTAAAAAATAAAATATGAAATTGCACTAATCATGAGTTTTCAGAATTTTAGAAAAATACAAATGGACACATCCATCTTAGTCCCTGCGTAAATTTCTTCTGGAATTCATGCTATACTACTATTATTTTATACTACTATTTTCTATTGAAGATATAACTATTATTAAATACTTTTGAGTTGAAATGCTCGCTGGCTATTGTCCAAAGTTATGCACTAATAAAACAAGTACTTTAGGAATTCTCTATCAATATTTATTTTTTGCAATTGACCCCGCTGTGCATACCTTAAATTTACCTCATATCTCCTGTTTTAATTTTATATTTTGTTTTGTATTTATTTACATATTTTTTCGAAACATTATAAAATAACCAGCCTCAGGCACAGAACATTTCATTTCAATTTTATTTCAATTCAAACAATTCAACATTAAAATTGAAAATTGACAAGCAAAAAAATGTCAGACAAAAACAAACATTAACCACAGTGTGTGGCAAATGAAGAAGGAAACATATTTGGGTAGATAAAGTGTTTTGAAAATAAAATAAAAATTTTTAAATGTTACTAAATTAAATTGAACTATTTCATACATTTCATTAAGTAATTGTAACTTTCAAAATTTTCTGTTTAAGCAATTTTTGTACCAAGAGGTCAAAGGTTATCTATATGATACAATGTTTCATGCAAAGCACTCTATTTTTTGTTAATTTATAAAAAATGGACGTTATTAATTTATAGTCTGTCTAATGCTAGGAAAGAGTTCTTTCAAGAAAATAATATCAAAAAAGTTCAGAGAGATTTCTTAACGAAGGTCACATGCTATTTAGGGTCTGCTATTAGCCTTATTATATCAATTTTTTCTTTTTTATAACAAAAATTTTTGGAAATAATTTCTTAATTTCATTTGTGTTATTTTTTTCTTCACTGTTTGTATATTCCATCACACGTACATACGTTGTTATATGTTTGTATTTGTGTTTCAGTATTTGTTTGTATGCACCTTGTCGTTTTTGTGGCCAAAAAGTTTTTCGACAAATTGATCAATTTAATTTCATTTTTTTTTTTTTTTTTTTTTTTTTTTTTGTGGTTATATAGTTTGCCTGTCATGTTCAGTTTGATTGCTTCCTTATTAAGATTGCTTATTAGAAAGTGCCAAATACAAATGACAATTTAATCGATTTTTAATAATTGAAACTCATTGTTTTTAATTTGATGCAGCAGTTTGGGGGCATTTAGTAAATAGTTATTAAATGAATTTATGCATAGTAAAAAAAAGCAAAATATGTATTTAAAATAAATAAAATTCAAATGAAATATTCGACGAATTTTAAATACCTTTAGATTAAATATTTCATTTTAAATAATTACTTTTTATAGTAAACAAAAAAAAAAAAAAGAAATTAAACATTTAAATAAGATTTTGGTTTTAAACCTGAATCTTTTCAAAAATATATAAGTCTTTTTTTCTGGGATAAGAATTAATTTTAAACAAAAAGATGAACATGGCTAATTCATAAAGAAAACTAATTAAATAAATTGTAGGGCTTTGAATATAATTTACGCATCCAAATAATTACACTAAATAATACACCCAAGTAAAACACTGAACATTTCAATACATAAGTAATTATAAATTCAACTAACACTATACTTAATATTACACTTTAAATGGCTGCAATATACATATTAATCAAAAACAATTACATACACATATATATAAAGATTCCAACTCACGTATAAGAGGATTTAAACGGATATTCTACTTCCTTTAGAAAATACACATAAAGGAGGAGTTGCTACAACAAATTATTCAATGGCGCGTGCATTTTATAACATTTAATTAATAATCTTTTTAACAATTTCATTTAAAGGACTTCAAGAGGACATACATATGTACTTTATTTAAATTATATATTCTTAGTTCATACAATCAATTCACACTTTCTCCCTCGCTCTCTTTTCCAAACCCAACATTAACATAATTACAGGTTACAATGTCTGGTGTTACCACCTGTTTACGTTTCCCCGGTCAATTGAATGCTGATTTGCGTAAATTGGCTGTGAACATGGTGCCATTCCCACGTTTACATTTCTTTATGCCTGGTTTTGCTCCATTGACCGCCAAGGGTTGCCAACAATATCGTGCCTTGACTGTGGCTGAATTAACCGCTCAAATGTTCGATGCCAAGAACATGATGACTGCCTGTGATCCTAGACATGGTCGTTATCTAACCGTGGCCACTATCTTCCGTGGTAAGTTTAAGAATTTTAAAAAAACATTTTTATTTATATTATATGAGTACTATATTTTAAAATGATTATTTTGTATAAGGATTTATTTATTAAGCGTTCATTTTATTGTTAAAGTTATATTTAAACAATTAATCCTTTTTGATTAATGACTATGAACACTTGTTAAACGCTTTGTTTTCATACGCCTGCAATTTCTTTTCATGTCAAATAAATAAATTGCGTTAAAAACGAGGGGGATTAAAATGAAAATATAAAAGAGATTAGTAAAATTATATAAGCAAATTTAATTTAACATATAATTGTATATTTAAAGGTATTTACTTGAATTGAAAAAAGGATTTATTTTGATAAATTTGTCGATTTTTTCTTTTTATATAAATGAATTATTATTAAGAGATTTATTGGCATATCTTTTAAGTTTAAAATTAATATGATTAATAGTGTGATATACATAGTTTGTTTTAAATCTCAGCTCCTGCAATAGAATTTCTTTATTTGCATTTATTTCTAAATAATGACCAATGCCACAAATAATTCTTTGTTTCTTCTTTTAAACAAAAATAGCTTAACTAGATAAAATTTGATGTGCTAAATACGAATTTGCTTTAATTTTTTTTATCAGGTTTTAATTTTTCATGGGTGTGTCTAGTCTAAGCAAAGTTTTTGCAGGTCTAGATGAAAATTGTTCACTAATTTCTGAATAATTATGAAACACCTAATAGAAAAGCAGATTTGAATTCAGCTCGCTAAATTGTATCTATTCCACCTGTTTACATATAAGGGAGTATATTTCTGCCAACCAGTGTAAATTGCGACAGAATCAAAAATTTTTTTAAATAATTCTTTAACTTCTAATCTGATTGAATATATGGGAAATTCTTCAAACTCGTTTATTTTTGGTGTTTTAAAAAATGTCGAAAATTTTTTAACGGCACCTCAACAATATTTAGTACCAATATTCCTTAGCTCTAGTGGAACACAAATCTGTTTTCGTGAAAGACCGAATGGCGTTAATGTTATGGAGGTTTAAGATAAAAATTTATAAAAAAAATTGCGAAAATTCTATTTATAGTTCTAAATTAAAAATTATTGCATTTATGTACTCTACAAAATCATAATTTTTTTTTTGAACGCCATATTGATTTTGATATAGGGTATTCAAGCAGCTGCACATTGGCATATATCATCGCAAATTTTAATTAGCGTTCTTAGCCTATGAAAACCATTGTTAAATATTTTTTGTGAAATTATATTTTTTGCGTAAGTAAAACTTTACACAAGAACATATTTCAGATTAAAATTGACTTATAACGCCAAAATCCGCTACAACAAAATATGCTAAATTTCTGATTTTTTAAAAATAACTATATATGTACTTTTAGCAAATTAATATTTCAGAATTCCACAACGATTTTAAAATGTAATTTGGAAACCTTCTTTGATAATGCTTCATTGAAATAATGTTGCGAGTGTGCCTCGCAAAAAAGGCACCTCTTGAAGCCATTCACATTTTTTATCTCCAAGTTTGGATACCTCCTACAGCATTTCTGTTGAGGCCACATTAACAAAATATATGTCAAATGATGCATAATTTCAAAGGCTATTTGGCTCTATTTTGAATTTTGCGATACCCGAAACGGCGTAAAATCCCTAATGAAAAAACTGCAAAATTTTAAAATTTTTTAAATTTTGATTTCACGACTTTTGCGCAACACAATTTGACACTTGTTAATGGCACTAATTAAATCTATGCTGGTCTTTTTCTACAAGCCTACATTAGAAGAATTGGACACTTATGATAAAATCCGCGATTACAGCAATCTTGTTGTAAAAACTTGTTAGTTTCATACACTTTTTTAGATTTTTTGACATTGAGTGCTTGCCGGCACCACATGGAACCGTTTCAGGTCTTGAATTTTTGTTTTGTTACACCATCAAATGTTGTTAACAGAATTGCATCAAAAGCTATTTAAAAAGATTAAAAGTTAAACAAATATTTTAGATTTAAGGTCGGTTTCATAAAGGCAAACGTAAAATGAGAATTGCCATAAAATTTCACAAAACAAAAAAATTTATGTTTGGATGGGGGTGCTATTGACCCATCAGAAGCGGAGCTATACCTCTCATACAGAAAATTATTAACCGCTTGCGAAATTTGTGTTCCTTATCGGAAAAAATATGCTTTTATGTGCTATTTATCTGCTATAGTTTTCAAGTTAATTGCATTTGAAATTTCAATAATCTCAATTTTGCAAAATCTTGGTCTAGTTTTTTTTTAATATAAATTTCCTGTTAGTTAAACAGTTGATATTATTTCCGAGTCAAAAAAGCTGTTGAATTTGAAAATTTGTAAAAATTATGATTTATTGTATATTTTTTTTTTTTTTTTTTAATAAATTTTTTTTAAAAAGGTATAATTATTTCATACTTTTCCAAAATATATCTTCAAAGAGATGAATTTAAAATTAAAAATCAATCACCAAATAAGGCAAGCCAAAAAGAAAACATCAAAAGCTTTCAAAAAAAGAACATTTTCACCACTTCAAAAGTAAAACTAAGTGTATATTTTGAGCTTTATTGGAAGTTCTTAAAAACCACTTCCAAAAAAGTGAAAATATATAAATTTTCAAAGGAAAAAAATGTTGATAATTTTCAAGAAAATTAAAATTTTACAAAATTAAAAAATGTTATACATAGTTTTAAGAAAAGTACTTCAAAATCAATGAACAAGAAGTATAAAAGAAGAACATCCTATCAATGACAACCATGCTTTAAAAAAAGAACTTCTGTAGCTCTTTTTTACCACTAATTACTTCTTTCCAATGACAACTCAATGTTAAATTCATGATTTTCAGCTTTTATTATAAATATTATAAATAACAATCAGAAAATAAATTTTATATTCCTTCGAAAAAAGTAAAAATCATAATATAATAACAGAAGGTATAATCATCAGAAATTATATTCTCAATTTTATTTACCCTTAAAAGTCAGTCACACATAAAACAATATAAAATTTAAAAAAATCAAAACAAAACATCAAAAATAAAAAGTTTTTTTCAAACTAAAAATAAAATTCTTTGTGGTTAAATTTAATATAAATTTGTAAATTCTTTTAAAAAAAGCAAATATCCATATAATTTTTTGTGTAAAATTTTTGAAAAGGAGAATTCTGCTGCTGATTGATTTATTTATCTTTGCAAAAAAACTTAAAATTTTAAGAACAGGCAATTGTTTTATATTTCTTTTATTTATAATTTTTTTTTCTTTTGTTTTTCGGTTTTCTGACTTTACAAGAATTTCAAATGACAACGCTCCCTAATGATTCTACCTTCTGTTCTTATATCATGGTAAAAATCACATAATAATTTTTATTTAGACTCGAAAAAATAAAATTAACAAATAACTGTTACTTTTGCTCAAAAGTTATAAAAGTAAAAATATATTCTTCTGACTTATATGATATAAGTTACGGTTCCTGATTTAAAATATCCAAAATAAAAGAACAATAAAATGAGCTTATCTCACTATATTGTGACATGAGAAATAAAATAGAGAAGAGCTTGATAATTTGACTCTTTGTTTGAGACTTATACCCACATATGTGAGTTTGTATCTTTTAAAATAAATAATTTTCAATGACTTTATAATCTGCACATCTATGAGAAAATACTTTTTTAATGATATACCTTTTATTAAAAACAGATTTATAGTGTGAGTGTAAAACAGATTACAAAAAAATGTATTTGCCTATTAATTATATAGAATATATATGTGGAACGATTTTCCAAATTTTTTGCTAAATTTATAAAAAAAAAAAAAAAATAACGCATTTTTTTTTTTTAATTTAATATCGCGAAAACTCTTTTGAGAACCCTTGCCTTTAACTTAACATACATATATACAAAGATAAATAATGTTAACGCAAATCTCAAAATAAAAGTTTTGTAAAACTTTACCCTGCTCTTTTATCATTTATTTACCACTTAAGAATCTTATTAAAACAACATTTAACATTTCATTAAGTTTAACATTTTCAAGCCAAAAAAAGCACACTCAAACAAATGAAATTTATCCTTTAACAAAGAAAAAAATTTATTGTGTGACCATTTTCGGCAGTAATCATAAATAAGTTAGACTTACAACTTTTCAACCACAAACTTTATGACTTTTTGACTTTATTTTGTCATCAAAAAACCAAAAGAATAATGAGTTAAATGTGGAAAGGGGGTACATCTAATACATATTAACGAATAAAAAATAAAAAAAATAAAGACATTCTAAGTAGTTACTTACCTTAAAGCAAATATAAAGTGAAGAAAAGTTTTATAAAAAAAAGTTAACCCGCCCTTATAAAGAAGACACTTGCTCGAAAAATAAATATGAAAAATAGTTTTTTAACAACAAACCATAAACACATTGAATTTCATGGTTGATAGCTAAACAAAAATATAAAACATTTCAGGACATTTAGTTTTAAAGTCAAAAAAAATATGAATACATTTAGCTACGCATGATAGTATAAATATTTTATATTCCAACAAATTTGAAAAACGTAAAAAGTTTGTCATAAAAATATTAGGATGATCTATTTCAAACCCCCCATGGTTATGTGTTTTTCAACGTTGGAAGACTTTGTTAATAAGCCCATTTAATAACTGTTCAGACATTTGTCAGGTAAGACGTGAGACATTGCAAGTTTAGTTCGTTATTTATATGAATATGTTTGACACTTTAAAACTGGCAAATATTAAAAAGCCTACTTTTGTTTGTTGTATTTTACACTTTTTTTGTGAAATGATTAATGATCTCGTTTTGTTAATGGATGATGGAAAGTCTGTGTATATGCTTACATATATGAAGGATTAGTTTTACTTACAGACAAACTTTTACTTAGCCAGACATATGTAAATCCAGGGGGAATCGATATTTTTTCTTTGAAATATTTTTAAATTTAATGAAAAATGTTTAATTTTTATGAACAAAGAAAAAACTAATGCATTTATATCTCTTAAAAGCTTAGGCCAGTAACACATAGATTCTCGATTGACAATTAAATAAAATTGTTTTTTTGTAAACAAAAATTTGTTTTTATTTTCTTTTGACAACAACAAAATGTATTTGATTACATGTATTTTGTTGTTGCATGAGTTAGGTTTTTGACAACCGACTTAGGCTTTTGACAATTAGTTTCGTCTCTTGTTTCTCTTTGGCTTAGGCTAAATGCGAATTAGCTCTAAGTATTTTGCTTATTATAAAGCAAGTGCTCTTAGAAGACAACATATTTGATATTATTAAAAGGATTGCAGTTTTAAAAGATTTTTGTTAGAGATTTATGATTATGTATTAAAGTTAGAGCAATTTTACAATATATGAACGGTTTTTGAGATACACAATTAATAATAAGTTTCAATATGAACATTGGGATGACTGACATCTGTAAATGAAAATTTACTTCATTCTAAAAATGTCCATCTTCAATTTTACCTTACGCAAATTCCATCGAAGAACAAAAAGATCTTTTTCAGATTTATGGTTTTTTATAATTTTTCCAATAAAATAAAGAGAGATCATGGTGAAACGGAAAACGTACATTTGAAAAAAACCCGTAATAATGATCTTACACATTTTATAACATAACTTCTAAAAAACTCCAAACTCGCTTGAAAAACTGTTGGGCATATTATTAGAGTTTTTCACGGGAAATCCCGGGACGAGAATTCCCGGGAATCCCGCCAAATTTTCACTCCCGTAATCCCGGGAAATCAAGCGGGAATTCCCGGGATTTCTTGTGTATGCAAAATGTTTATATTTTACAACTCATATATGGATATTTTAGTATATAATGTGTTTTTACATTTGTTTTTATTTATTTAATTTGATTTGTTACAAATTTAAATATTTTTAAGGAAATTTCTAATTTTGTTTGATATTTTTCGTATAACAGTTTGAAAACAAAATATCGTTTTCTTTTTTGCTGAATAATTAAAAAAAAAATTGATTTTACAATTTTTTTCATTGTGGTCAAAAATAATATTTTTAAAATGTACTAGTGGGAAGTAAATTCGATATTTAAAAAGTATATTTATTAAACGATTTGAAGATGCAATGTCTGGAAACCTCAAACAACAACTTACATTTTTAATGCCCCAACGAAAACGTGAGACTAAAAGTATTCAAACTGAAAAATTCTCTGAGGTTTTGTTAACAACAGGCTTATTTCCGTATAAATATTGAGAGATTTTACCCATAGGGTAAATGAAAACCAAGGTATTGATTCGACTTTCGTATGAGTTGTTATATAATAAAAAGTATTCATTCAGTATTCAATATTTCAAAAAGAATTAGTTTATAATTTTATGATTAATTAGTTTATTTTAATATTTTTTATCTTTTATTTAACTGAATATTAAAATTTTTAATTATTTATTTTCGGCGGGAATTCCCGGGATCCCGGGAAATTTAAAAATCAATCCCGATTTCCCGGGAGCGGAAAAAGTCCGGGAAAAGAAAAACTCTACATATAATCCATCATACTTATCATAATTAACATACAAGAAAACTCCATTAGAATATTTATTACCTTTGCTAATCACACCTTAAAAGGTCACATTTAATTTGCTGCACAATATTTTTCTCTCGTAATTAAATAATTATCAAAGGACTAAAATTGAAAAAAACTAAAACAGCAAAAGGGAAAAAACATCAACACATACTCATACATATGCAACTTTCAGTATATGATTTTAATATTCAAAAGAGTACAAAAAATATTACTTAGTCCCCGTAATCCCTAAATGTTATACTACATCTTTATGTATTCACATACACAGGGAATAAAAAAGTAATTTTTTCTTCTTTTTTTATTAAATAAATAATGACGAAAAAAACAAACAAAAACAACAAATTGTTTAACACATAAACAGAATTCTTACAGAAAATAAATAAACATAACACAAATGAAAGTAAATGAAAAAAAAAAAGAAAAGGAAACAGGGTATAAGTAGAAAGAATCTTAATTAAAAGACACGTTATTCTATTTATTACCTTTGCGACGCAACAGGCTCATATATTTAAATATAGTAGACACATTAAGTATTCTCCTTCTTTTCACATTTATATTAGAAAAAAACAGAAATTCACATTCCCAAAGGAACTAAGAAAGATTTAACATTTTTTCCTTAGGTTGTGTTGTTTTATTTTACGCTTTTGAAAAGCAATAAAGTCATACTTTATGTACCTGTTTGTTGTTTGTTGCAACACTTAGAATGGTCTCCCTTAACGGCGCAGAGAAAGCTCATCATTAATAATTTAAAACGTTTTTGGAGATAAATTATGTTATGATAAGAAGTTATTATATAGGGGTTGCCAAATTGTTTAAGTGTAGCAGACAATTAATAAATAACCAAAAATAAAATTAGTAACAGAAGATTTAGTTGCCTCTGGCAACACTGTTAAAGATTTACAAATAAGGATGGAACTTTTAAAACAAGCTAATTTTGAATATTTTTAAAATGTTTTGATTGAACTAATTTGAAACTCTAAAATTGAAGCAATTTTTTATATCCTATACATCGCAGTTGGATGGAGTATTATGCGTTTGAACTCATATAAATAAATAATACTCTAAATTCAAGTATCGGTTCACAATTGGCCCCTAGTCTCATATAAGATCCCTTTCCGAATTTACCAAAAAAAAATTTATATCTTTTTTACGTAAAATATATATAGGCACATTAGAGTGTTCCGTAGACAAAAATTTTGTAGGATGGCCCCTCAAACGATGCGTAAAAATTAGCTTAATATGTTAAAAATATTAAAAAAAAATTAAAATTGATCTTCAGTTCCCTACCAATCATTGAAAGTCGCGGGACTAGAACATTTCATCCAAAAAATAGTATTGAGTTTTGTCTTGAAATGGATATCAAAAAATTCGTGATTTTTAGCCAATTATAAAAAAAAAAAAAACATCATTTTAGTAAATCATGCAAAAAAAAAAATCGATATTTTTCTTAAAAAATGGATAAGAATTTTTTAATTTTTTTCCCCTATGGCTAAAATTTTAAAAATTTTGCATTATAGTAAGTATTGATGAAAATATATAATTTTCCAAACTTTTCCAAAAAATGTTTCATCCAAATGCCTTAAAAAGTCTTCTAGCAAAACAAAACCCATGGGAAAAATGTTTAAAATATTTTTTACGAATTTTTTTCTACCCATTTCGATTAAAAAATCGAAACTTTTTTTAAACCAAAATGTATGGGACCAATGATTTTTGAATTGCTGGTAGGGAACTGAAGACCAATTTTAAAAATTTTTTAAATATATTTTTTTTTTTCGTATTAAGCTAATTTTTACGCATCTTTTGAGGGGTCTTCCTACATGGAAATCTCGAAAAAAGCTTTCCTAGGGACACTCTACGGCACATATTTATTATATTAATTTAAAAAATTTTCAACATATGAAAGTATACCATCACATTAGTAAAATCTTTAAAAGGTTTTGCAAAGTTAGTTCGAATTTCAATTAAAGTTTTAAACTTTGGATATTTTAAACACTTTTTTCTTTATGAAAAATATTTAAATCCGTAAGTTTCAATATATTAATGGGTTTTTATTATTTAATAGAGTACAAGGCTTCTCTTAGATAATTTGTAATATTTTTATTAAAGACTCCCATTTTACGCCCACTTTTCATATTGTTTGCAATATATGAGTATTTGTATTATTCAACCGATTTAACTGATGCTCAATATATATACTTCCACTGGAAGGAAATATAGGATATAATATCAATCGTAATGCCACGCCCACTTTTTGTAAATAATTCTATGTTTGAATTTTCAAATTAAATTTAGCGCATATATCAATTATTTTTTGGAGAAAACCATAAGCTAAAATATAAGTTGGATACCTCGCTCTGTTTTTAGCCCACTTTCAGTTAAAATCAATCTACTTTCTTAATGATATTAACATGCCTATTCACAGAAAAATTATGACTGAAAAATAGTCATAAAACACAAATTGTGACTATAGTCTTAAATTTTCTATTCACAAACAAAAATATATTAATATTTCGTTTTCAAATTAAGACCTGATATGTAGACAGTCATAAGAATTTTGACTATCATAAAACGACATTTTAAATGAAAATAAAAAATATGAAAATATAAAAAAATGTGTTGTAGAAAAAAAACAATTTGTTTTTGAACAAATTGTTCAAATACATATTTGAACAATTTGAGGGCCAAAGAGCGATAAAGCATATATACAACATACTCTTACTCACATTTCCTGCAGATTTTCATCAAATTTTTCAGTATTCTTTGCAAATTTTCATTCTAAAAATTTCAAATTTTTTACAAAAATTTTTATTTTTAATTTTTATTTTTTAATTGAAAAGAAAAGTCAACATTTTCAAATGTTAAGCATGTTTTGTGACTATGTTAACAGAATATGAAGTTATGACCGAGTCACAAGTATAGTCGTAACTTTTAGTCATAATAAAATTGTGACTTTTTTTAAGACTTTTTCTATGAATAGGCATGTAATACAAATTACATAAAATTTTACATACACGAAGAATTGAAATATTATATATTATAAAATTTAATCTGTATAGGGACCACACCTTTTTTCGCCCACTTTTATTATACAAAATGTTTTTAAATTTTTAAATTTACTTACTACGAAGAAAAGTACATAATTCTTTCTCTAAAAAAGTGGGAGTGGCATCCAGTCAGTACTTCATTCGATGATATACATACATATGTGCTGGCTGCCAGCAAAATGACCCAAAGCAAAATCGCCCAAATCAAATATAGAAATGTGCCATGTTTCATTTTTATCGGTTCAATAGTTTAGATATAAGGTCAAGTTAAATAAATTTAACAATATTATGACAGAAAGGGAGTGGCATCTAGCATCTAATATTAATGTAATAATGTTAGTAGTCTATAAAACAACAACATATAAATAAATGAATAATTTAAATGATTTTTATTTCCAATCGCATTGAAAAAACGGGCTCCGAAAAATTCGAACTAGAGGCCATAAAATTGAAATTCTAACATTGAAAAACGCTAGACTACTGGTACGTTTTCATCATTTTGCGTTGGAATTTTTGAGGCAATTTTTTCATGTTTCACTATGTTATTAAAAGAAAAAAATCCAAAAAATGGAATGAACTTTTCCACTTTTTCCTATTAATAACAAGAATACAAGTATTTTTTTAACAACCTAATCATATGTACATATGCAAAACTTAATTTGCAAGGACCTAGCAAATTTGCAATTTCTGAGGTGAATACCTTTATATTTTCACTCCTTCATTGCATTCCCATAAAACACTTTCTTTATCGCCTAACACATGATGTGGCAATCTTATTTTATTTGTTTCTCATTTAAAACGATATTAAAACATTAAAATTTTAGCTCATTTATTTTACAGTTGATAAACTTACAAAGATTTGCATTTAATAAAACAACAAAAACAGCAAATAATAAAAATAATAATAATAATAATAATAAAAACACATAAATTGTATAAATGTTGGCTAACGATAATAACATATATTTAAACTTAAACGTCTTTTAAATCTCAAAGCTCTTAAAGAACATCAAAAACATGCACCTGACACCTTTACAAAGCAGAAGCCCCACTCAACATAAAACTGGCCGTTAGCTATAGCCTGCTTAGGAAACAAACTTTAATCCATAATATAATAGGAAATATGTATGTGCCTGTATTTATAAATTAGTATAAATTTTAAATAAATTTACCAAACGAACAAACCCAGTTAAAAGTTCAAATATGTTTACATACCAACCATAAGAGAAACGAGTGGAAAATGAGAGTTGACTGTTTCATAACAAGCTTGACTGACTAGCAGTTTGTGAATGAATGTTTGTTTGTATGTATATTCTCCAAAGACCACTATTTTTACGCATAAATTTTTTGATTAATTATTTTGCCACGGGTACCATGAAGCAAATAATAACTTGAGTTACTTACAGTAGCTAAAGGAATACACGATATTTATACACATTTTCACATACTATATCTTTCTCACACCTCTCAAATTGTTATTAGAATTACTCCTTGTGCGTTAGGTACATATTTTAAGGTTCATTTGTTTTAATATTTTAAAGGCACGCACTTACACTTTTTTTCCTCCTTCTTGGTCTCTATGGTCTTAAACTTGATATAATTCTAATTATTTGTATTTTAATTTTAACAATTTTTATGTTTTTTTTTTTTTTTTTGTTTTATGAGTCATCAGTCAAATAAAATGTTTATTTTTTTATGTTGTTATTTTTATTCTTGTATGTTACTTGTTTATTTTTTAATTTTTATTTTTAAGATAAAACAGAATTATTAATGTTGGTTATTAAGTATAAAATTATGTTCATTAATTAGAAACATGTTTACTGTTATTCGTCGAAAATAACAAAAGCCTAAAGAAAAAAACATGAGTATTTTTGAAAATTAATTATCATATTAGACATAAACATACATATTTAATTAAAATTTGAATTAATTTAAAATGAAAATTGTTGTTACCATCCAGAAATTAAAATGCCACTAGCCATGTATACACTAGTTTTGGTTTATGATCAGAGAAATTGGTTTATTATATTTGCAAGATATTTTTTTTTATTAATAATTATAAGGGAAACGAATATCAATAATAATTAATAATTAATTATATTAAAAAATAGGAAACTCGCTAAACAAAATGAATACCTTTGACCTTTGTCAGGTGGATTTCCTTTGATTTATATTAAATACTCCTACATAAATTTGTCACTTAAAAAATATCATCTGAGTATATAAAACTTACACTGGTCGACAAAAAAATCTTTTTCATGCAAAATTTTAGATTTTCTTGTTACTAAAATTTCTTTTGATAAAGGAAAACATCAAAAATGTTTCATCCTGATTCCTTATATCTGAACCGATTTGAAAGACTTTTATATGAAAGGATTCTGCCAGTCGAGATCTCGAGAAAACATTGTCGTATGAATATTACCTCTTTTATTTTAAGAGATATTAAGCTTCAAAGATTAAAATTTTTACTTTAGCCTGTCTTGGTGAAGTTTTTGTTTTTTCGCTACAGGTCCAATTTTCACCCGATTTTTCTTAAATATTTTTTTTTTTTTATTTAATTAACAACAAATAGAAAAATTGTGTAAAGAAAGAATTTTGAAAAAATATTTACGGAGTCAAAAGTTATAGGCATTTAAAATAAATTTTTTATTTATAATTTTCTGGAAGATTACTAAACAAAAAATTTTATTTTAGATAAAAAAAGAGTGTAGATACTTTTTCGGCCAAAAAAAAAAAAAGTCGTCAGTTTTGCAATTTTCAACTTCAAAATCGTTTTTTTTTTTTTTTTTTTTTTTTTTGACTCGGTAAAAATATCAACTTTATTCAATAGATAATTTTGTTCTTTAATTAGTTAAATAAAAAACAAATGAAATCGGTCGGAAACACTAATATATATATGAAAAAAAACTGGACCAAGAACATGCAAAATTGAGGTACTTAAAAATTCAAATGCAAATAACTATAAGCTATAAGAGATAAATAAGACATGCAAGCATGTTTTTTGTAGGTCTTGTCAGTGAATACAGTAATGTATGAAAATATTTGAAATTAGACGAGAAGTCTATTTGGCAAGCGATTAAAAAATTAAATGTCAGAGGTACCCAATTTTGAACCCCTTTAGCTCCGCCCCTGAAGGGTCTGTTCTGTTCCCTTTCCAAACTTAATATTGCTCACTTCTCTGCTACGCCTATATCAAATTTAATGTTTATATGTATGTATGTAAACTTATTGCGAGCAATTCTTGTAAGTCATTCCATATCGAAATTAAAAATTAATAAACCAGAATATACGTGCTAAAAAATAAAAGTAGCATTATTTATTATTAAACTAAATTCTTATAATTTTTTACAAATCTTAAATTTCCCTGCTTTACTTTATTTTTCTAGGTCCCATGTCAATGAAAGAAGTCGACACACAAATGTTCAATGTACAGAGTAAAAATAGCAGTTATTTCGTTGAATGGATTCCAAATAATGTTAAGGTTGCTGTTTGTGATATACCACCACGTGGCATGAAAATGTCTGGTACATTTATTGGCAATACAACTGCTATTCAAGAAATCTTTAAGAGAATATCTGAACAATTTACTGCTATGTTCCGTCGCAAAGCTTTCTTGCATTGGTTTACTGGTGAGGGTATGGATGAAATGGAATTCACTGAAGCTGAATCGAATATGAATGATTTAATATCGGAATATCAACAATACCAGGTATGTAATTAAACACATGTAAATGTATACATGTTTGATTGTATGTAAATGTTCACAATAACAAATTAGAGAAAGGATAACAATGTTTGTATGGTTATCGTATTCTGAAGGAAAATATAAAGATGAACACAAAAAAAATGCTGGATATGATTTAGAGAATGTTTATGTTGACTGTAAAGGCATGTAAAAAGTAAACAAATATTGCATAACGTTAGGCTGCTAGGGACAGTGCTGAGCATAAGTGATCGGGAGAGTGATGAAAATAAATTATATATGGACAGCCGGACGGACTGTGGTTTAGGCTAAAGAAAATATTTATAAATTAAAAAAGTATATGTTTGATGTACTTATTTTATTACAATAAAATTAAATAGTAATGCGCTGTACCCCTTCCCTGAAAGAAAGCGGCATTTCTAAACCACTGTATTAACGTTCATGCCGAGAAGTATGAAGAGTTTCACAATCCTGTCAGTACCTTAAAGAAGACTCCAACTTGTCGCCAACAGATTGTCATTGATCGCAGATCGATTGAATTTTTTTATTAGACTTGATTTATTTTTTAAATTTATACCCTCCACTATCTACTTTTAAACGGAATATGTCATAAATTCAATTTTAAATTAAACTGATATTTATATTGGGTGTATAAACATTAATAAATAATTGATGTTATTTTCGAAGTAAAGGTACAATGTATTCTATTCCAAGTGTTGTCCATAGAAAGCTACGACTTTTTTCCCATTTCTCTGGAAATTGATTGGTTTCATTCCAAAACCACTTCATATTTATTGAGGCCAGAAACGAATTAAACCGATTTTGATACCTTGTATAAAAGTAAAGCGAGTTCCAGCTAGTATATCCTTACAAAAACGAAGCAAAGAGTGGTCAGAAGGGGGTATACAACGGATGGGGTTGGAAATTTACGCACACATCCAATAGTATTTTCCCTTAGATGGAGATCGGAATTGATTAGTATTGCTGATCACCTACATCAATATATATATTTAAGACAATTTCAATATTATTCTAAACTGCACTTATTCGCCAGACTGTTAAAATTACAACTATGCAAACCATATAGACATGCATATATGTACATACATATGTATGTAGAACAGGAAACGGAAACCATTTGCTACTTTTAATTAAAACCAATTTTTCAATTTTGTTCCTGATGCTGATGGTTTGTATTATTGTTGTTAATATCGTTGTGTGTTATTTTTGAACCTTCATCATGTCGTTACATTACACTGATGATGACGATGATGATGATGAAGGTAGTGGTGATTGTTGATGATGATTTTTCGTTTATTTGTTGTTTGTTTGTTTACTTATTGTTTGTTTTCTTTTTCTGCTTCTTTTATTTCTTACAGGAGGCAACCACTGACGATGATGTCGAATTCGACGAAGAACAAGAAGAACGTGAAGCATATGAAGCTGATTTACAAAATGGTGGCATGTAAATACAAACACACGCTATTATGAGTGAGTGTGTGTGTAAGTGTATGTACACATACACCCTACAGCCAAATAATGTTATTCGTCAATATCCAAACATACACACATACACAACACTATAATAATAAACAATTTACAATACAAGTACAACAAACATTACCATTTTTGTAAGGAGAAGGTTCAATAAAAACAACATAAACCTACAAATTATGTACAATGTCCCACCTTCCCCTCCCCAGCCCTATTTTTATTAAAAAAAAATAAAATACATATGTATGTATAAAAAACAAATACAATGCAACAAAATATTAAATCTTATTTTCCCTTAACATTCAATTAGTAGTGTTTCGTTCCTTTTTTGAAAAATTAAAAATAAAAATGTTAATATTGATAAATAAAAAAATTTTATGTTTGTAAATCCGCAATTTGCGTGTAATTAATTCATGCGTTTGTTGGTATGTATGTTCATACATCTACACATTATAACGTATATCATAATTAAATATGAGTATTTTTTAAATAAAAATAAATACAATAAAAAGAAAAATTAAAAAACGTTAAAAATAAATCATGCTGTTGTTGTTTTTTTATTATTTAATTTGGTATTATAAACTGTAAGTATGAGTATGTATATAATACATATATGTACATATGTATGTTTATATGCAAGTATGTGTGTAAAATATTTGTAAAAAGGTGTAGTTTACAGTGATTGTTAATTTCATTAAAAACCACAAACAAACACTCTTTCATTTGGTTTTAATGCATGTGTTTTAATTTAACCTATAAACTACACCAGATGCACTCAAAATTAAATTCAATTAAAAATTTATTTTTTCGAGGACTTATTCGAAAATAAAATGCCCTTTATTATTGATGAATTTTAAAAATATTTTAAGATATTTATGGTTAATTTTAATGTATTAAATTCACTTTTAGTAAAGCAACAAAATCCAGAAAAAAATTGGTTTGAATACATACATGTGATACAGTGGTTCCAACATGATTTTTTTTTTTTTTTTTGAAATAGTTCTAAAAATAGTTCTGCATATTCACAGAAAAACTGTGACTGAAAAATAGTCATAAAATACAAGTTGTGATTCTACTAACAAACAAAAATTTATTAATAATTTGTTTTTAAAATTAAGACCTAGATTTGAATATAACAGTTGTGACCAAAGTATATACAAGTAGTCCGACTAGGAAAACGTTCCCATACTAAGAATTCATGTATATTTTGTTGTTTTTCTAACAATTTATGAATAATTCTAATTAGAACCTGTAATACAAATTATGAAAATAAAAAAAAATTTCTTGAAAAAAAAAAAAAAAAATAAAAAAATACAAGAATTCATATTTGAAATCTTTAAGGGTCAAGAAGTGAAAATGCAGTTATAGGTAATATGTTTACCAGGATTTCCTACAGATTTTCATCGGATATTTTTTCAATTGACAAGAAAAGTCACACTTTTTAGTTTACATAGAATGTTAAGCATATTTTGTGACTAAGTTAACAGAATATGAAGTTATGACCGAGTCAAAAGAATAATCATAACTTTTAGTCGTAATAAAATAGTGACTTTTTTAAGACTTTTTCTTTGAATAGGCATGTTAAACTTACAATTATGCTTTGTTTGTTAAATACAACTATCTAAGGAATAAAAAATATTTTTAGAATTTATCTACATTGCTATTTGGAGATCGGATGAGTTTTTTATGAAGAAGCCCCATAATTCCTGTGTTCAAATACAGCGGGTGTCATAAATAATTAAACAAAGTAGTATCTTGAAGTCAATCGGTTCTATTTCAAGTTGTATATCAAAGATATCAAAAGTAACATATAATTATAATTATATAATGTCTTGTTAGTAAAATGAACAGCAAAATATTCAATTCAACACATTACTACTTAGCCCAGCAAAAAACGATCAAGAGCTTCCAAAAAAAAGAACATTTTTTCCACTTCAAAAGTAGAACAAAGTGAATAATTTTTAATGCATTTTTATTATCTTTTAATAAGGCTAAAACTGAAAAAATTTCATAAACATAGTTTTAAAGAAAGTACTTCAAAAGAAATGAATATGAAGCATAAAAGAAGAAAATCCTACCAATGACAACCATGGGTTAAAAAAGAACTTCTGCAGCTCCTTTGCACCAGTAAGTACTTCCTTCCAATGCCAACACAATATTAAATTCATGACTTTTTCAGCTCTTCTTCAGTTCCTTTTTTGCTGGGACTTAGTGAACACGATTCTTTTTAAAGAAGTCAAAAAAATCAATGTTCCATAAATAAGTATACATGGTTTTTAATAGCCCCGGTGACCGAATATATTTTGGCTATATATGGCTTAGTGAATACATATCGAGGGCTTATATTCAAATTCGGCCTCATGCAGATTTAGGAAAATTTGTTTTTGCGTCAGACTCTTCAGTTTTCTATTTTTTATGTACGGTGTTAATTTTGGAGTTAAAAGTTAATTATAACACTATGTTTTTCACTTTTTGTTTTTGGGCTATCTACAAACAGTATATTTTTTTAAGGCAAAACGGACTACATGCAAGTTTTTGTTTGATTTTCAAAGAAATGTAAAAATAAAAATTAATAAATAATGAGAATTTTCTTTGCGATTTGAACTTTTTTAAACGTTTTGAATTAGAATCATAATATATCTCACAAAAATTTTGTTATCTCATTGCAGTCCGAAGAAAAAAGCCATTGAAGTTAGATTTTTAACCTTTTTTAGATGGTTATAGATCAACATTTTATGAAGTGGGAGCACTATACCCTAGATTTGAAGACAAAAAAATGTAATAAAATTGGTGATTATAAGCAAAATATCTTAGAGACCAAAAGCAGTTTCTTAAAAAAAAGATAATTAAATAAAAAGTTCAATAAACATCGTCTTTAAAGGCTTTAATAGTTTTTGAGTTGTAGATATGCAATTTAATACAAATTTAATTGGTTCAAGATTTTTTGCAAAATTTTTTTTTTGGAATTTTTTTCGCATGCAATTTTTTTCTAAATTTAAGTTATAATTTTAATTTTGAAAACATTTCCATCCTTTTAGTAAACATTTATTTTGAAGTGTGTGTTTTAGTAAATGTAATATTAATAATTCGTAGAAGAACGGATTGCAAAATGTTGAAAAATGAGGGAAATATACAGTTTTTATGTTCTCCTGAACAATGGTGATTTGCATGAGGCTCGTTTTGAATATAAGCCCTCGATATATTCTTCATATCTCTGGACTCTTAGTTATAATTAAGTCCATCAGTTTGGTCAAATTATGAGGACTATTTGTTTATTCAATTTCATGCAATTGCTATTGGTGAAATATCTGAACTTTCAGGAGGTCACTCTGAAACGTTAATTATTTCATCAACTATATATTTTGAAACAAATTTACCCTAATTTATAGGTGAATTTTCCTACTGTATGATAAAATCCACAAAAATTAAACAATAATTTTATGGAATTATTACACCTTTGCGTAGATTAAGTTAAATCTGGGAAATTATTTTACGTTTGTGTGCAACTGGTTTTGCCATTTTATAAATAGAAATGCATTTCCAAACCACGAAGCCTTTTCCGCCGGACTTAAGTAATGGTTTTCTACACTTAAAGGTTAAAGTTTCAATATTTTTGAGCTAAACGTACATCTATCCTATATTATATTTCATGCGAATCATATGTTATTCAGTCCAAAGACTTTGTTTCCTAAAATTTTAATATTTTAAGGCATAATGTGCATAGAAAGTCGAAAATTTTTGGAGATTTATTATACTTATGTATACAATTTTCCGTACAACTAGTCCATGTTTTCCGTCTTCATATATTTTTCTGTGAGTTGTAAATTCAAACCATAATTTTCGGACTTTCCGAATAACTTTTGATAAGAATTTTGGATCAGAAAGCGTATGATTTTAAAGATAAATTGTTATCTATTCTTTTTGTAGTGATTCGTAGGCGTTTACGAGAGTAATTTGGTCAACGCGTTGTTCATTGTTTTTGAAGCATTTAGCCACCTTGAAAATAAAGTGGCCATTTTATTAAAGATTTTTGATATATTTCTATATGTTTCAAGTTTTTTGTAATGTATGATAGTTGTTCTTAGTTCTCCTTTACTTAATTGTGCGTTATTTGACATCCTTTAGGTCGAAATTATGTTTAAATTAAAATTTTCCTATTTCATCAAATTTTCTAATTTAATCGAAAATGTGATTTTTTTATTTCTCTCATAATATAAGAAATGACTTCCGGTGTTCAGTGTTACCGTTTGGCGACTTTAGTCGCCAATTGGCCCTTTTTCAACCACCTGGCCACTTTTTTGGCCCCTTTTTTAAATGGCGACTAAATGGCGACTTTTTAAGACTATGTGCTAAATGACGAGAAACTAAGTTGTTTGAAATATATCGACCCATTATATATTAGTTTCAAAAAAAAAAATTAATCATTTTGAAATTCACAGTACAGTGATATAAAAAACAGCGGAGCATTTATAAATGAACTGAAACTAATTTTATAGTCCAGTTTATAGTCTTGTTTAAATAGTAATTTATAGTCTAATTTATATTACAGATTATAGTCTAGCTTATAGTCTAGTTTATAGCCTAGTTTATAGTGTAAAACTAAAAATAGTTATACTAAAAATAGTTTATAGTCTAGCTTACAGCATAGTTCATACTCCAGTTTCGCAATTTTGTTAAAAATTCCAATGTTTTTCAGAAAATGGGCTTAATATCTCTGTTGGTTGTATTAAGAAATAATGTAAGAGCGACTTGAAGAACATTTTAATTAGAATATATAGTGCAACCTCCTTAATTTTACAAATCTCGATTTATCGCGAGAACTAGAGTCAATTCAAAAAAAGTGTATTAGAGGCTTAGTACTTATTAATGTCGTGTATCCAAATTGACTGAGAAACCCCGTGCCGTAGAATTAGTGTCTCCCTGTGTTATCAATAAAAATAAATAGTTTGTCTAACAGACTCAAAGGGGATTTGAAAGACTGGAGTGAAGAACTCGTACAAAAATACAGAAGTTTAATTAAAATACGATTATATTTTAACTATTTTTGTGAATAAATTATTATTTTTGTTAAAGTAAAATATTGTTGTAAAATAATTACAAATTAATTTCTTATTAATAAAACTGAATTTTGTAGTTTTTCTTAAAATTCTTTAAATCAGTTCGCCCCTTTTTTTAAAAAAATTCTCTTTTTTGGCGACTTTTTATTTTGAAATCCCCTTTTTTGGACACTTTTTAAAAATTCTCAACGATAACGCTGCCGCTGTTGTGCTAAAATAATTTTGCAACCATAAAATTCACATATTTTCAACAAACAATTAAAGAAATTTAGCCAAAAGCCCAAATTAAAATAGCGCGTAGTCAGCAGCAGTGTGCGCTGCCATAATCAGCTGATTATTTAGAATGCACTGTTTGTTATGGTGTTGATTACATTTAGTCAGTAGCAGTTTGCAGTGCTGTTTCATTTAGCCCTGTTTCTAAATTCACTGCGCTGCATTCAGATTGAGAGCGAGACAAAGAGAGTTAGCAAACAAGCTAGAACGCTATATTCGGCCATGCCGAATCTTATACACCCTCCACCACTGAGACAATGTTTTCGTCAGTTTTTATATAGGAAAAATTCTTTGGAAAGTGATGCTTTTATGATTTATTTATTAATTTTTGACGTCCATAATAGGGTGATGGTTTAAATTTGTTCAAATAAAGGTTTTGTATTGTATATAAGATATTTTAACCAATTGTTAGGCAAATGATTTGTAGAAAGTAAAAATATGCTTTGTCTTTTTACCAAAATAATTATTCATGCCAAATTTCATGACGATATCTTTTAAATTGCGTCCTGTACTTTGTCACAATATTTACATGGACAGACAATCAGCCAGACGGAAGGACAGACATCGTTAATTCGACTCACACAGTGATTTTGAATCAAACGGAATACTATAAGGAGTCTGATAATTTTTTATATTTCTGTGCAAAGTCGATTTAAAGAATGAAAAACTGAAATCTTATATTGCGTTCAAATCGAAGCTCGATTGTAAAAGCATATTTGTACACCAAATAGGCCTTTTTTGCTTCACTATTCAATATTAATCGTAAACATTTTAATTTTTCCGAATTTAAAACTTATCATTATAATCAATATAATAAAATTGATCAATTATTTTTGTAAATCTGTGCTTACATCAAATTTATATTTAAAGAGGCGATTAGGGAATCATAATATTAGACCTGTTGCCAGTTGTGGATCGATATTTTTACCAAGTGTAAAATAAAATAAAGTATACAAATATAGAATAATACATTAATGCTAAAACGCAGCAAAATTACGGTCAAGAGCCTCCAAAAAAGTACATTTTAATCACTTCAAAAGTGGAATAAAGTGCAAATTTCGAACTTTATTGGAAATTCTTAATAATTACTTATAAAAAAGTGAAAATAAATGAATTTTTAGCGGAAAAAGTGTTAAAATTTCTAAGAAAATTCAAATTTTAAAAATTTTAAAGCGTTTTTATAATCTTTTAATAGGGCAAAAACGGAATTTTTGTTTAAAAAAAATTTTGTAAATATAATTAAAAGGAGAGAACTTCAAAAGCAATGAACAGGAAAAATAAAAGAAGAAGATTCCTCCAATGACAACCATGGGTTAAAAAAGAACTTCTGCTGCTCTTGTTCACCACTAAGTACTTCCTTTCAATGACAACACAATGTTAAATTTATGACTTTTTCAGCTCTTTTTCAGTTCCATTTTTCCTATATAAATTAGTGCTACTTTTCATAGAACTTCATTAAAATATTACAATTATGAACGTTAAACACCTATCATAACGAATTTCAATAGGCTTCGTTTTTATGCCAAAATAATTATTCGTGCCAAATTTCATTACGATATCTTTAAAATTACAACCTGTAATTAGTTCACAGAGTTAACATAGAAAGACAGACAGCCAGACGAACGGACAGACATTAGAGAGGATTAGAGAGTCGTTTCTCTGATGATGTTGGAAAAACTAAATGAGTTAACTAAAGCAAAGTATAATCTTCCAACTATAAGAGTTTCTCTCTGCATAATTTAAGATGATTTATTTAAAGGAAATAAGCATTTACCGTTAAATTATATTATTTCTGCTCAAAGGTGCTCTTAAAAATTTTAAAAATTATATTTGAAGACTTTTATAAATACTAATCTAAGAAAATTCTAAGAATTAGCTAAGCTTTTTAAAATGCATTAAAAAGTTATAAATAAAATTCTAACATAACTAAGTTTTATTTTTACAATAAAAATGAAATTAAGTTATTAATTATATACGCACTATAATAAATTATAAATACATTTGTATCAATTCTTTTTCTTCAATGTACTAAAGAAAACTTATAAATAATTTCATATTTATGCCAGCAACATTATACTTATTTACATCTACATGTTAGCAGACAAACTTTTAAAAAATATATTTACATATCCTTCTCTATCGATGTGTACATCTCGAAACACATCGAACTACTACTTATCTACTTAAGGCTCCGTTACTCTACCGTAAATGTTAATGTAGCGAATCAGCTGACACGTTTTGCTTATGAGAGTTATGTGTGTTCGTGTACTCAAAAACGTAAATGTTTCGTAGCAACCTAATCAAATTAGGTCGCTCTACGTTTTTACGTGACAGCTGAAAGGACAGTGTTGACATCTTTTTATTTCAATATACTAAATCTGCGTAAAAAATCGATATAATAAGTTTATCAACTGAACAATTTGTTTTGCTGTTTTCTTCGGAAAAAACTTGTTAAAATAATTTAAATAAAGTGCGGAGTTTAATCAATAAATTAAAATTTAAAAATTTTGCAATAAAAGCACAAATTTCGTTTTGTATACAAGTCGCTAAAACACAAACCAATAAATCTAGCGATTTTTAAACTGAATTTGATTTACTGAAAAAATGTGTAATTTACATCACTGATGTTGATGTGAATAACACAACAACAAAGTACTGGCTACATTTACGTTTTTTGAGTAAGCACCCACTTACGTTTCCAGTTACATTTACGTTTTTACATTTACATTTACGGTAGAGTAATGGAGCCTTTAGTTTAGTAAATTTATCAACATATGTTGCTAATAAGTAGCGAACACACCTTGTCGTGGTGTGTTCGATGGTGACCACAATTAAACTCAACATAGTTGCATACCTTTGTGTTTATCAACATTCATATTGAGGCGAACACACACACATGCACTCCATATACAAAATAAGATATGATGTTTCAGAAAAACCTACGGAATAGTAATCATAAAAACTGTTCATATTATTGTCTATAACTTTTTTCCTACTGAACCGATTTAGCTAATTTTTGGCAGTAATTTAAAGTGTGTATAGGTAGACATTTATTAAAATTCGTTTATTGCTTGTTGAAATATTATCAGTCAAATATTGATTTAGGGATTTTTTCAGATTTGGTAATATAACTTTTTTTCTACTGGTTTGGTTTTTTTGGCTGGTTTGCAATCCCAAACTGCTTCGGAGAACAATAAATAACCTGAGTGATTTTCATTGGAATAGATCAATTAGTTTGGACGTGAGAATGTTTTCAACAGACGGACAGACGGACATTGCTTAATCGACTCAGAATTTCATATGGTGCAAGAATATATATACTTTATGGGGTCTTAAATGATTTTTTCTAGGTGTTACATATATACCCTCTTTCACCACTAGTGGTGGTGGAGGGTATAATAAATGAGAGGCTAAAATAAACATGTAGAACAAAGCTAGATGGTGGTTGTAAATTGTGGCTGCCTACGCTGAATTGTAATTATAACGGCAGCAACATGTTGTGATGACAATGATCAGCTGATAATTTTTGCTGATACTGTTGCTGACTACGCGCTATTGTAATTTGGGCTAAAGGTTGCTTGTTTACTTATTTCCCGAAAAAAACTTTTTTAACTTTCTCTAGAAAGAAACTTAAAATAGAATAATATTTTCAAAATTTGTCATCAATGTAAAAGTAAACAAGTTGACTTCATCGATAAAGCGAAACAGAAATGATGAGTTTGTTTACTTATTTATGACACCCGCTGTAGGTGTGTTCGCAAAAATTTTAAAATTACAAATTGTTCTTTTTTTGAAACTAAATAAAAAATGTAATAATAGTATAAAAGAACATATAGTCGAACACGGTTATAACGAACACCGGTCCCATTGATTTTATAACAAACACGGTTATAGCGAACTTTCTTTATAACGAACACATTTTTATGGTCCCAAGAAGAGTTTTTCATACAAAAAACTTCGTTTATAACGAACTCCATTGCACATTTCAAAGGTTCCAAAAATTTAAAAACTAACAGAAATAACATATTTATTTCCATTTAAATTATTGGTCAAATGGAAATAATTTCAATTAATTTCAAATTAAATTATCGGTAATTTAAAGACCTTTTAACATAACATACATTTATCGAAAATAGATAATAATAATACTGATATTATTTCAGGATTAAACATTAAATATTAGAAAATCGTTATTCCTCAAAAAGTAAGTATTTCAAAACATGCCAATTTAAGAACATCAGTAATAGAAGAAAACATTGAATTAGTATACAAAATATAATTAATCTCAATTTGCCATTTATGAAATGAATGATGAATGCAAACATTTTTATTCCTGATTATTAATCATTAATATTTAAAAAATCTTAAATATCGCCCATTTTTTAAGGAAAGAAATACGCTTTAACACCAAATAGTTTTAATTTTACGGATATAATGAACTACGTTTATATCGAACTAAATATGTCGGTCAATTCGAGTTCGTTATAACCGTGTTCGACTATAATTATTTTTGGAAATTTTCTTGATTATCCCAAGCATAACGGAGACATACACCCTAGAAGTCCTTGGTAGGATATTACAACGTTATTATTGAAAAAATTTGATTTATTCATTGGTAAAAGGGCAAGAATGCTTCTTGAATTATTAGTTTAGATCTATTTAAAGATTTAAGGTAGAATTTATATCATAAGAAGTACTTGATTATTTTAAAACTTCCATGTTATATTCCCAGGGCGAAATACTTATCATACTTGACGAACGATTCAAACTCTCAAAAAGGATGGAATATTTTACTCAAATTAGGATCCCATGATTATTTCCAATAAATCTTAGTACAAAAGTTTCGCTTTTTTTCTTTTCATTTAAATATTTCAGATATAACCATTCCGACAAAAGGCACTCACATACAACAACTTATTACTATTAAGCCTTTTGTTTATATAATGTGAGGATTTCTTTTATCTTTTTTTTTTATCTTTTTTCCATTAGACAGATTCTAGTTATTAAAATAAAATTACACTTAAAATTACTATAAATTATATTGTTCCTATCATATCAACATATGGGTCTGAATGCGTTATTTCCTCTTATATGGAATATATTGCTTTATCCAAAAATGTTTCGGAGTTCCAAAAATTCCAAAGAGATTTATTATGCTGCAATAGTGACGCTTACATACCAAATTTGTCAAAGTTTTAGCTTTATAACGACCAAAACCTTTCATGAAGTATAATCTGAAATTTTCTGAATAAATGAGTCAAAGTCTAGCTAAAATTGTTAAATACCGTTAAAACAATTATTTTACGATCATTCGAACCCCATTAGTAAGAAAAAATTTCAATTTTTTTCATAATAACGATATAATATCCAAACAACGTCTTTTGGGGTATATGACTTCGCTATACACAGAAAAAATTATGACTACAATTATTTTTAATAAATCATTATTTGGCTCAAAATTAAATTCTATTAAATAAATTGTTTGATTCTAATATTTAAATTTATTGGTTGAAAATAATTTGTGAACCAATGAAAAAAACAAAAACAATTTTGAATTTTGACAGTCGCAACAAAAATAAAAAATAAATTATACACATTTTTTTATAGTTTTAAGTCTTTCAGAGGTAAGTTATGTACATTTAATAGAGATTTCCTAAATGCAATATTCGTTCCTGTTGCAGAATGTTTTAAAATGATGGATTTAATGAAAATGGATACCTTTTTGGTAACGATATGTCAGTTAATAAGGTTGATGGTAAAATTCAACATCCATAAGACAAAAACGCTGACAAGTATTTAGTATCTAAGAAAATATTAGAATATGGAGATTTATAATTTATAAAAAAAAAAAAAGTTAGTGGAACGTAATTTGATCACAGAATTTCTCGAAGGACTTAAAATTTAGAATTTTTGCTTTTTTTTTAACATAAAGTTAATATTTAAACGAATAGTGATATTTTATTGAAATTTCAGTATAATATGCATAAACTTGTCCTTAAATCAAGGGATTAAAAAAACTTCCGCTTTTTTTACAAGAAAATACCCAAAATCCCGATTCGTATAAAACATGTTTAAAAAATTTACTTTTTTAATTGAAGTTGTCAACCTGTTGTTATAAGGGGCGTCCGTTAGAAAGCACTTTTTGGGTGTTTACTAGGGTGATCGATTATTCGACTTTTTGGAGAAACCGGGTTTCGAATAGTTCGAATAGTTAGTATTTTGAAAAAACCGGTTGCACTTTTTTAAATTCAGAAAAAACCGGTTAACCGGTTTTTTTTTGCTGAAGTTAATATTTCTACCAAAAGACTACATTTCTTAAAGAAAAATCAATAAATATTATGATGTTCAATTTAAAATATATTACACATAATTATTTTTGCAAATAACTATTAATCCAATAAGAACGAGAAAGAAATAGTCGGTCAAGTCCGACAATACCCTACTCAATTATGTGCGCCAAATTCGGGGAAGTGTTTTCTTTTCTAAACCTGTGGAATTGTGATCCAATACTATGTTCAATTATGGACCGATCTTCATGAAATTCGGAACACAGATTTTAACTTATATGGATCTTACATGTGTAAAAAAAATTCTTACTACATTTAAGGGATTTATCGTTAAACCCCTTTTCCGGGAGGATATTTGCATGGTGCTAGTTTAAATAATGGAACGATCATAACCAATTTCAACACGCTTCGTTCTTAGACCATAAGAAACCTGTGTGCCAAATTTCAAATTTAATACATGTTCAAAATTGTGACCTGTATTTTAATTAATTAAATAATTATTTTTTTATGGACAGACGGACGGACGAACATCATCAAATCTACTTAAAGACGATTGGTACAAATTAAGGTGGGTCTTAAACCAATATTTTTGGGTGTTACAGAGCATATGAACGAACGAATAATATAATATAAAAATTTTAAGAAAATAATCATCAAAACAAACAAAACAGAAACCATGGGTTAATATGATAAGAGCCAGAATCAATTTTACTGAAACTATTCTGTAGGAGAAACTTTTTTAAAACAAAATCTTTGAAAAATGAAGGAAATATTGAATAAAAAAAAAGACTAAAACATTCAAATTAAGTGTAAAAATATTACAGGTGTTACAATTGAAGTAATTATTACTAATTTATTTATTTAATATTACAATAATTAATTTCGTTTTAACCTTAAACTATATTTTTAAAACATTAAAAATATTCATAAATTTCGATTCAAATATCAGTATTTAGTACATGTTTTTTGAAATAAAAAGCTATTTTTAAAACCGGTTTTTTGTGTTTAAAAAAACCGGTCTATTCGACATTCGAAAAATGAACATTTTGAAAAAACCGACAGCACATTGACAGAAAAAACCGGTTGGAAAACCGTATCGATCACCCTAGTGTTTATCTTACATATGAAGCTGTATAATAAAGACAATTTCAAGTCGATCCTAGCTTTTCAATTTGAGAACTTAACAAAAAAATTTAAAACGATTTTTCAAAATTGACAAAGTTTGGATCAGAGTTGGGGGTAGTGCACTAAATTTGCAGTTTCCACTAACACTTAGTGATAGTGAAAAATTTTTAACTACAATCTTTATTTTTTAGTGGTGATTTGAAAAATATCAGCGTCACTCAGCATAGTGGTAGTGAAAAAATATTTGTTTCCACTAAAATTAATTAGTTAAAATTTTTTCAGCTCAAGCCTAGTGCAACATTTTTTTCCTTCACTAAATACTTTAGTGCAAAAAAACAACCCTCCACTAATGTTAGTGTAACTTAGAAATTGTTCACTAAATTGAAAGAAGATCTTTTATTTTTTAAACGTTCTTCATCAAATACAAAATAAAGACTAACCGCCATTTTCAAAAATCAAATTTTAAACTTAAAATGTATTTTAAAACATATATATTTGATGTCTCTTAATATTCGAAATCGTTGAATAATGGATATATTTTTCGGGAGACCAAAATTGTATCTTTCTAACGGTCTGTGGAATGATGAATTTGTCAGTAACATTACTCGTTTATATATGTATGTCTCAATATACACAAATACGCTTATAAGATTTCCAAAACACACTAAAAGAAATTCTAAATTATGTAGTGTTGTTCTAAAACGATTATAACTTTGAGAATTACCATCATAGCTCTCTAAAATTAGTTCAGTGATCTTTAATTGATTGGAAAAATGTCATGTTTATGTTTAGTGAAGAAAAAAATTTCATATTTATGTTTAGTGAAAAGAATTTATTTGCAGCTTTTGTATAGTGACTGTTCAGATTTTGAACTATTGAGTGTAGTGCAAATTTTTTCACTACCACTAAATTTAGTTATAGTGAAAAAAATTGCAATATCACTAAATTTTTTTAGTGGTAGTGAAGAAATGTTTCACTATAACTATAGTGGTGGCAAATAGTTAAAAATCAAAATTTTTTCACTATAGAGTGAAAAGCTGAATGCACTCACAATTTAGTGCACTACCCTCAACTCTGGTTTGGATAGGGCTAGTGGGCAGACCTTTACTCCGGATTTACTTTACACACATATGCATTAAGACCTCTTTTGAAAACATTAAAAAAATTATAAAGCCCAGAACAAAAAAAATTGACCAGTGAATAAATGTTGCCACCTTTTTGGAAAAAAAACAAAAAATATAAAATTTGTTTAAAGTTCCAACTTCAGATTAATATAACTTTTTAACGGATTCATATATTTATATCGAGTGCTTTTATTCAAATTGGGCCTCATGCAGATTTACAAAAAAAATTTTTTTTTTTTTTTTTTTTTTTTTTTTGCGTCATTTTGGAGTCAAAAGTTAATTCTAACACTATGTTTTTCACTTTTTGTTTTTGGGCTATCTACAAACAGTATATTTTTTTAAGGCAAAACGGACTACATGCAAGTTTTTGTTTGATTTTCAAAGAAATGTAAAAATAAAAATTGATAAATAATGCAAATTGTCTTTGCGGTTTGAACTTTTCTTAAACATTTTGAATTAGAATCTTAATATATAATTATAAGCAAAACATTCTAGATACCAAAATCAGTTTTTTAAAAAAATGATAATTAAATAAAAAGAGCAATAAACATCTAATCATTTTTGAGTTGTTGATATGCAATTTAATATAATTTTAATAGATTTAATTTTTTTTTTTTCAAAATCTAATTTATAATTTTAATTTTGAACACATTTTTGTCCTTTTAGTAAACATTCTTGTTATTTGAAATTTCTAACGATTAAAAATGGTCCAGCCAACCACAAAATTTCGATTTTTTTTAATCTCCTGATTGGTATGATATCATAAATTTAACATATTGTCAATTTTTTTTCCAAAACTATTATGTTTTACTTCTTTAATTTCCAATAAACAAAACGGGCTATCTACCATAACTTCGCGAATAATGGAGTTAAAAGATTTATTTTTCAGTGTGAGCTTTAGTAGACGCAATATTAATAACTCTTAGAAGAACGGATTGCAAAATGTTGAAAAATGAGGGAAATAAACACTTTTTATGTTCTCCTGAAAAATGGTGCTTTGCATGAGGCCCGTTTTGAATATAAGCCCTCGATATGATTCTTGCAGCAATATTATTTAGAATTTTACAGAATATTAAGCCCGCCAATTAAAAAAAAAAAAAAAGACAAGGCTAAAAATGGGGTAAAAATTTTTTTTAACTGAATGTCTCTTAAATTGTAAGAGATAACCTTTACATTTAAGCGTATTTATTTTTACACCTAGTGAATCTGGTTCTTTTTAAAGAAGTGAAAAAATCAATGCTTCATAAATAAGTAAACAAGGTTTTTAATAGCCCTGGCGACCGCCTATATTTTGAAACATTAGTGCCAAACGTGTTGGTATAGTGACTACATATATTCTGCATATCCCTGGACAAAATTAAGAGGTTTTAGTAATAACTGAGTCCATCAGATTTAGGGATGCCAATCCCGAAATCCCGATCCCGAAAATCCCGGGATTTTTCGGGATTACAAAATCCCGAATCCCGGGATTGGACGAAAAAAATCCCGGGATTTCATTTTCGGGATTTATTGACATAAATTCAATCCAAAAATTAATTAAAGGCAAGACAGAACATTAAAATATTAACAGAAAATTTTCAAAAATATTTTAAAAATAAATTACGTAGATAAGAACATTATAGGTCTGTTCGTTTGTATGCTCTTCTTACATTTCAAGAGAAAATAATTTTCTTCTTTGCTATTTTTTTACTTGAATATTTTATTTTGAACAAAGTCTTGCAAATTTTGAATTTATGATTTACTTTTATAAATCTTACGTATACATAAATGTATTGTAATACTAATTTTTCACCTTTATGATTTTTTGAAAGGGCCTGTTTATGGGAGCTTTGGTCAATTATCTACTGTTCATTTTAAAAATTGGTACATTGATTTGTGCTAATTCGTCTACACATTTATATTGGTAGTTAAAGGTTACAAACGATTTCTATTATCGAAATCGAAATCAACCTATAGTTTACATATTAACTATTGATGATATTCAACAAGGCTTTAAATCATACATATCCTTAGATAATACCAATTTTATGTGAAAAATTATCTGCAGAGATTCATATTCCCGTATTTTTGAGATGTTTTCAGGAATCCATTTAATATAAGTAAACATTTTATTTTTTATTGGCACTAAAATTTATTTCACTATCCAGCAAAAACTTTATAAAAAATTTATTTTTTCCATGTATTTAAAATGTGTTTTCATATGAAATATCAATCCCGAATCCCGAAAAATTCCGGGATCCCGGGATTTGAAATTACAAAATCCCGAATCCCGGGATTTGCAAAAACCAGTCCCGTTTGGCATCCCTAATCAGATTGGTCAATTATGGGGACTCTATCTTTTTTATTAAATTTCATACAATTTTTACTGGTGACACATCTGGACTTTGAGTAGGTCACTCTGAAATATTAATTATTTCCTCAGCTATATATTTTGAATCAAATTCAGCCTAATTTATAGGTGAATTTTCCTACTATAGGATACAATTCACAAAAATTAAACAAAAACTTTTTGGAACTTTATACCTTTTAACAGATTAAGGTTAATCTAGGAAATTATTTTACCTTTGTGTACCACTTTTTTTCCTATTTTGTAAATAGAAATGTATTTCCAAACCATTAAGCCCTTTCCGCCGGACTCAAGTATTGGTTTTCTATTCTTAAAGGTACATATAGCCTACATCATATTTCATGCGAATCATAGGTTATTCAATCCAGAGATTTATTTTCTAAATTTTTCATATTTTTAGTTATAATCTGCATAGAACGTCATCAAATTTTTATGATTTATTATACTTATGTATAAAATTTTCCTTACAGCTAGTCCATGTTTTCCATCTTCATATATTTTTCTGTGAGTTCTAAATTCAGATCATAGTTTTCGGACTTCCGGAAAAAGTTTTAATAAAAATTATGGAGCAGAAAGCATAGAATTTTATAGCTAAATTGTTATCTATTCTCTTTGTAGTGATTCTTAGGCACTACAGTAATTGCGGTCAACGCGTTCATTTTGTTTGAAGCATTTAACCTTGACAATAAAATGGCCGTTTTATAAAAAAAAAATGTATATATTTCTATGTTTCACCTTTTTTGTATTGTATGATAGTTACTCTTAGTTCTCCTACACTTAATTGTGCGCTATTTGCCATCCTTTAGCTGGAAATTATGGTTAAATTAAAATTTTCTGATTTTATCAAATTTTCTAATATAATCGAAAAAGCAATTTTTTATTTCCCTCAAAATGTAGCAAATAACTATATCTGTTGTGCTAAAATCATTTTCAACCATAAACTTCTTAAGGAAATTAAGCGAAAAGTTTCTTGTTTACTTATTTTTTACTCGCCCGAATACGACTTCTTTTCAACTTTCTCTAAAAATAATCTTAAAATGGAATAATATTTGAAAAATTTGTCATCAATGTAAAAGAAAACAAATTGACTTCATCAAAAACATGTAAATTTTTAAAAATGGACCGTTATATTTGCCGCTTTTTAAAGCGAAACAGAAATTATGAGTTTGTTTACTTATTTATGACACCAGCTGTATGTATAAGTATAAATCATTGTACAACATTTTATAAAGATCGGTCTATAATTTACCATAGCTTCCATAAAAGGCCGACTTCTGAAGTCGCCCAAGAGTGTTAGTATCAAAGTAATGTTACAAAAAATTACCTTTTTCATTTTGATCTAGCTCACGAAAGGATAAAATCAGGACGAAAATTTCGAGAAACGGTATCTTAAAATGAAGTAAATTTTCATTTGATCTTGGAAATCTTATTTTATATCTATACCCACCCTATAGAGAGAAAATAAGATACCAATTTTCCAAGATCAAATGAAAATTTACTTCATTTTAAGATACCGTTTCTCAAAATTTGCATATATCCTAATGTATATATGCACATAATGGGCTTAGACGATTATTTTGACATGTTACATACAAAATCAATATACCCCCAATCTTTTTTATGTTTATACCCACCACAGTAGCTCTGTCATTTACATAAAATGCATCTTCAGTTACCTAAACAAAAAAATTTGAGTTTCTTTCGAAATGGATCTTAAAAATATCTTACTTTCCGCAGATGTTAAAATTTCACTGTCTTGCCAATTTATAAATGTACTTTTGTAATGTATACATAATGTATAAATAATTCAAAAGCATTGAAATCAAATTGTTACAAATGCTCCAATCAATGAAAATCATCTACATATTTTAATAAAATAAAAAAATTAAAAAAGAATCATAATAAAAAAATAAGAAGCCATATAACAAATAGCAATGAAATGTCAAATAATTTGTTTTTAAATACCGTTACAAAATAATGTCATTATTATTATCATCCGTTTCCGCTTGAACTCAGTTTACAAATAATGCATACATTTTAAATTGATTACTTTTCAAGTGTGGTTGGGTCATCATCACACTGCAATCATCATCATCGTTGCCACCATCATCTGAAAATAATATCACTGCTCTCAAGGTAAATTAACTGACCGTTTGCTGTTCATTGCGTAATTGTAATTAAACAAAAAAAAAATAAAATAAATAATGTGGTTACGCAAGTATGTATGCGTTTTTGTTTTTTATTTTTAATTCGTTCATTTGCTGCATTTTTCTCGAAACTTTTTTATTACTGTTTTAAATTTATACTATTAGTACCAATCGTATCGGTATATTAATAATCTCACACATCTGTATACATTAATGTAAATATATAATTTATGTGTATCGCCATCATTCTGTTTTATTTTATACGAGCTTAACCCGGTGCGCTTCACCTTGCCCTATTAGGCGATAGCAAATATTTACTACCGTTTAAGAGTTTTAAAAAAGTGGGCGTGACATCCAACCGAGTTCTTATATAACCTGTAACCACCACCGGCAATGGTATTATATGTGTCTAAAATTTCATGAAAATCGGTGCAGCCGTTTAAAAGTTTAAACAAGTGGCGTAAAATGTGGATGCGACATCCAACCAAACTCTTACATAACATATAACCACCACCGGAAATGGTATTATCTGTGTGTCAAATTTCGTGAAAATCGGAGCAGCTGTTTAAGAGTTTTAAAAAAGTGGGCGTAACATCCAATCGAGATCTTACATAGCCTATAACCAACTCTGGCACTGGTACTATCTGTATGTCAAATTTCGTGAAAATTGGTTTAACCGTTTAGACTTGAATGACGCACAAACAAATAAACTTACACTTAATTTTTATAATACATATATATAAGGATTAAAAATTAAATAGTAAGAAAAAATGCATTTATGCTTTGAAAAAATTCCATTAAAACAGATATGTATGTGAATGAAAAAATAAATTATATAACCATCAATGTTATTTGAAAAACAAAGGAATTATTTGAAAAAGTAGGTATAATTATTTTAATAAAAAATTCGGATCGTACCTATTGAAAATAGGTAATTTTTTTTAAAATATAACTTCTGTGATGAGTGGTACTTTTATATAACAAATTTTTACTGTATTATTAGAACGCCGCACAGTGGGGTAGAAACACCAAAAATGACGCATAATTCAGCAAAGGGTTTATCTATATTTTTTTGTAATAATGAGCTCATAAGCACATTAAAAAAAATACTTTTTTTAGCCTGTCTATCCGGCTGTCCGTGCATCAAAAATAAACACTTAAGTTTATATGTAGGTCACCATTTTTTAGATAACTTAATGAAATTTCGTATGTGATCACTTCTTGGACCATAATATAGCATATTTAAATTGGTTGTAAACAATTATCAAAAACATATTTCCAAAATTTGAGTGAATAATTCCGAAATGTTCATAGGTGTCAAAATATTTTTTGTACATGTTATAAAGTGGTTAATAGTGAATTAATAAATGTAAAGATCAGAATATACAGACCAAAATATACTTTTTTCATTATTTGAATATGCTGGGAAATTGATAATTAATTTGTTCATTCCCTTATAAAGCAGTTTGAATCTGGAAATTGTAAAAAGCGTTCTCCTTTCCATAAAATGCAATGAATGAGATCAATTCACCACAACAAATCTTACACTAAGGGAAAAAATTCGATTCAAAATCAATAACGGTTGTGGTCACATTGGTAATTTACGGTAACAGCTTTTTAATACCTTTCGTTAACAAATTTAATAGAAAACATATGTAATTTAACAATTTAATACCGAAATGATTTCAACTTGGTGCCAATTAGGTATCGATTTTCAATAAGAATTGAACACGCAGTGTTTAATTTAAACACATACGGTGTAGATTCACTATTGACACAGAATGGTATCGTTTTCAACACGTATGTGATTGATATTTCTCTGGGTATAAGGGCTTTTAAATGTAAAAAATACGTTTTGTAAAAAAAAAATTGGAAAAATTCTTTCTTTGTATTTTAAAGAGTATCCTGTCACTTTTACAACCCCATGTAAAAGTGACAGAATACTCTCATATAAAGTTCCAGAACTGGGACCGGTCACTAGCCCTGAGAACCTGTCACGTGACTAGTTTTGAACCGGTTCTCTTTACTCTAGTGGATTTTTTTTTTTTTTTAATTCAGTAAACCTAAATTGTACTGTAGTTACTGAAATTATATGAATAGAACAGATTTATAATATTAATGGAGGTAAGATAATGATTATATTGAAATAATAATTGCTTTTAAAATAATAATGGTTATCTGTGTCAATGTGTGAAGGTTGTAGTAAATGTATCTAATTTGGTAGGAACTACTGAATTATATGCACATTTAGAAAAAATATATTGGTAGTTGCAATCATAATATTGTTTGTATGAACAACATTCAAATTTGAACTAAAAATTCTGTTACAGCTATCAATAGTTCTATTATATTCCAAATTCAAATTCGGTGTTTCCAACCAAAAGAAACCAAAAATATATTTGACATTGTTTGTAAAAAATTATATTAAAATAAAATTTATTTTATTTAAAACGAAATAAGTTCTACATCGTAATGTCCAAGAAGCTAACTGCAGCATACTCAAGATCATTTTTATGATCAATAAATTGGTAAGCATATTCCCATATCAACTTCTAAATTTAGTATTATCTTTTTGATTTTGTTAATTTACTTTTATCTTTTTGCTAATATATAGAACATTGTTTATAAATGTAACTGGAAATATACAGGCAATGCAGTGATATAGATGCACTAGTTTTTCATGTAAACAATGCTCCCGGGATATCTATGGCCATGAAATCTTTAACTATTCCTTCAAATGTTTAAAGACTATTTTAATATAATACTCCATTAATTCTCATGAAGATGTCTATCTACATATTTGTTGTAAGCTTTTAATTTTTTGTATTTTCGTTGTATATAAAAAAAAAAATATTATTAAAATAAAAAGCCAAATAATTTTATTATTAATTCACAATAGCAATTTTGTATTTTTATTTTTTACTGAATCGTTTTTAAAAACATTTGCGAGTACCAAAAATATTCAGTAATTCCAATCGAATTGTATGTTAGTTGTTGGAACCGAACAAATTCGATTGGCTAAAAATTCGGTTGTTACAACGAATCTTTTTTCAGTGTGTAGAAAAAGAACAGCATGGATTTGGGTATTTCAAAATGGGTATTTCAAAATTCGAAATGGAGCCTAATAGCTCTTAAAATAATTCGACATTTCGTTAATGTACCCACAACAGAAATTCTGAAGGAGGTACCCAAACTTGGAGAGAAAAAACGTGAATTACTTCAAGAGGTGCCTTTTTCGCGCGGCGCACTGGCAACGTTATTTCAGTGAAGCTAGAGTATCGCATTATCAAAGAAAGCTTCCAAATTACATTTTAAAATAATTGTAGCATTTTAAAATATTAATTTGTTAAAAATGTAGTTATTTTAAAAAAAAATCTGAAAATTTGCATATTTTGTTATAACAGATTTTGGCATTATAAGTCCATTTTAATCTGAAATTAGTTCTTGCTAATATATCCACGCATACTTAACATATCGCAATATTTTTAATTTGCATTTAAAATACACCATTGTAGAGTAGATAAATGCAGTAATTTTTGAGTTAGGACTATAAATATAATTTTGGCAATTTTTTTTTTTCAGAAAATTGCCTCGAATGACGAGATTTACCAGTGGGCTGTCACAATATTTTTCGTAACCATTAAAAACATACCATAATATCATATCTAATTAACAGAAGTACCGTTTGCAAGAATCAAAATTTTTTACAGGCTCAAAAATTTGAAATTTTGTTACAAACTTTTTAATGTTGGCTGCCATTGCTGGTCCACGTCTAAAAATTTCGAAAATTGCACTTACAAGCTTTCTTAAGGTCGAGAAGATGCAAAAAAATATTAAAGTACTAAATAAATCAAATGATATTATAACGATATCGAAACGATACCAACTAGGTGATAAAAATTATCACTAATGATAATCGTTTTCGAATCTAAAACGATAGTTTTTACGGACTAAAGTGTACCTTTCCTTATAATATCGTGTTTCCATAAAATTATGATATCGATTACGATATCGTAATTTCCCAAAATAACGATAGTAAAATTGTCTGTTCCAAATTTTGTTCCGAATGAATTTAATCAATGGTCGGGACCTGGGATGGAAAAGTTGATACCATAGTACTTCTTTTGAGTCATTTGATACTGTCAAACGATTACCTTGATATTCTACAATTTAAATAAAACATTTCTAAATGAAAATATATTTTCGAGATATATAATTATCGAATAGAAATCCCATGTTTTTCTTAACAACTTTGATTTAAATTTACAATTGTTGTTCGGAAGTAATAATCAAATTGCAATGAACACTATCTCAATAACAGGACAACATTTATTAAGATCTTTATATTTTACTATAATATTTAACCCTAATAAAATCATTTAACGACACAAATTTCATTCTTTGAGTTTTGCTCTAAATAAAAAATAAATAACTGAAAAAATCAGAGACCAAAAATAACTATTAAAATATTTTTCAAATTGAAAAAGTTTAGTAAAGAATAAGAAATATTTTTTATGTTATTTGATAAATTTTTAGAAATAACTATTATTCGGCAATGTAAAAAATAAAAATTAAAAATAAAAATTATAAGCAACGCAAATTTTTTTATTAATTATAGCTGTTATAGGAAGACGAACATTTATAATTGTTAAAAATAACTGTTACTTAAATTTTTAAATTTTTTAACAGTTATGACTCTGGAAAAAAATTTAACATTAGTACTCTGAGGGTGTAAAAAGTACTATTTGAAAATATTTTTGGAAAAATAAAAATATTTTCATTTTCCATCCCTGATCGGAACCATTAAGATTGAACTTCTTTTCATCGTAAAGTACAGCGGGTGTCATAAATAAGTAAACAAACTTATCATTTCTGTTTCGCTTTAAAAAGCGGCAAATGTAACGGTCCATTTTTAAAAATTTACATGTTTTTGATGAAGTCAATTTGTTTTCTTTTACATTGATGACACATTTTTCAAATATTATTCCATTTTAAGTTTCATTCCAGAGAAAGTTGAAAAAAAGTCCTTTTCGGGCGAGTCAAAAATAAATAAACAAGCTAATTATTATGGCTTAATTTCTTTAACTTCTTGTTAAAAGTAAGTGAAGTTTATGGTTGCAAAATGATTTAAGCACAACACAGATAGTTATTTGTTACATAATGAGAGAAATAAAGAATCGTTTTTCCAATTATATTACAAAATTTGATAAAATCAGAAAAACCTAATTTAACCGTAAATTCGAACTAAAGGATGGCAATTAGCCCACAATTAAGTATAGAAGAACTAAGAGCAACTATCATACAATACGCAAAAGGTGAAACATATAGAAATATATAAAAAATCTTTAATAAAACGGCCACTTTATTCTCAAGGTGGTTAAATGCTTCAAACACAATGAACGCGTTGAACGCAATTACTCTCGTAAACGCTTAAGAATCACTACAAAAGAAATAGATATCAATTTAGCTTTAAAATTTTATGCTTTCTGCTCGAACATTTTTATCAAAACTTATTCCGGAAGTCCGAAAACTATGGTCTGAATTTACAACTCACAGAAAAATATGTGAAGACGGAAAACATGGTCTAGCTGTAAGGAAAATTTTATACATAAGTATAATAAATCTCCAAAATTTGATGACGTTCAATGCAGATTATATCTAAAAATATGAAAAATCTAGAAAATAAGTCTCTGGATTGAATAACCTATGATTCGCATGAAATATAATGTAAGCTATATGTACGTTTAGATCTAAAATGTTTGAACTTTAACTTTTAAGTATAAAAGCCCTTTATGCCGGACTTAAGTGTGGAAATATATTTCTATTTATAAAATAGGAAAAAAACGTGGTACACAAAGGTAAAATAAAATCCCTTAACATTAATTTTTTAAAAAAATAAAGTTCCAAAAAGTTTTTGTTTAATTTTTGTGGATTTTATCCTATAGTAGGAAAATTCATCCATAAATTTGGGTGAATTTGATTCAAAATATATAGCTGAGGAAGTAATTAGCATTTCAGAGTGACCTACTCAAAGTCCAGATGTGTCACCAATAGAAATTGCATAAAATTTAATAAAAAATATAGTCCCAATATTTGACCAAACTGATGGACTCAGTTATTACTAAAACCTCTTAATTTTGTCCAGGGATATGCAGAATATATGTAGTCACTATACCAACATGTTTGGCACAAATGTATCAAAATATAGGTGGTCACCATGGCTATCAGAAGCCATGTTTACTTATTTATGGAACATTGATTTTTTTAGACTTCTTTAAAAACAGTCACATTCACTAAGAAGTAATGTGTTGAATTGAGTCTTTTGCTTCTTATTTTACTAACAAGACATTATACAGTTAGGGACAAAACTATTTGTACACCTCATATATTTCGTATACCTTCACGCACATTTTCAACAGATCCGCTGTTTTTATACTTGCTTACAATGTATTGTACTGTGGAATGTTGCAAATTTACTAAATTACTTATATTCCGGAGAGATTTTCCTTTTTTATGTTCATCAATAATTAAATTTTTAATATCCAAACTCAACTCTTTTCGCTTTCCCATTTTTGATGTGCTTATTATTTAAAACGTTAAAACCAACTTCTTATTTTGTAAAATAAAACTCGATTAACGAAGAAAATATAACGGTATTTAAAAAAAATCATCATACAAGAGTCCAACGTACAAATAATTGTACAAAGTACTGATGTACAAATACTTTTGTCCCAAAGATTTTTACTTAAATTGTACTTTTTTTTTTAACAATGTGTTATATATTAATTTATTTTTTATCAAATAATTCAATAAAAATGGACCTGAATTAAAACTACATATAATAATTTTTTATTCTTTATAAATTATTGAAGATATACGAAATGCATGGGTGTACAAATAGTTTTGTCCCTAACTGTATATTTATAATTATATGTTACTTTTGATATATTCGATCTACAACTTAAAAAAGGACCAATTGAGTTCAAGATACTACTTTGTTTACTTATGTATGACACCCGCTGTATCTGTTTCCACTCATTCTTCCAAGACATATTAGTATTAGTAAAGTTCAAACGAGATTTAAAATTTTTATAAATTAAAAAAAGTTTTAATAATTTGTATAGATTGATATTTTACAGCCATCACAACAAACTAAGAAATGATACAGTATCATTAATGGTATAATTTTAAAATTATATGATAAAATATCAAAAAAATTTTTTCCTCAGAAAAAAACTTCATTTTCAGGAAAATTAAATAAAATAATTAAATATTTTTGTATTAGAAGAATTTGTATGCTATGTTATATACATGATATAAATAATATTTATATCATGGTTATATTTATATGAAAATTATTTGTTACAGCAAAATTTAGTGGAATCGTAAAATCTAAAAGAGGAATCAAAAAAAATTAAAAGTTTAGAAAAGAGTTCAAGTTTTTCGAAATGGAACACATAAAAATAAAATCAGTGTAGTTTCCTATCTGTGAAACAAATTCCCAATAAATATTAACTTTTAATATCAATTAAGAAATTCTGTAGTCGCGTGAAACCAAAATAACTATGAACATGCGACAGGTCTAGGACATATGTAAAGTATACCAGACAAAATCAGTTACATATTTTTCATCCGTGCCTATTCTTCAACCAGAAATCTGGTCTTTTAAAAGGACGGTCAATTAGCTACCACTAGATATACAATAAGGAAATTCTAATACTTATGACTAATATATGGCGGGCTGGTCAGATGGAATAACAAACCCACCAGCTAAATAATAAATTTTAATAAATTATCGTTACATAACTTTAAAAACATATATTTTATTTAAAGGACATCTATTGCAAAAAACGAAACATTGTATAATAAACTGTAAAGCTTTTTAGCATCCCACCAAAAGCTATTAAAACGTGTATGTATAAACTTTTCAAATCTTAACATCAATAATTGTTATATACCAAAAGCTTTTGAACCTGTTTAGCAAAAATACACCAAAATTTAATGTTTGACATACATATTTTATTTAAAATTGAGTCTTCCTTAAGTAAATTTACTGAATGAATAGCCTATTTTTATAGAGGATAATTAAGCAAAACATCTTGACGGGCCAACTCCAACAACATAGGATCATCGAAGAATTTATTAATGGAAACATCCTCTGATAAACCTTTACGTCTACGGGTTTTAATCATAAATTCACGTGCTAAATGAGAAGCCTGTTGAGGTTCTAGAGGACGTATGACGATAGATTTATCTAAAGGATCACCGGGTACAATTTGCCAATGATGAAATACAGACAAACAAAAAGCTTGACCTTGTGTATGGGTACGTAAATCAGTTTCGAAACCAAAGGAATCAATGGCGGGTATAAAAGCTTTAATAGTGTAGAGAGGGGAACCGGATACAGGAGCATCTTGTGTAACATGACCTCTGTAAGGAAAAATAGAATATTAAATAAGTTATTTAATTTTATTAGGGAATTGCAACAAACCTTCTCCTAGCCAATACAGTGTATACGGCTGAAACACAATCTGCTGGTGCTTGTACTTCCACAAATAAATACGGCTCCATTAAACGAGGAGTGGCCATAAGGAATGCTGAATATGCTACTCTTCTGGCAGTGGGTATAACCTGACCTCCTCCTCTGTGTAAAGCTTCATTGGCTATAACAGCATCTAATATTTTAAATTTAACATTGCGTATTGGCTCTTCACATAGAGGTCCTTCTCTGGTACCCCATTGAAAACCTTGCACTATGGAATCTTTAACAGATGTTAATAAGTTTTTATCTACTTCAGAGGGTAATGTATCATCAACTAAAATATTAGGTCCTGTATTGTCCGGACCAAATGCCCATATGGAGCGCGCAGCTAACAAATCCCAATCGTAATTAACTTGAAAAAATTCACCCAATTTTTTCTTATTCCAATTTATCGAGACCACTTCATTTTCAATATCTTCAGCCAAACCTTTTTCCAAAGGCTCAGCAATCATGGTAATTTTGTTTTTCTTATTGGGAGTTTCAGCAAAACATTTCAAAGAACTGGTCTCTACTACAGTTTCACAAAAAGCCACTACAGGATCGGCCACTTTAATGTCAATTTCTGAATACATTTTACGCAAATCATGCATAACACAATCCAAATAAAGTTCACCTGTACCCAAAATAACATGTTCACCAGATTCTTCGACTCGAGTGGACAGTAAGGGATAAGATTTGTTAACTTTACGTAAACCATCCAACATTTTAGGCAATTCAGAGGGATTGACAGGTTCAACAGCAATTTTTATAATACTTTGGGTATTAAATTTTAAAGGTCTAAAAATATATAAGTCTTCTGTGGCCTTTACATCCACTATGGTAGAAGTTTTTACTATACACTGATCTATTCCCTCAATTAATACCCAATTACCAGCCGGTACACGATTTAATTCTACTTTATAACGAGCTTCGTAGACCCACAAACGTCCTACTTGCAATATACGAGAATCTTCTTCATCTTGTAGGGTATAGTTTTCACCCAAAACACGTACTTCTTGGCCAGCATACAATGTACCGGATACCACACGAGCCAAAACCTGGAAAAATGTACAATCATCGGTGGGATACATTTTTGAACTGTGAACCATAAGAGAACCATTTTGATTGCATTCAATCATATCTTGATACATATCACCCTCCTTGGGTCCCGTATATATATGATCAACTTTAGATTTAGCATTATCTAAGGGTGAACGTATGTGTTCCACGCACATATTGACAAAACCACTAAAATCGCCCAAGAAACGATTGCAAACTAAACGCAGTAAAGGACGTATATTTGATTTCATTTCCTCTTTGGTTATACGTATATTCAACTCAGCCAATGTGTCGGCTAAGGTGGTATCAACATCACCCACCACCTGTGCAATAACTTTGTACATGGGCTCCAAAATGAATTCAACAAAACTACGTTGAGCCGAGTTGTGTGGAGGTTTTTTGGTAAATTTGCGTCTAAAAATTTGAATTTTAAATAAGACCATAATATTCTTATTGTAATTTTAGATCTGCGATGTCAAATACTTACGATTTACTATGAAAATACATATCGCCCCATAGTCTCTTAGAAAATTCCACGTAATTAACACCTTCATAAGTATCAGCATACAATTTAGCAAACGATTTTAATGTAAAACAAAAGCCATACAAAGAACTGGCAAAGCAAACATTGCCTAAAATAGGTGAGACCAAAGTTGTTTCCTCTGCATTGCCATAAGTGCTCAGCAAACTATTAACCTCTTCTACAATGTGTTTTAGTTTGAAATAAGCATCTTGAGGTGGCAGTTTCAATTCCAAAATTAAACGATCAATCTTAAATTGAAAACAAACTAATTAATATAATTTTCAAAGATAAGAAATTGATAAACTACCTTATTGATACACAACGTTATAGCCATTTTCTCTTGCACAGCATGCTTCAATAATCTCTCCGTATTCAGCATAACACCCTCGGCGGCATCAACAAATACCACAACACCATCACACATACGCATAGCGGCGGTGATCTCATCCGAAAAGTTTACATGACCCGGTGTATCAAAAATATTCATTAAATAACTTTTCTGCTTGACATCCTGAAGGACCAAAGTTACCGGTGTAGCTTTAATACTAACACCACGTTCTTGTTCCGTAAACAAAGTGTCAGTATAACGTAAAGAACGTTCTTCATTGGTTTCAAATTGCGGATGAGTCTGGCGTATAAGACAATCAACAAATGTAGTTTTGCCATGATGTAAATGACCAATTAAGGCCACATTACGTATAAGGGGTGGAGTATCCATAAGATCGGCCATAAATTCCATGTTATAAGTAGTTTCGGGTAGTTCTTGTTCTTTAATTTGAAATTTCAACTTCTTAACGGGTTCTATTAAAGGTTTATCCAAAGGTTGAGCATCCTCCTCTTGTACAATGGTCTCAACATCTGGTCCATACACTTCAACAGCTGTGGGATAATAACGTTTATCTTCATGTAATACCACAGCAGTGACTTCTTTATCTTCATCTTCTATATGATCTTCTTCCTCATCCATCGCTTCTTCCTAAAGAAAGCAAGAAACTAAAATAAAAGGGAGAAGAGATTCGCATTTCAGTACTTACATCATGATCATCTTGTTGATCCTGTTGGCCATAAATACTTTGATCATCATCTTCATCGCTGTCCAAATCGGGACCTATATAGTTGCCAAATTCATCATACAAATCGGAATCCATAATTTATTACTTGTGTTTTATTAATGCTAAAAAGAGAAAACATTGATAAACGTTTGCACATGTTTACTTAATTTAAGTATTTTTTTAAATATAAGCACTTAAGTAATGCCTTTGAGATTTTTCATTTTTGTAACATTTATTAATTATTTTATTTTTTTTATTAATTTCTCACCAATATTTATTTCCAATTTTAATTATATTTATTACAAAAAAACGCGTTGCAAATTGTATCAACAAATGAAAATTGTCTGTCAATTTATGCCGGCCGCTGGGTATGTTCAGTGTAGGACTAGTGTTGTAGAATATATGTATATATCAGTGTTGGTTAACGTTTCTTTTAATAAATTGTTGTAGGGTTAGCGTAAATTTGTGTTTTTTCCGGATAAAACCATAGTTTTATGCCCTTATTCCGTAACTCTATCGTTCGTTCTATTATCGTCAATAACATGAAAAAATATATTTTCTTATTCTGTAAATATTTTATTTCAAGTTTAACAGAATAAATATCTGTTATTGACGAAAGTCTGTTAAATTCCTAAAAATTCATATTCTGTAACATACGTTAACAGAAAATGAAATGTCAGATTCAACGATAAGTATTTAGGTGGCGATAGGAAGAAACGTGTATAATTAATATGTATCTCTAGGATTCACTTACAATAAAAATATAAAATTCAAATAAAAACATAATTTTCTTCATGAATCAGACCACTTATTTAGGAAATTTCATTAATATTTTTTAATTTAATTAATTTTCATATCTTTAAAATAATTTTGTTTTTTTTTTATGTCAGCCGCATTTCGTTTCGTATTTTCATGAATGAAAAGTTTGGATTATTAAACAAATTTTATCACATTTGGAATACATAACCATCGGATATTAGTTGTATAATTTGAAATTAATAAATTTAGCACACAATCATCACTAAAACTTTAAAAACATATTCTTCCCGATACTTTTTTCAAATTGGCTCAAAAAATAAACAAACAAATTATTTTTTTATTTTGACAAATAATTCTTGTTACCATTTAAAATAAAATAAAAAATTTGTTACCATACCAAAAATTATATAAAATTTTTAACAAAAAATTTTAGATGAACTGATTATTACAAAATTTTATATCTGGTAATTTTAAATTATTTTTCAAATATACAAACCAAAGTAGTAAATGTTATTAGTCACGAATGTTACAGAATACAAAATATTTCTGTTAACGTTTTCGTTACTGTACAATTACAGAATGAACGTAAAGTTACGGAATAAGGCTATTAATAAAATGCCTTTATGTATTTATTTCCTATTTTATAAAGTCTGGTTTGTAAAATTTACTTTTTTTTTTAGAACTCATTGAACTCCCTATAACTCACGTAAATATTTCCTTCGATTAATGATTAAGTTATCAATTGTAATTGGAGCAATTATAAAAAGAAAAATATAAAAGCTTCATTAACGTAACTTTTTAAAATATTTTGTAATTTATAGTATATAACAAAAATTTTTTTTGGAAACTTTTTTCTTAAAAAATAAAAAATTTAAATGCTTTGTAATTTTTAGTTAATAAAAAAAAAATTAATAGACGAACTTCGGCTGGTGGGAAGGGTTTTTAACTTGGTGGTATTCCCAAAGGCGGCTATTATCCTTTATATAATAAAAAATTTATTAATATGATTTAATTAGGAAAGGAAGTGTTTTAAAGGCCTATGACCTCCAAACTATGGAATTCATTATTTAAATAGTTAAAAGAAACATCAGTGAAGAAAAAATAAATAAAAAAAAAAAAAAAAAACATCAAAGCTGAATCAGAACATTCAATTCAAACCACCTATAGAAAAAAATATTATACATACATTATAGAAAGAAAATATATTACGCAATTGTGCCGCAATAAAATGGACAAAATCAACTACTATGGACCATGAATTATGGTGAACAATATGTTTAAAATGATGAATGAAAAACTTTCTTTTTAGTTAATATGAAAAATATATCAATATATAATTTATTCATGCAAAATTTCAGTTTTAAAAATAAAGCCTTTTCTCCCAACTAATAGTTTTCAAATGAATAAATATGAAATTTCAAAGGTTTTTGCATATTGGGAAATTTAAAAAAATTATAAAAATAAATTATACATGAACTTTCAATACAATAAAAACCAAAAAGCTTATTTTAAAATTTAAAATGAAATTTTAAAATATTGTTTGAAAAAAGCTTTATGGTAAAAAACTTTAAATAGTCGAATCTTAGGTTTAAAATAGACTTTTCTTCTTTTGTAGTTAAGCTGCTTGATGTTTTAATACACCTATTTTATATTTTTTATATGTAGTTAAAAACCTTTTATAGAAATAGATCGCATTTTATTACTAAAAATAGTTTCTCACTTTTTTTAGAAGTTATAAAAGCTTTCAAAAATGCATAATATATAAATTTAGTTCTGTTTACCTTTGATGTGGTGATAATATGACTCATTTATCGCTATTTTATGATTGAAAATTAATAATAACACCCTTATTCAAAAAAAATAATGTATGTTTGATAACGAGTTACTAACTTTTTCTTATGGAAATTTACATACAAAAAGTTAGTAACTCGTTATCAAACATACATTATTATTATTTTTTTTTTTTTTTTTTTGGAATACGGCTGTAAAACATAATTACAGTACTAAATAAAATAACTCAATAAATCACAATTTTTTTTATGTGCGTGTCTAATATTTCAGCAATAGTAAGGCCATTACTCTAGTATATTACCTCATAACTCAAGAACGATGTGTACAATTAACATAAGTGATACACCAGAGTTATTTTGAAATAAATGTCCGAAAAAAAAAACTTTTTTATGTAAAATTTAAAATTTTTTTGTTACAAAAATTTCTTTTTAAAAGTTAAAGCATCAAAAATGTTTCAGTTTATCATCTTTATCTTAAAGGTGGTAATGCTACGAATAAAATAAGGCATGAATCTTCAAAATTGATGCATAAATCTTGATTTTATTCACAGTTATTTCGACGAGTTAAACAAGAATCTGCATTCACTTTTTTTCTATCACGTGCTGATTTTTTTTATGGGCATGACTAATATCATCACCTTATTCAGCGGTCACACTATAAAAGTCGAGAATGGTTTGTACAATTTGGACTTTAACTCAAGAACCGATTACACGATTTTGATAAATGATACACCAAAATGCACACGAAAATTGTCTTCTAGGTTTGTCAACATAATTTTTTATTGGTTAAAGAATTTCAGAGTTATGGATTAAAATTTTCACGATTTTTCAAACTTTTATTTTAATTTTTTTACTACTGTTTACCGAATAACTACGGAAATATTAACTGCACAAAAAATTATGTAAATTCGGCTCAAAGATAATTTAAATTGCTATCTACTGGAGTTTAATTTATCTTAATTGAACAAACAAGGCGGGGTCATAGTAGTCTTGCCCATAAAAAAAAATCGATAAGTGAAAAAAGTAAAAGCTGATTCTTATTTAGCATGTTAAATTCCATATAATCCACCTATTTTTATTTAAGACGAAAAAAAATTTTTTTTTGCCCACTAGTGTATCTCCACTTAACTTTAGGGTATCCTAACTTAACTGTGAATCCAATCGTGATTTGTGCATCAATTTTTATGATACGTGACTTTATTTACTCGTAGTTTTGCTTTTATCTTTGAGATAAAGATGATAAACTGAAATATTTTTGATGCTTTCACTTTGAAAAGGAAGTTTTAATAAAAAAAATAAATCTTGAATTTAGCATGAAAAAATTTTCGGACATTAATTTCGAAATATCTCCTAAACTATTAATCGGATAAAAAATTGTTAGTAGAATAACTCAAATCATTTATATAAATCGTGCATACCGTTCTGGAGTTATAGTGAAATATACTCGAGTAATCGGCTTATTTATGACGCAATATTAGACACGCCCATAAAAAAATCTCGACCTGATGGAAAAAACTGAAAGCAGATTCGAGTTTAGCATGCGGAATTCCATCTATTCCACATATTTTTTTGGAAGAAGCATGAAAAAAAAATTTTGTCGACCGGTGTAATCAGTTTTATATATATTATTTTTAGATATTTAATTTTTAAGAAAATCCATCATAATATAGATTTATTACAAATTATTATTCATAATTACGTTATAAATGTATATACAATTGAAAAATTCCCATGATTTACTTTCACATCCCTTTAATTTAAATCTTTTTTATGTTTTCCCAATTTATTAATTTTTATTTTAAAAGGAAAACAAACTTTATCTTTTTGGAAATTTATTACTCCAATTATTTTACGTGCAAAAATTTCACACACTTTTTGAACAATAGGATTTTCCCAAATTATTTTCATTATATTATTACTCTTTCATTCGAGGTCTTATAGTGAAAAAAAATTCCGAAAAATCCCATACTACTGGAATTATTTCTCATTAGCTGCATCCAAAACATACCACCCACTAGGAATAATGCATAAGACATTAAAATATACCTGCAGACAATTTATCAAAAATTATAATAAAAATAAATTACATTGCTTGCACAGTTTCGTAATGTCAAAGGGCAGAGGACAATAACAGGTAAAAAGGTACTTATCTTTTAATTTAAAATTGTCTAAACAAATGGAAAAACCCCTTTTTACAATGAAAGGCATTAAGTAAATAACAATAGCGGCTTTGGCTTTAAAATGAGACAGGTAAAAGTGTCTACAGAAAAAATAATCACAAGTATTTAAAGTAAGATACCAGCAGCCAACCTCAACAGTTAACGTTTCACACTCTCAACAAAATGACATCGAGGATTTTTATCATATTTCTAATAATTGCTGTGGTCGAATGTTTAAATTATGATAGAGTAACACGACAGTTTTTAAATCCAGTAGCTAAGAATAAAACTGAAAATTTTAGATTATCGTTAGGAAGCATAAGCAATATGGTGGAAACGAGACAACATCCTTACATTTTATTTAAAACTCGAGGAGATTTTGTTAAAGTGGCAGAACAATATATAAAAAATCAAAAACCTTATAATTATAAAAAATACAAACCGTATAATCCTACCAAGAGAATATTTATTTATAACAAGAATTATGTTGATAATATATTAAATTCTCTTAATTTGCTACAACCATTAAAAAATGAAACTCAGATTGTTAGTAGTACCACTGAATCTATTTTTGTCTCAACTACTGAAATATCGTATGTACCGGAAAATGTCACCTTGGCTAATGTGCTATCCTCAACAACTGAGGGAGTTAATCCGGAAAATAATAATATTGCAACCACGGAAACTTCTATTAAGGAAACAACAGAAAGTTTTGAAAGTACAACTTTAAACATCAATGAAGTGCTTGATGCAACAGAACAAAGCACAAATTTATCGATTGATAATTCTAACACTACAGTAGTGCCTTTTGTTGAAGAGATTACAAACGAGAAAGTTACAATTGATAATAGTTATATTAGTACTACAGAATCTTCAATTGGGGAGACCACGGAAATCTTTGAAACTTTAACAACAAGCAATGAAGTATTTGATTCAACTACCACTAAATCGATCGATAATTTGGATTCCACAACGATATCTTTTGTTGAAGAAATAACAACTGAAAGTTTAAATACTCCACCAACAAGTACAATCGAAATATTGTCAGAAGTTTCAACAGAGAGTTCGGTAGACAGTACCACAAGAGATTCTACTGAATTGGAAAGTTCAACATCAAATTTTGTGGAGACCACAGAAGCATCAACTGAATTAGAATTAGGAACTACAGCCATCGCAGCATTTATACATGATACGTCTACAACTAAGGCAGAAATTGATATGGATAATGAAACCACCACAGAGATTTATGATAGCAGCACAACCCCTTCTGATGGTTTAGAAAACTTTATACAAAATTATATGGAGACTACAGAAGCTTCAATTGATTTAGATTCTACCACTCGTACATCAATTGAAGCAACTACCATTTTGAATTTGTCCAATACAGACTCCACAATAATAGTCAAGAACAGCGAAGAATCTATAACCCAAGAAAATTTCAATTCAATATCTACTGAATCCGGTCAATCAACAACTGAAGTATATGAAAGAACATCAACTATGAATCCAATAGAATATACAACAGATAGTCAAACGGAAGAACTTTCAACAACTGAAGCTTTAAATGAATTATCAACTCCAAATGAATCGACAATTCTTTTAGAATCTACAACTGAAAAAAGTTTCAATTTAGAATCAACAACTGAAGTACAAGAGAGAACTACAATTACGAATCCTATGGATACTTCAACGGAAAAACAAATAGAAGATATATCAACAACGGAAATTTCAAATGAATCTACAATGATGCCAGATTCGACCACTCTTGCATCTTCATTTGAAACAACAACCCATTTGGATACAACAACAGATGTAATTTCTGATTCAACTGTCGATCCAAAAATGATTTCTCAATCAACTACTGAATTCCCAGAAGAAATTATAACTGAAAACCTTAAAGAGTTTACGACGGAATCCATATTGGACATATTACAGATCGCAACGGAAAATATAAACGATTTATTAACTACTAGTACTCCTGAAGATGCAAAATATTCCACAACTGAAACAGCGCTGGATGTAGAACAAACAACAACAAATGATGAGGTACTGGAATTGACTCAAGATACCACAACTGAAGTTATTACAACTGAAAGAGCAAGTACACAAACAATTGAAACCACTACAATTATCCCGAATACTTCAGAAATACCAAATATTAATGAATCACTTCAAGAAAGTACAACTCCACAAACAATTGAAACAACTTCCTCAATTACAAATTCTATAGAAATTTTAAAAGCCAATGAAACATCTACTGAATTTCCAAGAGAAACATTAGGAGAATTTAGAACAAATATTAACAAATTAGCAACTGAAATTCCAAATATATCCACTGCTGATAAATCGGAGCTATACATCCCAACCGACAACATAGATAACAATATTTCCAATGAACTAAATACTCATTTACATAACTCCACAGATATATTAAGCTCAAATTCGGAAGAATCAAAAGATCAAGCTTATTTATCAGCAAATATAATCAGTGAACTTTCTGTACCACATTCTGAAAATCATCAAAACGAAAGACCAAATCGTAAAGCCAAAACATTTACATACGCCACAGATGTAATGCCATCCTTAGGTGATTTCGATTAGTTTAATTCTTGTAAATTTCTTTAGGTTTAAGGACGTAGTTTTAATATTAAACTAAATAATTTATTCTAAGTTAAATTAGTATTAAGGAACAAAAAAATAATAAAATATTACGAATATAATAATAATTTCTTTATTTAGATTTATTTGATAATTAATGACCGCAATTAACATTTTCATTAAGTGTTCAAGGCTAGTATTATTACTTTCCCATAACTTAAATTAGGATATTACGGATTTACATGCATTTATATGTAAAAAATGAGCCCCTAAAATATGCTTTTTGAAATTAAAATTTACATAAGTGTAAATTATTGAAAATTTCAGTGCATATTATAATATATTTTAGGGGCTCATTTTAAAAATGTAAATGATAGAAAATTTTGCTCTAATTATTTCATTTTCCCTTCTATTGCACATTAAAAAGAAAATCATATGGCAATAAACATTTTTTTTAACAGGAAAAACCATAGTAAAATAATAAAGTACTCGCACATCTACAAAAACAAAAATTGCTTGTATTTTGTTAGTGTAAAACTACTGCCCACAATGTCAGAATGCTTTGAACGGAAAAATGAGAGAACGAAAGAGAGCAAGAGAAAAAAACTCAAAAAATATTTTACATGTGAATACAAAAACAATTTGACAGTACCGCGAGGTTTGCCAATGAAAAAATTGTAAAACAGCTGGTCTTACGAGTATACTTTATTATTATACTATGAGGAAAAACAAACTATTCATGTTTAAATTAGGGATGTAATAGAATGAATTACTTATTTAAAATATACCCCCCATAGTATGTTTAAAAAAATGTATAACATGCACTGAATTCTTAAGGAATTTTCACTTAAGTAAATGTTAATTTCTAAAAGCATATTTTAAGGGCTCATTTTTACATATAAATGCATGTAAATCCGCCCCTTACTCATACCATTTCTCACTTTGCTTTCTAATCATATAAAAGTTGTCAAATATAATCATGATACTCAGTATGTAATTTTCGGTAGAAGGGTTTATACATATGGGAAATATAATCAATTGTGGACCGACCTTTATTAAATTTTGCATACATATTTTATTTAATATAACCCATTTTGACTAATTTCATAATTAGTATATAGGCACTTATAGCGTAAAATCTTTTTTCCAGGAGGACATCTGTATGGAGATTAGATGAAATAAATTTTCACCCTTATCTCAAAATGATGAATTGTGGCTATATATATATATATATATATATATATATATATATATATATATATATATATATATATATATATATATATACGCCTTGATTGGTAGTATTGGGGATATCGGGTGGCATGAATTGGTATCGAAAGTAAAATTATATTTAGTTCTGGAATTTTGTAGGTTACTGTGAATATTGTTAAACTTTATTGCCAATAAGAATGCAAAGCTGTTTTAGCTAGTACTTGATATCCCTAATTCACACAAATAGAAAATATTTTCTGTACTATTTATGTGATTGCAAAGATTAAAATATCAATTAAAAGCACATTTACGTATATAAAAACACAAATAATTTTCAGTTAAAATTCATTTAACCTATTTTTGGTACGTCCAAAAGCGGACATAATTGTATAAATATTTCTTGGGAAATAAGTTTTTCAAAAGACTATAATTTCCAAACTATTCAAATGCACTCAAAAACGTTTACATCAATATTTTTTACGTTAAATTTACTACCATTGATAAGAAAAAAGATATACAATGTTTACGAAGAATGATATCACAGTACGTATTTTAACAAGTCAGAAAATATAGTGGGTCAAGACCGACAATATGATCCCCTACACCATTCCGATTGTGCGAAAGTGCGACCTGAGCTTTTCGCACAAGATTTACATGAACAGCCAGCGGACCAGACGGACGGACATCGATAAATCGCGTTACAATTTTTGCACAAACACATAATATCCCTACCACCTATGGTGGTGTAGGGTATAAAAATAAATTATGACGAACAGTGTAAATTTAATAATTTTGAAGTTGCCTAAAACTGGCAACACTGCTAACATATGATTCGTAATACACTGAACATACTCCACAGCAAAATCAAAACAAGTGCACATTTTTCTTGTACGGGTTAGTATTTTGTTTATTTTTAATAAAAATATATAAATATTTAGACAAACTATGAGTTTGGCTAAATTAAAAGCCAAAGAAACTAAAGGCAAACAAAAGCCGCTGCCAAAATTAAAAGCTATCTTAGCAAATCCCAAAAAAACAAAATGGTAAGTAAAAAACAACATCAAAAGCCAACATCAAAATTAATTTATCTTACCTTCAGTCCAGTTTTAGATGATCAGGAATTGGAGCATCTAAAATCTCTACTTAAAACTGCCATATCAGAAAGTAAGCTAGAGCCCAGAAAATTTGCCACTCAGAAAGGTATATGTTTAGGTTTGGAAAGTTCTTTGCGTAAAATAAACAATCAATCCAGCAGTTGTGTTTTCATATCGTTGAGCATTAAACCCAATTATTTAGTTGGTTTAATAGCGAGAAATGCTGAAATTAAAGATGAAACCCAACCTGTGTATGCTCAACCAAAATTGGAAAGTTTCATAGAAGAATTATTTGGTATACAAGCTTTGTGTATGGTGTTGCCAAATAATGTTATGGCAATTAGTGAAGATTTGCACAAATGGCTAGAGAAACGTAAGAAACCAGCAAAAGTTAAAAAGGAGGTAATAGAAAAAAAGAAACCCATAACAAAGAAAACTAAAAAGCCAAAAGCGGAAGACCCTAAAGAAATAGTTCAAATAGAAAAGAAAGAGAAAGATGTTCCTAAGCCAGAAAAGAATACTTGGTTTGGTGATTTTATATCATTTGGTAAAGACAATCGGAGACAAATGAATAACCTAAAGTTGGATGGCGATGAAGCAGTGGAAGCTTTGTCAGAAATAATGGATAAAATACCCGTAACAAATTTAGCAAAAACTAAACAGGAAGTGAAATGTGAACCAATGGAGGTGGATAGTGATAAAGATGATCAAGATACCAGTGAGAAAAAAGTATTGGAAGAGGATGAAAATTCGGATAACTCTGATGAATTTCTGGGTGATTATAAGGCTTTAACGGTACATAAAATAAAAGGTAATCCAAATAAGAAACCTAAAAAGAAACGTAAAAAGAATAAAAAGAAAAATCCAGTAAAATAATTTATACCCATTGTTTTCGAAAAGTAATAATAAAGAGAAAATGGAGTAGAATAGTTAATTGATAAGTAAGATATAAAAAACAACTGTAATCATCATTTCAATAAAATTGATTCTTTAAAAATTTAATTTGGTTATGATGAAATTATTTACTTTTTTGAATGAAACGAGGCCAAGCTAAAGAACACAAACGGAGAATTAAATTTAAAACTCCTTGCTTTTAAAATGTGGCGAACAATGATACTTGATATTATTTCCGGAGATAGTTCTGTGGAATTGTTTATGATTCTATATTTATTATATAAAAATACTTTTATGTGTGTTATAAATTGTGTACCCAGAACAAATTAGTCTGAATAGTTACATACGTTCTTGAATATATGCTTATATCGTAGTTCTATCAATATTTTTTAAATCGCCATGTCTTAAAATTATATTCAAATATTTTTATTTAAGCTAAAATCTTAGTTTTATATTTTTAATGATCAGATACAGCTGACGACTTAAAAGCATTAGCACCAGAATAATTTTCCACTAATAAACTTTTATAACGTCTTAGATTTACGCTATAACCTTCTTCACGCTCTGAAGCTGAAAGAATAACCACACGGGAAACTACCAAATGAGATGGGTTCTGTTGGCTAAAACCACGTATGACATCAATTTCATCTCCTTCATTAAGCTAAAAGTAAAAATAAATATTTAAATAAAAACTGTTATTTTATGTAATTTTCGAAAACCTACCTGGATACTTTTCTTGCTCAACTTTTTGCCATTAACACGTATTCTACTTTCATAAAATATATTTTCTATTTTGCTAAAAGATCATAAAATAGGCATTTTATAATATTAATTTATATTATGTACCAGTCTACTTACTTCCTCGCTATACCTAGTCCAGCTTTTAGCAATAAATCAGCTCTTAATGAATTTACTTTTGATTTAATCACCTTCGAATCTCTTTCATCTTTAAATTCTACATCTTCTTCATCTTCACTATCCGTTTCTGTATCTTGTGTTCCAGACTTACGTTTGTATTTCTCCAAACGAGAAGAAATGAAAATATTTCTAGATGATATTTGGAAAGGTGGTTGTGGTAGATTTTGTGTGAGTTCTTTTGATTTGCACCATTGTTTTACTGGCGTTGTTGCTTGTTTAGCATATGAAATTAATGTAATTCGTGGTAATTGTTTTAAATTATTAAGTCTTAACATTTCCTTGCTCCAAAATTAGGGACTAATAACAAATTAAAAACTATTCTATTGTTGTGTAAACTTAACCTAAAAGTGGTGGTGACAGCGGCATTTAAATCAGCTGTGAAATAGTGGCACAGTGGTTTGAGAAATTAAGTATTTTTTAAATAGAGTTTGACACGATTAATCAAAATTTTTAATTTTTATTATTATTTATAGAAAACGTAAGATTTTTAGGATAACGAAATCTTACTAAATTCTACATTACTTTTCTAAATAAATAAGTGGTTCTCAAAAAACGTCCTTAAACTATTAAAAAAAAAAAAAAATGTTCAACTAATTTTAATTAGTTAATTGAAAGGAAGGTCATCCAATTTATTAAAGACATTAAACAGTTACACATCATTCGGTACACTCCACATTTAAATTAATTTGTAATAAAATTATTTAAATATTCCATTTATTAATAAGTCAGATTAAATAAAAATTTCACAGAAGTATTCTAATATACATTTGCATATGACAGCAGAGACAATTTACGATAGGACAGTGTACTCTGTTTATCAATTTGTGTTCGAAATTCCTTTTAAAAGGTCTTTTAATCTTATAAATTATAATTTCTAAATTATTTTAAAATATCTAAAAGGATTTAGAAATTCTAACTTAACAATTTAATTTTAATGTTGGAATTTTGTCCTTATTTAAAAAAATTTTAAATATTATTAAAAACTGCTAAAGGGAATTATACACAGTAAAGGTGGTTTTACACTATTATACTTTGTATTAATACCAGAGTTTTATTTTCTATAATACTTATCAAAAATATATTAAGGAAATATGTATTATTAAATGTCATATTTTTACCCTATACCACCATAGGTAGAGAGGGTATTATGCGTTTGTACTCATTTTTGCAACACCCAAAGATATTGGTGTAAGACCCACCTTAATTTATACCATTCGGCTTAGAATCACTTTCTGATTTGATTTAACGATGTCCGTCCGTCCATGAGAACCTTGTAATCAAACTACAGGTTGCAATTTTGAACATAAAATAATAAAGGTTTCTTATAGTTCAAGGACGGAGTCTAAATCTGTGTGCTGAGTTTCATGAAAATCGGTCCATAATTTACCATAGCCCCTATATAAACTCCTCTTCGGAAAATCACTTTAACGGGCATAACTCCCATAAAAGTATCAAGTTAATATTCGACGCAAATAATTTTTATATAAATATAAATGATAGTGCCAAATTTTACTTAGAACTGTCCATAATTTCATCTTGCCCCCATATAAGGCCCACTTTCGTGAATCACCCAAAAATGAATTGATTCATGTAAATGTTAGTATCGACCAAATATTTTGTATTCGTATGTTTTATTTTACACGTAATACTAGTACCGATTCACAATTGGCCACAGATCAAGAAAAAAGAAAACACCTCCCCGAATTTTGATGCGCGCAATGGTGTAGGGTATTATATGGTCAGGCTTGACCGACTATATCTTTTTTTCTCTTTTCTATTTTCTTTAATGAATATTTTTTTAAAAAATTAAAAACGTAAAATTGAACATACTAATAAAAACCGTAATATTTTATTTTTTAGAAATATTAATATTTTGTATGCTCGTCTGGAAACAAAGGTTCGAAAGAATTAATTCTTTAAATCACTTGGAATTAAATTATAAAGAATTATTAATTCTTTCAAACAAATTCATTGTAATTAATTCTGAAGCTTAACTCCTAAAGCTTTTGTTAAAATGGAATTAATTCATTTGTGAATTAATTTTTTGGGAATGCTTAATTCTTTTGATTTCATTTAAATTTGTTTAAATTCAAACAACATTTTCAACCATTCAATTTGTACTAGATTGAATGAAAGTTTTATTTTTTAATTCTTTATATTTTGAACAAGTTTATATAATTGCAAAAACGATGTATGGTAAGCCATATTTATGTACACACATGTTTCGTGGCGTGCACTTCTTTCAAATTCAGATATCAAGTACTTTTGTTAGCTCTGTATTGAACGTATATTAAATTTCATTTGTTCTATGTACTTAGGTTATTATGAATGATAGGATTTATAACTAGATTTCACGGAGAACGTATTACGAGTATTATTTTTCTTTTAAACTGTAAAGTTCAGCATCTTTGTACAGAATCATCTTCCATTCTTTGTAGAGTTTAGCTGGATAGTAACATGTTGATCTTATATTGATTTTAGCAAAATACCAATGATTTTTAACTATTTTAATACTTATTTTCAAAAATATATAAAAATAGAATTAAAGAAAAATATTCAGGTATGTGATGGAAAACGATTTCGAAAACGAATCGATTTTAAATCGAAAAAAAGTGTGATTTTCTGATATTGTCGTTTTTGTTATTGATAAAAATTATATTTTAATCACTATCTTTTAGATTTTATTAAATAATTTTTTTATATTTGCCTAAAAATAACTGTTATTTTTCACATGAAAATCATCAGAATTTTTCAAACCGATTCGTTTTGAAAACGATCGGTTTTCATCACATACCTGATTGTCATTCAATTTGTAGTAGAAGGGAATGAAAGAAAAAAATATATCATTCAATTGAATTTTATTTTTTTTAAGGAATTAATTCTACATTTTTTCCTTTAATTTTGTAAAAGAATGGAATGAAAGAAAAATTGAATCATTCAAATTGAATTGTAATTCTTCAAGGAATTAATTCTTTAGGCTTTTTGCCTTTTATAAGTAAGTAGTTAACGTCTTTTAGCAATGTAATATATTGGCTTACCGAGTAAGTAAAGTTTTTGCTGGGAGTAAAAACTTCTTTCTTTATATATTTCAAAAAACAAGACTTCATAAATGGCTAATACAGAAATTTTGAACTGATTTAGGCTTGCATCCTACATCAGGCATTGGTCGAAAATGGTGAATTTTGCAAAAAGTTAATATTTTATCGATTAATAAAAAAAATGTCACGATTTTACACTAAACTGCTTCCCGTCCGGCTAAAAACGAATGCAGGAGAGCAGATTTCATGAAAAAGTCAATTTTTTAACTGCATAAAAAAGCATATTAGCATAATACTTTCGCAATTATTTCTAATGTAGTGTATAAAATACATATCGATCTTTCTCTCCTGAAAACATCATTAAAAAAACTTTACAAATACATTTTTGGCAATGCTTTTTTATGCTATTAAAAAAAGTCGTTTAAAATATTGACTTTTTTCATAAAATCTGCTCTCCTGCATTCGTTTTTGGGGCGGGAAGCAGTTTAGTGTCAAATCGTTCTTAATCTATTGCTTGATCAAATATTGTCAATAAATTTAAAAAAGCTCGAGTGACATTTTTTTATTAATCGATAAAAATTTAACTTTTTTCCAAAATTGACCATTTTCGACCACTGCCTAATGTAGGGTGCAAACATAATTCAAAATTTCGTTATTAAACATTTTAAGCTTTATCTTTTGAAAAATATAAAGAACGAATTTTTTCGTTAACGGAACTTTGAGAAAAAAGTGAAAGAATTGTACTATATTTTTGTAAAAAATAGCAGTTTTTCATACTAATTTCAGAGTGCTGACTTTGAATATTTTTCACGTCTTGACGAATTGAGGTAATACAAAAATTCTTTCAGCATATTATTTTGAAATATTTAGCAAATTACAAAATATTTAAAAAAAATTTTTACCTAATATATCTCCGGACTTATTCCTGAAAAACGTAAGAAAGTCGAGGCAAAAAAACAAATTATTTTTTCTTTAACTTGCCAAGCACTTTACAGAAATATAAAAATCTTTAAAATCGGACTTCATTTGTAGAAGTTACGATTTTTTTAAATATTAAAAGTAATATTACCAAACATTTTTGGTAATATTTCTAACATAGACTTCAACCAAAAATTATTGTTATATTACAAGAATGATAAACTAAAGATTACGCCATCAACCAAACACAATTTAAACTTTCTGCGCATGTTGGAACTGTGACGTCACGTAACCTGTGTTCCTATTGGTTAAAAATTTTCAGATGTCAAACTATTATTTTAATATGTAAAAATAACAGTGGGACAATTTATATTTTTTTCTACAAATCTGTTTATTATAAATTTAATTAATAATACGACAATATTTGTTTTGTTTATTACATTATGTTGTTATTTTATTAAACTTCCTTTTTCTTTTATTGATATTTTAAGAAATTTCGGCATTTAGTAACCTAATTCTAAAAAGCATTCTACATCTAAAAAATAGTTTCTTCACATCTTCATTTCCTTCAACGTCCTTTGCTTCCAACAAATGTTTTTGGATATAACCAATCGTAAGCATCAATTTTTCAACATTTAATTTCAAAAAAATAGCGTCACATTTTTTTAGCGTTTCCATTAATGATTTCGATGGCTTACTTAACCCACCTTCGCTTAGGTGATTAACCCATGTGAAATTGGAATCAGTTTGAGGATTAACAGCAAGATTTGGGTTTTCATTTTTTAATTTGTGGCAAATATATCCGGTCAAATTTCCAAACCGTCGTATTGCAGGGTTTCTATCTCGATTTCATTACTTTCTGCTTGTAATACCTCCTCTTGATAGGAACAGCCCCCGGTTTTAATTTTGGTGCACGGCGATTACTAAATCCTTTTCATATTCATGAAGAAATAACCTACAGAAATTAAATTTGTGATAACTTACCCAACTCAAATTTCTTTCAAAATCCTCTTGTTTAAAATGTAAGGCACAAATTTTTTCTTTTTGGACATTAACGGTTTTCAAACGGCTACAAAATTTTATCCATTTCTTTCTTTGTATTACATCCTTCGGAAAATTGTAAAAGGATGCAGCTTCATATACAAAGAATTTTAAATACTTAATTAAAAACACGCACAATTTTTTTTCACAATTTCTTACTTGTTTTTTTGCTATTACTCTGCTTAAACTTGCCCACTGCACACTTCATGTTTATATTCTTTATGAAAATTTTGTTTAGATTTTTTTTATGTTGGGGCTTTTTTATGTTAACTCACCTAATTTATTTGCAATGTAATTTTTTTTATGATGTTTTGCAGTAAATTTTAAACAAATTTCGTTATATTTTTCGAAAACTGTTACAATATTTTTTTTTAAATTGTCAATATAATTTTGATTGCAAGATTACCAACTCTCACATAATACATACATTTTTCAATGGAAATTGTATATTTTTATATACGAAACAGATATGTCAACCCTTAAAATGGAACAACTACGTCATCAAACGGTAAATCATGCGCAAGGCGTAATCTTTAGTTTATCATTCTTGGTTATATTACCTAAAAAACTTTGTAACTGCTATTCTACCCTTTTGCTTAGTTAGTTTTATACCAAGTTTTTATTTTTTTTTGTGTGCTGTTATAATCTATGTATAAAACTTTAAGATGAAACTATATACCAAGTTTCGTTAATTCTTGTTAATGCATTATTTGACTGGCGTATATTTGGTTGAAATTTTCGTGTTTAACGGTAATTATATGTATGTTATTAACTATTGCAATTATTAATTTTGGGCATTTCAGAAAGCTTAACAATTAATTATTTATGATCGAGAAAAGGAAAAAAATCACTATTTCCAAGACTTAGATTTTAGCTTAAGGCCTAGTTGCAATAGTTTATATAACCTTTGAGAATTTAACTTAGCAAAGTTATAATAGATTTATTATATTTTCTAAATATGTATATTCATCTTTATTTACAAAATGTCTTTTTAACAATAACGAAAGAAATATTATACTAATTCACTTAAAACTAATAATTTGATACACTATGATTACCACACTTCACATTTCTCAGATGAAGGATTCATTTTACTGCCCACAGGGCAATTAAAGGCTTTTGCAAAATCCGCATTGTTCGATACAGCACCCAGTACACGATACTTATCGATTGTATGCTCATTCGTTAGTTCTTCCCAGTAGTCGGCTTCTTTGTACGATGCACACCACAATTGGGCAAAACCCAAAAAGAATAATTGTTCTGGTGACAAATCTAGGCCGGGCATTTGTTCCTCTTTGTAAAACGCAGCAATAGAATCCAAACTCTTAGTAACATTTTTAACATAGCGACGATAAGACATTAAAGCTTCACGCAAGCCACCACCATCAGCTATGTTTTCATCTTTCGTTAGATTGCCATTAACGTTGCGATTAATTTCCGGTATTAAATAGCTTTGATAATGATTCACATAACAATTGGAGCGTTCTTTAAATACCTTGCCCGATTTATTGGACCACCAATAATTGTCTTGACCAGCTTCATCGAAATTCGCCCCCACCGTATCGAAGCCATGTGTAAACTCATGACCAATCAAATAACCCAATGTGCCGAATTTCAATGAATTTGGCCATGCCTTGTGGTAAACTGGTGGCTGTAAAGAGCCCGCCATTACATAAATTGAATTGTCAATGTTATAATAAAATGCGTTGACTTGCATACCAACCAATAGATCTAATGGTTTCGTTTTATTACCTAATTCTTCGTGGTTTAGACCATTAAACCGGACCATGTATTGTTTGAATTTACGCAAATTTAAATAATTTGCCTCATAACTACCATTAACGAAGTGTAAATTTTTAATTTCCGCTATTAACTGCTTAGTAGTATTCATGTTCTCATATCGTCCTATGTGTTCGGCAATTGTTGATTCTTTAAGTAGAGCTGCCTTACGTGTGGTCTCGTCCAACCAGTTGGCCTCTTGCAAAATAATACGTAAACTTTGACGTATTTCTTTGATAAGGGCAGATACCTCATCTTGTAGTTCATCGCTGAAGTAAAGCTGAAAATGTGAATTAAATTAGAAATCTTTATAATGGTATTTCAAAAATGTATTTAAATCATAAATTGTTATAAAAATCACATGAAAGGTAGTTTAAAAAATATGTTCATTCGAGTATCGAGTATTCGAGTAACGCTTTTTTGTGATTTCGATGTTGTAAGTTCCCTACCAGTGGACATAGGACCGAATAACCACTTTTTTTGGCCCAAACTATATACATATGTATATGTATTATTTGCATTAAAAATTGTATTTCTATCAATTTCTAATAGGTATATGTCAACTTAATTTTTTCTTAACCCTGTTGTGATCAAAAATTATAAATGAGGACCATTATTATTTTTTAAATTTTATAATAATTTTTTTATTGTCGTCTTTTCTAGGCTCCCATACAAGCTAGCGACTTCGTTCTTGCACGAAAAATTCAGTATCTTTTTTCCAAATTTTTGACTGAATAAATAAAAAAATCGGTCCATTAGTACCCGAGATACCGGCCAAAATTCGTTTTTAGATTTTTTTAAGGAAGCACTTGTATAAGCTATTAGTTATTGACAAATCTTTTTTTTTTAATTTATTTAATGGAATATTTGCATATTGTTGTTGGTTTTATGGGTAATGAAAAACAACAACAATAAGCTACATCCAAGCTAGATTAAGAAGGTAACAACAACTCTACAACAACTACAACACAAAAAAAAAAAACAATGTATTTTGTTTTTGCATTGTCATCTCTTACGTCAACTTTAATTTTGTCATTTCACATGTTTCTTTACAAAAAACAAAAACAATTCATGTAGTAAAAAGAGAGGAGAAAGACGCAATAACATAAAAGTAAGCAAAAAAAATGTAAACATAAACAAAAATTTGACACTTCAAATTACAAGACACAGGCAGCCATATTGATTTCAAAAAGAAAAAAAATTCTCAGCTGTTTTAATGTCGTTACCTTCTTAATCTACCTTGGCTACATCAAATTTGTTCAGCTTGGACAAAATTTAGATTAGTATATATGTATATGAAAATATGAAAGCATACTTTAGGGCGCATATTTTATTATTTGTCGGTAAAGTGGTGAAGGGTATAAAAGATTCGGCCCAGCCGCATATAGAACTAGCTCTAGTTTATATTAAATTTATTATTTATTTTAAATATTCTAACTATAAAAGCAGATTTAAACCCAAAAGTCGACTATTATTTTAAGTCCCTGTTTTTATAAAACAAACGAAAAATTCGTTTCGTCAAAATGTATGGAAAACAACAAATAAATTTAAAATTTATTTGTTGTTCTCACTATTCACTCACTATTTTAAATATTGCTCTCTCACATGTATAGGTTCCGTGTGAATTGAGAGAACTATAAACAAAAAATAAAAACACGCACTTTTTCGCGTTTTTACACTTACTCATATAATTTTACAATTTTTTAAAACAGTATATAAACACTTTTATATTTTATTTCGGTCCATTTTGCTCAAACTACAAAAAAAATATTTTTTTTTATTTTTGACATTTTATTTTGTTCAATTTAGAAATTATTTTGTAGAACAGAGTTTCTATTATAGGTATTGAAAATTCAAACAAAATTTTATTTAAGCCATTTTTATAAAACTCTGTATATAAAATAGCACTAATACACTAAACTTTTTATTACTAACACATACTTAGAGTTAGGTACTTTTTTACTAACACACTCTTAGAGTTAGGTACATAGAGTAAAACATAGAGACGAAATTCTCGATTGACAGTTAAACAAAATTGTTGTTTTGTAAACAAAAATGTGTTTTTATTTTCTTTTTGGTAACAACAAAATGTATTTGATACATGTATTTTGTTGTTGCATGAGTTAGGTTTTTGACAACCGACTTAGGTTTTTGACAATTAGTTTCGTCTCTTGTTACTCTTTGGTTAGGTACTCCTGCCAAAGAGTCGGACTACTTGTATATACTTTGTTCATTGTATTGAAAGTTCATGTATTTGTTTTTTTAATTTTTTGAAATTTCTTTTTGTTATTTCAATTCATTGAAAAATATTTTCAAATATTTCTATGTATGAGCAAGGTGTATTAAAAAGGTGAAGTTGTTAACCCAGCTGATTTTGTTTAGGTTTTTCCAAAAGTCAATTTTTCATTAGTGTGCGTGTATAAAAATAAACAAAATACAAAATAAATTTTTGAGAAAAATATAATAATATTAATTTTTTATATTATTATTGCGTTTGTGTTATTAAATCCATTATTAAGAGATAATTCGCGAGTTTTTATCAAGTGCAAAATATACAGAAAATTTTGTGTAAGGATATAAACAAAAATATAAATTGAAACACATACATTTAATATTTTCATACAATTTCTTTTATCTACATTTACTTTTGACAGTCCCAAATTTTTTAAGTTGGGTTGTTATATACCTGATATATGAGCCTTGTGTATGAGTTTAAAAAAGCTTTTTAAATATTTCTTATGGTATGAAAAAAACTAAACTTCTATTTAAAAATAAAGCTGACTTTAACAAAAATGGAATTTTTAATTTATTTTGTGGTTAGGCTAGTTGTTTTCTAGGATTCACCCAAGGCTTATAAAATTCGGCAGCATTTGCCCATGGATTGTATATAGAGAATAAATATTTTAATAAAAATATGTTTTTAAACAATACATAAAGGGATGAAATTTAAAAGCAGCGAATAAGAAAAGACAAAATAAATAAAAGAACAAACTTTTAATAAGTTACAATCGCTTCTTCTAATAACACTACATAAAGTTTTTTTTCCGAACTTATTTCATTTCCGAGAACAATGTTTGAGTTTCTCAATATTCCGGATCTTAATATTAATCAAATTCTTAAATGTTTAATCCAGCAGAAAAAAACAAAAACTTCATTTTCAAACAATTAATTCTAAAAGCTAAAATACTTTCTGTTAATTTCATTTATAATTTCCGAAAAATAGTAAAAAAAAACATTCTAGCGTATGAATAATATGTATTAAATATAATAAGTATACCAAAACAATATTATCTCAGTCAATAAGATCCTGAACATTTGATCCAGAAGTAGTACAAATTCGAATCATTTCCAATGAATTTAACATAGGCTTGTCATTGGAGGACGTTCTTTTTTTTTTGACTCCTATTCACTTAGTAAGAAGTCATGTTCCCAATGTCATGAACAATTTATTTTTATAGCGCAAGGAATGTAATTTAAATTGTTTCTATAGAGTTATTTCCATCGCATAGAAACAAATGTCGTTTTTAAAGTAATTTTTATTGTAAATAGACATAATTTTTTATGGTTAAAAAGGTAAATATTTGCGATAACAGAAACCGTTCATCAATGTTTTGTAACAGTAAACTTCATTTAAATCGCTTTTTAATAACATCTGCGGATGCTGTTTAAATAACTTTTTAAGAAGAAGAAAACATTCACAATTTTATACTTTTGAAGTAATGCAAAAATACCTCCTCAAAAAATACATCCATTTATTTTTGCTAGAAATATAGTGTCAGTGTCAAAACACTTGCAGCTTTTAATATTAAAATATTAGTAGTGGTAAAATGTTCTTGGTATAAGGAAATAAATATCAAGAAGAATTCTATAAATACTTAAAAATTCAAACTCAAGGTATAGAAAAATACTATGTATGGAATGTAAAGTATTCAATAAAATTAGTTAAGTGGGTAGTCGTCGATACAAAGCAGGGCACAGTGAGGCAGAATCGAAATTTTTTGGAAATAAATCTGTAACTTCTGATCGGCTGATTGGATGCATGAAATTTGGTATAGGCGTAGCAGAGGAGTGTACAGTGTTAAGTTTAGAAGAGGAACAGACCCCTCAGCGGCGGAAATAAGGGGCTCAAATTTTGGTACCTCTGACATACAAATTTTTTAATCGCTTGCCAAATTTTTGTTTCACGTCCGATTTCAAATATTTTAAAAAATGATTGCTTTAGTTTTTGAGTTATTTGCGTTTGAATTTTTAAGAACCTCAATTTTGCATTTTTTTGCTCCAGTATTTTTTCATATATATCCCAGTATTTCCGACGGATTTTAAATCTTTTTTTCTTTAGCTAATTAAAGAACAAAATTATCTATTGGATAAAAAAAAAAAAAATTAAGTCGATATCTTTATCGAGTCCAAAAATAAACGATTTTGAATTTGAAAATTGCAAAAGTGACGACTTTTTGCGTATTTTTGGCCGAAAAAGTATCATCACTCTTTTTTCTCTAAAATAAAATTTTCTTTAAAACCATATAATAATTTTATATTTTTCTGAAAGGTATCTTCACAGAGAAGATTCCAAAATAAAAAGTATGCAAAATAACTGAAGTGGTCAAGGTACACACCCTCCCGAATTTGATCCCTTTAATATGAGTTTTGAATTTAGTATATATTTTCTCAAATCCCAAAGCACGAATCGGCAAACGGAATACAGTTTAAGAATCTATAATATGTTGTTGAAAGTTTTCAATCAAAATCTAAGGAACATCGGAAAAATGTGGATTTTATAGCTGAAAATTTGAAAAAAAAAAAAAATTTTTGGGATTTGGAAGTTTTTTTTGGGAATTGTGGGATTTCTTTTACAAAAATCTTAAAGTTTTTTTTCTTTTTCTCATTTTATACAATTAAGTCTATATCCACCGAAAATATCTTTAATAACAAAAATTTTATTACAGATAAAAGTTTCTCAAAAAAACAATTTTTTACAAAAATATTATTTTAATTGCAAAAATCACAAAAAATATAATCGATTTTTTTCATCTAAATTATATTGCTTAGCTGACATAATTCTTCGTTATAGAGAAAAATATTGAAATCAATATCTTTTACAGAACCGAAACTATACCACTTTAAAAGTTACAGTTTTATTTCCAAAAAATTTCGATTCTGCCCCACTGTGCTGGGGCAGAATAAATAAAATTAAAAGATGTTTGTTGTACAAAGGACTGCAATTATTTAAATTATGTTAAAAATGAAACAAATATTAATGCTTTTAAAAGAAATTGTGTAAATCATAAAATATGGTGTTAATCAGAGCATTTAAAAATGTAAAATTTAATGTATATAGTCGTATGAAAGTATTTAAAATACTACTAAATAATTAGAAAAAAAAGTATCCCATAGACAAAAAATGTGTAGGAAGACCCCTCAAACAATGCGAAAAAATTAGCTTAATGGAAAAATATAAAAAAAATTAATTGATCTTTAGTTCCCTACCAGCGATTGAAAGTCACGGGTCTAGTTCATTTCGTCCAAAAAATAGTATTGAGTTTTGTCTTGAAATGGGTATCAAAAAATTCATAATTTTTAGCCAATTATAAAAAATCCATTAAAAAAAATTTAAATTTTTCTTAAAAAATCGATAATAAGTTTATAATTTTGTTCCCTTTATGCCTTAAAAAGTCTTCTAGCGAAACAAAATCAAACGCTGGTAGGGAACTGAAGACCGATTTTAAAAATTTTTTAAATAATTTTTCGTATTAAGCTAATTTTTACGTATCGTTTGATGGGTCTTTCTACATTGAAATTTCGAAAAAGACTTTTCTCGAAACACTAATGTATATTAAAGTGCCTCACGAAAAAAAAGTTGCAAATGTACCCCTCTAAAAATGAAGATTAGTATCTTACATCTCAATGTTAAGATTTAGGTGAACTGGACCATTTTTAAAACACCTCTGAAATTACGTATTTCTTTAATATCATTATCAAAATTTTAGTTATAAGAAAATTAACTTCAAATTATAATAGAGGCATACTATGACCTTCAATATACATTTAAATAATAATTTTATCTCTTTTCAGTCGCGGAATATTAAGATTTTACTAACATGTTTTATCATATTTTCTTTGTTCAAACATGTAAATTTATATATTTCGGACATTTTTCAAAATATATTAGCTTTTAATGTACCATAGGAATGGTCTATACTGTTACTATTAAAGGTAAAATTTGTAATTTTTGCAAATAAGTCGCATGCAAATACTTATTACACTTAAATTTAAATTTAAATTTATGAAAAACATATTAATTTCATTTAAAACCGCGACAATAATCGAAGAACAAGGAGTTTTTTTAATTTAACCTCCATTTTACACCAACTCGCCACTTCTTTGATAAATTTATGCTTTTTATGTCCTTAACTAAGCATTTATTTGCCGCTAAAATTAACTTAACCAATTATGGACCGGAAATCCCAAAATATTATTTGTGCAATTAAAGGGTTAAATGAATGCTCATATCAATAGTATTTAAGGAAAGCTTTCTAATGATACGCTAAAATATAATTTACGATGAAAAATTTCCAAAATATTCAAACTTTAATAAAATACTATTTAAAATAAAATCATTGAAAATTTTACTAAAATTTTAATTTCGCGAGAATGAAAATCAATTTTAAATTATTTTTTGTTCAATATGTAGTAGACATTGTTTTTCTATCATATGTTGTAATTTTTTTGACAAAAAGTTAAAAACTATGTATACTGTCGATCGAAAACTATATTTTTGGAGGTATTTTAAAAATGGTCCAACTCACGTAAATTAAATAATTGAACCGAAATATTTTGGGAATTAGTTTAAAACATATCAAAATTTAATTTTAGGGGGTACATTTGCAACTTTTTTTGTCCCCATACAAATCAAGGCGTTATAATGTATATACAACCAATATAGCAATTTATATATAAGTTTAAAGGAAAGTTAATTTTCTACAACTTTTACTTGGAATCAATTATAAAACTTTTAAAATTGATATAAATATAACACACTTAATAACAAAGTTATTAACATTTTATGACGTAAACCGTAAATTAAACAAGTTTATAGATATATAATTAAAAATGTATCACGAAAATTATACTTAGCAGTCACTAAACCCTTAAACAATCTAATAATACTAGATACTAAAACAGATTCATATGTGCCTATTTAGATACATCTATATGATCTATTACGTTGTTAACATTAATTTGTTTTCCCAAACGATTAACCAATTAACACAATAATATTTATTTTTTTTAATTTTTTTTTTTTTTGATTTAACATTAGTCAGCCAATAACTCACCTTCATATATAAGTGATCAAAAAAATATATCATCGATGATTTAATACTCAAAGTGCAAAATTCTTTTTGGAATTTTGTATCTTTAAGATGAGCATCCATGTGATGTAGAAATTTAAGTGACAAATAATTAGCAGCAGCCTTTTTATGTTCTCTACAAATTTTATCAATATTTTCATACATAAAAATACACGGTGAACAGCATTCGTCAATTTCCTCGCTAATGTTTTGCCAATTTTTACCCTTCCAAGCAATGTCATTGTATGTGACCCATAGTTCTTTTACACCTTTGATTTGAGATTCATCCATAAAATTCGATAAAGCTTCACATTGCATTTCATCTTCATTGACCAATTGTTTATAATTTAGAATTTCCTTCAGAAAAGCAAATATCTCAGTGATTGTATCATTTATGCGGTTATCCTCAACTCCATAAATAGACAAGATCTCGCGCATACGTTTTTCATTTTCCTTATAGGCATTCGAAGAGGTATTTTGTACTGTATCATAGTGTAGTTCCATTTCAAAACCAAATTCTGGTAATTTAAAATATGGTGGAAATGGATATTCTGGTAAAATTGCTTCATTTACAAAATTCTTAATGCCGTAATTACTCAAGTGGGCACTCATATTAAGCCAATGGAAATTTTCTTCATTCCAATCCAATTCCACGGCTGGAAAACCGCCTATTTCTTTCAAAAACGCCAAATATTCCGAAGAGGCTTGTATAGGGTGCAATTTAGCTTCTAGGCAATTACTATAGAATTTTTTGGCCAACTCAAATTCATTAGCATATTCTGGTGCAACATCATTAATATGATCCCTTTGCAAAAGATTTTGCACAATATTTACCAGTTTATATGTTAAATCTAAAATATTATTACGTTTGTTTATGGCCTGACGCTCTTCAATCACATTCTTCCAATTGCCACAGGCGTATTCATAAAAATCATCACAAGGATATACGGAACGATTCATGTAAGATAACATTTGGGCTGCATAATTACTGCGATAATCGCTGTCTGCACAAGAAATTGTATTAGCCGCACTATTTTCGTCTAAAATATTTATAATTGTACTATCAGTTGACGGTGGGATTCCATTAGATTCACTGTCACTGTTATCTATTGTATCACTGCCGTCAGATGTCGTAGGTTTCGAAAGACATAAATTTAATGTAGCCAACAGCACAATAGAGACGTACAGAAATAAATTACTTTGCTTGATCATTATTTTAATGGTATAAATTTTCATTTACTTGTTCTAAGTATTTATTAGGGTATTTTTTGTATACTCAAATTAAATTTATTTATTTATTTTTTATATTTTTCTTAAATCAGACTTCTATAAATTTTTTTTAAATCATCACATTTTTTAAAATTTATTTTGCATAATTTAAATATTTTATCTTTTTTATATTCTAATTTATTGCATCTCTTCTGTATCACAAATTAATTAAGACTAATATTAATATTCAAACGTGTAACTGTTATAAACGACATTTGTTTACAAACAATATTTCCGCATTACGATTACTGTAACATTACACCACACAGCTATACATACTACATAGATTTTTGTTAGTATATGTAGCACGTGTAATGGATGATCGATCGGATCTATTATAATCGTTTGTTTATGAACGCGTTTTTTTTTTTTGTTCCCAGTTGTTTTGTATTCTTAGTTCTGGTCTGTTCCGTTATACAGTTGAGTCTATACTGTTTGTTTTGTCGGAACAATCTCTTCAAAATTACTATTGTTAGCAGCTAATTGTTAATTTTATTATTAATTATTGTATTAAATTTTTAATCTCGTTTTTCAAAATTAAAATGTGTGTTTAGTTTAAAGATGCCATACTTATTATTTCAACATAACCAGGATAGGGAATTTTCTACACCATTTCCAATTGTATGTAATTTGATCGAAAGACACAATTTTTTACAGAAATTTTATCGATTAAATTTTCTATATAAATTTGATCGAAAGATACAATTTTCTTTAGAAATTTGTTTGAATGATACATAAAATTCATAAATAAATAAAGTTTTCTACGGAAATTTGATTGAAATATTAAATTTTCTATAGATAACACTGGTCGACAAAAAAAATCCTCCCCCAAAGACGAGTAACTAGACTTGATGCATTTTGATGTGCTAAACACGAATCTGTTTTCAGTTTTTTCCATCAGGTCTGGATTTTTTTTATGGGCGAGTCTAATACTCTAGTATATTTCCTCATAACTCATAGGAAACAAAAATAGGTGGACTAGATGGATTTTGACGAGCTAAACAAGAATCTGCTTTCACTTTTTTTCTATCACGTACTGATTTTCTCTTATGGGCATGACTAATAAAGTGTGACCACTGAATAAGTTAATGAATCAGTGGTCACACTATAAAACTTGAGAATGGTTTGTCCATTTCAGAGTTATGGTTCAAAATTTTTACGATTTTTCAAAAAAGATTTTAATTTCTTTGCTACTAATTACCGAATAACTACGGAAATATTAACTGAACAAAAAATTATGTAAATTCAGCTCAAAGATAATTTAACTCGTTATTTATTGGAGTTTAATTTATCTTAATCAGACAAACCGTTATGGCTATATACAAGTGTGACTGCCTTAAGGCGGGGCTATAGTAGTCATGCCCATAAAAAATCACTACGTGATGGAAAAAAAGTGAAAGCTGATTCTTGTTAAGCATTTAAATTCCATCTAATCCACGTAATTTATACCCACCATCAAAAAAATGTTGGGGTATATTGATTTTGTCATTCCGTGTGTAACATGTCGAAGGAATCATTTAAGACCCCACAAAGTATATATTTTCTGGGTTCTGGTTAGATTCTGAGTCGATTTAGCTATGTCCGTCCGTCTATCCGTCTGTTGAAAGCAGGAAAGGGCTCGAACGGAGCAACGTAGGGAGACGATTTAGCACAAATATTTGTCTTATATAAGGTTTGCTTGGGATTGAAAATGGGCAAAATCGGTTAATAAACAAAAAAGTTATGGGCTAAAACTAGAAACACAGGGTGTCTGTGTCACACTTTTCTGCTGATATCTCTTAAACGAAAGCATGTACGACAACGAAATTTTGCATAAATAGTTTGGAGGTCGATATAAACTCGGAAACCAAAAATGGGCCGCCCACATCCCATATGAGGTGAAATTGTGTTCAAATAGTTCAAGGACCAATGTAAACTCGGAAATAAATAATAGGCGTGGTCCGCCCAGTTTACCGCCCACCTCCCAAAGTAAAATTTGAAAACATTCGCGCTTGTTTTATTTAAGATGGTTCGAAAGGCTTAATTCTTTAATTCACTTTCTTAAATCGAATTAAATTTATTACCATAGTCATTCTTTTAAAGCATTCAAATTAGTTTAATTTATTGAATTAAATTCTTTGTACTTCATATGAATTGAATTAATTCTGTTATGAATTAATTCATTAAAGAATTCATTCAACAATTATACAATTCAAGCTTAAAAAATATATTGAATCATTCAGATTTTCTTAAATTCAAATCTATTACAAATTAGCTTTAGAAAATATTTTTTAATTGATTTTGTAAAAGATTAAGAAACAAAATATTACAAATTGAATGAAAGAAAAATATTTTCATTTAATTTGGAGAAGATTTGAATTAACAAAAATTTAATGAATTCTTAATGAATTAATTCAATAAGCAATTAATTCCTTTCAAACAAAATCCTTTGAATTAAGCTGTTGAATTATATTTTTATGGAATGAAAAAAGTAGTATTTCTTAATTCAGAATTAATATTTAAGGGAATTTAGCTAACATTTATTTAATTCTTTAGATGCTCTGATCTCCACCTAACTGTAGGTATGGGTATTTTAACTTAACTGTGAATGAAATCGAGATTTGACTATCAATTTTGATTATACGTAGCTTTATTTACTCGTAGTTTTACCAGCTTTGAGATAAAGATGATAAACTGGAACATTTTTGATGTTTTCACTTTTAAAAAGAAATTTTAATAAAAAATCTTCAATTTAGCATGAAAAAAATGTTCGTACAATTATTTCGAAATATCTCCTTAACTATTTTTTAACCTCTGAATTTGATAGTAGAACGACTTAAAGTCAATTTTATTCCGCGTATTTTGGTTATAGTGAAATATACACGAGTAATCGGCTTATTTAGGCAGCAATATTAGGCACGCTCATAAAAAAAAATCCCGATCCCGAAAATCGAGCTAAGCATGCAAAATTCCATCTAGTCCACATATTTTTTTTATGGAGGACGAAAAACATTTTTCGAAATTTATCGATAAATACAATTTTCTATAGAAATTTTATCGATAGAAATTATAGATACAATTTCCTACATACATTTTATCTATTTATGGAAAAAGTTTTCTATAGAAATTTATCGAAAGAAAATTCTATAGAAATTTAATTAACTGACACAATTTTCTATAAAAATTCGATCGAAGATATAGAAAATTTATAAATAGATACAATATTCTACGCAAATTTTATCGATATATTAAATTTTCTACAGATAATTTATAAATAAATAAAATTTTCTATGGAAAATTATCGATATTTCTATAAACATTTTATAGATAGATACAATTTTCTATAGAAGTTTTATCAATAGATACAATTTTATATAGAAATTTTATCGATAGATACAATTATCTATGGAAATTTTATCGATAGAAACAATTTTCAATAGAAATTTAATCGATAAATACAATTTTCTACAGACATTTTTTCGATAGATAAAATTTGCTATAGTCATTTTATCGATAGATAAATTTTTCTATTCAAAATTTATCGATAGATATAATTTTCTATAGAAATTTTATTAGTAGATACAATCTATAGAAATTTTTTAGGTGGATACAATTCTTTATAAAAATTGGAACGAAAGATATAATTTTCTATAGACATTTTTTCGATAGATACAATTTTTCAAAGAAATTTTATCGAAAAATACAATTTCTTATAGATCATATTTTGTTAATAGATGCAATTTGCTACAGAACTTTCATCTATAGATAATAATTGTATTAATAGATACAATTTTATACATGAAATGTATCGATGGAAACAAATTTCTATTAAAATTTTATCGATAGAATCAATATAAATTTATCAATAGATACAATTTTCTATAGACTATGTATCTATAAATACAACTTTCTACTAAAAATTATTGCTAAATGCATTTTTTTTTTTGGTATATTGGAATTTGTTTTGAGAATTATTGCACTAAAATTATTACATTCCAATCTGGCAGCTCGTTATCAAATTATTTTTCTGAGCTCACAATACATAAGCCCATCATTAAGGAGAATTTATATAGTACTCATACATATACATTGAGAAATTTTCATATTAAATCACTCGTGCAATAATTCTACATATAAATTTTATTCCACGCATATTCATTTTTTTTTGTTTGAAACTAGACTACAGATTAACTTGAACTGTGTATTAATTATATTGTACAATTTATAAATAGTGTATAATATATTTATAATAAATACGATAAGAATATTATATTTCATGAATGAGTTATTTCCAATTTTTATTTTTTTACAAATTAAAAAAAATCATAATTGATAACTGTGATTTTGTATCTGAAATGCTCTACATATGGCAATGGCAAGATTTAAACTCAAAACAAGCAAAAATAATTTTAGTCTTGCCCAGACTGGCATCTTATTTATTTTATAAGACTTATTTTATTAAAATTCATGCAAATTATAGTTTTATTAAGTATTTCAAGCTGTAAATGTCTTCTTAATTATCTTCATGATAATTAAGAAGACATTTTGAAAATATCTTATTCTTATGGAAGCTTTTATGTAGTATGTTATTTTCCAACCTTGACCATGAATTTTATGTTATTTGAATAAATTTCTATGTGTTTCATTTAGTTTTTTCTTTTTTAATTGTTGGTTAACAAAACACAAATATTTCTTATCAGTATTTCTTAATTTAAATTTTTGTTTTTCATTAGTGATACGAGACATGACTTTAAGTAAAGTTCACCCGAATCTTAACATCTGGTTAGCATAACTAATAATTGATGTATAGCAACATAAATGTGTTGCAAAAGTAACGACTTATACTTATTTGAAAATAAATATACTACATTCAAAGTATTGATAAGGCATGCGTTTTTGTACCCACCATCAAAAAGATGGGGGGTATATTGATTTTGTCATTCCGTGTGTAACATGTCAAAGGAATCATTTAAGACCCCACAAAGTATATATTTTCTGGGTCCTGGTTGAATTCTGAGTCGATCTAGCTATGTCCGTCCGTCTGTCCGTCTGTTGAAAGCAGGATTGAGCTCGAACGGGGCAACGTAGGGAGACGAAATTTGGCACAAATATTTATCTTATATAAGGTTTGTTTGGTATTGAAAATGGTTAATAAAACAAAAAAATCGGTTAATAAACAAAAAAGTTATGGGCTAAAAACTAGAAACACAGGGTGTCCGTGAAATACTTTTCTGCTGATATTTCTTCAATAAAAGCACGTACACCAACGAAATTTTGTACGTATACTTGTTGGATCGACATAAACTCGGAAACCAAAAATGGGCGTGGTCCGCCCACTTTACCGCCCACCTCCCATATATGGTGAAAATCAACGAAATTGTGTTCACATAGTTCAAGGGCAATGTAAAGTCGGAAACAAAAAATGGGCGTGGTCCGCCCACTTTACTCCCTACTTTGATGGTGGGTATATAGATTCGGCCGGGCCGAATATATTCGCGCTTGTTATAGTTTAAATTTTTGTATTTACGATGCTCGGAGTAAAAGTGTTTGCTTAATATCTCTTTTATAAACAAAATATTTGTTAGTATTCGAAATAGCAGTTCAACAAATTATTTCCATATTAAGAAATTGTGAATGGGATTATTATAAATAAAATGTTTGAATCGGATGTATTGTGTTCCCAATCCCAAATACAGCCAGGGATTATTGTGTATATCGATGGTCTGTATTAACCCTACGATGACTACAGAACGGTTATAGGTAAAATGTTGGCCCTAGGAAAAATTTATAGTAGCACTTTTGTCTTCATTTAGTGGATAGTAGTTAATATAAGTTATATACATATGTTAATATAAAGTGGAAATGATTCGCTAGACTAATAATAACAACTATTGCGATGAAAACAAAAATAGATGAAAAATCTCATAAATTTAAACTTTTTTAAATAAAACACAATTTTGGCAATCATAGAAAACATATGAATTTGCTTATTTACAATGTCATAGTTTAGTCTCATTTTTTACATCGAAGAATTATTTTGTGATTAATTTTCAGTACTCAATTACACCTAATTTTCAATATTTTGTCGTCTAAGGAGATAATTTGTCTTTGCATAGTATTTTTGTGTCATATTTAGCTAATTCTGGCGGAATGTATATTTTGAAACATGTACGTACAAGATAAAAATAGACCTATTTATTCACGTACGAATTTACGACAGGGGTATATGATGACTCCAAGTTTTTAATGAGAATTACTCAAAGATTCTCTACGGTAGCTAATTTTATGAATTATTGATAATTTGGGTACGTGTTTGAATTGTCAGATCGGGAAAAATAGCAATGTAGTGAAGCATCTTATTGACATTTTCGCCTTATCAATATCAAAGTTATATAAACTTTGATCGACTAAACCTATCCCATCGGATGTTTATTATTCAAGGTACCTATTGCAATTTATTTCTAATATCTTGAACAATAATATTAAGAACTTCTGGAGTAAATATTTTTTTTTTGAGAATGTTTATAGTACTCGGTGGAAATTGTCTGGTTGGTTACTTTTTGTTATAGTAATATGTGAGTTTTAAGTGGTTCCAATTAAGTACATTTGGATATCAGATTTACTTTATTGCTGAATAACCAGTATTTCCCGAGCCTAACGTTTCGTCACCCTCATCTTCACTGTATGGAAATGACAGTTGCACATTATCTCGATTTCAAAGACTAGACATCATTCTCTCTTCATCCTCTTCCTTTTTAGTTACTGTGAGGCGTTAAAATCAATAAGTAATTTTTTGAAGGAATTGCTAATTTTTCTGTAACTTAATTTTCGTTCATGAATGACGAACATTTACTCACAAATTTGTGTAAATTCCGTTTTATTCAGACATTTTATACTTTCAACAACATATTATGATAGTTTTTTGAATGATTGTACGTAAATGAATAAAAAGAAACATGTTTACAAAGAGAAAACACGTTGTGGTCTATCCAGACCAAGAGGTCAACTTAGCGTACTTTTTCTTTAAACCCAAAATTTTCCTAGTTATCGTACTCCAATCGACTCAAAATTGATTTCATTCGATTCAGTAGATATCATGTTCATGCTTTTTTAATTTTCTACTTAAAATAAAAGATATTGAACTCCAAAGTCAAATTTGGTCTGACCAGACCAAGATAGTAATCCTAGGATTAAAAACTCTCTGTTTTGAAAAATACACTGTTTATTCATTTCTCTTATTATCCAAGTACTGACGCACAGTGTGCGATTCAGAAAATGAAATGGAAAAATCTTAATTTTTTGAGAACCTTTGCCGAGAATATCATGCGTAGATCAATCACACATGAATTTTTATGATTTTTTGAAAATAAAAAAATTTGTTTTTTTTTTCAGAAATTTGGCTTAATATCTCCATAATCTTTCATCATATTAAAGAGTAATGTATGTATGTAGAATGACTTGAAGATTATTTTAGTTAGATTTTTTTATATTTTTTCAAATAAAATCAGACAAGTCGTTTTCGAGATATGCTTCAATATATGATGCAACCTCCTTAACTTAACAAATTTCGATTTACTGCGAGAAATAAAGTAAATTCAAAAAAAGTGGATTAGAGGCTTAGTACTTATTAATACCGTGTCTTCGAATTGACTGAGAAACCCCGTGCCGCAGAAATTTTTTTCATTTTGTAATTCTGTGTAATTACTATGCTTGTTTGGAAGAGAGTTCCCCCTGCTCCGATCCCAAAATAAAGTAGCCTATTAAAATTTTATTACTTTTTAAATCACTAAGCTGTTTAAAAGCTATTAATTCACAATGAAAAGTCTCTTTACAGTTGTTTCTTTATAAAAAGTCGTCTATCTCCCTTTGGAATATTTATTTTAAAATTTAACGTCACACAGTGTGCGATTCAGAGCCACAGTGTGCGATAAAGCCAAATTTCTGAAAAAAAAAACAAATTTTTTTTTATTTTCAAAAAATCATAAAAATTCATGTGAGATTGATCTACGCATGATATTCTCGGCAAAGGTTCTCAAAAAAATTAAGATTTTTTTAATTGCACAGAAAAGCATGTTAGCATAATATTTTCACTATTATAATATATCTTTTATTCCTGCAAAAATCATTAAAAAAGCTTTAGAAACCTATTTTTGGCAATTTTTTAAAAATAAAAAATGTGGGATTGGAGCCTGGTCGCGTCATCAGATCTGGCAGACGTTGGTAACGAAGGGGTTAATATTACTAACGGACAGAATATTCTAGAATAAGATAGTAACTAGTCACGTAGGCTACAGACAAAATATGGACGAGACATCTTATAACGAAAGACGAACATTCTGGATGGGGACTTGCATTTTGATAAACGGACTTTTAATGGACGAGACAAGGATAGTTATAGGGTTAACTCGCTGGGAACTTTCTGGTACTTTGAAATGTAGCGAGTAGTGTAGGAGAATAATATAAAAGGTAGTGTTGAAAGATTGAGAGTATAGTGTTTGAGTTAAATTGAAGTTGTGAAAGTTGAAAAGTTGAGAAGTTGAAATTATCAGTTGAAAAGTTGTCTAGAACGTTGTGCAAAGAAGTTATGAGTAAATAATTAAAGTTGACCAGCGACATCCACTATATTAAAGTGTAAAATAATCTTAAGTTTTTAATTAATAAAATATACACAATTTATTATTAAAAATAATAAAATTTGTGTTTATATTAAAAGCCGTCAAGCTTTAATAATATAAAAATCCCACAAAAATATGAAAAAAAAAAAAAAAAAAAAAAAAATAATAATATATTTTTGGAGCCGAGATATTATTCGTAATAACACTGGTCGACAAAAAAATGCATTTTGATGAGCTAAACACGAATCTGCTTTCAGTTTTTTTCCATCAGGTATGGTTTTTTTTTTATGGGCGTGTCTAATATTTCGCCCATAGTAAGGCCATTACTCTAGTATATTTCCTCATAACTCAAGAACGTTGTGTACGATTACCATAAAAGATACACCAAAAGATACGCACTAAAAATCTTCAAATCACCCAAACTTAATTTTTTATGTGCTCAATAGTTTCGAAGTTATTTTAAAAAAATAAGTGTCAAAAAAAAAAAAAAATTTTTTTACATACAAAATTTAAAATTTTTTTGTTACTAAAATTTCTTTTAATAAATGAAAATATCAAAAATGTTTCAGTTTATCATCTTTATCTTAAAGCTGGTAATGCTGCGAATGAAATAAGTTATGTATCTACAAAATGCACAAATCTTGATTTTATTCACAGTTAAGTAAAAATACCCACGTTACATACAATTGAGTAGAAATACAGTGGTAGGCAAAAAAAAAAAAAAAAAAATAGGTGGACTTAATGGATTTTGACCAGTTAAACAAGAATCTGCATTCACTTTTTTTTCTATCACGTCCTGATTTTTTTTAATGGACATGACTAATATCATCACCTATTCAGCAGTCACACTCAGAGCTGTCAGATGTGGCGATTTTTCGCCAAACGTGGCGATTTTTAATTGCTCTTGGCGACTGAATTTTCCGTTTTGCGACATGGCGAATTTTTTGGCGATTTTTAACAAGGTGGCGATTTATTTGGCTAATTTTTAAAACTTTATTAAATAGGTATTCGCATGGTAAAACTATTACGTTTTTTTTTACTAACTAACGTATATTTTTAGTATTTGTTTATCCAAAACGGCGGTTCTCAAATGGAGGTCCGCGGTTCTCAACAAGGGGATCTTTAAACAGATAACACACATACATATGTATATTAATTTCTCCATACTTATAAAATAAAATTGCAAAGTTGTAAAAAATATAGAGTAAAAATTTCAAAACTATTGTTTGTGCATGATTTTTATTATCATTCAAATTGTAAAAAAACCTTAATGATATTTCGTCCTTGGCATAAGACGTTTATTAGCAATTTTAAAATCCATTTTTAAATATAAACGTTTTATCTTAAATTCATAATTAATTGAAATCAAATGTTTACTGTTTTCTTAAATAGTATGTTAACAAAAGTATTTGGTATCAAATTGAGAATATGCCATTAATTTTTATCTTTAAGTATTAATTTATTTTTGGATTAAGAATTATTTAGGAATAACATTTTATATGAAATTGGGAAAGTATCCCTTTTTTTCAAATGAATATTAATTTTTATTCAAACTTGAAATTCAACGTATTTTCAGAAATACCTTTAAATTATTAAAGTTAAAGGCACGAAGCAAGAGTTTGTAAAAACCCCTGATCTAAGTCGGGGATCACACACAGCAATTTTTCCTGCTGCAATTCTGAGTTCGTTGGATAGAGAAGAGAATACTAAACATTTACATTTACATTCACTTCAACTCTCTCGTCTACGAACTCAAAATTGCAGCAAGAAAAATTGCTGTTTATGAACCCCGACTAACAAAATAAAGATCCTTAATTTATAAATATCTTCAATAAATGGTTGATAATTTGTTTTCCATCATCTTTCAAATATGAATATTAATATATTATGGGCCATAATGAAAAGAACACGTTCATGAATAAATTAATTCTTCGAAACAATTTATAAGTTTAGTAGTACAAATCTGTGGCCAAAAGGAAAAACTGCATAACTTGAGATATGTCGTTATTGTTTTTTTTAAATTTTATAATTGTTGTATTTCATTACATATTGTGTAAATATTTGGCAGAAATCTGTCCATTACTTTAGGAGTTAGTAATCTGAATAACATCATAATTCACTTGATTTCCCTTTTTTTGAAATGTAAAAAATGTATAAATTAACATATGCTTTTTTCCATATTTCCTAAGTTACAATTCAGGATTGAATTTAACATACTTATTTGAAATATGTAGGTTTTTACGACATAAATTTTATTTGTTTTAATAAGGAAATTGAATAAGTACATAACTCAACATATTCATAATATATTTTAAAATTCCGTTTTGGAAAAAATGTATAACTTGAGATATTATTGAAACAAAATATAAATTTTATAAAGGGAAAAACAACACCATTACTTTATTGCTGTATTATTCGATAACCAGTATACATATCGGTTCCAAAAATATCAAATAATTTTTACACGAATTGCACATATATTTACCTTTAACCTTTAACTTAAATTTTAAACCTTAAAATCGGTCTCCTGAAAAGTAATAAAAATTAATTATGTAGTTTTTCCTTTTCGTCACAGAAATGTTCATTATATAATTTTAGAATTATTCTGTTAAAAAATATAATAAATTTCAATAAATTTTTAAAATTGTTGACCTAAAATTGAGTTATATATGTCAGAAAAGTATATTGAAATTAATATTTTTTTATTCAATTATTATTAGCTACTGAAATTATCATTGACTTTGTTGAAGCTGAATTTACATTTTAAAATTATATAAAATTTGAAGCACTAAATATTTTAGTTGTTTTTAGTTTTTCTTAAAAAAAATATACAAAATTTAATTTTGGCGATTTTTGGCGATTTCTGATTAACAATTTGGCGACAGAGGCTCAAAAAAATCTGACAACCCTGGTCCAACTATAAAATTCGATAAAGGTTTGTCAAATTTAGACTATAACTCAAGAACCGTTTACACGATTTCGATAAATGATATACCAAAAGATGCATACGAAAATTCAAGGTACGTCAACAATATTTTTTATTCGCTCAAAAATTTCACAGTTATGGATCAAAATTTTCACCATTTAAAAAATAAAAATAAATAAATAACAATAATAATTTTTCGCTACTAATTACCGAATAACTACGGAAATATTAACTGAACAAAAAATTATTTAAGTTCTGCTCAAAGACAATTTAAGTAGCTATATATTGGAGTTTAATTTATCTTAATAGGACTAACCGTTCTGGAGATATACAAGTGTGACTGCCTAAAGGCGGGTTCAATTCACCTATTTACACCCTACACCACCATAGGTGGAGTGGGTATTATGCGTTTGTGCTGATGTTTGTAACACCCAAAAATATTGGTCTAAGACCCACCTTAATTTATACCAATCGGCTTAGAATCACTTTCTGAGTCGATTTAACGATGTCCGTCCGTCTGTCCGTCCATGTAAACATTGTAATCAAACTACAGGTTGCAATTTTTAACCAAAATTAATGAAATTTGGTACACAAGCTTCTTACAGTCCAGAGACGAAGCCTATTGAAATTGGTTATGATCGGTCCATTATTTCACCTAGCCCCCATACAAATGTCCTCCCGGAAAAGGGTTTAACGATCATAAATCCCTTAAATATAGCAATATTTTAATGAAATTTAGCACATATAAGTTTCATATAAGTTTAAATAAGTATGCCTATTTTTAAAATTATCGGTCCACAATTAACCATAGCTCCCATATAAACCCCTTTTCAGAAAATCACTTTAACTGGCATAAATCCCATTAAAATGTTAGCATCAAGTTATATATAAATACAATACAAATAAGTTATATATAAACATAAATGATAATGCCAAATTTTATAAAGATCGGTCCATAATTTTCCATAGCTCCCATATAAGGCTTTCTTTTGGGAATCACCCAAAAGTGAATAAATTCATATAAATGTCAGAATCAAAGTAATATTCTGTATTCGTATGTTTTATTTTACACTTATGAGTATCGGTCCACATTTGACTCAAAGTCTAATAAAAGATCCCTCTCCAAATTATAATATGCACAATGGTGTAGGGTATCATATGGTCGGGCTTGACCGACTATATCTTTTTCTCTCGTTTTTTTATTTACTAGTGTATCTCCACTTAACTGTAGGTATGCATAGGTATGCTAACTTAACTGTGAATGTAATCAAGATTTATGCATAAATTTTTATGATATGTGGCTTTATTTACTAGTAGTTTTACAAGCTTTGAGATAAATATGATAAACTGATACATTTTTGATGTTTTCGCTTTTAAAAAGAAGTTTTAGTACAAAAAAAGAAATCTTGAATCGATATTTATCTTATATATTACATAAGAAATAATAGTGAAAATATTATGCCAATGTCGTTTAAAAAATTTATTTTTTCATAAAATCTGCACTCCTGCTTTCGTTTTTGGACGGGCGGGATATAATTTAGTATCAAATTGAACTCAATACATTCCTTAACTAATATGCCAATAAATTTAAAAAAAAAAAATTTCGCTAGACATTTTTTTATTAATCGATAAAAACCTGACAACGCTAAATCAATTCAAAATTTTTTTGTTAACAAGTTATGAAGCCTTGTTTCTTTGAAATATGTAAAGAAAACTATTTTTTATTAAAACAACTAGAGAAAAAAGTGTAGATATTTTTTTGCAATTTTTGCAATTTTCAAATTTAAAATTGTATATTTTTGCATTCGGTAAAGATATCGACTTCAAATTGGTTGGAAATACTAGGATATATATGAAAAAAAAAACTGTACTTTTTTTAACATACTTAGAGAGAATTGGAATCTTTATAAATAAAAAAAGATTCAAAATTTTTGGTACGCATATATCCACTATGCCTAATTTGATTTTTGCAAGGACCAATTTAAAATTTAGTATGCAAAAATTTTAATTTTCTGGTATGTAGTTTTTAAAATGCCTATACATTACAAAAAAAAAAAAAAAAAAAAGTTGTGCCAGTCACCCCTAGGATGAAAGAATACTAAATGACATTTCCAAAAATACAAAAAAATATTTTTTTTTGCCACGCCTAAAAATACCGCCCTTTTTGTTTTTTGTATATAGCGTCGCCATTTTAAGTCCGATCGCAACATATGGCATATCGTTGTTAATGGTTTGATAATAGCTACATTTTGGTTATTTTTGAATCCGACATCAAATTCTCGATTTTACTCTATAAACTATTTCATTATCAGGTATGTGATGGAAAACGATTTCAAAAACGAATCGATTTCAAATAAAAAAATGTGTGATGCACTGATATTTTCGTTTTTGTTATTGATAAAAATTATATTTTAATCACTTACTTTTAGATTTTATTAAATCATTTTTTTATATTTGCCTAAAAATAATTGTCACTTGCTATTTAGCTTTCGACTGGTTGAATTTTTCAATGGAAAATAAGAAAAATACCTGGACATTGCAAATATTCCTTAATCTTGTTTGTTATTCATTAGGACATCCATCGTGCTGCAAAATTAGGATTTTGCTTCAAAATTCAATTTAAAAAGGAAAAATTTTAAAATATTTTATTTTTATTATTATTTTCGTTTTTTATTTATTTTTGTTTCTTGACTTGGTTGCATCTACGTGTAAGCAATTTAGTAGTATTTTTAATATTTTACGAAAAAAGATTACTCTGAATAAGAAATAATACAAAAACAATGTGAAAAAACGTAACTCTATGCGAACGAAAGCGTAGGAAATACAGAAACCCAAAATGATTCGAATTCGTTCGACTTGCTTTCGTTCGCTTAGATTTTCATTAGTGTTTATTGACCGGTTAACCAAAAAACCGGTTAACCGAAAAACCGGTTTTTTCTTCAAATTTCGGTTATTTGCGAACCGGTTAATTTGAAATATTAAATTTCGGTTAACCGGTTTATCCGGTTTTTTTGTGTCGATTAACCGGTTTTAAAAATTTTATAAAAATATCACTAAATTTCCTCATTTTGTTACATTTTTCTGAATTTAAAATAAAATAAAATTTTTTCAAACTACTAAAAATGCTTGGTGTTTGAGTTAACAAGTAGTCAGGTGATATATTTACTTATTAGAAGTTAAATATATTTTAAAACTGTATGTATAATAAAATCAGATATAGAATTAAACATTCCATTTACAAAAACTTTAATTTTATGCGAATGAAATTTTCCAAAAGAAGAAAATAACATTAAACCTACTAATGTACAGCTTAAGAGAAAAATAAGATGTTATTAGTATAAAAGGACAAAATAAAGACTTCAAAAGTAAAACTAAATAAGTGCAAAAAAATGTTCTTTTAAATGATTAATAATTCTTCTAAAAATTAAAAACAAATCTTTTACCAATTTTATACGGATATTTTTACCAATTTTATTCGGATATTTTTATTAATTTTTTTATAAAAATTATATAAACATTTCTTTAAGAGAAAAACTTCAAAAGCGGTGAATATAAATCATAGTACATTATCCTAAGTCTGAAGCTTCCTTTTTGTTGAGATGCTTTAAAATTTCGATAATTAAATCTTTTCTTTAAATTAGAAAAATTGAAAAAAAAACTATTATTAAAAATACTTTATAGAATGATTTTAGATCATTATAAAGCTTCAAAAGCTGTGCTAAAAGTTGCCAAAAAAAATTGTTTTTATAAATTATATTTAAACTAGTCTAAAAGCTGAAAAAAAGTAGTACAAACTTTCGATGTAAATCAGTCGCTATTTATAAAGAACAGTGTTTATTATTTGATACATGGTTAAACCAATAAGTTGAAAAACACTTTTTTAACCAAAAATATTTTTATAAAGCTTCAAATTAGAGCAATTATTAAAATGTCGGTTAACCGGTTTAACCGGTTTTTAAGTAGACGGTTAACCGAAAACCCGGTTTTTTTATTTTACCCAATTTTCGGTTAACCGTCAAACCGGTTTTTTGAAAAGTCGGTTTTTTATAAACACTAATTTTCATTCGACATAGAGAAACAGGCTATTAATTAAATTATATGCTAATTAAAGGTTGAACTCCTTCAACGTTGAACTCCTATTACGGGAGAACATTTGTATGGGCTTAGGTGAAAGTTTACATGTACAAAGCAAATTTCGAAAATTGTAAGATTCAACTAGGCTTATGACCTAATATACTTTATTTGAAAAGTAGTTTTTCACTGACACACTGTGAAATTGTAAAAATCAAAACAAGCAATTTTAAAATAAAAATATCTTCCCTTTAATTTTTCTTTTATTATCTCACGATTTTATTTAAATTTTAAATGTATATTGCTTTCTGAGCTATTTCTGACAGACCGCAGTCATCAAATGCGAAATAAATAGATACACAATTGTTGTTTTTTTTTTATACCCACCATCAAAAAGATGGGGGGTATATTGATTTTATCATTCCGTGTGTAACATGTCGAAGGAATCATCTAAGACCCCACAAAGTATATATTTTCTGGGTCCTGGTTAGATTCTGAGTCGATCTAGCTATGTCCGTCCGTCTGTCCGTCTGTCTGTTGAAAGCAGGATAGTGCTCGAACGGGGCAACGTAGGGAGACGAAATTTGGCACAAATATTTATCTTATACAAAAATTTATCTTATAAATGGGCAAAATCGGTTAATAAACTAAAAAAAATAATGAGCTAAAAACTAGAAAAACAGGGTGTCCGTTTCATACTTTTCTGCTGATATTTCTTCAATAAAAGCAAGTACGACAACGAAATTTTCTACGTATAGTTCGGGGGTCGATATAAATTCGAAAACCAAAAATGGGCACCTCCCATATAAGGTGAAAATCTACGAAATTGTGATCAAATAGTTCATGGACCAATGTAAACTCGGAAACAAAAAATGGGCGTGGTCCGCCCACTTTACTCCCCACTTGACCGCCCCCTTCCATATAACGTAAAATTTGAAAAAGTTGATGGTGGGTATATGGATTCGGCCGGGCCGAATATATTCACGCTTGTTTTTTTAGATTTTATTTTAATTTTGCATAAATTTACATACATACATACTTAAAAAATAACCGTATCATTTTTTTTTTTCTTTTCAAAATTTATATTTGTATGTAGTCTTAATATACCTAAAACTAATAATTTGATAACCTGTGATTACCACATTTGACATTTTTCAGATGAAGGATTCATTTTACTGCCAACAGGGCAATTAAAGGCTTTTGCAAAATCCGCATTGTTCGATACAGCACCCAGTACACGATACTTATCGATTGTATGCTCATTCGTTAGTTCTTCCCAGTAGTCGGCTTCCTTGTACGATGCACACCATAACTGGGCAAAACCTAAAAAGAATAATTGTTCTGGCGATAAATCTAGGCCGGGCATTTGTTCTTCCTTGTAAAAAGCTGCAACAGAATCCAAATTGTTTGTAGCATTTTTTACATAGCGACGGTAAGACATTAAAGCTTCACGTAAGCCACCACTATCGGCTATGTTTTCATCTTTTGTTAGATTGCCATTAATATTGCGATTAATTTCCGGTATTAAATAACTTTGATAATGATTCACATAACAATTGGATCGCTCCTTAAATGCGTTGCCGGATTTATTAGACCACCAATAATTGTCTTGACCAGCTTCATCGAAATTCGCCCCCACCGTATCGAAGCCATGTGTAAACTCATGACCAATTATATAACCCAATGTGCCAAATTTCAATGAATTTGGCCATGCTTTATGGTAAACTGGTGGCTGTAAAGAGCCTGCCGTTACATAAATTGCATTGTCAACGTTAGAATAAAACCCATTGACTTGCATACCAATGTAAACATATAATGATTTTGCTGTATCTTCCAATTCTTTATAGTTTAGACCATTGAAGCGGGTCACGTCTTGTTTGAATTTACGCAAATTTAAATAGTTTGTCTCATAACTACCATTAACGAAGTGCAATTTTTTCATTTCCGCTATTAACTGTTTTGTTATATTTATGTCCTCATATCGACCAATATGTACGGCAATAGTTGATTCTTTAAGTAGTGCTGCCTTACGAGTGGATTCGTCCAGCCAGTTTGCCTCTTCCAAAATTGTACGTAAACTTTGACGTATTTCTTTAATAAAGGCAGATGCCTCCTCCCGCAGTTCATCGCTGAAGTGAAGCTGAAAAAATGTCAAAGGTAAATATTAAATAGAAGCATATTGGCTTTGTCTTTTTGTATGTAACATACTCTGGGTCCTCGTAAGTCGATCTACATAGCTTTGTCTGTTTGTGTGAATGCAGGCTCAAATATTTGTCTTTTATAGAGTTTTTTAAGTAAGCTGTAGCTCAAAAGCTACTACAAAATTGTTAGTCTGTTGAAAAATACGAAAACCTCTCCGAATTTAATGATATTTGGTACAATTATTATGCTCAAAAAATGGATTTAGAACGTTTTGACACTGAACTGCTTTCTGCATTCGTTTTTGGCCGTGCGGGAAGCAGTTTAGTGTCAACTCTTTCTAAATTTATTTCTTGATAAAATGTCGTTAATGAATTTAATAAAGCTCGAGTGACATTTTTTTTATTAATCTATAAATATTAAGCTTTTTTAAAAAAAGTATTATTTTCGACCAATGCTAAATGTAGGTTGCAAACTTAAATCAGTTAAAAATTTCTATATTAGCCATTTTTGAAATATATAAAAAAAAATTGTTATCAGAACTTTGAGAAAAAAGTGAAAGAATTGAACTATATTTTTGTAAAAAATAGCAATTTTTCATACTAATTTCAGAGTGCTGAATTTCAATATTTTTCATGTCTAGACGAATTGAGACAATTCAAAAATTCTTTCAGCATATTATTTTGGAATATATAAAAAATTACAGAGTATTTTTAATACAATTTTATCTCATATACCTCAGAACTTATTCCCGAAAAACGAAAGAAAGTCGAGACAAAGAATCAAAAATTCAAGTGTAAATATCTTTTTAACTGTAAGACATAACTTAGGTGAGTGAGCTTATTTTTTTTATTTATCCTGTTAAACAATTTACAGAAATATAAAAATCTTTAAAATCGGACTTAATTTGTAGGTAACGATTTTTTTAAACTTTTACATTCTCGAGGTAGTCAACTTTGACACCCTATAGCTTATCTTGTGTTATCACGTGGTGACTACAAGATGATTTTTCTGAAAGCCTAGGTCTACAACTCTTCTATACATTTCAATTTAATCCGAGAAGTAGTTTTGGAAATACATATTTATTACTCAAAAAATTGCTTTTGACCCCACTGTGTGACGCCTTCGAACCACTTGATGAAATTATCTGAAATTTTGAATTATAGTTTTGATGAGTATAATGTTTGTACTAAATATTATCATATTCCAAAGAGGCGAGAAAATCAGCAGTTTGGTTTTAAATGGAATGGCTCATTAGAAAAATAGAATTCAGAACATTTTATTTATTATTTTTATTATGTATGTGACAACAGTTATACCAAAACTTATACTGTCGAACAACGGTAATCTTGCTTATATGTATATTTAATCTATTAGATTGTCAATTTGTTTTTTTTTTTTTTTTTAATGATTAACCAATAGAGTGTCTCGAGAATAGCCTTTTTCGAGAATTCAATGTAGGAAGTCCCCTCAAACGATGCGTAAAAATTTGCTTAATATGAAAAAATTATTAAAAGAATTTTTAAAATTGGTCTACAGTTCCCTACCAGCGATTAAAAAATCATGGGTCCCATATATTGTTGTAAAAAAAAGTTTAGATTTTTTAATCGAAATGGGTATCAAACAAATTTTAATTTTATGCTGGTTATGAAAAAAATATTTTAAACATTTTTCCAGTGGGATTATGTTTCGCTAGAAGACTTTTTAAGGTATTTTGATGAACAATTTTTTAAAAAAATCTGGAAAATTATATATTATCAACAGTACTTACTACAATGCAATTTTTGAATATTTTAGCCTTAAAAGGAATAAAATTATAAAATTCTTATTATTTTTAAGAAAAATATCGAAACTTTTTTTGCATGATGTACAAAAATGTCGGTTTATGGAAAAAAATTTTTGCGAAAAATTTTTAAAATATTTTTTCTCTAATTGGCTTAAAATTACGAATTTCTTGAAATCCATTTAAGACAAAACTCAATACTATTTTTTGGACGAAATGTTCTAGACCCGTGACTTTCGATCACTGGTAGGGAACTCAAGATCAATTTAAAATTTTTTTTTTTTAAATATTTTTCCCATATTCAGCTAATTTTTACGCATCGTTTGAGGGGTCTACCTACAAAATTTTTGTTTACGGGACACTCTATTAACCAATTAACAAACTTATAATTGTTTGATTTTATATTAGTCATTCACTCACCTTCATATACAAATGATCAAAGAGATATATCATCGATGATTGAATGCTAAAAGTGCAAAATTCCTTTTGAAATTTTGTATCTTCCAAATGAGCATCCATGTGATGTAGAAATTTAAGTGACAAATAATTAGCAGCAGCTTTTTTATGTTCTCTACAAATTTTATCAATATTTTCATACAGATAAAAGCACGGTGAACAGCATTCGTCAACTTCCTCGCTAAGATTTTGCCAATTTATACCCTTCCAAGCAATGTCATTGTATGTGACCCATTGTTCTTTTACAGCTTTGATTTTAGATTCGTCCATAGAATTTGATAAAGCTTTACACTGATCTATATCTTCATTAAACAAATGTTTAATGTTTAGAATTTTCTTGAGAAAAACAAATACCTCAGTGATTGTATCATTTATGCGGTTATCCTTAACCCCATAAATAGTAAAAATTTCTCGCATACGTTTTTCATTTTCTTTATAGGGATTTGAAGAGGTATTTTGTACCGTATCATAGTTCAGATCTATCTTAAAGCCAAATTCTGGTAATTTGAAATAAGGTAAAAATGGATAATGGAATGCAATGGCTTCATTTACAAAATTCTTAATATCGTAGTTGCTCAAGTGGGCACTCATATTAAGCCAATGGAAATTTTCTTCATTCCAATCCAATTCAACGGCCGGAAAGCCGCCTATTTCTTTTAAAAACTCCAAATATACTGAAGAGGCATGCATAGGATGAAGTTTAGCTTCTAGGCAATTACCATAGAATTTTTTAGCCAACTCAAATTCATCAGAATATTCTGGTGCCACATCATTAATATGGTCCCTTTGTAAAATATTTTGCACAATATTGAGCAGTTTGTGTGATAAATCATAAAGACTAGTACGTTTAAGTATGGTGGGGTGATGCTCTTCAATCACATTCTTCCAATTGCCACAGGCATATTCATAAAAATCATCACAAGGATATACGGAACGATTCATGTAAGACAACATTTGAGCAGCATATTTGCTACGAAGTTCACTGTCTGCACCAGAAATAGTATTGGCCGCAATATTATTTCGATTATTATCGATTAAATCACCGCCTTCAGATGTCGTAGGTGTCGAAAGACACAAATTTAATGTAGCCAACAGCACGATAGAGATGCACACAAATAAATGAGATTGCTTGATCATTATTTTAATGGTATACGTTTTCATTCACTTGTTCTAAGTATTTATTTTAGTTTTTTATATTTAAATTTAAATTTTTCTTTTCTACTCTTTTAAATCGGACTTGTTTAAATATCTTTTAAATCATCGCATCTTTTAATTTGTTTTGAATAATTTAAATATTTGGTTTTAATATTTTGCTAATTTATTGCATGTCTTCTGTATCACAAATTAATTTAGACTAATATTGAAATTCAAATGTGTAACTATTTCAATGGAATTCGTTTACAAACATTAGGTATGTTCGTTAGCATGATATTTTTAATTTTATTTTACTATCTTTACAAAAATTTGGCGATAAAAAAATGTTTTCTATTTCAGAGGTATCCTAATTTGAGACCCAACAGCTCCGGCCCTGAAAGGTATGTGAGGCCCCCTTTCCAAATAGTACACTTCTCTACTACGTCTTTTTTTTTTTTTTTTAATAATTCATTTTTATTTACAATCTATCCTAAAGGATAATAAGTAAATTATATAAAGTTAAATACAGTAACATTAATTGTTGAACTCCAATGAGAACAACAATATTGTCTTAAAATACAATTTTTCTAAGCTTATTTAAATTTTAGTTAATAATATTTACATTATTTACAATATATTTTTATATAAATGGTTATTTACAAATATATACAAGACATTTTGATACATATTTAATCAGTGTCGAAATGGCAAGTCCAATATCCTCTTCCTCTTCAGTCTTCTTACTACGTTTGTGTCATCTAGGAGTGTTATAGCCAGCAAACTGCAATGATTACTTAACCTCTGTAGGTAATTTTCACTTAATCTGGAAATTTCCTCTTTAACCATTGGGATTGATAGATCATCATGGATAGCTTTGTTTGATATAAACCATGGAGCGTTGACAATTGACCTTAAAGTTTTTGATTGATATCTTTGTAGGATTTCGATGTTAGAATTACTGGCGGTTCCCCATAATTGTATACCGTAAGTCCACACCGGTTTTAATATTGTTTTATAGATTATCAGTTTATTTTCAAGACTCAGTTTGGACTTAGAACCCAATAACCAATAGAGCCGTTTGCTTTTTATATTTAAATATTGTTTTTTAGCTTTAATATGTGTTTGCCAGGTAAGTCTACGATCAATATGCAATCCTAAGTATTTCACGTTATCACTTTGCGGAATGACGCAATTATTAAGAAATACATTTGGACAGTTTCCACGACGCAGGGCAAATGTTACATGAGTAGATTTTTCGGTATTTACTCTTATTTTCCACTTATTTAACCACATTTATATTTCGTTTAGTTGTCTTTGTAGTTGTATTGAGGCAACGTTTGGATCAGCGCTAGAAGCTAGTATTGCCGTATCATCAGCGTATGTTGCAACCAAAATATTATTTGTGACTGGCATGTCAGATGTGAATATTGTATATAAGGTTGGCCCTAAGACACTGCCCTGGGGAACTCCTGCTTGGATATGGTATATTTCCGAAAAAGCTCTATTTACCTTTACGTAATAATGTCTATCACTAAGATATGATTTTAGTATTAAATAAAAATGTGTTGGAAGTAACTTTTTAAGTTTAAAAAATAACCCAGTGTGCCAAACTTTGTCAAAGGCTTGTTGTACATCTAAGAATACACCTGAACAATATTCTTTGTTTTCTAAAGAATCTCGTATATAAGAGACTATACGATGGCATTGTTCCGGTGTACCATGCTTATGTCTGAATCCAAATTGGTAATCGGGTATTATATTAAGCTTTTCTAATACTGGTAACATTCTTCTCATAAATATTTTCTCAAATATTTTGGAGAAAGTGACTAGCAAACTTATTGGGCGATACGATGTAACAACATTCTCAGGTTTTTTTGGTTTAGGTACCATTACTACTTCGGCACATTTCCATTGTGTAGGAAAATGGTTTAGTCTTAAAATTGAATTAAATATAAGAGTTAATAGTAAAATAGCTTTCTTTGATAGAGCTTGGACAACTTTCCCGTCAATAGAGTCGTATCCTGGAGATTTTTTGCAATTAAGGTTATTAATTTCCTCTTGAACTTCCTGTGGTGAGATGTGTTTAATTGGCCAATCCATCGGACAAGGACTATCTAAAAAATTATTTATATCGTCTGTATCAGGACCATTATTTATATCATGAGGCTGAAAAGTTTTATATAAATGCAAAGCAAATGCTTCTGATTTAGTTTTATCGGTTCTACACCATAAACCATTCTCATCTTTGATTGGTATATTTCTCTTGGTGGGTCTTTTCAAATATTTTGTAGCATGCCATAAAAAATACTCGTCATTATTATCAATATTAAGATTTTTTAGGAAATTTCCAATTTGATCATTTTTTATTTCTTGCAATCGGCATTTAAGATCCTTAGTTGCTTTATTTAGGTTTCGTTTGTCATTAGGATTTCTGGTTGCCTGCCATACCCTCCTTAACCTTCTTTTGTTCCTAATCATAGCTCTTATTTCGGTATCTACAAAAAAATTACTCTGATTATGATGATTTGTTATGTTTGGTGTTGATAAAAATCCTGCTTCATGAATAAGATTATTGAAAGTTTCGACAACATCATCTAACTCGGAAGTTGATTTTAATGATATATTTAGATTAACATTTCTTTCTATCCAACTTGTGAAACAGTTCATATCAGTTCTATTGTTGAGAATTTTATAATTTTTTGATTGGTAATGTAAAAATGTATTAAAGTTTACTATAAGTGGTGTATGGTCAGAGCTAAGATCATCACAATCTGTTATTTGTAGAAGATTATTATTTATACCGGTATATACAACAAAATCCAATAAGTCAGGTATCTTTGACAAATCTGTAGGCCAATACGTGGGACTTCCGGTAGAAAGAATAGAATAGTTGTTATTAGTTATACATTTATAGAGTTCTCTACCTTTAGGATTTATCAATCTAGAGCCCCACCAATGATGTTTAGAGTTGAAATCACCTCCAACTATAAATCTTGGTCCAAGAGATTTGAAAAATTCTTCAAATTCTTGACATTTTACTGAAAAACGTGGTGGAAAATAAATAGCACATACAGATATATTAATTGAGTCACAAACAATTTTGATACACGCAGCTTGAAGGTAGGGTTTCCTTATTTCATTAAAAATGTCATATTGTATCGAAGATTTTATTAATATTGCTGATCCTGCATGTGCTCTATCGTCTGGATGGTTGGCGCATATTAAATCATAGTCTTTTATTCGGAAAAAGGATCTGGTAGTAAAATGAGTTTCGGATACAAGAAGGATGTCAATAAAATTAGTTTTAAGAAATAATTCTATTTCTTGGGTATGATTGGAGAGCCCATTGGCATTCCATATTGCTATCCTTAGGTTTAGCTGCATAATTTTGTTATTAGAACAGACATCATGCCTATAAGCTTGTTTGTCAACTCTATTTGATTCTCTATTAGTTTTTCTATTTTTTCAAAGGGATTGTTTAGCTGATTACTCCGTAGAACATCAGAGTATGAACTATTATTATTATTATTATTTATTTCGTGTAAATTTGGAATTGTGTTTTGGGTTATATTAGGGAAATTTTCATTGTTGAAGGTATATTGGTTGTTTTTGTCTCTTCTATATAAATTATTGTTTTGCAATCTTCTTTTCAACATTTGTTTATATACAATACAACCTTTATAGTTAGCTGGATGATTTTGTAAGCAGTTAACACAACGTGGTGGAGTTTCATTGTTTTTAGAGCAATCAGTGGTAAGATGGCCTAACCCACATTTTACGCAGTTTTCCTGTTTGCGGCAATATCTTTTGGTATGACCAAACTCTTGACACCGGTGGCATTGCACAATATCGTTAGTTTTTCTTGGAGGTTCAATATTTACAATGGCATTATTAATATATTTAATATCGTATATACTTTTGTTGTTTGTAGCTGGTTCCAGGTCAATGTAAAATATTGGAAGTGGGACTTTCGTGATCCTGCTTTGTAGATTAGTGATGTTTCTGACTTTGTGTCCGTAAATTTCAATATCTTTTTTAATATCGTCGATGGGGGTTGAATGGTGTAGATTTTTTACGACTACTCTATACGATCGTTCTTGTTTAACTTGGTAAGTATGAAATTTAAGTTTTTTATTATTTAGATAAGTAACAATTAATCTATACGATTTAATATTTTTTATCATTAACCTAATTTGGCCATCTCTTATAGACTTGTAATTAAAATCATCGGAAGGAATTATTTTAGAAAAAGATTCAATCATTTTACTAACGTCAGCAACAAAAGGTATAAATATAGGAGGAGGTTTTGGTACATTATCATTATTATCATTCTGTTCAGTATCAGTATTATCATTCTCTTCATCAGTAGAGTCTATTTCATTATTTTCGTTATCAAGTGTAGCAAAACGATTACTGCTTTGAGAGGTAGCTTGTTTTGAAGTACTAGCAACGTTGTTGTTTATTTTTGGAATGCAAGCATTGTTAAAATTGTTTTTATTATTATTTAATGTAGTTGAATTGTTGTTATCAATATATTTTCTTTTGTTTTGAAATATTTTGGGTGATTCACTTTGACGGCGTTTTAACGTAGGCAACGTAACTACCTGCCAGCTAATATCATCATCACTACTATCAGTGCCCTCAGACATGATGAGGGCAATGAAAATTGTTTGTGTTCACAAAAATTTTTGTATATTTATTGTTCTTGTAATAAGACAATTTTAGTAATTTATTTATGAAAAATATATTTGTTTTTTTTTGTTTAAATTGTTTACACTTTTTAAGCAAAAATATTGTACATGCGTACGCGATCGCGGTCTTAAGAAGACTTCTCTACTACGTCTATGTGAAATTTTATTTAAATCTAACCAGTCGATTAGAAGTTACAGGTTTATAAAAAAAAAAACGATTATGCTTCATGGTGCAATGTTAAAGAAATTGATGTAGTCGTTTAAGGTTACAAAAAGTTGTATTTGTGTTGAATTCTGGATTATATAAGTTATATGTACCAATTTGTCTTATCCAAATGTATCTGTAGTTTACATGGATGGTCTTGCGTACAAAATGAGATCCATTCAGTTGGTGATTCAAGCGGATTGGTATAAGTATTTTAAGGTAGTTTTTATCAACTTTAGTGGGGTATAAAATTTAACCTAGAAATAATGCTTTCGATTTAAGTGAAGCATTCTGTTGTGATGATTTTAAAGAAATAATATTTCTATTATAACCCAACAAACCAAGAAACGATATAGTATCATTAATGATATCACAATTTTAAAATTATATAATAAAATATCGAAATATTTTTTCTTAGAAATATAAATTGAAAATTTTTGTAGAAAAAAATAATTTATGTATGTTAAATGTATGTAAAAAAGTAAACAGCAAGTATTCTTAAAAATAAAGTTATTTTATATTTTGATTAAAAATGCTATATAGAAAAGATTAATGCACATTTGTTTGGTAACTACCTAAATATGGATTTCATAAGAAAAAAAAAAATATAAAAAAGCAGCACATTAAAAAATAATGCACTTTTTGTGAATAAATATCTTTTTTTACGCGTAAAAAAAAAAGTAAACAGTTTTATAATTAAATGCAAAAATATTGTATTTGATACTTTGTATATTTTCCATTTGACTTTATTGTATCCTTTAATATCCTAGGCAACGAGTCGACAAGTTTTTTGGTAAAATCCGCCAATATTTTGTGTAAATCTTCTTGTAATTCCATCTAGAGATGATTACTGCTAATAATGGTATTTTTTCTAATCTTTTTGTCAAGATGTTCCAACAGATGTCCAGTTGGATTAAAATCCGGGGACTTCAGAGTATTACAAGTAGTAAATAAATAAATAAATAAAAAAAAATTTCATTTTCGATTCTATAAATAAGAAATTACAGGTTCCTGAGGCCTCCATACGTCCTCAGACCATTACCGAGTCTCGATCATGTTCAATTATCTCAACCACACATGTGAAATTGACGCCTTCATTCAATCTTTGCAATATTTTTCGTGTTTTTTTGACGCCAAATATTTAAATTTATTTTCGCCATTGAGTAAAACTGTTTCCTGGAACGTTTAACACAAATTTTTATACTTTTGGGCAAGATTCAAACATTTAGTTTGGCTGGCTTACGATATGTAGGGTTCTTACGTGGTGTTCTTCTATGGAAGCTTTTTTTGTGTAGTGTTCCTAAAATGGTACTAGCCCTAAAATAATAAGCGGAAATTAACGTTACCTTTTTAAGCTTTATTTTAGGTACTAGAACAAGGACTGTCTTTGACTTCGCAAACTATAGCTTTTTTCTTTGTGTCTTTAAATGATTTGACCATCTTGCCCGGAAAAATTATCTACAGTTCGTTGTTTGGTATATTTATATATTATTCCGTAATAATTCCTTGAAACAATTTTTGCAATTTCACGCAAGGATTTTTCCTTTTTCATATAAATCTGATATTATTTTCGAGTTTGAATTGAAGTTTGTTTTTCTATTGCTAAACAATAATTTTTTACTTCGTTTTAAAGCAAGAAACACATTTAAGATCATAATTTGGTCCTTCCCTGAAACCTAAACTAAAAAAATATAAGATCTTTTCCCACTTTTACAATTCACCGACTTTTTTATGAAAGGAAGGTGCAACTGTTTATTTTTTTGACGCGTAAAAATTGATTGATTTCTTAAAAATTCACTTATATCGTTCTTCCGATTTATTTTCGCAAATTGTTTTTATGAGTTCAATTCCTACCTATTAACCAAATAATTTTGGCATATCACTTTTTTTATATCATTATTTATCTACATCTCACAAGGCTTCGTTTAAAAGGGGATGAGCTGTTTACTTTTTTTTACGCTCACAATATATTTATATTAGAATTATAAAAGATATCATTCCCGGGCTTCTTTACCCAACAAAAACTTTGGTTGCCATGTAGTGAGTTAAAAAGCTAATATAATGGCACTCGACTACTTACACATTAGCTGAATAACTCATTATTTTAACACGGTGATGACATTATAAGCAACTACTTACCCTATACATTACTTAAATGTCATTACAATAACTAATTACTTCCAAGCTGTTAAACAGCGCATTGATTTTAAAGCATTACTGAAGTCATGATTAGTAATTATAATAGGAACTAGTTACATTTCAGGTAATAAATAAGTAATGAAATGTCAGGATATAAAATGTTTTTTGTTGTTGTAAAAAGATTTTTTAAAATTTATTTTAAAAAACTTAACAACAACCAAAAATGTAATTAAAATAAATATAATAAAAATAAACTATTTTAGATTACAAATTAATTCATACGCAAATTTTGCCTTTCATCCTTTTGCCATCCCTTCTTCAAATACATAAATTGGTAACTGCATTATAAAAATCATAAAAATTAATATTTTCAAAAATCTGATCATAAATAATTATTTACATTCGGGTTATAAATAATTAGTTACTAAACAACTTCTACGTAATGCAGACAGTATGTTGTTGTCATTACAAAGTAACTACATCCGTAACTACATGTCATTACCAAGTTTTTGCTGGGTATCACTGAAATGATATTGTTATGATATCATTACGATATAATTTGGTTTTTTGGGAAGATATTTCTAAGTTACCCAATAAACCAAATGATGTAATGATATCATAACAATATCATTTCAGTGATAAAGAAGCCCGAGAATGATATCATTTATAATTCTAAAATGATGTTGGTTGCTTTCTAAAAGGTACACTCAAAAATGATATCATAATTTTTGAAAATAACGATATTAGTAATGAATTCGTTAAATTTAAGCAGCGCGACAATTTAGCAATATATTGCAGAATATATACATACATATCTGCTAAGGTTGGATGAATATGTACTATTCTAAATATTTTATAAAAATTAATAAAATAACCATAATAAACTGAAGTTCATTCTCCTCTAAATTATTTTACATGTAATACTAAACTTTTGTAATCCGAAAACAATTCCCCTTTAAATCCAAGCTGATATTTGTTTCTACTAAATTTAGCTGTAAAAATATAATTTCCATATAACAAATAACATAAAATATTCTTCTTATACAAACATTTTCAATTTAATTTAATTTTCCTGAAAATGTTTGAACCCAGGAAAAATTATATTAGTTCTACAACTAGTTCCAGAACGCATGAAAATAGCCTGTACTTGTTCTACTTTGGCGTTACGACCAATGATTTTTGTTTGAAATTGTCACCTCCAGAACTAGTTCTGTGGAAGTGTTACGTAGCCAGTACCCATTCTATGGAACGGTTCTAGAACTAGCTCTTTAATCAATGATTTTTGTTCGAAATTGTCACATTCAGAACTAGTTCTATAGAAGCGTAAGAGAACGGTTTCAGAACCTTTTTTATTCTAATGAGCTATTTCTTAAAGGGCACTTTTAAGATCAATTTAATTTGGTAAATAAATTTTTCAAATTTTTTAAATTTTTTATACAAGTTTTTTAAACCGTTCTAGGAAGTTATTCGAGAACTAGTAATTTCTTTTTAGAAGTGATGTAGAAGTCATACAGAATTTGTTCTTAAGCACTAGTTCTCTAAAGCATTCATTAAAACGAATTGAGAATAGCAATAAAGTTCTACTCCATTTGTGTCAGAATTGGTTGTAATACCACTAGTTCTTAGGATGTTATTAAAGAATCTGAAGTGGTTCTGACTATACCAGTTCTAGAACTAATGATTTTAGAACATATTCTAAAATTTTTCCTGGGAAGTTTTTTTTTAAGGAAAATAATTTTGATATTTTATCATATAATTTTATAATTATGATATCATTATCGTTTCTTGGTTTGTTGGGTATATACAATTGGGGGATTCACAAAGTCTGCTATCATGTCGTATTGTCATAATGTCATAAAATTTTACAAAGGAAAAGCAATAACAATATTTTTTATACATTGAAATATTTTACGACTTATGACAATACGACATGATAGCACACTTTGTTAATCCCCCAAATATATTAATATGACACTCAAATTTAATTACTATTTTCAGGTTACTTATTCAAGTAAAAGTTTATTTTTGAGATTTTGTTTTTAAATTTCTCTTTTTCTTACAAGTTTTTCTAGAATTACAAAAGAACAAACCTAATATTTCCGTTTTACGATTACTGCAATATTGCACTACATAGACATACATCGTTATATGAATCTATTATAATTGTTTTCTTATGTTCGTTTAAGCGTGTACTATATTTTTGTTTTGTCGGAACAATCTCTTCAAAATTACTACTGTTATCAGCTAATTATTAATTATATTATATATATTTTTTATACCCTACACCACCAAAGGTGGTTGGGGTATACACATAGAGATGCCTTAAAATTATAAGCACAAATCCATTTGCCAAATTTCATGAAGATCGGTCCATAATAGACCATAGCTTCCATATAAACCCCTCTCTCGATAATCACTTCAACAAGTATAAATCCGACAGAAATGATAGTATTATGTTAATATTTAACTTAAATAAGCTTTATGTAAGTAAAAACAAAATTATGTGCATTGGAATGCTTTAGGGTATCATATGGTCGGTCTTGACCAACTATACTTCACCACTACTAGTGATGTACTAAGAAAAAATCATCTAAGATCCAATAAAGTATACATATTTATTTTATTATATGAAATTTTTATACGATTAAGTAATAAAACATTCTTATGTCCAAACAAAATGGCCTAATCAAATTATTATCACACATATGATTTGCTGTTATCCAAAAAAGTTTAGGATTGTAAAACAGCCAAATCGGTTCAGAAAAAAGTTAAAGAACGATATCTAAACTAACCTATAAAACTAAACTAAAATTGACGATTCTCATTAAAATTTAAAGGCATTTAAAATTTTTTAGAATGTCTGAGTTCATTTTACATTACCACCAAAAGTTAGCTTATAGGTATAAATTTATAGACAAAAATATAAATAATTTTATAATATTAAAATATATTAAAAATATATAAAAGTATAAAAGTTTACGAATTTGAAGAAATACATGAAAATCGGCGACCTATTTTTTCTTTCCAATCACCTGGTTCAATCGAGCTTAGATTTGGATGATATTATTTTTTCCCTCTCTCTCTCTCAAAATTTAGTTAAAATAATAATATTAATAATAGTAATGAAAAATTAACATCTGTAACTATATAGTATGCGAATTGTTAAAATCTGCATACTAAAATTTATCAATTTTACAAATTCTTGGGTCAGATTTATTTATTTTCTTTTAAATATTGGACTCGTTAAAAAATGTGATCACTATCATTAGAAAGAAATATACAGTACGGGCTCGATTTGTGCAACCGATATCAAACCAGGGTTGTTGCAATTATCGAAATAGTTGCAATGATCGACCATTAAATATTGAAGATTTTTTTCAATAATTTTTAAATAAAAAATTTCATATTTATAATTTTTTAATAGTTATTTCATTTATTGAAACTAGTAAAGAAAATAAAATGAAATGTTCACATTAGTAAAAATATCATGTAACAAGGTTGAAATAGATGGTGTTAATAAAGCTTGTTCCTGATTTATTTGGTCACGTATAATATTCAATGGTAAGTCTTCTTCCGTCCATTCTTCATCGTTGGACATTAGAATTTTCCAACATTTTTTAATGGCGTTGGAAGAAACCTTGTCCCACGCATTGGCTAAAAGAGTAACTGCCTTTCGAATATTAAAATTTTTTAGCTTTTGTTCCAAGTCCGGACCTCTAATACCAACCAAATGTGTTAAAAGGTTTTTTTTATAATACAGCTTTATAAGATTTATTACATTTTGGTCCAGTGGTTGAAGAATAGCTGTACAATTAGGTGGTAGAAACATTATAACAAAGTTACCATCGTTACTCGTAAGCTCATTTTCTTTTGGATGACATGGCGCGTTATCTATTAGTAGCAATGCTTTTTTTGGTAGACCTTTAGACTGTAGAAAATCCGTTACGTTTAATAAAAAAGATCCAAACAATTAAATTGTAATAGACTTTACTTGACTACAACACAAACCTCTGGCACAAAGACATTTTTAAACCAATCTTCAATAATTGGATACGACATCCAAGAACTTTTATTCCCTCTATAATGTACCGGAATATTGTTAAAGTTTTTGAGTGCACGTGGACGTTGTGATTTTCCAATAACTAGCAATTTTAGCTTATGATTTCCACTTGAATTAACGCATGGTAAAAATGTTATTCTTTCCTTTGAATTTTTACGTCCAGGAGCCGATTTTTCAATTGAACTCACAAGTGTTGCATTTGGCAACAGTCTAAAAAATAGTCCGGATTCATCACAATTGTAAATCTGATCGGGAGCTAACCCAAGTTCATTTATGTTATTTTTAAATTGATCTACAAATGGATCAACACTCTCTAATTTATTTGAGAACTTTTCCCCATATATTTTTAGTTTACGTATACCATGGCGTCTTTTAAAGTTCTTAATCCATCCAGGACTGGCATTAAAACCACCAGGTTTTTTCCCTTATTTTATTGTGGAAAAACAATGCTTTTGACTTTAAAATTTCCTCTGAAATGGGTACATTTCTCTCTCTTTGTTTTAAAAACCACTTAAACAAGGCTTTTTCCATTTTTGGATACTCCGCTGCTTTTAATGAAACTCTGTTTCCCGGTCTACTTTCAGTGCGACCAACAAATTTTTGTATAGCATTCTCATTTTTTTAATTCTACTAACTGTAGATTTATTCACTTTGTAGTCAATACATATTTTTTTTACAGTTACACCTTTTTTTAATAGATTTAAAATTTCTAACTTTTGTTTAATTGTTAATTTTATAACTTGTTTCACAACTCCCATATTTCAAATTTAATACACAATGATCTGCGCTCTACTCAAATAAACATTAAATAAAATTATAAAGAAAAGGAAGAAACAAACCAAAAAAATAACTGTAAATTAACGATTTAAGTGTAAGCAGTGACGTAGAGGTAAGTTTGTTTTAAATGTATGCATTGAGGTCTTTTTTCACGTCTACGCTTCTGTGTTAAAGAAGTAGAACAAAATAAAAACAAGAAATGATGATAATAACAGATTTCTGAACAAAAACTTAAGAAGAAATTGATGAAATATTATGATGGAGATAAAAAGTTGCACTTATCGAGACTTTTTTTAAAAAAAAGTTGCACTTATAAAGACTGTAATGTAAAAAAATAAGCGGTTGCGCAAATAGGGTAGTTGCAATAACAGGTAGTTGCGCAATTCGAGCCCTTACTGTATATGTAGTTTAGAACATTTTAGCATTTTGTGCTTTTCTATAATATATTTCTGAAAGGCAAAATAAATTTATTTAGAAAAAATTAATAAAAAGCTGAAATGTGTAAACGCAATGCTGGGATTCTTAAATATTTCTATTGCTTCGTTAATATTTATTTCCAGATTTTGAGAAAAAGTGGAGTTTTTACTTTTTTTACCTTATTGTTCCCAATAATACAACTTATTTTTTCATAATATCTAACTTTCAAAAACTAAGTTTATAAAAAAATGACCTCCATAACCAATATAAATATACTACATATTTTGTCACAAAGATTTGTCAAAATATAATGTTGATATTGAAGGGGTAAAAATAGGTAAATTAGTAAATTATTGTTTCCCTAGAAATATTTCTAATTGAAAATATAAAAAATACTGTGAATTTGTTGAGGGTATTTAAGATTCGGCATAGCCGAATATAGCATTTCTACTTGATCTTATTAAATCAATCGTGCAATTATTTTATTTATTTTGAAACTAAACTACTAATACTTAACGGTATTTTAGTATTGACCTTTGTTATTTTGTACAATTTATAAAGAACATTGTATTTCATGAATGAGTTGTTTCCAATATAAATTTTTTTTACAAACTAAGAAAAAGTCTTCTTTTCGTAATTGATAACGGTTTTATTTGGCATTGAAAGGGTTAAAACGCAAAACAAGCTAAAATTTTTACATAAATTAGGTTTTTCTAATTATAACACTTGCAAATTATTTATTATTGGGAAATCCTTATTTTATAAATCTACATTAGTCTTACATAATTCAAGTCATGTCCTATATATTTTTGACGCAGTATAAATGGGATTATTTTATAAGCCTTATCTTTATTAATTTCATGATTTAAATAGACAAATTGAAGTCTTATTATGCCCTACACTGCCATAGATAAGAAGGTGATAATGCATTTGTGTTTGTAACATCTAAAGTTAAGTCCCACCTAAATGTATACCAATTGGCTAAGAATCAATTTTTAAAAAAAAAAAAAAATATATATATATATATATATATATATATATATATATATATATATATATATATATATATATATATATATATATATATATATATATATATATATATATATATATATTTTATATATTATATGGGCAATTCTCTTTTTTACGTTTGCCTTTATGAAACCAACCTTCAACCTAAAATATTTTTTTAAATTCTGACTTTTTTAAACTATTTTTAATGCAATTATGTTAACAACACTTTTTGCTTTGACAGAAAAAAAATTCAAGACCTGAAACGGTTTCATGTGGTGCCGGCAACCACCCAAAGACAAAAATTCCAAAAGAAAAGTGAAACTAACAAGTTTTTTTATTTCTTTTTCTTTCTGTAGTCGCAAATTTTAGCATAAATTTCCAATTCTTCTAATGTAGACTATAAACACTTGTAGAAAAGGACCAGCATAGATTTAATTAGCGTGCCATTAACCAATGTCAAATTGTGTTGTACAAAATTCGTTAAACCAAATTTTTAAAAATTTTGTAGTTTTTTCGCTGGGGATTTTACGCCGTTTCGGGTATTTCAAAAGCTCTTGAAATTATGCATTATTTGACATATATTTCGTTAATGTGCCCTCAACAGAAATGCTGTAGGAGGTACCCAAACTTGGAAAGAAAAAACGTGAATGGCTCCAAGAAGTGCGCAAAATGGCGCTCAAAATGTGCGTTTTTAGCCGAAGATATGCAGAGGAAGGAGTTGGAATTTTAAAAAACAAAATACGCCATTATTTTTACTGATGCAAAAACCTTCTAAAAAGGTATGATATCTCAAAATCAAAATTTTGAAATTTACCCTAATAATGGTTTTATTTACTGGAATATAATGTACTCACCGAAACTACATCTATACAAAAAATAGCATGTTCATATCTTCAAAAAATACGTCAATATTGACAATATTAAAGAGATCTTAACATTAACTTTATAAACGAAGCAATCGTAAAATTTTTTCATTTAATAAAAATTTTATTTGTAATGTGTTTTATGATTTATAATTTTTTGCATTAAGGGAACATTTGAAAAATTTACCTAATTTTAAAGCAAAGAAAAAAAAAAAAAAAAAAATTATATCTTTTTTTATTTTGCTTATGAAATTTATGGCTTTGTTTGTAAGTTGTCTGATTACATATCGCTTCTCTCCATTTTCATTCCATTTTCTTAAAATTACTTTTTGTACGCAAAAAAAATCATTTCTTTACTGGCTGGGTCAGACTTCTTTCAACAGATTTTTTACGATTTCTGTAACGATATAAAAGTATGTTGAGGACAAGTTTGACAACAAGGTTATCTATATATGTTGGCATGTTACTCCATTTAAAAACGACAGAATTAACTTTTGAAAAGGATGTTAGTAACATGGCCTCGATCATTAGCAGCATCCAACTACATTTTTTATATGACTGATGATAATGTCGTTCTGCTTGTTGTGCAGAATATCTACGCCCTTTGTTCAACAAAGTTTTCAGGATTTGTAGGAATTTGTTGACCTTGTGTTGTACGACAAATCATGAACCCATCATCGAGACTGACTTCAAGACATAGATAACTGGAACAACATAGATAACTGGGACAACATTGATAACTGGGACAACATCTGTTTTTAAGGATTAAGATTTAATTTTCTCTGTTCTTGTATGAAAAATTTTAAATGAAGTGTAAAAGTCAAAGTTAAATTAAAAAAAAAAAAAACTAGATTTTGCTTAAAACCAGCAAACAGTAAAGAGTAGAAAACTATTTAACCTCAAAAAATGTAGATAAAGATGAAATATGTATGCAAACACTGATAAAAATGAAAATAAGATGCATTTCATTACACAATATTCGGTACATTTCATTTACCGTTTATGATTTTTGACCGGATATGAGAGATGTTTTCTTTAAAAACAAGTGTCCACGTCCGTCCAAGAGAGCGTCCGCCTAGCGGGGATTTATTTATTCTAAAAATGCCACCTAAACCATAGGACCTAAAAAATGTCACTTACCGGTTATGGGAGCTGTCCGTTAAGGGAGCTTTTACTGTATCTTTTTTGTTCATGATAAATTAAAAAAATTTTTTTTTTCAAAAATTTTTATAATAATGGCGGTCAATTAAAATTTTTCAATAAAAGCCTATACAAAGATGCTGTATTTTTGTATAGACTTTTTAAAGATAAGATTAAGTGTTTTAAAATTAAACAATAACTGTGGAACTAAATCGATTTAATAAAAAAACAATCCAATAGACTTTTTATACATTTCTCATTACTTCATAAAAAGTAAGCACCAAATATAAAATAAAAAAATACTTTGTTTAAAAATATAATTTTAATTTTAAGGATATAGAAAGATTTACTAACATTTATATGAATTTATGAGCTTTAGGGTGATCTAGAAAGTGGGTTTATATGGGAGCTAGTGTTAATTATGGACTGAACTTCATAAACTTTGGCACTGCGATTTTTACTTAAATAAAACTTATTTGTTTCGAATATTAACTTGATAATAACATCTGTATGGGATTTATGCACGTTAAAGTGATTTTCGGAAGACAGGTTTATATGGGAGCTATGGTCAATTAGGGACCATTTTGATGAAGTTTGGCACAAAGATTTAAACATATTTAAATTTTTTTTGTACAGAATATCATTACAATATTTCTATAATTAAGGCATTTATGATTGTTAAACCTCTATTCCGGGAGGACATTTGTATGGGAGCTAGGTGAAATATTGGACCGATCATTACCAATTTTAACAGGGTTCGTCCTTGTGCAAAATAATTATTCGTGCCAAATTTCATCCTTAAAAATGCGACCTGTACTTCACATGGACAGATTGCCAGTCAGCCGACTAGACGGACGCACATTGGGGTAAAAGAGGTCGAAAATGGCGATTAATTCAGGGAAAAGTGATATAAATATTTGAATGATCACGTTTTATTTATTTTTATTGATTATTAGTTAAAAAATTCAGTTTTAGAATTTTAAGATTTTTTAGCAGAACGTTTGTTTGCCCGTCTATACATTATAGTTAAATGGGTCGAAAATTATGCATAATTCAGAGAAGGGTGGTATCAAAACTTTAATGATCACGTTTAATTTCTCTATTTATTAGTAAGTAAAAAAAATTAATTTTTAGAATTAGAAGATGTTTTTGGGATGAATAGTAATGTCCATCCGTCTATTCATATGGGTAAAATGGGACGAAAATGACGCTTAATTCAGACCCAAATTTTTATGATAACGTTCTATTTTTTGTATTTATTAGTTAGTAAAAAAAATGCAATTTTAGATTTCTAAAATATTTTTTGGCAGAATGGCAATGTCCGTCTATACATTTAGGTTAAATGGATCGAAAATGGTACTTAATTCAGGGAAAGGTGATATCAAAATTTTAATACTTTCATTTGGTTTTTATATTAATCGGGAAGTAGAAAAAAAAAAATATTTTTCGAATTTTAAGTTTTTTTTTAAAGAATTCTAATCTTAATTTTTGGGAACTTTCCAATTCAAAACCGTTTAACTTTTGACTCAATAAAGATAACGACACAATATTTTCTTTGTTCGATAGATAATTTTACTTTTTAACCAACTACGTAAAATACTTATAATAAAGTCGGTTAAAAATATTTGGCTATATATGGAAAAATCTTAAGCAAGATTTTTTAAAATTGAGATTTTTGAAATTTCAAATGTATATGACTCGAAAAATATATTAGATAAGTAGCACATGCAAGCATGTTTTCTAAAGGATTTATCAAGGACTTTAAGGAGATATAAAAATCTTGGAAATCGGGTAAGGAACAAAAATTCGCTAGTGGTGGTCAAAATGCTACTGTCCTCTGCTACGCTTATGTGAAATTTCATGCAAATCCAACCTGCCGATTAGAAGTTACAGATATATTTTGATTCTTTACCACTGTTTAATGTTTGATAAAGTAAAGTAAATGTCTGCACTTAAGCTGTTTATACCCTACACCACCATAGGTGGTTGGGGTATTATGTGTTTGTGCTGATGTTTGTAACGCATAGAATGAGTTATCCAACATCCACCTTAAAGTATACCAATCGACTCAGAATCACATTTTAAATCGATCTAACGATGTCCGTCCGTCCGTCTGGCTGGACGGCTGGCTGTCCATGTAAACCTTGTGCACAAAGTACAGGTCGCAATTTTGAAGATAATTGAATGAAATTTGGCAGGTGGTACTTTTATGATACAAGGACGAAGCCTATTGAAATTGGTTATGATCGGTCCATTATTTCACCTACCCCCCATACAAATGTCCCCACGGAATAGAGTTTTCACACCTAAAAATGCCTTAATATTAGGAATATTTTAATGAAATTCGGTCCAAAGAAGTTTTGTATAAGTACCAATCTTTGTACCAAATTTTATGAAAATCGGTCCACGATTGACCATAGCTCTCATATAAACCCCCCTTCCGAAAATCACTTTAACGTGCATAAATCACATACGAAAGTTAGTATCAAGTTAATATTCGACTCAAATAAGTTTTATATAAGTAGAAACAACATTGCTAAAATTTATGAGAATCGGTCCATAATTTACCATAGCTCCCATATAAACCCACTTTCGGAAATCGCCCTATAATGCATAAAATTATCAATATATTATTATTAACCCATTATTCTGTACTTGTATGCTTTATTTTAGATTTAATAAGTGTTGGTCTACAGCTCTAATATAAATCCACTTCCGGAATTTGTGTGCTCATACGCAATGGTGTAGGGTATCATATAGTCGGTCTTGACCGACTATATCTTCTTCTCTCGTTTTTTGTATGAAATCTACTGGAGTTTAAAAACAAAAAAAATTTCTCAAATCGGGCTACATATGCGCACGATTTATTTTTTTTTCATAATATTAAAGTGGACAATATATACTATTTTTCAGAAAATTTTCAGAACAAACATCCTGTAACATTTTAAGTTGCATTCCTTGAAAGTTGAAAATTGGGGTATTATAGGACAATTTTCAAAAAAATAACAAAAATATTAGGACAAAATACAATTTACAAATACTTGAAGAAAAGTATTTTTAAATATGTGATGCTGATGGTTTCAGTTTAAAGACTTTTTATTTAAAATAAATACACTGAAATACACTGAAATCTGATCATGATCATGACCCCTTTATATATTTTTATGACCCGTGACACATCTGACTTCCTAGCAATTGTTTTATATAATCGACTAAGGATTTAATTAAAAATTTTAATTCGTGACTTATTCTTTTCCACTATGTCAAAAGTTATAAGCCCAGCACTATGCACGGTTTTTCTGTCGACAGTCCTTAGTTTAACATAAGAAATCCCAAAATAGATTATTAAATACTCAAATTTAATACAAACCTTTTCAAATTAAAATACGTTAAAAGACGCAAATATATATATTTTTTAAACATTTTATTTTTACAAATAAATTATTACAAATTAACAGTTACATTTCATTGTAAAACAAATTGTATAAAATTAATTAAAACTTAATACAACACGAACGTAAAATATAACAACAACAAAAAAAGAAATAAACTTAAGAAATTCAACTTAATATAACTTAAATTAAACAATTTTGTATTTATAATGAAAATTTTAGTAAGAAAATGTTAAGAATTTAAATGCATAGAAAATTTGTGCTGGTTTGGAGGCTGCAAGAGAAATCAAAACTAAAAGGTTTGCTGGGTAAACAGTGTTTATAATACAAAGTGCATAGACGAAACAATGTCAGAGATGATGTTAACAGCTTTAGTCGAAAGAAAGAATGAATTTAAGGAGAAAGTAGATAAAGTTTAAAATCCTTGACAAATGCGTGTCCTTGGCATTGTTTAGAAAAGATTGCTATTGAAACGTGCTGACTGTGCAAGTGGTTGCGTGCCTGGTGCTGAAGATTGTGATGGTGGTAGAAGTGGTTGTTGTGCAAAATTATTAATACCATGATTAAGAGCTAAAACTTTATTAATTATATTAAATTCTTCTAAATTATTTCTTAAACTATTGTAACGATTTCTATGAAATCGTTGATTGTAATTAAAATTACCTGTTTGAGAATTTTGCTGAGATTGCTGCTGCTGCTGTTGTAGCTGATTTTGCTGTTGATAAAACTGTTGAGCATTTTGTTGTAATTGATTGGTAAATGTTGGTATTAAATGTTGTCTATAAAAATTTTGATTATCAAAATTATTTGCAGGTTGTTGTTGTTGTTGTTGTTGTTGTAGTTGTTGCTGTTGTTGATTGTATGATGTGAAAACATTATTGCTTGGCTGAATTTGTACTTGATTTATACCGAAATTTGCCGTATCACCCTCTTGGCGAAATAAACGAGCTCTATTTTGTTGTTGTTGCTGCTGTTGTTGCTGTTGTTGTTGTTGTTGACGTTCCAATAATGCATTGGTCACATATTGTGGTACAAGAGGATTTTGTTGAAATTGCTGATAATTACGTTGTGGCAATGCTTGTACTAGCGACAATTCGGCTGGCACCGGTGGCAACAATGACGCAAATGTTGGTGCAATATTTAATTGATTCGATGGCTGTATTTGTATGCTCGAAATACTAGTTGCTGACTGTGTATTGGATGTTTGTAAATTTTGCAATTTTTGAAATACTTGTTGTATTGGATTATTTTCAATTGGCAAACGTTGTTGTTGTTGATGCTGCTGTTGTTGTAATTGTTGGTTTTGTGGTTGTACAATACTATTTGAAAATCCAATATTCTGTTGTTGTTGTAAACCATTTATGTATTTGCCATTTGAATCTTTCAAGGGTAATTGTTGCTCCACTGTGTAGGCCGGAAAGAGGGGTGTGATTTTTGATTGTGTACTTGGTATAAATTCAACAGAAGGTCTTATTGTAAATCCTGATTCTTGTTGTTGTTGTTGTTGCTGTTGTTGTACTAAAGGCAATTGTTGGGGTTGCTGTTGTTGTTGCAAATGTGTTAGGGATAGATGTGTGGCACTTGTTGGGTTGCTGTTTCTTTGTTTAGTCTGTTCTTCCAATAATTTTAATTGTCTTATTATGAGTTCTTGTTGCTGTTGGGCTTGTAATTTCAATTGATAGATTTGATGTTCTAATTCCCGTTGCTTTTCAATCAAATAATTGTTGACAACGCCACCCTGCTGCTGTTGTTGTTGTTGAGGTTGCTGTTGATTTAAATTTGTTGTCAGTGGTTGTTTCTGGAAATAATTTAATTGAAAAGTTTAAAATTACAATCAGTGCATTTAAATAAAATTGATAATGAAATAAATGAGTATTGATTTTAAGCCAAAAAACCAACCCATGCACAGTGGGACAGACTATAAAATGTTTAGAAATAAATCTTTAATTTCTAATCGGTTGTATAAAATTTCACATAGGCGTAGCATAAAATTTAAGGGAGATCGCACATAACCTTCAGGGGAGGAGCTATTGGGACTCAAAATAGGACATAGAAATTTTTTTATAATTTTTTAAGGAAAGAAATATTGATACCTTTTTTATTTAATACGTAAGAAATAAAAGTAAATATATTATTAATATTTTTTTCTGCAATTAAAAAAATAATTTAATTTTACTTTTTTTATAAAATCTGCACCTCTGTATTCGTTTAAATAGCTTCAGTGCCATTTTTAATTAAAATTAGAATTCTAAGTATATTTTCGAGAAATAATGTTAATATTTGGAGCTACATAAAACTTAAAATGGTCACCCTGCCGTTGTAAAAGGCGTGGCTTATTAGATATTTTTGATGTGTTTAACCAACATATGGGGCTATATTGTCAATATATTTTTTTCTTGATCTCGGTTTTGACATTTTTGAATTTAAGAAAACAAATTAAAAAAACTTTTTCAAAATTGACAAAATTAAGGCCCCCATGTTTAAAAAACTTAAAAAACGAGGCCAAAAAAGAGGGTAAAATTAGCTTTGACCAAAATATATCTTAAACTAAAAGAGATAACCTACGCATGTTTTTGTTTTTGTAGGGATTTACATGGACTACCCACATACATTTTTTTTATATATGAATTTTTGGCGAATTTTTAAAAAAATTCTATTCTCGAGGTGACCAACTTTGGAGGTCTACCCTCTACCTCTGTGACCTACTTGGGGGCCTGTATACCTCCATAAATCGGAAACACCACAGCTCTGTCCGTGCGTAATTTTATTTAGATATTTCCAACGGTTCACAAGTTACAAAAATATTAAAAAAAAAAAAATTTGGGACCACTGCACAGAGGGCCAGGGAGATCGATTTTTGGCCAAAACCCCTTATCGTTGTCGGATATTGTAAAAAAATCATATTTCAAGGACTTGCTGATTCCAAAAATGAACTAACAAATAAAAAATGGCGGAACCAAAATAGCTGCCAAAATTTTTTTAAAAATTTCTGATCGAGCTAAAATTTTGTGTATAGGCAGTTTTAGAGTTACTTAATTTGAAACTGAAATCAGAATTTGAAAAAACAAAATGGCGGACTCAACATGTATCTTTAAGTTATGTTAATTTCATCAAAAATATATTTTTTTATAATCGATAAATGTGTCAAAAACCAAATACAATAAAACTTTGAAATTTGTTTTCTATAAAATTATCGGAAATATTAAAAAAATTTTAAATGGCGGAAGCAATATATGGCGTCTAAATTTTTTTTGTTGGCGTATCTTTCTAAAATTAAGTTTTCTGTTTGTTTTTTGTTGTTACGGAATTTAAGAGCATACATAAAAATCAAGTAAGAAAGTTATAGTCGGTCTATTCCGACAATATAACACCCTACACCATTACTTTTGTGCATTAAAATTATTTCCGAAATTTTCGGATGTGGACCTAATAAGAAATTAGTTTATATGATTTTTACTGGTTTTAAATTTATTTGTGTCAAATATTTCCATGATTTTGGGAATTAAAGTTATTTTCGAAAGTGGACTTTATATAGGAGCTATGCCTAATCGTGGATCGATCTTCCTGATATTTTTTACTTTGATTTAATATTGCATAAAACTTATTTGTACTGAATTTTATTGAAATAGTGATATAAATAGGGCATTTCTAAGCGTTAAAACCCTATTCGAGGGGTATTTGTATGGGAGCTAGTTGAAATAATTTTCGAATCATGACCAATTTCCGTATTGTTTTTATTCATTTAAATAGAGATAGAAAATTAAATGCCTCTATAATTACATCGAAAGTACCCATTTTTGTGTAAATACACTGGATAATTATTTATTTGAAAAAATATCTAAATGTTTTCATTAAATTTATGATATTTTGATATCTAGGAACAATATTACAAATTGGTGCGATATGGTCATTTATCATTTGGAGCAAGTTTGGGCAACTTTTTTCAAAAACTAACATTCCATTAGTAATAAAAATAGAAAATGGATTTCTTTGGAAGAAGGTTAATATCAGAAAAATTTTAACTTATTTGATTAAAATTTAAAAAAAAATATACTATACGTAAATAATTAAAATTCGGGTTATTTTGGTTATAATTTCCGATTAAGATGTTAATTGATGTGAAAAAAAATGTCAGCTTTTATCATAAAAATATGTAGCAAAAAACAAAAAAATGCTCCTTCAATAAAATTAATTTCTAACAACTTTTTTAACTTTAGATCGATACAGAAGTATATGGTGTAGATGGATAACAAAAACAATTTCGGAAAACATGCTTTTAAATGTTCCTAATAGTTTGCCATATTCGGTATTTTCAAATTCTTAAAAACGACTTATGGCCAAAAATCTATCTCTCTGGCCCTCTGTGCACTGTGTAGTGGGCAAAATAAAAAAAATCGTCTTAAATAAAAAATAGGTGGATTAAAAGAAATTTAACGTGCCAAAAAAAAGCTTTCACTTTTCTTTTATCACGTATTGATTTTCTTTACTATTATGACCACGCTCGAGAACGGTTTGTCGAATTTAGATAAATTAAACTCCAATAGATAGTGATTTAAATTATTTTCAAGATATGTTCACATAATTTAAAAAAAAATAAAATTTTGAAGACTCGGAAATATTTTGATCCATATCTCTGAAATTATTGATCGAATAAAAAACGAGAGAAGAAGATATAGTCGGTCAAGCCCGACTATATGATACCCTACACCATTACGATCCACATAATTTTGTTTTTACTTATATACAACTTACTTGTAGTAAATATTAACATAATACTAACATTTGTATGGGATTTATGCACGTTAGTGATTTTCGGGAGAGGAATTTATATGGGAGCTATGGTCAGTTATGGACCGATCTTCATGAAATTTGGCAGACGGATTTTTATTGATACTAAATTATTTGTACTAAATTTCATTAAAATATTCATATTTTTAAGGCATCTTTATGTGTTAAAACTCTATTCCGGGAGGGCATTTGTATGGGGGCTAGCTGAAATAATAGGCCGATCATAACCAAATTCAATAGGATTCGTCCTTGTGTTGAAAAAAGCATATGTACCATCAAATTATCTTCAAAATTGTGACCTGTACTTTGCGCACAAGCTTTACATGGACAGCCAGCCAGCCAGCCGACCAGACGGACGGACATCGTTAAATCGACTCAGAAAGTGATTCTGAGTCGAACGGTATACTTTAAGGTGGGGGTCCGAAGATTTTTTCTCTGCGTTACAACTTCTGCACAAACACATAATACCCTAACCACCTTTGGTGGTGTAGGGTATAATAATACCCCAACCACCTTTGGTGGTGTAGGGTATAATAATACCCCAACCACCTTTGGTGGTGTAGGGTATAAATATTGTTGACATACCTTGAAGAAAATTTTCTTTTGCATTTTAGTGTATTATTTATCAAAATCCTACATACCGTTCTTGATTTATGGTGAAATATACTAGAGAAATGGCCTTACTATGGGCGTAATATTAGACACCATATCTGATGGAAAAAACCATACCTGATGGAAAAAAACTGAAAGCAGATTCGTAATTAGCACGTCAAAATCTATCAAGTCCAACTATTCGTCTTTGGGGAGGATTTTTTTTTTTTTTTTTGTCAAACAGTAAAATTCGTTTAATGCTAATGAACATTATTTTGGGTTCAGCTTGTTCTATCAAATATGTTATGTACATATGTCATTGGATTAGAATTCTTACTTACCGTTATATAATGACCCGATGTTGGTACAATATTTGAAAATATATTAGACACAGTCGATGAACCAAATGTTGCCTGTGTCGGTACTGCTGCAGGTGGCAAATTATTAGCTAAATTTAGAGCAGCTGATCTTTGAGCTTCGGCTGGTAAAACATTTAATCTGGTTATAGTTGGACCAAACAATGGTGGCTGAAATATCGATGATCTTTGGGTACTCGAAACAACAGTGGCTGCTGTCGATGCTGGACTATCAATAATGGGTATAACTTTTTTAGCCGAACCCAATTCATCCAAATCCACAGTAAAGGCACTTACTAAAGGAGCTGCTTGTATGCGTATATCATCTTTGGATACAACTTCAATATTTTCACCATCTTCATTATGAGTGGGGCGAGGTGTAGTTGTTGTAGTGGTGGTCGTTGTAGTAGTACGTTTTTTTGTAGTTCTAGGACGAGGTGTGGTCGTTGTTGTCGAGATGCTTATATTAGCTTCCGTAACAGTAGAAGTTTTTTGATTTGGTTTGCTATTACGTATTTCGAATTTAATCTCATCTAAAGAATTTAAAGAAATTTCATTAGTTTGTACATTATTGTTGATGCTACGGGAAGCTTGATTATTAGTTTTCGATTCTTCTTTGACATTGGTCGACACTAATATGGGTGAACCTAAATTCTTATTGGTTTTCTTTTTAGATTTATCGATAAATAGAGCCAAAGGTTGTTCTTGAGCATTGTTCTCATCATAGGTGGCAGTAAAAAATTGTACTGAAGGAAAAATATCACTAGAACTAGTACTTTCTTCCAGTATCTCATCTTTGGTGTTGGGTGTCGTTAACGGCAAAGCTGTGGTACTTTGTATGGTTATACTAGAGGGAATAATTGTTGTAGATTCTGCTTTATCTTCAACATTAGTTTCATTTTCATTATTATCAGCATCATCATCTTCACTGGCTTCCTGTTCTAATTTATCTATGGCACGTAATAGGGCTTGTCTTACCGAATAATCTAATTTTTGTATGGCCTCACGTGGTATAATCTCATTGGTTTCCGTTGAACTATCCTCATCTGCCAGAGTTCGATGTGAGGCCAATAAAAATAATAGAAGGCAGGTTATATGTGTCTAAAAGAAATAAAAATATAAGAAAAAATAGAAAATGAAAAAATCTTAAATAATGCAAATTACTCATTACAATTTAATGAGCCATACATTTTGTTTGTACATATGTATTTCTTAAAAAATTTAGCTTAAAATTTGTTTTAATATTTTGTCTGTTGTAATAGTTAGAGATAATCTGTACTTATATGAGTAATATATCTACTACATTGTATACGAATAAATGTAGGTTACTTTGGTTTATCTTAAAATGTTTTTCTTTTTGCTCATTAATTTCTAGCAATTATTACAAATTACATACTCAAATATTCAAAAGTGTGGGTTCATTGTTGGATGAAACGCAAATTTGTTATACCAAATTTGTATTAAATTATTACATAAAATAACTCATATTAAAGCATGAAATTTATATTAGATTTTTTTTAATATTACACAATGATGTTATGTTTTTATTATTATTTGTTTTTATATTATTGGTTTTTATAAGTGTTTGTAACAATTATTTATTAGATTTGGGTTGAACAATTCTATTGCGTCATTTTAATTCCGTTATAATCTCTGTTTTCTAAATGCAGATTGAAGTAAGACGGATAGATAATAATGTTGAGCTTATGTATTATAATTCTTGAAATAACTAAATATAAATCGAGAAAATTTTCGATAAAAGGAGATTATGTCAGACTCAAATCAAATGCCTTTGTAATAATCGTTTACAGTTCTCTTCTAGACCATTATATTTATGTGTTATATATGTAAACTAATAGGTAAAATATATGAAATGGTGAACATTTTGGTAGATGGAATTTCCAGTGTCTTAAAATACTGGTTAAAAAAAAAGAAGTTTTTTCTTTTGGTCAACAGCTGAACACAGATGTTACCAGTTGCTTTTGTATTTATTTATTTTGTTCCCAGGCAATCTATGTAAATTATGGCATAGGTAACCTAAATTATTCAGGTTCATCATTTAACGTGAGGATATTATATACAATTATTGTAGGAACAATTTGAATGTTTTTGAAATTTTTTAATAATTTATAGCATGTACATTATTTTGCCACTCAGTTTGATCAAGCTCACAACAAATCAACATGTGTGTCATTAAAAATATTAACTGACATATTTTTCAATGATAACTAGATGAAAAAAAGTTAAATATTGCTTCGGAAAAAAGTTATGAGGTAAAACGTGTGTTAAGATTTTTTCGATCGCACTTTTTATTTGTAATTTTTACAACAATCCACGTAGGTCCTAGAGACCTTTTTTTTTTTTTTTTTTGTTTTTTTTGGCCAAAACTATATACATATATTTTTCGCATTAAAAGTAGTATTTCTATCAATTTCTAATAGGTATATGAGAAATTCTTCAAAATTGCTTACTTTTGAGATTAAAAAAAAAATTTAAATTTTTTTATATTTGAATTTTTTTAAATAGCACATCAATCAACGCTATTTTGTACCAATATTAAGTGGTTTTAATGAAACACAAATCTTTTCCCGCGAATGACTTTTAGCGAACGGTTTCAGTGTTATAGAGGATTAAGATAAAAAGTTTTAAAAAATTGCCAAAATTATATTTTCAGAAATATTTAAAAAATTATCACACGTGTGAAATTCACATCAATATGTCTAAAATACAAATTAAATGTGATACGATGTAGTTGATGACGCCGAAGATAATTGCGATCATAATGAATTCTTTACATTTCATTAAAAAAATTTTTAATCAATAAAGAACGCATAGATTTTCTTGTTTTTGGATTTAAGAAAATTCTTTCCATATTCTAATATTTAAAAATCAAAAATTTTTTAATTTTATATTATTGAACAAGAAATTTCCGTTTATGTTTTGGTAGTTAAAAATCAGAAATTTAAAATTTATTTAAAGTTGTAAAAATTACATTTTAAGTCCAATGTCAAAAATAAATGCACATACATATGTAAGCTAGGCAAAGGTAAACAAAATAAAAATTAGAGAAAGTTTGACAAGTTTTATATTAGGGAATATAAACGTGTTCATACATATATGCATCTGTTTAACCTTTCTTTAGAATATCAAGTAATAAACAAAGATTTCGTCTAGACGTGAAAAATGTTTAATATGAAAAATTTATATTTTTTTACAAAAATGTAGTACTATTCTTTCACTTTTTCCTCAAAGCTTAAATTTGTGAAATATTGTTTATTTTTGAAAAATTGGTTGCTAAAGCTTTTTATTTTTGGAGTAATGATATTTTATATACTACAAAAGGATAATCCCAACACCTTATCATGCTCGTTTAAAACATCTTTACATTTTTTAAGACTGTTACATTTTATTTTTAAACTTTAAAAAAAATTTGTTTAACATATTCCAAAAAAGTTCAAAAAAAAAAAAACTTTATAGGTTGCTAGCTAATACCCGGTGTGCTTCACCACCCCCCGATAGATTAATGTTTCCCGTGCAAAATTTGAAAATTCAAGCTCTAATAGTTTCCCAGATATACTAATTTTTGTATTTAATTTTTATGGGAAGGACCATACCTCCATAATCCGCTAATTTATTAAACAAATGTTTTCATGGATGTCAAAATTCTTTGTGCAAAATTTGAGCATTCCAACTCCAATAGTTTCCCAGATATACGAATTTTTGCATTTAATTCATATGGGAGGTACCATGCCCCCTACTTCTAGTCCGCCCATATTTTTCTTAAATATTAATATTGATACCAAAGTGGCTCCGACAAAATTTTAGAACTCTAACTGCTATATTTTCTCAGATATGATAATTTAAAATTTTCTTTATATGGGAGGTGCCACGCCCACTATTGCTAGTGTACCAATTTTTGTCCAAAATATTCATATTGAAGCTAATGCTAGTCGTACAAAATTTGAGCTCTCTAACTTTTATAGTTTCCCAGATATAAAAATTTTGGTATTAACTTTATATGAGAGATGACACGACCACTATTTCTTTTCCGCCCATTTTTGCACAAAGTGTTCACATTGACACTTAAGTTTATTGTACAAAATTTGGGAAATGTAACTGTAATAGTTTCCTAAATTTACGGCATTTGGTATTGGCAAGCAATATTAGGCGTGGGATGTACTAAATTTGAGGACTCTAGTATTACCAATTTCCGAGATATACTACTTTTAATAGTTATTTAGTAAGTGGGCGTGGCACCTCGCCCACATAGAATTTCAAAATAAAAAGTAGTCTTTTTTTCCTTCCCGGCATATAGGAACACACTGTGAAAATTTCAAGAAAATCAATTTAGCCGTTTAGGCAGCTATAGACTTCAAACAAACATACATACATACATACATACATACATACATACATACATACATACATACATACATACATACATACATACATACATACATACATACATACATACATACATACATACATACATACAAACAAACACACATTAATTTTTATATATATAGATAGACACTATAGAAAATAAAACTAAAAAATATATGACTAAGCCCTACAATCGATTTGAAATTTGCGGATTTCGGCAAAAAATAAAAATGTCCGTCCGTCTCGAACGGGACTACCTTGTTCCAAATATTTATCTTATTTGTTTGGTATTGAAAACGAGAAAAATCGGTTATTAAACATAAAAGTTATGGGCAAAATACTAGAAGCACAAGTTGTCCGTTGTAGCTTAATTTCATACTTTTCTGCTGATATCTCTTAAACAAAAGCATGTTCGATAACGAAATTTAGTACAGATAGTTCAAGGGTCGATATAAACTTGGAAACACAAAATAGGCCCGGTTCGCTCACCTCCCATATAAGGAGAAACGTCAACGAAATTATGTACAAATAGTTTATGGATCAATGTAAGCTCGAAAAAAATGGGCGTGGTCCGCCCACTTTACCGCCAATCTCCCATATAATGTAAAATTTTACAAACTTGATGGTGGGTATATAGATTCGGCCGAGCCGAATATAACATTCGCGCTTGTTTAGATATAAATTCAATTTTTTTGAACAGATATTCAAACTAAACAAAATTAGTATATAATAAGGTAAAACATATGTCAGAAAATTCATTCTGAAGCTTAAAAAAATGGACAAGGATAACCTTTAAAATACGGGGGTCAAAGGTCAAAATTAGAAAAAATTAAAATTTTTAAAGAAATATAACGAAAAATAGTTTTTTTTTATTTGGATTTCGATGCAATGATCTCTGTGTTTAACTTTGATAGTTTTTCATGGCAAAGTTGACCACAGGGTTAGTTTTCGCGTCTTTTCTGTTAGATAACTTTTTTCCAGTATATTTCTTCGAAATCCATGAAAAAATAATTAAGTTTTTATTATGTTTTCCTTAAAAATTTTAATTTCTTCTATTTTTTTTTAACATCAGAATATATTTCTCGACATGTGTTTTACCTTATTACCAGGGCAAGTTTTTCAAGCTTTTCGCTTGGAAAGTAAGCATTAGCATATTTCCAAATAATTTCACAAAAATGCTTGTTTTTTAAATCTTTGCATAAATTTGCATATAATGGATACAAAAGTTAGTTTTCTTAACAAAAACACAATTTTTTGTGATTTTTTTTTGGAGTTCAATCAAAAGATTTTTAAAAAATTTTTTGTGAGTATTTTGAGTACATTGTGAATATTGTAAAGAAAAAAATTTGGAAGCGTCAAAATATGATATTTAAAATTAAAATAGTTATATTTTTATAAAAATCGAAATCAATCAGAGATTGAAAGTTAAAAAAATGCATATTTGTGCTTATTTTTTACAAATTAATATATGAATGCATAAATTCGTTGATTTTTATATACATATTTATGCTATTTTTGCATATTTCTGTACATATTATACTATTTTTTTCGTGATTTTTCAAGCGCAAATTTTAATTTTTTTTGTGCATATTTAAACTTGCCCTGCTTAAAATTTGTTATGTTTGAACATCATTTCAAAAAAGTTGACTTTATATCTAATCTAATGCCTTTTTGCCGAAATCCGCTGATTTTAAATCGTACGTGCGATTTATTTTATTTTCTATAGTTTTTTTGCATAAATCTGCAAAGTTTTTTTCGAACTTTTTTAAAGTTTGAAAATGGAGTTTTGAAACAGTCTTAAAAAATTTAAAGATTTTTTAACCGAGCATGAAAAGGTGTTTGGATTAGCCTGCGTAAAGAAAACATATTTTTCAGTAATTATGATTCAATTATTTGAAAATATCTTTTAATTTAAATATCTATCAAAAATTTAAAAATTTCGTTGCACACTAGATTACCCATGAATACAAAATTTTTGATTTTACTTGCTCCACCGGCAGTTTCTGATAGATGGGGCTAAAAGAATAATATGTGTGCAAAAATTGGGTCGATCGGTCGTAAACCGGCCAGTCGACTTTGACCTTTGTCCTAAAACAAGGCTTAAAAGTAACTAATATCTTTATTGCGCTATAACTCTTTTATTTATATTTTCCGATAAAATACTATAAAAGCTTTTTTATTCAGAATAAAATGCAGAAATTTTTGACATATAATTGTTTAGCCTACTATGACTTGTTGTGATGTTATAAGTAATCAAAGTAAACATTTTTACATGAACTTTTTTTAAAAAAGCCCTGGTTTTAATATGGGCCTAGCCTGCTAGAAACGGTTTTTATTATTTTATAGAGCAGGATTTGTAGTTTTTATAAATCGATACATTTTATCACATTTGCTTAATATATTAGAGTATATGGTCAAAAATCTTAATTTGTGGTATCAATAAAGATATTAGTTACTTTTAAGCCTTGTTTTAGAACAAAGTTCAAAGTCGACTGGCCGGTTTACGACCAATCGACCCAATTTTTGCACACATATTATTTTTTTTAGCACCATCTACCAGAAACTGCCGGTGGAGCAAGCAAAATCAAAACTTTTGTAAAATTCATACATTTTATGGTTAATCTATTGTACACTCATTACACAAGTGTTCTAAAATACATTAATGGTTTGGGGAGTTCGTAATTACTTTAAAATTTTTTAACCGATTTCCTTGTTTAGTATCTTATTAGATAGATGATTATGTATAGCTTACGATTTTTTAACATTTAATTGCAAAACAAAGTATTTAATAGCAAAATTTTTCTAAAAGTCAATTTGTTCTCATATAAACGCACCCTACAGGTCTACATGGTTAACGATATCAGATTTCACTAATATTTCACACGGTACGTTTCTGCAATCCAAAAAATGATTGTAGGCGAATTTACGGATAAAATTCGAAAGTCATAAATTATGGTGCAGCCTAATATACTTATTATAAAATTAAATTCACGCATAGTGCGAAAAATTCTGATATAAAATATACGCAAAACTTTATTAGATCGATTTAAAAATGTTATAAAATGTTTGCAAATTAAATTTTATCGCGCCACTATAGTTTTTAAATGTAATTTGGAAACATTTGTTGATTGCGCGATACTTTACATTCATAGAAATTACGCTGTGAGTGTGCTTTGCGACAAAAAGCACCTGTTAAAGCCATTTACGTTTTTGTCTCCTCAAGTTTGGGCACCTGCTGTAGCGTTCCTATTGAGGGCACATTAACGAAATATATCAAAAAAAAAATTTTTTTTTTAAATATTTGAGGTTGAAGGTTGGTTTCATAAAAGGTTTATGACATGATATAAGAACTGAAGGTAGAATCATTTGGGAGAGTTGTCATTTGTAATGCTTGATAAGTCAGAAAATTGAAAAAATTAAAAGCAACAAAATAAAACTTACAACTAAAAGAAATGTTAAATGTTTTTGTTTGCACTTGAATTTTCCAAATATTTTTTGCAAAGATCAACAGCAGAATTCCATTTTTGTAATTTTCACTCAATAAATTATTGGAAATTATTGCTTTTAAATAAAATTTACATATTTTTATAAAATTTATTCACATATTTTTTTTTTAGTTTAATTTTTTTTTATATTTTTGATGTTTTGTTTTGAATTTTTTACATTTTGTTTTATTTTATATGTGACTGACTTTTCAGGGTAAATCAAATTGAGAACACAATTTCTAATGATTATACCTTCTGTAGTTATATTATGGTTTATGAAATCCTACAGTTGTTCACAGAGTTGTTGAAATTTTACTCTTTCTTCATATTAGCCAGTACTTATTTATTATGTGTAAAGTAATATAAAAAATATTGACAACTCATTACCAAGTAATCAATGAAGTAAGTACAATCTATGAGATCTATTGATCCAATCAATTTTATACCTATGTCCAAAGTTTTAGATGAAGTTTTGAATTGTTATTTCATTTAAAGAAATCCTAATATTTGATGGCAGCAATATATATGTGCAGAAATTTTTAAAGAATGTTATGTTGCCTGTATTTAAAATTTCGGGTTAACTTTAGGAAACGGCAGATGAAAACTAATTTTAATATAATTGGGGGCGCAGAATATGTTATAAGTTTTCTCTAACAAAACTGAAAATAATGAAATGTATGTAAAAAAAAAAAATAATAATAATTCCTAAAATAGCAAGTATAACTTGAAGACAATTTTAATTTGAATTTTTTGATACTTTTCTGAGCCAAATCGGACAAATCGTTCTGAGATATGCTTCGATATATGTTGCAACCTCGTTAATTTTACAAATAGAGATTTATCTTGAGAACTAAAGTCAATTCAAAGAAAAACAAAAATTTGCTCACAATTCAATTTCAGACAAATCATATAACAGCAGGTCTTCAGTAAAAACTTTATTAAATGTGAATAAAAAGAAAAAAAAAACTTTACCTTCTTATTCACATTCCTTGCTTTTTTACGTTTTTTAGCTAACAAAATGTTTTATATTAATCTCTAAAAAAATGCAACAAACCAAATCTAAATGAATATAAAACGTGCATATTATTTAAGTTTATTTTTGTTTGCTACTAATTTACTTAAAACGCTACAAATTTGTCAGTACCGAGATTTGCTCTCTTTTAATTTTATTACTATGTATTTTTTTTTTTGTGAATTACAAATTTCATTTAAATACAGTCTGCTATTCAACCACCTGTTGTATATTGTTGTATATCACGTACATAGAAGAGATATTCAGTGAATACCAGTGTTGGGTAAATATTTTTTTTATTTGAATTTTTTGGTGGAAATTGTGGCCAAAGAGTAATTTTAGAAATTTTCTTTACAAATGTATAATATATTTTATGCAAATAATGCCCCAAAGGATGTACAGTTAGATATGTAGGAGGTATAAGAAGATAATAGCGAAAAGGTGCGTGTAATTTATGTATAAATTAATTGGCATGTTTAATGCGAATTAAAATATTATTGTAAATTATTTAAGGAAATTAAAAGTAAATTGAGTTTTTCATAAGAAATTGACTGACTACAGAGATATTTTTTTTATTGAATGCACTTCAAGATAAATAAATATTAAATTATATAAGAAAATAATTATATTATTTGGAAATATTAAATTTTTGCAGGTTCCCACTATATCACTTAACTGGAAATACTTTGTTAACAACTAGAAGTTTATGTGAGAGGCAATTAAACCTAAATTATAAAAAGAGAATTATAATTTCTTCAAAACTACTTATTAATCTATTTTCACAACACAAAAACAAAATACATGTGACTACAAAGAACTGTGCACGAAAAAATCCGTGCATGCTCTTGGGATCACTAGCTATGTGCTAAGTTTTATTGTTATAGCAAAACTAGTTTTTCTTAAAATGGAAATTGAACAAAAAACACCAAAACACATATGGGGGATTCACAAAGTGTGCTATCAGGTCGTATTGTCATAATGTCATAAAATTTTACAAAGGAAAAGCAATAACAATATTTTTTATATATTGAAATATTTTAGGACATATGACAATACGACATGATAGCACATTTTGTGAATACCCCTATAATTCAAATTTTTCAAGAAATCTTACATCGGTTATATAAAACAATTGCTAGGAAGACAGTTGTGTCAAAAAATACAGTTTCTTGGGTCATAATATATACAAAGAAGTCATGGTTACTGAATGGAAACCTGATAGTGGAAGAAAAATAGTATCTTCAGGCTGTAGGACTCAGACAAAATAAAAAGTATTTTGAGAGAAAATCCCCTCATCTCAGGAAGGAAAGTGTCACAAAAAGATATTTGCTTTGAATTTTTATCAGAAAAGTTGAAAAGAAATCGAGCCTGAAAACGTATAAAGTAAAAATAATTGTAATAGAAACGCAAACAAGATTTTGGAGGTAAAAAATAACGTGAAAGTAATTCAGACGAATTTTTTTTTTTCATAATTATGATTAGTGCATAATAGTCGATGAAATGTTCGTACAGGCTGACTTTTTCAACTTCCTAGCCAGAAATTCTATGTTGCAGATGCTAGAGGGAATATGGCGGAAAAATATTGTGTATCAAAGAAATCAAAATTTCCATGTAAGTTTTTGATTTGGGAAGCCATATGAATATGCGGGAAAGAAGCACTTCATTCATAAAAAATGGTTCCATTAACACATAAATATACGTGAATGAGTGCCTTTGGAAAAGACTTCTCCTTTTTTTAAGAAAATACAGTGTATTCACTTTTTTCTGGCCTGTTTTCGCTTCTTCTCATTACAGCAACAAAATAATGGTGTGGTAATAAAGAAATTGTTAGTGTTTGTACCGAAAGAGGCTAATCCATAAAATTGTCTGAACGATATTCGGCTCTAGTAAAAAATAATTTAAAGGACATTATAAGCTCAAACAAAAAAGGAGTTTAAAAATAAGTGGACTTATTTGCACAAAAAAGTGACCGAAACACAATACAACCTTTAATTGGAAGAATTCTGGAAAGGATCAGATATTTTTTTAAGAGCAAAAAAGAAACAAGAAACAATTTATTCTTTTATGTTTAAAACTTGAACATAACAGTCATTAATAAAAATATAATTTAAAAAAAATAGACCGTTGGCTTAGTTTTTATAAGCAGATTTTTTTGTGCGCAGTCCTTAATTGAATTGATGTTCTAGTTGTATTCTATGCTTCTATAGAGTTATGTTTTATATGTATTTAATAAAATATATATTCTGCAGATCTATAAACAAATACCTTTCCAATTATTATTTTATTTTCTTTAACGTTTGTATACTGGTAGCGTTAAAAGGGGAAACAAGATCGCATTGCCTATTAATATTGTAATAATTTTAAAACTTATTTCCACTTGTTTGTCTAAGAAGATTTTAATCCTTTTAGTTTATCATATAATTAAGGTAATAATTTGTAAGAAATCTTTCATATTTCATATTTTTCTTAGTACAAGGATAATGTTATTTTTTCATTCCCATTTTTCCTAAATTGCTATGAAAATTTTATGAATTAAAGCAATTTAACCTCTTAAATAAAATTATTAAACTATTTTTTTTTGTTTTTTTTCATAACAACTTTATTTTACCAAATAAAATTGTTCAACATATCAAAGCATTTGTTGCTGCTCTAATTTTCATAGAAATACATTTTAGTTAATTTAACTAAATTTGTTGTGGCCCATTTCAATGTCCAGCTCTGCCACGAGTATATTTTTGTAAAATAAAAAAAATAATATAAAACAAGAAACATAATTACAGTGCAAAATTGCACAGCATGTGCTCAGTCACGTTAATGGCATTTTGAACTTAAAATAGTTACCAAAAAAGAAAGAAAGAAAAAACACTTGAATTTCAATTATTGCGCTAAAATTTTATAGCTAAACTTTTATTTAGGGTATTTAAGTTTCAGTATGTTGCAAACTTTAAATAAAATTAAATAATTTTATTATGAAAAGAGCCACCAAAAAACTGGTTGCCAAACAACAAGTTAAATAAATATGTATGTTTATAAATAAAATATAAAATTAATTCCTTTTTAATTAATTATGGTCAAAACAATTGACACACATTTTTTATAAAAATAACAAAATTTTTAAAGATGATGTTGCTATATGTGATGTCAACATGATTTGCAAAATGAAAACAAGAAGACAATTTTTTTTTGGTAAAACATTTTAAATAATTTTAACACTCCCTTTCTAAAAAATATGGTGTGAATTTTAAATATTTATAGTATTAAATATTTATGCATAATTTTAGCACAAGAAATGCTTATTTACTGTTAAAAAAAAAAAAAAAAAAAAAAAATAAATAAATTACTTTAATTAATAACATTAATGGCTTCATTTAAATATGTAAATGAATACGATAATCATTGAAACTAATGTTATAAAGGTTATAATTAATTTGCAAATAATCAATAATGCGTTGCGGTGACCAACCAACTAACCATCTATTCATCCAACCAGACGTCGAAATGAACGAATGGCCACCAATGTTGTTATAAAAGTTTGGCTGTATCAATTACGTCAAATTCAATTAATAATATTTTCTTTCTTGTCTTTTTTTATTTCGTTTTATTTTGGGGTTAATGTATTTTTTATAGTAAAGCGAAGCAAATCAAAAATGTTGTAGTATTTAATGGTGGTGTTGTTTCAGATTGATTCGAAATGAATCCTACAGAGTTTTAATTTATTATTATTAAGTAGCGTGTAAAATTTTTAATCACAATACATTAGTCAAATTTTAATTGTCTTTGAAATGAGAATTGTTAATGCATTTTGCTTAATCGTTGTATTGTAGTATGGAATACAGTTACTGGATTCAATATCCAATATTTTTAAAGACATGTTTATTCTGGTAGTGCTTATTAAATTTGTTGTACATTTGTCCTAAAGTCAGTTGTGACAAGATTTTATATATCGTCCATTCCATGAAAGAATGCCCAAGAATATTTTTTATATCTTCCGATTTTCATAATATTTGGCATACACATACTCTATGGAGCCATTTAAATATCTCCATTTTTATTTTCTTGAATTTTGAAAAATTCTCAAATTTATTCGCGATTTTGATTTGTCGAAAAGTCAAAAAATTGCAAAAGTGTCTAACTTTAAACACCAATATATCTAAAAGTAAAAAGTAAAAGTACCACAAAGTCCCCTCTTATGGATTCTCATTCATTTAGGACCATATGTCATTAATTTCACGTTTCTATGTTCATAATTATAGAAAATTCAAAAAGTACCATTAGAAGAACAAAAAAGTTCCACAAAGACCCCTCTTGTGAATTATTCCCCACATACGACCATGTATATTTAATTTCATGTTTCTAGGTTTAATATTACAGGAAATTTAAAAAGTATCATTAGAAAAACAAAAAAGTTCCACAAAGTCCCCTCTTATGGATTCTCATTCATTTAGGACCATATGTCCTTAATTTCATGTTTCTATGTTCATAATTATGGAAAATTCAAAAAGTACCATTAGAAGAACAAACAAGTACCACTAAGTGCATCTTCTTGAATTCTTACCCACAGGACCATGTATCGTTAAGTACCACAAATTCCACTCCTGTGAATTCTTATCCTACATTTACTTAATTTCATGTTTCTAGGTTTAATATACTTTTTCCCTCATGGATATAACAAAAAATGTATTTCAAGGAATTTCTAAATTATAGTAGGATCACACATTAAAATACGCATATGTTTATATCAATAAATATAAAAAAATGTTTTATGAAAAAAGTACCAAGAATAGGTACCATTTTTACCCCTTCAACGTTCGGATTTCTAAAAAGTACCAAATTTGTATTTCTCATTTTTTGATAAGTTATGAATACGATATAAATTTTATCTGTATATTGATTGGTTTCAAAGATACATATGGTGTCAAAAAAGTACCTAAATACAGTTTTTACCCGTTTTCTTCCTAAAAGAGCCGATTTTAAAAAAAGTACCAGACACCTGTGCGATTATTTTTTAAATGAATAACGATTACTATTCAACTTTTTTTGTATCTTTATTAGTTTGGGAGTTATAAGGTTACCAATTTTACCCGTTTTTACCCTTTTTTACTCCCTAAACATTCGAATTTCTAAAAATACCGTCTTAGTGGATCTATATGGAGAGAGACCTAATTACGTTCCATATTTCGTCTCTCTATCTTCAGCCGCTTGGGCTGTGGGATGATGAATCAGTCAGTCAGTCAGGTCAGGTCGGGATTTTTTTTATGGGCGTGTCTAATATTGTGCCCTAAAGATTACTCGAGTATATTTCACTATTACTTGATAACGGTGTACACGATTTATATAAATGATATACCACGATATGCGGAATAAAATTAGCTTTAAATCGCTCTACTATCAAATTTTTAATAGTTTAGAAGATATTTCGAAAAAAGTGTCGGAAAAAATGTTTTTCATGTAAAATTCAAGATTTCTTTTCTTTTACTAAATCTTTTTTTTAAAAAAGTGAAAACATCAAAAATATTTAAGTTTATCACCTTTATCTCAAAGTTGGCGAAAGTTAAGTTTGGATAGCCATGTATACCTATAGCTAAGTGAAAATACACTAGTGGGCAAAAAAATTTTTTAATTTTTTTTCTTCTTAGATGCAATTTCGTGGATTAGATGGAATTCAAAGTGCTAAATAAGAATCAGCTTTTACTTTTTTTCTACCACGCATTGATTTTTTTTATGAGCATGACTACTATGACCCCGCCTTTAGGCAGTCACACTTGTATAAATCGAGAACAGTTTGTAGAATTAAGATAAATTGAACTTTAATATATAGCGACCTAAATTCTCTTTGAGCTGAATTTATATAATTTTTTGTCCAGTTAATATTTCTGTAGTTATTCGGTAATTAGTACCGAAAATTTTAAAATTAATTTTTTTGAAATGTGGTGAAAATTTTGATCCATAACTCTGAAATTCTTGAGCGAATGAAAAATATTGTTGACAAACCATTCTCTAATTTTACAGTGTGACCGCTGAATAAGATGATATTACACGCAGAGAAAAAACATGGTTACAGCATGATCACCACAACTATTCAATGATTATATAGCCGTTTTCTCGTTGATTTAAATATACTGTGATCATCATAGCAACGTTTATGATTCTGTTTTATCATTTAATGATTTCCCACAATCAAAATTTTAATATGGTTCACTGAATTATAATATGTTTTTAAATATGTTTATATGAAATCATATTTATGAATAAATACAATCATTTAGTCAATTCTACAATTATTTAGTTAATTCTATAATCATTTAGTTAATTTTACAAATTTAGTCAATTCTACAACCATTTAGCTAATATTTCAATTGAATTTAAGTCATATTTTGTTTTGCACAACTGTTGAATGTTTGTATTTGAAAATGTTTATGTTTTTCTCAAATATAAAATATTTGTTTTGGACTATAATTTGATTTCACACAACTATTGTATTTTTATCGTTAATCATATTTATTTTCTACATAACTATTGAATACACATTTTTTTGTATAAGTTCAGTAGTTTGTTAGAAGGCAAACGGTATAGCTGTGTGTTTTTAGAAAAGTGTTCAATTTAATTTGTGTTCTAAGTTTAAAAAATTGTGAAATAAAACCAAAAATATAATTAAAAATTAATCAATTTTTATACCTGAAAAATTTTTGTTCAATATTCTCAATAAATAAATAAAAATTTCAGATAAATGTGCTTTATTTTAATATTCAGTATTACAAAAAGGGGGTTATATACATGATAAAATGGGATTATATATATGATAAAATGGGATTATATATATGATAAAAGGGGATTATATATATGATAAAATGCTATTATATACATGATAAAATGGGATTATTAAATGATAAAATTGGTTTATATATATGATAAAATGAGATTATTAAATGATAAAAAAAATTGGGAAATGAGAAGAAATATTATAAAAAAAAGTTATAAATATGATTAAACCGAATCATTAAATGATGAGAAAATGATTAAATGGAATCAGAAAAATGATTACGTACAAATATACTTATTGTAACCTGGGATCATATATTACAATCATAGTATGTTGCTCTTAGTTTATGGTCACCCTAACCATATTTTTTCTTTGCGTGTAGTCATGCATATAAAAAAAAATCAGTACCCGATAGAAAAAAAGTGAATGCAGATTCTTGTTTAACTCGTCAGAATCCACCTAGTCCACCTATTTTTCTTTCAAGAAAAAAAAAAAAAAAATTTTTTTTGGCCACCACTGTATTTCTACTCAATTGTATGTAAAATGGGTATTTTTACTTAACGGTGAATAAAATCAAGATTTGTGCATCAATTTTGAAGATACATGCCTTATTTTATTCACAGCATTACCAGCTTTAAGATAAAGATAAACTGTAACATTTTAGATGTCTTCATTTATTAAAAGAAATTTAAGTAACAAAAAAATCTAAAACTTTGCATTTTTTCGGACACTTATTTCAAAATAACTCCGAAACTATTGAGCATATAAAAAAATCAAGGAATGATTTGAAGATATTTTTAGTCCGCATCTTTTGGTGTATCACTTTCATCAATCGTACACACCGTTCTTGAGTTATGAGGAAATATACTAGAGTAATGGCCTTACTATGGACGAAATATTAGACACTCCAGACAATCCAGATTTTATGGGAAAAAACTGAAAGCAGATTCGTGTTTAGCATATCAAAATACATCAAGTCCAACTATTCGTCTATGGGGGAGGATTTTCACAAAAAATCGAAATATTTGCATTTAGTGAACATTTTTGCCTGCGGCGCTTCATTCTACAAGAATATTTAATTAATTTTTAAACAAACTATATTGCCCATAGAAACTAAGTATGTATGTTATATTTATAAATTCATTAAAATATCTTTAAGAAATACCAAAAATTAATGAGAGAAAAAAAAAAATAAATAAATAAATAAATAAATAAATGCGTTTTTAAATAAAACAATATATTAGCTTTTTTCTGGCTTTATTTTTCGGAACATTTAGCATTTTCTGACCTTTTTTAAAGTCCAATTTAGCTTCTTTTTTTCTCAAGTCCTGCCAACACTGGCCTTTAACTAAATAACGCTATAACTAATTCAATAAAATTTGCCTGTCCCTAAATGCGACTCACCATGTAAAATACAAAAAACTGCGGCAATTTCGCAATGAAAACGAAATATGTATTAAAGAGCTCTTATAGATCAATCTTGGGCAATTTTATTATTCATATTTTTGCTTACATAATTTATGGCGAAGTTTGTTAAAATATTGGTATATTTTAGAAACTTTATTTAAATTATATTTACTCCACATTTTTATTATTTTTTTCGTATATACCCTAATATATCATTCATTCTGGTATAGCGGCAGTAAACTGTAATTTAATATATGGCATTTTAATTTGTACAAATGAGTTTGATATTTTCACAAATAATTATATGTTGTATTCGCAATCAAATCAAATAATTTTTCTAACAATGTATTCATTATAATATTATTGGGAGAATTTCTAATAAAAGCATCAATAAGTTTTGATATTAAATTTATTATTCTGTTAGCTTAAATAATTCAAAATAATTGATGATTCTGTAAAAACATTTTTATAAGTAGATTTATAGTTATTTTTATTTCAGATTTGAACATGTTTTCCGCTATGTGGATACATACACCCGTATTCAAAATGAAAAATGTATGCTTGCTAACTAGTAGCTAACTTTTTTGTATGTAAATTTCCATATGAAAAAGTTAGCTACTCGTTAGCTAGCATAAATTTTTCTTTTTGAATACCGCGGCTGTTACTGTATAAAAGAAATTAACAATTTCAGCTATTTAATTTTTTTTCATGTAGTTCAGATAAAGAGAATTTGAATAATTGTCAAATTCAAGGTGCCTGAACTACTGAAAATTATTTTTTAATTTTATTATGTTTTAAAATATTGAAAATAGTTATCATACGATGTTTATTTATCTTATTGCAATTATTTGAACAAGATTGGAGTATTTAAATGAAATTCACTTTAAGTCAATCTCATTTTACATATATCTATCATTTTGTTACTCCCTTCAAAAGTATTACTACATACATATGTATCTTATTCATCTATCTATGAATATTATGTTACTCAAAATAAAGTTGCATAGATGTGCATTGTAGCATGAACATCATACATGTATCTTAATTAAATTTGTATTTATTTTATACATACATATGTATGTATTTTCTTTGTAGTAACACAAAATAAAAATAACAACAAAGATAATGAGAAATATTACGGAAACATACAAGTTTTGTATTTTTAATCTTTTGATAAACTTAATTTTAAATTAAAAATTTTGATGTTTTGATTAAGCAAATATACTCATATTCAGATGTATGTAGACAAAAATTTTGTAGGAAGACCTCTCAAACGATGCGTAATAATTAGCATAACATAGAATAAATATTTAAAAAATTGTTGAAACTATTCTTCAGTTCCATACCAGCGATTGAAAATCGTCCAGAAAAAAGGATAAAGTTTTGTCTTGAAAGGGGTATCAAAAAATTCGTAATTTTGAGGCAGTTATGAAAAAAATATTTAAAAAAAATTTTAGCTAAATTGTTGGTTCATAAACAAAAGAAAGTTCGATATTTTTTCCTGCAAGTAGATAAAAACTTTATACTTTTGTTCATTTTTGGCCTTTGGCTATTTTAAAAAATTTGTTCAACAAAATGCCCTAAAAAGTCTTCTAGTGAAACAAAACCATGGGTAAAAATTTAAAAATATTTTCCCCATGGCGGGCTTAAAATTACGATTTTTTTGTGACCTATTTCGAGAAAAAACTTTAAACTTTTTTTAGCTGAATTGTGCCAGACTTGATATTTTCAATCGTTGATAGGGAACTAAAGATGAATTTAAAATTTGTTCACATATTTTTTCCGCATTCAGCTCATCAATGCGCATCGTTTGAGGAGTCTTCCTACATCGAAATCTCAAGAAAACCGTTCTTCGGGACACAATATATAATACAACAGACAATTTAGTGCTAATACTAATTGATTGCGATAAATAAATTTCTGGTATAATAGGGTTTTAATATCATAAAATAGATCAGAGACGAGGCTAAAAAAAATCCTATGTAGATTTATTGTATTTTGCTTTAAAATCCCCATAAGAAAATATTTATATATATATATATATATATATATATATATATATATATATATATATATATATATATATATATATATATATATATATATATATTCGAGTGAGAAAAAACCTGAAAAGCGTATAGCAAAATCGAAATCTACATAAAATTCTAAGGAAATTACCCAAACAAAGTGTGGGTCTAAAATGAAAACCTAGCTCCCGCCGAGAGACATGAAGATTTATTTTTAACATTTCATAGATTTAATGGAAAACAACATGTTATCACTAAATCCAAACATAATATTAGGGTGGGTCAATTCAATTCAGCAAAAGTGTATTTTGGTAAAAAAAATCTTAAAGAAAAAACAAATATTTTTTTTTCCAAGGAAAATACAATATTTTATTTACCTGCCACTATGTTTTCAAATATCTCAGCATCCAAGCAACTCTCTATTCTAAAAACTTAAGCAGTATAGGAAATCTGTATTAATATACGGATTTTGGCAAAATGTTCAAAATAGCGTTCGAGATATAGCTTTCCAAGACTTAAGGTTTAACCAATGACCTTTAACCTTTATTTATAAAAAAAATGTGGAATGTGTGGAATGCCATTTTGAAGGTGCTCTCATTACCTATTATTTGAAACCTAATTCGGATCTGTATCTTGATTAGTTTTTGAGATAGCAGCAATTATATCAAAACACTGTTGTTAAATTGAACGATTTTCCCCAATTTCCATGTCTCTCGGGGGGAGCTAAGTTTTGATTTTAGACCCATAGTTTCTTAGATAAGTTTTCTTAGAATTTATTGTATATTACATTTTTGCTATACGTCTATCTACAAAAAGAATTGACCGACCTTAATATATATATATAGATAGGCGTATAGCAAAAATGTAATATACAATAAATTCTAAGAAAACTTATATATATATATATATATATATATATATATATATATATATATATATATATATATATATATATATATATATATATTTTTTTTTTTTTATAACTTTTGCCTATCATTCTTTATATCAAATATGTCGGCACTGTCGATGACATTGTGATTTATATATAAAATCAAACTGAAACTGTGAATAATATAATCAAATGAAATTCTAATAACTAGTAAATTAAATTATCAAAACCTTGCAGTAAATAACACTATAAATTATGAAATATTTACAAAAAAAAAAATATTATTTAATAATTTTACTGTTTTATTTATTACACTAAAGATTATTTTAATGTCAAATATTTGCTGGGTTATACTTCATATTTGAAAAGTATTTAAATAATATAATACCTGTTTTCATGAAATAATTAATTTTATTATATGTTTATGCTTCCTCGTATTAATTATAGTTTTTAATGTCATACAAATTTAATTTCTTAACCTGATTAGGTGGAAATTTAATATCGTAGTATTGAGTTTTATATGCTGTTGCATTTGGAATTGTGAGGAATTAATAAAAACTTACACAGACAAAATATAAATTCGGCCAAGCCGAATATATAAATCACAATTTCTAAAATTACAGTGGTTGCACAATATATTGAAGCATATCTCGAAAACGATTTGTCTGATTTGTTTAAGAAGAATATTAAAAAAATTATAATTAAAATTATCTTTAAATAATTCTTACATTACTTTTTAATATGGTTAACAGTTATAGAAATATTAAGCCTAAATTCTGAAAAAATTAAATTTTATACAAAATTAAAAAAAAAAATCGAAAAATCATACAAATTCGAAATAGTCAAAAAATGTTTTTTTAATCATAAAGATAAATTTTTTCTAATAAAGCAAAACATACTTATTTCATTCAAATGAATACATAAATTTTGTTTTTATTCACAAATTAGTGAAAATACTCATTTAAAAATTATATGGAAATAAAAAAAAAAATAATTAAAAATGATTTTGTGATTTTTATTTTTAATAAAATCCATCAAAACACAAATGATTATGATAGCATAATTAATAATGATAGCATAATTTAAAAACACCCAAAAGTAAGTATTATGAATTATATGATTTGTCGACCTTAGTACTTCTCGATAAAAATAAGGAAGATAAGTTCAAAAAACATTTAGTGTATTAAGGAGTGCGATCGAAAAAATCTTAACACACGTTAACTTTTTTCCGAAGCAATATTTTAATTTTATTTTTTTTATCTAGTTATCATTGAAAAATATCAGTTATTACTTTTAATAGCAACCATGTTGATTTGTTGTGGGTTTGATCAAAATGAGTGACGAAAATAATTTACATGCTATAAATTATTATATATATATTAAGGCGACTCACTCCCTATGGAAAGAAAAAAAGCCATTTTGTTACCCCCCTGAAAATAAACTTTGATATGTTTCAAGACAGTCCCCAAAATATTTTGGATCTACTGATTACCTTTCGTGAGCTGGACCGTTTTTAAAAAATGCCTTTTTTTGGTTTTTTTAAAAATTAAGTAACTTCTTCCAAGATACCATATATTAAATGTGATATCATATAAAAGGCATTTTTAAGCCGCATCTAATTATATATAAAACAAATCTGGAGATTGCCTAAGATTCGAGGTATTCAACAAAATATGACAAATTTTTATGTTTTTTTAATGAAATTTTGTTAAAAAATTATACTTTTAGATTTCTACTTGTTTTCTGAAATGTAGTGCTCATTTTTTTTAATATTAGTTTTCATTATTCCAGACGGTCAGTATGATTAAATATTTATCTTAAACATTGCCAATAAGGAAATCAAAATTTTTCGTTTGAAAAACTGATGTTTGCTGGACAAACCTTTTGAGTTCAATAATCAATGTTGGTAATTATTCCACAAAATATCATAATTTTAATAGAATTCATTATTATCTATGAAGAAAGTTCATTATTCTCAAATTTTGCTCTTTATAAAATATGTAGTGCTTATTTGTATATTAATTTTTCAAGATGGTCGGTAAGAATTTTACATAAACCTTGTCAATATGGATATCAAAATATTTCGTTCAAAGCAATTATGCAATATAAAATAAACGCAAAACAAAATAAATAAATAACAAATGTTTGTTTAAAAAATATTAACCGTTTAATTAAAATATTAACATAGATTAAAATAAATAAACATAAGTAATAGTTTACAGAAAGTCTTTTCGAGATTCGATTTTACTATATAGCTTGCATGACTCAATTTTATTTGCTATAAAGCCTGCACGATTTTTTTCTGTAACAAATAGACAAGACTGACTCACTACTTTAACGAATCTCTCCGTATTTTGTGAATGGCATGGGAAATCTAAAAATAAATTCGTTAAAAAGTAATAAATTATATAATTATTATATTTTTTACCTGGTATTTGTATAACTTCATTAGAATCGTGATATTCTTTCAAATACTTGTCGGAATAGAACTGCGTGCATGGTGGTTCCGTAATGTGTTCAAGCTCATTCCAATTTATCATATTTCTTAAAGATTCGGAATCAAACAAAATTTTTGGTACGTTAAATTGTCGTACATTTTGAGCAATATTAGTACGTGCTCTAAATATTAAATCATATCCCTCCATTCGAATCTCTTTGGACTCATCCGTTATCATTGATAATATAATATTTTCATGGTGGGCGAAAAACCCGTTTATTTGAACAGATCGTTGAACAATCTCTTGCATTTCAATAGGCAGTTCCCGTATCAACTTAATGTATTTTAATAAATGGCGGCTTCCGTGTACAGCTTGGGGCTGACTTTTTATCAGAAACCAAAATGGTGCATATACCGTCATAACAAAAAACGCTAGCTTTTTTAATACATCAGACGCAACGGGTTGTGTTACATACAACCGAAGAATTCTTGACGCTGTTGTTAACCACCGAGATAAATTAAGTAACCCAGGCTTTGTACTAGCCAAGCGACTATTACAAAATCCAGTATCAACAGCTTTTACCATCTCATATAAATATTTTTGATCGTCTCGCAAGTCCCAGCTCAAAATATTTTCAGGCATCTTGCCCATGGCAATCGGTTCAAAATTAGAAACAACCTTTGAATAAATTTAAATTCAAAGTAAAAAAATAAACAGAAAATCGAAATTATTTATAATTTATAGGTTACCGGTATGTTTTCACAGTCCTTTAATGCGTGTCCTATTATTCCTGGCCAAGTTTGTGGTCCTGAAGCAATGCCCAACATATTTTTCAATAACGCAACAAAGGGTAATTCGTTAAAATGAAAAAGGCACACAAACCATTGTAATGGTCGTTGCAGTTGTCGTTCTATTATGCAAATCGTCCCATTATATTTGCCTGTGTTAGCTCTTGTGCCATCACAGTTGACAGCAACTAAGTGTTCCAAAGAATATTGTTCTTTTCTTAAAAATTCTATAATTCCCCTTGCAACACCAGAGCCTTTGCTGTCGGTGGGGGTTATATACCCAATATAACATGAATTTGGTTCTTTTACCATTGTGATATGTTCTTCAGTAACTCTTACGTTTCGTGGAGAACCGTTTACCACTATTTGTTTAAGCGTACGTTCCCTTTTACCATCAAATGATATACCTTTTAGCAAACAGTTGGATTTTTTATTTTTTAAACACTTATCTCTGGCTTTATTACGTTCTCTTCGAATTTTATGTTGGTCGACTATTATGCCCGAAATATTTAAATCCTTCAACAAAGTATTTACTAATAAAGCTCCGTAACGATTTGAAACACCAGCTCGATCTAACGCAGCACTGAAAGTTGGAAGAGATAGTTTTCTTGAGTCAGAATCAAATTTATAATCTTCATCTTCAGACAACGGTGAGTACTGATCAGACTCATCTATTGTAGAATATTGTGGAACATAGGAGCACTCAGATTTAATTTTACTAACACATGGTGTCGAAAAGTATGAACTGGGGCATATTGCACTTTCAATTTTCAAGCTTAGTAATCTTGGGCCAGTTTGATCAATATAGAATTCCCAAACATGAGGTGGAATTTGCTTTTCCGTAGGGCACTTGCATGGATTTTTTAAATCTAGCGAACATTCGCAGAGTGCAATTATAAAAAGTTTATTCCATTCACTATCATTTAAATGAAAAGGATTCTTTTTAATATCACGATAACTTTTTGTAAGATATTCAAGTTTTTTCCATATGGCTGGTAAACTTTTTATTGGAATTCTACAGGTTTTCCATAATTTTGAAATCTCGGCTATTGTATGATAATAGAATTTCGAGAGCCCGTTTGTACGATTTTTATTTTGAGCTCTCATAAACAACAAATGCTTGATAACATCGCGTTTTGTTGGTAATTGGGTTTTATTAAATTCAAGAGGAGAAAAATCCATTTTTATTAAATATTGATTTAAAGTTAATATTAGTTTTTGTTTTTAAATTATAATATTTAAAGTAAAAAGTAAGGGCTTCTAAAATAATTTTTGAAATTACTTGTATTTTCATTTTAAAATAAATTTTTTTCTTCTTTCTAACGTTATAGTAAAGTATTTAATCATACTGACCTTGTAGAATAAATGTAAAATTGGGCACTACGTGTCATCAAACTATTAAAAATATAAAACGTATATATAAATATTTTTTTTTTTGACCAATAAGACAATTTTTATTAAAAATACATAAAAAATTGTCATATTTTGTTGAATACCACGAAACTTAGGCAATCTCCAGATGTGTTTTATATATCATTAGATGCGGCTTAAAAATGCCTTTTATATGATATCACATTTAATATATGGTATCTTGGAAGAAGTTACTTAATTTTTTAAAAAACCAAAAAAAAGGCCTTTTTGAAAAACCTCCCAGCTCACGAACGGTCAGCAGTAGAACCGAAATATTTTGGGGAACATCATAAAACATATCAAGGTAAATTTTGAGACGGGTAACTAAGTCACTTTTTTGAATGAGTCGCCTTAATATATATATATATATATATATATATATATATATATATATATATATATATATATATATATATGGACTAGATGGAATTCCGCATGCTAAACTCGAATCTGCTTTCAGTTTTTTCCCATCGGGACGGGCATGTCTAATATTGCGTCCTAAATAAACCTATTACTCGAAAATAAATAATAGACCCAAATGTGCGAAATAAAATTGGCTTTAAGTCGTTCTACTAACAAATTTTTATCCGCTCAATAGTTTAGGAGATATTCCAAAATAAGTATCCGAAAAAAAATGTTTCATGCTAAATTCAAGATTTCTTTTTTTTACTAAAACTTCTTTTTAAAAGTGAAAATGTCAAAAATGTTTTATCATCAGTTTATCTCTTTATCTCAAAGCTGGCAAAACTACGAGTAAATAAAGGCACGTATCAAAAAAATTGATGCACAAATTGATTGGATTCAAAAAAATAGGTGGATTAGATGGAATTTAACGTGCTAAATAAGAACTAGCTTTTACTTTTTTTCTATCACGTATTCGTTTTTTTTTGATGGACATGACTACTATGACCCCGCCTTCAGGCAGTAGCACTTGTATAACTCGAGAACGGTTTGTCATATTAAGATAAAATAAACTCCAATATATAGCGACTTAAATTGTCTTTGATCTGAATTTATATAATTGTTTGTTCAGTTAATATATCCGTAGTTATTCGATAATTAGTAGCGAAAAAATTGTAATTTTTTTTTTAAATGGTGAAAATTTTTATCCGTAACTCTGAAATTCTTGAGCGAATAAAAAATATTGTTGACATACCTTGAAGACAATTTTCGTGTTCATCATTTGGTATATCCTTTATCAAAATCGTGTAAACGCTTCTTTATTTATAGTCTAAATTTGGCAAATCATTCTCGAATTTTATAGTGTGACCGCTGAATAAGGTGATGATATTAGTCATGCCCATAAAAAAAATCAGTACGTGATAGAAAAAAAGTGAATTCAGATTTTTGTTTAACTGGTCAAAATCCACCTAGTCCACCTATTTTTGTTTCAAGAAAAAATAAAAAAAAATTTGTTTGCCCACCACTGTATTTTTACTCAATTGTACACGCAAAGAAAAAATATGGTGAATAGCAACCATAATCGAATACTGTCATATTATGGTTAGATTTTATGGTTGTTTGTAAATTATATTATGGTTAGATGTAGCACAATAATGTGGTTGAATCATAATAAAAATATTGTTTATCTGAACCATATTTTTGTTGTATATGTACCTGATTCATGTATATAACAATAATATGGTTAAATTACAATAAAAATATTGTTGATCTACAACAATATTTTTGCTGTATATATACTTGATTCATATATACAGCAATAATATGGTTAAATTATAATAAAAAATATTGTTGATCTACAACAATATTTTTGCTTTATATATACTTGATTCATGTATACAGCAATAATATGTTGAATCGCGATAACTGTACTTAGACAAGAAACAATTATTATGCCTAGAAATAAATAAAAGCCAATTAATTTATCGTATGGAAGTTTTTATTAAAATTAATTATAATTTAGTTATGTAAAATAAAGCACTTTGGTATAAAAAGATAAATTTGTCACCTGTGAACGATGAAACCTAAGAAATTTCTTGAATACTCTTGAATACTGACACATTTTTTTTAGCACTCTGAAGATAAACAATTATGTAGTTTTCTTTGTATATTATCCATTTAAAATATTTTCACAATATGAAACACTTATTTATTTCTAGTTTAACTTTAACTTTTTAACTTTTATTTTGAATAATTCACTTTTTTAAATATACATTCAGCATATTTTCTAATGCATTTTTAACTTGCCGACAGACAATTTGCTCAATGCAAGAAGCAAACTAAATTGAATAAAAATCAACAAGTACTTATTGTCAAGTACTAATAATGTATATTGTTGCTAATACAAAACAAACATTTTGTTGTCAATTTAAAATTACATACAAAATAATATATTCAGGTATTGAAAATAATTTTTTTGCACATGAAATTTTAACAACAACAATAATGTGGTTCTAATTTAAACATATTGCTTAACATGTTCTGTCAACAATATAATTGTGAGTTGAGAACAAATGTATAATTGCTACAACAAAATTGTTTTTAAAATAAAATATATTCAACAATAAGAATGTTTGCGACGGAAAAATTTCTCTGCAAAGAAAATAATATTGTTGGGGCAACCATATTGAGAAATGTTTTTTCTCTGCGTGTGGTGCAGGATTTTTTTGTCGACCAGTGTAATTGGTCAAAGAAATAAATGTCTGCTGACAAATGGTTTCCAAGGTTATTAAACAGTATCAGGAGAATTTGACCATTGATAAGAAACATGGTTCGGCAAGAAAAAAGAAACATGGGAAGGCCAAGCAAATTTAAAGCCTATTGAAATGAACTCCAAACACATCTGGTAGAAAAGCAGCCCGGTTTGCTCAGTGTTCTGACTATTTGGTGCGAAAAGTTAAGGCTAATGCGGAGCTAAGAATATATAAAGTCCAAAAAGTTCCAAACTGGAATCCTGCAAAAAAATTAGAAACCATGAATAGGGCACTGAAATTAAAATCAAATTTCATACAAAAATACTCAAGTTGTATAAAGAACGACGAAACCTATGTACTGGAATATTTTTCGCAGCTTCCGGGTCAAAATTTTTATATTGCTGATGCTCGGGATATGTTGAAGATAAGTTTTGGACCGAAAAGCTGACGAAATTTCCTGAAGAATTCGTAGTGTGGCAAGATTTATGTAGTTGCTGCAAAAGAAGCAAGTCATTTGTTACAGTGGGCTCTAAAAATATCGAAAATACATCAAAAAATTTTTGCAATAAAATTGTTTTCCTTAGATAAGATAGTACAATGTGTCCACATATTTTTGGCCTGATTTGGAATTATGTAACTACGTAAGAAAGCTATAGACTAGTACCAAAGCAATAACATACATGGTTTTTGTAACAAGAGAGTTGAATTCTCTACATCGTTCGGAGTTAAGACCAGTGGAGAGAGGACAGAAGAAAATATCAAATATTTTAAAAGGAGATGGACAGACTGTTCCAAAAAGTGACTGAAACAACTATCAAATTTCTAATGGAAGGCTTACCAAAAAAGGTCTACGATTTCAAAAGTAGTGAACATAAGTATAAAGGTTATATTTTTCTGGAATCTGCACTATATTAACAATAAAATAAAAAAACAAAACTCTAAGATCAACTGTTTCCAATTTATTGAATTTTATATATGTTAAGATTTTTTCGATCGCACTCCTTAATATAACATTTTACTTTCAGTTTTTTTTCTAAATTTTTTAGATTGCAGAAAAATTTAAAATTATAAGGAGAATCTTTGTTCGAAACTATATCCAATACAAATATCTTTCAAAGTATTTATGATATAAGATTTATTGAGATTTCATATTAAAGGCATCAAAATTACTTTTAATACGACGTATTACATGACTTTTTTCTCAACAACAAAATGGTCCATATCTCGCGAATTTTACTTCGCAGGTAAATATCTCGAAAAGTGGTCTTTTTAAAAATTTAAAAAAAAATATATTTTAATGATGAAAATGTTTTCTATAACCGTGGTAAGTGGTATTCTGGGATTCGCAATATTTTTTTAATTACTACAACTTTGTATTGTTTTGATTATAATAAACCAGACAAATCGCCAATTGAATCCAAAAATCATCCGAATGTAATAAAATTCGACAAGAATATTAAGATGTACGCTGGTGACGCAAATGCCGAGTTTAAGTTTGATCACCGCGATATTTAATCCATACGAATTATAGTATCATGATAGTATCAAGTTATTATTTGACAAAAATATGTTTTATATAAGTAGAAACAACATTGCCAAAATTTATGAGAATCGGTCCATAATTTACCATAGCTCCCATATAAACCCATTTCCGGGAATAACCCTAAAGGGCATAAAATCATATAGATGTTAGCATAAATGCATTGTTCTGTATTTGTAACTTATTTTACATTTAGTAAGAGTGTTGGTCTACAATTGACCACAGGTATCATATGGTCGGTCTTGATCGACTATAGTTTCTCTCTCGTTTTATGTTGAATTTTATTGGTGGATAATTCGCGAATTAAGTTTCGCGGTCGCGTGTCTCCAAAAATTTTATTTTTAAATTCGTGAAAAATATGTATATAGAGGATTTAGCCATTCTTAATGCTTCCTGTAAGTATCGGGATGGGAATGGCTTCTGAGTTAGTATTCGTACAATATTTTAATAAGAAAAAAAAAATATTAATTTTTTAATAAAACTTTTCAATAATAAAAATATTTGTGTTTATGAAAAGAACAAAAAAATAATAATTATTTCTGTGCAGTAAAGTGACCTAACTCTTATTATCCTAAACAGGATATGTTTGGAATTTTCAATTACAATTACAGGTTAATTGTAATTGAACATTTTTAATTACATGCAATTGTAACTAAAAAGTTCGAATTACTAATTAACTTCGAAAAAGTTTTTTTTTTTCTTTTTTTAAATAATGATATTATGGTATTAAAAATATGCAAAATTTTCGAAAATAAAAATCGTATGTTCAATTTTTTAATAGCATTTCGATAAAATTTAGTTTTAAAGGATTTAAAACTGTAATTAAATACAATTATTTCCAATTACGTTGTAATTGTTATTATACAGCTATTCTTAATATTTATAATAAAATGGCGACAAAACAAAGGGTTATATGGACTTTAAATTGTCTCGAAAGTCCTTGTTTTTCAGAGACCCTTGGTAACATTTCTACCTTCACTATTAACTTAATTCTGGAAAGTTTCCTAAAAATGGTAGATAATGTCGTGCATATCGCAAACCTATGTTGTTGCATTATCATATTACCAAACAATTCACTTTCCTATATAGTCAAGTACCATAGATAAAACCAAAGCGTTCTGTTCTTCAAAGACTTTAAGCATTCCAACTACTCGGAAAATTATTTTGTACATATTTAACCAATTTTAAGCCCCTCAGAACATTTTATTCAAACGCTACTCACTATCAAAAATCATACAAAGGTATTTTACTTAATTTGAAAACTTAATAGAAGATATGATATTTTTGATCATTCTTACCAATTCTGCATTTCATTCAAAACCACTTTTTATCTTTTGAGGCCAGAAACGAATCAAGTAAATTTTTCTTTACTTCTGCTGAAGTTAATCGTATTCCTGTTAGTTCCGAATAGAACAATAAATATTTCTGTAGTGAGATGAAGAAATATCTGGGCTGATCAAATATTTTGCATCTTTTGATTGCGCTTCATGTTGAAAAATTATAAACTCATATCTGGTCGCATATTATGGTAGTTTTTCTTTCAGAGCATTACCTTGTCTTTATAAATATTCGGCTTGGTGTCAAAAAATTCGTATTGATGCAGCAGACATTCCAATTTTTCATTGTCAAACTTTTTCGAATAGTCAGGTTGTTCCTGATCGACACTTTTAAATTGTCTTATTCACTCATGAAGAGTGTTTTCAATTAAAGCATGCGCAGCTGTTTTCTTCAAAAAATAATAATGAAGAGCGTGTGCCAAACGGTAGCAAAGTTCTGTGGAAAATTTAAATTTTCCTATGGTGAAAAAGTTTTATAGTTTTGCTGTGCCAAATAAAAACTTTTTCGCGTGAAAAATTTTGACAAAATCGTTATCAAAATTTCACAAAACTTTAAATAAAATTAATATATTTTTTAAAATTATTTGTTTTAAAAAGAAAAACTACAATTTTATAAAATAAACATTAAAAATCTCAAACAATTTCAAATTATTTTAATTTATTATATATTTTACGACTTTCAAATTTTTCTATTCTCTTGTCAAAAATGTATGTAGCTCTTTTAGCTAGTGAAATTTTATTCACCTCATATACTACAGTTTTGCACACACTCGAAGTAAAACTTTCCGTAAATGATTCTGTTTTGTCACTAAATTCTTGATATTCAAAGCTTAAAAAATTATGTAACAGAATGATACACACTGAATAAAAAAGCCTAAATACTTTACTTTCAGGTGACAAAATTGTAAAAAATTAAATCTTCTAAAATGCGTTATTTATATCCTATGCAAATTCTATCAATTCAATTAGATCCTAAACTTTCATCTTATTTTTTGATAGCTATGTGCAGGTTAAAAGTGAAATTTTTAATTCAATTTAATTTATTATATTGAAAGTTTTCAAAATTTACGAAGTTTGGATATGGACTAGACCATTGCCCCAAGCTCCTCCGGATTTACTTTACATGCATTTGCGTTAAGATTTCTTTTAAAAACATTAAAAAAAATAAAAATATACAACAATAAATTAAATGTTTACAATATTATAATTTTTAAAAAAATAGATTTGAGAATTAAAGCACGAAAAAAAATCCAACTTTTAATTAAAAGAAATTGTATATCCCAGAATAGAAACAAATTTTATAAATGAATAAATATTACCACCTACTTGAAAAAGACTCAAAAAAAAAAAAAATAATTTTTTTTCAAGTTCCAACTTTAGATTTTAACGGATTCATATTTTTACTACAACTACCCCCTGACCCGCTAGGAAATTGTATTCCTCTAAATCAGGGACACGCAAAATGGTGCACACGTGCAAATGATCTCTTAATTTTGTCACATCTATATGCTCTTACATGAAGAGAAAAGAATAATTATTTATTAATTTTTTATATTTTTAATACTTTTTTAAGCAAATTGTTTTAATACTCAATTATAGTTTTTATTACAGACCATAAATTGTTTAAGAGGAACAGATATTATGAAATTATAAGCTGAAAAACTGTTTCCGTGCCCAATATAAGAGCAGGAAAGTTATACAGACCATACACAAATACAGAATGTGAAATTTAAGAGCGCCGATCCCTGCTCTAAATGAACTTAAAAAGCACCTCAACTCTGATAATGTGATATTTTACTGAGATATCTATAACGGCTCAAGTTACATAATTATTAAAAAAAAAAAATGCGTTTTGGAACCACTGTATTGTGATTCCTATTATTACTTTCTCAAAAAGTACTACATATTTTGATTAATAAGAATTAAAGAGTGGCAGGTTTTTACCATTTAAATTTTTATTAAAATTTGTATTTTCAAAAAACCTTATGTATAAAAATTCTTTTTCTTTTTTTCGGTTTGTTTCCACTTTTCTAAATATTATTTGCTTATTCCCCTTTTTCCTATACATTCAAAAAGCAATAAATTGGGAAATCATCTGTCATTTTGAAATATTAAGTCGTACATAATTCAGAGCTTCTTATAATTGTATTTTTGAAATTACTTACTTTCATACATGTGTATATGTAGGTGTACAAGTGTAATGTTGCTACAAAAATAATGACAGTATTGGCACCAACATCGTTAAGATACTAGACAAGAAGATGTAAAATGATTTATGCCCAATTGACTAAAACCATCAGCACAAGCCATTATTATGCATAAATGTATGTATTTCAATGTCTGTCGGTAGGTCTATCTGTCTACATATCTTACAAAATATTTGTTGCTGTAATGCTGTAACCCCAACATTTGCATTTTAGAAAATCTTTTGTGGGTTTGAGTTTTTTTTGGGTTTTGGCGTGTTTTTTTCGCCTTCCCTCCCCTTTGACAGACGAAAAAATGTCTGTCAGATTTTCTTGCCTAATTTCAACACTTCAGTTAATAATAATGCCAATAATATATAAAGATGTAACCAGTTGTTTGTAAAGTTAACGTTTTCTTGTTTTCTTGTTTTTTTTTTTTTGGTTTTTTGTTAGAAAATTTATAATAAAGATGGTTGAAATAAATGAGGAGTCATGAAATGGTTAAAGAAAATTTTCCATAAATTATAAACACATAATTTTCTGTTAAAGTGTTAATGCAATTTGTTGCTTTTTTTGTGTTTCTCATTGTTTCCATTGAATAAAGTAATTATAATTTGTTATTGAAAGTTTCTTAAACTTTTTTATAAACTTTATATTCATATGGTTCATAAGTAGTTGTAAGTTTAAATGTATTACGAATAATCCCCAGAAATAAATTATTTTATTTTTGTAATTTATTTTGTATACGAGTATGCATAAGGTCAAGGTTGTATTTAGTCGTGTGAAAATAAAAATACAAAAACTAAAACTTTGCATAGCACTTCTTCCGAATTTATTAACATTTTTGCTATTTTTATTGAATTTTCTTAATTTTTGTGATGCAAAATTTAAATAAAAAATATTATTAAATTATAGGTATTATTAGCTCCCATTTGACATCCATAATGGGATGATTTTATCTTTGTAAATATTATTATTTTTCTATTTGAAAAAATATTTGATATATTTGATATACATATACTATAGATACACTAGAGCGGGTCGGTCTCCATACAAAAAAAATAAGTTGTGCCAGTCACCCCCTAGAATGAAAGAATGGTTAATGAGGATTCCAAAAATACAAAAATTATTTTTTTACCACGCCCCAAAATACCGCCCTTTTTATTTTTTGTGTATAGCGTCACCATTTTAAGACCGATTGCAGAGTGTGATATATCGCTGTTAATGGTTTAAAAATGGCTTAAAATTTCTCTTTGGTGATTTTTGTATCTGATATCAAATTCTACATGTCACTTCTGGTATTTCGGATACACACCTCCTAATTTTCAATTATTTTCATATATAATGAAGTCCCTTATAAACAGTGTTGCCAGTTTAGCCTTTTTAAGGCTAAATCTAGCTTTTTTATTTTGCTTTTAGCCTCAAAATTTTCATTTTATCTTCTAGCCTTTTTTCTAGCTTTTTTTAATTTTAAAATAGCCTTAAAAAGGCTAAAAGTTTACTAATTTTATTTCTACAGAATCATCAATTTAAGCATTTTTGTGTATTAGTTCGCACAAAAATCGAAATTATTTATATTTAACGAAAATTTTCGCTTGCGGCGCTTCATTCTACGAAAATATTATAAGTATTTTTTAACAAACTTTGTTACCTATAAAAACAATTTATGTTATATTTACAAATTTACTAAAATATCTTTAAGAAATACCAAAATCTAATGAGAAAAAAATAAATAAATGCGTTTTTAAATAAAACAATATTTTAGCTTTTTTCTGGCTTTATTTTTTGGGACATTTAGCCTTTTCTGACTTTTTTTAAAGTCTAATTTAGCTTCTTTTTTTCTCAAGTCCTGGCAACACTGCTTATAAACCTACGATCTTTTGCTTTTAAATTATTTAATTTTATGCATAAGTAATAAAATTGCAAAGGTTTAAAAAACTGTTTAAGTTTAAAGCAATTTCATTTAACAAAATTTAAAATATATTGAAATTGAAATAAAAAAAATTTCAAAAATTTTTTTTTATATGAAATTGCTTTAAACTTAAACAGTTTTTTAAACCTTTGCAATTTTATTACTTATGCATAAAATTAAATAATTTAAAAGCAAAAGATCGTAGGTTTATAAGGGACTTTCATTATATATGAAAATAATTGAAAATTAGGAGGGATGTATCCGAGATACCAGAAGTGACATCTAGAATTTGATGCCAGATACAAAAATCACCAAAGAGAAATGAGTTCGCAAATGTTATTTTGTATTTCCCACATTTTTTTTATTTAAAGCTTCTGTAAAATTAATTGCTTAGAATTTAATCAAACGAAGCGGGACACATTGGATTAAACAGTATCCAAAACAAGGATTAATTAACAAAATAAAATATGGGTGTTGCAATAAATATTTATACCGGGTAATGAAAAACAAACTGAATTATCATTATCTGTGCAATTTATTGTTCTATGATGTTTACTTTTTTTGATACATTCTCTCAAAGTTCAATAATTTTTCATAAATAATCTTATAGTAGCAAAAAGTAAAATTTTCAAAATTCCGAGTGTGATTTTTGTTAGTTTTTGGAAAACTATAAATCTTTTTTTAAACAGGTGGATTAAGTTCAGCTAGTGGACTGTATTTTAAAATAACATTTATTATCATATATGTATGTTATATAACTATTTTTAATTATTTTTCTTAAATGACCCTAAAAATGGGGTATTTTTGAGATATATGTAGAGTTTTTAAGAGTTATTGGGAAAAATTTAGTAAAAAATTTTATATAGTAATAAAATATAAGATGTTAGCTTGTGTAACAAAGAAAAACATTTTGTCAATATTTGCCTAAACGAAAAAATATTTAATTTTATATTAAAATAAGCCAGTTGAAATTATGAAAAAATCAAAATATATTACACTACCAGAGGACACCCTGGAAGTTCAGAATTAAAATTTTTTAGCCATTAAAAGTGTAATAAAAACATTTGTACAAAATTTCTTGTAAGTTTTGTCCTGTTAATTGACTAAAATATATCTTAAATTAAATAAATCGTTTTTTTCTGCATTATTTTTCTGTTGACTAGAAAATTGACATCATTTTAAATATTATTAGTAACATTAATGCTGATTTAAAACGCATTTGTCTATTTTTTCTTAAAATTATCTCATATAATAGTAAATGTACTTCAATTTACAGTTCTATTTATTAATTTATACACTCATAAAAGTTTTACATTTACTGACTGTAGTTCATTAAAAAAGTTCTCATTTATGTTGAAAAGAAAAGAAAATTTAGTTATTTCACATAGAAAATTATTTTTTAACTTTTTATGTTAAAAAATAATAAAAGTATTTTTAGCAACAGTAAATATCTTCAGTAATTTCCTCGTTCCAAACCAAAACAGAAATACTTAACTATAAATTTACATTCGAAGCCTTTACTGTCAAGGAAAATTAATAAAATAAGAAATGAAAAATAAGATGATTATAATCTGTTAAATTGTGCTAAATAAATATAAAGAATGTTTCGTTACAGTTGTTGCTTGGTCAGAGATGTTGGTCAGAAAAAGGAAAATTGACATTATTTTAAGAAAATGGTAAGGGCTGAATCCAAAATCATTATCATATGTATTAACTAACTTTAAAATTTCATATATTTCAATAGATTTTGCAACTCCAGAAATAAGCCAATGAATATATATTCCGCTGACAAGCATTACTACATCTAAGGAACAACATTTAGAAGTAAGAGCATTTAATTGTAAGTTATATCACAATGTATGTATTTATGTAACAGAAATGTAAATAAAGAAGAAATACACAAAATATTTAATGCAAAAAATTAAAAAAAAAAAAAAAAAAAACAATTGTTTTTAATAATTTAGTAGGTAATTTTTATACCCACCATCAAAAAGATGGTATATATTTTCTGGGTCCTGGTTAGATTCTGAGTCGATCTAGCTATGTCCATCCGTCTGTCCGTCTGTTGAAAGCAGGATAGGGCTCGAACGGGACAACGTAGGGGGACGAAATTTGGCACAAATATTTGTCTTATATAAGGTTTGTTTGGGATAGAAAATAGGCAAAGTCGGTTAATAAACAAAAAAGTTATAGGCTAAAAACTAAAAACACAGGGTGTCCGTTTTATACTTTTCTGCTGATATTTCTTCAACAAAAGCATGTACGACAACGAAATTTTGCATGTATAGTTCGTGGATTGATATAAACTCGGAAAACAAAAATGGGCGTGGTCCGCCCACTTTACCGCCCTATGGTGGGTATATAGATTCGGCCTGGCCGAATATAACATTCGCGCTTGTTTATAGTTTAAAATTAATGAAAAAATAGTAGGTATTATTGATTTGGTATGTTATATAATGTTAGTAAAAATAACAAAAAAATCAGTAATTTTTAATGTTTTTATTAGTTAAAAAATCAATATTCAAAAATAATTTAAATTTTCCTTTGATTCAAATGAAATGTAAGTACTCCGTTTTTTAAATGAAATAATATTTGTTTTTACGGATTTTCCTGTTAAATTTACTTACATAATATTTTGCGTGTAGCTTTTAGTTCAAAAGTTACAACAAAAAGTCTAAATAAAGCCATAATAATTAAAAAAAAAAAAAAAATTGTTTTCCAAAATATTTTCTATTTTAAATAATATTTATTAATAATAAAATATATATTTTTTAAATTAAAGCTTTCACAAATTAATTCCTTTTTCGCTATAGTTCAACCCACTGTGCGGGTGTTGTACACTGACACGTGAGTAATATTTTTATTTTTTATCTGCTTTAATTACGGCTATAAAATATTCTCCATAACTGAATATTAAGTAATCTTATTGGTTTAAATCGAATTTTAAATACCAATTTAAATAATAAAACATTCAAAAATTCATTCTAAAAATCTCATTATTGCAATAATGCGCATTTAAAAAAAAATCATATGTCTATTATACATAAATACATACTTTAAAATCCAATAACTTTTAATAAAGACATAATAAGAAATCGATACAAATCAAAAAATCATAATCATTTAAATAATTGAACCATCAAATCCTTCAGTAAATGTTCAAAATAAATAAAAATAAATAAAATATGTTTTAATTAAATTAGCATGATTAAATAAAACTTATTTTTAAAAACAACTTCAAATAGGTATACAACAATCAAATTTATGTTTAACATAAGAAAAAACTAAGAAGAAGACATGTATAAAAAATTTTGTTCATAATTTATTTATTAATAATTTCAATGTCATGTTGGGTTTTTGTTTAGATTAAAAAAAAATAACAAAGAATACATGATCAAACAAAATATCTCATTAATTTCATATCAAAATCCCACAATAAACAACTTAAAAATTATGACTGGCCCAATATAATGATTAAATACAAAAGACTGTACCAAAAAAGATGAAGAACGACTAAAAAAATTAAAGAAAGAAAGATAGATAGAAAAAAGACAGCTACAAAACAAAAACCAAGAAATGAACCTTAACCACCTTAACAAAATATGAAATATTTAATTGGTTTGATTGTTAATTTGTCTACCAATTGTCTATATTGTTTATACCGTCTGTCTACACTCTTATCGATGATGCGAGTAGTTGTAATGGAATATATACAACCATTCTCATCTATCCATCTAACCAACCATTTATCTATCTCTTGTTATGCCTTGAAATTGTATACAAAGACACTTGTTAGCAATGAATAAATATAAATCGTTTATAAATGGATCATCTGAAATATGATCCCTCAAATCTATTCATTCAGTTAAACATTTTATTATTTGGTTATTGCTTCATTTAAGATGGTAAAGTATGTAGACGAAATGATTTTATGCATTGAAGAGATAATTTAAGCATAAAAAAGTTATATCGAATTAAATGTGTAAGTAGTTTCCCTAGAGGAAAGAGAGTCGGTTCGAAACTAATCACTTGATAGGTTCTCAAGGTTATATGTGAGGAACATGTCACATTTAAAATTTAGGTGCAAAACAAAATATTTAATAATTCTAGGGAGTTACGGTCAAAATTCGAAAGTTGGTAAATTTTAATGCAGCCTAATATATATATATATATATACATATAATGTTGACAAAACTTTTCTTATTACGCACTTAAAATTTCAAGATTAAGCCTCATTTAGTTTAGAAGTTATAAAATCCAATTACTTATAACTTCATTTTAAGGATGAAGATATTGCTTTCAAAATGTTATGTAGTAATTTGATTTAATTCGAAAGTTCAGAGGTCAAAATTAAACCTTTACATCTCCAAAAACGATATTTTAAAAATTCCTAAAAAAATTTATAATGTTAACAAAACCCTCGTCCATACCAGTGCAAAATTTCATATTGGACACTACTTTTATTTATTTTTTAAAGAACTTTAAAATATATTTTTTCAGATAATCAGCTTTTATCCTTATGTTATCGATTTTGACCTTAAAATTTTAAAAGTAATTGAATTTTATACACGTCATTTTAAAGTCAATATCTGTTTCTATTAAATGAAACATTTAGAATATAAAAGTTAGAATTTTACAATGTATAGTTAAGAAGTTATGAGCAATAAGGTATGTACACTTTTGAAAAAATTCGATACTTTTCAATTTTAAAACGTCATTTATGGGCCGGAAAGGGTCTTCAATCTTAAGGTTTGTAATTTGAGCAACACTTATAATAGGTAATAACTGTGGCGAATTTCATTGAAATTGGAGATATCAAATCCGAAAATGCTTGTTTTTTGTCCGTTTTAATGTGAAGTTCAGTGTTGCCAGGAGGTGAGAAAAAAATAGGCTAAATTCGAGAAAAGGCTAAATGCCCCAAAAAATAAAGCCTTATAAAATCTTATTATTATTTATTTTTATTTGTTTTAATGAATTTAAAATAAATAAAACATAGAACGACTACCAAAAAAATTATCCAATGTAAAATAGCCCATCGAACTCCCATTCAAATTTTAGTTATATTTTATATGAAAAATTAGCTAATTTTTTCGTCATTTTTTAATTATAATTCCTTTCCAAATTTTGAAGCGTCGTAGGTAAACTTTTTTGTTAAATATAAACAATATCGATTTTTTTGTGCGAATTAATACACAAAAGGTTTAAATACACGATTCTGTAAAAATTAAATTAGTAAAACGAAATTAAAAAAGTATTTTTTTCTTTGTTGAAATACTGAAATTAAAAAAGGCTAAAAAAGGAAACTAAAACGAAAATTTTGAGGCTAAAAGCTAATTAAAAAGGCTAGATTTCGTCTTAAAAAGGCTAAAGCATGTTAGAAATTGATTAAAAAGGCTAGATTTAGCCTTAAAAAGGCTAAACTGGCAAAACTGATGGAGTTACTCAATTGCTTTCTTTTTATTTTTTGTTAAATTATATATATGTATGTATTTCATATATAGTGTGCTAGTGTGAACTGGAGTGTGCTAGTATCTGGTTCTCAACTGGAACTTTGTGACGATTAGAGTATTCATTTTACTCGACTTTTTCATTGTTCGAATAATCAAATAACTCGAAAATTCAGTTTTTAAATTACTCGAATAATCGAGTAAATCTTTTAAGTTACTCCAGTTATTCGATTAATTTATACCTTAAAATTTTACTCGATTTTTCAACGCTTATCAAAAAAGAAAACAAAAATGTAGCTTAAAATAAGAAATAGTCTTTCCAAGTTGTCTCTTTTGCTTTGATAATACCGTTGTTTCACCATATTAAATAAATTCATTTCATTGATAGTTGAATAAATAGGTCTAACAAATTTGGTCCATCAATTTGAACCAAATTTTATATTAAGGGTAGTCCGAAGTGTTTTTTGCAACTTTTGTGACACTATAAAATGACTAGTTTTTACACTGTGAAAAAATAATGATATCCATTTAAAGGCGATTATCAATACTTTTGATAAAAATTAAAATTAATAATGAGTTTTTATCCACTTTGGAATAATTTACGATTTTGTCGCATAACCTCATTTTTTAATTTGGGCATATACTAACCTATGTACAATAGAGGTTTTCAGCTATATTCAAAATGTTTGCTCAATATTTTTAAGTATCGGAGATCTACTAAACCCAGATTTATTTTGAGTATATGGTTTTAGAATGTTTTATAATTTATTGTTCAATTATATTCAATATTTAGAAGGCATTAAGATGAACATTTAAAATTATACAAATGAATACAATTTTTAAGATAATTTACTCTTATTTGTATTATAGTGATCTCGTGATATTTTTTTAGCTCAATTCTGTGGGAAAATGTTTCGCAACTTTTAATTTTCTAACAATATCAATGCAAAAATATATAAATTCTATTAAATATAGAAATTCTATAAACTTATATAAAAAATTTGTCAAATATACAATTAGGTAGAACTACTTACATTTCTCCATTTAACTGACAAATTTATTGTAAACTTAAAATAAATAATTATTTCTCTCAAATGTATACGTAGGAATTATAATTGGCTCTATTTGAATTTAACCACAATTTCTACAAAAATGTAAAATATTTGATTTCTCCTTTCTTCCTATTTTTTTATAATTTAGTAAAAACTACTCTGTATAGTATTTTACACAAATATTATTTGGATTTTTGTCCGTTAGGCTGTGAAAGAATTGTGAAAATATATTTATTAGTTTCTGGGTAATTGCATTTTGAAAATTACAAAAAGCACTTTGGACCATCTTTTTTTTAGATAAAGTAGTTCAGCGATTCTTAACATAAAGAACAAGTTTACATGCTAAACTTAATTTTAAGTTCAAATTACAAATTTCATTCAAACCATCACCATCATATCCTCTACACCAGACTGAGCATTTATTTGTATATAAACTATGTACTTTCATTCGTATATATATTTTTACCTTCAATTTATTTCTTATTATTTATTATGTTTATATTAAAATTATTTAAATTTTACTTTATAATTTTTTAAAGTGACGTTTATATTTTTATTTAATTTTTGTAATTAAAAAACGACTTTTACGTATTGTAATTTAGGCATATATTCGGTTCTTTCTACTAAATACATTTTTTTTTAATAAAATTCCAATTTGTGAAACCACTTTTAGATTCGAAACATTCTATACAAAATTTGAAACATAGTTTTTAAGCTAAATTTTTTAGAAAACTAATATTAAATATTAAAAAGTAGTTATGAAAGGAAATATTAAAAATATTTTTTACTCGAATTATTCGATTAATTTGCTCGAATAAATTGTTACTCGAAATTCTGGATTTTAATATAATCGAACAATTATTTGATTTTAATTTGTCGATTAATCGAACAAACAATATTCGTGACAATATTTAGTGACGATTAAGGCGTCAATTGGTGCTGATCGATCGGTCCAATACTGCAGTTGCTACAAATTTTTTAATTTTTTTTGGTAAAAATATATCTGGTTTACTGCTATTAAATTAAAAGACATTATACAATAAACCAAATTATAATTTAGTGATATCGAAAGGATATCATCTGGATGATACCAATCACACCGTTAACATTTTGCACTTTAACGATACCATATACATATGAAACTCTGGATCGCATACGTTATTACTATATGTGGAATAAAATTGCTACAGAATTAAAATGTTCAAATTTTTTCCAAAATTAACTTATATTATTATTTCTGAAGACTTAGCTTATTATGTTATTTTTGTATAACTTTAAATATGAATATCTTTAAAAGTTCGACCCTGCGCTGACTGAATTACCTATGTAATTTTCAATAACTTTTCAGGAAAGCTAAAAAACTGTTTAATTTCGCAGTTTTTTCGTTACTTCGCAAAATTTTTACTAAATTTTATCGTTTATGAATAGGTTTAATAGCACAAATTATGCGCATTATGAAAAAGAACGAAATTTTTGGCGCATTTTGGAGAAAATCAACGAAAACGTTACATAGGTAATTTTGTGGCGCAATTTTTTTAAGATACGTTTTTGCTTATCTTTTTGTAAGTTCTAAGGTTTATTTAAATTTAAGTTTGAACTATGGAAGAAGGTATTATTAGTAATATATTGGGAAAGTTTCAACTTTCTAAGATGATTGGAACATGCTACTAAACAGTAATTTGTTAATGAACTCAGAAAAATTTTCCAAAAAAATAAAACAAAAATTCTTTCTAATATTAGAATTATGTTATACATAGTATTAACTATATTATTTTGTAAATCCTAAACCAGTTAAAATTTCGGCAAATGCTTTGGTAGTTTTATGTATGACCAGTAGGGGTTCTAAATGCAGCAATAAAAAAAATTTTCAAAATTTTGACATAGGTAATTTAGTCAGCGCAGGGACGAGTTGTTAACGGATTTTAATGATTTCAATTGCATATATGAGAATAATATTTCCACTATAAATGTAGTAATTTAAAAATAATATTCTTATCTAAAAATGCATCCATAATGCAAATGCAATTTTAGAATGCATTTTTTAAAAATTTCTACCCTTTCAATTTTTTTTTTTACAATATATATATATATATATATATATATATATATATATATATATATATATATATATATATATATATATATATATATATATATATATATATATATATATATATATATATATATTTAAAATTAATTTTAATCATAATATTTCATAATTTGTTATTTGCAGTATAATACATATTTGTCCCATATTAAATGCTAATGTATTATGTAATAAACATATTTGTTTTCAATATTAACCAAAAATATTTAAAATCAAAAGGGTAGAAATTTCTTAAAATTGCATCCGAAAATTTCATTCTTTTCGTGAGTGCATCATTAGCAAAAAAAAAAAAAAAAATAATATTTTTGATTCATACAATATAAATAACAATATTTATCGTAATAAACTTTATACTAGTTTTAAAATCAATAAAATCCGACGTATAGTTAAGGAGATATAAACATTTAAAGTTACATATTACTAAAAGAGAATAACCAAAAAAAATTAAAAATCAAAATTTATAAAAAATTTAAATTTTTGTATGAAAAAATTTAGGGAAATTTAAAAAAAAAGAATTAAAAATAGTAGATTTTATTGTCCCAGAACAGTTATTTTTGCATTTTATAGTAAAGATATTGCTTTTTAACGTATTAAAAGAAAATTAAAATCGAAAGGGTAGACATTTTTCAAAAGTGCATCCTAAAAATGCATCTTAAAATTGCATTTGCATTATGAATGCATTTTTAAATTATAATATTATTTTAAAATTACTACATTAAAAGAGGAAATATTCATCTTCTACATGCAGTTTAAATTATTAAAATTCGTTAACAACTTTTAGAGATATTGATGTGTAAATTTACACACTTTTCAGATTATTTTTACTTTTCGAAAAATTGAAATCGTGAATAAATCGCGAACTTTTTAAAATTCAAAAATGAATATATTTAAATGGCTGCATAGGTTATATGCGTACCAAATATGAACAAAATCGGATGACCCTTCGTAAAAAATTTTAATTTTTTATAAATCTCTCATGGAATGGACGATATATATTATATTAATTCTTTTTCAGGAAAGCTGAAAAACTGTTCAGTTTTGCAGTTTCTTTGTTACTTTGCTAAGTTTTTAAAAATTTTCTTCGTTTATGAATAGGCTTAGTAACAGTAAATTATATGTTTCATGAAAAAGAATGAAATTTTTGTCGCATTTTGGGGAAAATCAACGAAAACTTTACATAAGTAATTTTGTGGGGCAATTTTTGGAAGATACTGTTGTGCTTTTCTTTTTGCAGGTTCTCAAGTTCATTTAAATATAAGTTTGAATTATAGAAGGAGGCATTATTAGTAATATCTTTATCAAATTTCAACTTCCTAAGATAATTGGAACATGCTCTTAAATTTTTGATGATCTTCAAAAAATTAAAAAAGAAAATACTCCAATATTACTGTTACATGTATCAAACGATAGCTAAAGAAAAATTAATGAACCCGTATTTCATTAATTAATTTTTATTCGAACTTTTATTGAAATAATCAAATTTAATTTTTTTTAAATACACAGAAAAAAGTCACCAATTAACAAATATATATGAAAATAATTCATTCAATTATAAACTTGTTTAAATTTGCACCTCTCACCAAAATGATTATATCAATTACTAAAAATTATAAAGAATACAAAACAGAAAAAAGTTCCCAATTAATAAATTAATTAAATCAATCAAGTAGATGATTGAATTAATTAAAAATGTAGGAAAAAAATCATATCCACATTTATTTTTTATTTTATTTTTCCTTGAACATATTTATTAATTTTTGAATTAAACAACTGAGTTAATTGTAAAAAAAGACGGTAATAATTTTTTCTGTGTAGGCACTAGCAGTGTGAAGAAAACTTTTTCAAAAAATATATTCTTCAATCATTATTGCATCAGAATGAACTCGAGTCTGAATAAAATTAAAATTGATTATTTCAATAAAAGTTTGAATAAAAATTAAAGATTTATGTGTCTTAAACTAATTCCAAAATATTAGGAATCAATTATTTCACTTCCGTGAGCTGGACCAATTTTAAAGTAGCTCCGAAAATATTATTTTCGATCAACACTATACACAACTTTTAATTTTTGATTAAAGGAAACATATAATAGATAACGCTCAGATGTCATTTACAGTATAGTCTCCCGAGCTTTTTCCTGTTCTGATTATTAAAAAAATAAAATTAATTTTATAATAATCTGATACTGAAAGACAGACGGACAGACATCATCAAAGCTTTAGTTGACGTAAGTCTGTAGCAGCTAATTTTGGTGTAACTAGTCTTAGGATGCACATTTTCAGGCGGTATATCATAAACATACAATATTAAATATTTTATGTTTAAATTTTAATATTACAATTTTCTCTAAGAATATTAATAATATTAACTTGTATGAAAAATTCTATGTAAATAATTTTGTAAATCCTAAACTAGTCGAGATATCTGCTTTGGTGGTCATAAATATAACTAGTAAGGGATCTAAATACAGCAATAAAATAAATTTCCAAAATTTTTACATAGGTAATTCAGTCAGCGCAGGGACGAAATAAAGAAATAAACATTTTAACAAAAAATTTTCTTTAAGCAATTTTTATAAATATGGGTAAAATTTGTTTTTGGTCTTTAAAAATTTATGTTTTATGACAAGCTAAAGATGTTATGTAGTAAATCTGTATGCTCAGTCTTTCATTTTCGGATCGCATTCCATCTAGAAAAGGATTTTACAATTTAAAAAAAATTTAAGGAATCATTCAATCTAGCAGACACAATGTTTGTTTTTTTGGAAAAATTAATCTGAGTTTAATTGTTCTTATTGGAAGAACATAAATAAAAAGTGCCCTTAAAAAAGAAATGAGTATATATAAAGATTATCTAAAGCTGAAGCAGCGGTAAGAAGCAACTACATAAATATTTATGAAAAATTCATTGAAAATATAAAATTTGTAATGCTTTTTAAGATTCTCCTCACACCGGTCATATTAACCAGTTGAGTATTGACTTTCTTGCAATAGTAAACATATTAAACTTTGCTAAATGCTTTCCGTTCGATTTGTTAATACATATTTGATAGAACTGGACAAAATTTATAAGTCCAACATACACAATATTTTTATGGTAATTTAAGTATAAACTAATGCATTTTTTATGTAATTTATGTTTTGTCTGTATCGTATTTTCTTTTCTTAATAAACAATGAAATCCAAACAAATTGTATTTTTGAAAGTTGTTATCAATAGTGATTGTAGCTCTTTGCGCAATTGAGAATGAAATCGTGTGCCATAAAAATTCGGTAATTACAATCAAATAACAGATAGTTGTTGAAACCGACAAAATTCGATTGGCAAAAAATTCGGTTGTGACAATGAATCTGTTTTTTGTGTGCAGGTGTTCTTGAGTATTTTCACTTAACTGTGAATAAAATCAAGTTTTGAGCATTAATTTTAATGGCTTATATTATTCGTAGCAGTACTATCTTTATGCTTATTGTGGAAAACAGATTTTTTTTTTTTTTTTTAAAGAATTAAAAAAATCTTAAATTTTTCAAGAAAAAGTTTTTTTATGACAATAACTCCGAAAGTATAGATCATTTAAAAAATTTATATTATTTGGATTAAACATATTTATACTCTACACAGAGAAGAAAGGTGGTATTTTGTATTTGACTATCTAATTGTAAAAAATAGTATACGTCTTCAAACCTCCTTTATAATCTGGACAGTATTTTTTGAGTATTTGATGTTTGTCAACTGTAAAATTTTATTTTCATAGGAAGAACTATTGATATCAGAATGCACCCAGGGTACTTTAAGGGTCTTATTTATAATAGAAGTATAAAAGAGTTTTAAACCTATGAAACATACATTTGCTTATAAGTTTATTAGAAACTTAACATTATTTTTATACGCACTATCAACAAAAATTATGAAATTGAGTATATTGGGGTATATTTGTCATTTCGTGTGTTGAAATAATCATCTAAGACCCCATTAAATACATATGTATATTCTGATCTCTGTATGTCCATCTGTTCGACTGTCTGTTGAAAGCAGTAAAGGGATCGGGACGAACTTCCTAGGGGGACGAAATTCGGTTGAAATATTTTTCTTATACATATAAGGTTTGTTTGGTAAAATGAGCGAAATTGGTTCATAAGCAAAAAAGTTATGAAAAAAACTAGAAAAACAGGGTATCCGTCGTAACTCCAGTTTATACATTTCGGCTGATATCTTTTACAAAAGGATAAATTTTTACTCGGAAAACAAACATGAATGTGTTCTGCTTACTTTACGCCTACCTCCTATATAAGGTGAAATTTTAGAAAGTTGCTAATGGTGGGTATATAAATTTGGTCAAGCCAAATATAAAATTCTAATTTGTTAAGATTTGTTCTAGTTTTGTTGACATAAAAGTAAATATACGTTACCTTTAAAACAATAATAAATAAAACTTATTTTTTGCATAATTTTTACATTATCCTAAGAATAAATCATATACGTTTTTATTAAAATTTATTATAATAAAGAAGACTATTTATTTATATAAAAACGAAAATGTCTACTGTTTTCTGAATTTATTTCCTTTTTCTTTGTCTTGCAACAAAACCATACGTTTTTCATTATACAATAAATTAAAAATTGCGACATTTTTATATAAAAAATCATTGATAAATGTTTTTTCCATTTATTTAAGACAAATTATTATAAACCGGAAAAAATATAAAAATAAAATTTTAAATACTCCATCCATTGTTATTCATTCAAATTCATATAAATGGTCGTGCTTAAATAAATTAAATGTCTTTGAATTAGCATTTTCTTAACAATTAAATACCCATAATTTCGTGTACACACTTTATTGTTTACAATAATTTGCTGGGATTTAAGTCATCATAAAATACAATTTAATTGCTTTAAGCTCAATTTTATATCTGATTTAGTAAAAATTTGATTTTTTAAATTTGGTTTTTGATATTAATAAGATGTTGGCATATGTAGGCAAGTATCATATGATTAGCTACAAATTTGATGGCAGTTATTAATAGTTAGATTATATTATTATCAACAAACAATAGTTTAGTTTAGAAAAATTAACATAATTTCACACTTTATTCAAATTATAAAATATAGACATATGTATGTCTCTACAAATGAAGTAGAAAAATCTTTAACAAATCTTTAAGTCATAAATTGAATCCATACTTGTGTTTTAATTTTTGTTTAGTATTTTTTCATTAGTCTTTATAACAAATTTATTTTATTTTAAATAGAAAAGAAGCCCAAATGTTTTCTATTGTCTTCAACAAATATCAACTTGACCATGTATACTAAGTTACTACCTTTAGTTTCCATATATTAACGTTTTTATGTTAGAAACTCCTAATTTGCATATGTTCGACATGTTGTAGATTTTTTATTATTTTATCAGCATATGAATGGTTTATGTGAATATATAATAATATTATTTACATTTTTTACGATTATTAATATTTAAATATTTGTTTATGACTATAATGAATGCATGTATCATGTTACATTTAATGAGGTTTTGACAGTTTTTCGTTTTTTTTTTCTTAATAATATTTAGCGATGTTTTAATCAATATTAATGATAATTCTTATTAAATGATCATTGTATTAATGTAAATGTCATAGAAACATAATTTTGTTATTGCTTTGGGTTTTTTTTTTTTAGTGTTATGATTTTTCTCAAACATTAAAAAAACAACGTGGTCGTAATTCTATGACCTTAACCTAAATTAGGTGGGATTTAAAAAGTAGGCTGAAATATTGTAGACAATTTGTCGTCATATAGGTGAAAATTTTGCAAGATGTCATATAAAAGTTTATAGCTTGAATATTTTTGTATATTTTATATCATAAGAAAAGTAATAAACATTTTATTTTTAACGCCTAACCAGAAATTTAAATGAAGAATAAAACTTGTTTCCCAAAAAAAAGGAGACAATTTTTATATTTTTTTATGTATAGTAAATATATTAAAAAATAATTTAAAAAAAAAAAACATGTGCTGATAGCACCTTATGAACTATTGTTCGTTGGCATGGAGAGTAATGTCAAATGAGAAAATTTGGTTTTTATAACTTTTTTATAACCACCATTAAAAAGATGGGGGGTATATTGATTTTGTCATTCCGTGTTTAACATGTCAAAGGAATCATTTAAGACCCCATAAAGTATATATTTTCTGGGTCCTGGTTAGATTCTGAGTCGATCTAGCTATGTCCGTCCGTCTGTCTGTCTGTCTGTTGAAAGCAGGATAAGGCTCGAAAGGTCCGTTGCAGCTTCATTTCACACTTTTTTGCTGATATCTCTTGTTGATGGTGGGCATATAGATTCGGCGAAGCATATATTAAAAATATATTAAAAATACTACTAAATTGTTTGAACATAGATCCAACCATGCAAATAAAATAATGTAAACAAATAAAAAAAAAAAAATCTATTCAGTTTTCAAATTTAAAATTGAAAACTGAAAAGAATCGTGAGATACCTTGCATTTTCAAGTGAACACCATATAAGATTGTGAATATTTACAATATCCTGGCAAGTAATTTTCTTATTTTTCGTTAAATAATGCAATTAGTCGAATCGCAATTGACTGACTTTGACATTTTTGGTCGTTTCGTTCGAAATACAGAAACCTAATTTTGTATGAAAACACATACGTTTTCGTTCGACTTTTCATTCGATGCATTGTTGGTACACAGAAAAAAGTAAAAATGGATTTCAATTACGAAATTTTTAATATTAATTAATTTTTAATTGATTTTGCTCCAATCATCAAAATGATAATATTAATAACTAGAATAATTGATATTATTATTACTTCTTTTCCTTAAATTGATGCAATGAGTTGAACATTTTTGTAAAATTACTTAAATCTATTTTATTTCTGTACTTTTATAGACAAATATTTAATTTTTCTTTATATTTTATTAACAGCTGTCAATTTGTTAAAAAACAAAACTGAAAACCAATTAGAAAATTAATTATATTAATAAATCATATAATTAAATTCCAATATAACGTTAATTAATAATTTTATTAAAAAATTATTTGAGATATTTTTTTTTGTATACAAAAGTGTCAGAAAAATCAAAATTAGTTTTCGCTCGCTTAGATGGCGAGAGAACATCCTATTAATCTTGATTGATGTATAATAAAAAAAAGCGTTTAATATTTTAAATATAAACTTTTTTTTTTTTTTACTGTAAATATAAAGTCCGATACAATATCCTATTACCAATATATTTTCCATAGTATAATTTTATATCGACTCAGAAAGTTATTCAAATGGTTTACTTTAATGTGGGGTTCCAAAACTTTGTTCTGAGTTTTACCAACAAAATCAGGCTTGATATAGTGTCTCATAAATTACTGCATATTGAAGGTAATGTTTTACATTTTGACCATTCATTGGTACCATAGTTTTTATAAAAATTCTTAGTGCGAATCGAAAAAGTTTCTTATCAAAGACATGTAGCATTTCATCTTTGGATAAGCTTTCATCAACTTTTCATATTGCTGAAATTTATGTTTTTTTTAATTTTCTGTGATTGTGAAGGACGTTATCCACGCTTCTATTTTTACATCATATAATTTTGAAAAACCTAAATGATAGGTTATTCAAATACTATTTGTTATCTGGTTCTGTGAATATGCTCTCCTTAGATTTGAATTCGCTTAAAAATTTTAGTTGTTTTTAAGATAATATTTTCAACTCAAGTTAGGAATTTTATTGTTAGTTGTATTTATCCTAAACAAATAATAATTGACATGTTTACTTTAGTTTTCACATAGGCAATTGTATGATCTTTAAACTCCTTGGGGAAGCACATTTTTTTTTCTTGGTCGTCAATAGGGTAAATTTGAAAGGTGATGGAAAAAAACTAACATTTTTTTTTTTCGATACTTGAAAATCTTTTATCAATCTTATCATTTCGTCCTTGTCTAATATATTTTAATTGGCACTGCGAACTGTGTCCCCTGGAAATATGACCACAAAACAGGAAATGAAAAATTACCCCAAAAAATACATGGGCTACAACAACACGCAATTTTGGGGCAAAATTTCTTCGTTTTTGGGGCATTTTTTTAGGGTGAATTTACACCAAATTGGAATGAAACATTGCCCTAAAAAGATGGAATAAAAAAAAGTTTTTTCATTCAAAGAATTTCTTAAAAATTTAATTTCATAATATATGCGAGAGAAATTTGGTATTTCGAAGGATAATGACCGCCAAAAAACTTTGCGTACAGCTTGTATTAGCGAAGAAAAGTTTTCCAATTGTATTTTCTGTTTTTAAAAAAGATTTAATTAATTAAGGAAAATATTTTGATTTTCATTTTCTTATGAGATTTTTCATTTGTTAAAAAAAAAAATAATAATGAAATTTACTTCATTTTTAAAAAAATTTAGAAGTTATTATTTTATTTTTGTAGGAATTTATTTCATTTTATAATTTTTGAATAGTTTGTAGAGTATTATTTATCTAAAAACATATAATTTTTTAGGATGCATAAAATATTTTTTTAGTTAATAAAATATTTTTTGGTGTTGCCGGCCTTTGGCTGGGCTTAAAGGCTTTCTTCTCTGGGTATGTCGAACACCGGCTTCGCTAAATAAGCTTTTTTCGAATACAAAAATGTGTTTAAAGTTCAACATTTTTGATAAAAAATTATAATTTCTTCCAATTTAAATAGGACGCGTAATAATAAATACATTTATAGAAATATATTGAATATTTAAAGGTCTATAATTCGTAAAGTAAGAAGTAGGGGACGACATTTTATATACCACAAGTAATTATTATCAGAATTATTTAAAATACATAAACAAATTCCGTGATTTTTGGGAAGCATATTTTTGATTTGGTTATTTTTTCGTTATGAAAAATGCCCCAAAATTTTTATAATTTAGTTTCAGCTTAGGGTAATATTTTATTTTTGTTTGGTATAACTTTTCGTTATGAAAATTTGTCCTAATAATTGGGTCACTTTTTCATTTCAAGTTTGGGGTAATATTGTACATTTTTTGGGGTTATATTTCCAAAAACTTTGGGTAAATGAGTCATTATGAAAAATTGCCCCATAATTGGGACCATTTTTCGTTTAGTGTTTTGGGGCCAAATTTGCTGGGCTACAGTTCGCAACGCCATTTTAATTAGACAGAGCTCAGACAAATTCGTCGATTTGATACCTTATGAACATATTTAATTTATTTTGTATTATACCATTATATTTTTAGCAAAATGGCTGGTGGTTAAATCTAGTTAAAATAGCACGGAATCATAACGATGTTGAATAAATTGTTTTAAAGAACATCTCTAAGCCCGTTTTGAAATAAATTTTGGAGTTTATTGATCCTTTTCCGATCCTCTTCTCTCAAATTTGTTTTTGTGTAGGTATACATTTTGCGCACTGACTCCTTATACTTAATCAAATTTAAGACATGGTCAGCTTTGAAGTACATATCACTTTTTATTTTCCAGTAAAAAAACTACAGAATTACTTCTGTTAATAGAAGAACAATAGTGAGAATTTGTTCTTTACAGGTGAAGTTTATTACCGGAAAATCAATAATGTTGTAAAGAACTGTGATTTTTATCTTAATTTTTATTACTTGGACTTGGGTTTCTTTTATTTATAAAATTTAATTAACATAAACAAATATATAGATACTACATTTTTTTGTTTTTAAAACATATTTCTTAAATTTGCTTCATTGCTTTTGTAATTTTTATCCAAATAAATTTCTAATAATTCGAATTAAATATTTTACGCTTTTTGAAGGGCATTACAAATTGTATATATATTTCATATTTTCATTTTAAGTAGTTTTATTTATTTACTTAGTTTTTAATATAAATGTCAGGTAGTCTTGCTTTTTAAGGCCAATTACATATTTATCTTAATTTAATTAAAACCATTAAACAATAAAAATGTTTTATTCATTTTACACTTTAATAACACGCCAAAGACTGCAGATAAGAGAGGCTCTATTGTATTGTTGTTGTGGAAATAAGTGACGGAATGAATGAATGAAACTAGAAACCTTGTTAAGTAAAACTACATCTGGAATAGAGTTGTTAAAATCTAAAATTAATGAAAATAATATGAATATAATGCTACCGTACCATCTTCTTGTCACACAAAACACTTAAGTGGGGGACAGACAGGCGGACAGACAAACAGACTAAGGCAATTTAATAATTTTAAAAGTGTTAAACAACAAATATAACAATAAAACGTTTAAAATTTACCATTTAAATAGAAAAAAAAACACAACAAAAATAAATCTTCAACAAAAAAAGAAGTATGTTTCTTAAGTCTTTTGTTTTCTGTTAAACAAAGAAGTTTGTTTCTTAAGTCTTATAATAAATACATATGTGTATGTATAAAAAAAAGAATTTGTTTGTTTTAAATTATAAAAACTTTTCATTTTATTGCAGGTTTTTAAGAAGAAATAATAAAATTTGTTTAAAAAATTTAAATTCCTTAAAAAAAAAAAAAAACATATAATAAAGAAACGACTCAAAAATATTTTCCCTTTTTATAGCTAAATATTTAATGATTTAACATGCGAATTATTACCACGAGCTACATGGCGAATCAAGCATTACCTCATAAATAATCCATCATAATATAAACTGGTAACAAAATTTTATAATAATATCTAACAGTTTTACATCATGGCAAAAAACAACAACGACTACACCATCATCATCACCAACGACAGCAACTACAGTAAACAAAAAAATAAAAAAAGTTAAAACTCATCCTCAGTTACAACTTCTTTTGCACAGTTTAAAGTTTATAATAAAAATGTAGTCATAGATACAAAAATGAAGAAGCAGTTTCATTATAAACTTAAGTTTTTTTCCGATTTTTTTCTAATATTGAAGTTGGTGGAAGTGACGATTTTTCTTTTTCATCTTCATTTTTTCCTATATTTTTCGTCAATAACTTAACGTTACATTGTTTTGAGTGCCCACAAGGGGGAAGAAAGATTGTATGTGTATTTAAAGTGAAACTTCAATTTTCATAGTCATGTAATGCCATTGACATTGCATTTAGGTACTCGTGTACATCGAATAATACCTCTATCAATGAAACAAGAAAACATGAAAAATAAAATAAAAAATTTCAAAATTTATGTTGTTTACTGGTAATCAGTAAACTTTTTTTCTTTTCTCAAATTTATACATATCTTTTTGAATTTTTATCTTACACAATAGTGTTTTTATGGAAAATATTTTATTTATTTTTTATTTTTTTTAAATAAATTTTTGTTATAAAATAATTATTTGTTACATATTTACATTTAATTGCCGAATATTTTATATGGAAGAAAATTTCCGCATGTTGTTCATAAATTAGCAATAATTTTGGTCTTAATATAAGTAAAATAACATTAGCGTAGGAAGGCCAGCCTGGGGGGCTAAGAATACCCCAGTAAAAATTTAAATGAAAAAAGAAAATAAAAAAAAAACATAATTTTAAAAGTTATTACTATTAATAGTTTTGTGGTGGTTCTTGAACGTATTTTTATTCGTTCGAAAAAGATGTTTATTTTCTAACTCTTGATGTTTTTTTTTTTTTTTTTTTTTTTTTTTATATATATTTTTTAATATTAGACAACTGTTATTATATTTCGCAAAGAAAAAAATTTAATATTAGGAAATGTTTCCTGATAAGCTGGCTTAAGCAACCGGGAAAATGTGCATAGGAACTAGTTGAACTATTGTGATTTTATTCAAAGTAACGATTGCGATTATAAGCACAATATTGAAATTGCTACTATTTTTAATTTAACGTATACAAGTTCAATTAATTTTATATACCACCCAGCAAAAATAATTAATTTACATCGCCTTTATACAATCAGGAACATATCAGATAGTATTTAAATAGAAATTGAAAGAGTAAAATTAAAAATACATTTTTCAATAAATTTCCTAAATACAGAAAATAAATAAAAAAAAAATTGAATTTGTTAAAAAAATGTTTGTCGTCGGAAAAAAGTCTAGAAAAATCGTCTAGCTATGCCGCACGTTGGGGTAAAATGTGTAAAAAGTGGCGATTAATTCAATTTTGAAATTAAAATTTTTGTAATAAATTTGGGTACCGAATAAAAATAGACAAGATTATGTATGTCGTGTTGTTTTTTATAAGGACTTGTCAATTTTCATAAATTGTCAGTGTATTTATTTAAAAAAAAGTAAAGCAAAAAATTTATAATGGAATCATCAGGTATTTAAGTACACTTGTCTTCGAGTATTTGTTAATTATATTTTGTATATTTGGGATGCAACTCAAAATATTTGTACAGGATGTTTGTTCTGAAAATTTTGTGAAAAATAGTATATATTGTCCACTTAAACGTCATGAAAAAAATCGTGCGCATATATAGGGCGATTTGAGAACTTAATTTTTTTTTTCGAAAAAATTTTAGTAGATTTCATACTAAAAAAAGCTTTTCTTTGCTTTATCAAACATTTAACAGTGGGGCAGAATCAAAATAAATCTGTAATATCTAATCGGCTGGTTGGACTTACATACAATAGGCGTAGCAGTGGACAGTAAAATTTTGAGTCTAAAAGCAGGATCCCATATATGCTTCAGGAGCGGAGAAAATGTTTAACCACTAGCGAATTTTTAATCCTACGCTGATTTGTAAGATTTTTATATCATCTTAAAGCACTTGGTAAGTGCTTGCATATACTATTTATCTTATTATTTTTCGAAGTATATTCATTTGAAATTTTAGCAATGTCAACTTTGCAAGATGTTGGTCAAGTTTTTTCTATATACATATGTATATCCCAACATTTTCAACCGATTTTGTCATATTTTTTGTACAGATAGTTCGAGTGCCGATACAAACTTGGAAACCTACTTTACCGCCCACCTCCCATATAAGTTGAAACGTCAGCAAGATTTTGTACAAATAGTTCAAGAATCAAAGTAAACCCGGAAACAAAAATTGGGCGTGGTGCGCCTACTTTACCGCCCACTTCTCATACAGCGTAAAATTTGCCAAGCCAAATATAACATTCTCGCTTGTTTCTATTTATTTATTATTAAAAAAAATGCATTTTTATACTTAATTATAAAATATTTCTTGGCCGAATGGCAATATCCGTCCGCCCGTCTATACAATTGAATTAAATGGGTCGAAAATGGCACTTAATTCAGTAAAGGGTGATACAAATACTTTAATATTTAGATTTAGCTTTTATATTGGTCAATAAGTTAAAAAATAATAGATTTTTGGAATTTTAAGATTTATTAAGAAAATTCTTATATCCGTCTGTTTGTTAATTTTTGCAAACTTGCCAATTCAAAATCATTTATTTTTTGACTCAATAAAAATATCGACTTAAAATTTTCTTTATACGGTAGATAATTTTGTTCTTTAATTAATTACAAAAAATATTATCAAATAGGTTGAAAATGTTGGGATATATATGAAAAATATTTTACCATGTTTCATGTTTGATAAAGCAAAGAAAATGTCTGCACTTAAGCTATTTATACCCTACACCACCATAGGTGGTTGGGGTATTATGCGTTTGTGCTGATGTTTGTAACGCATAGAAAACGTTATCCAACACCCACCTTAAAGTATACCAATCGACTCAGAATCACATTTTAAATCGATCTAACGATGCCCGTCCTGGCTGGTTGGCTGGCTGGACGGCTGGCTGTCCATGTAAACCTTGTGCAGAAAGTACAGGTCGCAATTTTGAAGATAATTCAATAAAATTTGGCACGTGGGACTTTTATGATACAGGGACGAAGCCTATTGAAATCGGTTGTGATCGGTCCATTATTTCGCCATTATTTCTAACCCCCATACAAATGTCCCCCCGAAATTGAGTTTCAACACTCAAAAATGCCTTAAAAATAAGAATATTTTAATGAAATTCGGTGCAAAAAGTGTCAAGTGTCAATATTTGTACCAAATTTTATGAAGATCGGTTCACGATTAACCATAGCTCCCATAGAAGCCCCTATTCCGAAAATCACTTTAACGTGCATAAATCCAATACTAATGTTGGTATAAAGTTAATATTCGACACAAATAAGTTATATATAAGTAGAAACAACATTGGCAAATTTTTTTCGAATCGGTCCATAATATACCATAGCTCCCATATAAAACCACTTCCGAGAATCGCACTAAAGAACATAAAATCAAGTAGATGTTAGTATCAACGCATTATTCTGTATTTGTATATTTTATTTTACATTTAGTAAAAGTGTTGTTCTAATATAAGTCCCCTTCCCGAAATTTTATGGTCATACATAACGGTGTAAGGTATCATATGGTCGGTCTTGACCGACTATACTTTTTTTCTCGTTTTTGTATGAAATCTACTGGTTTTTTTTTTTTTTTTTTTTGTTTGAAAAAAAAAAAAAAAAATTAATAACAATTTCTCAAATTGGACTAACCATGCGCACGATTTTTTCATACTGATAAAGTGGAAAATATTTACTATTTTTTAGAGAATTTTCAGAAAAAACATCCTGTTATATTTTAAGTTACATTCCTTAAATCACTATCATTCCAATAATTATTATTCTTGAAAACGTAAACAAAAAAATCAGATACAAGGGACGATAAAAGTGTTAAATACAGAAATGTAATATTCAGAACAGGTTTTATCGAAATCCGAATGATTTTTTTTTTTTAATTTTTTTATTTTTATTAGTAAAATCAATTTTAATTATTATTTTTGATTTTTATTTTTCTGCTCACAATATAAAACTTAACATGAGAATGAAACTATGACGCAATTTTTAATAAAAAAGATTTTTCATCGTAAATTAGATTCATTCACTAAAAGGCAAGTGTGATGATACTTTTTTCATAAAATTTTTTACTAAAAATCTATTTTTTTTTTTTTGTATTAAAAATAAAATCTTTTGCTAAAAATTTAATTTTTTTTACTAAAAATAAAATTTGCTGTTAGTTAACAGCAGTGTTGCCAGTTTAGCCTTTTTAAGGCTAAATCTAGCCTTTTTATTTTGCTTTTAGCCTCAAAATTTTCATTTTAGCTTCTAGCCTTTTTTCTAGCTTTTTTTTTTGTTTTTAACATAGCCTTAAAAAGGCTAAAAATTTACTCATTTTATTTTACAGAATCATCAATTTAAGCATTTTTGTGTATTAATTTGAAGAAAAAATTTGAAATTATTTATATTTAACGAAAATTTTCAAATTTACAAAAGTATTAAAAATACTTTTTAACAAATTTTGTTACCCATAGAAACTATTTAAGTTATATTTACAAATTCATTAAACTATCTTTAAGAAATATCAAAACCCAATGAGAACAAAAAATAAATGCGTTTTTAAATAAAACAATATATTAGCCATTTCTGGCTTTATTTTTTGGGACATTTAGCCTTTTCAGACTTTTTTTAAAGTCTAATTTAGCTTCTTTTTTTCTCAAGTCCTGGCAACACTGGTTAACAGTTTCATTTCTCATGTTGTTGTATATTGTGAGCAAAAAAATTAAAAATTAAAAATAATCATTAATCTTTTGTAAAATAAATAAAAATCGAAAATAATCATTATTTTTGAGAAAAAAAATAATAAAATAAAAATCAAAAATAATCATTAAAAGTTGAGAGAAAAAATAAAAATCAAAAATTATGATTATTTGTTTTATTGTAAATCTTATAATCATTACGGTCCCTGATAAATTATCATTGACCTTTTAAAACATAAGTAGCTTTAACATTTAAAAATAAAAAACGTGATGCACTACCTAGCTTATCATGGACTGATTTTGGTTTTCTTATAGAATAATTTTTGTTTTATCTTTTTATTTAATAAAAGTTAAAAAAACAAGCATATTTTTTTAAATTTTTTGAGTATATTTTGAATTTTTAAATGCATTTTTAGCTTTTATCAATATGATAACGATTAATCATTTTATCTACTTTTACTGAGAATAAGTTATTTTTTCTGAATATTAATTTTTAATTTTTCGCATTTCACTCCTCTGTGTTACGATATAAATATTTTGTTTACTAAATAAAATAATTCCTAATAATTAGAGGTTTATAGTTTGTATTTAAAACGAAAATGAAACCAGCGAAATTTTATGAATTTAAGTGTAAAACAACCTTCGTAAACAAACCATTTTGGAAACATTCCAATATTTATACCTTAATAAAACATGTGCATAAATGTAGACATAAAAACAAAGTTAAAGCAAATAATATTTGTATATTTATTATGTAAACACCAATAAATAAATAAAAAGTGAAAATAATAATAAAAAGAAAAAAATTATGTTTTAGCAGAAAAAAAGTTTTTTTGTAAAAATCATCATCATTATTGTTGCCACATAAGAAAAACCCATGCAACTTTAATTATGACCATCTTTTATATGCAACATAAGTTAAATTGCATAAAGGAGAGACATAGTTTGGTAAGTATATACTCGTAGAAGTATTTAAAGTAAATAAACATATTTGTATATAGATATAACTTTATATACATATATTTGCTTATATTTATGTCTGTATAAAATTGTGTTGCTATTCATGAATGAATCCTTTCCAGTTTTTCAACTGTAAAGATAAACGCATGTACATATGCAATTACGTACTAGTAATTACGTTAAAAATGTTAAGTAATATACATCATGATTAAAACATTCACAATTTTATTAATTTGTGTAATCACTTTGAACATACTTCGAATATATATTTTTTATCTTACTAGCATTTTGTTTAAGAGAAATTGCAATGACCTATTTATTTTTTATTAAAAGTAGAGTTTTTTGTAATCTTATGACTTAAATGCAAGGAATGCTAAAAATTATTTAAACAGAAGACATTTTTAATATATTTTATAATATAGTAAAATGAATTCTGTGTATACTAGCTGGAAAGGGGTTGGTCTGTCTATCTGAATTTTGTTTACTCTACAAATGTTTAAATATTTTATACCCACCATCAAACATTAGGGGTATAGTGGGTGTGTCATTTCGTATGTAACATGTCGAAAAATCATTTAAGATCCCACAAAGTATACACATACTATATATTCTGGTTCTTGGCAAGATTTTGTCTGTCTGTTGAAGGTAGGATAGGGTTCGGGCTGGACCACTTAGGGAGACGAAATTTATCTCAAATATTTATCTTACATATCGCTCATTTGCAGCAACAACGTCATCACTCAAAAAATACAATTTTTTAGTTAAAATACTTATATTTATTTAAATTTTGAATGAAAATAATCATTTTGTCTATATAACTTTACAATGTTGACTACACTATAGCTGAGGCATAAATAAAATAATACGCTATTACAAGGAATAAGCAATAGATAATTGAATATGGAGAAAATGCTTTCATTGCAATTTTTCTAGAAATAAAAAAAAAATTACAGAAGACTTTGTTAGTTAATAAAACACATTATTTACTGTACATTAGTAATATTAACTCGAAATTTGTGGTTTTTATACCCACCATCAAAAAAGATGGGGGGGGAGGTATACTGATTTTGTCATTCCGTGTGTAACATGTCGAAAAAATCATTTAAAACCCCATAAATTATATATTTTTTGGGTCCTGATTAGATTCATTCTAGCTATGTTCGTCCGTCTGTCCGTTTGTCTGTCTGTTGAAAGCAGGATAGTGCTCCAACGGGACAACCTAGGGGAACGAAATTTGGATCAAATATTTATCTTATATATATAAGTTATATTTGATATTGTAAATGGGAAAAATCAGGTATATATTTGCTTGGTGCTGGTTAGATTCTGAGTCGATCTAGCAATATCCGTACGTCCGTCTGTCTGTCGGGACAACCTAGGTGAACGAAATTTGGCTGAAATATTTATCTTATGTAAGGTATTTGTTTGTATTGAAAATGGGCAAATTCGTATAATAAACAAAAAAGTTATGGACGTGGCGTGGTCCGCCCATCTTCCAAATACTAGAAATATAACTTCACTTCATACTTTTCTGCTGATATCTATTAAAAAAAGCATATACGAAAATGAAATATTGTACAGATAGTTCGAAGATCAATATCAATTTGTAAACCAAAAATGGGCGTGATCCGCCGACTTTACCGCTTACCTTCTATTTAAGGTGAAATTTTAAAAAATTGTAGATGGTGGGTATATAGATTTGGCCAAGCCGAATATAACACTCTTACCTTTTAAAATACTTGCTAATATGTATTTTCAATTCGTTATTCTTGTGAAATAAGTATAAGAATTTAAACACGAAAATATTCAATACAATTAAGTTGTTACTTATGTATGTATGTGTGTACGTAAATTACAATGTCCTACTGTGAGGTTTATTATTATTTTTTTACGCATAAAGTGTATTATTTTGTAATTAAAATATACCAACATTGCAGTTTTTAATTAAACCTTTCAAAAATAACCCAAATAAGTAGTTTTTTGAAGGCATTTGCTTTAACTTTTCCCAAGCCACTCTAGACAAATACACTTAGAGAAATCTTATTACATATACATATATGATTTTTAATACCCTTTCTTGAATGTCACTTAAATGATTTTATCATAAATATAAAAAACTTGATTAATATTTATTTACTTTTAAATAATTAATTAATTTATTTTTTATATTAAAGTAAAAGTTTTCAGGTGAACATCAGTGAATTTTATCTTATTTTGAATTTAAAGTTTAACATGAAATTGTTGCTTTAAATAATGAATTTTAAGTTTTGTTTATTATTATTTTTTTTTTTTCAATTCATGTTCATGTTCGTTTAAATTTACTATTAATTGTGGGAGTTAATTTTATTTTATTTGATTTATGTTAACGAATGTACTCTATGGTCATTTCATTAAATGTTTATTGTACTTAATTTCCGTTTTTTTCTTTTAATCATCATCATCGTCTTCATGTTCATCATTTTGTTGTGGCTTTAAGCGTGTGACAATGTTGATTTCGTAAATTTGAAATATAATAGTTATATTTTGTTATTATGTTTATATGATTACCTTAACCCATAAATAGTTTTTATTTTTATTTTATTAAAGATTGTTTATTTATAGATACGATGATGTTAAATAAAATTTAAAAAAATTTGAAAACAAAATATGTTTTTAAAAAAATATTCTTGATTTTGGCATATCACACCATTTTAGTTGCGGACTTAAACAAAACAGAACATAGCAAAACATTTCAAGTAATACAGGAAGCTAATAAATAATAATTAGACTTATTTAAAAAAATACTTTACTTATACTTATACTATTAATGTTTTTATCATCTTTTTACTTTTAAATGGTCATAAATTCCATATTTAAACTTCACACTTCCCTGTTTTGAATTGCAGTCAAATAAATAATCAACAACATTTTTATCTGTTTAAAAGATTAAAAAAAATACCTACTCATTTTATTTATTTATTTTTTTTTTTTTTTTGTTAAATATTCAAATATTTAAATATGGAAATATTTTCAAAAATAAATTAAAAAACAAATCAAACTGAATTAATATTATAAAATATAATATTAATTCAGTTTAGTTTAGAGTTAAGGAAATAATGTTATAAAAATTTATATGCATACATTCTGTTTATATTAAAAATAATTTATAACAAGTTTGTTGATCTTAAAGAGAATGCTCAACAACACTTTGATATTGTTGCAAATATTTTATCACTGGAATTTTTTTAATTTTTAAACGCAAAAACTAATAAATTTGTTCTATTTTTAATTCTGTATATTAAATACTGAACTGAATATTTTATTTGAATTTAATTAATTAACACAAGTCAACGAAATCGCATATAAATGTACATCTCGAATAATTTTGCAAAATGAATATTTCTTAGACGTAGAAAGAAAAATGAAAACTTTCCATCAGGTCATATTTTCAACCCATTAAGAACCAAAGAAAATTTTTAACCGAGCATGGGTAGATGTTTGGATTATCCTGGGGAAACAAAAATGTATTTTTCAATTAATATGGTTCAAATTGAATTAAAAATAGCTTTTCGTTTAAACATTTATCAAAAAATTTAAAATTTCGGCGTACACTCCTTACATAAGTTTTCTAAAACCACTTTAATGGTCTGGGGAATTTGTAATAACTTTAATATTTTTAAATCGATTCTCTATTTATATCTTGTTTGATAGATAATTATGTTTACTCAGAAAAAATTATTACCATATTTTTCAATTGTTTAATTTTGCATTAAAATTTAATAAATAAGTAAGATTTTATTTCTCATTTAAATTTTGAATTCATTCAATCATCCACTTAATTGATTTAATTAATTTTTTTAATTGGAAATCTTTTTCTGTTTTTAATTTTCTACAGTTTTTAGATATTGATATAATAATTTTGGTGAGATGTGCAAATTTAAAAAGCTGTTAATTAAATTAATTGTTTACTAACATATTCCCAGCAAAAATAAATGGAAGTCATTTTTGAGGAAGTATTTTTTCAGTACTTCCAAAATAAAAAATAGTGCATCTTTTCTTCTTTTTAAAAAGTTATTTAAACAGCATCCGACGATGTTATTAAAAAGCGATTCAAATGACGTTTACTGTTGCAAAATATTGATGAACGGTTTCTGTTATCGCAAATATTTACCTTGTTGACCGTAAAAAAAATTATGTCTATTTTCAATAAAAATTACTTTAAAAACGACATTTGTTTCTATTCGAAGGATTTAAAATAACAACATAAAAACACATTTTTCATGACATCGGGAACATGATTTCCTACTAAGTGAATAGGCGTCAAAAAAGAGAACATCCTCCAATGACAAGCCTATGTTCCAAATTGCCCTACTTCTGGATCACAAGTTCAGGATCTTATTGACTTCTTTGGATGTTCTTTTTTTGCTGGGTTTGATGATTTTCGATTTTTTCTGTGTAGATTACATTTTTTTTAAATTTTGGAACAAAACAAAGTACAAAGAATTATATATTATATATTTATATAACTCTTACTGTTTTTAATTCATAAAAAGCTAAATTTTAAATAAATTTCTTAAAATATTTTAAATTTTACATGCAAAGAATTACCTTTCCACCATATTTTATTTCATAAATCCTGAACCAAAAGAGTGTCCAATTTGAATTGTGCCATGAGTATAGAATCAGTGTTGCCAGTTTGGCCATTTTTAAGGCTAAATCTAGCCTTTTTATTTTCCTTTTAGCCTCAGCATTTTCGTTTTAGCTTCTAGCTAATATGCGTTTTTAAATAAAATAATATATTTTTTTTTTTTTTTGGCTTTATTTTTTGGGAACTTTTTCAATTTAGTCCAACACTGTCTTGGCAACACTGTATAGAATAGAGTTAAATTACACTATGCAACAGTATTTTGGGGGCGGAATCGTTCTATCGGCAATTGATAGCTCTTGATATGTGCAATAAACCTCCCGAAAGATTTCGCTGGTAGGCAATATTTTTGTGTTATGACCTTCTAAACTTTTCTATTTTTGTTCCAAGGTGACCCCTATTGAAATTCGACGTAGAAAAATTCTGTAGAACATTTCAACCCATTAAACTATATAAGTATTATGTCATATTAATTTTTACATAATACTTATAATTTTTACATAATACTTATTGTTTTTATGCACTATCGCTTTTTTACACTTAAATCTATTAATATTGCCATACAAAATATTATTACCATCCCTACAATTGTTTCAAACAATTTTTTTCTATAATTTCAGTGCATTTTGTACTCTTTGCACACTCAGAAACGATTAAATAAAGAGCGTTAGAATTACGTGGGAGCTCAGCCAGCACACTTGTGCTATGAAATAGACATCCTTAGTATATAAATTTTTTAAGAATTTTAAAATACCGTTTTTTGATATATTCAAATCGATATTGACCTTTAATTTTCATCCAAATCATATTTAAAAGCAGACAAAAATTTTCTTCACTTTGATTTGAAAAAGATAAATGTGATCAACGAGACCATGGACCTTAAACCCGAATATATGATAAAAATTACATATTTTAATAATGAAAATATGACAAAAACTAAATATTTCGGGAATTGAATTATCTAAATGTATATATATATATATATATATATATATATATATATATATATATATATATATATATATATATATATATATATATATATATATATATATATATATATATATATATATATATATATATATATATATATATATATATATTTAATATAATATCAGCCGTATTCAAAAAAATTTTTTAATTTATGTTTGATGTACATGCTAGCTAATACACAATTTAGCTCTTAAATGTCTATATTAACTAATAAACTGCTTTTTGCTTATGTAGACAACCCTTCTCAGTTTCTCTCTCATTATTATTTTCAGTGTTGTTAGCAGTAGGAATAAATTATTTGTTAACTGTTTTATTCAATTATTATTTTTGATGATAAATAAGTTTTTTTTATTTTGGAAAAATACCTTTTTTGCTTATGTAAATATACTTATGTATAAAAGAAATATTTTTATTAAATTTTTGTTGGATGTAATTATATGCAGCTGTGATCAAATCAGCATCAATATTTCATTTTTAGTTTTGTTTAAATTTCTTGATAAAATATAACTATTTTAATAATTTTTTCTGTTAAAATGCATCAATTTTAACCCTGAGTTGATATGATAGATTAATTACACCTTAATCTAAGACGTGGGTATATTAATGTACTATTTGGAATCACGTGGCAACAGAAAACTAATTTCAGAACAAATCTTAACATCCGGAAATTAAAAATATGGCGTTTTTGTAAAAAATTTACGAATTAATCAAAAAATTTAATATCTTTTTATTGAAAAATATAACGGAAATAATTTTAAAGTATTAAAATATTTAAAGTAAACAATGGTTTACCAAAGGTTAGTAAAGCAGTGTTAAGTTTATATATCTTTTAATATATCTTTATTATATTTGGCAGTTAATTTTCATATAACGAACATTTTGATAATGCTATTGAAAGAAATCCGTATTTTGAGAAGTGTTTTAAAAATGGTACAGCTCATTTAAATGAAAACATTTAGACATAATATATATAGAATCATATGAAAACATACTAGTCTTAATTTCTAGAGCGGTACATTTGAAACTTTTTTTCGTAAGGCACTTTAATGTACATATTCGCAAAGGCAAATAAATATAACATTCCCAGTAAAAAAAAATATAAATATATATAAATTATAACATAATTTTTTTCAATTAACGCTGTTGTTTGATTTTATTTTAAAATTTAATTAGAGTATTAATTTATTCAATAATTTCTTAATTGGTTTTAAAAGTTTACGAAAAATAAAACAAAAAATATGACGTCTAATAAAGTTACTAAAATAAAATTGAAAAATATTCTCAAATTTTTTTATTTGGAAAAAAATGTTCTAAAAAAATGTTTGGTGGATAGAAAATAAGCATGTTTTACGGCTTAAACATCTTATATAAGTTTGTAAAGGTAAGTAAATATTCATAGAACTAAAGACTTGGTGGGTTATGGAAAAAGTAAACAACAGACTGGGAGGATGTAAAATTAATAAAGGAATGGCGTTGAAATCAAACTGAGTTTGGTATTATCCTGTAAGTACAATTCATTAAATTAAAAACTTAATGTACTTCATTCCATGTCGTCTTAGGGCACACAAGGAACTAAATCGCATAATTTGTGTGATTTTCCATCATCACTTCAAAGGAGCAAAGCAATAATGCAATATAAATCTAATACTTCTTTTATTGGACCCCTAATAATATGGAGCAATAGAATTTACACAAGAAGGGGTAAAAAAATTAAATTAGATAAATAAAAATATAATTAGCATTATTTTTTTATAACAATGTAAAAAAGAAAAGCAAAAATAAAAATAAAGTTCATGCAATTATCGACTAATTCATTTAATTAAAAACAAAATTTTTTTCCAATAAACTTTTTGATTTATTTAATTATTGTGTTGTTTAAAATTTGTATTTTATGAAATTATTTATTTAATTAAAATCCTGAAAGTGTTTAATTGGAAAATTTTTTTTATTTTTAAATTGTTACAATTATTAGTAATTGATATAATCATTTTGGTGAGAGATGCAACTTTAAACATTTTTTAAATTGATTAAATCATTTTGATAATTACAACCATTTTTTATTTTTTTTTCTGTGTACTTAGTGGTGAAAAGGAGTTGCAGAAGTTCTTTTTTTAACCCATGGTTGTAATTGGTAGGATGTTATTCTTTTATACTTTTTGTTCATTGCTTTTGAAGTACCTCTTTTAAAACTTTGTTTATAAAATTTTTCAATAAAAATTATACTTTTGCCCTATTAAATAATTATAAAAATGCTTTTAAATTTGTAAAATTTAAATTTTGTTAGAAATTATTACCATTTTTTCGAGTTAAAAATTCATTAATTTTCACTTTTTTGGAAGTAATTATTAAGAACTGTTCTTTTTTTAACTTCATCGTTTTTGCTGGGATTCTTACTTGCTTTATTTGATTTTGAATATGATGCAGATTTTAGAAAAATAAATTACAGTGTTCAAATTCTGTTCTTAATAAGCCTTAAAGTTATAATTTCTCGGATTTTATAGAAATACATTTTCTAATCATAAGTAGGTTTATATAGTATATATTAAATGGCTTAGATTTAATGCTACTTTTGCATATTTCTGTGCATATTATCTAATTTTTTCATGCATATTTGCAATTTGCCCTGATAAATACAAACATATGTAGGTAGTACTTAAGTATACATATTTTATTTATTTTTTTTAACGTTTAACTTACCAACTGCATATTTATGAATTTATCCAAATTATTATTAGCTTTAATTAAAACTTAAATCCACAATATTGTTTAAGTTATATTCACTTTTATTAAATATTCAATAATCAACTTGATATAGTTTTACCTAAAAAATAGAGCGATTAAAGAAAATATATTAATTTCTGAGGTGTTAAATGCATTAAATTATTTATTTGTATGATTTTACAATATTATTAACTAATTCAGTTTAAAAACACAAACACTGTTTTTTTTTTTAAATATGAAAGTTATACAAATTTTTTTTGGCAGCATAAAAACATTATAATTTAATTATTAAACATGTGCAGAATTTTCACTACGTTTATTATTTTTTATTTTATTATTATTATTTTTTCTTTTGTAACCGTAAACGTTACCAACCACTTAGAGAAGAATCGATTCAATATTTCTTAAAGTTTCAAAATGTTTTTTTTTTTTTTTGAAGTTTCAAAAGTTAACCGTTTGAAACAACTCGACCGTTTGAATGTTCGTTGCAGACTGAGAGTGCGCTTGGTATGGTACTTCCCTGAAATGCGGCAGAAGAAATCCAAAATTCATACATATAAAATCATGAAATAATAATGATTTTTTTGTTTATTATTTTTTTTACTTAAAATTTGTATATTATTTCTTTTGTATTTTTGTAGTATTTTTGCTTCAAAAGCAGCAACAGCATATGCTGTTTTTCAAAGGTGGTTTGTTTTTTTTGTTACTTGCTTTTGTTAAATTTTTTAATGTATTCACGAAATGTTTAGCAACATGTTGCCGGGCATTGCACAGCATAAAAACAACAATAATAAACAAACAATTGCTTTTAAACAACCGGTGTGTCTTTTTAAAACTTCTTTATCTGCAAGATGCTGTCTGTTGCTTTGGCTGTTTGACTGTGCGCATGCGCAATTGAAATCAAAAGTATTTTTTTTTATTTTTGTTGTTAATATATATATCTTTTTGTTTTTAACTTCTTTTGACTTTGTTTTGTAAATAAAGTAGTTTGAAAAAAAAAAAGAAAACAAAGCAGAAAATATTCAAGAAGTTAAAAAAATACTAAATATGTAAATGTTTTAAATATTTCATATTTATATTGTTTTTATGTACCTATAGAAGTTATTATTGTTGTATATTTGGTAATCACGACATTCATCATTATCATCACTATCCATAATATTATTATGGTTATTAGAGGCAGTATTTTTGAGACAATGAAACCGAAACCTTTAGGCTTGCCAACTACATTTAAAATTTCAAATGAGTTGACGTTTTTGACTTTTCATGCAAGCGATAGTCAAAAATTTACATGTTTTCTTTTTTTCAAAGAAATTTATAATTTTCTTTGTTTGGTATTGTTTGCTATTGTAGCACGAAGGTTTTTATAATCAATTACTAATTGGTTATAATTTTATACAATAAAATTTCTTTGACATTGGGGCACAATGTTAAGTGTTTTATTAATATTTACATATTTTAAATACAGGTAACCTGAAATGATACAATGTTAAATGTCTATGAAAAAAGTTAATAAAGAGTAAAAAAAGCAATGATAAATGGTTCCATAGTGTATATTGTAAATTTCAAAAAGAAGCTAATCTAAAAAATCACACTTAAGATGCTAACACGCTGAAAAAACAACAAACTGTGTAATTGTAAGCCATTTCATAAAATATGAGAACAATAATTATGCATTGGAGGCATTTCTTGATATAGAATGGTCTCTTCGAATGCAATAGCTCTAGAAGGGCAATATATGTATATAAATACATAAATCAGTTATCAAAAAAATCCTCCTTTATAGACCAATAATACACCTTTGAGTATATGGGCAATTCTCATTTTACGTTTACCTTTATGAAATCTACCGCATCAAATATTTTTTAACTTCGGATTTTTTTAAATAACTTTTGATGCAATTATGTTAACAACACACAATGGTTCCAAAACGCTTTTTTTTTTTTGGAAATAATTCTGTAACTTTTGAACCGTTGGAGATTTCTTAATTTCATATGGTCAGAGGTGAGGTGTTTTCGAGTTGATTTGGGGGAGTACAGGTCCCTATCGGGTCAGGGGGGTAGTGGGTACCCCTCCAAAGTTGGCCATCTCGTTTTTAGCATCTTTTTTTATTATTTTATTTTTTAACTTGCCGGGCTTAATATTTTTTTAAGATATTCGCCAGATTCCTTATAAACTTTTAAATAATATTGCTGCAAGAATCATATAAAAATATGAATCCGTTAAAAAATTATATTAATCTGAAGTTGGAACTTTAAAAAAAATTTTAAATTTTTTGGGTTTTTTTTCAAAAAGGTGGCAATATTTATTCACTGATAAAATTTTGTTTTTTTGTTCTGTGCTTTATCATTTTTTTTTTTATTGTTTTCAAAAGAAATCTTAATGCAAATGTTAAAATAATAAAAATAGGTCTATACCATATTTCTCACTGTATTTTAAGTCTTTGAAACGTTTCATGATTTTCCAAATAATCTTAAGATTTGTATATTACGTTTAAACAAAATGTTTTTTGAAGCGAAAGAAATTCAAATTACGAACAAACCGCGATCAATGCCAGACAATATAAGCGATTGCAGCATACGTGTACAACGTGATACGTTGTATTTATATAGTATGGCTCTCGCCTTAATAGTGGTTCCTGTGAAACTACACTTGCTGCCCAAATTCCTGGACCAGTAAGTACTGCAAGATGGTTGTTAACAGCATCTAGATTACTTCGTCTTTATGTGTCTAAAAAACACCTTCACAAAACTTGAAAAATTTGTTTCTGTTTATTGTCAAAATATATGCCCCATTCTGGTTCCTAGTAAAAAGTCGTCCACAGTCTATAAATGGAAGTCATCACATTTTAATTATGTTGTGTGGATAATAAAGTGACTGACGGGAAGGTTTTGGGGGATATATTTGCAAAAATAAAAAGCCGTGAAGATTACAACCAGCTGAAGTCTCGTCTAAATTTGATACCATAATTTTTACATGTGATTAAAATTTTATTAACTTATAAATACTATGGAAAATCAAACAATTTTTTAATCTTTTGTATATTCTATCGCCTTTAAAATGGCGACGCTATCCACAAAAAACAAAAAGGGCGGTATTTTTAGGCGTGGCAGAAAAATATTTTTTGTATTTTTGGAAATGTCATTTAGTATTCTTTCATTCTAGGGGGTGACTGTCACAACTTTTTTTTTTGTATGGAGACCGACCCGATCTAGTAAACACTCAGAAAGTATTTTCTGACGGAGGCCTTTTATAACGACAGGGTGACCATTTCAATGAAAAAAGTAAATTTTTTAACACGTTTTATACGGATTGAGATTTTGGGTATTTTCATGTAAAAAAGTGGGAATTTTTTTAATTCTCTGATTTTAGGACAAGTTTATACATATTATACTGAAATTTCAATAAACAAAATAAAATATCACCATTCGTTTAAGTTTTATTAAAGTTTAAATATTAACTTTATGTTAAAAAAAAAAAAAAACCCAAAAATGCTAAATTATTCCATTCAATTACATTCCATTAACTTTTTTTTATAAATTATCAATCACCATATTTTAGCGTTTTCTTAGATAACAAATACTTGTATAAAAAGTTAATATTTTCAGTGTTATTTATACATTAGTCCGACAAGAATGGTCTTGCTTCTTAAAAGTTCTTTTAAAAAATTAAAACGCTAAAATTGTTTCCGTTTCTTATCTGTAACACAAAACTGGTAGCTCTGCAAATAAAATATGGCATGTATCATCAAAATTGATGCAAGAATCTCAAATTTTATTCACAGTTAAGTAAAAATACAATTAAGTGGAGATACACTGATGGGAAAAAAAAAACTTGGAATTAATGGTTGGAGTACTAAAAATAGGCCTTGCTGACAGCAAAGGCTATTGTACACCCGTAATTTTTCATGACAGTCGATTCTAGATGTCATTTTCAACTTTATCTAAATTCTACGATGATGGATCTATATTCCCCATATATACAAGAGATCTTAAAGGGCTAACGTACACTGCGTGTTACTATTAAAAATGCAATCTCATTTTTTTTCATAAAATGAGACCTTACATTTAAATCTCAAATAAAACTTTTTGAAATAATTTGTAATATATTTATTAAAGAGCCTCATGAAAAAAAAAAAATGGAAATGTGTAAATATTGTTAAAATAATTTTTACTTTAAATTGTAATAGAACCATAAAGAACCACGTTTTGCCTCATAACTTTTTTTGGGAAGCATTATTTAAAATTTTTTTGATCTATTTATCTTTGAAAAGTATGTCAGTTATTATTTTTAATGACAACCCTGTTGATTTGTTGTGAGCAGTGTGGCCAGTTTAGCCTTTTTAAGGTTAAATCTAGCCTCTTTATTTTTCTTTTAGCCTCAAAATGTTTTTTTTTTTTTTTATACCCTCCACCACCACTAGTGGTGAAAGAGGGTATACTAAGTTTGACGTTCCGTGTGTAACACCTAGAAAGAATCGTTTAAGACCCAATAAAGTATATATATTCTTGGACCATATGAAATTCTGAGTCGATTAAGCAATGTCCGTCTGTCCGTCTGTCCGTCTGTCCGTCTGTCCGTCTGTTGAAAACATTCTCACGTCTAAACTGATTGAGCTATTCCAATGAAAATTAGCCAGGTTATTTGTTGTTCCCAGACGCTGTTTGGGATTGCAAACCAGCCAAATCGGTTCAGTAGAAAAAAGTTATATATCCAAATCTGAAAGAATCCCCAAACCACACTTGAACTGATAATATTTCAACAAGCAATTAACGGATTTAAATAAAACTTAGCCAAAATGTCTACCTATATTCACTTTAGATAACTGCCAAAAATTGGCTAAATCGGTTCAGTCGGAGAAAAGTTATAGGCAAAAATATGAACAGTTTCTATGATTCCAACGTCATAAGTGTTTCTTAAACATCATGTTATAATTTGTATATGGAGTGCATATGTGTATGTTCGCCTCAATATGAATGTTGATAAACACAAAGGCATACAACTATGTTGAGTTTGATGTTTGATCGTGGTCACCATCGAACACACCACGATATGGTACGTTCGCTACTTTTTAGCAACATATGTTGATAAGTTTATTAAACTAGTTAGTTGTTCGGTGTGTTTCAAGCTGTACACATCGGTAGAGAAGGATACGTAATGGTTTTACTAAAAGTTTGTCTGCTAACATAAAGATATAAATAATGTTGATGGAATAAATTGCATAAATATGAAATTGTTTTGAAAATGTTTTGATTTTTATTTAGCACATTGAAGAAAAAGTACTGATACATAATTATGTTACTTTATAATTTCTTATTCATTATAGTTTTTTGTGCGTTTATAATTAATAACTTGTAAATGTGGTGATATTTTTTTAATTTTCATTGTAAAAATAAAACTGTAATATACTTAGTTATGTTAGAATTTTGTTTATCTCTTTTTAATTTATTTAAATAACTATCTTTAAAAAGCATTGCTAATTTTTAACATTTTCTTAAAGATTAGTATTTATAAAAGTTTTCAAATATAATTTTTCAAAAATTTTGAGAGCGCCGTTGGGCAGAAATAATATAATTCAACAGTAAATTCTTAATTCATGACCAGTTAGGGTGATTTATATAAATGCAAATTACGAAGAGGGAAACTCTTATAGTTAGTTTATATTTGCTTTAGTTTACTTATTTAGTTTTTCCAACATCATCAGAGAAACGGCTCTCTAATCGAATCGTTAAATATAAATTTGAGGTAAGCGAAGATTTACAGAAATAATTGATCAATTTTATTATATTGATTAAAAGAATAAGTTTTAAATTCGGTAATATTAAAATGTTTCTGAATAATTATGGCCTATTTGGTGTATAAATCTGTTTTTACCAATCGAGCTTAAATTTTAACGCAAAATAAAATTTCAGTTTTTCGTTCTTTAAATCGACTTTGCACAGAAATACAAAAAAATTGGTGGAAAGTTGCATAAAAATAAAGAAAGTCATGTTTTTATTATTCGAGTGTGCTTAACCCATTTACGACTGCTGCTGCGTTTTCGCATCAGTAGCTTTAACATCGCCTAATTATTTAATTATGCAGTCGATGATGAATTTTTTCACAGCTATTATAAGATAATATGTTCTCTTAAAGATAAGAGAAAAAATAAATTTTTGTATAAATACTCTGTCCAGAATTGAGTGTTAAAGCCAGGTGTATCAAATAAATGGTTGGTGTAGTGAAAAGGCGATATTTTCAGATCTTCTTTTCAAAAATATGTTTTTATATTATGGGTGTATTCCAAAGGTAAATAGCTTTAAATTTAAGCTAAAAATGGTACGATTTCTGAAATTCTCGAAGCATTATATTTCGGAATCAAAAATATGTAGGTGTCCAAATCTTTTTAATTTGTTATAACAGTCGCAAAAAAACAACTTCATGCTAAATTTCGTAGTTATCTTAACGGAATCGGGTAGTGGTCGGAAATAGGTTAAATACACATTTTCTACATTTAAATGGTAATAATTGTAATTGTAACAAAACTAAAAATACAGATTCTTTACAAACACATACAAGGTATTAAAAAAAAACTAACAAAATAATTTATACAAATCAAACTACAAAAAAATCTGTAAAAATCGGGTTTTTTGATAAGAACTCCAATTTTTGCGAAATATGCAAGAAATCACATAATTTCATTTCTCCTAGCCCTTAGATTTCTTATAGAATAAATTAGTTTTCACTAAAAAAGGCATTTTTTTGTGAAGATAGTATATAGTAAAAACAAATTTTCGTTCGTTTCGCTCTGCCACTACTATTTAACTTTCTTACAAAATGCAATTTTTTTACTAAATGAAAAATATACTTTTATTTAAAATGAAATATTCTATTTTTTTTTTTACCAAAATAATCGACTTTTTGTAAGAAAAATAAGTTATCAAGATTTTCCTCCTTTTTTTACTTTTTACACATCATTTGCATAATAGTTTGTTAAAATATCTTATATACAATACAAAATCTTTATTAGAACAGGTTCATACTACTACACTATTATGGACGCCAAAAATTAATAAGTAAATTAGAAAAACATCACTTTCCGAAGAGCTTTTCCTGCATAAAAACTGATGAAAACACTAGCTCAGTGGTGGAGGGTATATAAGATTCGGCATGGCCGAATATAGCATTCTAACTTGTTTTTTTATTCTTAAAATTGCCTTGAAAAGGCTAAAATTTGTAGTATTTCAACAAACAAGAAAAAAATTTCCATATATATTTGTACTAACTTTATTTTTACAGAAACATACATTTAAGCATTTTTGTGTATTTATTCGCAAAAAAAAAAAAAAAAAAAAATCGACATTATAAATAATGTTTAAAAAATTTCGCCGTAAACTTGGGGTAAAAGGGGTCGAAAATTGCGCTTAATTCATGGAAAGGTGATATCAACACTTTAACTTTAATGATCACGTTTAACTAATTCTATTTATTAGTAAGTAAAAAAAATTATTTTTAGAATTATAAGATGTTTTTTGGCTGAATGGTAATGTCCGACCTTCCGTCTATACATTTGGGTTAAATGGGACGAAAATGACGCTTAACTCAAGAAAAGGTGATATCCAAATTTTGATTACCTCTTTCTATATTTTCTATTTATTAGTTAATAAACAAATGCATTTTTGGAATTCTAAAATATTTTTGGGCAGCATGGCAATGTCTGTCTATACATTTGAGTTAAATGTGTCGAAAATTCCACTTAATACATAAAATATTATAAAATCGGATGAAAATATTTGGCTATATATGGAAAAATCTTAACCAAGAACTTGTAACATCAAGATTTTTGAAGTTTTAAATGTATATAACTCGAAAAATATACATGCAATCATGTTTTCGAAAGAATTTATCAAGGACTTTAAGGTGATATAAAAATCTTAGAAATCGGGTAAGGAACAAAAATTTGCTAGTGGTTTCCCATGACACTAGTACTCTATTTTGAGCCCCAATATTCCGCTCCTGATGCGAATATTGGATCCCGCTTCCAAACTCAAAATGCTACTGTCCTCTGCTATGCCTATTTCATGCAAATCCAACCCACCGATTATGTTTACAGATTTATTTTGATTCTTCTCCACTGTTTAATGTTTTTTAAAGCAAAGAAAATGTATGCACTTAAGTTGTTTTTTGTATGTTTTTTTGAAAAAAAAAAAAAAAAAAATTTTTTATATATATATATTTTCTCAAATCGGGCTATATATGCGCACGATTTTTTTTTTCATAGTATTAATGTGGATAATATGTACTATTTTTCAGAAAATTTTCAGAACAAACATCCTGTAACATTTTAAGTTGCATTCCATGAAATTTGAAAATTAGTGTATTTTAGGATAATTTTAAAACAAAAATATTAAAACAAAATAAAATTTACAACTACTTAAAGAAAAGTACACTTAAACACCTGATGTTGATGGTTTCATTTTAAATTTTAACCTTAAAGGACTTTTTATTTAAAATAAATACACTGAAATCTGATGAAAATTTAATTTTTTACTATTTTTCAAAAATGTAAAAAAATTCTTAACTTTGACAGCTCCTTATAAGAAAAAAACACAACCTAGCTTAAAGATTTTAATTGATATTGATACACAATTTTGTCTATTTGAATTCGGTACCCAACTTTACTATAAAACTTTACATTTTAAAATTCAATTAAGCACCACTTTTGACACATTTTACCCCAACGTGCGGCGCTTTCTTCTTCAATTCAAATATAACTAAATCATTTTATGCACTTACATAATCAATTTTTATAATTATTTTTTAATAAACTTCATTAACCAAAGAAATTTTTTATGAATATAATTTTAAACAAGCGCGAATTTTATATTCGGCTCGGCCGAATCTAAATACCCACCATCAACTTTGTTAACCTTATATAAGGTAAATATTTGTGCCAAATTTTGTCCCCCTATGTTGTCCCGTTCGAGCCCTATCCTGCTTTCAAAAGACGGACGGACATAGCTAGATCGACTCTAACCAGGACCCAGAAAATATATACTTTGTGGGGTCTTAAATGATTTATTCGGCATGTTATACACGGAATGACAAAATCAATATTTCCCCCATCTTTTTGATGGAGGGTATAAAAATAATTATAAAGGCAAAAATTTATTGCTAAATAAAATAAAAATAAAATAAATAAAAAAAATATTAATAAGATTTAAAATAAAAAATGTTACTTTTTCTGGCTTTATTATTATTATTATTATTATTATTATTATTTTGGGGTTTTTAGCTTTTTTTTTCTCACCTCCTGGCAACACTCGTTTTGAGTTTGATCAAAATAAGCGACGAAAAATATGTACGTGCTATAAATTATTAAAAACTTTCAAATTGTTTCCAATGTTATTAAATAGTATCAGGAGAATTTGACTATTGATAGAAAACCTGGTTCGGTAAGAAAAAAAAAGTCCACATTCCAAACACATCTAGTAGAAAAGCAGCCCTGTTAGCTCAGTGCTCTGACTATTTGTTGCGAGAAGTTAAAGCTAATTTGTTATATTATTAATACTCGGGGATACGTTTATGACCCAAATGCAGACAAAATTTCTTAAAAAAATCCTGGTATGACAAGCTTTATGCAGTTGCTGCATAACAAGAAAGACTTTTGTTATAGTCGGCTCTATAAGTACTGAAATATACATCAGAGAATGTTTGCAAAAAAGGCTTCTTCCTTTCATAAGAGAGCACAATGTGTCTACACATTTTGTGTCCGATTTGGCATCATGTCACTACGGCAGGAAAGCTCTGAAGTGGTACCAAAAACAAGCGAGGTCAATCATCCAAATTGTGCGGAGCCAAGACCAGTGGAGAGATATTGGGCTTTTGTGAAAATAGAATTGAAAAGCACAAAAAAAGTATCCCAAAATATCCAAGATTTTAAAAGGAGAAAGGCAAGCTGTTTCAGAAAAGTGACTGAAACAACTATCAAATCTCTAAGGGAAGAGTTATCAAAAAAGGTATGGTTAGAATTAGGAAAATTATATTTTTCTGTGAACTTTAATATAACATCAGTTAAATATAAAAAAAAGCCAAAACCCTAAGATCAACCGTTTCCAAATTATTGAATTTTATATGTGCTTAGATTTTTTCGAACGTACTCCTTACTAAGGCATATTATTAAATTAAATAAGTCTTTTTAAGAAGAAATTTGACTTCCTGGAGAAAAACTGAGTACGCAGTTTTACTGCGTGTGGTCTCTAGTTTCTTCATATATGAATTTTTTCATGTTTGAAAATGACTGTCACACGGTGTATTAAGAATAAAATAAAAATTATATGTATTATTGTGATTTACGTACATACAACTTTTGGACTATTTTCTTATCGCTACTCATAAGCACCTACAAAAATCGTTAAGCATGACCACATGTCTAAGATAGTGACCCGAGAGAATAGACACAAATGGAGAGAGTTTATCTCTTGAACTGAGCTTTGGCCAGAGATTTCTGGCAACTTAGCAAAAATTCAAACTTCTCAAACGAGCGTTAACCTTTCGAAGTAACTATTCCTCAAAATATTACAGCTTGCACGTAGCCATTTGTATACCATACATTCACTATGTCACTGTTCTCCACCAAGTTTTAGAGCTGTTAGTAATCTCAAATTTGTTCATATATTCAGCAGTTCCAATCCTGTATGGTGCACTTGAAATCGGTTTCAATGTCCGAACATAGAATCTCTCCACTGTCCAATTGCAGCCTACTAGGTCAATGATAATAAGATGCAAGAAAGCCTGCAGAGCAGAAATTAATCTCATGTAATAAACTGCTCTGCCAATTTTTGAAGTATTTTAAGCAGTTTTCTGATTACAATCCATAGTGGCAGAGTAGAAAATTATTGCAAATAAATCTGTAACATCTAATCGGTTAGTTTGGTTTGTGGGATCTCCTACCAAACATGAAATTGTTCGCTTTTCTGAAAAACCAAAATATTTTGATGTATACGACTTCTAAATAATTACAATTTCAAATTGATTCAAATAAATTACGCATCTTAATTTCAAAATTTACCAACATTGATCGAAAATGCTAAAATTTTTAACAAAATTTATTGTTTATCGCTTTAGAAAAGAAGTTAGCATAAATTTTTCAAATTAAGAAACATATTTAAATAATCACATATTTCTATTTAGATTGACTTTGAATTAAATTGGTTTCCGCCTGGCCAAAAATGTAAACCCATTTGACTTTTGAAGTTATTTACCGTTAATTAAATTTTTTATCACAATTCCTTCTCCACAAAAATGTATAGAAGTTTTTCGTTACCTTTAATGCAAAAGTGCCACACACTTTTAAAATTTTATATTTTAGGTGACGATTAACTCTGTCGATTACCTAGACAATTGTTTGCTGTCACTAAGAGCTAGTTTATATATACATTTATCGGTTAAACGTAGCTTAAGCCATTTTTTTTTTTTTATTACGTTTTATTATTTTATTGAATCTGCCTTTTAGGCCTTACAATAAGTATATAAATCTTAAAACTAAAGCTAAATATAATTAATCTCTAACGAGAGTGTAGATGGCATAAATTGACCCTCCTATTATCGGGGTGGTAGATCATTTCTACGAAGCCTTGAATATGTTCGGGCTTCTGCCAGGTGTCTTGCAAGTGGGTTTGGATGACTATGCAACTTTGCTATATATTTTGCCTTAAATTTGCTGAACTCGTCCCTGACAAGGGGTACATCTAAATCCTTATGGTTGTTCTCGTTTCTTATATATCATGGTGCACCCGTCATGGTTCTAAGAATTTTTGATTGGGCCCCCTGTATAAGCATTTTATTTTTACTTTTTTTAAATTAATTTTATTAACGATAAAAACACAAAATACAATGCAAAACTAAATACGTACTATTCACAAAATTTGTTTGGTCTACTAATGACCGCTTATTCAATTTATGTATTTAAAAACGGTCCAGTCATCAGTAGACCAGAAATATTTTGAGAAACATTAAAAAACATACCAAGGTTTATTTTCACGGAATAACAAAGTATTTTTTCCAGCAATGTGCTTTAATATACATGTACATACTTAGGAATACTCTCGGTCCATCTTCTTAGGAATTTATGTTTTTGAAATGATTTTGTAAAGACTGATAAATTCAGAGTGTTGATTAGAATTGCGTTTTAATTTTAATAGATGATTAAGTGGTGAAAATAAGCTAAAAATAATGATGAATAAGTGTTATCAAATGAATATTGACAATAAGTTCTGTGAAAGATTTCTTACCCAAGATTTAAAGACGTTCTGCAATATGGACAATCAGAGTTTGAAAATCAGGTAAATGTATCATTAATGGGTATACCTCTTAATTTAAAATTGGCATAACATCCGGGGTAAATCGAACTGTTGTCCACTTTATTGATTAAACAGATTTAAAATTAATTCCATGTGAGAGGATGTTGTTAATGATTTTATGTACTTACCTCACCATTCTATCTGGGAATGGTATTCCGTTTATAATTATCGGCAATGCTATTGAAATCGAGAGAGTGTTGCGATCTAAGAACTAACTGACTTTAAAACGTGTTTGAATTTTATATTAATTTAGTAGAGAAACATATACTTACAAGCGAAATTGCTATTTTAAATAACATGCCCCAATTTACATATGTATGTTTTATGTCTATTTTCAAGATATACAAATAAAAATTGCTGAATAAAATTTTGTTTTAAAAATTATTTTTGAAATGTCAACAAAAAATATACATACAGTGGCTCACACTGTCACTCGCAGAGAAAAATAACTCAAATAGTTAAAATATATGCTTCTATGATACAAGAAATCATTATAAGTTTTTTTTTTCATGAAAATCGGTTGAACAATAAAGGCAGTGAAGCTCCGAATAAACATTTTAAAAATCGTGACTGCGATATATTTTAAGGAAAACAAAGGGCAAGCCAAAGTTCTCAGCACCAAAACCGACATCCGGAGTTCAAGCTTACTTGTGAAAACAATGTTGTGTAAAAACTTATAGTCGTGTATTGCACCAGCATTATTTTGAAGTTCGAGTTTCACGCAAGAAGACTTTTAACAATTTAAACAAAAGCTAAATTCTCAACTTTGCCAAGGAACTTGTTTCCAAGGATCCAACGTTTTGGAATTCGATCATTTTTTCTTAATGAGTTAAAATTCTATATATTTGGCTCAGCTAGTATGTCCTATTTGTGGCGATAACCGAATACCGAGCTGAACCAAGAAAACTTTAAAGTAACAGTGAAGCTTGTGGGTAGCAATTTCATGGTTTGGGCCTGTATGTCGGTTAATGGTGGTGTGATGTGGAAATTTACTGAAGCATTAATGAATAGTATAATTTACATTTAGATTCTTAAGGATATGTTGTCGCAGAGTGCGGAGAATCAGGGCATATTATCGTATTTTTGATATTACCAAGATAACGATCCGAAGTTCAAATTTAGTATTGTGAAAAATTTGCTAACATATAAAGGCCCAAATCTAACGACACAATAGCCAGACCTCAATATTATTGAAAATTTGTGGTTCATTTTGGATATTTACATAATAAAATAGGAATTAGGTTCTAAAAATACAATAGGAACACATTTTGCTTAATATTAAACAAAAACTAAATAAATGTTCAGTAACATTTTCAAAAATCTGATCTCCAGTAATTGATTACATATCATGTTAAAAGTAAATAGTTACTGATCTACTTTCATGTAATGTAGACAGTATGTTGTTATCATTGAAAAGTAACTACATCCGGAACTACATGTCATTACCAAGTTTTTGCTGGGTTATTGAGTGATTCCATATCAAAACGGACAAAAAACTGACATTTTTGGATTTGATATCTCCGATTTCAATGAAATTCGCTACAGATATTAAGTATTGCAAATGTTGCTCAAATCAAATCAAATTTTTCTGAGTAAAGTATCCTCCCGGTCCAAAGATATGACGTTTCAAAATAAAAAAGCGGTGTAATTTTTTTTTTTAAAGTAATCACACTTTATTGCTCATAACTTCTAAAATATACATTGTACAATTCTTATTTCATTTAATAGAAAAACACATTGACTTTAAACCGACTAGTAAAATATTTATATACTTCGAAAGTTCAAAGGTCAAAATTGATAATATAAAGATTATCAATCTCGAAAAATGGTATTTTAAAATTCTTAAAAAATACATATATTGATAATGAAACCCTTCTCTATATTTGTGACAAATTTCAAGTTGAAGCCTCTATTAGTTTTGGAGTTATGAAGCAAAATATAGAAAAAAACACAATTTTTGTATGTAAAATTTAAAATATTTACAAAAATTATTTTGAAATTATTTTTTTTTATGAGCACATACATATTTAAAAAAAATAAAATTTTATATACAAAATTTGACTTCAGTTCATATTCTGTTACATAACTTCTGAACTAAATGAGTGTCCAACAAGAATTTTAGCACAAGCATGAAGTAGAGTTGTATTAATATTATATAATTTTTTAAGCATTTTAAAAATATCGTTTTCGGAGATATAATAGTTTATTTTTTGTAAGTCTTATTTTGACCTTTGAACTTTCGATCTAAAGTAACTCACTATATTTCATTTTTAAGGTAAATTATAATAAAAATACTTTAAAGTTTGTAAAATTTAAATTTTTTTAATTTTTTTAAACAACTATAGATCTACGATATATATTTAAGAAGTTATTAGAAATTAAATAGGTATTAATTTGTAAAGTTTTTAAAATTTGTTCGTTTTTTAAACCGTCATATTTCCAGACCGAAAAGAAACATGGGTCTGAAATTTCATGTTCGGAGATGTCAAATCCGATTGCTGTCCGTTTTGACATGGAATCACTCTATTATTTCATTTAAAAAACCGACTACTTACATTTCATTTGTATATTATCTGGTATATAATCTAGATTTAACTCAGCAACATTCGCTAGTTAAACCCAAGTTAGTACTATCATAACACACACAGCTGAATAGAAAAAAAAAAACAAGATACAATGAAAATTATTACCCAGTGGTAAAAAGAAGGGGTAAAGAGCCCTACTAAAAGGCCTTTTTTATGTCCAGAAGACCTTCTCCCTGCATTCCATGTTCATTTCATTATTACACGCGATGTCATTGGGAGGTAGGCCTTACACATTCGCGACCCGATACAGCCCTTCTTTTTATTGAAAACTGCAAGCAGGCCTTCTGTAGAAGTACTAAAAAGAGTCCTACTACATAAAGCCTTCTACACTATTAATAAAATATTTTTCTATTTATATAAAATATATCGTCCATTCCATGAAAGAACGCCCAAGAATATTTTGTCTTCCGATTTTAATAATATTTGATGTACGCATACCCTATGGAGCAATTTAAATACCTCTATTTTTATTTTTTTGAATTTTGAAAAATTCGCGAATTTTTTCGCTATTTTGATTTTTCGAAAAGTCAAAAAAATCGCAAAAGTGTCTAACTTTAAACACCAATATCTCTAAAAGTTGTTAACGTATTTTAATGATTTAAATTGCATATTTAAGAAGAATATGTCCACTATAAATTTAGTAATTTAAAAATAATATTATCATTTAAAAATGCATTCATAATGCAATGGAATTTTAATATGCATTTTTGAAAAATTTATACCTTCTCAATTTTTTTCTTCTTCTGATATAAAAAACATTATTATGTTTGCTAAAAATTGCAATATAAATTGTTCTGGGACAAAATGGTTCACTATTTAAAAATTTTTTTTTTTAATATTTCTTCAAATTTTTTCATACAAAATGTTTTATTTTTTTTTAATTTTTGTGAGCTTATTTTAAAATTAATTTTAATCATTATATTTCATAATTTGTTATTTGCGGTAGAAAACCTATTTGTCCCAGATTAAGTGCTAATGTTTTATATAATATACATATTTGTCTTCAATATTATGCAAAAATATTTAAAATCAAAACGGTAGAAATTTCTTAAATTTCGAAAATTGCATTCTCTTCGTGAGTGCATCATTAGCAAAAAAATTATATTTGATTCATACAATACAATTTACAATATTTATAGTAATAAACTTTATACTAGTTTTTAAATCAATAAAATCCGACGTCTACTTAAGGAGTTATAAACATTTAAAGCTACATATTACTAAAAGAGTATAACCAAAAAAGTTAAAAATCAAAATTTTTTGAAAAATTTAAATTTTTGTACGAAAAAATTTATGAAATTTTTTTTAAAAAAATATTAAAAATAGTAGATTTTATTGTCCCAGAACAGTTATTTTTCCATTTTATAGTAAAGATATTGCTTTTTAACATATTCAAAAAAAATTTAAATCGAAAGGGTAGACATTTTTCAAAAATGCATCCTAAAATTGCATTTGCATCATGAATACATTTTTAAATTATAATATTATTTTTAAATTACTACATTTATAGTAGACATATTCTTCTTAAATATGCAATTTAAATCATTAAAATCCGCTAACAACTTTTAGAGATATTGGTGTTTAAAGTTAGACACTTTTGCGATTTTTTTGACTTTTCGAAAAATCAAAAGAGCAAATAAATTCGCGAATTTTTTAAAATTCAAAAAAAAATAAAAATTGAGATATTTAAATGACTCCATAGATTATATGCGTACCAAATATGAACAAAATCGGATGACCCTCCGTAAATAAATTAGCATTTTTTATAAATCTCTCATGGAATGGACGATATATTATTTTTATTTTAAATTATTGTAAAATGTTTAAAACTTAAAAAAACTAAATTCAATACTAACAAAACATTTCTGTTAACTTTTGACAAAACATCTTAAGTCGATATAAGACAAATTATTTGAAAATGACATTTGTATAGAAATTGTTGATTTTTTATTTAATATTCCTGAAAAAACTTAAAAATTTTGTTAAATTATTTTGTCAAAAATATAAAGATATAATATAAACGATTAAGTTTTTAATGAAATAATTATAATGAAAACCATAAATAAAAAATATAATTAACTTAGAAAATCACATCCTATTTAAATAAAGAATTGGAAACAACTAAATTATTTATAATTTTTTTTTTTTGGAATTTCTGCTTTGAATTTTGATTTGTTTTTATAACGGTTTCTGCATGGTTTTGCTTTTTCAAATACTGTAGTCTTTCTTTCCTTCTAAGAGAAATGAATTAAAACAATGTACTTTTTATAAATAGATTTGTTGTTGTTTAAAACAATATATATTTAAAAGAATACAACTTCTTATGGTCCTTCCAAGAGAAGCGAAGTCGGAAAGTCTGTCGGATCTTTTAGAAGGCAGGAATGAGGCATTCATGCAGGCCTTATTAGAGAAGTCGTGTTAGCATGAGCAACTGCATCTGAAAAAAGGCCTTCTAGGAGTCCTGCGCGGTAGAGGCCGCGCAAATTTTACCGCTGGGTATATTTTATATGATATTAGAAACAAAAGTAAATTAAGTGCATAAATTTAAATTTTTATTCTATTTTGTTTGCTTTTTTGGTTATTAAATTTAAAGCTTTACCATAAATTTAATAAAAAATCACCTCTATTTTAAGAATTAAGTATGGCAATTCTTGCGAATTTGACACTTTTAATCTAGTATTGAAAAACAACATTGTTAATTAAAGCTCATTTAAATTTATTTGTGGATTAAATTAACAAGTTAAATTAAATTTAACTAATAAGTAAAAAACTAGCTCTAAAGCGTTTAGAGTTGTTATAGTTTTTTTAAGGTGGAGAAAAAAACAGGCTTTTGAAAGGAAAATATTATTTTCATAAGTGAAAAATATGTACTATTTCAATTTATATAAAATTGCTTTGATATTCATCTATTTGCAACACCACCTTCAAATGTAAATTTTTTACTTAAGACAACTTTTTTGTATTTCATGTATATCCTTGAATGTGTAAAGATACAACATACAAAACAGGATTTAAAGTATAATTCCAGAAAATCATTGAGTCGTTACGGTTTTGCAACATTAATTCAATTACTTAGGTAGCAACGAATGTTTCAAGTGCTGCCGACATTGTTTTCATTTATAACTTTTCGGTTTTTGGCATAATTTTATATCCCGTTGCTAATAACTTAAACGGGTATTAAATTTTGTTTATTATTATTTTTTTTTTTTGTCTTTTTGTTGAAACTTACATAATCAATGACACTTTGATGTGGTTTTCTTTAAATGAATTTATTCACTTATTTTTTAATCCCTGTTTTGCAAAAAGAAGCTACAAACATATTTTAACAAGTCTTTCAGGTTGTTATTTTCATCATTGTTTTGTTACTTTTTGTGTGTATTTCTTATTTTTTGTTTTTCAATCAGGTTGCGGTATGCGGACAAAACCTTTACAAAGATATGCTGCCATGCCACCATCTTACCACATATTGAAGTATCATCATTATCATTATAATATTCCTTTATTATTTTTTCTTTTTGTTTTTGCCAAAAACATCTTCAACGTTGTTGTCTTCATATTGCACAAAAGTTTTTAAGTTGTTTTACTTGTTATTAAAAGACTTGAAACAAGTCTTAATGATCAGACAATTACAATGTAGCTGGGATGGCTGGCTGACTGGCAGTTTGGGTTGGTAAAATTTTTATCCCCAGCATAAATGTTTGTCTTCATTCATTTAGCCTTTTTTTCTGTCATTGCCTGGCTTTATATTAAAGTTGAAAATGTTATTGTTAAATCTCAACTTAAAGTAACAATAATTCATGTTGTATCCACATGTACTTATACATGAATCCAAATAAACAACCATCTCTATCATCTTAACATGTAGTATTTTAAAAATTTCTTATTAGCTACTTTAAGTCTAATAGCCATGTTTTTGTAAACATTAAAAATAAGGTGTGCTATTCAAGTATATTATTTCACTTTTTAGAGATTAAAAAATTAATTGTTTCCGTAAATTAATTTTACAAGGATAATAAACATATTTTCCAAGGAACACAACCAGTATTAATTCATATTCTTTAATATTATTCATGGAAGTATTGGTGTTGAAAACAATTCCCACACAAATACAGTCGAACAATCGAATTCGGTATTAAGATCAATGTTGTCAGAAGGTGAGAAAAAATAGACTAAATAGAGCCATAGAGTCATCCCCTATAAATCATCTAATGACTTGTATATACAAACTAATGAAATTGTAGTAAGATGTATGTATTTCCCAGCTGAGTTAACTTTTTTTAATTGCTTTTTTTTTAATTGCTGAAATACGAGTATATAAGTTTTTGTTATACTTTACACCAGGGGTTCTCCCAAGATCTTCCTTAACCCACTACAACGTTGACCAGTTAAAAAGTCAGATAAAATCTTATGTAAAGATAAAATAATTTAAAAATAATATTAATAACACTGGTCGACAAACATTTTTTTTTGAGCTCCTTCAAAAAAGAATATGTAGACTAAATAGAACTCCGCATGCTAAACTCGAATTTGCTTTCAGCTTTTTTCCATCAGGTCGGGATTTTTTTTATGGGCGTGTCTAATATTGTGCCCTAAATATGCCGATTACTCGAGTATATTTCACTATTACTTGAGAACGGTATGCACGGTTTATACAAATGATATACCACGATATGCGGAATAAAATTAGCTTCAAATTTTTATCCTCTAAATAGTTTAGGAAATATTTGGAAAAAAGTGTAGAAAAAAAATTGTTCATGCAAAATTCAAGATTTCTTTTTTTTTACTAAAACTTTTTTTTTTTAAGTGAAAACATCAAAAATATTGAAGTTTATCACCTTTATCTTAAAGCTGGCAAAACTACGAGTAAATAAAGCCACGTATTATAAAAATTGATGCACAAATCTTGATTGGATTCACAGTTAAGTTTGGATACCCATGCATACCTACATTTAAGTGGAAATACACTAGTGGACAAAAACAAAAAAAGAATTTTGTTCGTCTTAAATAAAAAATAGGTAGATTAGATGGAATTCAACGTGCTAAATAAGAATCAGCTTTTACTTTCTTTCTATCACGCATTGATTTTTTTATGGGCATGACTACTATGACCCCGCCTTTAAGCAGTCACACTTGTATATCTCGAGAACAGTTCGTCCAATTAAGATAAATTGAACTTTAATATATAGCGACCTAAATTCCCTTTGAGTTGAATTTATATAATTTTTTGTCGAGTTAATATTTCCCTAGTTATTCGGTAATTAGTACCGAAATTTTGACCCATAACTCTGAAATTCTTCAGCGAATGAAAAATATTGTTGACATACCTTAAAGAAAATTTTTGTATGCATCTTTTGATGTATCACTTATCCAAATCATGTAAAGGGTTCTTGAGTTATAGCCTAAGTTTGACAAACCATTCTCGAATTTTATAGTGTGACTGCTGAATAAGGTGATGATATTAGTCATACACATAAAAAAAATCAGTACCCGATAGAAAAAAGTGAATGCAGATTATTGTTTAACTCGTCAGAATCCACCTAGTCCACTTATTTTTGTTTCAAGAAAAAATAAATTTTTTTTTTTTTTTTGTATTTCTACTCAATTGTATGTAACATGGGTATTTTTACTTAACTGTGAATAAAATTTAGATTTCTGCATCAATTTTGAAGATACATGCTTTATTCGCAGCATTACCAGCTTTAAGATAAAGATGATAAACTGTAACATTTTAGATGTTTTCATTTATTAAGAAATTTTAGTAACAAAAAAATCTAAAATTTTGCATGAAAATGATTTTTTTCGGACACTTATTTCAAAATAACTCCGAAACTATTGAGCACATAAAAAAATTAAGTTTGGGGAATTTGAAGATATTTTTAGTCCGCATCTTTTGAAGTATTACTTTGATCAATCGTACACACCGTTCTTGAGTTATGAGGAAATATAATGGCCTTACCATGGGCGAAATATTAGACACGCCCATAAAAAAAATCCAGACCTGATGGAAGAAAACTGAAAGCAGATTCGTGTTTAGCACATCAAAATGTAGTTTAGACATTCACCCCTATTATGTAAGTCGTTGTCGACGTCGTCGTCAATTCGTAGTCGTTGTCACTTTAAGCCGACATCACACCGATGCTAAATCCGTATTTTCTAATAGTATTGTGTGACGTCGAAGTCTCAAAATATTTTGTGACAATTGTTTATTTTTGTTTTCAAATTTATACACAATAATGTGTTTTTTGCAAGATATATTAGTGTATATAAGACATATATGTGTATTTTTGTTTTTGTTCAATACTTTTGCTAAAAAAGTGACGTTTTATCTTTTTTTTTTTTTTTTTTTTTTTTTGCAAAAAAATTACTTTGTCGGTACCTCCTGTCAACTTTTTGAATTCACTACTTTATTATGGATTAATTTTTTACCCTTAATCTATAACCAAGAATGTAAGCATATATGTATAATTTATTTTAAATAAAGAAATAATTATATTTCATTCTTAAAAAGGTGAAGTTATTATAACTTTTCCTTAGTTTTGCAACTTTCATTCTGAGTCAACATCAAATAATGTGTCGACAAAATCAAAGTCGTTTCAACTCGACGTCGACTTTAAATGCTTTGAAATCTGTTGATTCAGAACTAGATTTTAGATATGAGTTATATTTTAAATCCTTTTAAATAAATCATGTATTTTATAAGACAAATCCTTTCAATATGGATTTGTTCGCTTTTAATTACACAGAAAAAATCAAAAAATCAAATCAATATTTTAGTAAATACGAAAAATTCATTCAATTAAAAGTTTTTTTAAATTTGCACATCTCACCAAAATGATTATATCAATTACTAAAAACTGTAAAAAATTAAAAACAGAAAAAATTTCCAATTAAAAAATTAATTAAATCAATTAAGTGGATGATTGAATGAATTAATAATTTAAATGAGAAAAAAAAATTACTTAAATTTTACTCTTATTTTATTGTTATTTGAATAAAATTATTAAATTTTGATATAAAATCAAACAATTGTCTTAATTGAAAACGAGAGATAAACTATAGTCGGTCAAGACCGACCATATGATACCTTACACCATTCTGTATGAGCTAAGAATTAGACTTGTGGCTAATTGTAGACCAACGCTTTTACTCAATGTAAAATAAATTATACAAATACAGAAAAATGCATTGATACTAACATCTTTATGATTTTCTGCACTTTAGAGCGATTCGCGGAAGTGGGTTTATATGGGAGTTATGATAAATTATGGATCGATTCCCATAAATTTTTGTCAATATTGTTTCTACTTATAAAAAACTTAATTGTATCGTATATTAACTTGATACTATCATTCGTATGGGATTTATATGGGAGCTATGGTCAATTATGGACCGATCTTGATGAAATTTGGCACAAGATTGACACTTATACAAAACTCCTTTGTACCGAGTTTCATTGAAATATTGCTATATTTAAGGCATTTATGATCGTTAAACCCTTATTCCGGGAGGACATTTGTATGGGGGCTGGGTGAAATAATGGACCGATCATAACCAATTTCAATAGGGTTCGTCCTTGTATCAAAATAATAATTTGTGCCAAATTTCATCAAGATATCTTTAAAATTGCGACCTGTACTTTGTTCACAAAGTTTACATGGACAGACAGCCAGCCGACCAGACGGACGGACATCGTTAAATCGACTCAGAAAGTGATTCTGTGTCGAACGGTATAAATATATGGTAATAATTTTTTCTGTGTAAAAAGTCGTTGAACTAATTATACCCTACACCACCATAGGTGGTTGGGGTATTATGTGTTTGTTTTGATGTTTGTAACGCATAAAATGAGTTATTCAACACCCACCTTAAAGTATACCAATCGACTCAGAAATACATTTTAAATCTATCTAACGATGTCCGTCCGTCTGGTTGGTTGACTGCCCATGTAAACCTTCTGCACAAAGTACAGGTCGCAATTTTGAAGATAATTGAATGAAATTTGGCATGTGGGACTTTTATGATACAAGAACCAAGCCTATGATCGGTCCATTATTTCGCCTACCCCCATACAATTGTCCCCCGGAATTAAGTTTCAACACTAAAAAATGCCTTATAAATAAGAATATTTTAATGAAATTCGGTACAAAGAAGTTTTATATAAGTATCAAGCATTGTACCAAATTTTATGATCGGTCCACGATTAACCATAGCTCCCATACAAACCGCTGTTCCGAAAATCACTTTAACGTGCATAAATTCCATACTAATGTTAGTATCAAGTTAATATTCGACACAAATAAGTTTTATATAAGTAGAAACAACATTGCCAAATTTTATTAGAATCGGTCCATAATTTACCATAGCTTCCATATAAACCCACTTCCGAGAATCATCCTAAAGTGCATAAAATCAAGTAGATTTTAGTATCAACGCATTATTCTGTATTTGTATATTTAGTAAAAGTGTTGATCTAATATAGGTCTCCTTCCCGAATTTTTATGATCATACATAATGGTGTAGGGTATTATATGGTCGGTCTTGACCGACTATACCTTTTTTTCTCATTTTATTTTTATTTAAAACAAAACTTTTGTGTACTAAGCATTGAGAAGTTGCACAATTCGAGCAAATTTTAAAAATCCTATTCCACAGGATGTTATACTATGGTTAAAATTTGGAAAGGACTTTGAAACGACTTTATAAGAAATTTCTTGACATAATATATTTGCAAAAATAAATGTAAGGTTTAATATGAAAAATCGAGAGTTTCATCAAATTAAAGTGAACTATTTATCTTTTTAATTTTTTCTCTGCCACATCGCAATTTATTGATTAACTGATTTTGAGAAAGTTGTTTGCCATTAATTTGGTATTAGACTGTCTAACCTTTAACTTTTGGAAAAAAACATGCTATTGTGTGTTATCTTCTTAGAAATTCCGTGTACATTACGACGTATTAATAATTTACTTTCAGGCTTAATTCTTGTATACATTTTTGTATTTTGAATAATTTCATATACAAAATTTTTTAAATAGAAATAAATTTACTTTAATATAATAAAAAATGTCGGTTGAAAACAGCGAATTATAATTTTTGTTATTTTACGTCACAATTACTGATAACTGGGACTGAATATTTAATTCAAGTTTGAATGTTTTTCACACAAACAACATTTTGATTGTAACAACTGACTTTTAGTTTTTCAGCCAAATTAGATATGTGTACTACAACCAGTGTTGCCAGTTTAGCCTTTTTAAGGCTAAATCTAGCCTTTTTATTTTGCTTTTAGCCTCAAAATTTTCGTTTTAGCTTCTAGCCTTTTTTCTAGCTTTTTTTATTTTTAACATAGCCTTAAAAAGGCTAAAAATTTACAAATTTTATTTCTACAGAATCATCAATTTAAGCATTTTTGTGTATTAGTTCGCACAAAAAATCGAAATTATTTATATTTAACGAAAATTTTCGACTGCGGCGCTTCATTCTACGAAAATATTTTAAGTATTTTTTAACAAACTTTGTTACCTGTAAAAACTATGTTATATTTACAAATTCACTGAAATATCTTTAAGAAATACCAAAATCTAATGAGAAAAAAATAAATAAATGCGTTTTTAAATAAAACAATATATTAGCTTTTTTCTGGCTTTATTTCTTGGGACATTTAGCCTTTTCTGACTTTTTTTAAAGTCTAATTTAGCTTCTTTTTTTCTCAAGTCCTGGCAACACTGACTACAACCTTCCCATATTGACTAATATGACCATTATTATTATAAAAACAATCGTTACTTCGTTATAATCCTTATTTTACATCTATAATTATTAAGAATCAGTTCCATTCATAAATTTTTAATAACTACAGAACATTTTTAATAACTATTGAAACAAAATTTAGTAATTTTAATTATCTTTTCTGAGTGTATGTATTTACTTACATTGAAAAATTGTTTGCTCAGGAATTAAGGTCTATTCGCGACCCCCAAGAATATCCTATGGAACCCTTGTGGGTCGCGAACCCCCATTTGAGAACCGCTGTTTTACACAGTGTCCTTCAATGCTAGATCTTTTAAAATTGCGGGACATGAGAAAATGATTTCCAGCAAAATATACTAAAAACTATAAGTGGAAATCATGTTACAATATTTATTTATTGACAAATTTTCTAAGCTATTCCTTGTTAAATGTTTGTATTTACAGTTATGCATATACTGCACACTATTTGTGGCAAATTTATTTTTTATTTATTGTATTTGCGATGGTAAACTGTCGCTATGTATTTTTTATTTTTTGATAAATAAGAAGATAATAAGAAACTAAACCGAAAATGAAATTGGGCGCGAAACCACTAAAATATGCATGATAACCAGATGCGGATTCATCTAATATACTATATATTGGAGGGTAAACTAAAATAATTGTTAATCGAGAATAATACAATAATTTCATATTTAATTTTTGTCTTTAGGCACGTACACAGAAAAAATTAAATTTCGTATTCAAATACTAAATTTATAAAACCAATTATATATTTTACTAAAATCGGACTTATCACTAAATTAGTAAAATCAAACATTCAAATTCGTAAATGTTTTATTAAAAAAATTTTAATTTTTTTCTTATTAAAATATTTTTACTCTTTATAAATTTGAATGTTTGAATATTTTAGTAAAATTCAATAAAAATAATATTTGATTTTTAGTAGATTTTCAAACAATATTTATTTTTGATTTTATAAAATCTTTAATAAAATTTTTAAAAAAGTAATTTTACAAAAATTTTGCCTTTTACAATTATTGGATTTTCTATAATATAACAATGAAGAAGTGTTATATTATGTTTAACATGAAAGTGTATGTAAATTTGGTGTTAAGGTCTTGAAAAGAGAAAAAATATTCGTACAAAAGTAATTTAATTGATGAGAAATTTGTATATAAAGAGTAACATTAAAGTTATAAAGTTTGCCACTATTTTTAGATTTTTGCAATTTATTAAAGATTTTACACTATCTTATAGACCAGATTTGATGACATCTTTAGCAAAGTTAAGCGTAAATAATTGACTTTTTTAAAGCTATGTAAAAAATTATGAAGTATAAAAAATGTGTGTAAATACTTTTGAATTAAAAAATGCGTATGAATTTTTCTTTCAATATCAGAAATAAATACCACGACTTTTTCAGAACTTAGCACAATCTACTCTACACATTTCAGGCTTTACAACAACAAAAGAACGTTTTCAAAATATTTTATAACAACAAAAATATTTGACTTCTTTTCCAAATTTTCGAAAATTTTGAAAATGTGTAAATATATATGACTATGATAACTTAATAAGGCGTCCGTCTACAAAATATTCTAGTTTCAGGATCCCTAGATTCTGCAACAAGCAAACTGGACGTCAAAGCATGTATGCATATGAAATGGAAAGAAAACTCTGTTTTAGCTAGTATTTCAAACAACTATTTCTTCCACGTCAAGGTAGCTCTTTAACTTACCAAAACTGCATGCAATTGTTTCATCCCTTTTCATATTTTTTTTTTTTTTTAATATAAAAATATGACTGCGGGTCCGTGGGTAATAAAAAAGTATATAAAGTGGTCCATAATCTATAATGTACATATGTATATAAAAAGAATTATAAATATAATAAAAATCTGTACGGAAAAGAAGATAACTTACCTCTGAAAAGCTTCAAATGTTGGATTTTATATTTTTAGTCTCATAATTTGTAGAAATTAATTTGTATTTTTTCTTAAATTGTCAAAACAAAGGAAATTGTTTTTGTTTCTTATATTGGTTTTGAAATTATTTATAACCAATAAAACAAAATATTAAAATTAAATAACTAAATAAATAAATAAAAATAATTCTAGTTATAATTTTTTCTGTGTAATATCTAATAAGTTAATATAGTCTTAGGTGAGCTATAAAACAGAGTCTATAGTGTATTAACCCCGTATGTGTCCAAATGAACACTGGTTATATCAATAACGAATATTTCATAGGCTATAAGTATTAACTTGATACCGCATCATTGCTGAATTATATTATAATATTATATATTTGTTATAGTGTGTTTAAACTTTGTAAACGAATGGTGTTAATAAAAACACACTGTAAATTTTTAATATGACCACTAGCGTTGTCGATTTTGCAACGAAATTTTTAATAAAAAATCTAAATATAATTTAAGATTAGCTTTTATCGCTTTTTACCTATTTTAAAATTACACCTTATTTAAGGTGGAAAAATTTATTTTTTTCCTACCCAAAATTCCGTGCCTGGACTAAACAAAATGGATTAAAGTTTTCTAATTTCGTTTACTTCTTTTTATAATTTGGTTGCAAGAAGACATGATATCTTTGCTGCTATGTCTGTAAATAGTGGGAACATTAATGTTTATAAGGTGCTGGTGGTGGCATGTTGCAATATAAGTTTTTTTTTCGATTGTTTTTATTTTTCCTGACTAAAAAATTTTGTTTGCCAATAATTTTTGTTCAAAATGTTTACTTGTACTTGTAGACTTTGGATTACATTGCATACTCGTAACAGTAAAAAGAAAATAGAAAAAAAAAATCATATAAATAAATAAACAACATTTGCTGAAGTACAATAACAACAGATGTAACCAAAAATAAAAAATAAAACGAAATAAATGAAAATGACAACACGTTTGTATTTTAGACGAAAGGTCGTCTGCAAAGGTAACTTTAAAAAAATCGATTTAAGTTTTTGCTTTTTTATGAATGTATGTATATTAATTTTTTTTTTCTCAAAATACCTAAACCAAGTTTATACATATTTTATAACAAATTTATAGAAAATAAGAAGTTATAAATAACTATAACCGTAGTAGTCGTCTTTTTTAAGCTTCCTTTGATTTGACATCACTTTGAAGAAGATCATTCATTCCAAATATAGTATGTAAAAATGCCTTTTTTTCATTGACTTTCTGTAAAGGTTACATAATATTTCTTCTCAAAATTATTGTCTGCAGGGAAGGATCATAAAAATTTTAAATTTTCCATATGGTCAAATACAATCAATAAAAGTAATTGTTGTTATTTTTATTTACACATGGCTCTTAACAACCTGAACTTCCATAGTTTGGTCTATAACACACTATACGGATGATGGGTTATCGACAGTTTACTTTGGCAAAAAAACATAAACATAAAAATTGTTGTTGCCACTGCGGCTCTATTATTCGTTGTTTTTTAACGTATATTTGTGTGTTTGTTTTTTAGGCGTAGTCATCTTTACCTCATCTTCATTTTATTTTAAAGCTATATATTTTTTTTTTCTTTTGTTTGCATATTTTTTTTTGCCTTATTGAAAAGTGAAATTTTGCAAATATTGGCTTATTTACTTTATGGCCAATACATATTTATACATCGTATATCATTATGTTGAATGGCAAATGAAGAGAAAAATTGTGGAAAAAAACATATCAAAAAGTCATAACGGAAATACATACTTTAATATTTTTTTCCATAATGCAAGTGGTTATTTATCAATGAAAGCGTGCAGAAGAAAGAAAAACACATAAGGCATTGGCAGAGAAAAAAAAAAAAAAAAAAAAATCAAGCAGATAAATATTCGTGAGATAGGTAAGTAAGCATGAATGTGGACACACACTTAAAGAAATTATAGAGGTGATTTCTAATATAACATTATGACTACATTGATTTATTTTTAGGAACATGTGTTGGTGGAAGTGTCATCAATAAAGATAGAAAAATATTGAAATAAGAAGGTTCCTAATTTACTCAGGAACTAATGTTTATACAGTGGTTTCCCGGTTTAACGAATATTCAGTTTAACGAATTCGCGATTTAACGTACGTCCAAATTTTTAACATTGAGTATCTTATATTACGAACAATCTATATATTTTAGTACTCGATATAACGAATTTTTCCAAAAAATTTAATTTGAAATTTATAAAAATAAGAGAAAGTAAATAAAACACATTTGTCATCCTATTGAAAGAGTACTACTCTTCCCTTTTATGCAAAAAAAGAGAATTAGAGATTTTCGTTTGCACAATAGTTTTTAATTTAAAACTATTTTCTAAATAAAAAAAGAGTAAAAAACAAAATAAAAATACGTTACAAAGCTGTTATTTTATTATTTGTTTTCATGTACCACCATACATATGTGATGCGTTTATGCTGAAAAATCCATTCAATTGACAATTACGTATTATGTCAATTTAACATTATAAACAGTTAAGAACAGTTGCAATCAAAGACCTATTATCTAGTATTTGACAACCAAAGTAAATTCGTTTCAATTTAATTTATATACAATATGGTACCATATAGCTCTATTTATTTTCATCCGAAAAACAATAAAATGTGGGTCATATACTAGATCTTCTTTAGTAGATATATGATAAATCCATTTTCAACAAGTGCGAATTATATTCGGCCCGGCCGAATCTATATACCCACCATCAACTTTTTAAAATTTAATGTTATATGGGAGGGGGCGGTAAAGTGCGCAGGAAAGTGGGCGGACCACGTCCATTTTTTGTTTCCGAGTTTACATTTGTCCTTGAACTATTTGAACACAATTTCGTTGATTTTCACCTTATATGGGAGATGGGCGGTAAAGTGAGCGGACCACGCCCATTTTTGTTGATGAAATATCAGCAGAAAACTACAAAACGGACACCCTGTGCCTCTAGTTTTTAGCCCATAACTTTTTGGTTTGCCCATTTTCAATCCCAAACAAACCTTATATAAGACAAATATATGTGCCAAATTTCGTCTCCCTACGTTGTCCCGTTCGAGCCCTATCCTGCTTTCAACAGACGGACAGACAGACGGACATAGCTAGATCGACTCAGAATCGAACCAGGACCCAGAAAATATATACTTTGTGGGGTCTTAGACGATTCCTTTGACATGTTACACACGGAATGACAAAATCAATTTACCCCCCATCTTTTTGATGGTGGGTATAAAAATTTCGAAACAGCCACTAACTTTTTATACCCACCATATTCCGAATTTAACCCATTTTTTATGAAAGTTTTGATTTTAGTCTATATTTTTTAAAATCCCAAAGCACGAATATGGAAACGGAATGCCCTGTTGGTCCCCCTTCCAAACCTAATATTCTGCACTCCTCTGCTACCAAATTTCACGCAAATCCAGCCAACCGATTAGAAGTTACAGATTTATTTTCAAAAATTTTCGATTTGTTTTGAAATGGATGCAAAAAATTCTTATGAAATATATTTACTTTTGGTCCATAACCGGTCATTTTACATTTTAAAAATTGTATGATAGTTTTTTGGAAAATATCATAGTTTCGTTCTCTTCAAGAATAAAATAGTAAAGAGTTTTCACCAAAATGTCCTCTCAAAAAACAGTATTATATGAAGAAAAATTCCCAAACATATTTTTTCCATAACAACTTTAATATTACGATTTTTATTTATTTTTATTTTTTTGAAAAAAATCAAAAATTTTATTTTACAGTGGATACACTGTATTTTCTTAGAAAAGGGAGAATTTATTTCCAAAGGCACTTATTCACGTATATTTATGTGTTAATGGAATAATTTTTTATGAATGAAGTGCTTCTTTCCCGCATATGCATTTAGCTTCTCAAATCAGAAAATTTCTTGAGAATTTTGATTTCTTTGATACACGAGATCTTTCTGCCATATTCTCCCTAGCATCTGCAACATAGAATTCCTGGCCATGAAGTTGAATAAAGTCAACCTGTATACGCTAATCATATTTATGAAAAAATTCGTTTGAAAAATTTTCATGTTAATTTTTTACCTCCAAATTCTTGTTTTGCATTTCTATTACGATTTTTTGTAGTTTATACGTCTTCAGGCTAGATTTTCTTTCAACTTTTCTAATAAAAATTAACTTTTTGTGAGATTTTTCTTCCAGAGATGGGAAGATTTTCTCTGTAAATCCTTTCTATTTTGTCTGAGTCCTACAGCCTGATGATTCTATTTTTTTTCTACTACCGGGTCTCCATTCAGTGATTATGACTTCTTTGTATTATATTATGACCCAAGAAACTGTATTTTTTGACACAACTGCCTTCCTAGCAATTGTTCTATATGACCGATGTAAGATTTCATGAAAAATTTCAATTATGTGTTTTGGTGTTTTTTGTTCAATTTCCATTTTAAGAAAAACTAGTTTCGCTATAACCATGAAACTTAGCACATGGCTAGTTAGCATAATGACAAATGTAAACCAGTTAACAGGATTATTAAGATTTCACTATATCAAAAGTTATAAGCCCAAGAGCATGCACGGATTTTTTTGCGCGCAGTCCTTAAATTTCAGTTAAAAATGTTTAAAAGGAAAACGATCAAAACGATTGACTTTGGGATACAGCAACCTACCCAAAAACTATTTTTTGATATAAAATGAATCAAAAGTTTAAGGATGCATTAGACATTCAGAAAATAAAAAAAAAAAAAACCGATTTATGATGTCCTCGAGAAGGCCTATAACGTACACTATGTCATTTTCAAGTGATATTTCACTATAACAGATAAGTAAATATTTCTGAGGTTAAAAAAGTCATTACATTTCAAAAATTTACTAAAGAAGATGAAGATGAAATCTGAGCAAGCGCGAATTATATTCGGCCCGACCGAATCTATATACCCACCATCAACTCTTTAAAATTTTACGTTATATGGGAGGGGGCGGTAAAATGGGCTGGAAAGTGGGCGGACCACGCCCATTTTTTGTTTCCGAGTTTACATTGGTCGTTGAGCTATTTGAACACAATTTCGTTGATTTTCGCCTTATATGAGAGGTGGGCGGTAAAGTGGGCGGACCACGCCCATTTTTGGTTTCCGAGTTTATATAGATCCCCGAACTATACATACAAAATTTCGTTGTCGTACATGCTTTTGTTGAAGAAATATCAGCAGAAATGTATGAAACGGACACCCTGTGTTTCTAGTTTTTAGCCCATAACTTTTTTGTTTATTAACCGATTTTCAATCCCAAACAAACCTTATATAAGACAAACATTTGTACTAAATTTCGTCCCCCTACGTTGCCCCGTTCGAGCCCTATCCTGATTTCAACAGACGGACAGACGGATGGACATAGCTAGATCGACTCAGAATCGAACCAGGACCAAGAAAATATATACTTTGTGGGGTCTTAGACGATTCCTTTGACATGTTACACACGGAATGACAAAATCAATATACCCCCCATCTTTTTGATGGTGGGTATAAAAATAATAGTCATAGAAAAATATTTTAGTTTAAGTTTGGCCAGTTGTTATATTTTATAAGAAGTAGCAATTCAAAGAGGTACAAATTTCTTAACAAATACCAATATGGAAAAATGTATCGTCTTTAAAAAAAATAAAACCTATAAACTTTCAAAATAAATATTATATTTCTAAAAGCGCTTTTACAACTAAACTAAACGCTTAGAATAAATATAGTCGAAGAAAAGTACCAAAAGTTCCAGATGAAGTGCTTATGACCGATGCTGTTACTGCTCTTTAATTGAAATTTAGTCATAGAATTAAGTTCTTTAAAAAACCAATGTTAAAAATTATGGTTTCAAAAATGTCGCATTTAATCCAGAACATAAAACAACAATTTACTTACCTTGATTTGTAACCAAATGCATTCCAAAGTAACTTGTAAACTTACTAAATGATGCGAAATTAATGATTTTTTTATTTCTTTCAGTGTAATAACTTAAAGCTTTTACACACACAAAAATATAAAATGTGTGACATTGGCAATTTACGAGTACATACAAACATACCCATGTGAATATAAACAATATCAATTGCATAATCAATATATTTTGGAACGTTACAAATAGAAGATGATAAAATCTGCATAAAAATGTAATTTTGCAAAGTTGTCTGACCTGCCCCTTTGCACAAAGGCAAGGTTACAAAATAATCTATAAAGGAATAAAAAAAAAAAACAAAAAATAAAAAATCTTATACAAAATAAAAAAAAAAAAAAAACTGGGCGTGACAATTATGTAGTAAATGTCTTCAGGGTCATTAATATGAAATTGATGTGCGTAAAATCATTTATGAAATTTGATTCGTCTTGGATTTGCATTTTTTTCTTTTGTTTTGAAAAGCTTATATTTTCATTGACCTACCCTTTTTGAATTGTTTCCAAATTGGATTAGTTTAAAAAATATTTAATTATGAATTAATTTTATTAATAATATTAATTAATTTAATATTAGTAATTAACAATAAATAAATTAATAAATTATGTTAATATTAATAATTAATAATATTAATTAATTATGTACATGAATACTAAATATGAATTTTATTATGAGATTTTTTAAGAAATGCTTAATTCACCACTTAATTGTGCATAAATTCTTAGAAATCGTAAATTTCTTAATGTTCATTGTAATTATAAAAATATTTGTTATGTTTTAGCTAAAAGTATTGAAAATATTAAGGAGAGTTGATAATTTAATAATTTTTAAATTGTTATGTAATAAATATTGTTATTAATTACTAAGCAGCCAATTAATTATTTTTAATGATTATTTGTTCATTACCCAATTTTTAAGGAGATATACTAATTAATTACACTGGGCTACTATTAATTTTGTGCGTGGTTATTTGAACTTAATTTCAATTGTATTAAACTTTTTAAACAATCATGCAATATTCATGTGCCAAACGAATGTTAGATCTATAATATTACTGATGTACTGAAAAGAACACATCTGGAAGTGGACTACATGTGGCTTCCCATAAAAAAACAAAAAAATAAAATTACCCATGTTTTAAGTTCATTTTTATGCTTTATTTTCGTTATTATTAATTTCTATTCTGAAAATAATTTAATACTGTAAATGGGTGGGATGCTCTTTAAAAAATATATTATATGTTTATCCCTCAAAATAAATAGAGGTTACCCATGGTGCACTTTATTAACAGCGAACTGAAAATTTTTTAGCGAGAAGAAATTATTTTGAATATTTAGTGATTTAAAATTGATGTTTCACCAAATTTTGGAAGTTTCACCAAAAATTTTGAAATTTCACCAAAAAATTCACTTGAAATTAAAAATTTCACCCCAATTCAAAATTTCATCAAAAATTTAAAATTTCAGCAAGACTTTGAAATTTTACCAAAATCCGATTTCCTTCGATTGAATTACAACTTTTTTCCCATAATTACCTTAAAAATTGGTTTGTTCTATCCCAGCAAAAATTTGTTGCCTTTTGGTAATGACTACAACTTACTAGACTCATTACCTGGTAATGAGTTGTCATTATTTTTCTCATTTCTTCGAGTAGTGGAATAACTAGTTACCAGTAAACGTCAAGTTCATTTAGTTCTGCAATGGCTCAGTTCGCTAGAGCGACTGAGTAGCTAAAACCCATATATTTTCTTATAAAATTATTTGAATATATATTGGTATGTTAAAACTATTAATAACACATACAATATACAGTAGCGAGTATTAAAAATGCAACGCAATGTGATGAGATCTTTGTTCTCATATATATTGCTTATAGCAAGTCCAAATGTAACAGTACTATTTCGATTTTATTATTTGTGGTTATAGACACCTGTTGCATATAATTTCGTCGAATATTTTTGTACGTAAGGAAAATTATTGAACGTTTAGTAAAAGCAGTTGTAAATTTGCGCGAGCAAAAAAAAAAAAAAAAAAAAAATGCAACTCTAACAATTAAACATAATTTTTCAATTTTTTTATAAAAATTGTTATTGGAAATGGTTAGAAACTATAGTATTGTTAAAAACATGATTTTCTACCATTGCATATAGACTAAAATACATGAAATCTACAAATAATATAAATATTTGCAATAAATTCCAATTTTATTAAATTTTGATATTTTTCAGAACTATTTTGGACATTTTTCAATAGAGATTGATATTTTTGGAATTAAAGCATGTAAACGAAAAAAAATTTTACATTTTCATATGTAAATATTAAAGTATCTATAAAGGGTATCTCAAGAATGTTGTACTTTTATAAAACTAGATACTCCAAAGAATACAAATATGCTTATTTGTTTTGTTTAAAATTATCAGTCGCAGAATAAATATAAAAATTTTAAAAATTTATAAAACAAATTTTGGACACGTTTTCACACCATTTTTTTAAAACATATAATAAATGGCCACAATTTTTTTACATTCTACACGTTTTTGTGACACAATTTCAATTTGGGATGTAACATTTTTTAACTGGTTTTAATCTTTATTAAGTTTTTATGACACCTTTATACTGTGTGTTTTACAGTATTTTATCATAACCTTTTTCCCGATTCACTTTTCGATGCCAAATCTAGCCAGAGTGTTAATCAACACATTATTTAGTATTTTAATTGATAGATTATGACATTGTCATTTATTTGATGTATCATTTACAAAAATGATCATTGTTAAAGTAGGATTTTTTTTGACTTGAAGTTGGATGATGCAGTGTTCAAAAAAATTTGCTCAAAATTAATTTTCTGTTATTTTAAGAATATGAATTAACAGTTTGGATTTAATAAAAAAGTATTACATATTTAAAATCTTCGGACTTCGCAAATTCAGAAAAGTATCCGATCTATATCATATTGCTTACAGCGACTGAAATATTTACTTTTTAAAATGTAAAAAAATTTTCGTTTACACATTTTTTTTAAGAAATTTGTCCAAAATTTTTTTTCTGATGTTTTGCAATTTTTAAGATATTTTGTTGACTGATATCTCAAAACTCAAAATGTAAATGTATATATTTTCTCAAGACTTTGCGGAATCATAAACCTTTTAGCATTTTCCAATACTATATACTGTGGCTTAAATATATGCAAATGAAAATGTAAAAAATGTTCGTTTACATGCTTTATTATTTATTTTGTTATTTATTTTAAATCCAACAAACATTTTCTATAAATAAGCGATAAAATATCTATGATAGTTTGGCTTAATTTCATAATTTATAATTGAGTAAGACCTTTTGCAACCAGTTTCAATCGTTATTTTGATGGAATCAGCAGCTTAAAATATTTTTTTCGCAATGATATGACATTATCGAATGCCCGGTATCGCCATAATGTTCAAATATCCCTTAATTTTGGCCCTGGAACAAATTGTAACACAAGGAAAGACAGTTCAGAAATATACCTATTTTGACCTCTTCGTATGTTGAATAATTAAAAGTACACCCTTCGAAATATATGCGTTTGGAGTAAAATTAATTCTAGTTATCGTAGTAGGCTCTCATTTCCATTATACAGTACTCGTAAAAATAATAAAAGACCTATCTCTAAAAGTAAAGGTGGTAGTTTAATTTTAGTAAATAATATATGTTATGTTAGAAGGATATCCAGTTTCCATATTTACATCATTAAATTAACGATTACTGGCAATAGTAGCTTTAAATGGCTAAATGAGTTCATTCAGATAATATCAAATATCTAGTTTTAAATGACTTGTATCAATTGTTACAGGCATAATCGTTTCAATATTGTTTCGTTAAGATAATTTTTAAAAATCTTCATATTAGAACTACATATTAATATTATTTCACTGCCATTATCAGAATGTTATTCAAAAATATTACTAAACTCTTAAAAAGTATGGAGAAGAGTTTTTTATTTTTTAATATTATTTATATCCTTTGTAGTTAAAATTACCTTAAATTTATATGTATTGGTAGTAATTAGTGGTAGTACTACAAAATTATAGTTTTCAGCATTTTTCAATACTTATTTTTATCAAAACTTAAAAAAATCCGGTGATTTTTTAGGAGTTGCGGAATAGCTGAAGTTCTGGAATTACCCTGGAAATAAGTAAGTTCTAAAGCTTTAAAGATAATAAAAACTTACCATTATCATTGTATATACTCTGCCGGTCAAAAGAATATGTTCAAGATTACATTAAAACTCGCATTATTTTTAATATAATAAATATAGTAATATTTATTATGTTGATTTCTAAAGTCTTGAATTCTAAGATGTTTAATAGCAAAAAAAAAAAAAAATAAAGAACTAAGTACGATTTTTAACGGATTTTTTTCAACAAATGTATTTTTTAAGCCAATTTTTTTGGGTCATCTGAATAGGTTGATTAAGAATAAATTTAATTTGCGTCAAATATTTGTTAAATTCAGCCATTATTGTTTGTTTTCCTAACATTTCAACAGTTTTCTAAAAGAATCTTTAAAAATTCGTGCAAAGAAAAATTGAGCAAAGTCAAAATGATGGAAACAACTTTTTAAGAAATTAGTCTCGCTATGGAAAAAATATGAAAAGAAAACTGACAGAAGAGCCATCATTGTAGGTGCCTCAAATTCTACTAATTCTGCGTCCAAAAATTATTTATTAAATCAAGTGTTTTACCATAAAGCATGTTATTCGACTAAGATTTATAAAATTTATAAAGAAAACTAAAAATTATAAAGAACCCACTTCTAAATACCATTCGGAAAGTTAAACTACTCTCGTTTTCCCGTGAAGGCATGTTCTAAAAAAGGAATGAAACATATTGTTTTATAGAATTAAAAAAAAAAAAAATGAAACTGGAATGTGAGAAAAGAAGTTTACTAATTATGTATGACATAAAGCTGCGAATGAAATTTAATGGTGTAGAGTAAAACTTCAAATTATGAGAGATGTGAACTTCGATTTTCTTTCTCTAGAATTACGGAAAAAACTTACAAAAGTTTACGGGAAGATAATTTTTACATTTTATACACTATTTTAATTTATTTCTGGTCGACAATGCCCATTTTTACAACGCAGGAGCGGTAAAACAATGAATTCGAAGTAAACATTTTAAAACTTCGGAGTGGTCATCATACTCTCTGGACCTTAATATAATAGAGAATGTATGGAAATTGGTGTCACGTAATGTTTATGAGTCGGAAAGACAATATGAGTACAAAAATTCATTATCTGATGAGATTGGAAGCTGAAGCCAACATTCTTTGTTATATGTTGAACATCTTTATAAGTCCCTTCCAAATAGAATTTTTCAGATTAAATTGAATAAGAAAGGCTATTCACATTATTAACAATTTCATAATAATATAATAAAACAAAAAAGTACCACATTAATCAAGATGCATTGCATTGTTTTATTGAATAAGTAACGATGAACCTATTCAGATGACCTAAAAAAATTATCTAAGAAATCGCTTGTTTGAAAAAAATCATTAAAAATCGTACTTAGTTATTATGTAAATTTATGTAGCTTGTAAATACATAAATTTTAATGGAACGAAAATCATGAACCTATTTTTTTTTTTTTACCGGTAGTGTACAATATTTAAATAACTGAAGGCTTGTTTACTTCTGCATTTACTCATATTTTGCATTTAGAATTTATTTATTATGTTTTACTTTCACTTTTTACATATTAATATTTTTTTTTATGTCAAACAATGTTTGATCGTTTGAGGAACCGAAATGTTGATAAACGAAACTAAACAAAAACATTATGTAAATGAATTTTGCAGCTACTAAAATTCATTACATTTAAGTGCATTTAAAATATTTAAATTTGGTAACCTCATCCGAGTTGATAAATTACGAACTAAGTGGTTAACATAAATATATTGTTCTATGTGGTAATATTACATACTACATTGTGAGAATATAAATACAAATATAAAAAATCTTTTAGATTTGCATATTTTTAATAACGGATAAGTAATTTTGTTTATTTTCTATGAATTTCCATAATACTTAATACCCATTTTCCAACCATTATTTTTTTGTATGTGTATGTATATATTTTCAGCAAAAGCTTTATTTGGAATAAAAAAATATTTTTTTGTAGGCCTGTGTTAACAATTTTTACTTGGTTACGTTCAATCACAATTATCATGCTTGATTTCTTACACTTTATCAATATGTTATGAGTGAGTCAAACACTCTTTTATATACACTCATACAAAGAATTCACATAAATTTGTTTTGTTTAATTAAAGACAATAAATAATAATTAACCACATTATTTATTATAGCATTAAATATCCAATCATAACATAAGAATTCAATATTGAAAGAAAGTAACCATTTGGATATAAACAATTAATTGCTACTTTTAAGACTTTTGTTTTTTTTTATATTTCTTCAACTACCGTTTCTCGGTAATTGACATTTGAATAAAAACAAGAAAAAAATACATATTTATCTACTTTTTATATGTCTGACTGATAAAGAAATATATCTATGAATTGTGTACACATTAATCTGCGGATTTGTTTTTTTTTTTAATTTTTTAATTACACATAGATGATTTGAAATGTTAGTTAAAAAAATAAAATAAACGAGAAAAAATATATAGTCGGTCAAGACCGACCATACAATATCCTACACCATTGTGTATGAGCATAAAAAATCGGAACATTAGACCTGTGGCCAATTGTTGACCAACACTTTTAATAAATGTAAAATAATATATACAAATAAAGAAAAATGGGTTAATACTAACATCTAGATGATTTTATGCACTTTAGGATGATTCCCGGAAGTTAGTTTATATGGGAGCTATGGTAAATTATAGACCGATTGTAATAAAATTTGGAAATTTTGTTTCCTCTTATACAAAACTTATTTGTGTCGAATATTAACTTGATACTATCATTCGTATGAGATTTATACACGTTGAAGTGATTTTTGGAAGGGGGGCTTATATGGGAGCTATGGTCAATTGTGGACCGATCTTCATAAAATTAGGTACAAAGATTGCACCGAATTTCATTAAAATATTATTATTTTTAAGGCATTTAAAACTCTATTCAGGTGCCAAAACTCTGTTCCACGTGCCAATTTCATTGAATTATCTTCAAAATTGCGACCTGTACTTTGTGCACAAGGTTTACATTAGTGTTTATAAAAAACCGACTTTTCAAAAAACCGGTTTAACGGTTAACCGAAAATTGGGTAAAATTAAAAAACCGGGTTTTCGGTTAACCGTCTACTAAAAAACCGGTTAAACCGGTTAACCGACATTTTAATAATTGCTCTAATTTGAAGCATAATAAAAATATTTTTGGTTAAAAAAAGTGTTTTTCAACTTATTGGTTTAACCATGTACCAAATAATAAGCAGTGCACTGCAGTGTTATTTATAAATCGCGATTGATTTACATCGCAAATTTATAAAAATATTTTTAAAAACAACTTTTTTGACATCTTTTATCCTATAAAGTATTTTTTAAGATTTTTTTTTTTTTTTTTCTAGCTTAAAAATAAAATTTTACAAAAAGGAAGCTTTAGACCCAGGATAATGTACTTTATATTATGATTTATATTCTCCGCTTTTAAAGTTTTTCTCTCAAGGAAAAGTTTTTATAAAAAAATGTGATAAAAATATCTGCATAAAATTGGAAAAATAATTAATATTTTTTCTGCTAAAAAGGGATTTGTTTTTAATTTTTAGAAGATTATTAATCATTTAAAAGTAATTTTCTGCACTTATTTAGATCTACTTTTGAAGTCTTTTTTCCCATTATATTATACAAAATCTTATCTTTCACTAAAGCTATACATTAGTAGGTTATTTTTTTCTTTTGGAAAATTTCATTCGCATGAAATTAACGTTTTTGTAAATGGAATGCTTAATTATCTATATATTTATTATACATACAGTTTTAAAATATATTTAGCTTCCAACAAATAAATATATCTATCACCTGACTACTTGTTAACTCAAACAGCAATAATTTTTAGTAGTTTCAAAATATTTTCTTATATTTTAAATTCAGAAAAAAACAACTAAAGGACGAAATTTAGTGATATTTTTAGCAAATTTTTGAAACCGGTTAACCGACACATAAAAACCGGGTAAACCGGTTAACCGAAATTGAATATTTCAAATTAACCGGTTCGCAAATAACCGAAATTTGAAGAAAAAACCGGTTTTTCGGTTAACCGGTTAACCGGTTTATAAACACTAGTTTACATGGACAGCCAGCAGTCCAGCCAGCTAGACGGACGGACGGACGGACATAGTTAGATCGATTTAAAAAGTGATTCTGAGTCGATTGGTATACTTTAAGGTGGGTATTGGATAACTCTTTTTATGCGTTACAAACATCAGCACAAACACATAATACCCCAACCACCTATGTATAGGGTATAAAAATACATAAATTTCGTTGAAAATTGTTTAAATTTCTTTTTAACATTTTTCTTTTGTAAAAGTTTTGTTTTTTATTTTAAAAGGCTTGAGAAAGGTTATTAGTATTTTTGCTACTTTAGGTTTTTTTGGCCTTTGTTTAATGAATTAACCAAAGATTTTTGTTATTAGATTGACAGATGAGGGTGTGTGCTTACAGTTAATTACAGGCAAGCCACGATTGTCAGTTTGAAAACTTCTTATATACCAGTTTTTGGTATATGGTATATAATAAGTATTATTTGTGTATATTACTTATATGATGAATGTTGCGTGATCACATGTATATATTTGTTAACAGAGTACCACATACTTTATAATACACAAGTCATTATTTTTTTTATAAAATTATGTTATTCTATTCTATGGGGTCAGGATTAAGGAAACGTTCTCTTAATATCTGATAAAAAATTTTTTGATATAATACTTTTAAAATATTTTTCATTTACAAACGAGAAAAAAAGGTATAGTCGGTCAAGACCGACCATATAATACCCTACACCATTATTTATGACCATAAAAATTCGGGGAGGAGACCTATACCCAGCAAAAACTTCGCCTACTAAATAACGTGATTTGTAAGCGAAATCGGTATGAAAAACAGCTTCCATTTTTAGTGCTATAACTGATGAATTTTGTTCGAGATGTCCAAAATTGAATAAGTTTTTATTTGGGTTCCAAAAGAGTTGTTTTGGATGGCTCGGTTGAGATTTGAACCCACGCATCGGTATACTGGTTGTGTTTGTTAGTCTGCCGTCTTACTCGATACACCACAACCGACTTATGTTTTTATGTGCTAAAATGTGGTTTTCATATAGGGAAATAAATAAACTCAATTTATATATAAACAAAAATATAAATAAATATTTGCCTCAAGTGGGGGTTGAACTCTCTTTGAAGTTAGGTACGCTTTTTTATAGTTAGGCGCTCTAGACAACTGAGCCACGTAAAAATCAAATTACTTTCATATTTACTAAATACTAGTTATTGAAGTACTATTAGGTAATGCTGCGGGTGGCGAATAAGGCTACATTGTAATGCATACATGAAGCTGTTGCTTTTCAAAATAGAAGCTAAGTTTTTGCTGGATATTAGATTAACACTTTTACTCAATGTAAAATAAAATATACAAATACAGAATAATACGTTGATACTAACATCTACTTGATTTTATGCACTTTAGGGCGATTATCGGAAGTTGGTTTATATGGGAGCTGAGGTAAATTATGGACCGGTTTTAATAAAATTTGGCAATGTTGTTTCTGCTTATATAAAACTTATTTGTGTCGAATATTAACTTGATACTAACATTAGTATGGGATTTATGCACGTTAAAGTGATTTTCGGAACAGGGGTTTATATGGGAGCTATGGTTAATCGTGGACCGATCTTCATAAAATTCGGTACAAAGATTGATACTAATACAAAACTTCTTTGTACTGAGTTTCATTAAAATATTCTTATTTCTAAAGCATTTTTTAGTGTTGAAACTTAATTTCGGGGGGACATTTGTATGGGGGGTAGGTGATATAATGGACCGATCATAACCAATTTCAATAGGCTTCGTCCTTGTATCATAAAAGTCCCACCTGCAAAATTTCATTCAATTATCTTCAAAATTGCGACCTGTACTTTGTGCACAAGGTTTACATGGACAACCAGCCGTCCAGCCAGACGGACGGACATCGTTAGATCGATTTAAAAAGTGATTCTGAGTCGATTGGTATACTTTAAGGTGGGTGTTGGATAACGTTTTCTATGCGTTACAAACATCAGCACAAACGCATAATACCCCAACCACCTATGGTGGTGTAGGGTATAAAAAATATTCCTAGTGGAAAAAGGTTTTTTGATTTTCTTTTATATACCAGAATTAAAAATTTGTGAGAATGTTTCTTTGCAATTAGTTTTTAATAAACAAAAATATGAGTATCGTTCTAAAATCCCGTAAAAAAATAATATTACTTTTTTGTTCGAAAATATTTTTGTTATACTTTAAAATAAACCAAGCTGTCCATCAAATCATCAATGAATGTGGAAAAATGCTTTACAGTCACAAGTGGTCTCACAATGTATTAAAAGTCCTAAGGTGAAAGTGTTTAAATTGTTAATCAAAAATTAAAAAGTGTGTAATGAGAAAAAAAGTCAAACAATGTCATGTGTGTACCTATATATGTAGGTACGTTAAAATGCTGGCAATAATATAGTAGTAGGAATTTCTATTATTTCATGACAATGATATTGATTAGGTAATATTTTATATTAATAAGTATTGATTTATTTGATTTAAACCATTCTAGACTTCCAAGATATTTATCTGAGAACAAACATATTACACCGTACAACAAAAAATCTAAAATTTGTTCACACATGATAAATTCCATAGACATGTAAAAACATAGAATTAATATGGAATAACTGCGTTTTCCGTTTGTCATTTCATGTTAGTTTTTTTTTTTTTTTTTTTTCATAAAGGACTTTAAAGTTTTGAAGGATGCATAAGGTTAATTTTTAATTTACCTGCTTTATAATTGATAGTATATAGTGATATGGATATGAAATGAAAGTGGAGAATTTTAGCATTATAACGTATAACTCTTTGTTAAAATAATCCAACAAATAATTTTCAAAATAATATATATTAAAGATACCAATATCTAGTTTTAATTAAAAAAAAAATTATGGGTTTAAACTTATTATTTTAATCCAACAACGATTTAAAAATTATTCTTAAGAACTAATTTACATTTTTTTTTTTTTTCAGTTTAAGAGGCATGGAGTATACAAAACCAATAAACCCATTTTTGAAGCCATCGCATTTAAATTTTGACAATAGTTCTTTAAAAATGCTATAATTAACATTTAATTTGTATTGCTTCTACACTCAAAAAATTTCTACATTTACTGATTGTAGTTTATATAAAATGTTTTCCTTTGATTTATAAAATAATGAATATTCACTTATTTATCAAAGAAATTATTTTTTAACTTTTTTTACATGTTGTTCAAAAATTAACTATCATAAAAAAATTATTTTTAGTTATAGTTAATATCAAGGAATACTATATATGGAGAATGGGTCTCTTTCGTACAACAACAACATTTCTCTCTCCTCACATACAAGTTCTGTGTGAATTCAACACACTTGTGAGCAGTGTTGCCAAAACGGCGGTTTTACCGCTAGATCTGGCGATTTTTTGTTGTACATAGCGGGTCCTTTCGTAAAAAACCGCTAAGTGGTTTTTCTGGCTGCAACATTTTTCTAGCTGGCGGTTTCTAGCGACTTTTCTTTATTGTAAAAACATGGTTTGAAACAGAAATAAGAAAATTTAAAGGTATTATTTAACTTCTATAACTAACTAATTTATTAAAAATAAGTAGTTACCCGGAAATTTTTTATCACATCAACTGTTTTTCTATAAAAAAGACAATGAAATTATTATCTTTTTCTCAAAATGTTAAATCACCACAACATTATAGAATGAAAATATCACTAGAAGAAAGAGAACCGGTTCAAGACTAGTCACGTGACTGGTTCTCAAAGCTAGTGACCGGTTCAAGTTCCGGAACTTTATATGGGAGGAAGCTGTCACTTTTACATGTGGATGTCATTGGAGGTGGCTAATTAGCCCCTTGGAACAGGTCATAGGATAGGTCACAGACTGGTCCAAGAGAACATGTTAAGATTCAATTAATATAGTAAAAATTTTACTTTATAAACTTTTTTGTTTCTTATTTCTATTAAATTATAGGTATATTTTTATTTTATAATTTTTCGTTAATGTCGATGGCGGCATTCGAACCTAAATTCTTCTAATGTATCTTACGTTTTATAGTCTTTAACGCTAACCATTCACCAACAGATTGTTATTTCGCGCAAGTTGATAATTTCACACTTAACATTTCTGTTATTGACTCTCAACAGATATTTTGGAGTGTGATGGTGTCAACTGGTTCTCAACTGGAACTTTGGTGATGAGTTAGGTGTCAATTGGTACTCAAACGGTACTTAGGAACCGGTCCATTATTGCAATTGCTACAAATGTTTGGTTTTGTACGCTCTATATATCTATGTCAGCCGAATATAATAAAATCTAAACAAAAAAATTGATTACAAGTTTGTAAATTTGATTTCAATCAGATACTCAAAATTAAGAAATATTTTAACGGTAAAATTCAGCGATTTCATTTTAAGTGTAGACGGTTTCTAGCGGTTTTTCAAACACAATCTGGTGGACATGGCTTCAAAGTTTTGGCAACACTGCTTGTGAGAGAGAAAAACATAATTTAAGGAAAATTACTCCGAACACATTTTTCCACTAGCACACGATATTTTTATTATTTTTTCTCGCACATTTATTGAATTTTCAATCCCGTTACACGAATATTTTCCACAAACTGAAAAAATATTTTTTTATTTTATTTTGACATTCCTTTGTTGAAATTTAAGTTGAACAAACGAAGTTTCTACTTTTGGTATTAAAAATAAAACAGAATTTAAAATAATTTTACATTATTTTCATATTCATTAACAAAAACTCAAAAAAGTTAATTATATTAATATTTGTGGATGTAATCCGCATCAAAAGATGAAAATTTATGAATTGTGATGAATTATATTTATTAAATTTTTAATACTCTTTTGTGCAACTGTGTGTGCTTAATTAAATTTGACTAACACAATCTTAAGGGGTTTTTTTTTTTACGACAGAGCTAAGTTTTTTTGACAAGCATTTAATTTTTAGTATTCTTTGGTTAATATTTTCAATAATTGTACAATTTGTTAAAATTCAAATATTTTACAAAAACATTGCTTTCATTGCACAGTGGGGCAGATTCAAAAATTGTTGGAAATAAATCTGTAAATTCTGTTCGGCTGGTTGGATTTGCATTAATTTTTGGTACAGTGGAGCAGACGAGTGTACAATGTTAAGTTTGGAAGGGGACCGTACAGACCCCTCAAAGGTGGAGCTAAAGGGGCTCAAATTTGAGTACCTCTGACATACAAATTTTTTAATCGCTTGACAAATTTTTGTTTCTGTAGCAATTTAAAATATTTTTATACATTGTAGGCACTGATAAGACCTACAAAAAACATGCTTGCATGTCCTATTTATCTCTTATAGTTAAGAGATACAATCTTATAGTTAAGAGAACAATTTTGCATGTTCTTGGTCCAGTTTTTTTCATATATATCCTAGTGTTTCTGACCGATATCATTTGTATTTTCTTTAGCTAATTAAAGAACAAAATTATCTATTTTTCGGACACCCTAATTGGAACACGATGCATTTTAAGCGGGTTGAATAGTGCTCATTCTTACTAAAATTTTATGTAGAATTGTTGTATAAAATATTTTTTTTTATAAATCAATTGGATTCGTCTCTGCGCTCAAAATGTGAGTTTTTAGCAGCAGATATGCAGGAGAAGGAGTTGGAATTTAAAAAACAAAATACGCCATTATTTTTACTGCTGCAAAAACCTTCTAAAAAGGTATGATATCCAACTATCAAAAGAAAATTTTCAAAATGTGAGTTTTTTGCAGCAGATATGCAGGAGAAGGAGTTGAAATTTAAAAAACAAATTACGCCATTATTTTTACTGCTGCAAAAACCTTCTAAAAAGGTATGATATCCAACTATCAAAAGAAATTTTCCTTTTCGAAACGAACCCTAATATATATGGGCAATTATCAAAAATTTTTTTTAGCCCTTCAAAAAAATATTAATTTTTTTTTGATGACACACTAAAATCCTTTTGTATAGATATAAAGTGACTCGAATGCATGTAGAATCAGTTCGCGTTAATCATTTCATGTGAGGGGCGTGAAAGTTATGGCGGTTTAAATTTGAACATATAAAAATTTTTACAAACTAGAAGTTTATGTACAATTCTGGTCAAATTTACACATAATATCAAAACCTACTGAGTTATTCAAAATTTATGATATTTTCAATGTTTGATGGTATTAGTGCAGCATATTTTAGGGTTTCCTTATAAAATCTAAAAAATTTTCTTTTCAACAAATATCACGATTTTTAAAAATTTTGTGAAAAATTTGGATCGAATCTATGTTATTTCTCCATATATTGATTGAAAATATATTTTGTTAGAGTTTATTACATAGAAATGCTATTTCATAAAGTGATCCTTTTTTAACACAATTTATCTCTCAAAATTTTTTGATGCGCCTCCGAATTTTTATTAAGCATAACAAACATCTACTAATTATGTCAATTATAGTTAATTTCATGCTGTCGTGTAGCCTTAGCGAAATGTGTTTTGACAAAAGTGTCCCGTTTTCAATTATCAACGACATTTGACGTAAATTTATGATCCCAATCAATAATATTTATCGCCACTCTTATATCTATATATCTAATATTTGTTTAAATTGCAATTTTCTATATAAAGATACAAAAGCAAAAAGTACAATTTTTGCATAATTTTCAAAATTTATTTTTAATGCTCCTCCGATTTTGTTATGTAAAACGACAAAAAACTAAGTTCACGCAGTAATCCAAGCAATTCCATATGAAAATGTGAATATGCCTCGTGAAAAACTGACTTTTTGAAAAATTTTCGCACTTGTTTTAGAAACTTTGAGACTATCTATAAAAAAATATGACGAGAAATTTTAGTAAAATCTTAATATTCCGCGACTGAAAAGAACTAAGCAAGTATTTAAATTAGTGTTCTAGGCCTCTCTATTACAAATTTAAATTAATTTTCTTTTAACGAAAATTTTTATAATAATATTTTAAGAATACGTATTTTTAGAGGTGTTTTGAAAATGGTCCAGCTCACGTAAATTTAAACATTCAGATGTAATATTTTGGGTATCATATAACAACAGACCAACTTTTATACCTTTTCAACTTTTTTTGTGGAGCTTTTTTCTGTGTTAAAGATTTAAATTTTTGAATGAGAAATATCGTAAAACTTTGGATATATTTGGACCTGGTTTGAAATCTTAGTTACGCCTCTCGAAAACATTTCACATGACATAGGTAGTAAGTAATTACGTTACCGAAAATATTCAAATAAGTTTATTAAATTTATGCCCATCAAGCCAAAAATAAGAAAATTATGACAAATATAGAAGACACACCAAAAATATAAATAATGTGTATTATTAATTTACCCCATATGGAGATTTTTATTTGTATAACTCAACTATTTAATAAAAATATTTAAAACTTAATTATATATGTTTTGTTAATTCATTATGATTTATTTGTTATGGGCTAATTATTGGAATGCCAAAAAGCATTTTACACCTTCCACAGCAACAGTTAACTATTTAAAACATAAAATTTCCTACCAATTATCTATATATGTACCTATATACATAGATAAACATTAATACGCTCAAAGTCTTATAAATACATATTTGTGTTAATTTTAAAATTAATCATTAATTATAGTTTTATTTATGATATTTATGTTTTAATCTTCTGTTTTTTTTTTTTTTTATATTTATAAATTATTCAACAGAGTTTGTCTTAAAGGTGTTGAATTCATATTAATTTCGTTTGTGTCTACTTTACACCCACAATAGATTTATTTGTGTAACAATAGACTTTAAATGTACCACAAACAAATTTGAGAAAAAAAAAAATTATACAAATAATAAATAAATAAATAATAAGTATTGAAAAGATGTATAAACAATGCAATTTCATAGTCATAAATTTTAACTATGACCAATTTTTGTTACGAGTATTGAATTCATAAAATTAACAAAATAAAAAAGCAAACGTCAAATACCTTAAATTCGTTTTTAACGCCTACAGCGAAATATTGGCACGAATATTGTTTAAGGCTTAGCAGAAAAACATAATAATCATTACAAAAATAAGATTCATTTTATAATTTCTATGGTTACTGCTATCAATAAAGGTCAAATGTTAGATTTTTTCCCTTGTTGCAAGTTAGCATGTAGATACGCTCTCGTATGTTGTATGAGTTTGCAAAAAAAGTAAAAATAAAAAATTGATTGTTACATTAAATTCGTGCATATGTTTTCACACATTAAATTAATGTATGAGCTTGTCAGTCAAACATAGCATGTAGCTGACAAAATTGTACATATTTTAGAAATTTGCAACTAATGGGAGATGGAGAGGGAGTGAGTATGAAGAGATACATATGCATGTAAGTCTGATACGTTTACAAATTTAATGTGAATTTTAAAATGCAATATAACACAAATGAGTTAAATTTATTTGAGAGAAAATTTTTTCCCAATTGCATTTCAATAAGTAGTATTTTTGGCACATGGTTTTTGCTTAGGGTTACCAGAATTGTTTGGTAGTTTAAATTGACATTTCGAAAAATTCAACTTGATTTTAAACAAATCAACTTGACATAATCACAAATAGTAAAAAAGATAAAACCTGAAGAAAATTGTAGAAGCATCAATTATATCCAAAAAGTTTTTATTTTTTTCAACAAAATTTTATTAGAAACTAAAAAATTAATTTAAACAAAAAACATATAAAACTCAGAGTAATATAAATGTTTTTATTACGATATTTTCCACGTCGACTGATAAAGCATTCAGCGCACTTTTTACACATTTGTTTATCAAATGGCAGTTGCAATTAGCTTTTATTATTTTATTGTTTTAATTTTTTTATTTTTGAAACACGGAATTATTGACACCATAGTTTAAAGCTGCATTATTGGCGTAATTTTTTGAAGATCTAGTTTATTTTCTATAGTTATTTTTTTAATATTTGTTGAAGTTTCATTCGGATCTTCATACAAATCCAGAATTTGTCTCCGAATACCATTTTTAATACTACGTTTTTATATTTCCAATATTTGATACGTCACTGCAGATTCCAAAAAATAAACATTCTTTTAAGTCACTAGAAACTTTTTCTTGTGAATATGTAGCCAATACGTTTCTTGCAATTGCTGCTACTTTAGTACGACCACAAGTAATGTTGTTAGCAATTTTACTATAATATAAACATAATTTGATAATCTAAACTGTTATAACTAAGTCCATGTATTATATTATGAAAAATAAGTAATAATACAGCCTTTGAATCAAGTGATTCATCCTTTAATACAGCCGGTAGTACAAAATTTAACATGGATTTTGAAATTTTTTGGGAAATTTTTTTAATTTTTTCTCACAAATATATTTCATATTAAGTACTCACAAATTTCACAATAAAATAAAGTTTTAAAATCATTTCTTTCATTTATTGTCAGTGATGGTCAAAAATGCATGCAATTTGTAACGGAGAAAACCATACTGATTATATTTGACTAAATTTATAATATTTTTTTAAGAAATTTTAATTGTAGAATATTTGAAAGTAGTATAGAATATTTTTGGCTTGACAAATTGTATTTTAACTTGAAACTTGACAAGACCTAAAATTCAAGCTCATTCAAGCCCGTCTGGCAACTCTATTTTTGCTGCTAGATTTTTATTCAGTGTTTACAGCAATCTGTTTTATCGGCGTGAATTGGTGATTTCAAGCATTACAGTATGAATATATCGCAAAAAGCAATCATCACTTCTTATCGTCGACAATAATTTACATAACGGTGTGTCAACAGGATCTTTGACATTTTGTTTATCTAAATCCTTTAACATTTCTTATTTCATATGTTATCAGATATTCTTTTAAATTCTTTCAAATAAAAACATATTGTCTAGTATTCATGAATCTTTTATTCATGTTGGAATTAAGTCAGAATAAATTGAAGTCGATTATGAGATTGAACTTAGACTTCATTGAAATTTACTATTTTTTAGCATTCATTATACATGAACAGATTCTTGTTTTGGTACCTAGCAAAAAAAAAAAAAAAAAAGTCATGAATTTAACATTGTGTTGTCATCGGAAGGAAGTACTTAGTGGGGAAAAGCGCTGCAGAAGTTCTTTTTGTAACCCATGGATGTCATTGTTAGGATGTTATTCTTTTATACTTCTTATTCAGTACTTTTGAAGTGCTTCTCTTAAAACTATGTTTATACAATTTTTATACCCACCATCAAAAAGATGGGGGGTATATTGATTTTGTCATTCCATGTGTATCATGTCGAATCATCTAAGACCCCACAAAGTATATATTTTCTGGGTCCTGGTTAGATTCTGAGTCGATCTAGCTATGTCCGTCTGTTGAAAGCAGAATAGGGCTCGAACGGGGCAACGTAGGGGCACGAAATTTGGCACAAATATTTGTCTTAATATCTGGTTTGTTTGGAATTAAAAATGGGCATAATCGGTTAATAAACAAACATGTTATGAGCTAAAAACTAGAAACACAGGGTGTCCGTTTCATACTTTTCTGCTGATATTTCTTCAACAAAAGCATATACGACAACGAAATTTTGTATGTATAGTTCGGGGATCGATATAAACTCGGAAACCAAAAATGGGCATGATCCGCCCACTTTACCGCCCACCTCCCATATAAGGTGAAAATCAACGCAATTGTGTTCAAATAGTTCAAGGACCAATGTAAACTCGGAAACAAAAAATGGGTGTGGTCCGCCCACTTTACCGCCCCCTCCCATATAACGTAAAATTTGAAAAAGTTGATGGTGGGTATATAGATTCGGCCGGGCCGAATATAATTCGCGATTGTTTAATCTGTTTTAGCATTATTTACAAATAATAAAAATGCTTTAAAATTTGTAAAATTTTAATTTTCTTTGAAATTATTTACTTTTTTCCCGCTAAAAATTAATTTATTTCCACTTTTTTGGAAGTAATTATTAAGAACTTTCAAGAAAGTTCAAAATATGCACTATGTTCCATTTTTTAAGTGGTGAAAATAATCCTTTTTGGAAGCATTTAGTCCTTTTTTTGCTGGTTAGATATGAATTGGGATAATTTTTATTTTATTTATTTTTTATTCGTATTAAACTTGAACTCAGTGAAACGACAAATTCGTGCAAGCAGCACATTTTACCTCACCGAACAGCTGTCAACTCAGCAAAAACATCTCTTGCTCTTACAACAACCTCACACAATATATATTGATGCCATCAGAAATTGACTACCTCGAGTATGTAAAAGTTTAAAAAATCGTAACTTCTACAAATGAAGTCCGATTTTTATATTTGTGTAAAGTGCTTGACAATATAAAGAAAAAATGAGCTTACTTACGTAAATGTTTCAAAAAATCTTAACTTCTACAAATCATGTCCGATTTCAATTTCTATATTTCTGTAAATAGTTTGGAATGATGAAAAACTAAGTTTACCCACCTTAGTTGTCTCTTATAAATTAAACGATATTTGAATTTTGAAATCTTACATCGACTATTTCGTTTTTTTGTAAATAAGTCATCAGGTATACGAGGGAAGAATTTTTGAGAAATGTAATGAAACTTTTAATTTATTCCAAAATAATATGCTGAAAAAAATATTGATGAAATATTGATATTAAGAATCAATTTTTAAATAAAATCTTTGCGAGACTTAAAACACTTTCTGTTGGTAATTAGGAATAATTATATTAAAAAAAAAAATAATAATAATAACCAAATCATATTAAAAAAAAAATTCCCCAAAAATATGATAAAATTATCGTTCTGGCAACTCTGGTTTTCAGGCCTTTTCTTACCTACATATCACATGTAAGTATAAATTCATTATATATAAAAGCAATCAATTTAAATTATGTTATTTATGATTCCAGATCGCATACTATCCATGAAAAAATTTGGATGTTTACAAACAGTGGAATACAAAATAATCTACACACAGAAAAAATGCCAGTTTTTAAAATCTACAAGCAATTTAAACAAACAAAGATAATTTAGTTTTAAAATCAGGTGTAAATTATCTGTGTTTAAACGTACATACATTAAAGTGCCTTACGAAAAAAAGTTGCAAATGTACTCCTCTAGAAATGAAGATTAGTATGTTCTTATATGATTCCCAAAATATTACATCTCAATCTTTAAATTTACATGAGCTGGATAATTTTTTACATATTTTTTTCATATCATTATCAAAATTTAAGTTATAAGGAAATTAACTTCAAATTATAAAAGAGGCATACCATGACCATGAATATTCATTTAAATAATCATTATGTCTATTTTCAGTCGCGAAATATTAAGATTTTACTTACATTTTTTATCATATTTTCTTTGATCAAACTTGTAATTTTATATATTTCGGACATTTTTCAAAATATATTAGGTTTTAATGTACAATAGGAATACAATAGGTCTATCCTGTTACTATTGAACATAACACGTAATTAACCCATTAAGAGCTAAAGGGTCAATGTTATGCATTTAGTTCCTAAAAGGTTAAATCTGGAATTTTTCCAAATAAATCACATGGAAGTACTTATTTCGCTTAAATATTGATAAATTTATGAAAAACCTAACAAGTTCATTTAAAACCGAAAATAATCGAATAGAAATGATTTTTTGAAATTAAGCCTCTATTTTACACGAACTTACAGCTTTTTTGATTAATTATATTTTTGGGGACATTTATATCCTTAACTTATCATTTATTTGCCATTAAAATTAACTTAACCAATTATGGACCGGAAATCCCAAAATATTAATTGTGCAACTAAAGGGTTAAATGAATGCATGATATGCTAAAATATAATTTACATTTACGAAAAATGTCTAAAATATTCAAACTTTAATAAAATACTATTTAAAATAAAATCATTGAAAATTTTACTAAAATTTTAATCTCGCGAGAATGAAAGCAAATTTTAAATTATTTTTTGTTCAATAGACATCGTTTTTCTATCATATGTTGTAATTTTTTTTTTGACAAAAAGTTAAAACTACGTATACTGTCGAACGAAAACCACATTTTTGGAGGTATTTTAAAAATGGTCCAGCTCATGTAAATTAAATAATTGAACCGAATTATTTTGGGAATTAGTCTAAACCATATCAAACTTTCTTTTTAGGGGGTTACATTTGCAACTTTGTTTGTCCCCATACAAATCAAGGCACTGTAACATACATATATATGTATATTTTTTGTAATAACAAGTTTTTTCTATTTTATATCATTCTTTTATGTAACGAAGGAATAACTACTATAGTTCTAGAACAAGACGCTATTAGTAGCTTGCTCAGTATTGTTGCCCAAAATGAACCTCAAATCGGGTTTTAAGATAAAAATGTGAAGTAAACCATAAATATTAATGGAGATTATTTTAGGACTAACATAAAAAACCTCTAAATAATCATGTTTATAATTATTTTGGTATAATAATATGTAAAAAAAATATTTGATTAATAAAAATAATTTTTAAAATTATTTTATATTTTTTCAATCGAATAATTCTATTCCAAGAACCATTTTTTGAGTTGCGTCTGTAGTTGTAACTACTAATTATTTATTATTTGTAATCGAATTTAGACGATACAACCGACAAAATTTGATTGGCGAAAAATTCGGTTGTCACAATGAAACTTTATTCTCTATGTATGTATGTATGTATGTATGTATGTATGTATGTATGTATGTATGTATGTATGTATGTATGTATGTATGTATGTATGTATGTATGTATGTATGTATGTATGTATGTATGTATGTATGTATGTATGTATGTATGTATGTATGTATGTATGTATGTATGTATGTATGTATGTATGTATGTATGTATGTATGTATGTATGTATGTATGTATGTATGTATGTATGTATGTATGTATGTATGTATGTATGTATGTATGTATGTATGTATGTATGTATGTATGTATGTATGTATGTATGTATGTATGTATGTATGTATGTATGTATGTATGTATGTATGTATGTATGTATGTATGTATGTATGTATGTATGTATGTATGTATGTATGTATGTATGTATGTATGTATGTATGTATGTATGTATGTATGTATGTATGTATGTATGTATGTATGTATGTATGTATGTATGTATGTATGTATGTATGTATGTATGTATGTATGTATGTATGTATGTATGTATGTATGTATGTATGTATGTATGTATGTATGTATGTATGTATGTATGTATGTATGTATGTATGTATGTATGTATGTATGTCGAAAGCTATTACATATTTTTACTTGTCAAGTCAGTCTGGAGTTTTTTTGACATTGAGAATTTGCAGGAGTGAAACACCTCCTTATTGGTCATACCCTTATCATACAAAATATAGATAATCAAATCTTAGTCATTTTTCTTTGAAATTTTTGAAAAGAAACAAAAAATATAAACTGTAGTTAGGTATTACATAATTTTGTTTAAAATTCTATTAAAAATAATAATGTTTCTTAAACCGAAAAATAATGGTAGCGATATTTTAGCTTTACCGGTACTTCAACCTATTTGGTTACGGTTTTTTTAGCGTTATCAGTATTTTCTGTTAATTTGGTATCGCTATTTTAGATGTAACGATTTTTTCAATTATTTCGGTAACGGTATTCTAGAGGTAAAGGTAGTCTAGGCTCGTGTGGAGTTTGTCTGTCTCCCATCGAGCGCGTCCCAGGTGGCGGATAGGGGGAGTGGTAGTCGACGCTCCTGTGGTACGTTTCTAAGAAATGGTCACAGGGGGGTCGACTCTCACTCGAGCCTTGCACATTAGGTCTATGTGATACATTGTTCAAATGGTCTCCTAGACCCCCTGTCAATGCTAGGTCTACACACAGATCAGTAAAACAGGTGGAAGGTTATCGGGCTGCGGGATACATTGGACAAATGGTCCCACAGTTTAATTCCTTTAGCCTGAGAACCTTGTTCAATGCACGTCGATACATTTTACAACAAATGGTCGGAAGTATCAGCAAGACTCTTATGTTTTTTACTGATCTGTGCTACACGACCCGCGGACCAAAACATGACAACTTCCCACCCCCCCCCCCCCCCCCTCCCTTTCATGTCCAATTCCCATATCTTTCCTATCTCTTCTCACATCCCTCTTCTCTCCCCCACTTGTAAGGTTAAGGTGGCTGGTAGCTGTGCCGAGAACCTGAATGGCTAGTAAGTGGTAAAAGATAACTAGTCGCTAACAACTCCCCTCCGACGCCAGGGCACGGGTCGGTTGTAATTTCTTTGCCTAGTCTATGTACGCCGTCACTGCATGGATGGTCCATCCCCTTACGTGCCTACTCGTGGGAATTCTTATGAACAACATTAACAACAACAAAAAACAACAACAACAAACAACAATCGCAAAAAGTCAGTCTGGTAACCCCAAACTGGCTGATTGCAAGAAACAGATTGCTACTCAACCTTCGGTTGATAGTAATCCGATCAGCAGCGAAATACCTGTGCACGTCGTGGCTAGTACCTCTAAAGCTGCCAAAGCCCTCGCTGATGCAAATTCAGCCATTAACCCTGCATTGGGAGCTGCTGGTAACACCTCAGCCACCCCAGCGATCAGTGGCAAGGAGTTGGACAAACCAAAGCCAACATCCTTGCCCTCCGCAGCCTCAACGGCTTCTACCGCCTCTACGGCCGAAAAAGCTCCGGATCGCAGAAAACCCCAAAGAAGGGCTTTTGTGGTTAGACGTGCCGCTTTGCGTACAGTCGAAAAACTGGGTTCTACACCTGAGGATAGACTGACGCCCGAGGAAAAATCCTCACTCATATGGGCCAGAGCACTTCTTGCAAAACAAGAAGAAGCAGCCTCAACCAGTGCAGATGTGTGCAATTCTGCTGCCACTGGCGCGCCTAAACGGCAGCGATCAGGAGAAGAAACCTCTCCTCCTGTAAAACAACAGCCGGAGACGAAACGTCAAAGGCAAAACTCTCCCCGCATTGTTAATAGACCTTTCAGTGAGGTTGCAAGAAATCCACTGGTGAGGGCTATTATCGATAGGGGTGTCAGTGATGGAGCCATTTCTCAAGAGAAATGGGTCCTGATCAGACAAAAACTACTGGGAGTGTACTGGCAGATTCTGAAAGAGAATCCTGGTCCATCTCCCCAAAATGATGATGCTGGCTGGTTCCAAGGCCACATCAAACTTTTGGCTTGCACTAGCGAGCGCTCTGCGCTCCTTTTGCAGCTAGCCGTAGCGTCCCTAGGGGAATTGTGGCCTGGTGCGAGACTGGATGTGGTCCCGGTAGGTGAGATACCTCGCAGACCGAGATCAATCGCTGTCATTCCAGCGGAGCCACATGAACCTGCGGAGATCTTGGCGTATATCCAGATGGGCAATCCTGACCTCCCCACTCACGACTGGAAAGTGGTAAAGGTTGCCCCTCCGGAAGGCACAACAAGAAAGGTGGTCGTGGTCCTAAACCAGGAGTCCTTGGCGCCACTTCGACAGAGGCAATGTCGTATATACTATGGATTCGATAGTATTCGGCTGCGCATCTATCGGGGTGACGACAAGCCCGACACCGTGGCCCCTAGTGTCAAGCTAGAGGATCCGCCAGGAGATGACGCATCCACAACATCTGCCGACGACACCACGCCTTCTGTCGTCATAGAAGCTCCTCAATCTGATCCCGAAAGGATTGGGGAACTCTTTGGTCGACTGGAGGTGGTGGAGGACGAAGACGCGCTTCTGGGCTCCGACTCAGAAGACGGCGACGTTACAGTCGTGTATGACCCGGATGGTGAAGGTAATACAAATTAATCTTCACCACTCCAAGGCAGCATCCGCTGCATTACTCCTCCGTCTCGCTGAGCGAGGCGAGGATGTCGCGCTGATCCAAGAACCGTGGACAAACAACGGCAAAATTCTTGGACTCGGCGCAAAGGGCTACAAGCTTTTGTACGCAAACTGCACAGGTAACTTAAGATCTTGTATATTGGCTAAAAACCACCTTAATATCTTCATCTTAACTGATTACAGTGATGCAGATACGGTGACCACAGCATGCGAGACAGGAGAAACCGTGGTCTGGTTAACCTCCTGCTATATGGCGCACGACCACGTGGACCCCCCACCACACAAACTGGTCCATGACATGGTTAATGCAGCGAAAAACCAGCATACTCCCATTATAAGCGGAGCCGATGCCAACGCCCATCATCACATCTGGGGTAGCTCTGACACCAACACCAGAGGTGAGTGTATCTTAGACTTCTTACTTTGTAATAATCTAGTAGTAGTCAATAAGGGTACGGAACCTACTTTTGTAGTTGCAAACAGAAAGGAGGTTCTTGATATTACCATAATTAGCGCGGCACATCAGCAGCTCATCGGAAACTGGAGGGTATCAAATGATTGCTCTCTGTCCGATCACCGCTATATAGAATTCTCCATCCAGGGAATTACCATTTTAGCTAAACCATTCCTCAATAGGAGGAAAACTAGGTGGGAGGAGCAAAAACGAATCCTAACCAATCTTCTTTCACAGCCCCCGGTCATTCATGATATTGGGGAACTGGATATGGCAGTGAATAGGCTTACGGCATCCTTCAAGGAAGCCACTGCACGCACGTGTAGACCATCTAGACATAGAAATAAGGTTAGACCGCCGTGGTGGTCACCCGAAATAGCAGAATCTCGTAAGAGATCTCGCAAGCTGTTCAACGACGCTAAGAGGACTGGTGACTGGTCGCTCTATAAGGCATCTTTGAATATTTTCAAGAATCAGGTCAGAAATGCAAAACGCAAATCCTGGAGGGATTTCTGTAGTAGTATTGAAAACTCCTCCGAGACGAGCAGACTGCGTAAGATCCTGTCGAAATCCCCTGCTGTTCCAGGATACATTCAGAAAATGGACGGCAGCTGGACCACAAACAGCCATGAAACACTGGAACTCCTGATGGATACGCACTTCCCGGGGAACCAAACACGCAACGATTCCATAAACGGAATCGTCGCAAACAGTAGGACTTATGTCCCAATACCCATTGACTTGGATAGTCTTCAATGGGCCATAGGAAGCTTCAGTCCCTTTAAATCACCGGGACCGGATGGCATCATACCCGCCGATCTACAACACAACATAGATGTGGTCTCACCGTGGCTTTTGAATATATATCAAGCCTGTTTAACTTGGTCTTACGTACCTACGTTATGGACCATGGGAGAAGTTATCTTCCTTCCTAAAGGGGGTAAGCCCTCTCACACAAAGGCGAAGGATTACAGACCGATAAGTCTCACATCTTTTCTGCTCAAGACACTGGAGAGACTAATTGACATCCATATTAGAATGTCAACTAGTGAGAATCTCCTTTCAAGCTCTCAACATGCCTATACAAAAGGCAAATCAGTTGACACTGCTCTTCACTCGATCGTGGGATATATAGAGAAATCTCTCGAATACGGCAACTATACACTGGCGGCCTTTCTGGATATAGAAGGCGCTTTTAATAATGTTGAACCAACAACTATAAGGCTTGCTCTGGAGGATCTGGGGCTGGACCAATCAGTGGTAGAGTTTGCATCAAACCTACTTAACCATAGGATCATTAGATCCAGCATGGGCACCGCCACTATTGAAAGGCATGCGACACGGGGCACTCCTCAAGGAGGGGTACTATCACCTCTACTTTGGAATCTGGCTCTAAATAAAATGCTCATACAAATGGATTCATATGGTTTTAAAACCATAGCCTACGCGGATGACTTGGCTGTGGTCATATCCGGAATCCATCTGGACACGCTATCTCAACGGATGGAGATGGCGCTTAAGACGATCAATGGTTGGTGTAACAACAGCGGCTTAAGCGTAAACCCCTCCAAAACGGAACTTGTACTTTTCTCAAGAAGGTACAAAATACCATATTTTAGACTACCAAAATTGAATGGTACTGAACTTGCTCTGTCAACCAGTGCTAAATACCTGGGCATAATTCTGGATAACAAATTGTCTTGGAAGCCCAATATGCAGGCAAGAATATCAAAGGCTATAACGGCTATATATGTCTGTAGGAGGGCCATAGGGGCCAAATGGGGCTTAAATCCCGTCAACGTGAATTGGGTTTACGAGACTGTCGTCAAACCAATACTATTCTACGGAGTGTCAGTATGGTGGAACTCACTTGATATTGCTTCGAATTGCTCCAAACTCGAAGGAGTCCTACGCAGAATGGGACTTCTCATTACTGGCGCAATGCGCTCCACGTCTTCAAAGACGCTATTTGCGATGCTGAACTGGATCCCAGTGGACCTTCAGGCCCGAAAGCTCGCCATGAATACGGCAACTAGGCTCAACGCCACAGGTGGTTGGCAATATAAGGCGTATGGTCACTCGAGCATACTAGGAATAACTAACGTTCTCCCCGTGCTGATAGACTACTGCGCTCCCAAACCGATCCTATCGAGACGGTACACTTTCTCCATTTCTGAGGACCCGAACAACACACCCCCAGATGGAGTCCTATGCATCTACACCGATGGCTCAAAGAATGCCCGTGGTGTTGGTGGTGGCATTTACATCGCTGAATTCGGGATAAGAAGGTCGTTCAGACTCCCTAACGAATGCAGTATTTTACAGGCCGAAATTATGGCCATTAAAGGAGCGGTTAATTGGCTAAGGTATTATAGGATATACGGTAGGGATATCGTAATTTTTACCGACAGTCAAGCTGCAATCAGAACCCTGACAGGTGTATATACTACATCAAATCTAGTCCATGAATGCCGGACATCCCTAAATGAGATGGCGTCACATTCGAGAATTGCACTCAATTGGGTGCGTGGACACGGGGTCAACCAAGGCAATAACACTGCCGATGAGTTGGCAAGGCACGGTACTACCCTACAGGACGCTGACATAGATTGGTTCTGTGGTCTACCCCTGAATGCCTGTAAGAAGCGTATTGAAATCGCATTTTATGACATGGCACAACACAGATGGGAAATCGAACCCACATGTCATATTACAAGGATGATATGGCCCAGGCTTGACGCAGCTAGATCATCTTTCCTTTTGCATCTCTCGAGATCACATCTGAGAAATGTAGTATCAGCAGTCTCAGGACACTGCAGATTTGGTATTCATGCCAACAGACTGGGAATCCAGTCATATGATTTTTGCAGAAGCTGTAACAACGAGGACGAGGAGGAATCTATCTTCCATCTCTTCTGTTCATGCCCTGCCCTGGAAAACCTCCGATCGCGTTATCTGGGACAAGGTTTTCTCGATAGCCTCACCGATTTATCGATCAGCAGCATTAATGGCATTAACTCATTCGTGAGGGAATGCGGATGGTTCCGGGAATAGAACTCCAACACTTGGACTCTTTTGATGTCTATACAGCGACAGATTCTTCTACATTTTCTGTATGCAACTACAAATACTATTATCTCGCTAGACTACTTCTGTGCATTATCTTTGAACTATTGTTTACTCTTTTTTTCTCTAACTCTAAACTTTCAATCCTATCCCCCTTCTTCTCCCTTCTCCTGCATCCTTCCATATCCCCTTTTCTCTTCTTCTTACAGGTAACACAAAGGGACCTCTCAGGACCCAAGTGAGCCGAAATCTAGTTTTATTGGCGGCAACCTGAAGAACCTAACCTAACCTAGTCTAGTTGAATGGGTTTTTTTTTAGCAGTAAGGGTATTTTAGCGGAAGCGGTAGCCAACCTTGGTCGTTGGTGCAGTCTAGGGATTTCGATATTCCGGAATTTTTTCGCAATTTATTTTTCATATGAAAACACATTTTAAATAAAGGGAAAATATAAATTTTGTATACATAAGGAATGAGATCGAAAAAATTTTAACACACATTTTGCCTCATAACTTTTTTCGGAATCAATATTCAAAATTTTTTTTGATCTAGTTATCATGGAAAAATACTTCAGCTATTATGTTTAATAACAGCCATGTTAATTTGTCCTTATTTTCATCAAAATAAGTGACGAAAAAGAATTACGTCCTACAAGTTATTAAAAAATTTCAAAAAATCCAAATAGGTCTTACCAATAATTGGACACATAAATAAATGTCGTCTGTAAAACCGTTTCTAATGTAATTAAACAGTATCAGGAGAATTTGACTATTGATGTGAAACCTAGTTCGGTAAGAAAAAAGGACCACATGATATTGGGAAGGCCAGAAAATTGAAGGCATATTGAAAGGAACTACAAACACATCTGGTAGAAAATCAGCTCAGTTTTCTCAGTGCTTCGACTATTTGGTGCGAAAATTTAAAGCTAATGGGAAAGTTGATAACATATAAAGTTAAAAAAAATCCAAACTGGAATTCTGCAAAAAAAAAAAAAAAATTACAAGCCGAAAATAGGACTCGGAATTTAAAACTAAATTTCATACAAAAATACTCAAGCTGTATAATTGACGAAAAAACTTAGGTGCTGCAGAATCTTCGCAGCTTGTGCTCGAAGATAAGTTTAAGACCCAAAAGCAGCAAAAATTTCTTACAAAATTCATGGTATGACAAGCTTTTTGCAGTTGCGGCAAAACAGGAAAGTCATTTGATACATTCGGATCTATAAATACCAAAATATGCATAAAGGAATATTTGCAAAAAAGACTTCTTCTTTTCTTAAGAAAGCATAACGTGTCCACATATTTTTGGACCCATTTGGTATCATGTCACTACGGTAAGAATGCTCTGGAGTGGTACCAAATCAGTAACATAGTTTTATTACCAAGAGAGGTCAATTTTCAAAATTGTCCATAGCTTAGACCAGTGGAGAGATATTGAGCTATTGTGAAAAGTGAATTTAAGAGCACAAAAAAGGTGTCCCAAAATATCGAAGATTTTAACAGAAGATGTGCACACTGTTCCAAAAAAGTGACTGAAGCAACTATCAAATCTCCAAAGAAAGGGTTTTCAAAAATGGTTAGAACCATCTGTGCTAAATTATCAAATGATTAAAAAAATAATGAAAACTCTACGATCAACCGTTTCCAAGTTATTGAATATTATGTATGTTAAGAATTTTACGATCTCACTCCTTATTTCAATTAAAGAAATTCATTCGTAATTTAAAAAGCAAAACAACGTTTTTATCTATGTAATCGATTTTTAAAATATTTTTGAAACATTTCTGTAAATGTTTTTATGTTCTGTCTTGCCTTAAGTTAATTTTTTGGAATGTATTTATGTCAGTACATCCGGATATTTAAATCCCGTGATTTTTTTTTTTCAATCCCATGATTCAGGATTGTCTAATCCCGAAAAATCCCGGGATTTTCAGGATCGTGATTTCGGGATTGGCATCCCTAGTACAGTCTAATAGACACAGGTAGTTTTGTATTAGTTAAAGAAGAGGAGGTTTCCAAAAACCGCTGTAATATGAAATTTTCAATGTTTAGGTAATAAAGCACTAAATAAATAGGTTTGCTTTCGTTCGTTTTTTTATACCTCTCCCATTCATAATTAAAAACACCAGTTTTATTATCACATCTATATATTTATAAACACTTTATTAAACAATATTTGATGCATTCTTTTAATATTTTTCTTATTGTTTGTTCTTGTTTTTTGCTTTTGCACTAATATAAAATCTATATAAATTTTACAAAATAAATGTTTTATATTAAAATAATATACATACATAAAAATATAATGATACATATTTAATATACTTACATACAATACAATTACAAAAATTAAAAATAATATGGTTACATCTTTAAAAATCAAGAAATTTACAATCTAAACATTTATATAAATATTTATCTATGTATACGAATACACGTACAGTTGCATGTATTTAAGTATATGTATTTATGTGTATAATGTGTTATTACACTGTGCTAAAGAATAAAGAAAATCTTAAAATTTGCAATAAAACTTGGTTAAAGAATTTTTTTTAAAACTCTTGAATAGTGTTCTTTATACTTTAGCACTGTGTTATATGTATGTGTATGTATTTATGTTGCTTATACTTATATAAATTCAATACACTAACAGAAAATTATATTTATTCTTCTAGTGATATATTTATTTTGTTTTCTTTTTGATTTCAATGACAGGTGTTTCTTTTATTTGATGAATTGGATGTCAAAAATATTAGTCTAAATAAAAATATTTTATAACTTTTTTATTATTTTTTTTTTTTTTTTTTTTTCATATAAAAGAAGACAATAAGGTACTTTTGTTAAAATAAAAATAGAAAAATAATAAAAAATTGAATAGAATCTATATACGAAGAAGTATAAAATATTAAATCATTTACTACCGTCTTTTGTTTTAGATTTCCGGTTTGTATAAATCGGGAAAAAATTATAATTTTTAAACAAATGAACAGAAATATTTCCACTATTTTTGACATCCTAAATGCCACTCAATGAACGTTATTTTTAAAATTTTTTGTTGAGTGTATAATTTTTATTAGTACGATAAATGTACCATATGGAATGTAGTTTCTATTGTTTAAATTCATTTATCTCTGTTTCTTAAAAAATACTTTTTTTTTATTAAATATTTAGAGTTCATATCAACATTCATACATAAGTATTTTTTAAAATTGTTTTTTTAGTTTTATTTAATTTTTTCTTTCTTTTCTTACAAACAACATAAATATATTAAAAAAAGAAATAAAAAAATATTTGAGCACACCAATAAAAACATACTTAATATACTATAAAAATTTTAAATATAATACGTCATCTGTCTTTTTCATAAACATTTTACATTATCAAATACAAATGTGTGATGTTTTTTATGTTTTATATTGTAAATGTGTTTCTTTTTAGGAGTTTTTGGTGTTAAAATTATAAATTGGGGCAATATTTCATTTGTCTACGTTTAACTAATTTGCATATTTTATTAAAATTAATCCATTGTTAATAACTGAAAATATTTTTATCGATTTGTAATGTGTCAAAGTTATAGACCGTTTTATTTATCATGTTGTTAAATGTTTGAAATGTTAAAAGTTAACGCTTTAAGAGGCGGGCATAATTGAGAAATGGATATTTTAAATTATTAAATTGTTTAAATTTAAGTACTACTATATTCTAAAATATCTAAACATTCATTATTATTATTATTTTTTATTTTTTTTCTGTAGAATTCTCATTCTATGGTAATGTAAATATTTTTACTCGTGGCAGAATAATTTCAAGGACATATTTAAAAACTGTAAATTACTGTGTTCTACAAAATCTCTTGTTTTTTGTTTTTTTGTTTTGTTATTTAGTAAATTCTGAGAAAAATTATCCCTATTACAAAACTCGTAAATGTTGAAAATTAAAAATGCTCTCAAAAGTTTTGCAAATTTAATAGAAAATGTTCACTAGTATTAAAGTTTAACCGCAAATTCTGTTGAAATTTTTATATCATAGTATTAGTATTTTAGATTTTATAAATAAATAATAAATATACTCACTCTAGTGTGCAGTTTTATCAAACATTTTTTTTTAATACAAAACGATAACTAAAATTATACCCCAATACCATTTATTTCAAAAAATTATTATAAACCAAAAAAGTTAAGTTTTTTTTTATCCCACGTCTGTGCAATTTTGCACAGTTCACTTTAAAATAGTATGTTGGGTAGAAGTGAACAAAAGCAATTTAAATTAAATCAAACACATTTAAGTTCTCAGAAAAAAAGGAAAATTAAAAACAAAAAGTATCGCATGGTCCCCCTTCTATAAGTACTTCATAATCGATGTGCTTTAACATTTTTTGGCAAAAGGCACATCGATCTAAATAATTTGATATGAAATATTTTTCTTTAAACCCACTCCAAAAGTGTAATTTTTGTTTCATTTTATTTTCGATTTTCGTTCATTGCGGCTACTAAAATTGCATATTAAAATTGTAACTCGTTTAAAATTCATTAAAATAGTGGTTAAAGATTTTTTAATCCGAATAGAGTTAATTTAACGACAACAGTAAATATTTAAATATTTTTTTAATTGTGAGATAATACATGAATATCTCGAAATGATATAACAATTAATATGATTTTTCGAAAAAGTTTCAATAAAATTTTTTATCAGAATTTTAGATTTATTTTTTAAGCCGATAAATTGGTTTATTTTTAGTAATAAGTATTAGAAAATTTGAATTTTGATCACTTGAATAAGTGTATAAACCGATTCCTACAAACCACTCGAGGTCGAAGATATGTTGTCTCTAATATTTTTTCTAATTTAAACATTTTTTAAATATATTCTGAAAATTCTTATTTAGGCCTATACATTTTTGGCCCTTTCTATTATACTTGGAATATTATTATTGACATCTAACAATTAAATTTAATCTTAGTCGTTTTTTTTCAAAAATGTGAGATCATTTATTCTTTTTATAATAAAAATCTTATATTTTTATGAAATAAAAAAGTTTTAAATTAAAAAACAAGTCCATGTATCCGATGGTGCTATTTCTATACCATCCTGAAAACGATCTATTTAATATCAAAATTTTTATCTTAGCTAATTTGTTATTAAATTCCAAAGCTTGAATTTGCTGTATTTTTATTCAATGTTTGAGGTAAGTATACTTTTATAGAACCTAAATATGGATATTAGAGAAATATTGTTTTAATTAAAAAAAAAAAAAAATAATAATAATTTAAGTAGGTCGTTTACGAAGACCTTAAAATTATATAATTTGTTTACCTGATATTTTTACTCGTGGCAGAATAATTTCAAGGACATATTTAAAAACTGTAAATTACTGTGTTCTACAAAATTTCTTGTTTTTTGTTTTGTTATTTAGTAAATTCTGAGAAAAATTATCCCTATTACAAAACTCGTAAATGTTGAAAATTAAAAATGCTCTCAAAAGTTTTGCAAATTTAATAGAAAATGTTCACTAGAATTAAAGTTTAACCGCAAATTCTGTTGAAATGGGTAAATTCTTATAGGTAAATTCTTTGCTTAAAATTATTTCCACTATAGTGATAAATTTCTTAATAAAATGTAATTTATTTACTACTTTTCAAATTATATTTAACACATTTTTTCTGTTCTTCTGTCTTTGACAGTATATTGGTAAAAATAAAACCATGAAATACTTATTCACTTGGTACCCGTCAATATAGATTTAAGTGGAAATAAAGGACGCATGTTTTTTATAAAAATAAATTTCTTTTGGTACTGATAAATACTTCTCATGATTTATATCGTGCTTTCTCAAATATCTCTCTTAATGATAACAAATATGTATCTCCTAAACCATTTGTCCAATTGGAAAGAAACCCAGTAAATTTTTTTTGTTTTATGGGTAATGAAATTAGTTATTTAAGTAGTTATTTCCTAATGAGATTTCATGATTTTTTGGCTACTCTTTACTATATATAAAAGTAGTAAAATTGAATAGTAATACAGAATTACAGTTGAGAATTTTTAAAAAGTGTCCAAAAAAGCGGATTTCAAAATAAAAAGTCGCCAAAAAAGGGGATTTTTTGAAAAAAAAGGGCCAACCGCTTTAAAACCTAAAAAAACTTCATAAAATTTGTTTATTTAACAATAAAAATTTTGTATTTTAAGAAAAAGTACAAAATTCAGTTTTATTAATAATATGAGTCATTCCATTTAAAGCCAACACGAAAAATTACAATTTTTGACTCCTCTCCGAATTTAATGATATTTTTAAATTCGTAAAAAATATACATTTAGAGGATGGAACCATTCTAAATGCTCTCTGTAAGTATCGTGAGGAGACTTTAAATAGCGTATGAGTTATTGAAAAAAGTCTCGCCTAATAAAGTAAACAAATTTATGCTTGAAATTTTTTTCAAAATAATTATTTTTTTGTTTGACACTGAGTTATATTTTTTGCAATAATTCAGAAGCTATTTATAGTCCCAGCACGATACTTACAGAGAGCACTCAGAAAGGCTAAATCATCTACATATATATTTTTCATGAATTTAAAAATACCACTTTTTGAAATACGCGACCGCGAAATTTAATTCGCGAATTTTCCGCCAAAAAAATTCAACATGAAAACATGTTTCAGGTATCATTTTAAAGGTAATTTCATTGCCTTTAAATAATTGCCTTAAAACCTTGAGATATTACAAATCGCGAAATATTGCGGTTATCAAACTTATACTCGGCATTTGCGTTACTAGCGTCTATATTAATATTCCTATCGAATTTCATTAAATTCGGATGATTTTTTGGAAAAATTTGCGATTTTTCAATTTTATTACAAAACAAAACAATATCAGTTGCAACAAATATTTCGTATTTATTATGACATTTATTGTAATAACTCCTAAAATATTGCGAGTCCCAGAACGACACTTACTACGCTTATAGAAAACATTTTCAACATTAACATATATTTATACCCTTCACCAAAGGTGTAAAGGGTATATATAAGTTTGTCATTCCGTTTGTAATTCCCACAATTTTCGTCGGAGAGCAAAAAAGTTGACATTTTCGGGATCCTCGTAAGAAATGATGACGATAGGACCATGTCCGTCCGCCCGTCCGTGTGTCGGTTGAAATGGCGTTTATGAAGCCCACCGATAACTGACATATATAATATATATATCAAATGATCGGAAATGCTTTCGAGAATTTTGCTATTGGAATTCAGCAAGATCGGTTCATACAATGCGGAGATATGTTAAAAAAACCGGTTTTTAGAACCGGTTTTCCAGTTTCTGAAGCCCCTGTATATACTAGGGACTTCGTTTTTACAAAGAGGTCTCGGAAATTTCTTTCTGAATTTTTGTTCTGAAAAAATGAAATAAATCGGTTCAATAATAACTGAGATATCGGACAAAACGCATTTTTTATTTTTTGAAGCCCTGGTTTAAGCTATAGATTTTTATTTTTATACAGATCGGTCACAAATATTTTTCTAAAATTTCAGTTTTTTGAATCAGCAGGATCGGTTTGTAAATGGCGGAGATATGCTTTAAATACCGGTTTTTGGAACCGGTTTTTCAGTTTCTGAAGCCTCTGCATATACCAGGGACTTCGAATTTTTAAAGGGGGCACGGAAATTATTTTCTGAATTTTTGTTCTGAAAAAATGAAATAAATCGGTTCAGTAATAACTGAGATATCGGGGAAAACGATTTTTTTATTTTTGAAGCCCATGTTCAAGCTACAGATTTTTATTTTTATATAGATCAGTCATAAATGTTTTTATAAAATTTCGTTTTTTTTTAATAAATTAAATTCGTTCAGAATCAACAGAGTTATGGACCAAAAACAAATCTGTTAAGAATATAAATATACACACAAACATGTATATTAAGCATTGTAATGACTATTAGTGACGTTTTTTGTTTTTTGTATAGACAAGTAGTTTAGTTAGAAACAGCAGTCATATAATGAAAAACACTGTGTTTGTTGTTCTTTGTATATGCAGTCTGTACAAAAATAAATAGATATGGAATTGTTGTTGTTTATTTTTTAAAACTAAAACATATCTGTTAAGAATATACATAAATACATACACAAACATGTATATTAAGCATTGTAATGACTATTAGTGACGTTTTTGCCTATAAGACAAGTAGTTTAGTTAGCAACAGAAGTGATATAATGAATAACAGTGTTGTTGTTGTTCTTTGTATATGCAGTCAGTTTGTATATACACACATAAAAAAATAAATAAATATGGAATTGTTGTTGTTTATTTTTTAAAAGCAAAGCCTGCTATGATTGTTTTTTTTTTTTTTCATATTCAAATTTTCGTAGTTTGAAAAAAATTTGGATTTAAATATGTGAAAATATGAAAGCATACGTTAAGGCGAACATTTTATTATTTGTCGGTAATATGGTAATATGATGTCGATAAGATAGTAAGATGGTAATATAGTAATATGGTGAAGGGTATCAAAGATTCGGCACAGCCGAATCTTTTTTCAATTTCATTTTTTTTTAAATTTTTAAAAAGACCACTTTTCGATATATTTGCCCGCGTATGAAAAATCGCGAGATATGGACCATTTTGATGTTGAGAGAAAAATCATGTTATACATCATATTAAAAATTATTTTGATACCTTTAATATGACATCTCTATAAATCTTATATATTAAATACTTCGAAAGATATTTGTAATTTTGTGTATGCAACTTTGTACATATTTTGAGCTATTTTTCACTTTCAAACCGCGATATTTCGCGAACCACTTGATGAAATTATCTGAAATTTTGAACAAGTCTTAGTTTGGATAAGGATAATGATTGTACCAAATATTATCAAATTCAGAAGAGGTGAGAAAATCAACTGGTTGGTTTTAAATGGAATGACATATGTAAAATAATTTATAATTATTTTACAAAAATTTTTAATATTGCAAAAATAAAGTTTTATTCACAAAAATATTTAACATATAATCCTCTTTTAATTAAACTTATGTACTTTTGTACGAGTTCTTCACACTCCAGTTTTTCAAATACCATCGGACAAATTTAGTACGGAAAGCATGGATCCAAATTATTTTTTATTATTGATAATTTATTAAAAAAAAAACACGTTCCCCTGAGGGATTGCTATGAGGAATTTAAAAATATAAATTAGGATATAAGTATTCATGAAATATGTTTTATTTTTTTCAATCCAGTCCAAAAAGATTCGGCACATGATGATATAAATAGCTGTTCATAAACTTTGTTATTATTTTTTGTTACTAACATTTTCAGTTCAATTATCAGTACTCCAAGGCTTTTTATATCACTATACTATAAAACAATCTCAAAATTATGAATTTATTTGTTGAAATTAATATATAATGGGTCGATATATATCAAACGACTTAGTTTCTCGTCTTTTAGTACATAGTGTGAAAAAGTCGACATTTAGTCGCCATTTAAAAAAGGGGCCAAAAAAGTGGCCAGATGGTTAAAAAAGGGGCAAATGGCGACTAAAGTCTCCAATAGGTAACACTGTGGTAATATTGCATTCACGTGGATCAGTTAGATAGAGCGACGAATTAAGAAACAGAAAATTGTTGGTTCAACACCAATTTATTTGCTTGTGCTATAAAAGCAATTAAATCTAAGCTTTCATGTATGAAATATAATTTAAAAATGTAGCGCAAAAGTGGTAAACATTTACCATTAGTTTTTTTTTTTTTCAAAAAAAAGGGAATAAAAAATAAGCGAAAAAAATTAGATTTTCTACATTACCCCATACGCCAGTTTCCCCCACATATTTTATATTATTTTTAATGTAGTGTTTTAACAACATAATAGCCATTTTGTGTTTCAAAACTTAAACCATCAATATTATTTATATAATTTCAAATATACGGTGTTATACAATGAAGCTTCTTACCTCTATATTAGTACGAAAGATTGTATAAAAAATATAACTTCTATAGTCTTATCTAAAAATAGTTATAGTTATAGTGATCGCAATAATATTTTTTGGTATAAAAAAATATCCAAAATTCACAGATGCTGAAATACCGATTGTGAGATGAAAAAAATCTATAAACATCCCAAGTGGGAACACATTTTCTTTTTAATTATTCTGTATTGCTACTCTATCTATATTCTCTTTTACACATCAATGTTTCAATTTATATAACAAAGTATTTCTCTCAATGGGTTTCATAGCGAAAAATTTAATAAAGTTTAATAAAAGCTATTCATTTCTCAGCAGCACTATGTTATAGTTTTATTGCTGCTCCATTCTTAAGAAAAATTTTATTATGCGTCACTTTTTTATTAAAGAATATGATGCTACATACTCAAACGATTTTAAAATTATTTATTATTTTATTATTTTTTTTTTTTTTTTACAAAAACATACATATATTTGTTTACCTAAAAACCTAAACGCCATAAGCAAAGATGCATAGAGCATAAAAAGAAGATATTACTAGAGAAAGTATTAATTTCGGATGCAAGAAATAGACTTAGCAAGTAGTGAGATATGTCTTATTAAGAAACTACACACATTGCTGCAAGGTTATCATAACTACTGAAATAAATCTAACTTTTCACGAGACGGACTTTGGATTTATATTTAAAAATAATAATATTATGGTCCTATTTGATCGCTTTGCTACTAAACAGGAACAAAATGCTTTTATCACAATCCTTCGCGAATTTTAATTGTAACAAAATTCTTACAATTGTCTTAAACGGTTAAATAACTAAGTATTTAAAGATCAGATAAAATACAATTTTGATATTTTTTATTGTTTTACTTATGACGTTGTTGTAGCTAAAAAGCGAAATGTTTATTATTTTTTAGTCCACATATAATTAATTTCAGCTCCGTGCTTATTTATATCAGTTATTTCTTTTAAAAAATCCACATTTTGATGCAACAAAAAAAATTGTCTATCTTAGGATAGATTAAGAATTATGAATTTTCTCCAAATTAAACATTTTGTCAATATTTAGTACTAATTTTCAAACATTTAGTAGTTCATACATCGTCACCAGTCTTTAAAAATACAACTTGAACTTAAAAATTTAACTTTAACATAAAAATAAAACAAATATTGAAATTCTGACTCTGTGTCGGATTTAAAGGTATTAACGATTTTTTTTACAAAAAAAAAGTTTATATTTTCACTTTTACATTAAAATTTGTTTCAATAATTTATTGGTGTTCACGATCTTAAGTATTTAAATGCTTTATTTAAAAACAAAATTTGTTAAAAAATACTTTAGATAAATAACAAGTACTTGAGATCATGAATACCACTAATAATTTCTCAAAGAGGTATAAAATAATTCCATTTAAATTTTGTTACTTTTGTTTTCTTGTTTGTTTTAAATCTTAAGTTGTTATCAAATTATCTTCAATAATTTCCTGTATAATGCCCATACAATCTCTTTGTCTGGCCGATGTATTATCGACTAGTTGTTCAATAAATTGGCTGGTTTCGATGTTCGTATTTGGTGGTGCATCTTGGGTACACGATATGTACTTGTTAAAGATTTCCGAATTCAATGATGTTGAGCGATAACTTTCATCTCGCTGCAGGATCTTTGTAAGAGATTGAGCTGATGCTAAAAGTTTAGTTTTGGTCTTTTGATAGGCATGTAATTCTTGTAAATTCATGTAATCAGTACTTGAAATATCGATTGTTTGTGATATTTTATCATCTGGCGGTGAACTAATGGCTTTCTTTGTCAGCAGCATACGTATGTGATTTTTACGTTCTGAGACGAAATTGCCCAATAGATAACCTAAAAGAAAAAGAAGAACAAGTTTGGATATAGGAATTAGTTATATACTTTATTTGCTATAAGTGTTTTCTATAAAAATTAATTTATTTGGTTGTGTCGAATCTTAAATACCTGCAAATTTTATTTATTAAAACATTTGTTGTAATTTGCATTCCAACATTAATACTCATGCTCTTTCGAACACACACTTTTATTAAACCTTTCAATCTGTACCATTCACAGTGGCGCAGAATCGAATCGAAATTTTGTGTAAATAAATTTGTAATTTCTAATCGGAAGGTTGGATTTACATAGAATTTCATACAGAAGTTTGGAAAGGGGTCCAAATTTCTTTTCAGGAGCGGAGCTATCGGAGCTCAAAACATCTATGTACAATATTATGTAAATCATAAAGAAATAACAGATTTATTTTTACAAAATTTCGATTATGCCCCACTGTGCCATGTCGTGGTAAAAAAAAAATATTCATAGATTCTGTGGATTTTTCTTCTGTGTGCATTTTATTTTATTCCATTTAGTAATTTGGACATGAAATTGTTTCACCTGTGTAACACACGGCATGACAAACTTATATCCATATATATAAAAATTAATGTGTGTTTGTATGTATGTATGTTTGTTTGAAGTCTATAGCCGCCTAAACGGCTAAACCGATTTTCTTGAAATTTTTACAGTGTGTTTCAATATGCCTGGAAGGAAAAATAAGCTACTTTTCATTTTGAAATTCCATGTGGGCGAGGTACCACGCCCACTTATTAAACAACTATTAAAAGTAGTATATCTCGAAAATTGGTAATACTAGAGTCCTCAAATTTTCCACGAACAACTTTGACACCTATATGAACATTCTGGAAAAAAATAGGCGAACTAGCAATAGGGGGTGTGGCACGTCCCACGCCTAATATTGCTTGCCAATACCAAATGCAGTAAATTTAGGAAACTATAACAGTTACATTTCCCAAATTTTGTACCATAAACTTAAGTGTCAATGTGAACATTTGGTGCAAAAATGGGCGGAAAAGAAATAGTGGGCGTGTCATCTCTCATATAAAGTTAATACCAAAATTTTTATATCTGGGAAACTATAAAAGTTAGAGAGCTCAAATTTTGTACGACTAGCATTAGCTTCAATATGAATATTTTGGACTAAAATTGGTACACTAGCAATAGTGGGCGTGGCACCTCCCACATAAAGAAAATATTAAATTATCATAACTGAGAAAATATAACAGAGTTCTAAAATTTTGTCGGAGCCACTTTGGTATCAATATTAATATTTAAGAAAAATATGGGCGGACTAGAAGTAGGGGGCATGGTACCTCCCATATTAAATGCAAAAATTCGTATATCTGGGAAACTATTGGAGTTGGAATGCTCAAATTTTGCACAAAGAATTTTGACATCCATGAAAACATTTGTCTAATAAATTGGAGGATTATGGGGGTATGGTCCCTCCCATAAAAATTAAATACAAAACTGTGTATATCTGGGAAACTATTAGAGCTTGAATTTTCAAATTTTGCACGGGAACTACTAAATTAAATAACTAAATAAATATATTATTTTTAATCCTTTAATTACTATGTATTTCATTTCTGGGGGTGGCGAAGCACACAGGGTATTAGCTAGTATAATATATATAGCATATATATAGGTACTAAGCCTTATAATAAATGGGTATAACACATTTTTAGAAAAATCATTAATATCTATTTTACAATTCTCTTCAATACTTACCCGATATTAGTGTAAAAAATGCAATTGTTACCACTAAACTTATGCAGGTCCGTTTACTGACATATTCTCGATATTCTGATACATTATTGGCACGTACAGCTGTTTCATAACTTAGTACCTGATGCATTTTTGCTGTTTTATTTCTAATAATAAAATTTAAAAATTCTGTGTCAGTTCTATGTGGATGATTTGTATTTTAGATTTTGTTGTTGTTTATTTCCTAGAAAATTACATTTAATTTTTTTTTTAATTTTGTTGGGCTCAAGATTCACTTGTTTACTCTGTGCTGTGAGGCATAAAGAACAGCAGCAACATATTTAGTCTTTATTGGAAGTTTTGTTGTTTTGTTCTTGGTTCAACTGCAATGAAAGAAATTAAAAGTTTTTTATTATCTAAAAGAATTTTATAGTTAAGAAGAATAAAGTTAGATCTTGTTATGCATTAGGAGGAATGATGCAGGCAAACTTTACTTAAATCAGTTATTTAAAATATGTATATGTATGTATGTGCAATAGGATGCTCCCGCCTGTGTAGAGCTGGATCGAGTTTTGGATATACGTATATAAAAATGTGGCAAAATTTTTGTTACATCATTTAATGCAGTTCTCAGAAAGCTTTTACATGATTCAACATTTTATACAGTTTCTTTGGAGAAATATATGACAAAAAGTTCCAAAATCATAAAAAGTACTTTTTTAATCTTTATTTCAGCTCACAAAAAAAAAAAAAAAAAAATCAACTCAGGAAAAACATTTTTAAGAAATGGTATCTTAAAATGAAGTATATATTTTTTTAATTTTAAATGGGAACATAAGCAACTATATATATTTTTTTCATTTTTATTTTTATAGTCACTTTAATGTACATCCTCATGTATATGTACTTGTAAAATTAAACTAGATGTGTAAAAAATAGAAAAGATTTGTAATGTGTTAAAAAAGACTGTGGAAGTTATAAATTTTTCCCCCAAACTAATTCTTATGAAGTAGTTGAATGCATATTTATATTATAGATTTCTCAACCATACCACGTATGTCATCAATATCGATTTATTATAATGACATTGTACTTTTTACAATCATTGTATAAAACAATAAAACTTCTAACAACCATGGATCATTATCATCCAATCTTTCATTATTTGGCAGCGAACACTGCCAATACAAACAAATTATACTCAATCATACTCGTGCAATCAAATTATCCTTGATTATTGACTGCATGTGCAAATAAGACCACAAAAAACTACATTAATACACAAATACATAGCTTTGTATATATGAATTTCCTATACTACTCGTTTACTCTTGCAATTACAATAAAATTTACTAAATTACATATTGTTTATCTAAGGCTTATATAACAGTATAGTGGATGCGAATGTCAATCATTTTTCACTGTCTTTAACATGACTATTGGCATCCATGTTCACACAACAATTAACAAGAAATATTTTTGAAAGACAACCTATAAATGTGAAGCACAATTCAGTTGTGTTAATTTCATTTGGATGATGCTGAAATTTTGACAGTTTGCATTAATTTAATTTTTGAAATCAATATTGTTTTTAGTTGATAGTTAGGATTTTTTTATTTTATTCTTTCGAAAAGTGTCTGAAAATGTAAAGCCAAGGTCAATTATTAATATATGCATATAAGCCATTATCAAAAATTTTAACCTGGCTGAAACTGACTTAAATCCTTAATAAGTTTTGTGGTAATGATATTTTAAACAAATTGGTTACAGATCTGAACTCACAAGACTTGAAACTAATAGAGTGCAAAATTTTAGCACAATAGGTTTCTTTTTATAACCATGATTGTTGTTCAAAGTTCAAGATTATAGAAAAACTGATAAAAACTACTTATGTTTTTACCATTCTTCTACAAATTTCGCGCGTTTATACTTTTTGATCTTACTCTATCAGTAAACTAATCGGACATTGTACATAAATTCTGCACCATCTTTGTTGTTGTGCAGACTTTCAACAACTAAATACAGGGTAGTAAAATTTTGATGACAAAATTTTTAGGTTTTTAAAATTTTTCAGTTTTTTGGGCGGGGTCTGTGTGCCCCTTGACCGAATACAAAATTTTGGATAGAGATTGATACTTGTTGTAATTGTGTGTATTTTGCGCTATATCTATTTGGTGTGCCCGAAATAGTCAACGCAGTAGATATTCTCAAAGTTTGGAAAACAAGTGAGAAAATTTTTCAAAAAGTCAGTTTTTCGCGAGGCACATTCACATTTTCATATGGAATTGCTTGGATTACTGCGTGAACTTAGTTTTTTGTTATTTTACATAACAAAATCGGAGGAGCATTAAAAATAAATTTAATACAAGAATTTTATGAACTTTTTGAAAATTATGCAAAAATTGCACTTTTTGTTTTTGTATTTTTATACAGAAAATTGCAATTTAAACAAATATTGGATATAAAGATATAAGAGTGGCGATAAATATAATTGATTGGGATCATAAATTTAAGTCAAATGTCGTTGATAATTGAAAACGGGACACTTTTGTCAAAACACATTTCGCTAAGGCACATCGTCTGGACAGCATGAAATTAACTATAATTGACATAATTAGTAGGTGTTTGTTATGCTTAATAAAAATTCGGAGGCGCATCAAAAAATTTTGAGAGATAAAGATTTTATGGACCACAAAATATTTACTTGTTTTAAAAAAGGATCACTTTATAAAATAGAATTTCTTTGTAATAAACTAATAAAATATATCTTCATTCAATATATTGAGAAATAACTTAGATTCGATCCAAATTTTTCACAAAATTTTTAAAAGTCGCGATTTTTATTGAAAAGAAAATTTTGAAAATTTTACTAGGAAACAGGGTTGTAAAATTTTTTTAAGCCCCTATCGCCAAATTGTTTATCAGAAATCGTCAAAATTAAATTTTATATATTTTTTTTAAAGAAAAACTGAAAACAACTAAAATATTTAGTGCTTCAAATTTTATATAATTTTAAAATGTAAATTCAGCATCAACAAAGTCAATGATAATTTCAGTAGCTAATAATAATTGAATAAAAAAAATATTCATTTCAATACACTTTTCTGACATACATAGCTCAATTTAAGGTCAACAATTTTAAAAATTTATTAAAATTGATTATATTTTTTAACAGAATAATTCTTAAATTATATAATTATCCTCTTACACTTATAAATTGTTTCGAGTATTCCCTTTTCTTATCTCTCCTACGAACTCAGAATTACAGCAGGAAAAATTACTGTGTGTGATCCCCGACTTAGATTAGGGGTTTCTACAAACTCTTTAAATTTGATAATTTAAACACCAAGGGAAAAAATTTTATTCAAAATCAACAACGGTTGAGGTCACATTGGTAATTTACGGTAACAGCTTTTTAATACCTTTCGTTAACAAATTTAATTCAAAACATATGGTATTTAAAAATTTGATACCGAAATGGTTTCAACTTGGTGCCAATTAGGTATCGATTTTCAATAAGAATTGAACACGCAGTGTTTAATTTAAACACATACGGTGTAGATTCACTATTGACACAGAATGGTATCGTTTTCAACACGTATGTGATTGATATTTCTCTGGGTGAAGGTATTTCTGAAAATAAGTATGTTGAATTTCAAGTTTGAATAAAAATTAATATTCATTTGAAAAAAGTGATACTTTCTCAATTTGATATTAAATGTTATTCCTAAATAGTTCTTTATCAAAAAATAAATTAATACTTAAAGATAAAAATTAATGACATATTCTCAATTTGATACCAAATGCTTTTGTTAAATCAGGCTATATTTAAGAAAATAGCAAAAACATTTGATTTCAGTTAACTATAAATTTTAAATAAAACCTTTGTATTTAAAAATTAATTTAAAAATTGCTAATATATGTCTTACAATAGTTTTAGAATTTTTACTCTATATTTTTTGCAACTTTATTTTATAAGTATGGAGAAATTAATATACATATGTGTGTTATCTGTTTAAAGAAACACTTTTAATTTTATGTTCAAGCAAAAGGTCTTAGCGACCAAGAATTTGTATATTTTTTTAACGGGTTTTACAGAAAAAAAAACAAAAAACATTATAATTGTAATTTCGAAAGTACAACAACAAAAACTACACATACCCTTTAATCTACCTGTCAAGAAAATATTTTTACATATGAGTTTTTGTTGCTATTTGAAATAATTCTTGGAACTTTGGAATGTACTTATTTATTGATAATAAGGCATTAGTATGATCATTATAATCATATGCAGTACAAGAATATGCGTTGAAATCCACATTTTATTTTACGGGTGATTCATAAATTATATATTAAGTATATCAAGTAAAAACTATAAGGGATATACCCATTTGGAGTTTATTTTAACCCCAAATTCAAAAAAATCGTTAAAGATATTGCATAAACACGCAAAGAAAAAATTTGGTTCGGGTGACCATAAACTAAGAGCAACATACTATGATTGTAATATATGATCTCAGGTTACAATAAGTATATTTGTACGTAAACTTTTTTTTTTTTGATTTCATTTAATAATTTTTTCATCATTTAATGATTCGGCTTAATCATATTTATAACTTTTTTTTATAATATTTCTTTCGATTTCACAATTTTTTTATCATTTAATTATCCCATTTTATCAGATACATAAACTAATTTTATCATTTAATAATCCCATTTTATCATATATATAAAACAATTTTATCATTTAATATTCCCATATTATCATATATATAAAAGAATTTAATCATTTAATATTCCCATTTTACCATATATATAAACGAATTTAATCATTTAATAATCCCATTAAATACATGATAAATCCAATTTTATCATATATATAATCCCCTTTTATCATATATATAATCCCATTTTATCATATATATAATCCCCGTTTTTGTAATACTGAATATATTTAAAATAAAGCACATTTATCTGTAATTTTTATTTATTTATTTATTGAGAATATTGAAAAAAAAATTTCAGGTATAAAAATTGATTAATTTTTAATTATAAAATTATAAGTTATTAATAGTTTTTTATATAATATTTATACTCTACATATTAATTTTTAATATATATTTACATATTCATTGTTTAAATATTATTTACATATTATATTTTATAATATTTACATAAGAATTTAAATCAACAGTTTTATGTTTTCTTTGGTAATGCAAATGTAGCCAATAAAATTTGATTATAATGATTTAATAGATATTAAGAAATAAAAATCCTCATAATCCTGCTGAAAGGCTTGAAAATCCATGGTTTGAAAGCCTTTGACCGCAAAGATAGTAAGATTCATTAGAGCAATATATGTGATTTATATGACCAAATAATGGAACGTCATCTTCTTACATTTCAATATGGAAAGCCATTCCTGCATATCTCAGAACAGGACATATTTTTCATTTATTTTGGTTTTATTTCACAATTTTTTATAATTTTTTAAACTTAGAACACAAATAAATTGAACACTTTTCTAAAAACACACAGCTATACCGTTTGCCTTCTAACAAACTACTGAACTTATACACAAAAATATGTATTCAATAGTTATGCAGAAAATGAATATGATTAACGATAAAAATACAATAGTTGTGTGAAATCAAATTATAGTCAAAAACAAAAATTTTATATTTAGGGAAAACATAAACATATTCAGAAACAACCATTCAACATTTGTGCATAAAAACACAATAGTTGTGTGAAATCAAATTATAGTCCAAAACAAATATTTTATATTTGAGAAAAACATAAACATTTTCAAATACAAACATTCAACAGTTGTGCAAAACAAAATATGACTTAAAATCAAATAAAAATTTTAGCTAAATGATTGTAGAATTAACTAAACTCGTAAAATTAACTTAATGATTATAGAATTAACTAAATAATTGTAGAATTGACTAAATGATTGTATTTATTCATAAATATGATTTCATATAAACATATTTAAATACATATTATAATTCAGTGAACCATATTAAAATTTTGATTGTGGGTAATCATTAAATGATTAAACAGAATCATAAACGTTGCTATGATGATCACAGTATATTTAAATCAAAGAGAAAACGGCTATATAATCATTGAATAGTTGTGGTGATCATACTGTAACCATGTTTTTTCTCTGCGTGAATGTATTCCTTATTAAGACAAATACATAATAGCGTATTAAATCGCTCCAAAAATGGCGTAACTTTGTAGCATATTTCTCGTAGTAGACATCTACTCAAAATATTCGGCTGAGTGGAACGAAGAAAAGTTAAGGAAACTTTCAAATATCCAACAGGGTTTCTGATAAAGAGAAAAATGTTTAAAATTATTATCATTCGCTGTGATTTATGTTGATAAGCTTAAAACGTTCTGGGGCGGCTTATATTTTATGTAAGAATGTTAATATTATGTTGAAGGACAAATGAATCCAGTCAGAGTACGCCGGAAACCTTCAAATACCTTTAAAAAATAAAAAAATGTATATTCATACTTTCGTATTTAAAAGATATTGTTAAATGCGGATCAATAAAAGTTTTTATTCAAAGTAGTTGGAAACTCGGTGTTTTTATGAAATATTTTAGATATGCAACAACATTTCAAGGCTTTAAAAGCTAGTTTAATGAAAAGTGGTAATAAATATGAGTTTATGAGGACAAAAAGCCAAAATTCAAGTCATGATAAAATATTGACACCAAACATATATGAGCCAAAGATTGATAATGCGGCAATTTTTATTTGCAAAAAGTATTGAATATATCAGCATAGAGTTTGCAATTTAATCCAACATAAAATTTTTCTCCTTATGTGAAGAAGAAAGTGGCTAAGAGTATTACAGGACCACATTGAACTAAAAAACCCACTAGAGGTGGAAAATACAAAATTTCAACTGACTATGACATTCATTAATTAATTTATTTGATGAAAAAGGTTCCACAAGCAGTTATACGTGCCTTGACACTAAAATTTTAGTGCTTGTTTAGCTTTTGCTCTATTTTTAATACTTTAAATCTTAATATGTTATGTTTTTCTGTGTTATATAACAATAAATATATTAACTAACAAGTTCGTGTTAAAAAATATTACATTAGCTAAAAATTAAATACCTTTTTAAAGCAAAACTTTGAAAAAAATCTTGTTTTCTTTCAATGTAAAAACATTTTCTTGACATACTGTATATGTATATGAAATGAAAATAGAGGGTGGAGTTAAAACTAACTGCCAAATAAAATTGTAACAGAGACATTATATTGCATTTTCTTACGTCTAATAAATTTAATTTATATATACATGTGTAATAAACAGTACAGCATTACCTCGTTTAACGTTTTTGTATTTGACTTACAAAAGGTTTCAATAGGACGGTCCACAGTGGGTCCAAACACAAAATGATATTTATGCTTAAATTTTAGATTATTTGCCTTAACTTTATTTGATTTTTCGGGAATAAGATCAGGGGCTTATGATGTAAAAGGTGTTCAAAGTCAGTACTATGAAATTACTTAATATATATATATTTTTTTTTTTTGTGTAAGGAGTGAGATCGAAAAATCTACATTAAAAAAATCAATAATTTGGAAACGGTGAATGTTAGAATTTTGGTTCTTATTAAATTTAATTGATATTATACTACTTATGAACTTGTGGACCTTTTTGCTAACCCTACCATTAGATATTTTATAGTTATTTCAGTCACTTTTTTGGAACAGTTTGCACATCTACTTTTAAAATCTTTGACATTTTGGGAAACATTTTTTGTGCTCTTCAATTCTCTTTTCGCAAGAGCCCAATATCTCTCCACGAGTCTTTTCTCCGGTCAATTTGGACGATTGACCTCTCTTGGTATAAAAACTATTTTATTGTTGTGGTACCACTCCAGATCTTTCTTACCCTAATGACATGATGACAAATAGGGCAAAAAATATGTGGACACAATGTGCTCTCTTATGAAAGGAAGAAGCCTTTTTTTCAAAAACATTCGTTGATGTATATTTCGGTATTTATAGAGCCCACTGCAACAAATGACTTGATTCTTTTGCCGCAACTGCTTAAAGCTTGTCATACTAGGAATTTATTAAGAAATTTTGTCTGCTTTTAGGTCCTAAACTTATCTTCAACATTTCCTCGTACATTAGCAATATAAAAATTTTAACCCGAAAGCTGCGAAAAATCTGCCAGTACATAAGTATCGTAGTCTATCATACAACATGAGAATTTTTGTATGAAATTTTATTTTAATTTCCGTTCCCTATTCATAGATTCTAAATTTTTTTACAGAATTCCTGTCTGGATCTTTTTGGACTTTTAATTCTTTGGCTAATTTTTTGTAGGACCAATTTGGATTTTTTTTTTTTAATTTTTAAAAATTTTAGCACGTATTTCTTTTTTGTCACTCATTTTGATCAAATTCACAACAAATCAACATGGTCGTCCTTAAAAATAATAACTGACATATTTTTCAAAGATAACCTTCACTTTTTCGTAGTTTTTTTTTTTATAAACAAATTTATTTTTTTCACATATTTTAAACGACAACGCTTAATAAATGGTTAATAAAGAAATTTTAAATTGATTTAGGTTTGAATCCTAAATCCAGTATTGGTCGATAATGGTGAATTTTAGAAAAAGTTTAAATTTTATCGATTTATAAAAAAAATGTCACACCTGTTTTTTTTTAATTAATTGATAAAATAATAAATTTAGATCGATTTGACACTAAATAGTTTCCTGCGTGGCCAAAAACGAATGCAGAATTGCAGATTTAAAAAAATAAGTAAATTTTTTAAACGACTTTTTTTAATTGCACAAAAAAGCTTATAAGCATAATAATTCTTATGTAAAGTATAAAATAAATGTCAGAGTCTTCCATTTCAGCAAAATTATTTAAAAAGCTTAAAAAACATTTTTTGGCAATTTTAAATATAAATCTTGAGATCGGAGTTGTTTTGTAGATGTTACGACTCCTTGATAGTTTTACGTACTAGAAGTAGTTAAAATTGACACCCTGTGTTTTCACAGGGTGACTATAAGATGAGTTATTTGAAAGATCAGATTCTCCTCTACAACTCTTCCATTTCGATTCGACCAGTAGTTTAGGAGCCCATGAGTTAATTGAATGATCAGGTTCTCCTCTACAGCTCTTCCATTTCGATTCGACCAGTAGTTTAGAAACCCACGATATGCAAAAATTTTATATTCTAAAAAATCCTTTTTCTTCTTCTAACTAGAAAATCTCCACATTTCGTATTTTGAGGAACAGATGTATACGTTTTACTCTGACGTAGTAGCAGTAGTTTTTTCTTCATAATGATGATGTAGCCTACTATTAATTTTTTTTATTATACCAACAAAAGCAACAACAACTATAAATAGCAACTTAATTAGATTTTCTTGCAGAGAAACATTTACAATCGCATTAGTGGGAGTATTATGGGTTACAACAGCAACAGCCTCAACAGGATTTTTTTTACAGTCGATGCATTTTTAAAATTATATTATTTAAAATAAAACAAGAAAGAAAATTATGGTCGACGTCGTCCTACCACATGATACCCTATATAATAATAAATATAAAACCGAACATAATCAATTTTAATAGACTTTTTACCAAAATATTTATTGGTACCCAAATTTTATCAAGATATCTTCAAAATTATGTTTTGTTCTGAGTCGAAAAAGAAATTTTCTGTATATTACAACATCAGCATTAACGTATGTAGGGTATAAAAATATGTATATTATTTGTAACAGTTAAATGGTTGCATGTTTAAGAAAAACAGAAGGATATTTTAACAGGATGTAATTTTTTTTTTGTTCTAATACTCTTTAAAGTCTTAAGATTGACAGAATTATTTTTATACCCTACACCACCATAGGTGGGGAGGGTATTATGTGTTTGTGCTGATGTTTGTAACACCTAAAAATATTGGTCTAAGACCCACCTTAATGTATATCAATCGGCTTAGAATCACTTTCTGAGTCGATTTAACGATGTCCGTCCGTCCGTCTGTCCGTCTGACCGCCTGTCAGTCCATGTAAACCTTGTAATCAAACTACAGGTCACAATTTTGAACAAAAATTAATGAAATGGCACACAGATTTCTTATAGTCCAGGGCCGATGCCTATTGAAATTGGTTATGATCGGTCCATTATTTCACATAGTCCTCCCGAAAAATGGTTTATCGATCATAAATTCCTTAAATATAGTAATATTTTAATGAAATTTGGCACATCCAAGTTTCATATAAGTCTAAATAAGTGTGCCAATTTTTAGAAGGATCGGTTCATAATTGACCATAGCTCCCATATAAACCCTTTTCAGAAAATCACTTTAACGGGCATAAATCCCATTAAAATGTTAGCATCAAGTTAATATTCGACACAAAAAAGTTTTATATAAACATCAATAATAGTGCCAAATTTTACAAAGATCGGTCCATAATTTATCATAGCTCCAATATATGGCCCTCTTTCGGGAATCACCTAAAAGTGAATAAATTTATATAAATGTTAGCATCGAGGTAATATTCTGTATTCGTATGTTTTATTTTACACTAAATATGAGTATCGGTTCACAAGTGGCCCCAAGTCTATTAAAAGACCCCTCCCCGAATTTTGATGTACACAATGTCGTCAAAGATTTATGTGCAAAATATCCAATGTTGTCTTAACGACAATGTGTAGGAAATCATCGCTAACGTCAAAACAAGCGATAAAGTCTTGAATATTGTCTTCTTTAAATGGATTTAGCGACAATATGAATCACAATTTCTTAAATATTGTCATCTTTAAGCGATGCTAGAGACATAAAGAAACACAATGTCTTAAATGTTGTCTTGTATAAAAACGTTACGACGCACTTTGGGGTAAAATGAGTCAAAATTGGAGATTAATTGAATTCTGAAATTACAATTTTTGTAATAAAAATAGACAAACCAATTAAAATCATTAAGCTAAAGAGCTGTCAAAGTTAAAAATTTTTTTAACATTTTTGAAAAAGAGTATAAAATTAAATTTTCATCAATTTCCAGTACATTTATTTTAAATAATAAGTCTTTTAAAATAAAAATTTAAAATGGAACCATCAACTTCAGGTATTTAAGTGTATTTGTAAATTTTATTTTATCCTTATATTTTTATTATTTTTGGAAAATTTTCCTAAAATACACTAATTTTCAACTTTCATGGAATGCAACTTAAAATGTTTCAGGATGTTTGTTCTAAAAATTTTCAGAAAATTAGTACATATTGTTATCTTTAATATTATGAAAAAAAAAAATCGTGGGTATAGCCCGATTTGAGAAATTATTATTTTTAAAAAATAACTTAAGTGCAGACATTTTCTTTGCTTTATCGGCTGGTTGGATTTACATGAAATTTCACATAAACGTAGCAGCGGACAGTAGCATTTTAAATTTGTAAGTAGGATCCCATATACGATTCAGGAGCGGAGCTATGGTGGTTTAAATAGTGTTCTAATATTATAGAAAATGTTTAACCACTAGGGAATTTTTGTTCCTTACCCGTTTTCCAAGATTTTTGTATCACCTTAAAGTCTTTGATAAATTTTTTAGAAAACATGCTTGCATGTAAATATTAAAGTATTGATATCACCTTCCCTGAATTACGTGTCATTTTCGAACCATTTAACCCAAATGTATAGACGGACGGATATTGCCATCTGTCAAAAAATATTTAAGAATTCTAAAAATGTAAATTACTAACTAATAAATAGAAAAAATAGAACGTGATCAAATAAAATTCGGATATCACTTTTTCCTGAATTAAGCGCCATTTTCAACCCATTTAACCCAAATGTATAGACGAACGGGCGGACATTACCATTCATCCAAAAGACATCTCATAATTTCGAAAATGCATTTTTTACGTACTTATAAATAGGAAAATTAAACGTGATCATTAAAGTGTTGATATCACCTTTCCCTGAATTATGCATCATTTTCGACCCACTTAACTCTTATGTATAGACGGACGGACATTACCATTCTGCCAAAAAAAAAAAAAAAATCTTAAAATTCTAAAACTTATTTTTTTACCTGATATTCAGTAAAAAATAAAACGTGATCATTAATATTTTCATATCACCTTTCCTTGAATTAATCGCCATTTTCGACCCCTTTTACACAAAAGTGCGACGATAAGACAATGTCATTTATTTTGTCTCCTAATAATTTTTATACCCACCATCAAAAAGATGGGGGGTATATTGATTTTGTCATTCCGTGTGTAACATGCCAAAAGAATCGTTTAAGACCCATAAAGTATATATTTTCTAGGTCCTGGTTAGATTCTGAGTCGATCTAGCTATGTCCGTCTGTCAGTCTGTCTAGGGCTCTATAGGGCTCGAACGGGACAACCTAAACAAAAAAGTTATGGGCAAAATATTACAAACACACGGTGTCCGTTGTAGCTTCATTTCATACTTTTCTGCTGATATCTCTTAAACAAAAGCCTGTGCGATAACAAAATTTTGTACAGATAGTTCGAGGGTCAATATAAACTTGGAAACCAAAGGGTGTGGTCCGCCCACTTTACCGCCAACCTCCTATATAACGTAAAATTTGGAAAAGTTGATGGTGGGTATATAGATCGTTAACGACAAATATCAATACGCTATTACATTTTTTAATACATATAATCGGAGCATTATTTCACCAAAGTTCTTTTGCGGATAAGTGGACTAATATAAATTTTTGATGATGTAGTGTATCAATGAGTAGGCGACTAGTTTTTTTTAGTTTTTACTTAAAAAAATATTTTCCAACTTATTTATTTAAAGTTAATTTTGCCTTAACTAAATATTGACCGAAACTGAATATTCGGTCGCACGTTATCAAAGATCATACAATTCCTGTGTATATTTTTCTGCTTCCAGTTTTGAAAATAGTTTCATAACCAGTGTTGCCAGTACTTGAGAAAAAAAGAAGCTAAATTAGACTTTAAAAAAGGTCAGAAAAAGCTAAATGTCCTAAAAAATAAAGCCTTGAAAAAGCTAATATATTGTTTTATTAAAAAAAGAATTTATTTTTTTGTTCTCATTAGTTTTTGGTATTTCTTAAAGATATTTAACTGAATTAATAAATGTAACATGAATAGTTTTTATTGGTAATCAAATTTGGTAAAAATATTTATTATATTTTTGAAAAATGAAGCGCCGCAGCCGAAAATTTTAGTTAATTTCGATTCTTTTGTGTGAATTAATATTCAAAAATGCTTAAATTGACGATTCTGTAAAAATAAAATTAGTAAATTTTTAGCCTTTTTAAGGTTAAGTTAAGAATCAAAAAAGGTTATAATCTAAAATGAAAATTTTAGTCTTAAAAAGGATTAACTGGCAACACTGTTCATAAATATTGTTAGTAGAAACAATGACAATTATTTTTTTTTTCCGGTGTCATCCTAATTTACATATAAACAATATTTATACAATAAATTGATAAATGGGTGATTGTAAATATTTGTGTATGTTCTTATTATAACATTGTTGCATTGCCAATGGCAATTTGTATTGTGAAAAAGGAAAATTACGAATGAATATTTTTTTATTATTTTTTCCATTTTTTTAGTAACTATATTTAATACCTATCGATTTTTACTCTATACAACTACACTTATTATTACCTATCTATATTTATTAACAAGAATATTTATTGTAAATATTTATTAATATTTTGTTAAATATGTGTTCAAGGTTATGTAGCTACATTTTTTTTATCCGTTTTTCTATTATTAAACTCTAAGCTATTATAGTTGAGGTTAATATAATGCGTTTGTGTTAATATTTGCAACATAAAAAGTCTATGTTAAATTTCTAACTTTAATATTAGAGCCCATGTTAGTATATTTTTATAGTTTCTTTATTCCTGTACGGAGCTCAAAATGACCTTTGGTATTTAAATAAATAAGTTAAGCGTAATTTCATAAAATTTTTAAGAATATAAAAATGTTAGAAAAGGTAGTATGTTAAATATCATTTTATATCATTAGACTAAAATAAAATGAAGAGATATGTTTTACATAATTTTTTTCCTCCACAATGTGTAAGAAAAAAAGTTTTCTTTTGGATTTTTTTTTTCTGATCATAAATATAACTTTTTATTACTTTTTTTATTATTTTTAATATCTATCAGCTATTAAAACTATATTTAATGGGTAATAGTTTAACAGTTCTAAAAGAATTATGGAAAGAAAAATACTTAAAAAAGAAGAAAATCAAGAAAATCTCCTTTAGTTTTTTCTTAAAAGACTTATGTTAGACATAAGCTAATATTTGTTGCAAGTTTAACTTTTGCTAAAGCATCTCGATAGACATAATGTAAGAAAAATAAACCTGAAGACTAAATAAAAAAATAAATATAATAATTTGTTTTTTATTTTTACAAAAATTTAAATTCAAATTTGAAATGGATCACTTCAGAAATATTCTCTGGAGTTGGTCTTATATTGAAGAAAATTCTATAATAGAATTTTAACCTGAATCATATTTTTATCGTCATTGGGCTTTCTTTGTGAAATATTTATCGATGAGTCTTATATATACCATAAAATAATGCCAAAATCTATCAATCGAAAGCAATTTATCCTTTTTTTATATACATGTTTATGTATGCGTAAGGTATTAATAGTCAGAAATTACCTTTGTTATTAAATTGTTATTTTTTATACTTTTCCATTAATAAATATGTTTTAAATAATTGTTACCTGTGGTTATATTAGTTTGTTACTTTGTGAAAAATTTTAATTTAATATTAATATTCCCTTAGAGAATATATAGTAGTAATTTTTAATTAGTAACTGTTGTTTGCTTCAATTAGCACATTTGAAATGCTTTTCATTGAGTGACCTTATTTTTAATTTTCATTTAAAATGCAAAAAGCTTAAATTCTAAAAAAAATTAGCAGGAACTGAAAAAATATATAAAATATGATACATTAGGCTGCACCAAAATTTACTAACTTTCGAATTTTGACCGTAACTCTAACCAGAATCGTTTTTTGGGTTGCAAAAACGTACTGTGTGAAATATTAGTGATATCGGAAGATTGTAGGTTACCGTTTTTAGGAAAATTTAGCTACTAAATACTTTGTTTTGTAATCCAAACATAATTATCTATCAAATAAGTTACAAAAAGAGAAAATCTATTAAAAATGTTTCCGGCTAAAACTTTGGTTGCCATGTAATGAGTTAAGAAGCTAATATAATGGCCCTTTACTACTTACACATTAGCTGAATAACTCATTATTTTAACACGATGATGACATTAGAGGCAAGTACTTATCCTATAAATTACTAAGATGTCATTAAAATAACTAATTACTTCCAAGCTGTTAAACTGCATTGATTTAAAAGCATTACTGAAGTCATGATTAGTAATAACAATAGGAACTATTTAAAATTTGTGAGGATATAAAATAGTTTCTTTTTTTTGCTGTTGTAACAAGATTTTATAAATTTTAATTTAAAAACATTACAACAACCAAGACTTAATTAAAATAAATGTAATAAAAATAAACTATTTTAGATTACAAATTAATTTATACGCAAATTTTGCCTTTGCATTATAAAAGTTAATAAAAATTATTATTACGAATCTGCTTTCAGTTTTTGTCCATCAGGTCTGGATTTTTTGTATGGGCGTGCCTAATATTTCGCCCATAGTAAGGCCATTTTACTCACAGTTAAGTAAAAATACCCATGTTACATACAATTGCGTAGAAATACAGTGGTGGCCATAAAAAAATATTTGTTTTTATTTTTCTGAACAAAAATAGATGAACTAAGTGGATTTTGACGATTAAACAAGGATCTGCATTCAAGTATTTTCTATCGCGTATTGATTTTTTTTATGGTCATGATTAATATCATCACCTTATTCACTGGTCACACCATAAAATTCGAGAATGGTTTGTAAAATTTACGCTTTAACTCAAGAACCGTTTACACGATTTTGATAAATGATACAAAAGACGCTGTGTCAACAATATTTTTTATTCGCTCAAGAATTTCAGAGTTATGAATCAAAATTGTCACCATTTTTTCCAATTTTTTTTTAATTTTTTCGCTACTAATTACCGAATAACTACGGAAATATTAACTGGACAAACAAATTATGTAAACTCAGACAATTTAGATCACTATATATTGGAGTTTAATTTATCTTAATTGGACAAACCGTTCTCGAGTTATACAAGTGTGACTGCCTAAAGGCGGGGTCATAGTAGTCATGCTCATAAAAAAAATCGATACGTGATAGACAAAAAGTAAAAGCTGATTCTTATTTAGCACGTTAAATTTCATCTAATCCACCTATTTTTTTTATTTAAGAAAAAAAAAAAAAAAAAAAATAATGTGCCGAATCTTTTATACCCTTCACCATATTACCATATTACCATCTTACTATCTTATCGACATCATATTACCATATTACCGACAAATAATAAAATTTTCGCCTTAACGTATGCTTTCATATTTTCACATATATAAATCTAAATTTTTTTCAAACTACGAAAATTTGAATATATAAAAAAAAACAATCATAGCAGTCTTTGCTTTTAAAAAAATAAACAACAACAACAATTCCATATTTATATATTTTTTTATGTGTGTATACAACAACAACACTGTTATTCATTATATTACTTCTGTTGCTAACTAAACTACTTGTCTATACAAAAAAACAAAAAACGTCACTAATAGTCATTACAATGCTTAATATACATGTTTGTGTATGTATTTATGTATATTCTTAACAGATATGTTTTAGTTTTTAAAAATAAACAACAACAATTCCATATATATTTATTTTTGTACAGACTGCATATACAAAGAACAACAACAGCACTTTTATTCATTATATTACTGCTGTTTCTAACTAAACTACTTGTCTATACAAAAAAACAAAAAACGTCACTAATAGTCATTACAATGCTTAATATACATGTTTGTGTGTGTATTTTTTATATTCCTAACAGATTTGTTTTTGGGCCATAAATCTGTTGATTATAAACGAATTTGGTTTATTAAAAAAAACGAAATTTTATAAAAACATTTATGACTGATCTATATAAAAATAAAAATCTGTAGCTTGAACAAGGGCTTCAAAAATAAAAAAATCGTTTTCCCCGATATCTCAGTTATTACTGAACCGATTTATTTAATTTTTTCAGAACAAAAATTCAGAAAATAATTTCCGAGCCTCCTTTGAAAATACGAAGTCCCTGGTATATGCAGAGGCTTCAGAAACTGAAAAACCGGTTTCAAAAACCGGTTTTTAAAGCATATCTCCGCCATTTATAAACCGATCCTGCTGATTCAGAAAACCGAAATTTTATAAAAATATTTGTGACCGATCTGTATAAAAATAAAAATCTATAGCTTAAACCAGGGCTTTAAAAAATAAAAAATGCGTTTTGTCCGATATCTCAGTTATTATTGAACCGATTTATTTCACTTTTTCAGAACAAAAATTCAGAAAAAAATGTCCGAGACTTCTTTGTAAAAACGAAGTCTGTAGTGTATACAGAGGCTTCAGAAACTGGAAAACCGGTTCAAAAAACCGGTTTTTTGAACATATCTCCGCATTGTATGAACCTATCTTGCTGAATTCCAATAGCAAAATTCTCGAAAGCATTTCCGATCGTTTGACATACATATTATATATGTCAGTTATCGGTGGGCTTCATAAACGCCATTTCAACCGACACACGGACGGACGGTCGGACGGACGGACGGACATGGTCCTATCGTCATCATTTCTTACAAGGATCCCAAAAATGTAAACTTTTTTGCTCTCCGACGAAAATTGTGGGAATTACAAACGGAATGACAAACTTATATATACCCTTTACACCTGTGGTGAAGGGTATAAAAAAGAAATCTTGAACTTAGCATAAACATTTTTTTTCAGACACTTATTTCGAAATATTTCCAAAACTGTTGAGCGGATAAGAGTTTGTTAGCAGAACGACTTAAAGTCAGTTTTATTCGACATATTTTGGTGTATTATTTATATAAATCGTGCATACAATTCTCAAGTTATAGTGTAATATATCGGCTTATTTATGGCGCAATACTAGACACGCCCATAAAAAAAATCTCGACCTGATGGAAAAAAACTGAAAGCAGATTCTTGTTTAGCATGCGGAATTCCATCTAGTCCACATATTTTTTTTTTTTGAAGAAGCACGAAAAATTTTTTTTGTCGGCCAGAGTAATGAGTTGCTATACAACTTTAGGCAGACAGAATTTTGTTGTCATTACAAAGTAATTACATTCATAACTACATGTCATTACCAAGTTTTGCTGGGTTATTACGAATTCCCCAGACCATTAATGTATTTTGGAACACTTGGAGTGTACAACGGAATTTTAAATTGTTCAATAAATTTTTTATTAAAAAAGCTATTTTCCATTCAATTTAAACCTTAATTACTGAAAAATACTTTTTTGTTTTCGAGGGATAATAATAAACACCTTTTCATGCTCGGTTAAAAAATTAAAAAAGTTCTAAAAAACTTCACAGATTTATAAACAATACTAAAAGGAATTAGGTCAATATGACTAAGCCATATCTTCGATTGCAATATTTCGGTAAAAATTCAGTTTTTTTTAGATATAAATGCAACATTTTTTGAACGGATGTCCAAACTAAACAAAATTATTATATAATAAGGTAAAAAATATATCAGGAAATATATTCTGAAGTTTTCCAAAAAATTGGGCAACAATAACCTTTAAAATACGGAGGTCAAAGGTCAAAATTAGAAAAAAATTTAATTTTTAAGAAAACATAAGCGAAAAATAATTTATTTTTATCAGGATTTAATTTTTATTATTTTTCATGGCTTTACTTGTCAGAATGAGGTAATTGTCATTTTATTTGTTCAAAATATTAATCAATAAAATTTTCTTTGAACATATTTATGAATAAGGGTCTTTAAAAAGAGCTGACTCCAGGCTCAATTGAGGGTTAAATTTGACTTTTTTCTCTTATATAAACTTCAATTATATTTCGACTAAATTGAATATGTTTTATCTTATTACTTAGTAATTTTGTTTAGTTTGAACATCCGTTAAAAAAAGTTGAATTTATATCTAAAAAACTGCAAAAAATCACTTTTGCTGAAATCCTCAATATTACAATAGAAGGAACGGCTTTGTCATACAAGGTAATATCCTAAATCCTTTTTAATTTTATTTCCTATAGTGTTGTCTATACAAAAAAAAATCAAAAAATAAAATCAATCATCAAATATGTTTGTAAATAATTACAGCTTTTTTAAATTTGTACCTCTCACCATAATGATTATATCAATCATTAAAAACTGTAAAAAATGAAGAACAGAAAAAAAATGTCCAATTAAAAAATTAATTAAATCAATTAAGTGGTTATAGAAGAGGACTTAATCTTTCAGAAAACTCATCTTGTAGTTACCCCGTGGTAACAAGAGATAAGCTACAGGGTGTCAAAGTTGGCTACCTCGAGTATATAAAAGTTTCAAAAAAATTTTAACTTCTACAAAGCAAGTCTGATATCAGAGATTTTTATATTTTATATTTTTGCGAAGCGCTTGGTAAGATAAAGAAAAAATAAGCTTACTCACCTCAGTGGTCTTTTATAGTTAAAAAAATATTTACGCTTGAATTTTATATTTTTGATTCTTCGTCTAGATTTTGTTTAGTTTTTCGGGAATAAGTTCTGTGGTATATGATTAAATTTATTTTTAAATATTCTATAATTTGAAATATATTTCGAAATAACATGCTGATATTTTTTTTTTTTTTTTTTTTGGATTATCTTAATTTTTTTAGAAGTGAAAAATGTTTGAATCCATCTGAAATTAATAGGAAAAAAAGGTAATTTTTTTAAAAATATAGTACTACGCTTTTAGTTTTTTCTCAAGGTTTTTTTAATAAAATTTTTTTTCTTTACATATTTCACAAGACAAAGCTCCATTTTTGAAGCTTAATAAGGAAATTTTAAATAGATTTGTGTTTAAATTGATTTATTGCCAAAATTGGTTTCTAAAATTTTTTTGTGTGATTTAATTAAAGGAAATAAATGCAAGATGATATTTATTTATTTTATATTAAGAAATAATAATGAAAATATTAAGCTAATATGATTTTTTAAAAATTAAAAAAATTCGTTTAAAAAATTTACACTTTTTTTCAAAAATTCTGCCATCGTTTTTGGCCGGGCGAGAAACAATTCAGTTTCAAATTAGTTTAAATGTATGTTTTGATTAAAAGTCATCTATAAATTAAAAAATTGTGTGACATTTTTTTATAAATCGATAAAAATTAAACTATTCTTGAAATTAACCACTTTCTTATTCTTTCTTTATCTTGCCAGGTTTGAAATCGGACTTAATTTGTAGAAGTTACGATTTTTTGAAATTTTTATACACTCGAGGTATTAAACTTTGACACCATGTAGTTTATCTCGTGTTAAATTATCTCGTTTTGAAATAGAGTTATCAGTTCTTCCATGCATTTCAATACGATGCGACCAGTAGTTTAAGAGATACAGATTTTTTACCAAAAATGTTGCGTTTGGCCCACTGTGCTACGTTAACTCTTTTTTCCACTTCATAACAAGTGATAAACTTTTATTTATTGTTTTATAATAAAGTTTGCATTTTAGATAAGGTTACAAATACAGCGAACACTTTTCTTCGGTCCCATTGATTTTACCAACATTTTCCATAAAAATAACTATGTTTATAACGAACACGGTTATAGCGACCTTTTTTTATAACGAACACATTTTTATAGTCCCAAGAAGAATTTTTCATACAAAAAACTACTTTTATAACGAACTCCCACAAATACTTGTTTTAGATAAATAAAATTACACATTTCAAAAATTTTAAAACTAACAGAAATAACTTTATTTTTCATTTAAATTACACAGGTCAACACTAAAAAAGTATCTGGAAAATCATGTTGCAGATATTGTAGGTACATCCCAATCACCAGGAACATTTCGGATTTTTTCCATCACGTCACATTTTTAATCCATTGAGGGCCAAATAAAATATGGTTTTGTAATGAGTTTTTATGTTATAAAATTTTCCCAGTAATAGGTAGAGCAGATAAGTTTCTTACTTATCATACATAGCTCCTAGATGTCTTTAAAGTTGTAAAAACCAAGAATTTCTCAATTACACCTCGGAGTGGGTGTAGAGGAAAAATTTGTATTTCATATAACAGACAAAAGACCATAGATATAAAAAATGGTAAAATTTTAAAAATCACACAGTTAGAAAATGTGTATCCATCAAAAGTGTGAAAAAATAATAAAAATCCAAAATTAAATAACAGAGTTAACAAAAAATTATAAGAAAAATATATCGCGAATAATTCGGCCTAATTTTAATTCCTTATACTAAATATAGTGTAGAAAGTTAAATAAATCATTTCTATGACGTCACAATTTTAATATATATAATGTTTTTATTTTGAACTTCATTGAAAAATTTATGGATATTTGTTTCTTTAATTAGGATTTAAGAATGTACTATTAATAAACTTTTTCTTATATTAAGAAGCTGTAAAAGTCTATCACCAAAGTAGGATTCCATATGCGTTGATATAATCTCTAAGTAACAGCATTTTCGCGCAAAACCTCCCATTGTTCTTCGCATATTTTTCCCATTTTTTCTGTGCTTTTAGCAACTTTAAAGACTTTTAGACTTTAGAGACATGGCATATTCTACACTTTTGTTTTGTTGTTCCTTCTCTATAAAATACGGATCCATAATTCGCTCTATCTATTACCCAGAAAATTATATAACCTAAACATTTCTTAGAGGTACATATTTCATTTGGTCATCAATGGGTTAAAAGTGTGATGTGATGGAAATTTTTCATGTTACTTTTTTCACTACATTTAGTCTTAGAAGTAAGAATTAAAAAAAATTATTCAAGATATATTTTTTTCCAAATTTTTTTTTCAAACTTTTGGTGTCTACGCATTTTCTGTCAATGCGATTTTAAAAATTACCATTTTTGAAATCTGCGGTCTTGTACTAGTTATACCAAATACAAATTTTATCTATACACCCACTCCTTATCCCTCATTTTTTAATGGTTTTATGAGGGTTAATTGAGAAATTCTTGATTTTTACAACTTTAACGACTTCTAGGGGCTATGTGTGAGAAGTTAGAGACTTTACTAGTACTACATTTTTGCAGCCCCATGTCTTGCCTATAGAACATGTGTGAGAAATTTACTCTACCTATTACCTGGAAAATTTTATAACCTAAAAACTTCTCAAGGAAACAAATTTTCTTTGGTCCTCAATGGGTTAAAAATGTGACGTGATGGAAAATTTTCATTTGACTTTCTACACTATATCAAGCCTAAGGAATAATATTGTAAACTTATTCCAGATATAAATTTTTTTGTGGTTTTGTTGACCTGTGTTATTGGACAAATGGAAATAATTTTCATTAATGTTAATTTAAATTATCGGCAAATAAAAGATAAAACATTTATAGTTGTTAACCTTTTTAAAATAACATACGGTTATCGAAAATAGCTAATAATAAAATTGAAATCATTTGAGGATTAAACACTAAATATTAGAAAATCGCTATTCCTCAAAAAGTAAATATGTATTTCAATACATGCCAATTTAAAAATATCCGTAATAAAAGAAAACATTGAATTAGTATACAAAATATAATTAATCTCAATTTGAAATTTGTGAAATGAATGATGAATGCAAAAAATATTAGTCCTGATATATCCCAGCAAAAAACGATGAAGTTCTTCCAAAAAAAGAACATTTTCACAACTTCAAAAGTGGAACAAAGTGCATATTTTAAACATTTTTGGAAGTTCTTAATAATTACTTCCAAAAAAGTGAAAATAAATGAATTTTTAGCGGGAAAAAAATGGTAATAATTTCTAACAAAATTTAAATTTTATAAATTTTAAAACATTTTTATTATTATTTAATAGGGCAAAAAGAGAATTTTTATTAAAAAATTTTATAAACATAGTTTTAAGGGAAGTACTTCCAAAGGAATGAAAAAGAAGTATAAAAGAATAACATCCTACCAATGACAACCATGAAAAAAGAACTTCTGAAGCTCTTTTTCACTACTAAGTACTTCCTTCCAATGACAACACAATGTTAAAATCATGGCTATTTCAGTTCTTTTTTTGCTGGGATTAATCATTAATATTTAAAAATCATAAATACCTCCCATTTTTAAAGGAAAGAAATACGCTTTAATTCTAAATATTAGTATTGTAATGAAATACGTGTATTTTGTATTACGTATTATTGTTATTATTATTATTATTTTTTTTTTTTTTTGGAATTTTACGGATATAACAAACTACGGTTATAACGAACTAAATATGTCGGTCCCTTCGAGTTCGTTATAACCGTGTTTGACTGTACTTAGTTTCATTATTAACATTTCATTTAAAGTTACAAAACATTGAAAAATTGTAAAAAGCTTTTTTCTGTCTTTGAAATTTTTTCTAAAAGAAATTTTATAAATAAAAATAACACGGTGCTACAAAATGGTAAAAGTTTAATAATCTTGAAATATAACACATTGTAGATTATTATAACATTAGACATATCTCTAAAATCGGAAGTTATATAGAAAAACCGGATTTTTCCGGCTTCACGGCTTTAAATTCAAAATAATTTAGCTGCGACAAACAAAATATTAATATGCATTTTATAGTGATGCATTTTTGTTGCTTTAAAACCAAAAACATAATTGTTGTTGTTTTAAGTTTTTAAGCCGCATTAGAAAGAAAAGACCTTTTTAAAAAATCTTTTTAAAAAGTAGTACCTTTGAGAATTTTTAAAAAGTGGGCAAAATAGGGATTTAAAAAAAAAAAAAACGTAAACAAAAAAGAATATTCAGCACATTATTATGCATAATTCTATTAAAAACATGTACTAAATTCTTTAATTATACCTCGTATAATGTTTAATTATACCTCGTATAATGCCAATACTATACTTATGTGGTTAAAATTATATAAAAACCTAATGACTTATTTGAAATGTACTCACATATTGCAATAAATCATCTAATGGTCATAAAGTATTTCACTAATACATATATATAATTATAATTATATATATTATAATATAAATAATACATATATATAATTATATATAATTATATAATATTTAAATATTACATACCCAGCAAACACGGTGTCAAACGTTTGAAATATGATTACCAGGGAAACCAAAACATGCTCTAAAAAAATGGGTTTTATGCGCATTAAATATGCAATAAAAAACTAAAAATATGCTCCAAAAAACGCTAAAATATGCACTTAAAAATCAGAGATTTTGTAAAATTTTTTAACAAAATTATGATTTTCATTAAAACAAATATTTCAAGATTAATAAATAAGGCAAGACTGAAATTTATCAACATCGTCGAAATTTGATTCCCCATTTTTTTTTTTTTTTATCAAATCTCATAAAAACATTATTGATCTTCTATTTCCTTACCCATCTAATTCTAGACACTATTATTTGTTCAGAAATTATTAAAATTATCATATCGATCACTAACCGCCAAAATATCGTAATCGACAACATTTTCGAAACTCACGTAACTCATGAAAATTTATAATTTTGAATCATTTAGATCATTTGTCAAAATTGTAATGTTTTGTTTTCTGTACTTGCGACATTTTCGCGATTAGGACTCGATATGCTTTCATAAAAAAATATTGTTTTTACAACATAAACTTCAATCATAATAATCAATTTTTTTTTTTTTGGTTTCTCATTTTTTTATAAAATCAAATTTGAAAAACATTTCATGATGTAAAAAAAATTATCCTTAAAATATCAAAATATGCTTTAAAAGTGTTAAATATGACCTAAAAATAACAAAATATGCTATAAATATGCACTAAAAATCGCCAAATGCAAAATTATGCCGTTAAGAGTAAAATATGCAAAAATATGCACTAACAAATCGATGCCAAAATGATTTATTTGTTCTGAAACGGATAAATATTTAATCGATGGCTTCATTCAACATCCAGGAAAAAACATGCAATTGCATATTGTGGTTTCCCTGATGATTACTTTATCATTTGATATCAAACATGTTTCTCAAACATGTGTCAAATGTGGATAGTGGTTTGAATTTCAAGTTTGAATATAAATTGAGGGTCATTTGAGAAAAAACCTTTGAAAAATTATATTTTCTCAAATTAATATTAAATGTTATTATCAAGTCATTATAAAACCTAAAGATAACTTTAAAAATATTTGAAAAATTGTACGCTCTTAACTTGGTATTAAATGTTATTATCAAATTATTCATAAATCTTAAGACAAGTTTACAAAAATTTGAAAAAATGTGTTTTCTCAATTCGATATCAAATTATTTATAAAATCTTATAAATATTTGTAAACTAAATTAAAAAAAATTAAGAATAATCTAAATTAAATTATCTAATCATTATTAAAAAAAGAAGTTGAGATTATGATAATAAAAAAAATGATTTAAAAAGTAAATAAATATTTACACGATCTTTAAGTAGCAGTTATTTTTAAATAATTTTTGAGATAATTTTCCTTAAAAAAGGATCTAAAATTTGCGGTTTTTGTAAATAAGTACACCCAGAGAAATATCAATCACATACGTGTTGAAAACGAGACCATTCTGTGTCAATAGTGAATCTACAACGTATGTGTTTAAATTAAACACTGCGAGTTCAATTCTTATTGAAAATCGATACCTAATTGACACCAAGTTGAAACCATTTCGGTATAAATTACATATGTTTTCTATTAAATTTGTTAACGAAAGGTATTAAAAAGCTGTTACCGTAAATTACCAATGTGAGAACAACAGTTGTTGATTTTGAATCGAATTTTTTCCCTTAGTGTATATATATTTATATATTCTTATTGAATTCTTTTAAACAAAAATATTTATTTACAAATTACATATTAAAATATTATTTTTACAAAAAAATACTCAATAAAATAATGAATAAAATACTAAATAAAATTAAAAATCAAATAACTTTTACTTATGTTCCACATTTAGTCACAATCCACATTTGAAAAATATTTGAGAATTTCATTTGATAATGATTTGATAATAATAGCATTTCTCAATTTGAAAATTAATTCCTCTTTTTGTTGAGAAAGCTATTATTTTCAAGTTATTTTCAAAGCGTTCTCAAACGTTTGACGTTTGAGAAAGGATTTGATTTCAAATCATTCTCAATTTGATATTACACCTTTGTGTTTGCTGGGTACATAAGTATAAAATTGGCACTGGTTATACAAATTTGGGTCAATTGGCTAAAAATATATATTTTTAACTAAATGTCATTTTTTTGATATAATTAATTAAAACAACGATAACTAAATAAATTAGATTATCTTAATACAAACATAAGTAATTAAAATAAGTATAACAGGTAGGTAGTAAGTATGCAACGAAAATTTTTTTAATATGTAAATTTTTTAACAAACAACTTAAGTACTCATACATAATATATACATATGTATGTACATTAAGCAGTGTATAATGTGTATATTTATGAACATTTACAAATTTACCACACTTACGCCTAAACACTCAATTATAATTGTTAGTTTATTTCTGCAAAAAATAATTTAAAATATGAAATATTTAATGGAATTAATTAAAACAATAACTGTAAATAAAAAAAAAACAATTTGTCATAAAATAGCAGTAATTAATATTCAACATGAATATCTATTAAATGTTAGGTATTACAGTAATTATGTTATTTGTGAAGAATTTAATTGGTTGTTTTATTGTTATGAAATAGTAAAATAATAGGAATTATAAAAAAAAAAAAAAATTGAATGTTTTTCTACTTTTTATTTAAGGGGACCTTTAATACGGGACATTTCATTATCATTAATTTGAAATTATTGTTATTTGTCAGTTGAATTCAAAAGTGTTTTTTTTTTCTTTACAATTATGCCATTTATTTTGTCATTTGTCTAATTCATTATTCAGCTTGACAGTCGTTGTAAGTGATGAAATTGTGTAATAAATGAAATTAAGGAGAAATACTTAAATGGTAAATTTAAAATTAAGGAGTAATATATAAAATCACATAAAAAAATTCTTGCTACTTGTTTCGCAATCACAAATATACATAACCTTCGGATTATATGAGAGATAAAATTATAAAAACACATTAAAGAAAGTAAAAGTTCGTTAAAAGGAAAAAATTAAATATCAACAAAATCATCTTTGGTCTTACAGGTAATTAACTAAGAAAACCAAAGACACGCGCCCAACGTTGTTATGAATATTACGTAGAATTTTAATTTTGGTTTTAAACATGAAATAAGCAGAAAATATAAATTTCAACACATAATGATAGATGTACTACTAGATATACATAATTCTTAATAAAGCTCCCAAAAAAGCTTTGACAGTTTTGTACAAAAAAAAAAAAAAAAACGAGAGAAGAAGATATAGTCGGTCAAGCCCGACTATATGGTACCCTACACCATTTCGATCCACATAATTTTGTTTTTACGTATATACACGCAAAGAAAAAATATGGTTCCTGTGACCATAAACTAAGAGCAACATACTATGATTGTAATATATGATTCCAGGTTACAATAAGTATATTTATACGTAATCATTATTATGATTCCAATTTATAATTTATTAGTAAGGTTCATAACCTTATTAAAAACTTTTAGTAAGTTTTATAACCTTTTCTTAAGTATTGATTTAAATTTTATCATGTTTTTATCATTTAATAATTCCATGTTATCATATATATAAACTAATTTCATCATATATGTAATTCCTTTTTATCATATATATGAAATAATTTCATCATATATATAATTCCATTTTATCATATGTATAATCCCATGTTATCATATGTATATATAATTCTATTTTATCATATATATGAATTAATTTAATCATATATATAATCCCATGTCATCATATATATGATCCCATATTTTCATATTTATATTTATTTGTACCACGATATGTGGCACATTCATCATACTGAATAAAAACAAAACTTGTCAATTTATAGTTATTCATATATAAACTAAATGAGAATTTGTGTATTCAAAAGGCATTAAAAGTTAATGGCTTAATGGTTGTAGAATTTACCAAATTTGTAAAATGAAATGGTTATGTAATTAACTAAATTGTTGTGGAATTGACTAAATGATTGGATTTATTCATAAATATGATTTCATACAAACATATTTAAATACATATTATAATTCAGTGAACCATATTAAAATTTTGATTGTGGGTAATCATTAAATGATTAAACAGAATCATAAACGTTGCTATCATGAACACAGTATATTTAAATCAATGAAAAATGGCTATATAATCATTGAATAGTTGTGGTGATCATGCTGTAACCATGTTTTTTCTCTGCGTGTACAACTTACTCGTGTTAAATATTAACATAATACTAACATTTGTATGGGATTTATGCACGTTAGTGATTTTCGGGAGAGGAGTATATATGGGAGCTATGGTCAATTATGGACCGATCTTCATGAAATTTAGCAGACAGATTTTTGCTGATATAAAACTTATTTGTACTAAATTTTATTAAAATATTCCTATTTTTATGACATCTATAAGTGTTAAAACTCTATTCCGGGAGGACATTTGTATGGGGGCTAGGTGAAATAATGGGCCGATCATAACCAAATTCAATAGGCTTCGTCCTTGTGTTGAGAAAAGCATATGTACCAAATTTCATCAAATTATCTTCAAAATTGCGACCTGAACTTTGCGCACAAGCTTTACATGGACAGCCAGCCAGCCAGCCGTCCAGCCAGCCAGCCAGCCGACCAGACGGACGGACGGACATCGTTAAATCGACTCAGAAAGTGATTCTGAGTCGAACGGTATACTTTAAGGTGGGTGTCCGAAGATTTTTTCTCTGCGTTACAATTTCTGCACAAACACATAATATAATAAAAAAATGAGGTTAATAAAGAAATAAAAAAATAAAATAACTCAGTACACATAGAAACACTTTAAAGAAATTTGATGGCAAGAATTACTTCTATTTTAATTACAACCGATCCTTATGAAATAAATTAATTATATTAAACATATATCAACATGATACTGTAATTTAGAACAAATAGTTGCAGATATTTTGTATATTAGACTGCAATAATTATTTGGGTTGCAAAAACGCCTTTTTACGGTTTTTAAAAAATACGTTCCTATTAAATACTTTGTTTTACACCTAAATGTTAAAAATTAGTTTTTAGATATAAATACAGCTGTTCTAATATTTAATAAATTTTGTATTTATATAGCTGAATTTTAATAACAGAAAATATTTTCCAATCAATCTCTTTTCTGTGTGAACAATGTTAAAGGTTTTTAAATAGACTATTTTTAAAAGTTTTTGTCTCTACAAAATTGTATAGTATTATGAGAATTTCAATGAAAAATGTAAATTGATACCTTCTATTTCGGGAACATTGTCCTAAGGATACATTTAAAGTAATGCAACGATTTCAATTAATTTAAATGTTTTCTCCAAAAAAGGCTATATAGAAATTTTATTTTTATACTTTAAGTAGATTTTTTATTTCTTGTTAGACCAATAAGAAAGCATTTTATTCTCACCATCTACAATAAATCCAATCTTTTTAGTCAATTGACTTTATTAACATCAATATTTGTATTAAAAATAAAACACATGCAATTCTTCCTTTTATGAGACAGCAGAGCATGCCAACGCATATTTGGTAAAATTTGTAAATTTTCGTTAGAATTTTTCAGAGAAAACATTGCCAACCTGTTTTATTGTCCTTTAATTTTTCGTAGACTGTTTAACAAAAAAAAAAAAAAAAAAAGATAAACATAAACATAATATAAATATTCTAGCGGTTTTCAAAATTTATGCGTTTCACAGTGGGTTAGAATCCCAGTAGTTTAGAGATAAATTGTTAAATCTTTCACTTTAAATTTTAATCAAGTTTAATAGGAAAATAGAAAAAAGTAAAATTAAGAAATTTGAAAAATTATTAAAACGGAACAATACTTGTTTTTCGGTACTAAATTTCGCAGACTCTAGTTTTCGAGATAAACTTTTTTTATAGAAAATTAATGAGATTGCATAGCATATTGCAAAAAATCTCTAGAACGAATTATCCGATTGAATTTAATAGAAAACCAAAAAAAAAAAAAAAAAAAACAATTAAAAAAAAATACGTTTTAGCCTGCCTTGGTGAAGATTTTTCGCTACAGCGCACATTGGGGTAAAAGGGGTCGAAAATGGCGCTTAATTCAGGGAAAGGTGATATCAATATTTTAATGATCACGTTTTATTTTTTTATTGATTATTAGTTAAAAAAAACTTAAATTTTAGAATTTTAAGATTTTTTTTAGCAGAACGGTAAAGTCTGTCCGTCCGTCTATACATTAGAGTTAAATGGGTCGAAAATTATGCATAATAAGGTGATATCAACACTTTAATGATCACGTTTAACTTTTCTATTTATTAGTAAGTAAAAAATGCATTTTGAGAACTATAAGATGTTTTTTGACTGAATTGTATGTCCGTCCGTCCGTCTGTCTATACATTTGGGTTAAATGCGACGAAAATGACGCTTATTTGAGAAAAATGTGATATCTAAATTTTGATACCTTCATTTGGTTTTTATATTAATCAAAAAGTAGAAACAAAATATTTTTCGAATTTTAATATTTATTGATAGATTTTTAATGTCCGTCCATCTGTCCGTCTGTTTGTTAATTTTTGCAAACTTTTCAAAATCGTTTAACTTTTTACTCAATAAAGATAACGACTTAAAATTTTATTTGTTCAATAAATAATTTTGCTTTCTAACCAACTATATAAAATGTAATAAAATCGGTTGAAAATATTTGGCTATATATGAAAAAATCTTAACCAAGATCTTGTAAAATTGAGAAATTTCAAATTTATATAACTCGAAAAATATATAAGATAAGTAGTATATGTAAGCATGTTTTCTAAAAAATTTATCAAGAACTTTAGGCTGATATAAAAATCTTGGAAATCGGGTAAGGAAGAAAAATTCGCTAGTGGTTAAACATTTTCCATGACACTAGTACCATATTTTGAACCCCCATAGTTCCGCACCCGATGCTTATATTGGATGTTTAGTTATCTTTCAGAAAAATATAAATATTATATGGGCCATTATCAAAAAAAAAAAAAAAAAAAAAAAAATAATAAAAAAACAAAAAAAAAAAAAAATATATATATATATATATATATATATATATATATATATAATTTTTTTTTTTTTTTTGGTTGGCACCTTAAAATCTTTTTGCATACATATAAAGTGACACGAATGCATGTATAATCAGAAATCATTTCATGTGAGAGGCGCGAAAGTTATTGCGGTTTTAAGTTGAACATATACAAATTTTTATAAACTAGAAATTTATGTATAATTCTGATCAAAATTACACATAAAATCAAAGTTACTCAAATAAAATTTATGATATTTTCAATGTTTGGAAATGAATGTAATTAGTGCAGAATATTTTAGGGTTTCCTAGCAATATTTAAAAAATTTTCTTTGCAATAAAAATCGCAATTTTTTAAAATTTTGCGAATAATGGGGATCGAATCTAACTTATTTCTCAATATATTGAATGAAAATATATTTTGTTAGATTTTATTACAAAGAAATGCTATTTTATATTGTGATCCTTTTTTAACACAAGTAAATATTTTTTGGTCCATAAAATGTGCCTTAGTGTTTCGACAAAAGTATTCCGTTTTCAACTATCAATGACATTTGACTTAAATTTATTGTCCCGATCAATTATATTTATCGCCGTTCTTATATCTATTTTTCCAATATTTGCTTAAATTACAATTTTCTATATAAAAATACAAAAACAAGAAGTGCAATTTTTGCATAATTTTCAAAAAGTCCATAAAGTTTTTGTGTTAGATTTATTTTTAATGCTCCTCCGCAGTAATCCAAGCAATTCCATATGAAACTGTGAATGTGCCTCGCCAAAAACAGACTTTTAAAAAAATATTCAGTCTTGAGAGACGCACAGACCTCGCCCAAATTTTTAAAAAATAAAAAATTTTGTCATCAAAATTCGACTACCCGGTATTTAACTCTTGAAAGTTTGCACAACAACAAAGATGGTGCAGAATTTATTTGCAAGGTCCAATTAATTTATATTTGATAGAATGAGATGAAAAAATATAAAGGCGCCAACAAAAATTGTAGAAGAATGGGAAAAATTTAAGTAATTTTTAGCCGTTTTTCTATGTTCTTGAAATTTGAACAACAATCATGATTATAAAAAGAAACCTACTGTGCTAAAATTTTGCACTCTATTAGTTTCAAGTCTTGTGTCTATAACCAATTTGTTTAAAATATCATTACCAAAGAACTTATTAAGGGTCTAAGTCAGTTTCAGCCAGGTTAAAGTTTTTTGATAATGGCCCATATATATAGGAATATATTCCAAATCATACAATATTTTCCAAAAATTTTTTCTTTTATATCTCAAGACATATTCCCGAAAAACGAAATAAGTCGAAACAAAAAATCAAAAATGCATCATTCTTTGAAATCGGACTTAATTTGTAGCAGTTACGATTGTTTGAAACTTTATATACCAATTTGGACACACTGTAGCTTATCTCGTGTTATTACAGGGCGAATACAAGATGATCTTTCTGAAAGCTTGGGTCCTTCTCTATAACTCTCCCATACATTTCAGTTTGATCAGAGCATATTTATTACCAAAAAATTAGCGTTTGGCCCCACTATGCACCATTCGACTCAAAATCACTTTCTGAGTCGATTTTACGATTTCCGTCCGTCTGTTCGGTTGGATGTCCACGTTAGCTTTTTAAACAAAGTACAAGCCGTAATAATAAAGATATCTTGACTAAATTCAGTACAAATAATTATTTTAGACCAAGGACAAAAACTACTGAAATTGGTTATGATCTGTCCATGATTTCACTTAGCCCCCATACAAATGTGCTCCCGGTATAAGGGTTTTTATTTTGCACTCCTATGTTTTATTTCATACTTAATATAATTATCGGTCCACAAATGGCCACAGGTCAATATAACCCCGTCACTGAATTTTGGTGAACATACAAAATGGTGTAGGGTATAATATGATCGGGCGGCCAACTTGTTGAAATTTCTTATAGGCATGGCAGAAGAGAGTAAAATTTTATATTTGGAAGAAGGGACTCAAAGTAGGGTACCTCTGATATGAAAATTGTCAACTACTTGCCAAATTTTTGTTCCTTACTCGATTTCAAAGATTACATCTCCTTAAAGATGCATTTTTTACGTATTGATCAATATAAAAACAAAACGAAGTTATTTCCCAATATGTAACGATTTGAAAACGAAAACCCATTGCATTAAAAGTTTGTTCAGAAACGCTAAATGTATTCGCACATTATTTTGGTCCCACTGTAAACAGCTATTTATAAATAAAACGAAATAACATGTAAAATTCTTATTAAATTTTGCATAAGTCAAAAATATTATTTATTTTAGTCTCAAACTTAATTTCTTTAAAATATAATAAATAAAAAATTTCCACAGAATTGTTAGAAGATGAAACCACAAAAGAAAAAAAAAAGAAAAATATATCAAAAAACGCAGACATTCTCACATACCTACACAGAAATATACATATTATGAAAACAAACACAAAATGTTTTCAACTTAAATAATATATACATTAAAGTGCCTTGATTTATATGGGGACAAAAAAAGTTGCAAATGTACCCACCTAAAATTAAAGGCTGATATGTTTTAAATTAATTACCAAAATATTTCAGTTCAATTATAAATTTAATAAATTTAATTTACGTGAGCTGGACCATTTTTAAAAAACCTCCAAAAATATGGTTTTAATCAACAGTATATACAATTTTTAACTTTTTGACAAAAATATTATAGAACAAGCGCGAATGTTATATTCTGCTCGGCCGAATCTATATACCCACCATCAAGTTTTTCAAATTTTACGTTATATTAGAGGTGGGAGAGCCTCGCCCATTTTTTCGAGTTTACATTGGTCTTTAAGCTATTTGTACAACATTTCGTTGACATTTCACCTAATGTAGGAGGTGGGCGGTAAAGTGGGCGGACTACGTCCATTTTTGGTCTCTAATTTATATCGACCCTCGAACTATCTGTATAAAATTTCGATATCGTACATGCTTTTGTTTAAGAGTTATCAGCAGAAAATTATGAAATTTTCAGTACCAAATAAAACTTATATAAGATAAATATTTGAGCCAAATTTCGTTCCCCTACGTTGCCCCGTTCTAGTCCTATCCTGCTTTTAACAGACAGACAGACGGACGAACATAGCTAGATCGACTCAGAATCTAACCAGGACCCAGAAAATATATACTTTATGGTGTCCTAAATGATTACTTCGACATCAATATACCCCCCATTTTTTTGATGGTGGGTATAAAAACGACATCTAATACATATTGAGCAAAAAATATTTTAAATTTGTTTAATTAAAATTTTAGCGAAATTTTCAATGATTTTATTTTAAATACTATTTTATTAAAGTTTGAATATTTTGGACATTTTCCATCGTAAATTATATATTAGAACATCATTGCAATGGTCTCATTAAGTACTATTGATATGTATTTTCATTTAATCCTTTAGTTGCACAAATAAAATTTTGGAATTTGCGGTCCATAATTGGTTAAGTTAATTTTAATTTAATTAATTAGCAGCTAAATTTCAAAAAATCCTTTTTATTCAATTTAATCTATTGAAAAAGTTACTTAGAAAGATAATATAAGATCAAATTCTTTTAAAAGGGGATCATTTCGTAATTATTTTCTCCTATTTGTATGAAAAATTTTAATTTTTTAGCTAATACTATAAAATATTCTCCTAATTCCGCATTATTTAATACATTTTTCATGTAAGTGTACATATTTTCCGTGTATGAATGATATTTTGTTAAAAGAGTCTAAATTAATATTTTTGTGTACATTTAGATGATAATTGAAAATAGTACAAATTCTTATAATTTTCAATGAATTGAATTTTTTGATACGTGTTTTATGTCATGTCAAGTTCACGATTTTGTATAAATTGCAATGAACATTAAATTTTTTTAAAAAGGCTCAAGGAAATTAGTTTTAATTTTTATTATTATTTTAATAAAGAAAATTATGCATAACATTGTTTTTCATTTGTTTATCATTTGATTAAGTTTTTTTTTTTATATTTTTTGTAAAGATAACATCCGAATATCAACATCTTATAGCAATACAATTAATTGAAATCTTTCTATATATATATTGGATCCTGTTTTATTACTTCTAAAGCAGAAGAAAAAGTACCTCACTAAAAATTGTTTTTATTCATTTTTACTGAATGCAACAGACTTACATAAATTTATCATAAAAATAAATAGTTTTATAACTTATAACTTAAGAGAACTTCATTTCGGTTAACCGGTTATTTGACACAAATTATTCGGTTTATTCGTTATTCGAAAATAGACAGTTTTAAATTATTCGGACAATTAATAGAAAAAAATTAACCGGATAACCGAATGACGGTTAATCGATTGGATACCCTAATATATATACTTATACATATATAGTATACATATATATTTTTATACCCATCATCAAAAAGATGGGGGGTATATCGATTTTGTCATTCCGTGTATAACATGTGGAAGGAATCATTTAAGACCCCACAAAGTATATATTTTCTGGGTCCTGGTTAGATTCTGAGTCGATCTAGCTATGTCCGTCCGTCTGTCCGACAGTTGAAAGCAGGATAGGGCTCGAACGGGACAACGTAGGGGGACGAAATTTGCACAAATATTTGTCTTATATAAGGTTTGTTTGGGATTAAAATGGGCAAAATCGGTTAATAAACAAAAAAGTTATGGGCTAAAAACTAGAAACACAGGATGTCCGTTTCATACTTTTCTGCTGATATTTCTTTAACAAAAGCATGTACGACAACGAAATTTTGTATGTATAGTTCGGGGATCGATATAAACCCGGAAACCAAAAATGTGCTTCCGCCCACTTTACCACCCACCTCCCATATAAGGTCAAATTGTGTTCAAATAGTTCAAGGACCAATGTAAACTCGGAAACAAAAAATGGGCTTGGTCCGCCCACTTTACTACCCACTTTATTGCCCAGTTTATAGATTCGGCCGGGCCGAATATAACATTCGCGCTTGTTTTTTTTTTATTTATTTGTTTTTGTTAAAATTATTGTAAAAAATAATTTGTCCAATTAACTTACAATTATTTGTGTTTCTATATTTAATATACATACATATATTTGTTTATTATTCTATTAAGTATTGTTAACTGTATTGAAGAGGCTCTATTGAAAAGCCTTCTATTTCATTGATACAGTTAATTTAAAGTTTTTAATAATGACCTTTACTTTATGCACGCGCTTTTATTTATTCCCAGTAGTGTTTTTGATAATTAAAGTAATAAAATGACTTTCTTTTTATTCATCCCTCTGGCAAACGACTTTATTTATGTACAACAACTTATTTCCTTGCAATATTTTATAAAATTTTTCGCACTTAAAAAGATTAAATACAAACTGTTGCAGTTCTTAATTGTGTCTGTGTTATTAAAACAAATACGTAGTAAATCAACAATGAAACAAAATAGAAAAATAAGTGTTTTAGAACAAGCTAAATACCACAAGCTATATCTTTGGTATATACATGTTACTACATAAGTTTTTTTGTAAGCGATTAACCCTACGGTACATACCCCAAAAAAATAACGTTAGTCAATACTAGGGTATCCAATTATTCGTGTGTTCATATTAATCGGTTTATTCGTCAAATAATTATTCGTGTTTAAAAGTTGATCGGTTAATAACCGATTATTGACAAATTATTCGATTAACCGAATAACCTTAGTTATACATGTAAATTACACAAATTATAGCATTTAATCTATTGAAGTATTTACTTAGAAACATAATATTAGATCAAATTCTTTTCTAGGGGATCATTTCGTAGTTATTTTCTCCTATTTGTATGAAAAATTTTAATTTTTTAGCTAATACTATTAATATTCTCCTAATTCCGTTTTATTTTCCGTTTTATTAAAAACATAATATAATTTTGTAAAAATTTTTTATTACGGCCATTTAATTGGCCACTGATCTTAAAATAAATCGGTAAGTACATGTAGAAAACAAATTTTGAGTATTTTAGCGATGTCCGTCCGTCTGTCTGGCAGTTAATATTAAACTTTTCATGAAGCTACAAATCGCAGTTTTTGAGATAATTGGATGAATTTTGGCTCTATATGATGTAAACACGATCTCTGTTAAAATTAGTTGATAATAGTCACCTATTATAACCATGTCCCCGTACAATTTTGCTCATATATTTTTTTAGTATTGCATAATTTAGTACATATAACACTTTTTGAACGTTAGAAACCTTATTTAATTTAATAAAATAATTTTTATAAACTTAAGAACCAATCTATTAAATTTTTTATCAGGTTCGCACCTCAAAAATCCATAACTCCCATATATGGCCCATTTCCGAAAATCATCATAAAGTGGATAAATTAGTATTGGTAGACATTACGTTTTTTGTAAACGAAAGATTGTAAAAACTTTACAACAAAACTTGTTCTATAATAAATAACACGTTCCATATAAACTCTCCGAGAAAATCCGTCAAAACAGACTATAACGTTCTTACAGTCCTAAAGAATGTTAGCACTGACTTCATCCACAGTTAAGTAAAGGATCCATATAATATCCTAATCGAATATAGATTACGTCCGAAAATAACGTTTTTTACACTAAGTAATGTTGTCAGTGTTGGCATAGCGTCCTATCAAGTTTGGAGCTAAAATATCGAAAGCTTACGTTCCTAAGCACAAATAATATGAAAAAAATTTCAATATATTGACTTCTTGATTGATATTTTGGAGTAAAAGTGGTGGACATTATTACATGATATTCAAAAAATTAAAGGAATTCATAAAAACCAAAGTCAATGCGGTGAAGAATGTCAAAACGACTAAAAAGTGCGCTGTCATTCTCATATTTATAAACGTTGGCTCAAAACAGTAATAATTCGAAAAGTTTTTAACTCGTCACATATTATTCTTTATTACTTATTCTGAAGATTCTAAATAAACTAAAAATTTCAAGAAAAAAGCTTACTTGTGAAACTAGTTTTTTTTTCAAATCCCAACGGAGCCATTTCTTATAATTTGGCAATTTTGACTATTATGGAAATGCTTATTCACTAGTTTAAGCAAGAAATTGGTTAAATTTTAACTTTATATGAATCAAAGGACAATAAAGATTAGATTTTAAATAATAAATAGTGCAAAAAAAGAGTTAATTTTAGTGCAAAATACAGAAATTATATGAGGGTACCCGGGTACCATGGGTATTGACTCCCGTAGGTATCAACTTTAAAGCCATTTTACATATAGACCAAGTTAATCAAAGTTGGGTATTTTAGTTTTAATAGTGTATAAATACCTTAATCACGGCGATCTGAAGTTTCGTGGCTATATCTTTATTAATAAAGAAATGCGAGCACTTTAAAGTTAAAATTGATACGGTACATACTCGGGTACCCGGGTACACTTATGTACACTTATGTACACGATCGACGAATTCTATACTATTGTATATTTCGGCGGGGTCTCCGGAGAATATATACAATACCAAGTTGTATGTAGAATACATACAATACCAAGTTGGTGATTTTAGGTTGATACGAATCGAATGCTATCCTGGTTTGTTTATAAAGGTTTAAAATAAAATCTAAATTTCCAAAGGGTTACAGCAAATTGGCCAAAAAGAAAGCAGAGTTAAAGGCTCATTAGCTATATTTTAGATGAAACCTGTTGCCCGGTTTTGAACTCTTGAAAAAACCGGTAAGTCGGTTATCAGACATATACATTTTTTAACAAGAAAATAATATATGTTTTTTTTTTTATTATGCAAAAATATTAAATTTTGATATGCATAATCAAAATTAATTTTTATACCCACCATCAAAAAGATGGGGGGTATATTGATTTTGTCATTCCGTGTATAACATGTTGAAGGAATCATCTAAGACCCCACAAAGTATATATATTCTGGGTCCTGGTTAGATTCTGAATCGATCTAGCTATGTCCGTCCGTCTGTCCGTCTGTTGAAAGCAGGATAGCGCTCGAACAGAGCAACGTAGGGAGACGAAATTTGGCACAAATATTTGTCTTATATAAGGTTTGTTTGGGATTGAAAATGGGCAAAATCGGTTCACAAATAAAAAAGTTATGGGCTAAAGACTAGAAACACAGGGTGTCCGTTTTATACTTTTCTGCTGATATTACTGCAACAAAAGCATGTACGATAGCGAAATTTTGAACATATAGTTTGGGGATCGATATCAACTCGCAAGCCAAAAATGGGCGTGGTCCGCCCACTTTACCGCCCACCTCCCATATAAGGTGAAAATCAATGAAATTGTGTTCAAATAGTTCAAGGACTAATGCAAACTCGGAAACAAAAAGTGGGCGTGGCCCGCCCACTTTACTGTCCACTTTACCTCCTAAAAACTAGAAACACAGGATGTCCGTTTTATACTTTTCTGCTGATATTTCTGCAACAAAAGCATGTACGACAACGAAATTTTGTAAGTATAGTTCTGGGATCGATATAAACTCGGAAACCAAAAATGGGCGTGGTCCGCCCACTTTACCGCCCACCTCTCATATAAGGTGAAAATCAACGAAATTGAGTTCAAATAGTTAAAAGACCAATGTAAACTCGGAAACAAAAAATGGGCGTGGTCCGCCCACTTTACTGCCCACTTTACCACCCCCTTCTATATAATGCAAAATTTGAAAAAGTTGATGGTGGGTATATAGATTTGGCCGGGCCGAATATAACATTCGCGCTTGATTAATTTTAAATTGTTCTAGGGAGATCGATTATTCGTGTTTTTGCGAAAACCGGTTTTCGAATATTTCGAATACTTGTCATTTAAAAAAACCGGTTACAAATTACTAAATTTAAAAAAAAAAAACCGGTTAACATTCGGACACCCATTTAAAGGGTTCAATTTTGTAGGCCTTAATGAAATTTGGCACAGATAAATAATTTGGTGCAAGGACGCATTGATTGAAGCACCTCAAAAACATGTATTTTTGTTACAGTAACCGATTTTCCTAGTGTAGAAATAAGTTGGCCACGCAATATATTTTGACATTAGGTTATTCAATAAAGTTATTGGATAACAATCTTGGCTTGTATAATGAAAAAAACCTACAATTCGATGTTTGTGCAGATAATATTGATGGAATTTTCAAACAATATATAAAAGCTAGAATTTTAGTAGTAAAGAGTGAGCCTATCTAGATTTCGTCATTTGTAACATCTTCATAAACGCATTTTCAAGAATATAGTCCGCATCTTTTTTAAACAATCGTTAAATTATGTGGGGTTTAAAGAGAAAAAACTGTGCTGGACGCTTAAATATTTATGCAATATTGAATATCTTTTAGTGGAATTAGTGTGCAGGACTTTCTCAATCTGACTATATGTCATATGTGGGAGTTGTATAATCAGTTCATTCACAGCATCAGTGTTTTTTTTTTTTTAGCAAAACAACCGTTTTTAGAAGACCTTCACAGAATGTATTCTGGAACCAACAGTGGCATTGATTGTATTCCATATACCAGCGATATAAGGTTTATTCCTATAAGGGTTCATTTCTAAAGATTGATGAGAATTTAAAAACATATTGTTCTTCAATTAATCCACATGGAAAATTCTAGAAAATCTCATGAAAATATTTTATTATAAAATTAACTTTTTGATGAAGACGATTTTTTAAGTAACTTTAGGAAACAGAAATAGCCCTCGTATAAAAAAAATTTTCTGAGGACGTAGGACTTTCATATTTTATGACTTCAGTGTCAGATTTACGTACGCTACATAGTTTTGCCGTTTCGCAAAACATAAATTACACCCCTCGTATTTTGCAATTATAAACTTAAAGATTTTTTTTAATGAATTGCTTTTTTTTTAGAAAAAATTTCTGAAAATAATAAAAACCGAGTATTCGAACCAAACAAGGCGCTTTATAAACCGAAAAACCGGTTAACGGGTTTTCGGTTTTGGGTGTTCTAGTAGGGTTGAAGCAATAATTTTCAATTAAAGCTTTTTGTGACAAAAGAATAAATTTTGTCTTGTATACAAATCGCTAAAATAAAAACCAATAAATGTTGTGATTTTTAAACTACAACAGATTTACTGGAAATATGTTGCTGTTGATGTGTACAAAACAACAACAAAGTAGTTGCTAAGTACTGTTTACATTTACATTTTTACATTAACGGTAGAGTAAGGGTGCCTTAAGAAGCTATACAGACTTTATGTATTGCAGTGTATGTGCGTCAATTGGAATTCCGAAGGGGTATTATATGGGACCTATCTTTTAAACCAGTAAACATAGAAATAAAATGTATATAGTTTTTGGAAATAAGAACGTAGTTTTAGTTATTTTTTTCATAAAGTAATTCTATCTATTTATTACCATATATTTTATTATGGGAACCGTAATAATTTTGAAATTCATTGAAACACAATTTTGTTAAATTTTATATCAAAATGTTAAAATTACATATTATAAAAAGTCATTGAGCAATATCTTTAAGGCATTTATGAATAATTAACTCCCAGTTCCGCAAAATATTTATTTAAAATATTAAAATAAAATTTACCATAGCACCCATATAAGACCGACTTCGGAAATCGGCCAAAAGTGCATAAAATCATATAAATGTTAGTATCAACATAATATTATGGATTTGTATATTTTATTTCACTTAGTAAAAGTATCGGTCCACAATTGGCCACAGGTGTAAGTCCCCTACCCGAGTTTTGATGCACATATAAAATGGTGTAGGGTATCATACGGTCGGGCTTGACTGACTATATCTTTTTTCTCGTTTCTAATTGACTTTAATTTTCGAAATAAACCGTTATATAGAAATTATCATTCTTTTCTCAGTTCATTATTTTTGTAATTAATTAAGAATTATGACAGCTAGATAGAGAAATTTATTTTATCAAAACTAAGTCCATAATTTTTCTTACTTTTGGAATTAAAGGATAACTTTTGTAAAAAATTGTTTTTTGGAGAAACTAAAAAGATTTGATATCTAGTAAAATCTTGGTCTGTTAAGATATCTTAACGAAATTTTCAGCCATTTTAAATGGTATAGTGAAGAAAAATTTAAGATTTTTGTAGAAAAAAATCCCACAATTTCCATTTCAACGAAAATCGCCAAAATTGATTTTTTTTTTTTAATTTTTCCCATAAAATCAACATTTATTGCAGGTTTGGAAAAAGCCATTGGTAAATTCTTTAGAACACATTAGAGATTTCGAAACTTCATTCGGTGTGCGGAACTAGCCTTTGGGATTTTAGAACATATAGACAAAAGAAAAATTTTTGATTTAATGTAGGTCAAATTCGGGAAGATCTGTACATAGTTTTGTTGGGCTTTCAGGCTTGTTTTTAATCATAGAATCAACTCCCTAAGGATACTTTTCAGAAAAATATAAATTTACTATATGTTCTTAAAGAAAATTTTATTTTTAAGAAAAAAAAGGGTAGACACTTTTTCGGCAAAAAAAAAAAAAATAAAAAAAATAGAAAAGACCATCATTTTTGCATTTTCAATTTCAAACTCAGGAGAGATATCTACTTCTAGTTTTTTCTATTCGATAGATAATTTTATTCTTTAGCTAACTGGATAAAAACTTATAAAAATCAGATAAAAATATTGGCCTATATATTGAAAAAACTTTACCAAGATTTGGAAAAATTGAACTAGTTCAAAATTCAAATGCAAATAACTTGAAAACTATAGGAGATAAATAACACATGCAATCATGTTTTTCATAGTTCTTATCGATAGCTTTAAGATGTAAAAATATTACATAAGAAACAAAAATTTGGCAAGTCATAAAATATTTTCTATGTCAGAGGTACCCTTTTGTGATCTCTAATAGCTCCACTGAAGCTCCTGAAGGCTCCGCTGCGACTGTGCAAAATTTTATTTAAATCTAACCAGCCGATTAGAAGTTACAGTTTTTTTTCCCAAAAAAATCGATTCTGCCTCACTGTGAATTGTGTAGCATATTTTTGTGTAATTAAACATCTATTATATTTAATTAAACTGCTTAACAGTTTCAGAGATATTTATAAAAATGTGTCGGAAAATAATCAAATTTCTTACAAAATTTCTTTTTCAAAAAGTCGTAAAAAATCTTAAAAAATAGATTTTTTTTCGACATGTTTATATTATTTGTTGTAAATAAAATTAGCTTTTTTCAACCTAAATTAATTAATGCAGGTAATACGGAAATATACTCATAACTTATTGACGTGCATAGATTTTGTTATTCTATTTAATTAATAATGTTTTACAAAAATGAGATAATATAACTTAAGTATAATCAATTTGAAAACAAAAGCAAAAATATTAATACTTAATATGTATTTTAGCTACCTTAAATTTTATATAAGAGAATATTCAAACTTTTTTAAATAACTTTAATTTGTTTTTTATCTTGTATCATTAGAAAAATCGATTGCTAATTTTTGGCAACATTTTTATTAGAAGAAAAATATCTTTAAACAGTTCTAGGTATTTTTTTAAATATTACAATACAGCTTTTAATGTTTAATAATTATGCTACTAAATATTTAATAAATATACTAAAGTAAATTTTATATGTCATCTTATAAAAAAGTTTGTGACAATTGTACGATAATAATACTTTAAATCAAAATTACAACTTTTTTCAACTTTTATTTAGACAACAAACAAAAAACAAGTACCTAAGTAGCTTTTTAAAATGAAAACTTTCCAACAATAACATATGTTTTCCTAAGAAAGTTTTGGCAAAAAGATTTAAATGCAAAATATTTTTGGACTTATTTTTTTTTTTTTCTGGATTCTTTTGTTGGCACTTAAATACATATAGAAATAAAATAAAAATGTATAACGAAAACTTAAAATAAGTTATTTATAAAAACAAGTTTATTATTAAACTAATTTAAATTAAGTTATATAGAAAATTTTCACAAAGCACTGTGTTCAGAAAATTATTTACATAAACATACACACATACATATAAAGTTTAATTAAAATGCAATTAATCCTATTTAATATCTTCAATTAATTTTTAAATTAATAAAAATTGTTATTCAATAATTTCTAGGATTTCCTTAATTTACCAGACAATTTTATTATTTTATTAAGTACTTTTATGTAAAAACTTGGCAGTCTTGAAGGTCATATTTAAAAATTACAATACACATCAATGATTTTCCTTTTTTTTTTTTTTTTGGTTTTCTTATGTGGTTCCTCTTATACAATATATTTTTGCTCGTAAACATAAATCTTAAACTCTTAAACTTATGGGCAGGCTTTGTGAACACAATGTAAGAAAACTTTATGACACAAATTGTTGAATTAATGAGCTTTTATATGTAAAAATGTGTATGAAAACAAAGTTACAAGGAAAATGTCACTCATTTTTTAAAGAGAAATCTCATAAATTTCATTTAAGAAGGAGATTTTTTTAACAAATATTTTATACCAATAGATCTAATGTTTGTGGTATTGTAGACAACAAGTTTTCTCGAATTTAAAAAAAATTTAATATTTCATTAAAATGGAAAGCCCGAAATAACACAGTACAACAACAAAAGATTTACTCGATAATTCCAACGCAAGATGAAAAGTAGTAAGTGCTAGTCTAGCAGTTAGAATTTACAGCCTCTTCAAATTTTTTGGAGCCTTTTTATACCCTTCACCACAGGTGTAAAGGGTATATATAAGTTTGTCATTCCGTTTGTAATTCCCACAATTTTCGTCGGAGAGCAAAAAAGTTTACATTTTCGGGATCCTTGTAAGAAATGATGACGATAGGACCATGTCCGTCCGTCCGTCCGTCCGTGTGTCGGTTGAAATGGCGTTTATGAAGCCCACCGATAACTGACATATGTAATATATATGTTAAACGATCGGAAATGCTTTCGAGAATTTTGCTATTGGAATTCAGCAAGATCGGTTCATACAATGCGGAGATATGTTAAAAAACCAGTTTTTAGAACCGGTTTTCCAGTTTCTGAAGCCTCTGTATATACTAGGGACTTCGTTTTACGAAGAAGTCTGGGACATTTTTTTCTGAATTTTTGTTCTGAAAAAATGAAAAAAATCGGTTCAATAATAACTGAGATATCGGACAAAACTCATTTTTTATTTTTTGAAGCCCTGGTTTAAGCTATAGATTTTTATTTTTATACAGATCGGTCACAAATATTTTTATAAAATTTCAGTTTTTTTGAATCAGCAGGATCGGTTTATAAATGGCGGAGATATGCTTTAAAAACCGGTTTTTTTTATTTTTTGAAGCCCTGGTTTAAGCTATAGATTTTTATTTTTATACAGATCGGTCACAAATATTTTTATAAAATTTCAGTTTTATAAAAATATCCTGCTGTTTTGAATCAGCAGGATCGGTTTATAAATGGCGGAGATATGCTTTAAAAACCGGTTTTTGGAAGCGGTTTTTCAGTTTTTGAAGCCTCTACATATACCAGGTACTTCGAATTTTTAAAGGGGGCTCGGAAATTATTTTCTGAATTTTTGTTCTGAAAAAATGAAATAAATCGGTTCAGTAATAACTGAGATATCGGGGAAAACGAATTTGTTATTTTTGAAGCCCTTGTTCAAGCTACAGATTTTTATTTTTATATAGATCAGTCATAAATGTTTTTACAAAATTTCGTTTTTTTTTAATAAACCAAATTCGTTCATAATCAACAGAGTTGTGGCCCAAAAACAAATCTGTTAAGAATATAAATACACACACAAACATGTATATTAAGCATTGTAATGACTATTAGTGACGTTTTTTTTGTTTTTTGTATAGACAAGTAGTTTAGTTAGAAACAGCAGTAATATAATGAATAACAGTGTTGTTGTTGTTCTTTGTATATGCAGTCTGTACAAAAATAAATAAATATGGAATTGTTGTTGTTTATTTTTAAAAACTACAACATATCTGTTAAGAATATACATAAATACATACACAAACATGTATATTAAGCATTGTAATGACTATTAGTGACGTTTTTGCCTATAAGACAAGTAGTTTAGTTAGCAACAGAAGTAATATAATGAATAACAGTGTTGTTGTTGTTCTTTGTATATGCAGCCAGTTTGTATATACACACATAAAAAAATAAATAAATATGGAATTGTTGTTGTTGTTTATTTTTTAAAAGCAAAGCCTGCTATGATTGTTTTTTTTATATATTCAAATTTTCGTAGTTTGAAAAAAATTTAGATTTATATATGTGAAAATATGAAAGCATACGTTAAGGCGAAAATTTTATTATTTGTCGGTAATATGGTAATATAATGTCGATAAGATAGTAAGATGGTAATATGGTGAAGGGTATCAAAGATTCGGCACAGCCGAATCTTTTTTCAATTTCATTTTAAATATGGTTGGAAATGAAAATCATTTAAATTATTAAATTCAAATGTCATTATATGTTTTTGTTGTTTTATATAGTAATAGCATTGTTATATTATATTCTTGATGGACTTGTTTGAAGATAATTTATTCAATTTTGTTTGTCCAGAAATCTGTCAAATTTTTAATTAAAAATACACCAGAAAAAATACAGAGTATAAAATTTCCCACAATTCCATTGAAGTTCAGTTTTATGTATTACTTATAATCAGTTTTGGATTTTGAGCGCATTTTATGTAAAATTTTTCTGGTTATCTTTTTTCGAGTTCACAAAGTATTGAATTAGCGAAACACAAAACATAAATTCAAACTGAATTTGCATTGCTTTTTTAAATAATTTTATGAGAAGAAAAATGCATCTTAAAATTAGCGATATTCTAAAAGTTTGGTATACCAGCGCCAAATAGTTTAAGGGCTTGAATATACTGATCTGTTACTTTTATTTGGCATGGGAAATATCTTGCCCCCAGAATTAGTGTTGCAAAGTGTGATTTAATTAAAAAAATAAAATATTTGAATTTATTTTCAAAAGATTTTGTATTAAATAAAAATTTTGTTATCAAACCGAGTTCCAAAGTACCCACGGATGTATTATAATACTTTTGAACATTAAGAGGTATAAAAAATTACAATCGTATCATCTTTTCCATCCCTGATATAAAATTTTTTTCTCTTATATACTTTTACGAGGGTTACCTTTTATATTTTGCGAAACGGCAAACTATACAATTTACGTTAAATCTGACATCGGAATCATAAAACATAATGCTAAGGGATTACGAGAGCTATTTCTATTTCCTAAAGTTATTAAACAAATTTCTGCCTCAAAAAATAAAAACTTTTCATGCAATTTTAAATAATTTTCGAAGTGGATTAATTGAAAAACAATATATTGTTTAATGTGTGTGTGTGGCCAATATTTTCCTTTTTTATTATAATTTACCAAATTAAGCTAATAGGGCCTATAGTTCCAATGTAAATAAAAAAACAAACTTTCTATTACAACTTTCCCAACGTTTCGTCGATTTTTTGTCAACTTCTTCAAGGGATTCATCTATTTTAAAAATATAGGTTAGGTTAGGTTAAGAGGGCAGCTATCCAAACAGTCATAGGACAGCTCATGTGGGTCCAGTTTGGTCCTGTTGTGATACCCTACTGGATCATGTGTTTAGCGAGTTTAGCAGTCCTCGTTTCCGATAGAGTCGGACAGTGACATAGGAAGTGCTCCACTGTCTCCCCCTCCTCTTCATCAAGGCAACTACTACAGAAGTCGTTAAAAGGGAGCCCTAATCTCCTAGCATGCGCACCAGCAATCCCGTGCCCTGTAACAACGGATATCAGAATACGTAACCGATGCCTTGGTAGTCCCAAAATGAGATTTGAACGATGTCCATCATATTGGGGCCATATTTGCCTCGAGATTGTGCAAATGGACAGATTTGACCATCTATCCTGTGCAATCCTCGATAGATTCCGCAGTATTATAGATCTGCAGGAGGAGAGCGGTACTCCGACCAGTTGATCCACTTCTTCGTGTCGAAGAAGGGAACCATTTTTGGCCAGTTCGTCCGCAATAATGTTACCCGGGGAATTAAAATGACCCCTAACCCAGACTAGCTCCAGGTTTGAATGTCTCGCCAACTCGTTTAGAGATATCCGGCATTCATGTACCAGCCTGGATGTCGAAAAGACACCCGAGAGCGATTTTATCGCAGCTTGACTGTTCGTACAGATCCGAATATTCACACTGAATACCCTGTAGTACATCAACCAGTTTACCGCTCTTTTTATGGCCGAGATATTTGCTTGAAGAATGCTGCAGTGATCCGGCAATCTAAAGGAAATACTTTTCCTATATTCGGGAATGAAGACAACCCCTCCTACCCCATCAGCAGATTTGGATCCATCAGTGTAGACCTCCACTGTGCTGTCACTCAGTACAAGATCTGTCGAGATTGACACTGAGAAGCCTCTGTCAAGAAAAGGTATAAGAGTGCAATAGTCAATATTGCGAGGAATGTCATCAAATAATCCTAGAACGGTTGCATGACCGTATTCTCTGTCAGTCCATGCACCTGTAATTCTGAGCCTAGTCGCCGACATGATGGCGATCTGTTTGGCCATTAGGTCCACCGGTAGCCAGTTCGTTAGAACGAATAGGGCTTTAGATGGGGTTGTACGTACCGCGCCTGTGATGAGCAGCGCCGAACTACGCAGAATCCTTTCAAAGATTCCGAAAAAGGTGGATTTCTCCATAGCCTTCCACCATACTAACGATCCATACATAAGTATGGGCTTTATCACCATGTCGAAGAACCATTTTGTATTCCTAAGATATATTCCCCAAGATTTCCCAATGGCTTTCCTACACATATATAGGGCGATTCCGGCCTTTGAGGCTCTTGCCCTTGTATTTTGGAGCCAGGATAGTTTAGAATCCAGTATAATCCCTAGATACTTCGCACTATCCGACACCTTCAATTCAACACCATTTAGGCGTGGTAATGGGAAAGATGGAATTTTGTATCTTCTGGAGAAGAGAACGAGTTCCGTTTTTCCTGGATTCACACTGAGGCCACTGGTTATGCTCCATACACTAAGTAGGCCCAGAGCAGTTTGCAGGCGTTGTGACATAGTATCCAGATATTTCCCAGATACAGCCATCGCGACATCGTCCGCATAAGCGACAGTCCTAAACTTCAGAGAATCTAGTTTCCTGAGTAGTGGGTTCACGGCGATATTCCAAAGAAGAGAAATATATTTTATAAAAATATAAAAAACATAACATATTATATAACGTTTCTTAATCATACCACAATTATATAACTTACAATTTGGACATTAATTAAGGCATTATATTATACAATTTAACATGAAACATGAAAATTAAAACAAACAAAAATAAAAAGTGCAAAAAACACGTCTTTACTTCTAAATCACAGATTTGTTATGGCAACTACGTAGCTATTGTTTATGTTGTCAGTGTCTTCTTCCAAGTTCATAGTTTTTCTAATGTTCCATTGCATTCGTAGACTTTCCTTTATATACCCTTTCTTCTCAGTTTTTTCCTTGTCCAAGATTCTTACTTCGACAAAATCAGCTGTGTGACCTGTTCCTAGTATGTGTCTCGCAAGTGCAGTTGTTTGTTTACCTTTTGTTATGTCTGTTTTGTGTTCGTTCATTCTTGTAATGAGTGTTCTCTTTGTTGTGCCTATATAAACAAGATCACAATAATTATCATCGCTCCCATTACATTTAATTCCATAAACAACGTTGCTTTGTTGTTGTTTTTCAATTTTGGTCCCCATATTGGTGAATATTGTATCTGTTGTTTTGTTTGGTCTATAAGCAAATTGTTTATTGTTCTCCTTTATTGTTTTTCCTATTTGTTTATTTCCAGTAAGACCAGGGATGTATGGTACACTGTAAAAATGTTTATCCTGTGCAGTGTTGCCAGGACTTGAGAAAAAAAAGAAGCTAAATTAGACTTTAAAAAAGGTCAGAAAAGGCTAAATGCCCCAAAAAATAAAGCCAGAAAAAAGCTAATATATTGTTTTATTTAAAAACGCATTTATTTTTAGGTCCTCATAAGATTTTGGTATTTTTTAAAGATATTTTAGTGAATTTGTAACTATAACATAAAAAGTTTCTATGGGTAATAGTTTGTTAAAAAATAATTATAATATTTTTATAGAATGAATTTAAATACTTTTGATTTTTTTGTGCGAATTAATACACAAAAATGCTTAAATTGATGATTCTGTAAAAATAAAATGAGTAAATTTTTAGCTTTTTTAAGGCAATGTTAAGAATAAAAAAGGCTAACAAAAAAGCTTGAAGCTAAAACGAAAATTTTGAGGCTAAAAGTAAAATAAAAAGGCTAGATTTAGCCTTAAAAAGGCTAAACTGGCAACACTGATCCTGTGTATCTTTAGTGTGGTCATTATAATTGTCCTTACTTAAGCGGGTTTTTGTTCTCTTAATGAGGGAGTCAATTAGATGTTCAGGGAAACTATTTTGTATTAAAATCGATGTTATTTTCCGGATGTTATGTGTGTGAAATTGGTTATAACTAATTTTCAGAACTCTCTCAATAAAATTAGTTGCAGTGTTAATAATTTGGTTCCTCGGTTGGGTTGAGTAAAAATTCATAAGTCTACCAGATGATGTGATTTTAGAGTACCAAACAATAAAATATTTTCTCCCCTTCTCTTTAGTCTGGCGTCCAAATATGCAATTTCACCACTCCCCTCCAATTCCATTGTGAATTTAAGTTTCGGGTGATGATTGTCCAAGGTATTTAGGATTATATACCGATCGTCAATATTGATCATAGCTAGAATGTCATCCACATATTCTGCCATGTATTTAATAGTGATATTTCCTACCTAAAAGATATTACAAATTTTCCAAAAATAGAAAATTTGCCGAAAATAGTGAAAAAATGCCCAAATATTTACGAAAAATCACTGTCAATTAATGTTCATTATGATACTTTCTGGTATGAAAATTTATTCATTATATGATAAAATTCTGGACAAAATCAGCCACATTCAGAATGAAAACTGTTTTGACTTTGGCCAGGGTAGGATTCTGATCTAGATTAAAATGCTGTCCTAGACAGCCGGTCTTCAGCCGGACGCAGGAGTTTTCAACTCTGACGTATTTCAAATTCCGGCTTCGGTAAATAAAACTTTTCTGAATAGGATAACCTTATCATGCATGTTGTAAAAATGAAAGAAAATAAAATAAGAGCAAAATATTGCCCAAAATATCAAAAACAAATTATAGCCCAAAAATGACGAAAAATAATCGCAAAATTTTGGATAATTTTTCATTAGATATGAATTTCATATGAATTTTTTGGGATGATTTTTCTATATTTGATTTAGGCGATTTTGCTTTGGATTATTTTGCTGGCGGCCATTTTTACACTCTCCATCAGAGGGGTATATGGGTTTTGTTATTCCGTATTTCTTGTTTATATATATTAGCTTATCCCGGTAAGCTTCACTACCTGTTTTGATGCAATAACTAATATTTACTTTATGTAGGAGTTAATACTCCCCATTGATATGTCCGCCTTTTTTAATATTCGATATGAAAATTATTCATACAATTTTTTTAGTACATCACTCGAGCTGGCCCTATCAGTGCTATTTTCATTTCATCAATGCAATATGATAAAAAAAGTACGTTTGGTCCTACCCAACCCATTTGCATTTTTATTTATGGAAGTTATTGAGAAAGAGATACAATATTTAATATTTTCGTTATATGAGGGGTAACATATTCCCTGGTACTATCCATCCCATTTTCTTTAAAAGTTTGTTGGTTGATGAGAAAGATATAGGGCTATTACTCCTCCTATACCTACCTGCGCCATTTTCATCTCATTCATAAAATTATTTCCATAAAATCTGAGGATGTAATGTAATAATTAATATTTACTTTGTATGGGGTCTACCATTCCCCCTGCTCCTATTGAAAAATAAAGTAGCCTATTTTACTTACGGGTATTACACAATAATACTGTGAAAATTTCAAGAAAATCGGACTAGCGGTTTAGCTTCCTATAAAGCCCAAACAAACACAGATTTACTTTTATATATGTACTAGCTTATCCCATTGAGCTTCGCTACCCGTTTTGATGCAATAACTAACATTTATTTTATATTGATAACAAATACTGCCCTTTTCCGTAAATCACTCCTTCAGATATGCGAAAGTATTTCTCCCGCTAGCCCTATTCTTCCTATTTTCATTTCAGCAATGCAATGTGATAAAAAAAATTGTTCCCACAAAATTTGAGAGCTCTCACTATAATAATTCACCTTATATTTCATATACAAATTATTGTGATACTTTGCGACATATTAAAAACTTTTACATTATAAGTTGAACCATTTAAAAAGGAAATTTTAAAAATATTAAGGGTTTTCATCTAAACGGATATATTTACTCAATTAGTAAATTTACACGTTTTACTCACTTGTTTCATGAACGCCCCTTATTTTTTTATTTTATTTTTTTTTTTTTTTTTTGAGAATATTTGCCAAATCAAATGTGTTTCCAAAATTTTTTGTTTCTTGAATTTTATTTGTTCTTCATTTGAAATGAAAAAATTATTTTATTTGTTTATTTCAAATTTGATTTTATTAAAGTAAAAGTACGATGTAGTTTACGCATTGAAATTGAGGCGTAAGTATTTATAAATTGTGTAAATATTTTTTCAAACAAAGTTTGACAAATTGTTTACGAGCATATATATTTATACAGTTTATGTGCTATACGAGGCATTTATTTGATTGTATGAAAACCCCTATTGTTTACTTATTTTTTACTCCAATAAATTTTTACTCGAAGTTAGAGATTCTATATTAATCGACAAGTTATTCGATTTTTATTTGTAATCGAACAAACATTATTCGATTGAAAACACATACTGAATAAGCAATGGCAGTACTTTCGCGTAGAATAGTTGTGAAAATGAACCGCTTGAAAAAAATATGAACACAATCAATATAAAACGATGGAAATAAATCCATAAAACATATATAGGAGATATAATACACTTTAGGTCGGATTTTTTCATATAATTCATTCATATCAAAGCAAACCCTAACATTTCGAAAAGTTTTATGCATCAATATATAGAAGTATTCTTTAAAATAAAAAATAAAGTAAAAAAATAATAACAAATGCTATATTGGATTAATATTACACCTACTACACATGCGTGGATGGGACCTATGTCAAACTCTTAAATTTATTGTTAAAATACCGCTAAATGTCTATTTAGCTGCTTCATTTATTTGCTAATTATTGAACTTTACATTTCAATGTTTTAAATGTGCTATTTTTTTTTATTAAATACTTATATATACTTTTGTATATTGGTAAGTTATATTCTGTATTAAGTTCTTGTTGATATGTATTTAATAACCTACAAAATAGCTTGAATTATTTGTTAAAAAACTAGAAAAACATTTAATTAAATACAGCAAATGCCAAAGTAATTTTGAAGAATATCACAATTTAGTTAATTTTCTTATATATATATTTTTTTTTTAATCTTTCATTAGTCATAGCCCATAAAAAATTCACACTTTTTTAATATCTTCAGTGATTTTATTCTAGGTGTTTAATGTATATTTGTTGTTATATTCTTCACCCAACGCCCCACTGTGTTAAATATTACCCATTGCTAAAAAAAAGTATGTACGTAACACCAGAGTTACTATCTATCCACATTTAAAAAATATTTCAAAAATAAATTATACAACAAAATCATAGTAGCCAGTAAATGGAATTTGTTTTTTGTTTTTTTAGTTTTTTTCTTATTCACGCTCCACAAACAAAAACCTTTTTAAACATTTAAAATTCTATGGAAAAATAAATAAAAAATGAAATAAAAGAGTAAATTCACACTTACAGTTCTGGCATCAGTTTTCTTTTTTTAAGTTATTTGTTGGTTTGTTTTACTATTCATTAGTTTGTAGGGAAATCATTAAAGTGGGTGTGAATGTCAAATTGTATGTAAATGTGTAAATATATGAGTTTGCTTTATATGTATGTGTAAGTGTGTTTATATATAAATAGTTGTTTTCACTTTAATATTCTTTGGTATTTATTACAAAATGACCGTAATTTCAATTTACTTCGAACATTTATTACGTTCATTAATTGAATTTTCTTTTTTTATTTCTATTTTTTCTTTTTTGTTTAACTTTAATTTACAAATATTGAGGACAATTCTTTTTTTTATGTAAAAAAAAAAAAAATATATATATGTATGTTTGCTATAGTTGTTATTTTTATTTTTTATTTTTTTATTACATCTATGTAAGTATATAAATAGATGTGTGTATATATTATTGTATATAAAATAAAACACGCGTATATCCGGTCGGTATCATATAATTCTTATATGTATTGTACTTCAACGGTTCTTATTATATACTGAATAGTATTGCATATTTTACGGAGACTTTAAAGCTTTTTTCTATGTTTAAGTTGTTGTTTTTAGTCTTATCATTACTTTGGTGAATTTATATATGAAACTCTCTTTATAAATAAGGTGAATAAAACGATGATTAAGAGAGAGATAGAGAGAGTTGTTTTTGATAGCTTTTATTTTTGTGTTTCGTTTGTTTGTTGGTATTGTAAACATTAAAGCTGAGTGAAACAATTTTAATTTTAAATATTTACTACTTGAAATGCTTTTATTGCAAATACTGTGTAAAATTTGAGTAAGGAAAAATATTATACATATGTTTGTATGAAGCATGGAATATTATACATATGTATGTATGAAGCATGGACAGTAGACGAAAAAAAATGTGTCTCTTATAAATCGCTTTCTTAACTTGTTTTGATATCTGGTAAGATTTATTAAGCATCTATCAGTATATTCGTATGTAATTTGGAACAAGTGAGCTGTATATATGCATAAATCAGTGTGTTAAAATTCACGAATATCGGTATGTAAGTAAATATAGCATACACGCAAAGTAATGGTTCTAAAATGTTTACTACAATTAACCCATTAATGCCCACGGCGATCTAACCAACTTAGAGATTTAAAATTTTGAACATCATACCAAATGGGGCAAATAAACACACTGACGGCAAATAAACACACGTAACAGTGGGCATTACTCAATAATTTTTGGGCCTTGTATTTTCTATATAAATCTCATGGGCTATATAAGCAAAACCTAATAAATGCTAACTTTTTTGAAAAAAGTCACAATTAAATAGATATATTAAAGAAGTTAGACAACATTTATACTAATTTATCACTTAATTTTATTTCTAAATTCATATATGGAACGAAATGACTACTTCCGGTTACCGGAAATGCCTTCTTGGCTTGATGTAGGATCGCGACGACCTCATGATCTGCGTTTTCATACAGATATGTGGCAAAATAATAAAGATATTCAAAAATAAATCTAACTGAATGAGTGTACAGTGCCTAGGGCGAAATTTTCCGTAGGCCCCCTACCTATTGATACCCACAATATTTATCAAACTGTTAATATTAATAAACGAGAACAGTGCTACAATCAATTGTTTAAACAATTTATTATGTTTACTGATCAATTAGTATATTTTAATTGAAAAAAAATTGTGTTATTTAGACCTTTCGTATTGAAAATAGAAGGGGCTAAAAAGTACAAAGAATGACCCAGTGTTACATATACGTAACACTTTCTTTTTCCACTTTTTAATTTTTATCGGATACGCCTTATATATATTTTTAAACAATCAAATAAACAAATCTGATGTGTTTTCCTTTAGTATACAAAGAAATTTTTTCGTTAAAATATGTTGTACTTAAATAATAAGCCTTTTTGCAAACCTCCTGCTGTTAAAATCGAGTTTTTGTAAGCTTTCAAATAATGAACTTTACAAAATCACTTTTTACCGCAGTAACAGGAGAGAAAGTGAAGAAAAAAGCATTTGAGGATGCAGGACGAATATTAAATTACACAATTCATAAAAAAATTTAAGTTTATATTATTTCCTTTTTTGACAATATAGTTTTAAACTTAGACATTGTAGCGTTACATGTACGTAAAAGTGGGTTAAATGATGTTTCTAAGTAGTCTATGTGGTTATTACAATAAAATTATATTACCTTAGACTAAGCTCAATCAATTATTTTTATTTTGATCATTTTAATACATATGGTACATACTATTTCATTTAAAATTACTTAATGTTTATATGCAACATTTTAATTTGAATATAATGAAAATAATATTCTCGTCCTTATTATTTTCTCTTTTTCAAATTAACTTAAAGTCATTTGGTAATAAAATCTTAAAAGTGTTAGAAGTAAAGTGTTAAAGAGTTTAGAAACTAAATATAATAAACAATTTACTTGAGCAATGTGATCTGCTTATTTATTATTTAAAAACAATTTAATTTTTTTATTTCTGTGTGTGATTTTAATCTACCTATAAATTAAGAAGAATTTCTAATTTAATGTAAACTTTTTCGTTAAACAATTTCACCAATAAGGATGTATATATGTTGAAAAATCTATAATAAAATATTTCTTTTAATTTTCTTTTAGGTGTGTGAATGTGGTGCATAATAAAGATGGATTGTCTTAAATGCAAATAGTATGTATCCAGTGAAGTTTTTTAATAAATTTATTGTTCGCAAATTTACATTTTAAATAAAATAAAAAAACACATTCCCACAATATACACTGTATTATGATTGGGGGTATTATATAATTAAAAGTATGGATAATGTTATGTATGGAATGGTAACAAAATAATTAAAAAATTGTATCACACTATGATTGTAAGGATCATAATATATTAACATTGCTTAATTATTAGGATCCTAAGGTTCCTAAGAAGGTAATATTTTATGTGATTGAGGGAATCATAAATCCAAATATTAATAATAGTTACCGATTATGATTTGAGCAACCACATTTTTTCTTTACGTGTAAATTGTATATGATTTCTATCTATTCTGAAGTTTATGTTTCAATCAAATAATTATTTGTACTGTTTTACTCAAAAGTACCTAAAAATCCAAGAAAAAAAAAAAAATAATATGAAATAACAAAAATTGTATAAAATCGTTTTATTTAAACAAAAAAATCAGATACAATGAACGACCGGATAAAAGTGTTAAATACAGAAATGCAATCTTTAAAACGTTTCTATCGAAATCCGGAATGATTTTTATAAAAAAAAAAATCAATTTTAATAATTATTTTCGATTTTTACTTATAATATATATTGTTTTATATACAATATCATGTTGTTTTATATACAATATAAAACAACATGAGAAATTAAACTATTACGCTATTTTTAATAAAAAAGATTTTTTCATCGTAAATTAGTTTTATTCATTAAAAGGCAAGTATGATGGTAGTTTTTTCATACATTTTTTTTACTAAAAATATTTTTTTTTTTTTTTAATAAGTCGAATTTTTTACTAAAAATCTAATATTTTACTGAAAATCAATTTTTTTTATTAAACTATTTGAGCGAAAAAATGAAAATCAATGATTATTTGTTGAGTTTTATTTTTAAACTCATGCCTACTTAATAAGGCAAATTCATGACTATATTTAAAAAAAAAAAATCGAGAACGTGTTGTTCAATTTAAACAATTAGAGCACCAAAAGATGTAGATCAATGTTGTATTCAAGTTATCATAATTTTTTTATCCGCTCCTTAACTCTTACTTAACTGTGAATAAAATAAAAATTTGTAATGTGTTGAATACTATCAAATAACACTGGTAGACAAAAAAATCCTCCACCATAGACGAATAGTTGAACTTGATGAATTTTGATGTGCTAAACATGAATCTGCTTTAATTTTTTTTCCATCAGGTCTTGATTTTTTTTATGGGCGTGTCTAATATTTCGCTCATAGTAAGGTCATTACTCTAGTATATTTCCTCATAACTCAAAAATGGTGAGTACGGTTGACAAAAGTGGTACGCCCAAAGATGCGTACTAAAAATATCTTCAAATCATATATGTGCTCAATAGTTTCGGAGTTATTTTAAAATAAGCGTAAAAAAAAAAACATTTTCATTCAAAATTTTACATTTTTTTGTAAGTAAAATTTCTTTTAATAAATGAAAATATCAAAAATGTTTTAGTTTGTCATCTTTATCTTAAAGCTGGCAAACAAAATAAGGTATACATCTTCAGAATTAATGCACAAATCGTTTATTCACAGTTAAGTAAAAATAACCATGTTGCATTCAACTGAGTGGACAAACATTTTTTTTTTTATTTTTTCTTGAAACAAAAATAGCTGGACTAGGTGGATTTTGACCAGATAAACAAGAATCTGCATTCACTTTTTTCTATCACGTACAGATTTTTTTTTTATGGGCATGACTAATATCATCACCTTATTCAACGGTCACACTATAAAATTCGAGAATGTTTTGTCAAACTTAGACTATAACTCAAGAACCATTTACACGATTTTGATAAATGATACATCAAAAGATGAATACGAAAATTGCCTTCAAGGTATGTCAACAATATTTTTCATTCGCTTAAGATTTTCAGAGTTATGGATCACTATTTAAAAAAAAAAAAAAATATTTTTTTCGCAACTAATTACCGAATAACTACGAAAATATAAACTGCACAAAGAATTATGTAAATTCAGCTCAAAGACAATTTAGGTCGCTATATAAAGTTCACGAGTTACACAAGTGTGACTGCCTAAATGCGGGGACAGTAGTCATGCCCATAAAAAAATCAATACGTGATAGATAAAAAGTAAAAGCTGATTCTTATTTAGCACGTTAAATTCCATCTAATAAATCTATTTTTTTTTTTTTTTTTATTTAAGACGAAAAAATTTTTTTTTTGCCCACTAGTGTATTTCCACTAGGGTTTGGGGTTTCCCGTGATATTTTGTTTCCCGGGAAACGGGAATCAAAAATTCTATTTACCGGGAATTCTCGGGAAATTTAAATTTTAAAACAACATTATAAATCAAATTTATGATCAGTTAAGGTGGTTTTACAGTATAATACTTTGTATTAATACCAGATTTTCATTTTCTATAATACATAACAAAAAATGTATTGAGGAAACTATTATTAAATGTCATATTTTTAATTGTCTATTAAAATATTATTTTAAAAATTTAAAAACGAAAAATTGAACAGAATTGACTACAAATAAAAAAATGTGCCGAAATTTGCTTTAAGAGATGTAATTCATTTAAAAATTTTTAAGACTTCAAGGTACAAAGTATTGAAGTTATTTACAGCATAATACATTTGAAAATATTTTTGGTATTAATACAAAATATTATAGTGTAAAACCAATTAAAAATTTCAACATTCTTAAACATTTCATAAAAAAAAAAATAAAAAATAATAATAATAATAATAATAATAAAATAAGTGCTCCAGTCATTTCTTTAAAGCTTTCATAACAATTTAATTCATAGTCTTAAATTCTTTGAAATTTCTTTGAAATACAAATAAAAACTTTGAATGAAAATAAATAATAAATATTTAGTTTTTGGTACTAAGAGGAAGGTTTCGAAAGAAGAAGATATACTTGGACAAGTCCAACCCTACACCATTACGATCCACATAATTTAGTTTTTACTTTTATACAATTTATTTGTGTTAAATATTAACATAATAGTTACATTTTTATGGGATTTATGCATGTTAAAGTGATTTTCGGGAGAGGGGTTTATATGGGAGCTATGGCCAGTTATGGACCGATCTTCGTGAAACGGATTTGTGCTTATATTAAACTTATTTGTGCTTAATTTCATTAAAATATTCCTATTTTTAAGGCACATATTAGTGTTAAAACTCTATCCCGGGGAGACATTTGTATGGGAGCTAGTTGAAATAATGGGCCGATCATAACCAAATTCAATAGGCTTCATTCTTGTGCCAAAAAAAATCGTTTAATCGACTCAGAAAGTTATTCTGAGTTGAACGGTATATTTTAAGGTGGGGGTCCGAAGACTTTTTCTCTGCATTACAATTTCTGCATAAAAACATAATACCCCAGCCACCTATGGTGGTGTAGGGTATAAAAATTAAGAAAGATGATATATGATAAAAAATAAAAGAACATTCACACATGAGTTTCCAAATAGTTTGATGTTTACTTTCTAAACAAATTGTTTTTCGTCTTCTCGTATTTTTGTAAATTTTTGAGAGAAACATCAGCCTTTTCTCATTTCACCCAAAAAGTACGGGAACAAACTTATTGAAAACAAAAAAAAAAATATATATAAAATATTTAAAAAATATAAATATTTCCACTAAATTTGCAGAAGATTTGAATTAACAAAAATTCAATGAATTCTTTATAAATTTATTCAATGTAAGTATACTTTTGTGAATGGTGTTATGGAATGAAAAATTAGTATTTAAATTAAATTTTTAAATGGTACATCATCATTAAATGTTTAAAAGATTATAGAAATATAGAGTTAAAAACTCGTGTATTCGGAATGTGAATGGACGAAATAAAACTTTTTTTCCTAGTGAAAAGTAGTCAAATAGGACTTTTCATCAGGCACCGATGATATGTTTTTCAATAATCTTAAATATCACTTGTATCTAATTTTATTTATATTTTGTATTAGCATCTAAAAATGCCTTTAGTTAATGTACAATTTTCACTTCGGCGATACAAACAGTAACATTTTTTCCTATAAAATTATAAAACTACATGAATATTAAATTTCCCGTTTTCCCAGGAAAATTTGAAAAAATTCCCGGGAATTCCCGATGAAAAGTTTCCGGGAATTCCCGGGATTTCCCGCCCGGGAATTCTCAGACCCCAAACCCTAATTTCCACTTAACAGTAGGTATGCATGGGTATCCTAACTTAACTGTGAATGCAATCAAGATTTGTACATCAATTTTTTGATCCGTTGCTTAATTTATATTTTGCCAGCTTTGAGATAAAGGTGATAAACTGAAACATTTTTGATGTTTTCACTTTTAAAAAGAAGTTTTAGTAAAAAAAAAAATCTTGAATTTAGCATGAAAAAAATAAAATAAAAATTCTAACACTTATTTCGAAATATCTCCTAAACTATCGATCGGACAAAAATTTGTTAAAAAACGACTTAAAGCCAATTTTATTCCACATATTTTGGTATATTATTTATATAAATCGAGTAATCGAGTAATCGGCTTATTTAGGACGCAATATTAGACACGCCCATAAAAAAATCTCGACATGATGGGAAAAAACTGAAAGCCGATTCAAGTTTAGCATGAGGAATTCCATCTAGTCCACATATTATTTTTCTTTTTTTGAAGGTGCACGAAACATTTTTTTTGTCGACCAGTGTAATTATAGCAAGTATACCCCTCAACAACCAGATTTGAAGAAAAAGGATATATGGCAGGTACAAGTGTCCTTTTTCCTTATCCATAAGGCTAAAGAAGATACAAACTCAATAGTACAATACACTATTGAATAATTTTCAGAAGTTTTGGATTAAATTTGTGTTAAATATTGCAATTTTTAAGTTCGGATCCTGGGAGGTAGGTGGATCCTTACACTGATAGAGTTATTACTTTTATTTTCACTGTTCTTTTGTTTGAATTCCTAGGCTTATATGTAATATGTACGTATTCTGCCAAACCACAGTATATCCCACAATAACAGCTCTACAATTTGTTATATTACTTATAGTTAATATGGTTTGCTTGAGTATGGCATGTAGTAAACGATTAACTCTAGTTGTTGACAGTAAATTCTATACTTTGAAGTATTTCTTTTATATTTCACTATTACATTCTTAAGCATTTTAAAGTTTTGCATTTCTTTTGAAGTTTAAATCCTCTTAAAACTGTAGGTGTTACAATATGTAAGAAGAAAAAAGAAACATCAACAAGATCTAGTTACTACTTCCTCCACAATAAAATTGTTCATGTAATACTTTATTGATTTGATAATTCTTTGATTTGCATTTCATTTCATTGAAAAAAAAAATGTACAAATTGGCAGCGTAAACTATTTATATAGCAAAAAAAAGAAATGTGCAATCAGCATATATTCAACATTCATATTTCATGGTAAAAATATACCATAAAAAAAATAATAACCCAAAAAATGAATATTCCTAGTAAAAGGTTCACAAATTTTAAATAAAATACTTTGCATATATTTAGATAAACTTCATCATATTTTATGAAAATGCTGACTAAAATTTGTTGGCACATAAAATTAAGTCGCTTCATTTGCTTGTATACTTTCTAATTAAAACATAATTTGAATTCTTCTTTTTTTACCCTTCATTTCTAAATTGAATGCTGTTTAAGAAAATCTTTAAATTGTGTAGAGAAAAAATGTTGTACAAATATTTCAATGACATCGTTCTTGTTGGTGCGAATGTGAATGATAGAAATGTGTATTAATGTCATTTTATATCCTGTTTCTAAGAATAATGCTAAATTTTTTCGTACTCAAATATTTACAATAAAAAGGATTATCTTGTATGTAAAAAAAAAAAACGAAACTAAACTAAAACGAAACCAAAAATAACAACAGCCATGAATGTCTTAACATAATTGTACAAAGAAAGTTAAGTTGGCAATAGGATTATGTTTGATACCCTAAATTTTAGTTAATCCATACACAAGTCCAAAGTCATAAAAATGTTGGCAAAAGAAAAAAATCAAATGCTTATAAATAAACTCCTTAGTTAATAAAATTAGTTTAATATACACAGAAAAAAATAGTTCAAATTATTTTTAATAAAATTATTAACTAACTATATTGGAATTTAATTACTTATATATATTATTTATTAATATAATTAATTTTCTAATTGGTTTAATTTTTTTTTTTTTTTTTTAATTAAAATATAAAGAAAAGTTTGTCTATAAAAATATAGTAATAAAATAAATTTAAATCAATTTCCAACAATTTTCAGCTCATTATATTTATTAAAAAAAATGCAGTAATAAAAATATAAATTATTCTAGTTATTAATAATATCATTTTGATGATTGGAGCAAAATCAAACAAAAATTAATTAATATAAGCAATTTCGTAATTGAAGTACATTTTTACTTTTTTCTGTGTACTATAAGGTGATGTTAATACATACATATGTATGTAATTATTGCGTAATAACCTTTTTCACCTTTTAATGTGGACATTTATGTATATGTTGATGTATATATATGTATATACTCTACACCATAGTTTTATTCAATATTAAAGAAACTAAGTTTTAATAAAAATGTTTTTGTTTTTTTTTTTTTTTCATAACCTTCACCAAAGATGTAAAGGGTATATATAAGTTTATCATTCCGTTTGTAGTTTCTACAATATTCATATAAGACCCCAAAAACTATATATATTCTGGATCCTTATTGATAGAGAAGTCAATATAAATATGTCCATCTGTCCGTCTGTCTGTTAAAATCAGTTTTTAGAAAGCCCCAGTTATCGGATATATATGTTTTATACATAATTTTTTTTTATTCCTTAGAAAAACGCTAATAAAAATGAGCAAAATCGGTGTATAAATAAATAATAAGACTCCTATATAAGCTAGCGACTTTGTTTTTGTACGAAAAATCCAGATTTTTTTTAAATTTGTTTTGCTGAATAAATGAAAAAAATCGATCCATTAGTATCCGAGATATCGGCCAAAACTTTTCTAAGCCTATATTAGCTTTGTTCTTAAACAGATTGATCGTAATTATTTTTTTAAAATATCGTTTTTTTTTTTTTTATCAAAGAAATCGGTCCATAAACAACAACCAAGTTATTGGTAAATCTTTTTTTTTTTTTTCATTTATTTAATGGCAGCTTTGCATATTGTTGTTATTGTAATGGGTAATGAAAAACAACAACAATAAGCTACATCAAATTTGCTTTTCAACTTTTTGAAGACTCTGCATAAGCCAGAAACTTAATTTATTTTTTAGAATTTTTTTGCTAAGAGAATAAACTCAATCGGTCCATTGAAATCTGAGTTATGGGCCAAAATGCATTTTCTGACTTTACGAAGCTTCTATATAAGCTTCGCAATTCATTTTTGAAGGAGTTTGTTATAAATATTTTTTTTTGATTTAACCAAATCGGTATATAAACAATAGAGTAATAGGCACAAAACTGAACAAATTTATTAAAAATATACATTTATATTAAGCATTGCAAAATAATATATAAATATGTATATTGTTGTTGTTTTTGTTAAGGAAGTAATAATTGCTATGACAGTTTAAATTTGTGAAACTTGAAAAAAATCTTAACTTATATAATATTCAATAACTTGGAATCGGTTGATCTTAGAGTTTTCATATTTTAATATTTTATATTTCTAACCACTACTTATGAACTTGTGGACCATTTTTGGTAACCCTTCCGTTAGAGACTTGATTGTTGCTTCAGTTTCTTTTTTGGAACAGTGTGCACATCTTCTTTAAATATCTTCGGTATTTTGGGACACCTTTTTTGTGCTCTTCAATTCATTTTTCAAAAGAGCTCAATATCTCTCCACTGGTCTATGCTATGGACAATTTGGAAAATTGACCTCTCTTGGTACAAAAACTATGTTATTTTGTTGGTACCACTCCAGAGCTTTCTTACCGTAGTGACATGATACCAAATCGGACCAAAAATGTGTGGACACGTTGTGTTCTCCTATGAAAAGAAGAAGTCTTTTTTGCAAATATTCTTTGATGTATATTTTGGTATTTATAGAGCCGAATGTAACAAATGAATTTCCTGTTTTGCCGCAACTATAAAAAGCTTGTTATACCAGGAATTTTTCTGGAAATTTTTTCTGCTTTTGGGTCTTAAACTTATCTTTAACATTGCCTCGAGCATTAAGAATATAAAAGTTTTGCCACAGAAGCTGCGAAAATTCTGCCAGCACATACGTTTCTTCGTCAATTATACAATATGAGTATTTTTGTATGAAATTTGGTTTTAATTTCCGTGTCCTATTCTTGGCTTCTAAATTTTTTGCAGCATTCCTGTTTGGATCTTTTATGTTATCAACTATGCATTAGCTTTAAATTTTCCCACAACAGTTTGACGGCAGAAATTTAATTCTGTGGCCAATTACTTGTAGGACATATTTGGATTTTTTTGAAATTTTTTAATAATTTTTATAACTACAAATCAATATGGTTGTTATTAAAAATAGTAACTAAAGTATTTTTCAATGATAACTAGATCAAAAATAAAATAAAATACTTTTTAAAAATGCATTTTAATGCAATTGCATAAAAAATCTCAAATTTATGGGACGCACACATAGACTATGAAAAATGTCGATTTTTTTTTTCAACCAATTTAATTTCTTTCATATTAAATTTGTATTTTTCTAATATTATTTTTAAGAAATGAGTAAGTTTACATATTTTGCAAAAAATATATATTGTGTTACTTTTTACAAATTCGTTAAAAATAGTAAACCTTTATGTACTAGACTAATTGTTGTTTCAGTTTATATTAAACAAAATATTTTTAACTTTTAGAAAAATTAAAACTTAATGAATTCACAATTAGGTTTTTTAAACTTTTGCCTCCACCATTGTAAATATATTCATACCAAATTAATAATTTAAGTACAAATAATTATTAAGCAGAAAAAGTGATATCTTGAACTCTTTATAAAATAATATTACATATAAGACAATTTACTGTACAAAAATATTAAACAAATAAATGAAGTTATAAATTGCATTTATATTTTAAAGATATTTGAAAAAATATTACTCAAAAAGAACACAATAGCATTTTATATCTTTTTTAAATTACATCAAGCGGTGTGAATATTTAATTTATTTTGTTAACTTTTATACAAATTAAAAACAAAATTTTAAAAAATAAGAAAAAATTATATTTTTATGTGAAAAATTGGGTACATATTTTTATAAAAATTGGATTATGCAAAATAGATTTACGCGTCCCAAAAATTTTATAAATTTATTTTAAGGATTCCAAACTTTTCAATTATGTCAAAAAATTAAAAATTTTAAACAGCATATTTAGCAAAAAATTCATTTAAAAAATGCAATTGCATTAAAATGATTTAAAAAAAAAAGTAATATTCTTATATTTAATATTTTCGTATTAAAGCCGATATATGCGAAATTCAAAGGCAGTTTAAGTCATTAAAATTCCCAAAGTCTTCCCAGAGATATTGTTATTAAAACTTATATACTTTTGATTTTTTTTTTTTTTTTTGATTTTTGAGAAAATGAGAAAGCGAAATATAATCACGAGTTTTCGCAATTTCGCAAAACTCAAATTAATAAAAGGATTCATGGAGTTTGTCTATAAAAATTTTTATAGAAATTGAAAACCATCAAGTAAAAAAATTAAATTTTTCGGGCGTTCTTTCATGAAATTATCGATATATGGGCCGTTATCAAAAATTTTTAACTTGGGTAAAACTGACTTAAATCCTTAATAAATTTTATCGTAATGGAAATTTAAACAAATTAGTTACAGATCTGAACTCACAAGACTTGAAGCTAATAGAGTGCAAAATTTTAGCACAACAGGTTTTTTTTTTATAATCATGATTGTTGCTCAAAGTTCAAGAACATAGAAAAACGGCTATGAAAAACGACTTCCCATTCTTCTACAATTTTTCTTCGGACTTTGCAAATAAATTCTGCGCCCCTCAACCGAATACAAAATTTGGAATAGGGATCGATACATATTGTAATTGTGCGTATTTTGTGCTATATTCCGTTGATGTGCCTGAAATAGTCAACGTAATAGATAGTCTCAAAGTTTGGAAAAGAAGAGCGAAAATTTTTCAAAAAGTCGGTTTTTTTGCGGGGCACGTTTACAGTTTCATATGCAATGGCTTGGATTACTGCGTGAACTTAGTTTTTTATTATTTTACATAACAAAATCGGAGGAGCATAGAAAATAAATTTAACACAAGAATTTTATGAACTTTTTTAAAATTATGCAAAAATTGCACTTTTTGTTTTTGTATTTTTATATAGAAAATTGCAATTGAAACAAATACTGGATATATACATATATGTGAGGCGATAAATATAATTGATCAGGATAATAAATTTAAGTCAAATATCGTTGATAGATGAATACGGGACACTTTTGTTAAAACACATTTCACTAAGGCACATCGTGTGGACAGAATGAAATTAATTATAATTGGCATTATTAGTATGTGCTTGTTATGCTTAATAAAATTGCAGAGGCGCATCAAAAAATTTCGAAAGATAAACATTTTATGGACCAAAAAATATTTACTTGTGTTAAAAAAGGATCACATTATTAAAATGCATTTCTTGGTAATAAACTCTAGCAAAATATATTTTCATTCAATGTATGGAGAAATAACTGAAATATGGCACATTTTATTATTTTAATACAAGGACCAAGACTATTGAAATTGGTTCAGCAACTAAAGAACCGTTAAAGGTATTTTAATAAATATCTTAAATTGGGGCTACAAAATTAAAATAATTTTAATTAAAATAAATTTAAGTTGTTTTTTGTTTTCAAATCACAAAGCTAGGATGATTTGAGATTTCCAGATTTGCTTTATACGCATTTGCATTAAGATTTCTTTTGAAAACATTAAAAAATATATAAAGCCTAGAACAAAAAACAAATTTTATCAGTGAATAAATATTGCCACCTTTTTGGAAAAAAAACCCAAATTTATTATATTTTTTTTTAAGTTGGAAGTTGGAAGTTGGAACTTTAGATTAATATAACTTTTTAACGCACCAATATTATTTAGAATTTTATAAGTAATCTGGCAAATATTTTAGAAAAATTCTAGGGGTAATATTAAGCCCGCCAAGTTAAAAAAACTAAAAAAAACGAGGCTAAAAATGAGGTAAACATTTATTTCGACCCGAATATCTTTAAACTAAAAGAGATAACCTACACACGTAAGCGTATTTTTTATAGAGATTTACAAGGACTATCTATATATAAAATTTATTTTCTGTCATATCATAAATGAATTTTTGGCGATTTTTTTAAAAAAATTACATACCCGATATGGGCATCTTTGGAGGGCCACCCACTTCCCCCATGACCCGCTAGAAGCTTGTACTCCTTCAAATCAACTCGAAAACACCTCAAATCCAACCATGTAAAATGTTATTGAGATACCTCTAACGGTTCTTTAGTTACTGAGTTATTTCCATAAAAAAGCGTTTTGGAACCACTGTGCACCATAAATAAAATATCAAAAAATTTTAATCTCTGTCAAATAATGATATGTGCAATATTTGTTTTCTGGTTTTTATATATTCCAAGACTGATATACATTTCTTTGGTTTACAATTTTTTTTCATTCTTACCTAATGTCCCTATTTGCAAAATTTTAGGTTCGTCTTAGCATTGTATTTAAAGTACCGTTAAAATAAACATATTCTCTAAATTTTAATAGAAAATAATTATATGTGCAAATTGAAATTTTTACTCAACAGACTGACATGAAGTCCACAGTTTAAACCGTTTAACCAATTAAAGTTAAAATTAATGTTATTTGGGGAATATTTGAAATGATTAGACCTAGAATACCAAATTTTTTTTTTTTTTTTAATTTATAGCCAAAATATGTCACCAGTAGTGCGATTCAGTAATCGCTAGACTTGTCAATAGCATTTGTTGTTTGTAGTAACGATTGAATGATTCACTAAGTATTCTTAAACAATTGTATTTAACTATTATTGTCATGTGGCATCTCCCTACAAGGAATACTAAAAACAAGTAAAGTTCCAAACCAAATAAAAAGGAAAAACAATAAAAATTGAAGACAAATCGAAATTTTTTAACAATTTAAAGACGGCGATTGATTAAATTATGCCTTTGATATAGATTAATATATGCTTCAGTTAATGGTTTTCTTAAAAATGATCACTACTTCCAAAAAACGTGGAAGCATGGACTATAACCTTGGAAGTACATATTACATCCGCAAAAGAGCGACTTAGTCGTAGGGTTGACTTCTTGGCTACTTTTTATTTTTAATTCAGCCGTATTCAAAAAAATTTGTTAATTTATGTTTTATATACATACTAGCTAATACACAATTTGGCTCTTAATGTGTTTATTAAGAAAATCGTATTCAAAAAACTATTTACTATCTAAATTAACTAATAAACAGTTTTTTGTTTATGTAGGCAACCCTTTTCAGTTTCTCTCCCATTCTTATTGTTAGTGTCGTTAGCAGTAAGAATAAATTATTCGTTAACTGTTTTATTTTATTATTATTTTTGATGATCTAGTATGTTTTTGATGATAAATAAGTTTTTTTATTTTGGAAAAAACCTTTCTTTTGCTTGTATAAATATACTAATGTATAAAAGGAATAATTTTATTTAATTCTTGTTTGATGTAATTATATGTATCCGAATAACGAATATTCTGTGATAAGATCAGCATCACTATTTCATATTTTGTTTTGTTTACATCATTTTTGTTGAGATTTTGATAAAATTTTACTATTTTTATGGTTTTTTCTGTTAAAATGCATAAATTTTAACCCGGAATTGATATGATAGACTAATTACACCTTAATCTAAGACGTGTATATATTAATGTACTATTTAGATTTACGTGGAAACAACAAATAATGAAAATGTTAAACATATGCGATTGTGGCGAACATTGGGTTGACATGTCGGCAGCCGGAATTATGATATTTTAATCCAAAAGTACACAAAATATACTTTTTCTTGTCTATGTTTATGATTTTAATTCAAATAGTTTAAAATAGTTATATAGTTATAAAAATGTAACGGAAATAATCTTAAAATATGGTCTTAAAGTAGGGTCGAACCATTATTAAAATTTTTAAAGTTTACAAGGCTTTACCAAAGGTATAGTAAGCAAATCAACGTTTTTGAATACAACTTTAAGGAATTTTGTTTATAAATGGTTAGTAAAGCTGTGTTAAGTTTTTTTGAATACGACTGTTTGTCTTTAAGTTAACCCAAACAAGTATCGTTAAAAGTGTTATAGAATAACGAAATCGACAATTTTGTTGTTTACTATTTTTAACGATTCGATTATCGTTAAAACAAGTTACTGAATCGCACTACAGATCATGAACTGTCAGTTGAAGTGCTGAAATCATTAAAGTAAGACACAATTTATGTAAAATTCCAAAAAATGGTGTATACAGAAAATGTTTATGCTAATACTGTTGAAAATTTTAAAAAAATCTGAGAAATTGCTATCATTCTAGGAGCAGCAACCCATAATCAATTGCTGATTAGCGGGGCTTAAGGACATAACTAATAGAGCGGTACAAAAATCCACACCCAGGATTTTATGATAAATACAATTTTTTGGTTAAAAACTTTAATTACACTACACCATGAGTTTATGTGCATAAGGGATGAAAAATATTATATTTAAATTATCCAAGTGTTTATCAAAAATATTACATGGGTATTCGACGTCTACAAAAGACATGCACAGAGAAAACAGATTGATTGTGGCAACCGAATTTTTAGCCAACCGAATTTAGTCGGTTACATGTACTATCTTGAAATTCGGTTGGAATTGCCGAATTTTATAATTACCACAATTATGTAATAAAAATATATTCGGCTGTAGTAATAGTAATATATTTGCAGTTTCTATATATTAAAATTAGGGGTGCCCAATAAAAAAGAAACATATTTTTGTCGTTTTTAATACATTTTATTGTAAAAATATTAAATTTTTAACGTTAAAATTTAAAGAATATTAAAAATTTGTGGATAATAAACTTACAAAGAAAACTTACAAATAAATTAATTTGATGTATGTCTTTTATACAGGTACCGTTGCAATTAAAGAGCTTTTCAGTGATAATGTCGTTAAATCTGCATGAGAATTCAGTTTGATAATAGCACTGATGATAATCTATAAATGAATTTAGTTGTAAATAAATAATTAAGTTACATTAAACGAAAGTAATACAATACTTTCCTTTATTTTGTACTCCCATGCGCTATATTTATATATAGTTCATAGGCTGCAACTTGTCTTACGAAGATAAGTTGCCTCTGGCTAGATAACTAAAAAAACCATCCAAATATTTCTGGGGTGAACACAAATCTGCACTTTTTTAAGAACGTTTATTCGAAAAATGAACACTTACTACCAAGCACAACCGTTATAATTATTTAAATTCGATTTTCTTTTTAAACATATATTTTTAGTTTATTTCAATGTAAAATTCTTTTTGTTTAAAATATTATTTTTGAAAATGTCAAACAATTTTTTTATAAACATTCGCTTGCTAGTGTAGAAAGTTCAATCATTAACGTTTTGAGTAAAAGATAAGTTGATTACTGTAACTGAAAATATAGTTAAAGGTTAAATTATTTTCATGCAAACGAGTTTTCGATTGTAAACACTAATATTCTGTTTCAGATAAGAATATATAATGGTATAGCCTACCGATTTCAGTAGAATTATTTTAATCGAACCCAATTCGATTAAGTTAACTAATTTTATAGTTGTAGGTACTTCGGTTTCATTATAATGATATCTTTTCCGTTTTTAGGACAAAAACTCTTTTAAATTTGTTGATTTTCTATAATAACATTTAAATTTTGGTTGATATATCAATATTTTAATGATTGTAATCGTTTTCCAACAAATTTATTTTCTGTGTGTGCTTGAAGCGTAATCATAGTGTCGAATCGCACATAATATAAGTCAATTTTAAATAGAAGTTGAAAATATTTATTGGACGTAGCTAAATTAATTCACAGCATAACATAAATTTACTGGAAAAAAAAATCCAATAGCTTCGTTGATGAATTTCCTACAAAAATTAGATTTTTCACACAGAGAAAACAGATTCATTATTGCAACCGAATTTTTTGCCAATCGAATTTAGGCGGTTTTTGGTAACCATTAAAAAATATATTCATTGTGATTATATACAATTCAGCATAATAGAGTACATATAACTGTTTTATGTAAGCAATTCGATTGAAATAACTAAAACTTCATTTGGTTTAATATACATTATTTTTTTTATTTTTTGTTTTTTTATGTATCTTTGTATACGTATGTATATTTAAAATACAAAATACATTTTACTCAAAAACACACATGGATATCTTGAATCTAAATTTACATTTAAATGCGCGTATTAGAGATTTCCGAGTATTCCTGGATGCAAGATAAAGACTAATCAGTAGCATGATCTCTATAGGAAATAGAATGGAAGCAAAGGAATAATTACCTAAGTTTTTCCATGATGAACGACAAAAGTGACTTCAAAATATCCCATACATGTTGTTACATGCAATTGTTTTAATAAACTCACCATTTTAAATCCTCCAACCAATGATTCATTTTTAAAATATTTTTTTTTTTTTTTCTTTAAATTTTCAACAATTTTTTAATTTTTATTAATATTTTTTAACAACTGTCACGAAATAATTACTGTTTCACAATTTTTATTCTTTTGAAACAACCGAATTTTGTCTATTAATGTAATCATTATTGATTTCATGATCTGAAACAAAATACTTTATTAGTACAATATTCAGTCGTGTATAACCACCAAATTGTTATATAATTCAGTATCATAACCGAATTATATTGATTGCAGTAACTGAAAATATGATTAATTTTAAAATTTTCACAATTCAAATAACTTTTTAATTGAAAACACCAATATATAGTGGAAATACATGTATTTAGTTCGGTTGTTACTGCCGAATTCATTAGAATTAGTTTTAACCAACTAAAAATAGTTGCAACATCTAATACAATAATTTTAATAATAGTTATTCCTATATAATGATAATTTTAGAGTACTTATTTTAGAAAAACTGCACTACTAACACATTTTTAATCAATATCATGATATTTTAATTTATATTATTAAATTTTAATAATCCTAACTATTTTCCAACTAATATTTTTTCTGTGTGCAGTAAATTAATGTGACGATGTTACTATATCGGGCCTTAAAATCGGTTTTTAAGTCACAAAATATTATATTTCTGCAGCGACCAGTAATGGTTCTCAGACCTTCATGACATAGGGATTTCCAAAGAATATTGTATGCTGAGATATATTTAGATTCAGAGCTATATGACAATATCAAATGTTTCAAACTAATTTTGTATAAGTATACTACAGTTTTGACCTATATATATATGTAAAGGAAAAGGGCGAATCGGTATAACGAAGGATGCATCTGGTAATGTTATATTAGGATAACACAATTCCTTAACAACTTTCATGAATATTGAAAACTAACTTTATTTAAATAAAGGATTTTTATAAAATTCTTGTCGTGCACATATAATTATTTTCTATGAACAATTTTAAAATCAATTAAATTTTACCACAAAATACACATAAGAAATAAATTTTTCATTTGACTTATAAAGCTCTAATAAACATTAAAAATATTAAAAAGATTTGAATTTGAAAATCCTATTTTTGAAGAAAATAAATTACTTTATAGGTATGCACATATAATTATTTGACTGGGGTACTAGCCTTCAAGTTATGTTCGCATTATTTTTTAATACGATCATCTGTTATGGAGAAATTAAGCCTATTTTGTGAAAAAATTTAAATTTCGTAAAAAAATTTCCTTCAAAAATGGTAAAAACGCTAATTTTTATCATAAAATAAATTTGTTGCAAATAGTTGAAACAAGTTATAATATATTCAATTCAATGCATAATTTTTGATGTTATTCACTATTTAGTTAAAATATATAACACAAATATATTTAAAAACATTTTAAGAATCACAAATAATTTTTTCTTTTTTTTTTTTTTTTAATTGTTAACCATTTTCTTTAACGAATTTAGCAATTTTTGGTCACTAAGAATTGGCAACACTACTATGGTGCTAAAATTTTGCTCTCATGTGTTGTGAGTTCAGATCTCTAGCCCGTTTGTTTAAAATCGTATTGCCACAGATCTTAATCAGCTAGGTCCCAACAAACCAAGATATATATGATAAAATATCGAAATATTTTGTCCTTAGAACAAAACTTCAAACATTTTTACGAAAAAAAAAAAAAAAATAAATTGAAAATTTTTGTGGAAAAACAATACTTTATGTTATGTAATATATGAAAATTATATTTTTACAGCAAATTTTAGTGAAATCGCAAAAAATAAAAGTGGACAATACAAAGGAATCAATATCAGCTTGGATTTCAAGAGAAATTGTTTTTGGATTAAATATAAATTTTGAGCAGAATGGACTTAAGTTTATTATTGTTATCTTTATATAAATTTTAAATTATTCAGAATATTAATAAGTATTCCAATTATGGTACATCCCAACAAACCAAGAAACGATACAGTATCATTAATGATATCATAATTTTAAAATTATATGATAAAATTTCGAAATAATTTTTCCCTTAGAAAACAACTTCAAATATTTTTAGGAAAATAAAAATAAATTGAAAAATTTTGTGGAAAAAACAATATTTTATGTTATGTAATATATGAAAATTATATTTTTACAGCAAATTTTAGTGAAATCGCAGAAAATAAAAGGGGCCATACAAAGGAATCAATATTAGCTTGGATTTCAAGAGGAAATTTTTTTGGATTAAATATAAATATGAAGCAGGATGGACTTTAGTTTATTATTGTTATGTCGTTTTAATTTTAAATTATTTAGAATATTTATAAGTCGTCCAATTATGCTACATATATATGTATATATTTTTGAATATATTGCTAAGTTATCGCGCTGCTTAAATTTAACGATATCATTACTAATATCGTTATTTTCAAAAATTATGATATCATTTTCGAGTGTACCTTTTGGAAAGCAACCTATATCATTTTAAAATTATAAATGATATCATTCTCGGTCTTCTTTATCGCCGAAAAGATATAGTTATGATATCATTACGATATCATTTGGTTTGTTGGGGTTAAACATTTTTGATAATGGCACATATATTTAAAATACGTTTGTAAAATGAAATTATTTATATGAAACTACATATTTAGAAAAGCCATAAAAGAAAACGATTTTAAAATAAAACTCTATAAAAAAACATAAAACAATTTTTTGCAAAAATGAATTTTATAAAACTGAAAAATAGTTGTTATTATTCTATGGCACATGCAATTTATATTTAATTTTTAAAGTTCCATTAAAAGATTATTTTTAAAGTGCAAAATGTTTAAAATGAATTTATGTATTTTTTTTTTTTTTTATAATTTTTCTTTAAGATTTTAAATAGATAGTAACGGCATATTAAAAATATAAAGTTGTTAACCCAGATGTGAAGTTTTTTATATTTAAAACAAATTTTATAAGTGTGTGTATTTGAAAAAACAAATAAAGAAATTATATTTAATAAAAAAATTATTATATTGTGAATTTTTTATGTTGTAATTGTGTTAGTGGGATAAAATCCCTCAGCAAAAGTGTATCGATATCAAGAATATACATTGTATCATTTAATAAAATAAAAATAATCTTGGTGGCAAAAAATAAAAATATAAACACATACATATAAAATTTTCAAAAATTTTCTTTTATCTATGACATTCGCACTTGACATCCAGAAATACTCCAACTTGGGTTGTTGTATTTGTTGCTCTAATGCCTTAACCTTGTATATGTGCCTAGGATAATAATCTATGTATTTTTATAAAACATGAAAAGTTTTTAATTCCAAATATTTACTTATATGAAATTGATTGATTATAAATCAAAATAAAGATAACATTTATTAAATGTACTAAAAAACACTTTTTCTGTTCCTAAAAAAAAAAAAAAAAAAAAATTAAATAACACCAAAACTGTGCTCTTTCATCTTACTTGTTTACTCAAAATATTAACAAAAAAGTCAAACGCCAAACGTTATAATAAAATTAAAATAAATTAAGCAAAAAAAATTCCTGTTAATGCCTACAGCAATACCAGGAATATTTACAAAATATCTTCCACTTCAATAGAATTTCTGTTTTTAAAAATTTAATTTAAATGAATTGCCTAGCAATTTGATTTGCAAAGAAGGAAATTACTTAATTAAATATGTAGTAAATATATCAAACAGCAAGTTTTAATAAAAATATGACACTTGACATAATACAAAGATACTATGATTAAATTTTATTATTATTTAATTTTTTTTTTTTTTTTTTTTTGTTATTTAACATGATTTTGAAGTTTTAATTTAAAAATGTAAGTTTATTATATTTAGAGTATTTACTCTATTAAACAGATTAACATGGAATGTTACGCCTATAAACAACTTTATTTAGCAGACTGTATTTTTGGAACGTTATAAAGAATTTTTTATAACGTTTTTTTTTCTTTTAATAAAATATCGTCAATAAATTTAAAAAAGCTCGCGTGACATTTTTTGTATTAATCGATAATAATTAAACTTTTTTATAAAATTTACAATTTTAGACCAATGCTGGATGTAGGGTGCAAGCCTAAATCAGTTAAAAATTTCTATCTTAGCCATATATGAAGTCTCATCTTTTAAAATATATATAAAAAAATTTTTATTAACGGAACTTTGAGAAAAAAGTTAAAGAATAGAATTATATTTTTGATAAAAAATTGTCATTTTCATACTAATTTCAGAATGCTGATTTTGAATATTTTTCACGTCTAGACGAATTTAATAACTCAGTAACTATTGAGAGTTCCATCACGATACTTATAGAGAACATTCAAAATGGATCCATCCTCTACATATGTATTTTTCACGAATTTAAAAAAACCATTTTCGAAAATACACGACCGCGAAATTTAAACTAAATTCAAACTAAATTCAAACAATCCACCAAAAAAATTCAACATAAAAACAAGTTTCAGGTATCATTTTAAATATTGCCTTAATAAATGCTGTAACGTAAATATTTTGGAAGATATTTGTATTTATAAAAATACAATTTTTCTCATTTTTGAGATATTATAAATCGGTAATCAAACAAACTCGGCATTTGCGTTACCAGCGTTAATTTCGATATCTTTGACGATTTTTATTATATTCTGATGATTTTTTGAAGAAATTGGCGATTTTTATATTTTATTACAAAGAAAATAATACAAATTGAAATAAATATTTCATATTTATTATGACATTTGTTGTAATAACTATTGAAATATTGCAAGTCCCAGAATGCCACTTTCCACGGTTATAGAAAACACTTTCATCATTAACATATATTTTTTTTAAAATTTTTAAAAAGACCACTTTTCGAGATATTTACCCGCGAACGAAAAATCGCGAGATATGGACCATTTAATGTTGAAAAAGAAGTTATGTTATACGTCATATTAAAGGTAATTTTGATACATTTAATATGACATCTAAATTAATCTTATGTAATAAATACTTCGAAAAATATTTGTGATTTTGTGTATGCAACTTTGTACATATTTTGAGCTATTTTGCACTTTCAAACCACGATATTTCGCGAACCACTGAAACTTTGAACTAATCTTAGTTTTTACAAGAGTAATGATTGTACCAAATATCATTAAATTCGGAGAGGAAAAGTCGAAAATTGTAATTTTTCGTGTTGGTTTTAAATGGAATGACTCTGCTTCATTTAAATTAATGTTAAATTACCGAAATTTTTTATATATATATATATATATATATATATATATATATATATATATATATATATATATATATATTTACACTTATGTACAATGTACATAAGTATAAATAACTTTCAGGTAATTTCAGTAAAAAGTTTCTGGTATTTTATTTAATCAAATCAGACAAATCGTTCTTGAGGTGTGTATGTATATTACAATTAAGTCTAAAAGAAATATCCATATAATTCCAATAAATAAATAGAATTTATTTATTATTATATAATTGATTAAATAATAAAGTTAAAAAATTTTTGCATTTCTCGAGATTAAATTAACATAAAAGCATTAAATAAAAATTATGTCATTCATTCCATGAAATAACGCCTAAAAATATTCCTGAAGATTCGGATTCTTTTTTTAATATTTCAGCATTTTCTTACTCTCTGGAACTGATTTTTTTTTTTTTTTTAATTTTGAAAACTCGCAAATTTATTCACTCATTTTCATTTTCAAAACAATTGGAAAAGTGTGTAGCTTTAAACACAAATATCTCTGAAAGCTGTAAACGGATTTTCGTAATTTAAATTATATATGAAAGATGAATATATCCTATTTAAACATAATAATTTAAAAATAATATTTTTGCGTTCTACTGATATTATAAACATAATGTTTACAAAAATTGCAATATAAACGAACAGATTTTTTCATAAAAAATTATTCATTTTTTTTTTTTTAATTTTTGTAATTTGAGTTTATTTTTTATTAATTTTTTTTTTAATTTGTTGTATAACATTCTTTTGTCCCATAATAATTACTATAACCCAGAATAATTACTCTTGTCTTTAATATTAAGCAAAAGTATCTGATATCAAAGAGGTAGAAATTTCTCAAAAATTCATCTGCAAGTTACTTACATTCCCGTTGTATGTGCATCTTTAGCAAAAATATTATTATTGAATTCTGCAATACTAGCTTTCAACTCAATAAGATTAGACGTATAGCTAAAAATTTATTAACACTTTAAATTACATAAGGACTGCGCACGAAAACATCCGTGCACTCTTTAAGGTTAATAACTTTTAGTTTACTGAAAAAATAGTATCGTTAAGTTGCATACATTTGCTATTACTCCTAGTAACTTTATGCCAAATGCTGTTGGAATATCATAATTAGTTTTTCTTTAAATAAAAATTTAAAAAAATTCATGCAAACAGATATTTAAAATTTATAACCGAAATACATTTTGATCAAACAGAACAATTTCTAGAAGTGCAGCTGAGTTAAGAATGCAGTTTTTGAGTCATTAAAAAAACAAATAGTTTATCATCGCCGAGTGGAACCCTGTTAACCGAAGAAATTTTTTATTTACAGATTGTACGATCGTAGACAAAATAATCTCTGGATGAAATGCGATTTTATGGCCTATGGTCAATTAGAACTTAATCTATGAAAATTTTAGCGAAGTCAAAATATTATCAACAACTTTTTAAGAAATCAGTCTCGCTATGGAAAAAGTATGAAAAGTGGTAATTATAAAGCAACAACGAATGATGACAGAAGAGCCATCATTCGAGATGCTTCCAATTATACCGATTCTGCATCAAAAATTAAACAAAGATCGGGTATTAAAACATAAATCTTATTATTCGAAATTCAGTACACCTAACAAGACTAAAAATTATGAAGAATCCACCTCTAAACGCCATTCTATGTTCTAAAAAAGGAATGAAATATATTGTTTTATAGGGTGAAAAAAAAATCAATCTGAAGGCTCCGATGCCTATAAATAAAATTATTTTCTTTAAAAGTTTACTGGAAAACAAATTTTATATTTATACACTATGGACATTCCAGCTCGACAATGCTCCTATTCACACCGCAGGAGCGGTAAAACATTGAATTCGATCATAATATAATAGGAATTATATGGAAATTGCTGTCACGTAATGTTTATATTGAACATATTCAGATGACCCAACAAATTTACCTAGAAAATTCGCTTGTTGGAAAACAAAAGAATCATTAAAGATCGTACTTAGTTATTATTTAAATTTATTTTGCTTGTAAATAACTTAGAAATGAGGACTTTAAAAATGTTTGTGAAAAAAATATTAATTTCATTATTATTTTAAAAATAACAAAAGTTTTAGTGTAACGAAAATCTTAAACCTAATCTGTTGACCGGCAGTATATGAATGCGTCTAAAGGGCAATGTAAATTGCGTACTGTCGAAAATTTTACAACGACCTGGTTAAGAATTCTATATGTCAGATATTGTGGGAAATAGATCGTGTAAAAATAAAAATTGTCAAAAAAATGTTTGGTCTGACAAGCCATTTGTATGTGCGGGAAAAAAACTTTATTCATAACAAATAGCCCTTTTAACAGAGAAATGCACACAAATCAGTGTTCTCAGAAAAGATTCCTTTCTAGCATTTGAAATCACAGCGAATTAAATTAACAAAAATTATATGAAAGTATTAAATTTTCGTAAACTACACAGAGAAAACACTTTCGTTGTCACAACCGAATTTTTCGACAATCCAATGTGGTCGGTTGTGTGTATTATCCCTAAATTCGATTGCAATTACTGACTTTTTATAGTGTTCGTAACCGTTTGCAAAAATAATTCAATGAAGTGTACTAAAACTATTGTGAATGAATAACAAATTATTTGACTTTAATTTTTTATTGTATATTTTTAGTATATGTATATGTAGGTGCTAATAGAAAAATTTTTAATACAAATTGGAAAACAATATTATTAAAATACAATTAAGTAATCTCATTTCAAGCACTTAGCGATTCTACCAGCAAATTCGGGTTACAAAGGAAATTTCAAAGTACATAATCTTCTTGTATAAGTTTTCTTATTTTTAAATACATCTTTCACATCTACCGAGCCGATTAGTTAGTTTTTGTTTTGAATTGAAAAAGATATGATAGCCCAAAATATTCACAGCATCGGCGTTTATCTAAAAAAGCATAAGCAAGTTAAAATTAGGGAAGATTTCATCATATGTTTGAAAAATGTCCTTACGTACCATTATTGTAAGCACTAGTTATTCCTGTTTGTTAAGGGTTTTTTTCGGAGCAGTTTCCAAATCATATGAACATATTTAGTATGATTAGGGCTTCATCAAAATATTATTATTTATTTTTATAAATTATGAATTTATCTTCTTGTTTTATTGAAATTTGAATTTTTTATAATTAATTTTAAAAATGTCAGAAATATTATAAAATTTTTGTTTGTGAACATGTTTGTGAACTTTCGATTATTCTATCTGATTCCTTTTTATTAGTTATAATAAATAAGTAATTAAAATCACTGTAGTTTAGTTATGATATTCAATATTTTGCTAGAAATTCGGTACTCCTACACAGTTTTTTAAAATAAATATTCGAAGTAAATGAATTGGTTTCGATGGCCAAATATATCATTGCATGAACACTTATTCCTCCTTAATTAAGGTTTAAATATGATAAACATATAATATTAGTTGAATTTGTAATTATTTTACAATAGCAAGCAAATATTACATACCTTTATTAAATTTTAATTCTTGTGATCGTTTTCCAACTAATTTTTTTTCTGTGTGTAGGTTTGGAAGGTCTTTTTATACCCACCATCAAAAAGATGGGGGGTATATTGATTTTGTCATTCTGTGTGTAACATGTAGAAGGAATCATCTAAGACCCCACAAAGTATATATTTTCTGGGTCCTGGTTAGATTCTGAGTCGATCTAGCAGGAAAGCAGGATAGGGCTCGAATGGGACAACGTAGGGGGACGAAATTTGGCACAAATATTTGTCTTATATAAGGTTTGTTTGGCATTGAAAATGGGCAAAATCGGTTAATAAATAAAAAAGTTATGGGCTAAAAACTAGAAACACAGGGTGTCCGTTTCATACTTTTTTGCTGATATTTCTTCAATAAAAGCATGTACGACAACGAAATTTTGTACTCATAGTTCGGGGGTCGATATAAGCTCGGAAACGAAAAATGGGCGTGGTCCGCCTACCTCCCATATAAGGTGAAACTTCTACGAAATTGCATTCAAATAGCTCAAGGACCAATGTAAACTCGGAAAAAAATGGGTGTGGTCCGCCCACTTTACCGCCCCCTCCCATATAACGTAAAATTTTAAAAAGTTGATGGTGGGTAAATAGATTCGGCCGGGCCGAATGTAACATTCGCGCTTGTTTTTTCTATATAGATAATAAAAACAGTAGGTCACTTTATCCCAAAGTAGCTATTATTGCACTTTGTAATAAAATAATGCTTTAAAACATATTTAAAGAAAATAATAAACATTTTTTTAAAAATTCACTGTGAAACTGCAGTTGCATTCCCAGAGCATTTTTAAGTAAACAATTTACATTTGAAACATTTTTATAGGTCTAAGGTGGCCTTTAAAGGGGTGATCTTAATTACAGTATCAAATCATTAAAATCTGTCTACATCGTATGGAGATATTAACTTTTAAAATTACGCTCTTTATTGGATTTTATAATTTTTATAAAGATTAAAACTATCAATAAATTTGCATTTTGTTTTATGTTTTTGTTTTAATATTATGTTTGTAATAAAGATAAACAAAATCTGATGTACATTCGTCAAAAAAATTTAATTTTATATAAATTATATAAATTTAATTTTATTTAAAATAGTAGATTTTGGTATTTTTTAACCAAAATTGTGTGATTATGTTTTCACCAACTGTATTTTTTTCCGATTATTTAAAATAAAATTACATCGTTTTTTTCTACAAAAATTCGTATAATTCATTAATTATTAATTTTACATATAAAAAGTTATAAAAATTAAGATTTCAATACATAATATGTATATAATAAATGATGGAAATCGTATAATCCATGGTTTTTTCCTATGACTACTAAATTGGAGAGACATTTTCAGACGTAGTTTTGTTGGATTTTTTTCTTGATTGTACTCGTATAATATGTACAATAGTGACAATTTAGTAAATATAAAATAAATAAAATACAATATATTTAAAATACACAAATTCTGCGTTGCTACTGATGTAAAACACAGTGCAAGAAGAAAAAATTGTCTCAATAATTCCAACGCAAAATAAAAGCGTACCAGTAGTCTAATAAAACCCATAAGGGATTTTTAAAAGATAGCTTGAGTTTCGGTTTTATGGCCTCTTTAAGTTTGATTTTTTCGGAGACCAATCTGATTGGAAATAAAAATCATTTAAATTATCCATTTCGAACTTTATTTTATGTTGTTTTATATACTAGTAACATTATTACACCAAATTTTTGTTGGACGCCAACAAAAATTCTTCGTTGTAAGTAAATTTAAAATTTTATAAACATTTTGATGACGGTGGTAAAAAAATATTATATTATAATAAGTAAGCGAAAAAGATGCGTTAATCTAAATAAAATTTTATAATATACAGTATTTCAATTCCTCATGTATGTAAAATTTTATGTAAATTGTCTTAGTATCATTAAGAAAGTAGTAAAATTGATTTTTACTGAAAGTGGGCTAAAAAGTGGGTGTGATATCTAATTTATATTTTAGCCTATAGTTGCTTCAAAAATTCTAGATATATGTGCTAAATTTAATTTGAAAATTCAAAAAGCAAATTATTTACAAAAAATGGACTTGGCATTTCTATTGATATTATAACTTATATTTTCTTCCAGTGGATGCTCAATACATATATACGTCGGTTGAATAATGTGAATACTCATATATTATAAACAATATTGTTATTAAAAGTGGGTGTAAAGAAGGTGGAGTTTTAAATAAAAATATTACATAATATCTATGAGAAACCTTAAACAATAAAAACTCATAAATATATTGAAATTTACAGTTTTAAATATTTTTTATTTACACACATTTTAAAAAAAAGTGCTCTATATTATCCGAAGTTTAAGACTCTATAAAATCGAAATTCGAACTAATTTTGCAAAAACTTTTGAGATTTTAGTAATCTGATGGTACACTTTCATTTCGCATTGGAATCATTGAGATAATACTTCATGACCTTTAGTAGCATTGTACTTTTTACATTGAACGGTTCACTGTGCTCTAGTAGGGAAGTGATAACCAACTTTAAGATTTTTCCTGCAATCAGCTCTACAATACGCATCATTTATGTAATTTTTCTCAGCAAACATTCTAATGTATATTTGGTGTCCCTTGTATATTTAAGAAAAATAAATTCTCAATATTTCCAACTAAAATTAAATTTGCTTATTAAAATACCGTTTCTTAAAATGTTCATCCCGACGTAATCTAATCAAACAAAAGTTTTAATAAAATGTCTTAAATTTGGAAAAAAAAAAAACAATTTAAAATGAAATTAAACTATTTAATAAAAAAGATGAAAGCGAATTTATCTCTCCATCTTATTTAAAGTACCTTTACAATAAAAATTATATATTTACGTTATTTTGTTGTAACCTAAACCACTTTTAAACATCTTACTGCCTCACAAAAAATACTTGTACTACTCTACTCATTCCTGAAAATATTTACAGCAATATTTCCAATATCGATGTTTAACTACACATCAAATACTTCAAGTACTTGTGTTGAATATACTTACAGCTATTTTGCTTTTGTCCTGTAGTTAAAATCGTCGAAAGAAAAAGAAAACTCGGAACAAAAGCTTTCATGTACTTGTTAAGTAAGTGCAAGAGTATAAGGACGTAATATAGAATTTATGTTGTTTTATACGGTTTTGAAGATAAATTCAATAATTAAGTTAGAAAACCATTAGAAACGTGCATAAAATCAATAAAAACACAGATACATACAAACATACTCGCTCGTAGAAAAATGTGAGAAAATGTTTAAAGTAAATATGTACATACACTATACATATGTATAGTCAGTTAAGATGCAAGAAGTCCTGTAATGTATTTTACAGCTTTTGCAGGATCAGACCAAAAGCCGCTGATATAAAATGACATACAAATACTGATAAGGTTTTATTATACAAATTTTTAATTAATTATTTTTTTTTAGCACTTGTTGTACCATTTTTATTTTAGTAAACGATATAACAACCACTAGCATAAATGTAGTACACTTGTTTATGTGTTTGATTGGTGGCCTGTTGTTAGTGGTATGAGTGATATAGGATTAATGCTTGAATTATACTCA